>JAVLUX010000023.1:26790000-28240000 GCA_032164185.1 Moxostoma hubbsi | reverse complement strand
AATTTGTTCACTCAAGATCAATCAACATTAGCACACTGGAATGTAGAGTTGCCACCCTTTTATACACCCATCATTGCAGTAGTGTTGCTGTCTTTCTTTAAAAACTAAGTATAAAAAAAAAAAAAAAAAAACTTTGTGATCTTCATTATAAAATACAACAATAGAGTACAATAACCAGTGCATATTATGACCATGAATAGCATGTTAGCGATATGAATGCAGAATGTAAACATAACAAATTACACATCTATTGCATAAACATTAATTAAAATCCTAATGGAGTGGTTAAAACAGCTTATTTTACTAAACTCATGTAGATTTGATTCACAGAATGTGGCATGCACTCACCGATAACACATTTTCATGTCAGACTGGTTTTGCATGTAGTCTGTTTTCAGCACAGCGTGCATCTCATATATAAATACTCCTCGAAACACCAAATATCCTCAAAAAGTAGGTTTCTAAGGTTTCTCAGCTGTTTCAACGTTCTTTTTAACGTTGAGCGAAGAACTTTGCTGCAAATTTTCTCTGAGCCTTAAAGGGGGCCTGGAACTATTTAGCTTTGAAATGGCAAAACAACAACAACAACAAAAAACAACATAAAAGTATCATTAAAAATTGTTCATTTGAATTACATGCTAGATTGCAAGTCTTCTAAACCTATACAATATTGTGTGTGACAAACTGATAGAAATGTTAGTTTTTCACTGAAAAACTTGCCCTCCGCTGTAGCTCTTAAATCATATATGGTGCCATTAGCCACATCGTGTCTGGATTGACAAAAAACAAAAAGCTATCACATGGCTTTAAAAAAAAATAGAATAGAACCTGGGTATTTTTATAATGCTTTTTAGGCATTTAAAAGCTCGACAGTCCCTGTCATAACTTTCAATATGTGGAAAAGAGCAGTCAGGACATCCTTCAAAAAGTAATCTTTTGCCATACCTGCCAACACTCCCGATTTTACCGGGTTCAGATTTTTATTTTGGAGTGTACTGTTTCTTTAAAAAGGAGGGTTGGGACGCATGTGTCCTGCAATAAGCGCTTTCATTACTTTGCATGACAAATCAGTGCGCAGGCGCAAATTTAAAGCGAACACTATTAAAAGCCACCCAACTCCACAGTCAGGTAATCCCTTCTGTTTAGCTACTTTAAATCAGGCGTACATGCTTAAGCCAAACGAGGCTCTAGTGTCAGACACAAGCGTGGACATCTATGGATATTTAGCTTGTAAGGTCGGATCTGACCAACAACAAGATCTAATACCTTGATAAGATAGCAGTGGGTTGGGACGAGGAGCTTCGACTATGCCTGACTATGTCTTTAGTGAAACGATTCAATGCCAGTCAGGATTTAAAGTAGGTCGATACGTGTAATAATGAACTGACTGACACCGCAGTAGCCATTTGACTGACCAACTAACCAGCTGCTGAAGGACAACATGTACTGAGACAGTCCAGATAAGCTGGAGAGTGAACATAGCTGAAAATACCACAGCAAAGAAAGGAGGTCACACTCCAGCAGTCTCGATCCCAGATCTATCGTAATCATTACCACTAGCTAAGCTTAGCCTTAAAGAGAGAAGTGTGGAGTGATCGGACATCAGCAGGCTTCAAACCCCAATGCAAATCACGCAATGGATAAAGATCTCAAGTCGGTGTCTTCCAAGTCGAAAAACAGACAGTATTCCAGGCTTCCCGTAAATATACCATCATATCCAAAGCCTTGCCAATTGAGTGTCCCTGAGTGTTCTCCGGTATGGCATGGAGGATCAGCGGAGCAGGCAGTGTATTAGGCCCAGTGTGATCTCACCCACTCACGCTTCACTTCACTGACACACTGGGGATTTAAAGAGAGATATGCACGTCACATACCTGCGGTGATTTCCTCGCTAGTATTACTGTCGGGATGAGAAGGCGTTGCTGGAGGGGAGCGCTGTGGACTACTGGTCCGGCCTGTTTGCAGGCGGCACGTTGACTTCTTTCGCTTTGGCAGCGTCGGGTCAATGCGGGCTGAAGACGGAACTCTGCCGGAGAGACCGGGGATAACTGGCCGCCGAGATCTCACGGAGGCAGAGCTCCAAACTCTCGCGATAAGAGAAAGTCTTACGTTCGCTAAATGGGTTGGGTCTTAAAGGGACCCAACACCAAAATGTAAATTCTGTCATGTTTACCCACCATTATGTCGTTTCAAACCCGTATGTCTTTCCTTCTTGCATTGAAAGCACCAAAGGAGAATTTTAGCAGAATGTCTGAGCTCCTTTCTTCCATATAGTGAATGTGGATGGAGACCAGGGGCTGCAAAGCTCAATTAAGGAAAAAAGCACCACAAAAGCAGTCCACATAACTCATATATTACAATACCTATAATGAATACCTTATTCACACTAGCGCCATCTTTGATTTTTTAATAGGAATGACAAAAAGGCTTTGAGGGATAGACTTACTTTCTCTTCAATGGGCTGTACTGCAGTTTAAAGATTTATGGATCTTTCCGTGGACAAAACATTGATAAATATCTGTCCAAGAACATTCAGTATATAAAGAACTCCAGACAACATGAGTTGTGGGAAATCAGATGTGATCTAGATTTATACAGCTTTATACCATTTGTGCCATGGAACAGACTGTAAATCTATCACTCACACTCAATAACCTGATTGGCCATGACACACGGTCAGGATTGGGGAGTAACGCAATACATGTAACGGGATTACGTATTTAAAATACAAAATATAAGTAACTGTATTCCACAACAGTTACAATTTAAATCATTGGTAATTAGAATATTTACATTCAAAAAGTATTTTGATTACTGAAGACATTCCTTTGCATTTTATTGTCATTTGTTTCATTTAATATTTAGTCCTTTTCAGATGGGAAACATTTATACATATAAATGATGCGATCCACAGTGCATTCGAACAGCGGTGAAACACTTTCTTATGATGTGTTACATTCATACGAGCAGACAGAGAAGTACGTTTGAAGTAAGTTTGGAGCAGAAGAAATAGAAATAAACCTTGTGTAAACTGTCAGCTTTATGTTAAGCTAAAATGCTATTTATAGCCATTTTACATGCACATGTTACCAGCACCATCATATTTTTCTATAAAGAAAATTCACGTTAGATCATAATTTTATTTTTTACTAGTAAGACCTTTTGATATTGGTGCAAAAATCATATTCTTGTTTATAATTTGTGCATTGTTTTCCTGTAACAATAGCTAACAATCCTTAAAACAAGATCAGTTTGATGTATCTTGTTATAGAAACAACACTGCATAAGATAGTTTTTATAGTCAAAACAGTGCTGAAGAAGTATTGTTATATCGAATATGTTACTGACTGTGAGTAATCTAATGGAATACGTTACAAATTACATTTTACAGCATGTATTCTGTAAGAAAGTCATGCATTTAGAAAAACATGGGGATAAGTAAGTGTTGACAGAATTTTAACATTTGAGTAAAATATTCCTTCAGTGGAACTATGGCTGAAAAAAGGACGGCTGCAGAACATTTGTGTGTTCAAGTTTGTAATACTATAGATTGCTAGCTGCAAGTACAAGAACTCAAACTTTTACAGTCTCAAATACTGTCATATTAAATGTAGCTTCCAGATTGTGAGATTGGGAATATTTTCAAGCATAGCTTTGGCACACTGGACCTTAGTAAAATGCATTACCCCTCACATTTGTTTTGGGTAACAATTTATACACTATTCTGGCATTTAATTGCAACTTGTAAAGGTGGTTTCTCAGTAGAACACATAAACCTCAAATGGTAGATTTACACAAGTAAAAAAAAATTTTGGTCTCACTTTATAACAACAGATAAAGTAACAACACCATATTGGTTTGACAAAAGAGAAATTTAAAGCACAAAATGTTTGACTTGCATCATGAAGTTTTGACAGTGTCATCTTAAAAGCCATTAGGTAGAAAGATACAGGTGAATGTCCTGCTGTGATTTGACCATCACAGGTAGTTATTTTGCTCTCCAGTTCATGACAATAAATCACATGCTGATATTGTTTTTTAATAGCCTTTTTTAAACATCAATCAATAATTTAAACACAGTGAAAACAAGTATTTTATGAACAGTGTAGAGCTCATATTTTAAACAACAATGAATAACAATGAACAATTAATAACAATATGAACATAATTAAAAGGTATTTTATGAATAAAACAAAAATAATTTGTATTTATATGTGATCAGCATAAGGTATTTCCTCATTGGCTCTGGTCAAGAAGAGTCTTTAGTCTTTTGCCCTGTCTAAAGAGATGTGAAACATGTTCAATGAATATATAAACCTTGATGACAAGGTTCATATTAGATTATTGTCACTGAATGGCTGGATGTCTGAGTGGTGTACGGAGAATAGAATAGGATTTATAGACAGTTGGAAGAGTTTTTGGGGTAGGCCTGACCTGCTAAAGAGAGACGGACTCCATCCCTCCAGGGAAGGTGCCGCTGTCCTCTCTAGTAATTTGGCTTAATAGTGATAGTAAAAAAAAGTCTTAGTAGAGAAAGTATTTGACTAACTGGGGCCCAGGTCAGGAAGCAGACAGACTGGATAGACCGAACATCTGCCCTGAGACGTCACACAGGTCACATAAAACTACAACACGTAGAGACTGTATCACCTAGATATCTCATAGAGACTGTCTGTTCTCTGAACTACCAAACACAAAACCCTCATTAAGTCATTTAAAAAAACGAAATATAACAAAAAAAGATGAAAATAAACATCATATAAAAGGTAGGACTACTAAACATTAGATCGCTTTCATCCAAAACACTAATTGTTAATGAAATGATTACAGATCATAGTTTGTATTCGCTCTGTTTGACTAAAACCTGGCTTAAACCGGATGAATATAACCAGTTAAATGAGTCTACTCCCCCAGATTATTGTTATAAACATGAGCCTCGCCTGAAAGGTCAAGGAGGAGGTATGTTTTTGGTGTACTCAGAGGTCAGGATATAAGTTTAATTATTTTATACTTTTACCTCAATATCCCTTTCCTCAACCCAGGCATCACTCCTCTATGGACTCTGAAATGCTCTGTATTTCAGCCTCATATTGTCTTTTCAAGCTTTTCAGGTACAGACGTAAACTCTCAGAGTCTAATCGTGAGTTACGGGCTGTCTGTAACAGTCTGGTGGCTAGACGATACACTGCCCTCTGATTGCGAGTGGCAGGGTCACTTTGATGATCAGCCTGTTGGCAGGACAATGGAGATGGAAGGTTAAATTACTTAGTAGGTATGAAGAGAGTGAAGGCTGTCCTTATATATTGTAAGGATTTCATGAATGTCAAAGAAAAGCATACCCATAGCCTTTGGTTGATTTTGGCTGCAAAAGCTTTGGCCTCCTGAATAATGCCGGTTGGTAGTGCAGTCATCTCCGCTGCTCTTATACCTAAAGAAATAGCAGACAATGTCTTTGAATTACTTCCAAATATTAATTTAGTTTCAACACCATATAATAATTTATATCTGGAAAAACTTGGAATTATTGGAACCACCATAGTTACGCTCCTCTGAGTGGCCTTGGCTCAGCAGATATGTATACTCTACTCTCTCTGCCCTGCCATCTCCTCTGCAGACATGCTGAACCTGCATGTGCTGGTTCTCCACATTGGGATAAAGAGTTTCCAGCTGGCATAGCTCAAGAAAGTGTGTGGCAAACAGTGTAAAGGCCTACAAAATTGAAAATGTACAGCACAAAATTTTGTTAACTGCTTATGAAAATACTGTGAGAAAAGGGGTGTTAGAACACATTGATTATATACATTGGTTATATCTATTAGATAATATCCAACTAAAGGGTGTGTGTGTGTGTGTGTGTGTGTGTGTGTGTGTGTGTGTGTGTGGAAATCGGCCCTGGATTTGAAATAAAAACTAGCCCAAAAAAGTCCCGGTTCTCCCTATGGCCGGTCCGCCCCTGTCCTCAAGGTGGCCAATGGAGTTCGCAGTTATTCTGGGCACTTGTTTATTGCTATTCTTTCATATCAATAACAAGAAAAAAATTTATAAAATTTTTGGTTTTGTAAAGAAATCCATAGGCACAAATTATTTTTGTCTCCAAAACTAATTTCAGACATTTAAGGATAAGATCAAAAGGTTTTTAAGGTCTTGAGAAACATAAATTCAAGTCAAGTTTGTCCAAACTATTGACTGTTACTGTATAAATGTTTTATAAACTCTCTCTCTCTAGAATGTATCTTGCTCTTTATACAGTATATTAATCTGGTAGAGTATGATTAAAAAAATACCTTTAGATTTATGAGGAATTCACAGATACTGTGGCAGATACCAACGCCCTCCTCTGGACTGGTGCCTCGACCCAGCTCATCGATGATAATAAGTGACTTGGCACTTGCATTGTGGATGATATAAGACACCTAGAAGTGATTTTAAGAATTTAAACAAAACCTCAATACTTAAAACATAATTTAATCTTCCAGAGATTAACTTCAGACCTATTTATCTTTGTCTACATAACTTTTTATTACTTATAATATACAAGTATACTGTCCATATTAGTTGACAGATAATACATACCGAGACCAAATAGTGTAGTAGCCAATCTTAAATATGAATTATGGGTTTTTTAATATTTAAAATTAATAAAATGTTTTTGATATGTCATATCTGACTGTTTCTTCCACAGTGTTTTAACCTCTTTCATCTCAACCATAAATGTGGAGGAGTTGGTCTCAAAGTCATCATCTACTCCAATTCTGGTGAAAATCTGATCTGCAATGCGAAAAGAGGCATACTCAGCAGGCACAAAGGATCCTGAGACAAAAAACAAAACAAAAACAAAGCATGATCCTACAAATTAATCGATGTAGTCAGCTTAGTCATTTACCTTGAACCTATCACAAACCTGATAATCATTCATTGAATTAACATAGAAGATATATTATAATATGTAAGTGTAAATAGTATGAGTTCCAGGTATTTAAATCTAAACACAGTCCCATTGGTAGTCACCACACTGTGTCACTCTACATCTGAATAAAGTGAAACCTTTCTCAACTTTGTGAAGTTACTGGGCTCGACACCTCAGGTTGCCTTGTCACTGTAAATTAGACATGCACCTTATTTTCAAAACCCCACCCAACATATTTACCATTGTAATCAGATATAGAGCAAGAGAGCTGCAGCACAATAGCAAAACAGTGAAAAAGCATTCTAGCATGAAAAACTTGTTTGAAGCTGAATATTGAATGATCTACTTCAACAACTACAATCTTAGCTCCCGGCTTCTTAAATTCAGCATGAGTAATAATCAGTCTACTGATTAGCTCAACAAACAAGCTGACATGGTCACATTTTTTGGGCAGACATTTTTTGTATCATTACATTAAAATCGCTTCTATCAAATTTAAGAAGCATTAACTAGCAGATAAAAATAGCCACTCTGTGTACCTATCTGAGCCATTATCTGGCAGAGGGCCACCTGTTTGAGGTAGGTGGATTTGCCACTCATGTTGGGGCCTGTTATGATGACAAAATTGCTTCCCTCAGATATGTAGCTGTTGTTGGAGATGGGTTGTTGCCCAGAAATGCGCTCCAGGATGGGGTGGCGACCCTGCTTTATTGCCAACGTATCAGTGAACTCAGGACGCACTGCAGGAAGCAAATAATCAGAATAAGAATCAGAATCAGCTTTATTGCCAAGTATGCTTACACATACAAGGAATTTGTCTTGGTGACAGGAGCTTCCAGTGTACAACAATACAAACAATACCAAAAACAGCAGCAAGACATAGGTAATTAAAAACTAAAAAAAGAATACAAATAAACAATTATACATATACGTACATATACACTCAACTTCATACATACCCACATACACACACGTAGTGCAAATCTATTACAATCTGTTATATAAAGAACAAAAATACAGTATATTATGTGCAAAGCAATGTAAGTAATGGCATAAGTGGATATGTTGGATAAAATAACTAGACTTAAACTGTGTAGTGCACATAATTATTGCTCAATTGGGAAATTGAATTGTTCATGAGATGGATAGCCTGAGGGAAAAAACTGTTCCTGTGTCTGACGGTTCTGGTGCAGATAATGTAGGCAGAGTTATTTATTATTAGTATCAGAATACTTAAAATTGTCTAAATAAGGGGGCCTGGGTAGCTCTGTGAGTAAAGACGCTGACAACCACCCCTGGAGTCACAAGTTTGAATCCAGGGGGTGCCGAGTGACTCCAGCAAGGTCTCCTAAGCAACCAAATTGGCCCGGTTGCTAGGGAGGGTAGAGTCATATGGGGTAACCTTCTCATGGTCACTATAATGTGGTTCTTGCTCTCGGCGGGGCGTGTGGTGAGTTATGCGTGGATGCCGTGGAGAATAGCGTGAAGCCTCTACCCACGCTATGTCTCCAAGGTAATGTGCTCAACAAGCCACGTGATAAGATGCGGGGATTGACGGTCTCAGACGTGGAGGCAACTGAGATTCGTCCTCCGCCACCCGGATTGAGGCGAGTCACTACGCCACCAAGAGGACTTACAGCGCATTGGGAATTGGGCATTCCAAATTGGGGAGAAAATGGGAAAGACATTTTTTTATAATTTTTTTTGTCCAAATAAGGACAAAAAAAACAAACATTTAAAGTCCTTACAGTAAAAATGTAAAACAAGTAAATAATAATCATAATAATAATAAAAAAAAGTTATATATTGCTTAAACATTACCATAGTCTGAGACAGTGCAAGCATGAGCCAAAGAGAGCAACATGTCCAGCAGAGACACAGCATCAGACAGTTTGTACAGGCAGTGGATATGTTCATAGACCTCACTCAATGACCTGGACACCACCCTGCAGTGCACACACATACTGGCAATGGCTACAATGGTACATTGGCAAAATATATATTTTTCAAACACAAGTCATCTTAAAGAAGTCAAACTTCCTCTGCTCTATACTCACATATAAGACATGTGGAAAATCTCCTTCAAAGCCTCCTCACAGTGATCATTCATTTTCATGAGGTCTACAGTGGTGAAGCCATAGTTGCTCTTCTGCTTACTCACCTAAAGTGTTTAGAGAGTCCACGCTTAGTCCATCACCAAACACTTGCTAACAACCAACCTTTAGTGGGGGTAGTTGCTCTTTTTCATATTCAATTGTGATGAAAAAGTTTTTTCCCCGACACAAGAGATACAAGGTCAAAATAGAATGGCATAAAATAATATTTACAAGCCTAAAAGATTAATAAATCTATATTTACTGGATAATTCTGCATCATTATCACAATTTATATTTGTTGATTATTATAGTTTGTATCTTAAATTAATATATAGTAGATTCAGTAGGTAGTATAAGATATGTTACATTAAATAAACGTAGCATATTTAATTAAATCTGATAAAGTTCATATTCAATAAAAGTTTGATGTGGTTAATATTTTTCACTCACTTTGATGAACTCCTCTGGTAACTTCCCCCCAGGTAAAACCCCACCCTCCAGCCTCAATTGAATAAAGAAGCCACGAACACTGCTGTAACTTGTCCGGAGGGGTAGGCTGTACTTTTCACCAAGCTGATTCACCAATCCTGATCAGAAACAGAACAATAAAACAATAGCCGCTTTTCCACCATTGGGAACCCGAAGTTCTCGACGCAGTTAGCTAACCTTACTCAGCCATTCTCAACCATGCTGGTGGAATGGCTTTAGTACGTGCCAACTCATGATTGTCAATTTGCCAATGCCAAGGTAACTTATAGTGCTTTTAGTTGTTTATAGCTTGCCATGTTCGCTAATATTTGGCTGAAGTTAATAAAAAGTCAATAAAACCATATGTATGTTTGGTGTATATTCATGATTTTATGATGATGGTTTGTTTAACTAGTAATTTAGCATATATTTATTTTTCTACACGCCTTTTCATCAGGGAAGTAGATTACTAGCTCATTAAAACTCAAAATGTATAAATATATATTAATATAATATTTTCATATAATACTTATATTAGAATTTGTCAATAAATATTCTTTTTAGCTAGTCTGAAAACTATTATCATTGTGTTTCTGTTCGGTGGCATACACAAGCTCTCTCAGCACATTATAGTAAATCTCTTGCCTTTTTCTCTTTGCGCACTTTTTTGTGACATGAGATGTGTTTTTCCTGTGTATTAGCAGAGTAAAACCAAGAAAAAAGCAGTCTGTGGCACGGTGGAGGGCGGGACCAGGGCGTGATTACGCACGTCCGGTCCCGTATTTGGCTAATTAAGCCGTCAAGAGGGATAAAGGCCACTCGCAGACGGCGATGGGAAAGAGAGAGATCGTTCACGGACATGTCCGTCGTCTTTTGTGTTTGTATTTTGAGTTCCTCATTAAACCTATTATTTTATATGTCAAGCTGGTTTCTCGCCTCTTCCTTACCCGTGAGTGTGAACTGTTTTACATTGATGCCGAAGCCCGGGAAGGAAGAGGGATGCGCCGTAGCGGAGTTCTCGCCACTGCCCAGCGGAGCATCTGCCGGGGGACAGAGGAGCCCAGCCGCCTGGACGCGGAGGAACGGCCGCCGACCGCGAGGGGAGGAGGGGCTCCTGGCCGACCGCCTGGAGCAGTTAGGGCCGCTGCCAGGGGTGGGGGAGTCCCCTACTAGCTGCTGGAACGTGGCGGGGTTGGAGACCGCTGACCGCGTGTGGGGGGAGGGCTCGCCGCCGACTGCCTGGAGCGGGAGAACCGCTACCAGGGGCGGGGGGAGGCCCCTTCGACTCCTCGGGAACGCGGCGGGGTGTTCCGTCCGCCAGGGGCTGAGGACTGCCTCCGATCTGCCCGGAGAGGCGCGGCTGTCGTCCTGTAGAGGGTGGAGAAGTGGCTGAGGAACAAGCTACGGCGTATCAGAGAACCGGCGAGTAAGTTTTTTTTTTTTTTTAATCTCTCTCTCCTCTCTCTCTCGCTGCCGCTCTGCGTTGGCCTTTTCCCTCTTTTTTAAATAATGGTGTTCGTGGGAGGGGAGGTACTGCCCAGTGCAGGAACCTCCCCCCCATTTTTAATTGTTGTTGTTTCCCTCCCCTTGCCCCTCCCTCGTCCAGGTTGATGGGGACGACCCGCCGGCAGACCGCGTGGGAGGCGCCCCCCCCCCAGGGGATGTACGTCAGGCCGGGGGTCCCCAGCCTGAAAGAACAGGGGAGGAATGTGGCACAGTGGAGGGCGGGACCGGGGCGTGATTACGCACGCCCGGTCCCGTATTAAGCTAATTAAGCCGTCAAGAGGGATGGGAGTGAGAGAGATCGTTCACGGACATGTTCGTTGTCTTATGTGTTTGTATTTTGAGTTTTCCATTAAACACCTTTTAGTTGTATGTCAAGCCAGTTTCTCGCCTCTTCCTTGCCCGCGAACATGAACTGTTTTACACAGTCCTAAAAACTGGAACATGTGATCATCATCAATAGAGCACTCGCTCCAATGTATATCTCTCAAGTCGTCGCCAAAAGACAGATCTGTTATGTACATTCTACTAATTTCACCACATCACCGTGGAAAAAGAAACTCTAACCATGCCAGCTGGCCCAGAACAGTACGATTTTGTGACGAGAACTTGTTCGCCCCAAAGGTGGATAAGCGGCTAATATTACGAATTATTATAACTAACATATAAGATTTGAGTAATAACAAGCTATATGGGCTGCATGCATTTAATAGCAGTAGTGCTTTTTACAAGAATCCCTTGTATTTAAAGGAAAAAAAGAAATTACAGTAATGTTTTACTATGTTCAAAAGGACATAACATGTATTGTTGCAGAAAATGTTATCCAAGTTAAATCCCAGATTGTGTTTTTGTCTCTCTATATCATGGAAAATTTCACAATTCCATAGTCCACAGAGTTCAGGAGCTCACCTGCTATGTCATCTACTACCTCTGTGTAGGCTCGCCGTGCAATATCTAAGAACTCGTTGACGTTGGGCCGCACAGCATAGCACTTCTGTGTGCGCATGTTCAGACTGCCTTTCATGTAGCTGGTGTCATCATTAATCATTGATTTTATCTGGTCCAGAATGCTTTTAAATCTAAACCAACACAAATGAAAAACATTAGGTCTGGGAAGAAAAATAGATTGTTACAAATCGTGATTCTTGAGCCAAATGATTTTCAAATCATCTCCTTGATGAAAAATCAATATATATATATATATATATATATATATATATATATATATATATATATATATATATATATATATATACACAGTGGCATGCAAAAGTTTGGGCACCCCTGATCAAGATTTCTGTTGCTGTGAGTAGCTAAGCGGTCAAAAGATGGCCTTATTTTCAAAAGGCATAAAGTTAAAGATGACTAATTTCTTTAATATTTTAAGCCATTTTACTTTTTTTAATTTACATTTTTTACAGTTTCAAAAAACAAAAGTTTGGGCAACCTACAAGGTCAGTATTTATTAACACCCCCTTTGGCAACTATCACAGCTTTAAACAATTTTGTGGCCAGCTGAGAGTCTTTCAATTCTTGTTTGGGGGATTTTCGCCCATTCTTCCTAACAAAAGGCTTCTAGTTCTGTGATTCTTGGGCCGTCTTGCACACACTGCTCTTTTGAGGTCTATCCACAGATTTTTTATGTTTAGGTCGGGGGACTGTGAGGGCCATGGCAAAACCTTCAGCTTGCACCTCTTGAGGTCATTCATTGTGGATTTTTAGGTATGTTTAGGATCATTATACTGTAGTAGATCAATCCTCTTTTCATCTTCAGCTTTTTTACAGATGGTGTGATGTTTGCTTCCAGAATTTGCTGGTATATAATTTAATCCATTCTTCCTTCTACCAATGAAATGTTCCCCATACCCCTAGTTGCAACACAAGCCCAAAGCATGATTGATCCACCCCTGTGCTTAACAGGAGAGGTGTTCTTTTCATTAAATTCTTCACCATTTTTTCTACAAGAATACCTTTGCTCATTGCAGCCAAAAAGTTAGATTTTAACTTCATCAGTTCACAGGACTTCCAAAATGCATCAGGCTTGTTTACATGTTCATTTGAAAACTTCTGATGCTGAATTTTGTGGCGAGGATGCAGGAAAGGTTTTCTTTTCATGACTCTTCCATGAAGTTGTCACTGCACAGTAGAACAGTGCACCACTACTCCAGAGTCTGCTAAATCTTCTTTAAGGTCTATTGCAGTCAAACAGAGGTTTTGATTTGCTTGTCTAGCAATCCTATGAGCAGATCTCTCTCAAAAATGTCTTGGTCTTCCAGACTTCAACTTGACCTCAATCGTTCCTGTTAACTACCATTTCTTAATTACATTATGCACTGAGGAAACGGCTACCTGCAAATGTTTTGCTATCTTCTTATACCATTCTCCTGCTTTGTGGGCATCAATTATTAACATTTTCAGAGTGCTAGGCAGCTGCTTAGGGGAGCCCATGGCTGCTGATTGTTTGGACAAGATTTGAGGAGTCAGAGTATTTGTAAAGCTTTGAAATTTGCATCTCCTGGCCTTTCCAAACATGATTGTGAACAAGCCATAGCCCTAACAAGCTAACTACGTTCTGAGACCTGGGTAAAAGTTATCTGAGAGCTCAACTCTCTTGGGATGCCCAAACTTTTGTATGGTGCTCCTTTCCTTTTTTTCACTCTAATATTGTGCAAAACAAAAATAATACACTTATCTTGCTTAAAATGTTGAAAAGAATGTTTAATCTTTAACTTTATGCCTTTTGGAGATCAATTCAGCTTCTACTCACTTAAATATTCACAGAAACAGAAATTTTGTCCAGGGGTGCCCAAACTTTTGCATGCTACTGTATGCCACTGTGTGTTTTATATATATATATATATATATATATATGTATGTTTATCTTAATGCTACAGTGATTAATAGATAAATATAGGAAGCAAAATTTGTTCCACATTAACGAGGTTGTCTCTCTGAGATGTTTTGTCTCTTTAATTCTTTACATTTAATACTTTAATGCACCGCTGCTACAGCCATTAAGCACCGTTTGTTCACTGTCAGATGTGAAAATGTTCTGCTGTGATCAATGTCTCTGTTATTATGCATAATCCAAAAGTTTATTTGAGGTGTTGTGGAGAGTATTTGTCGTTCTGCAGATTCTGTCTGACACTGCTTTGATAAACAGTTTAGCTGTAAAATGGCTTATCGCTAAACTACATTTCGCATCCCCACTGTCGACAAGAAATGGGGGGGGGGGGTTGTCTACTGAGGCAGAACACTGTGGGTTAAGCCGCAGTGCACCGTCGAAATGACATAAGCGTGTTCTGAGTTGGGGTGGCAAGTGGGGTGTCAAGGCTCGCTTTTCAAGTGGGGTGTCAAGGCTGCCACCCCATGCCACCCTTCTGGCCCCACCCCTGATACAAAGACACATGCTTGAAGAAACACAACTAGTTATTTTTTATAGAACAGATGAAAGAAATCCTGGTGAAGCACGTGTCTGATTTGCTTTTTTGTTTAGAAGATAATTTGCAGTTTGAGGTCAATGCGCACAGCGCTATTTTTTCTCGCGGAGCACACACAAATTGTGAGTTCTCACTTTTTTCTCTGTCAGTCATCTGACACTGCATAGGAGTTTAGAATATCTCAGGATGTTATATGCAAATAACATGCAATGACATTGGCACTACAGGTGAATTGTCATGTGTCATAATTCAGTACAGCCCCAGCAACGGTTCTTGAACAAGTTTACTCTTTAGCCTCCATTTGTATATTGCAATGTTATGATACACCAATGTATATACATTCCATGCATGGTCAAAACAAAGTTGAAACATTCCTCTCCAAATTAATTTCTGAGATAAAAATCTGGATGGCCAATCATTTTCTCTGTTTAAACAGTGACAAGACCGAGGTGATGTTGCTTGGCACCCATCATAAGCTTCGTAATGCTAGCCCGACACCATTGGTTTTTCACGACTGTGTACTGGGGTTTCAGGGAAAACTAAAGAATCTTGGTGTAATCTTTGATTCTTCTTTGACGTTTGAACCTCATGTGCAAAATACAGTCACGACATCATTCTTTTATCTCAGAAACATTGCAAAGGTGCATCCAATGCTATCCTTTTCTATAGCTGAAAAGTTGATCAATACATTTGTACTTTCATGCATCGATTACTGTAATGCACTCCTTTCTGGGGTTTCAAAGTCTACCTTAAATAAACTGTAGTATGTCCAAAACTCGGCAGCCAGGATTTTAACTCAGACTAAAACAGGTGAACATATTACCGCAGTCTTGGTGTCCCTGCACTGGCCGACTTTAAAGATCTCATGCATACATATAAAGCACTTCTTGGTCTAACACTAATTAATTATACTCAACATGGCCTTTTAGTAGTACCTCAAACACGCATGCGCTCAATGAGTGATAGGGCACTCTCAAATTACACTCCTTGGCTGTAGTCGGCGTTCAGTTGATATTTTATGTTTATATAGTGTTTGATTAACCTTTATTGTATATGTGTGTATTTTATTCTATGGTTATGTGCATTTTGTAGTTTTAGGGTTGTTTTTACTTAAGTAAAGCACTTTGGGAAGCCACTTTAAAGGTTGCTATACAAAATAGAAGTTTATTATTAAAAAGTTATCATTTTGATAATAGTAGCCTATGGTAATTAATGTTGGTATATATTAGGGCTGTCAATCGATTAACATTTTTCATCGAATTAATTACATGGTGTCCCGATGAATTAATTGCGATTAATCGCATATACAATATTTGCTGAGAAAGCCCCTCATAGTTATCTTTAAATATGAAAAAAAAAAAAAAATACAAATATATATATATATATATATATATATATATATATATATATATATATATATATATATATATACATGAGTGGGGTCAAAAAAAATTCTCAATTATCTGCAAACCCCCTGTCCCCACAATTTGAAAAACCCTAACCCTAAAAACTAATCTAGAGTCTCATGTATGTTATTATTGTATACACATGTCTTACTGTGCATCTTATAGAAGATCAAGCTCATGTTTCATGCTTACCTAAAAAAGGTCAGTGTAAGAAGCTAGCACATTCAAATATAGTTCACAGAGTTGAATATAGTCACAGTTAGGGAGTGTGTAAAAGTTATTACCTACTGTCTTCAAGCGAGGTATAATATGCTTGCAACAGGGCTGTTTTGGAGTGTTTCAACAGGCCCTAAACAGGTAAAAATTCACTTAATACATGTATATGTTAATACTGAAAGTGACTCAGTATTCATTCTCTAGCAAGTCAGAAAATACAAACGTTACAAAACACAAACATTACATACAGCTAGAATTACATACAAATGTGAAATGATTATTTAACTCACATAAAATGACCAAAATGATTAAAAAAATCATTTTATCTTACATTATCAAATTTTGACAATTATTTTTTAGAAATGTATATTTGCAACCTTCAGTGGCGGGACCAGTTCTAGAGTGTGCTTCAACTGGATTACGTGTGTTATTTTTGCTTCAGCCACTGATACCTACATGGCAAACCATAAAAAATGTGACTTTCTTCAGTAATGAATTACAATTTTTATAAGTCACAAAATGCAACAATGATTTAAAAAGTGATTCTGAAGATGAAAAGCTTGAATTTACAAGCCATTTACGAGCTATGAATAGCTGATGTTCCTACACTATCACACCTGATACATAACTAGACCTAAAAAAAACAAACAAAGATATTCCAATCTAAGGTGAATTTTAAAAATGAGAAGAAAACATCTTCTGTTAAGTCTGTCCCTAAATGTGTTTTATTTGCCTACCGTCTCTTGCTTTGGGACCTGAATAAGAGCAGACAGAAGCTCATCTATATCCAGGAAGTGTGCAGTGGCTGTAAAGTCAACCACAACATCAGTAACATCCCACCATGGTGTGGTGCTAGCCAAACATTTGGGAACCTGGTTAATATTAATATATAATGATTGTGAGTGAAATTTTCATAGGTGTGGTGTAATGACACTTTCAGTGTAGACAAAGTCAGTTTGGATAAAAGCAAAATTCTCAATGAAAATTAATTTATACGCAATCATGCCAAACTGCAGCCTAAAACAAAAGGGTGAAACAAGAAGAAAAACAGCCTGAACTAAAGTCTCGAATCTGAGATATTGTCACAGTCTGGCCTGACTGTGCCTCCCCTGACTGTCTGTCTCGTCTGAGTGTCATATCTGTGTGTCAAGCCTGTGTTTGGCTGTTTCTCATTTAGAAAGCTGGAAAATTTGGACAGTATACCGCGCCGTCCTTAAACGAGATGGTCTTCGTAGGACAAACAAAAACGGAAAGAAACATGGTTGCTATGACAGCATGCCACTCTTTAACAAGCATGAGTGCTTTGAGTGAGAAGGGAATGTATGTGGTACATTTTAGGAGATTTAGAATTATGTAAAGAGAAAAGAAAATAGATTTTACAGGTGTACTTTTAGTCTAATACTTTATTTTAATGATATATTAATATAATGATACATATTATATACTCTGCACCCATCTACTGAGGTACTTCAACTTGTGAATAAACATTACTTGCATTTGAACATCATATTTACGGGCAAATTGGCATAATTTTTTTTAGACATTTCCGTTGAACCAAAGAATTGCCCACGAAGGACACACCTCATGCATCCTCCAAATTCCCGTGAAAGAATGTCGCATTCGAAGTGTCCTACTAGCTTTTCTGAAACGAGACAGCCTCAATGACGTATGCAGCCCACAAATGTGACCTCCGGAGGACGCAGCCTTCAAAACGAGACACAGCCTCTGTCAGTGTTTTCCCTCATGTCTCTCAGGTGTTGCCAATGGGTGATTGGCATTTACGTGGGAACGCTGAGCGCACGCATCATCAGCGACCAACAGCACCTGTTGACCTCCTTATTTTAACCTCCCTCCTGTTTCTTGTCTTTACTGAATTCTTTTGTTTTTCTGCGTGTGCTGCTGGTCTGTTTCCACTATCTATTGATCTGCTACGAGATTGTTTGGTCAGTTCTAGTACTATTACTCATTCTGTTTTTGGTTCCCCTTTTTCTCCACAGAGAGAGTTTTTGCTTGTATTTTGCCTTTGTTTAATAAAGCACATTTTTATTTTCCATCTCTGAATTTGGTTCCTTTATTTCTGCAACTCAAATGCGACAGATGTATATAAAGTGTTATCACCTTTCTTCAAACCAAAGAAGAGCTCCTCATTCTGTAACAGCTCCTGGAAATGGATTAAAGAGAATATTATATAATTAATGACAGAACAACTGAGTGAAGCTGCTGAAAGATTAACATAATGGCTGATCACCTGTATGGTGTCCAGACGAGAGTTAATAGTGTCCACATCCAGCAGGGGTTCAAGAATATTGCAGCGTAGCCTCCGCTCCCCACCAGCAGTCTTAGTGTAGTTTAAGATCCCAAATAGAGTGTGCCCACTTCTGCATATAACAGCATCTTGTTACTGCCATTTAAACACACATACTTTGGGAGTAGTTTCTATTTATAAAATTTAAGCACAGCTTTAAAAGCAGAATAAAAGGTATTGTCACTTATAACCCCCACTTGGAACCTGTGTATCTTTTTTCATTCTCTGCAATAGATTTACATACAGTATGATAAAATGTGTTAAACAGAGCTGAGAGTACTACACTCTTATTGGTAGATAAAAGCATATCAAAATAGTCCAAATATTTAATGAAAGAAAATACTTGGGGTCAGCAGATGTGCAGATATTTATGAATGATGGCGTTCCAGTTCAATTGAAATCTGTGAAGCTTTCTGTGGATTTCACAGAATGCGTGCATGTCAACTTATAACTTCAGAAAAGGAATGTGTTTTGTCTTCTACATGTTCTCTAACCTGTGATCTCTGTTGTTCACTACTAGTTCCAAATTGCTGGCCGACACTGCGTCAATCATTGCAGTCTGCTCGCTGCCTGTAAAGGTCACTTTCAAGGACTTAGGAGCAAATACTGAGTTCTGAACAAACTCAAAGTATTTTAGTAGGGCAGCTGCAGATGCCAGGCAGTAGTATCTAGACAGAGAACATGTTTTATTTCATCAATCCTTGAAAACCCAAGTTAACTAAAAGAAAAGGACAGTGGAGCTTACTTGGTTTGCACCTCCATCAGAACAGTGCTAAATTCAGGGACACAGAGCTGCTCTATATATTCTAGGCCCTTCTTCTCATTGAAGTGCTTCCTTAGAACAGCAGTGAATGAGACTGACTGCATAGATAACAAAAGTAGATATTTTGCAATTGGGTGGAAAAGAAGCAGCTGAAATTTTGGAACTGGAATAAGATTTGCTGGCTTTGTGAAAATATAGCTAATTTACAGACAGCACACTGTGAGCTGCTCAGCCCTGATTTATAAGGCAGATAGAGGCTGTAAACAAGAAAGAGTGAATGATACCGGGAAGGTCTCGGTGATGAGCTTGTAGAGTTTGGTTCCTTGTCCTTTCACGCTAGCAGTGTCTGGCATTAAAATCTCAACAGGCATCAAGTTATGCAGCTTGGTAATTACCTGTATTAACACACAACATCATTTTGAACATGTCTCAGTTTTACAAAGGGCTTAATTCTTTGTCAAACACCATTGTGTCATACCTTGGCATAAGTTCCAGTGTCTGCAAACTGTGAAAGCACCAGCTCTGGGCATTTCATGTTGATACTGGCCATGCCAATCTCACCCCGAGCTAAACCACGACCCTCAACCACAGCCACTATCACAGAGGCGCCATGCGACAGTGATGCTGATGAAGATGTCGTCACTATATAAAAAGAGTGACACTGTGAGCTAACAGATAATTTAGTACATTCATTCTATGCAAAGAGTTGTTATTCTATATTATTCTTCAATAATATTAACAATAAAATATTTTTCTTCTAGTTCCACAAAGGATCCTTAGGGCAACATAGTATATCAGTCCAGGAAAATATGGGTTAGGTAGTTTCATACTGTTAAGGTCTCTCTGAGGGGTTCGGCCATGGTGTGTGAGTGCAGGTGTGGTCCTCAGACGTGGAGTGCTGAAGCTCCTGGACAGGACGGTCAGAGCAGATGAACCCACAGAAGAGCTGATCCTGTTTGCTCCTCTGCTGATATTTAGCTGGCACTGAGCTGAAAAGAAAAAGCAGGTCTTACCATTATCAACCAATAATGATATCTAGAGAACAGGGTGGGTGAAGACGGATATAATGCTAGCAAATAAGATGCACACAAAACTGCTTAAATTAAATATAGACTTATTTTCTGAACAATATTTAATCACAATTATTTACTCAAAAATATTTAACTGATTCTTGAGATAAGGGACAAAACATGTCCTACATAAAAAATTCCTCTTTGAGTAAAACAATAGTAATAATAATAATAATAACAACTGAAAAAGTTAAATCAAAAGGAAATGCATTTTCTCAGGGGATTTATTACTTAAATTTTTAAATAATTTAATTATCTTTGAATTTTTTTAAATGCATCCTCTATACTTGGAAGCACGTGTAATTTAATCTGTCCAACATGTAATGTTAATCTGCCAAACAAAGTGTTTAAAATGGCTACAAATTCCTAAATATATGATAAATATAAATATAAAATGAAAGATAGGGATCTGTAAGATAACAAACAATACATAAAGTAAAAAAAACTATCAAAGATGTGTCCTCACATATATAATCCTGAATAAATCAGGCAATGTCATGGTCAGAGTACCCCTTTCCCACCTCCTGCTCAAGGTGGATGCAAAAGTAGGACACGTTGTATGGTAAGTTTCATATTTATTTAATAAAAAAAAAATTGTTTGAAGTATCTATGGTCACAGATTCAACATGTCAACTCCATTCCCATTATGATCATTTCTGTTAGAATTGTAGGATAAATCTTGGCATTTTAGTTAATGTTATAGAGGCAGCTTTAACAGACAAAAATATTAAATGGCTCCAGATACATCACATGGTTAAGATGGAAAAATTTAAGTAAAGAAGTGTTGAATTCAAAACATTCCAGATGCTTAGATGATAAAAAAGAAGAAAAATATAATATATCAAATGTAAACATGAAACAATGTTGAATATTAATAAATTGTAAGTTTCAACTAAGTAATAAATCAATAATAAATTGTAAATAAATAAAAAAGTAATACATTTTTAGCACCGTCAACACCGGACATGAGCATCTCATCATGTCAAAAGCATATACACCGATCAGCCACAACATTAAAACCACCTGCCTAATATTGTGTAGGTCCCCATCATGCTGTCAAAAGAGCACCAACCTGCATCTCAGTAAAGCATTTTGAGATGATAATCTTCTCACCACAATTGTACAGAGCGGTTATCTGAGTTACTGTAGACTTTGTCAGTTTGAACCAGTCTGCTGACCTCTCTCATCAACAAGACATTTCCATCAGCAAAACTGCTGCTCACTGGATGTTTTTGCTTTTGGCACCATTCTGAGTAAATTCTAGAGACTGTTGTGTGTGAAAATCCCAGGAGATCAGCAGTTACAGAAATACTCAAACCAGCCTGTGTGGCACCATTTATCATTCCACGCTCCAAATCACTGAGATCACATTTTTCCCCATTCTGATGGATGATGTGAACATTAACTGTAGCTCCTGACCCATATCTGTGTGATTTTATGCACTGCACTGCTGCCACGTGATTGGCTGATTAGATAATCGCATGGATGATCATGTATGTGCAGACAGGCTGGTTTGAGTATTTCTGTAACTGCTGACACATGCAGTGTAGATAGTTGTGGCATGTCAATGGGCATCCCTGATGTAGACAGGGTGTGAGTGTGTGGACCGTATTTGTCATCCACCACTGAAGACCATTTTTGACCCAGGAACAACCTCTGTAAAAAGTGTTTCCCGTTTTTAATGGGAGATCTGTATCACAGTTTTTGGCTAAACAGCAATCATTACACTAGCTTAGTATTGTGCTTGATCTTTTCCTACTTAAGTTAATTTATTGTATTTAGTTCTTAGCTTCTTATGTCATGTGCAATTGCTGTCAGTTTCTGTCACCTCCAACTGGTGTTGTGTCAGTGAACACAGATGACAGAGCACCAGTATCAGTGGCCGCAGTTGATCCAGGACACAGACTGTTCCTGACATCATCTGATCCATGTGAGATCTGATGTACAGAAGATGACAGAGGATCTTGCCGCTGTCTACACATGACCTGACCGTAGATGGTCGGGAGACTTGATACATGTGGGGTTACAGAAGTGCTGCTTGGCCCGGGCTCTGAGCTTGAACCTGGTGTCACTTCCTCTGTGCTGCTACACAACATCTGTTCCCCTTCACAGAGCTTTATAAAATAAAGAAGAAAACAAAAAACAAAATGAGAGCTTTATTATTGTCAAATTAGCAAATTGCTAACTAGTAACACATTACAATGAATACAACAGAATTAGATAATAACAACAACAAAAAATATATATAATAATAATACAATAATTTATTGGACAAAAAAAAAAAATCACAGCAAAGTGAACATATGGGTAATACACAATTTCACTACTTTGCCTTGAGTGGATTTTGCCATTTTTTCTGGCTGATATACACTACACTGGAAAAAATTTTATTTTCCCTTTCTCTAATCACAATGTTTTAAACAAAACATGCTTTAAGTATGATGCATTGCTGGCATCCGGTTTTGGGGCCTGTGATCAGAGGGCCGGGGCCAGAGATCAGAGCATACAGTTTCTGAAAGTCAGGAATATCCTTTTATAGAAACAACACAGAATATTCTATTTTTAAAAGTTACCAAGTACAAGATGTCCTGCATCACAGGAATGACACATAATCCTAAAAATATCACTTATGTGAGTGTTTAAGTAGATTGTTCAATATTCTGTTACACTTTTTAGTGTGATATTGCTCATGTGTAGTTGATAATTTCTATTTGATGTTATGCCGTCTAGTGATATGTTGGTAATACAGCAGATAAACATTCTCGAGCTCAACAAAAATACAGTTTTGCCTCAAAATACACGTAGTTTAATCTAACGGTTAGATATTACGAACATTAACGTTTATTTATGATGTCACAGTGCTCTGCCGATCATGTTTGTAAAGAAAATGCAATGGAGTGGATTGGTTCACAGTAAATAACGTAGACGAATAATCAACACTTTTCAGTTTCTGAATAGGATACGCCTACTCGTGTTAACTACTGCATTTCAACCCGTTCCCAACCTATTTAAGCATTTCATATGGTGAATAAGTAACAAAATTTGACTAAACAATCATTAACCGTCACTTCTAGGAGTTAAATTTTCGCGCCACTTACGTGAGGCGAGCTCCAGAAGTAGATTTACGTCACGCCTGTGAAGCATTGCTGTTAACAAAACATACCTTTCAAAATATTAAAATAAAACCTTGATAAAATAATTAAGTAAATACAAAAACAGTATGTTGAACGAAATATCAGCTTGTTATTAGTTAGTGGGTGAGTGAGCGAGCGAGCGAGCGTGCGCGTGTGTGGACGGGTTTGGGTGTGTGGACGGGGTTGGGTGGTTTACAAGGACATTGTTTTAGGTTACAATCTCTACGAGATTTTGAACTTCCCCTATCCATACGCATTCAAATTGTTTAATGCTATGATTAAAATGTCATTAAAATAAAATACATCAAATTCTGTATTTTTTAATAGGAAAGGGTCCCAGCAATATACAGTCAGGGCAGCCCAGTATGCAGGGCATTGCTACTTGCTTCTTTCTTTTTAGAACATCTGAACTGACTAACACGTCTGATAAATTATGTGCTCTTTTATAAGTAAAAAATTGAGAGTTTTGAAATTATAATATATCCCAATGTTCACTATTATAATGTTAATGTACAGTTCAGGGAACATTTTTCTTCTGTTTGAGGTTTTTGTGCAAGAGTATTTCTGTCTAATTTATTTACATTTTCTAAAGCATTACTCAAGTTTCCAGATATCCTCTATCTATTCCTCGGAATATTCCTTTAACATGCCATACAATTAACTTATATGAGCAATTAATGTCAGCAGCACAAATAGACACAAAAAGCCAGTGGTGGACAATTTATTTCCCTTTTCTTGATGATACATGCTGTCATACAAACTGAGGAAATGACCTGTATATACATGTTCAATAAAGGGTATTACTTCAACAAACATTCAATAAATATTAGATGCATCATCTCAATGAGAAAAGGAAGTGTTTGGACAGTAAAACTAAAATAAGACGTTATTTATTAGTTATTTACAAATTAACCTTTACTCACACAACACATTTGATGCCATCAGATAAAAAGACAATATATTTATCAAACAAACATTTTTGAACGTTGATATTGGAAGAACAGAGAATTAAAATGCTTGTTTATTTGGGAGTTTTAACATGGAAAACTATGCAAGAGCTTGTGTCTTTATCTAAAGACTATCCATAAGACTTCTGAAATGCAGCTCACTCAAGCAGACGCTGTCCTGACTCCTGACATACTGTCTTTACAGCTAAACAGAACTAAAAAAAAGACAGATAAAGAGCATAACTTTCTGAGACCAATGAAATAAAAAGTACTAGTGGTAATAATAGCCGTAAAATATTCCACTAATTTGAGGGCTCATTTCTAAAACAGCAGCTGCAAAGAGGAAATAAAACAACATTGTTACTTGAAAGCATTGTGCAAATAAGAGTCTACACAGTCTTCAATTTAAACGGCTAATAACAGGTTTTGATAAGGAGATGATTGTTGTAGGAAGTGTAAAATATCTTACCAGACAGCTGATTTTAATTATTTTCCAGTCCAAAAATGTCCAGATCATATTTAAAAAAAAACAACAACAACAAAAAAAACCAAAACAAACAAAACAAATTTTGCACGAAGCAAAAAAAATAAAAATAAAATAGGACTATTACGATATTTTGCACTGTAACATTATTTTTATGACAATTAAGCCTACTGAAAAGGTCATTTAAATAATTGAAGGATTATTGTGATTATTGCAATGCTAAGAAATAGTGATATATTATTTCAATTGTAAAGTACATTTGAAAGTATATATCATGGTTGTATTTGTTGTTTAATTTATGCTGATTTTAATTTTTTTTTAAAAGAAAAGAAAAAAAGTTATGAGAATTCAGTAATGCTTAACTGTTATGGAAATGTCACTTTGCAAAAAGTCTTAATGGTCATAAACAGGCTTCATTTTTAGGCTTCTTATGCAAAATCTAACTTCCCTTTTTCTTTGATTTTGGAGTGAAATGTGACCCAGACATTATTTTATGAGAAATCCACTTCAAACATACTATAGCTCACAGTCTAAATACCACAAATGATCTGTGGTTAAGAACATTGGTTTAGAATTGAACACAGGGAAGAAACCATGGCACAGTTATCTAGTTTATCCCAAGACACTTATAATTACAAATCACAAAACTGATGATCATAAGATATAAATCATCTATGACATGAAGGCACTACGAGAATGTTTGTTGGTGGTATGAGAAAAGACAAATCTGGTTAAATCTACTCCAGCACACAATTCTAGTCCTATGGTATTGAGAAGACCCGATGAATTAATTCATTAGTCGATGAATGTTCCTCTGATAATTCATTTGGGTTAGACTTTTGCTACCACAGATTCTAGTTGTCTGTCATTGACAAAGAGACTGCTTTAAACAAAAACATTAGCAGCAAAAAGAAAAACTGGCCTCATATCGTCTGTATGGGTGCCAACACACCAATCAAACACAGTCAGCACACATTTCTTTAGGCTGATAGGCCGGTACGAATATCAAATTTGATATAATGCAGACCACCAGAGTAAATTTCGGAGCACAGCTCACTCTTCCCCAAAGCACCATTTCTGGGACTCTTTATGATGTGCATCTGGGTGGATCTGGTTCCTCATGTCTCCCAGCACATTGGAAGTTGCTTCCGTGGCAACGATAAGAGGTTTAACAACAATGGGAGGAAGCTGTCGCAGGGCCCCGCCCACAGCGCCCGTCATGCCCCTCTGTTCATGCTCGTGTGTGGCAGTGTCGTAAATGGTCAGGGCACTGTCTATAATGCCCTGCAAACACACACAGCATATAGACCTCAAGTCTGAAGGTTTCTGCCACAGTTGTTAAAGTCAACATGAAATGGCATTTGCAACCTATTTTACTTCCAAAACGTGACATATTTGACGAGTATTGAATATTTCAGAATATTGAACAAGACATAAATATAGCATGGAACTTGATTTCCACTTTAAAGTTAGGATTACAGATATCAATCCTATATCACAAGGCAGATAAGGAAAAAGGGGGCTCATACCTCTTTCACTACACTGTATGCCTTGGCCACCCCTTCTCTGAGGTCCACTGGCTGATGTGCCATGCAGTAATGTGAGTACCGTTTGATCTTCTGGCATTCTTCCTCACCTGGCACTGGAGACACCATGTCATAAGCAGTTTCAGCAGCCGCCTGCAAAAAACACACAAAACAGATTCCGAGACTTGTATACAGAGTATAAAACAAACATAAAAAGTATTCAGTTTAAACTTGTGTGATCTGAATGAGTAATATATCAGTCATATGTTGATAAAAATATACGTAGAAATAAAAAATACAGTTATATACAATAAAGTATACAGTAAGAGTGGTCCCACACTTTAATGCCACACTTTATTGCATTAAATAGCAAAATAACAAACCAAGACCTTGCTAGACCTTTTCTCTAAACTAACTTCACTATTCTGAGCTATTTTTGCAATTACTTTTATCCCTTGAATTTTCTTAATGTTCAAGTCCCTCTGTTGATCACACCGGGTCATAATTAGCATATTTTCTCCCCAACAACAGTGTTTATGTGTGTCGAGGGGTGTGTATGTGCATGCAATTATGAGTATGAGTGTACTTGTATAGAACATTTTGGACTGTTCTACCATTTTACAGCTTTCTCATTAGTCTTTATATGAACTGGGTCAAATTGACCCGGAGGACCCTCTTAGGTAGCTTTATTTATAAATACATGAAATTCATAAATGTATTGCAAGGTTCAGATCACCTCTGTGGAGAATGTCATGAAGTTGCAGGCCAAAATTTAAAGTTAAGTTGATGTAAATCAGTGTTAAAAGTTCATTCAAGAGTTAACTCATGGGGGCCTAAGGTCATTTGTAATGGATGTATGAAGTCAGTTCCTCTTAGATTCACACAGGTGTCCTAGCAGAGTAACCACAGTTGTGGTTCATCACATTAACTACTGACATGTTCCACTCTCATTTAACAACAAGAACGTGTCCAAATACTGAACAGTACATCTATAGTTTTGTAATTTAGAACCTAAAAAACTTCTTTGTGTGAAATGTTTAGCTTGTGCCATCTCTCTTAAAAACACTAATAACTAATGACAAGAAAAGCAGCACTTACATTTATTGTTCGCACCATCCGATTGGTGAGCTCTAGGGCTGCCATTTCCGTGGTAGTCTAATCGAATTGGCAATTCTGATGTGAACCGGAACTCTCTTGAAAACATAACCATACAAACACAAGACATTTTGGTTAGTTGTTGTTGATTAGCTAATACCTAAAAAAAACATAAAGCAAGACACATGCAATGTAGATGGAAATATTGGTTATAAATGCTGAATACTTCAGTCCTAAATTGAAATCTTTTGCATCAAATGCAGCCAAATAGAATTGCCACTGTCTAAAATGTAATTCATATTGATGAAACAGCAATATTGACAAGAAAAAGGCTCATAATTTACCATTCAATTTATTCTGTTAACTTAATTGAGAATAGGGCTGCAACAACTAATCGATAACAGCGATTATTATCGATAATGGAAATCAAACGAAATTCATTATCGATTAGTTGGATATATGCCACGAGCATGGAGAAGATCCGTCAATGAAGTCACTTCACATCCAAGTGGAAAATGTGTCGCAACTCATTTGAAAAACAATGGAGATAAGTTGAAGCGGAACAAAAAGGACCCAAGATGTCCAGCACATGAGGGCACTTTAGAAACACTTCAAAGCAGATCATAATAAGCACACAGTTTAATGTGGAGAGGTTACTGCTGGTGCAATGACAGAGTGATTGTGTTGTTTGATGCACAAGAGTTGTTTCTCTCTGCTATTTTCTGTTTTAAAATATAAACATGTTATGAATTCAGAATAAGGTGTGTATTTCTGCATATTTTGCAAAACTGCTTGATTTTATATCACGCGAGTGCGTGCATCCACATCAATCAAACAGATCACAATGGAGAAAGGGAGCGCAGTCATTTTAACATAATTTGAACTGAATAAACACACATATATTAAAAAAAAAAAGTTTAGAAAAAGGTCATTAGCAACAATACACTTTAAAAACCTACAATATTCATTTAAAATACTTGAAATGTATGTAATCAGTAACAGTGTACAAGCATAAGTATCTAACATAATTATTAATTTCTGAGTTTGGCAGAATTATTAATATTTCTTCTCTATTCTGGGGTCACCATTGCCCTCTGCTGGGCTGATCTGTTTTGTCCCACTGCATCCCCGATGGATCATTTGACTCTTTAATGATGAGCACTTCTTGTTAAGTTTTACAAGGAACTGTTTTGCATATGTACTGAAAGTAATAATAAATCCAAATGTAACTTTTCATGATTCATGAATACAGTACTGTAAATAGAACCAAATCCTTATGCCCATTATAATTTCTGTTTTCAAAAATAAATAAAAAATAAATAAAAGTCAGGAAATAAATGCAATTTTTTGATACGATTAATCAAAGAAATAATCGAAGATTAATTGATTATCAAAATAATCGTTATTTGCAGCACTGATTGAGAATAATTTTAAGGGCTGACATGCCATTGTTTTATTTTGTTAATATTTATATTAATTTTTAACTTAAGTTTTCCTGTCTTCAACAGCATATTCATTTTTACCAAAAAACTTTCACTGCCATTGGTATTGACTTCTGAAATGTTGGTTTTACAAGAACTCTTTACTGCTTCCACTCACACACCTGAAGAATATGGACCTGTCTGTGAAAGATGTGGAGGCAGTGTTTGTGTCAGTTGTGCTGTCTTGGATGCAGGTGCTGATGATGCTGGGACTGCTGCGGGCTTGTATTGGCACAGAGATGATGGGTGCCGGATCCTGACTCACTCCACCGTTGTACTTGGAAAAATTGCAGGAAACCTCAGGGCCAGTAGGCTTCTTCATCGACACACAGAACAGTACAACAGAAATCAATTAATTTAGGGGCAAATTCACACTTTTGTGAACAGTATTTCAGTGCTTACTCTTCACTAACAACCTGCAATCAAGTTTAACCAGTCATGAAATGCACTGAAACAGTTTCAATTAATTAGTTAAATGCCTTCTATAATGAGGTGCAATTACCAGTGTGCTTTTAATTCCTTTAGCAGGCATGTGATCGGCAAAGGACAAAAAAGCAGGAAAATGCACTGACTGTGCCACACAGCAACTCCAAAACCACCCAAACATACACCCAGTGACCACTTTATTAAGTACACCTGAACACCTACTTATTCTGATTATCTAATCAGCCAATCGTGTGACAGCAGTTCAATTCATAAAATCATACAGATACGGGTCAGACGCATCAGTTAATGCTCACATCAACCATCAGAATAGGGAACAATGTGATCTCAGCGATTTGGAGCATGGCATGATTGTTGGTGCCAGATGGGCTGATTTTAGTATTTCTGTAACTGCTGATCTCCTGGGATTTTCACGCACAACAGTCTCTAGAATTTACTCCGAATGGAGCCAAAAACAAAAAACATCCAGTGAGTGGACTGATTTCTGCGGACTGAAATGCCTTGTTGATAAGAGAGGTCAAAGGGGAATGGTCAGACTAGTTCGAGCTGATAGCAATGTTTCAGTAACTCAGATAACTCCTCTGTATTGTTGTGAGCAGAATAGCACAACACGTCAAACCTTGAGGCGGATGGGCTACAAAAGTAGAAGACCATGTTGATTCCACTTATGTCAGCCAAGAACAGAGGCTACAGTGTGCACAGGCTCAATAAAACTGGACAGTTAAAGACTAGAAAAACAGAGCCTGGTCTTGATTTCTGCTGAGATACATAGATGGTAGGACCTCTAGTTGCGGAGTGTTGTGCAGAAGTTACGAAATTGGGAACTTTTTTTAGTCTCTTTAACCTTTGCTGCAAGCTTTGTTATTCTCTCTTCTGACACCTGCATGGCCTCAGATAGATCGATGACTATATCTGTAAAATGTTTCACGCTTGCTGCATCTCTATCCAACATTTGTAAAAGGATCTTTTTGACAAGCTTTACGATTTGAATTGTAATATGTTAAACAATCGAGCAGCTTGAGCAGCTCAGTGTGTGCCTAACCCACCCACTAGAGGGCGCCGCTCGCACACGCAATGCTGACTGAAATTCACTATTTCTAGGTCACTATTCAAAGAAGCTAATTTGTGACATCAAACATGCTAACTCTGTACAAAAAGTCAGATTTTCTTTTGTCCAATGAATTACACAAGATATTCTTAGGAACATTCCCAAATCATGCTGGTATATTATGGATCATCAAGTATTTTCAAAAACTTGAGAAGCCCATGCCAGTTTCAGTGCATATTCTCATAACAGCAAAAGATACTGATACTACGAATTTCAGTACTAAGACATTTTTGTAAATTTTTCAGATTTACTTTTCCATAAAATTGTTTTGCTGTTAATATAATTTGTAATGCAACCCCCCCCCCCCCCCCTGAAAAAGTCTGTCAGTACCTCCTCATTCTCACACATAACACGTCGTGAAGAGAAGGGGGAGGGCTCGGGTTTCCCAAAATCACACACATCATTCAGGGAGTGGGCAGCTCCTTCCTCTTTTTCCTCTTCCTCCTGTGAGTTACTGTCCACCCCTCCCTCCATCCTAGAGGCAGTTGTTATGCCCTCTAGGATGGAGTGCACAGTCATGGGGTTCACCTTCAGAACAACTCTGAATAAGGAAAGAGCAAGAAATGCTTTGATCCACAGAACAGCCCCAAAATACTTTTAAAACGGCAGTTAGAGAGCTCAGCATACCTGGGCCAGATGAATTTGTCACAGTCAGAAGATTTCATGTCCTCCTCCATGGTGTTAGCAACTCGAAAGAACCTGGCTGCTGAGTGTTCTCTGTCTTCTTGGAATGACCCTGGTGAAGCAAATAAAAATTCAGTTTGGTTGAAATGTGCTTTGCAAAATGAAACGGAAAATGTGAATAATGCACTAATATTTTTTGTTAATGCTGCATTGGTCAATATGGCAGTTGCTTAGAGAGGACGGTAGGAATGTTAGGTAAAATTACATAGGAGCATTTTATCGGTTGTCTGCCATTGTAACATTCTTTAGATAAAGTATATGTGTTTTAATAACTATTGGTACACTGGTAGGCCAACTTCTCTTTTCATTCATGACCTAACTAAGATGAATCAAAAATATATTGTTCATTGTTTGTTTATGATAGCTAATGCATTAACTAATATTAACAAATGGAAACTTATTGTAAAGTGTTACCGAAATATTTGTGTTTGGATTAGAGGTAAATGTGTCGACAAGTTCATACTGTACCACTGAGCTCTTTAAATGTGAGCTCCTCCTTGGTCTGCACTGATGAGTTTCCTCCAGTGAACTCCGTCTTGAGCTCCAGATCCTCCATTTTCAGGCACAGCAGCTCTTTCTGCAGGGATTTCTTAAACCAGGGGCTCCTCTCCTGATCAGAGTGCAGGTCTGGGATCGGAAAGCGTACCACCAGCACCAGCAGAGGGGCGTTTATGGACACTGACACTGCAGTGCACCGGTGTTCGGCTATCATCCAAGAAGACCTCTCCAAATGCCTTGTGCTTGAGTGTCACAGAAGACACACAAAACACAATAAGGCTTTGTTCAAATTTCAGAGAAATCTTTAGGACGTGATGTACCGCAAGTGATGAAATCCGATCGATTTGTTCAGACAGAGTTGTCAATATCTGATATATGTTCATTGTCTGCTATGGTTATGAGCATATGGGCATGATATCAACTTTCTCATACACAACTCAAATTAGCTGATAGTGTGGAAAGAGAGAATGAAAAACTAGAAATTTTGGCATCTCTGCGGATCAGAGGCATCGCTGTATTATATACATATACATCTGCTGTGTCGAAACCACTCAAGCATTCACTCATTCGTTATTTACTATGTAGTGAATTTCACATAATTCACAATATGAAGAAAGACTGAACAAAAATAAATGTAAAAAAAAAATACTTGATATTCAGGTTGACCATTCAGACTAAGACTAATCTGATTTTGCTTTCTTCTGAACAACGCCAAAGATACAAAGTGAAAAACTAAAGGAAACACAAGAAGGCCAGAAATGTTTCTCACCAGGCTGACGTGCTTATTTATGATGTGTACATGTGGGATGCCATCATCTCTGTGGTAACCAGTTTCTGGGGCTGGAGTTAAGCCTATCCACGATGCTGATGTCACACTCTGAACGCATATTACCCAACTCCACCTGCAACTTTGCCTTGCGAGGTATAGCGCTCAGATGTACCTGCCCTCCCTAATGAAAAAGCGTGTTTTCATTTGACCATGTTTGATGTCTGCATGTTACTATATTTGCAATTAAATTATAAAAACTGAATGGCACAATTGCAATAAATGTACTTCTAACGGGAAGACACGCAGGCTTGAGTGAGGTTTAAGATGCCATTTATTTGATGAATGTAGAACAGAAAAGTAATGTCTCTGTTTGGCGTAGGCCCCATCTGGCGGTCCGAGGGAGTTGTACTCGGAACCATCATATCCTGCCGGAGATAGGAGGCAGGGGCGAGGAGCCTACCCCCGTGCGGGACGGGGCTCAACTGGTGGTGGAGGTTGCCGTGTTAGCGCACTGAAACAGCAATGTGATAGATTGTGAGCAGATTTATAAAGCAATGGCTTACCTGCAATTGGCTAGGAATTACCCAGTTAATAATGTGATGATGTACAGCTGCTAGTCTTCCCGCTAGAATTACAATGGCATACTATAAATGTCTGTGCCTAGTTAATTATTACTTATGGTTCTTTTCGCTTTAGTACTACTAATGCTTCTTTTTGAGTGTGTCAGGTGAATTTTTCCAAAATAACTTTTATTTTAACATTTATTTTGTGTGGCACCATGAACAGAAGTGAAATTTAAAACAAGCATCTGTGATCAGACTACTTCAACCTCACTTTTTGAAGCAGTTGTCCTTGCTGAACCATTCCAAAAAAACATGTAAATATGCATTTTTGATGCAGCAGATACTCTAAATGGAATGCTGTAATCACACTTTTCATGATTAGTTAATCGTAATCTTTATTGCTTATTCAATTCATTCTTCTGCCCTTGGAAGTACACTAATCATGCAATGCAACACTTTTAAAGACGTTGTTTGTATATTTTTGTCGCTTACCTGTGGGCCTCTGCGTTCTGTTAGTTTGTAAAGTAGATAAAGGCAAGTGGGAGGGGGAGACTCACTACCGGCTGGGACGTCAAATGTAAGAAGCTTATATTTGACACAGAAGACACAAATCATTACTAATATGTCCTGTAAGAGAGCTGTTCCATATATATAACGGATAAATGGAATGGCTCTGTGTGTATATACCTCTGTGTACTGAGCTTCATTCTGTGTAGTGTGGCTGTCAGTACAGTACAGACATTCCAACAGCTCCACCTGACTCAGCGAGAGATCTGTGTTCCGCAACCATGCACTGGATCCTTGGCAGTGCTCATATGTCACCTTTAAACCCTGACCTTTTAAACTGTGGAGGAAAGAAATACATTTACACTCACCTAAAGGATTATTAGGAACACCTGTTCAATTTCTCATTAATGCAATTATCTAATAAACCAATCACATGGCAGTTGCTTCAATGCATTTAGGGGTGTGGTCCTGGTCAAGACAATCTCCTGAACTCCAAACTGAATGTCAGAATGGGAAAGAAAGGTGATTTAAGCAATTTTGAGCATGGCATGGTTGTTGGTGCCAGACGGGCCGGTCTGAGTATTTCACAATCTGCTCAGTTACTGGGATTTTCACGCACAACCATTTCTAGGGTTTACAAAGAATGGTGTGAAAAGGGAAAAACATCCAGTATGCGGCAGTCCTGTGGGCGAAAATGCCTTGTTGATGCTAGAGGTCAGAGGAGAATGGGCCGACAGATTCAAGCTGATAGAAGAGCAACTTTGACTGAAATAACCACTCGTTACAACCGAGGTATGCAGCAAAGCATTTGTGAAGCCACAACACGCACAACCTTGAGGCGGATGGGCTACAACAGCAGAAGACCCCACCGGGTACCACTCATCTCCACTACAAATAGGAAAAAGAGGCTACAATTTGCAAGAGCTCACCAAAATTGGACAGTTGAAGACTGGAAAAATGCTGCCTGATCTGATGAGTCTTGATTTCTGTTGAAACATTCAGATGGTAGAGTCAGAATTTGGCGTAAACAGAATGAGAACATGGATCCATCATGCCTTGTTACCACTGTGCAGGCTGGTGGTGGTGGTGTAATGGTGTGGGGGATGTTTTCTTGGCACACTTTAGGCCCCTTAGTGCCAATTGGGCATCGTTTAAATGCCACGACCTACCTGAGCATTGTTTCTGACCATGTCCATCCCTTTATGGCCACCATGTACCCATCCTCTGATGGCTACTTCCAGCAGGATAATGCACCATGTCACAAAGCTCGAATCATTTCAAACTGGAAACATGACAATGAGTTCACTGTACTAAAATGGCCCCCACAGTCACCAGATCTCAACCCAATAGAGCATCTTTGGGATGTGGTGGAACGGGAGCTTCGTGCCCTGGATGTGCATCCCACAAATCTCCATCAACTGCAAGATGCTATCCTATCAATATGGGCCAACATTTCTAAAGAATGCTTTCAGCACCTTGTTGAATCAATGCCACGTAGAATTAAGGCAGTTCTGAAGGCGAAAGGGGGTCAAACACAGTATTAGTATGGTGTTCCTAATAATCCTTTAGGTGAGTGTATATCTTTAGGTTGTCTTCAGTGGTACCTTTAAACCCCATACACTACAAAACATAAACACAGGGGTATAGATATGTGTATGGTGTTCCACAAGGCTTGCTGTCTTAGGTCTTTTGTTATTCTCTTTGTACATTTTGCACCCAATAGATGATTAGATATGAGGATACAGGACAGTAACTTTAATTGTTGTGCTGATGACACACTTTTATAATTCCTTTAGACAAGATTTCCCTTACCTACATTCAGCCCTTCGCTATGCCAGCCAATAAACATCTAACATCTAAGGGAACTAGATGTAACAGACATCTAAGGTAGCCACATTTTCCTTTGGCTCACTGGGGATTTATATTTCTCTGTAAGGCAGCTTTGAAAGAATATGTTTTATGAAAAGGACTACACACATAGATAAACACTACTTTTTGTTAATAGAAATATCCACTTTAACATACTTAGTCATTCACATTCTGAAAAAGAAAAAGTGAAAAGTGGAGATTTATTGTAAAAAAAAAAAAAAAGGACTTATATATTGATCTGTTTCTCACACACACCTATTATTTCGCTTCTGAAGACAATGGATTACTTTTATGCTGACTTTATGTGCTTTTTGCCATTTAAAAAGTCTGGTCACCATTTACTTAGACCTAAAGAGCTGAGATAAATCTTCGTTTGTGTTCAGCAGAAGAAAGTAAGTCACACATCTGGGATGGCATGAGGGTGAGTAAATGATGAGAGAACTTTCATTTTTGGGTGAACTATCCCTTTAAGAAAGCTAGAAAGCAGCAAAATCAAACCTGAGATGATCATGTGGACACGCTTAATCAAAGACAGTTTGTGATTGAAGGAACCCCACCCCCGCAATGGGAGTATATTTAAAGACAGAATGCGGAAAAACTCAGAGGCCATTGGTACAAGAGGGCTGAAGGAGGAGTCTGGAGGTGGGAGGGGGTTGATATGGAGCACAGACAAGCAAAGACTTCCCACTGTCACCCTGAGAAACAGCTCAGGCCTGGACTCATTACAGTGGCCCTTAGATGTATGTGCTAGAGATTAGACATGGAGTAGAGAGTTAGACAAATCCAGATCCACAGCGGGCGTATCCCAAAGAGGGTGAAGAGATGATAGGCTGTGTGACATGTCAATATCTGCCAGACCAATAAGAAAGTCAAATTAAAGATGTAGTTATGTAATTAGAGATGCAAAAGCAAGAAGAACCAAACTGTGCTATGCTCAACTAACCTCAGCTGGACACTGTTCTCGTGGTCTGACTCTCAAACAAGCCCTGGTCGGTTGCACCTGTAATGGTGTCCTTCTTGAGGCAGCATTTGAGCTCCATGTGGAGGCGATACTCGTCCTCCTGTTGCATAGGTCGACTCTTCCTGTCCTTCCCTGAAGCAGACCATTCATGCCCTGCTGCACAAAAACATAAGCACTCAGTGATTCCACTCAATACCAGGCTATGAGGGACCCTGGGTGAAGAATAATATCTGAATAATCCACAACACCATGCACAAGAGTTAGAGCCGTCACCTGAGCTGGAGAAGACCCCAGACGTATCCAAAAATAGGTGGACTTGTCATGCTGAGAGCTGCATTATTAGAGAATCAAACTGTCCATCAATGTCCAACTGTGAAAAGAACAGTCATGATATATTAGGGTAGCTGATATGAAATTTCAAGCAGTGATAGTGGTGTCCTGCACCAAGACATGCTACACTATAATAATACATTTTCCAATAATTGTACAGTATAATTGTTATACATGCATTTTTTTTATTGCCTCATATATTTAGAGACAACTTGGAATAAATTAATATTTGTCAAGTATATTTAAATGAACTGCAAAAAGGTAGATGGTGATTAAAAATGTAAAAAAAAAGAAATTATAGTAGAAGTAGTTTCTGTAGCCTATTTTTAAAGCTGAAATGTGTCCTTTTTGTGCCACTGAACAGAATTGCAAAAATAAACATTTATTTTCAAATTATATTCATATTTTTGAAGTATGTCTTCAGAAGCAATGTAATAGATGTGGGAGAAAAACAGAACAATATTTATGTCCTTTTTTACTCTAAATCTCAACTTTAACTTTCACTTTCAGATGTGAAAGTGAAACTAAACAGGCACCACATGTGACTTTCAGATTTAAAAGTGAAAGTGGAGATTTAGGGTAATAAAAGGACTTACATTTTGATGTGTTTCTCACCCACAACAATCATATCGCTTCTGAAGACATGGATTTAACCACTAGCATCTTTTACATAACTTCTATGTTTCCTTTATGTGATTTTTAGAGCTGCAAATTTCTGATCACCATTCACTTGCATTGCATGGACATTCAGAGCTGAAATATTATTCTAAAAATCTGTATTTGTGTTCTGCAAAAGAAAGAAAGTCAAACACATCTAGGATGGCATGAGGGTACGTAAATGATTAGAGAACTTTTATTTTTAGGTGAACTCTCTCTTTAGTGTAGTCTGGCATAAAAGTTTTGGGAAACCACAAGGGGGTGATATAACATTTACTGTACTTAATACTGAAGGACACGTCGATGCAGTGCAGGTGGCAGTCCAAAGTTGTAAATCTAGACAACATACATACAAAAGTGAAGCTGGTTTTTATGCTTCTACATGATGTTGATGAGTTTGTAAGTTAGTGTATGACACCACTGTAATGGCACAAACTGAATGATTAGAAATGGTGATGGCGTTTATTATGCAATATCTCTGTGTGTAGACTTGAATAGGTTTCATTCAAGCCGTCAAACTACAAAAATACATATTTACATTTACGCATTTGGCAGACGCTTTTTAAATGCGACTTACAGAGCATTTATTACAGGGACAATCCCCCCGGAGCAACCTGGAGTTAAGTGCCTTGCTCAAGGACACAATGGTGGTGGCTGTGGGGATCGAACCAGCGACCTTATGATTAACAGTTATGTGCTTTAGTCCACTACACCACCACTACTCAACATATTTGTAGCTGAACATACAGTACATTGTGTAAGCTATATAAATATATTATCCAATAATGGCTTATAATGGAGTAAACAATCTATGTTATTTGCAAATTATTTGGGTTGAAATTAATGGAAAACTATGCGAGTTGCACTCTGTACCACTGCAGAATGTTTAGCAGCCCCACAAGTAGTAGCTGGTCGCCGCCAACAGACACCATACCTTCATAGAAAATAATTGTTTCTAATTTTAGAACACACCATGTTGTCAACCAAAAGCATCCAATGTGCAATCCTCCTTAAGTTACCCTGTCACTCACACTTTACCAAAGTTGTGTTGAGAAATATGTATGAAGAGACAAAAACTATTGTGTAACGATAAGCCTAATTTATATCTGAAAAAAAAAGCAGATAAATCGATAATCATCAGGAATTTTTTTTATTATTAATCTGTGAAAAAGGCACTGATACCAAGCCTAATAAATACCCACCTTGGCTCCGGGCATGGCTTCATTTTGCTTTAGAACCATGGACAGCTCCAGATTGCCATTGAGGCAGCCCATTTCCACTGACTCAAATCATGAGTCATGACATGTACATGAAGACACGGGCTCTGGGAACTGAGGGTGAGGCTCACAGATGATTTTTTTGGTTCCAGCTTGGTGACAGCTTAGGTTCCATCTCCTTTAATGTATAAAGGACATTTGACATGGGAATGGTGCAGTATAACCACCACAAAGAAAAGTTAATAAAAGTAAAAACAACTGCAAAAATAACTGGTTGTACTGTAAAGGATTTGTGATGTAAGCTCACTGTTTGCGTGGGGGATGATTTGAGGCTGGCACGCGCCGATTCTGAATACTCATCCCAGAACACCGAGGCGCCATCCAGAGTCAGGTTTTTATGTGCAAATGTGGTGGGTTGATGGATATTGACACTGGAGCCCTCCTCCACACTCTCATCACCATCCTAACTATCACAGCACATACACAGAACATTATGACCATTCAAAAGAATGCAGTTATTTGACAGAATAAACATCACCTGAGATGAAACTTCAAAGAAAATGAAATCAATACGTAAGAAAACATACTTGTTGATTTGGAGTTCAATGGCAATGCCAGTTTTAGAATTTTCTAGAACATGTTCAATCCTCAGGACTGTATCCACAAACGTAACCATGACTCTTCTCAAAACTAACAGACAGAACATGGAAAGACTTGCTCAATCATTGAAATGGGACCTCTCACATTTGGGTCTACATTAGGGATGTGCAAAACTATTAAAATTTTTTAGAACTGGCAATTTGGTGGGTTGCCAGAATTATATCTATAATATCAGAATGACACCTATAATATCAGTCTAATTAATGAGATGATAGGTGTGGGTGAGAAACAGATCAATATTTATGTCCTTTTTACAATAAATCTCAACTTTCAAACAGCCCTCCTATGTGATCTTCTCTCTTATTTTGTTTTAGTAGATTCACATTCTTCATGCATATCGCATCCTACTGGGCAGAGAGGAGAATTTATAGTAAAAAAGGACTTAAATATTGATCTGGTTCTCATCCACACCTATCATATAGCTTCTGAAGACATGGATTTAAAGTGATAGTTAATGCTGCCTTTAAGTGATTTGCATTGTATGTTAATGCTGCCTGTTGACTTGCATTGTATGGACCTACAGAGCTGAGATAGTCTTCTAAAAAAACTCAGTTTGTGTTCTGAAGAAGAAAGTCAGACACATCTGGGATGGCATGAGGGGGTGTAAATGATAAGAGAATTTTCATTTTTGGGTGAACTATTCCGTTAAGGAAGAACTGTTTAGTTGGGCTGGTTTTGGTTCACGTGACCATCTCTAGTCCATGGAGATAGATACCTATCTGGGTATCTGGGAGCCCTCTCCCTGATCATCAGTGAGTCTTTGGCTTAGACACTCTTTGGCCAAATGCATACTACTGGTTATGAGGCTGGGCCAGTACATGGGCTCCATGCCAGATGCTGAAAATGACAATGAGCATAAGCAGCATAAAATGCACAGTTGACACACAACATCATTTACATAATAATGTGATTCCAAGTACCCATTCGAGGCCTTGGACTAAGGACCATCTGCAAGCCCCTCACTTCCAGCGCACAGCTGTCCTGTAGCAGCGAGCCCCAGGGCACAGTCAGGGAAATGGCCTGGATGAAGTGCTCACTCACTTCAAATGGAGCACCCACAGACTTCAGGATCTCATTCAGGGACTGAAGATAAATCAAGAACAAACCCAGTGATAGTGTGAAAGAATTTACAAGAAGACAGTGAGTTAACTGTGAATCAACATCCTTGGGGATGTTAAGGGAATATGTTGAAAGTGGACAGCAGTAAATACAGATATCAACAGGGTTCTCACAATGGGCACAGGACATACATTTGAGACACATTTACGAATAAACAGGGTCTTTGGTGCAGGAATCAGATAACAACAATTCCATACTTATAGTGGAACCTGACTCACTATACAAACAACAGATGAATTTTATGCATTCAGTTGGCTTTGAAATAATCGGAAGACTACTTCAAGATCATACTTTCTTAGAAGAGTCAGTGTGGAATCAGACTTTTGGGTGAAACAGTGCAAAAGTCTTAAGGTGCGTTCAGACCAGAGACGCCAAGAGTGTCAAATCGACTGGAAGTCATTCATTTTCTATGGCAGCCAGCGTCTCTCGGCGGCAAGAAGTGGCGCGTCTTGGGCGGTGTGGGCATCAGAGGAAAGTTCAAGTTCAGGCAACATTATGGTAATGAGCTTTGACGCGGTTCGGCGGCAACCTATTGGAGTAATAGAAGTGCTCCGCTCGATAAAATTTATATTGACAACTGGAGACCAATCACCCCTCTGAATAATGATGCAAAGTCGTTTGCTCCGATTTTTGCAAGAAGATTAAAGAAAGGTCTGGAACAAATGGTTGATGAAGAACAATCAGGGTTTATGACTGGGAGACATATCAGTAATAATATTAGGTTAATTTTGGATATGATTGATTACAATTGTTACATACCAAATGATTCATTCATTTTATTTATAGACTTTTACCAAGCCTTTGATACTGTGAATCATGAGTTTATGTTTAGATGTATTGAATACTTTGGTATTGGAGAATACTTCCAAAAAGCTATTAAAACTATTTACAATGGATGTAATAGTTCATTCAAATTAACAACAGGTACAACTAGTAGATTTGAGATTAATCGAAGTATACAGCAGGGTAGCCCATTATCTCCATTCTTGTTTTTATTAGTTTCTCAAATTATGGCCCTACACATAAAAAGAGCAGAATTTGAAGGGTTTAGCGCATTAGGAAGAGTATTTAAATTGTGCCAATTGGCAGACAAACTATTTTTCTTAAAAATGACCTAGAAGTAATAAAGGCTGTTAATTGTATTAAAGTGTTTTCTTCAGTATCATGTCTAAAAATTACACTTAAAACATGTGATTTAACAGAATTAAATGGTATTCCCATTAAGCATACAGTTACATATTTAGGAGTGATAATAGATAAAGATGAGAATGAACGCAGTGTGCTTAACTTCAGACCTATAATTAACAACATTAAAAGGAGATTTAATGTATGGCTTCAAAGAGATGTATCCCTGAATGGAAGGGTCTTACTGTCTAAAGCAGAGGGGATATCAAGATCTGTTTATGTGTCTTTAGCTTTAGATATGCCATCTGGTGTATACAAGGAATTAGACAAAATGTTATTTCATTTTTTATGGAGAAACAGACAACATTATTTGAGAAAGGACATTTTATGTAAACAAAGGAGTAAAGGTGGGTTATCTGTGCTTAGCTTTGAAACCTTGAATAATACATTTAAGGTAAATTGGTTAATTGAATTCATGAAAGAAAAGGACAGCATATGGTACACATTTCCAAAGTATGTGTTTGATATGTTGGGTGGAAATAGACCTTTTGTTGAGATCTGATTAAAAATGGACAAACTACCTGTGAAATTAGCTAAATTTCACAAACAAGCTTTATTAGCTAGGATGCTGGTGTGTAAGCACAATTTTTCCCCAAATAAATATATTATTTTGAATAATAGAAATGTTCAATATAAAAATAGATCTCTCTTTTATAAAAGTTGGTATGAAAATAATATTGTGTTAGTTAGACAACTTTTCAATTCAAATGGTAATTTGTTAACTTATAGTGAATTCTTGGATAAATTTGGGCTTCCAGTTACACCAAAGAGTATGCTGTTGTGTTTGATACCATACCTCAGCAGGTTACACATTTTGTAAGAGCTTGTGGAAGTGATATTTCTGAGACAATACATGTAAAAGACAGCATGTTTATAGGAGATATTAATATCCTTAAACACCATTGTACCAATAAACATATTAGAAATATTATAATAGGTGAAACAGCTACTCATAAAAGTTCATTTGTGGAACAATGTACAGGTGCCTGCAGGCCCGCATCTCAATGGACTCTGACATTGGCCAAGGCATCTTGACCAGCTCTCGAGTTTGGTGCAAATTGACATTCGGGGCATTTTACCAAGCAAAGGAATACCACATATTTCCATTGGATTAAGTTCAGTTTGCTAGAGTTTTCTGTAAAGTGTAAGATACCCAATGGTATGTGGTTTGGTGGTGCAGTTTGCATTAAGACAATCAGAGTGACTGATTACATCATGGCATTATAGATAGCATTAAAAACTATCATGGAATTTATAAAGAACAGTAATTCTAAGCCAGAGATGTATTCATGGTAGGGTTGATGTTGGCAATGACTCTATCTGTCTAATTTATAGTCATACAGCAATCACATTTATTTCACTGACAGTCTGATATGCATGATGGTTCTGTCTGGCTCTTGATCAGAGGCCAGTGATTCATAAAAGCATGGTGTAGTTGTTTTCCTGCAAACATTCTCAAAATGAAACCTCTGTAGTCATATAACTCACCTGTGTTTTGAAATAGCTGACTAACCGTTGTAATCACAATCCTTCATATCCTTTATTTAGGTTTATGTGTTCTGAGCCAACGCTTTCAATTATCAATGAGATATATATATATAATTGTATTAAATGGTGGGTGTGGGTGAGAAAAAGTTCAAGATTTTTTTACTATAAATCTTTTTGACCAGCCCCAACAAGTAGGTGGCTGAATGTGAAAGTGTAGATTTACATTTAAAATATGATATATATATATATATATATATATATATATATATATATCAATCAAACTGGGAATGGATGTGTTTGTTTGCATTATAAGCGTGTGTTAGGTCGTGTGAAAGCAGCACCACGGTCTGTTTTGATGCGACTAATAATGATGGTGTTTACAAACACGCTCGTTACTGCGCACGCTCACGCGCGCCGCTGTTGCACGTGATATGTTCAAGAACATTCGCTCAGTTACAAGAAGCGAATAAACGCTTGGTTTATGGTAAGTCTAATCAAATCGTACGGTGTAATAGATGTGGCTGACGGTCTGATATTTGGTGTCAGGGTCTGCCATATATTTGTGTATTTCTTCGTTTGATCGCCAAAGAGGATGCCACTGCCATGCGCCCCAAACACGCCCTCACCAATAGGGATCTCGCACATGTGCCAGTATAGTCTGACTCGGGCCTGTATGCAATGCGTTCATTTCACTGGTGGTGAGTAAAGAATGCTCTGGAAGCCCCTCCGCCCCCTAGAGTCGTGCATATCCACCTCACAACTGAGTGTAACAGTAGCCAGCTGGTACATGCTGTGTGTGCAAACCTCACTCCCAGTGGCATTTAGCCTCTTTGTTAGCGTGCCTGCTTCAGACACCGGAGACGTCGGTTCGAATCCCGTTAGGACCAGGTCGAGCAGGACCGGTTACATACGCATTACACTGCGCAGCGGCTGCGCATAACTGACACAAACGAGTCTCCCACACTGGCGCCGGCATGAGCCGGAAGTGTTTTGATGAACTACCCCCGGAGGAGGTCAGTACCTCATAATAATGATGAAAATAAATAATTATTAAGAACCCCGAATTTTATCATCGAATAAATAACTCCGTTATGTTTTGTTCACACTATTAATAAGTTCATATTACCTGGTGGCCGCGTGTTTTGAAACTTTAAAGCTGTAAGAGGCTGAGCCTCCGTTGGCAGTATGAAATTGATACCTAGCAGCACCTTATTTTGTAGGCTTTTACATCAAATACACATATAATTTGCACCAAATGTATTCTTACTTAGAATGAAGTTTTTCAGTTGTTGCATTGGTCAGAGACATTAGCATCACTTTCACTGTGCTCGCGCCCCCTCTTGATCAGTCGACATCAGAGGTTTATGAACATGCAGATTGTTTCTGATGTTTATTAGCCTCATAATCGATCATCTAAAATCTCACTGCTGTTTTAGGGTATGGAGGTGGACTGTAAACCAGAGGACCTGTCTAAGTGTTCATACGACGAGCGCTTTGTGGAGCTGGGAGATGTTAAAGACATGAGGCTGGAGGCTGAGGCGGTGGTCAATGATGTGCTCTTCGCAGTCACAGGCATGCACGTCTCTCACAATCTCACCATTGGAGTAGATGTGGCGTATATAAACGTTGAAACCAGAGAGGGAAACCGGTACTGCTTAGAGCTCACCGAGGCAGGTTTAAGGGTGAGTGATGATAACATGTAAAGGAACATCTCGGGCAACAAATGGGATGTTTTCCTACAAGTATTGATTATAATATCGATGTTGTCCCAACCCTGAGCATGGGAGATGTGTCATCCTGGATCTAGACCCGCTGCGTTGACCTGTGTAGTACGTTTCTACCCTAAACTTCATCAAACTTTATTAGACCAAGGACCCCTTGGTGGAGAGAGACGTATTGAAATTAGGGGTTGACTGATATGTGATTTAGCTGATGGCGATAACTAAAGTGGTGGAAAAGGCAGATAGTTTGTAAAAAAAAAAATAAATAAAATGTCTTTCCCTACTCTGACAGGAACAGACATGGAGGCTACAAGAGTCCAAAATGAATAAAATGACACCTGCAGTTTATTGTTCAATCAAAATCCCAAGAATAATCAGACAAAATAGAGACTTGGTGCATAACGCAGGACTTTTAACTATAAGTCCGAAACACACAAGGGGCACTTATTTTGAAATGAAATGCTCTACAGTTAAAGAGATAGTTCACTAAAAATAAAAAAAAATATCTTGTAATTTACTCATGCCATCTCTGATGTGTTCTGCTGAACACAAAGATTTTTAGAAGAATATTTCAGCTCTGTTGGTCCATTCAATGCAAGTGAATGGTGACCAGAAATTTGAAGGTCCAAAAATGACATAAAGGCAGCATTAAAGTAATCCATGTGACTCCAGTGGTTAAATCCATGTCTTCAGAAGTCATATGATGGGTGTGGGTGAGAAAAAGTTCAAGATTTTTTTACTATAAATCTTTTTGACCAGCCCCAACAAGTAGGTGGCTGAATGTGAAAGTGTAGATTTACATTTAAAAATGACTTAAATAAACATCTACTTCTCATCCACACCTATAATATCTCTTCAGAAGACATGGATATAACCACTGGAGTCATATGGACTACTTTTATACTGACTTTTGGGTCTTCAAAGTTCTGGTCACCATTCACTTGCATTGTGAGGACCAACAGAGCTGAGATATTATTTTAAAAGTCTTTATTTGTGTTCTGTAGAAGACAGAAAATCATACACATTTGGGATGGCATGAGGGTGTGTAAATGATCAGAGAATCTTAATTTTTGGCTGAACTATCCCTTTAAGTAGGCTGTATATACCAAACTAAGCTTTGTGTAGCCTATATATTCATCAGATGAAGGGTTTTATTTGTATACAGTATATTACACCAGATGAGGTTTAATGAGCTAGAAGGTTTATCATTATTGACGAGATATGAAGTTGGAGACACAATGTGCTGACAGGGTGCATTTCTGTTTAGGCACATTTTTCTTTGCTTGCTGTCACTTCAGTTTAGAACTCTTGATTATCTAATCAAAATAACAAACTATGCATTGAAGTGAGGATAAATATATAGATGAATATTGTCAACAATGACAGATTCACATAAAGCAAATCTTTACATGGCGTCAGTGAATCTTCATATTTCACCTCTAGATGCTGCCATTGTAATGCAGAACCAAATCATTCTAACTGTAAAATCCTCCAGTTCTGGCCACAGATGAACATACGGTGCATCTGGAAAGTATTCACAGCGCTTCACTTTTTCCACATTTTGTTGTTACAGCCTTATTCCAAAACTGATTAAAATCATTATTTTCCTCAAAATTCTACAAACAATACCCCATAATGACAATGTGAAAGAAGTTTGTTTGAAATCTTTACAAGTTTATTAAAAATAAAAAACGAAAAAAATCACATGTACATAAGTATTCACATCCTTTGCCATGATACTCAAAATTGTGCTCAGGTGGATCCTGTTTCCACTGATCATCCTTGAGATGTTTCCACAACTTGATTGGAGTCCACCTGTGGTAAATTCAGTTGATTGGACATGATTTGGAAAGGCACACACCTGTCTATATAAGGTCCCACAGTTAACAGTGCATGTCAGAGCACAAACCAAGCCATGAAGTCCAAGGAATTGTCTGTAGACCTCTGAGACAGGATTGTATCGAGGCACAGATCTGGGGAAGGGTACAGAAAAATTTCTGCAGCATTGAAGTCCCAATGAGAACAGTGGCCTCCATCATCCGTAAATGGAAGAAGTTTGGAACCACCAGGACTCTTTCTAGAGCTGGCCACCTGGCCAAACTGAGCGATCGGGGGAGAAGGGCCTTAGTCAGGGAGGTGACCAAGTACCCGATGGTCACTCTGACAGAGCTCCAGCATTTCTCTGTGGAGAGAGGAGAACCTTCCAGAAGAACAACCATCTCTGCAGCACTCCACCAATCAGCCTGTATGGTAGAGTGGCCAGAAGGAAGCCACTCCTCAGTAAAAGGCACATGACAGACCACCTGGAGTTTGCCAAAAGGCACCTGAAGGACTCTCAGACCATGAGAAACAAAATTCTCTGGTCTGATGAAACAAAGATTGATCTCTTTGGCCTGAATGACAAGCATCATGTCTGAAGGAAACCTCATCACCTGGCCAATACCATCCCTACAGTGAAGCATGGTGATGGCAGCATCATGCTGTGGGGAAGTTTTTCAGCGGCAGGAACTGGGAGACTAGTCTGTACATTGCTGCATTCATCTTTCCCTCAATCCTGAGACATCCTTGATGAAAACCTGCTCCAGAGCGCTCTGGACCTCAGACTGGGGCGAAGGTTCATCTTCCAATAGGACAACGACCCTAAGCACACAGCCAAGATAACAAAGGAGTGGCTACGGGACAACTCTGTGAATGTCCTTGAGTGGCCCAGCCAGAGCCCAGACTTGAACCCGATTGAACATCTCTGGAGAGATCTGAAAATGGCTGTGCACTGATGCTCCCCATCCAGCCTGATGGAGCTTGAGAGGTCCTGTAAAGAAGAATGGGAGAAACTGCCGAAAAATAGGTGTGCCAAGCTTGTAGCATCATACACAAAAAGACTTGAGGCTGTAATTGGTGCCAAAGGTGCTTCAACAAAGTATTGAGCAAAGGCTGTGAATACTTATGTACATGTGATTTATTTTTTTACATTTCTTTTTTTTAACATTTTTTACAAATTTGCAAAGATTTCAAACAAACTTCTTTCAGGTTGTCTTTTGAGTAAAATAATGAATTGGATCAATTTTGGAATAAGGCTTTAACATAACAAAATGTGGAAAAAGTGAAGCACTGCGAATACTTTCCGGATGTACTGTAGGTAGACTATATCGGTCTACCACTAATAAAAAAATAACCATTTTAGAGTTATACGCTTGTGCATTACAGTTTAATTTTGGTATTTTTCAGGTGGTGGGACACATCTTTGACCAGGTGGATGAGAGTTTGAGCACTCAGTATCATGAAACTGTTTACTCACTGCTGGATTCCCTGAGCCCCGGGTACAGAGAAGCTTTTGGAAATGCTCTACTACAGAGACTGGACAGGCTCAAACAAAACGGACAGTGAGGAATCCGTATCACTCAGAACATCTCTGCTCGCTAATGGTTAAATCAAGTTCTGTGCTGCCCTTATCTTATAGCATCAGTGGTACCCTACCATTATCGGTTTTTATTTTAACAGAACTTCCAGGTGATTATTTGCCTGTGATGTGATAAGTATATCATTTTATTATTTGGAGAGGTTTCATTAAGCTGTGCTGAAACATAGAACAGGCCCAGATTAATACAGTATTCTCCACTCTTCATTCTCCATATAGTATTACCAAACCTTCAACTGAAGTGAAATAACCCTCAGAAATAGCATTTTGTGCTGTTGGGAAAATGTTATTGGACTGATTTTAGCTTATCTATGCCCTGCAGAATATGGTTCAGCAGTATTATCATTACAAAATATATCATATGCCTTACTACTATGATAAAGTTTTATCTGTCCACAGGATAGTGGTTGTCTGAAACTTTAAAGTTGTGATACATCATGTATCAACTCTCTTCCTCTTGCTTGCTATTAATGTCACATCAAACTTCCTTTGAGAATGTAAGAAAATGCCTAATCCATTGTTTAATGTATTGCTTTCTTTCTCAATCTGTCCAAATCAGCAGAAAGGACAGAAGAGCCAAAACATGGTGGTGTTATCTACCACCAACCCCCTTCCAAAATTGTACCTATTGGAGTTTTTATATGAAAAATACAGAAAAGTGATAACTCCTGTTGAACTTACTGTTAGTGTGGACATTTGTCTTTGTACTTATTGGCAGAAGAGATCAAACTGCAGTGGTGTAAAATCTTTAACTGCAAGTATGTTATAGAACAACATCATGTTTGTGTGGATCTCAGCACTCATTTTTTTTTTTGTAAACATTATTTAATTGTATATTAGCCAGAACAAACTTATCCCTCCATATGTAATTCCAATATTGGTGTTCTTTTTAAAGTTTTTTTTTTTCTTGTTCTTCTTGGGACAAAATATTTTAAGCCCTTGATTTGACCTGTTAAAACAGAATAAGTTGTTCCAATAGTGGGTGGTTTTTGAAGTATGTTTTAAAACTTAAGCCTTTCATTTGACTGATTTGATTCATGTTTTTACGTTCTATGTATTGCACAGAATTGCACTAATAGAAATAAGGTAGCCATTGTCTGACCTGTTTGAAAGGACTGTTTGAAAATATGCTACAAATTTACATTCCACTACATTTTTCTTTTGTCTCATATTTGTGTTTAAAAGTAAGATTATTTTATCATTAATAGATGCATTAATACAGGAAATTGGATGGGCTTCTACCTCATGTTGTATTTTTGTTTTTCTGCCTGTGAAATTGACATGTTTCTAGCAGTTTTTTGATAAGACGGAGGATAGTCAGAATGTATGCTGATAACAGGGCCAATTTCAGCAAATTCCTGTGGAAAAAAAATGCACGCTTTCACAAGCCTCCAAATAATTTCCTTCAAACAACCAATATGAAAGCGTGTTTAGATGACTTCAATGGCACAAATACCCTCTGTACCTGAAGAAATGTTGCTTGCTTTTGTTTACTTGTAATAAAAAGCACACATTTAAATGTTATTTTGATTAGCTGATTCTGTTAAATAATCAAGTCATATTTTGCAAATACTTTAGAATTCATTTAAAACAATTGAATGTGTTATTAGTCATCTTGTTATGACTGTGAATTGAAAAAAAAAAAATCTAAGTTTAGTTTTTCTAAAGCAAATAATTAAAAATGTTAAGCGTTTGAAGATGATCAATACCAAACAAACATTTTTGTTGACATGATTTACTTAGTATTAAGTTGCTTCTATGAATAGACACCTAAAGCATATGAAACTAAACCAGGTAACCTCTAGAAAGTAATAAAAATAAAAGACAAGTGAAAAGAGAACAAACAATGTGAACAGTTACCAAAAAAAAGAAACAGGATTCTTTGCTTTAACAGACACTTCTATTAAAGGGATAGTTCACCCAAAAATGAAAATTCTATTTTGCCATCCCAGATGTGTGTGACTTTTTCTGCTGAACACAAAGGAAGATTTTTAGAAGAACATTTTAGCTCTGTAGGTCCATACAATGCAAGTGAACGGTGACCAGAACTTTTCAGGTAAAAAAAAAAAAAAAAAAATATTGGATGGTCATGGAGGACACAAAGGCAGCACAAAAGTATACCCATACAATTCCAGTGGTTAAATTAATATATTCTGAAGCGATATGATAGGTGTGAAACTTTTTTTACTGTAAATCTACACTTTCACTTCGGAATATGGAAATGACATCACATTCAGCCATCTACTGGTTAGGGCTGGTCAAAGGTGGAGATTTATAGTAAAAAAAAAATGACTTAAATATTGATGTTTCTCACCAACACCTACCATATCACTTCTGAAGACATGGATTTAACCACTGGACTACTTTTATGCTGCATTTATATGCTTTTGGAGCTTTAAAAATCTGTTCATATTGACAAGCAATTTGAGGACAAACTAAGCTGAAATATTCTTCTAAAAATCTTCATTTGTGTTCAGCAGAAGAAAGTCATTCACATCTGGGATAGCATGAGGGTGAGTAAATTAGACAATTTTCAAATTTGAGTGAACTATTCCTTTAGTGCTAGGCAAGCATATCCACTGATCACTTAGAAGAATGTCACAAAAACAAACGGGAAAAAAAAAAAGAAAAAAAAAATTATCTTGGAAATAAATCAGTTGAGCAAACACTAGAAATACGAGTTTTGCTCCAGTTTTAGATCTTCAAGCTGAAAAGATCCTCAAATTTAAGAAAAGCTTTTCATATTCCAATGAAAGACTGCTTGCATTAAAAAGTAAATTTATTTAGTAACATGTACATAGTTGCTTATTAAATGTGGAGTAAGACTTGCCAATTTTTAAGAAAATAAACCAATATAAAAATCAAATTTTTATTTATTATGCAGATTTAAAATGAGTAAAAAGTTCATTATCAATTGCAACAACTCTGATTAAGAAGTGACGGCAGTGCCGTTTAGCCACAAAACAGCTAACAAACACTGGATGAACTAATGTCATTAGTCAGTATCTCATTCTGGTGAATAACTGACACTTTAGCACAACACATAATGGAATTATGCAATGCTTATTGAGTGGCTATAAAGCAGGGGTGATCAACCATGCTCCTGGAGAGCTACCTCCCCGCAGATTTTAGCTCCAACACACCTGCCTGTCATTTTCAAGTAATCCTGAAGACCTCGATAAGCTGGTTCAGGTGTGTTTGATTAGGGTTGGATCTAAACTCTGCAGGAAGGTAGCTCTCCAGGAGCAGGGTTGATCACCCCTGCTATAGAGCATCCACAGATATCAAAAATATTAAAATAACAAATCTGTCATGGTTAGAACATTTTCAAATAATAAATCATACAATTTGCATCTAAATTAAGTCTAAAATGTCCATAGAGAAGCACATAGGCACACATACAGACGTCTTTGTCCTTGATATCCCTTTTTCAAATGTCCTTTTCATGGATTCGATGTTGGTTTCAGCTCACAATCTGAACAGGAAACTTGATGCAAAATAGATCATTGCTGGAGTCATCTTTCAATTCCCATTCCACAACCAGCTTTATCTAATAAATGACAAAATATTAAGAAAGTGAATGCCTTGAATGGTTGGAAACTATATTATAGCCTTATTTAGATGCGAAGGCAATGCCATAGAACAGGATGTTAAACATCGAACATCTGACAGATTTGAAGAGCACTTACTGTTGGGTATTCGCTCTTGACTGGCAACTGGTTGACATAACTGTACATCTGTTGTGGCTGAATCGGGCACAGAATTCCACACTTGCAACCATCCTCAACTGGGATGGGAAAAGGAACAGGCATGCCACCAATAACACCATGAACCACAGCTTTACTGGTCTGACTCATAACATCTATGGGAAATGTAAACAAGTTGTTCTTAAAACTTTGATCTGATTTTTTTTTTTTTTTTGTACTGTAGTGAAATGGAAAGGAAACACAGCTTACCACTGCTGAATGTTACATTTACGGTGTAGGACTGTCCCTTGTGAAGCTGGCATGGCTGTTTTGAGCAGGGCAGGATGTCAACCTCAAAAACCTTTCCAACTTGTGAGCCTAAGAGGTTCAAACAGAGGGAAAGTGTATTGAAACAAAGTAACAGACACAATTAGGTCATGAAGGCACTGAAACTTCATGAATAATAATAATAATAATAATAATAATAATAATAACCCTTTACATTTATTCTGGTTAGACTGCAAGTCTCACACATCATAAATAATTGGCAAATATAAAAATTAAACTTTCACGGGACAAACCACAGGTACATACTAAAGTACTTACCACAGTCCACAAACCTCACCGGCTCAGCATTAATGTATGAGAGGAAAGAAAGCAAAACAACGCAGACCACACGGTAATCCATGATTCAAGTCCTGTCGAAAACACGCGTTACTATCTTTCAGAGAACAGATAAACAAAACACACATATGAGTCTATCATGTGACAGTGAGTTTAGAATAAACTGTCTGCTGTTTAACGAGTTCACTACGTTTTTTTTTTTTTTGTGGTTAAAATAGGAGAAAATATCGGACGACAAACAGTCGGAATTTTAGAGCAACTCAAACGTTAAAAATACCATCCAAATGTTAAAAGTGGCATAAGCACCTGCCTCTGGCCGTGTTCACCCTTTTCACTGCACGCGTTATTTCCTTGTCACAAGATCATGATGACTGTCCTCCAATCAAATACTCTATGGGCGTGTTTGTTTATGACGTATGTGACTTACCATTGAAGTCTTCACCAATGACAGTGATTATAGTTCGAAACAAGGCGGGGGCATTCTGTTGCCAGATCTCTCTGATGGGGCTGGATAAATAATACACGAAGATTAATAAAGTGATGAAAAACTGCCTCTCTCTGTTTGTGTGTGTGTGTGTGTGTGTGTGTGTGTGTAGGGTTGGTTTGTAACGGAATACATGTAACGAGATTACATAGTTAAAATACAAAATATAAGTAACTGTATTCCACTTCAGTTACAATTTAAACAATTGGTAATTAAAATACAGTTACATTCAATAAGTATTTTGATTACTGAAGAGATTAATTAGCATTTTATTGTCATTTGTTTCATTTAATATTTAGTCCTTTCAGATGGGAAACATTTATACATATAAATGATGCAATCCACAGTGCATTTGAACAGCGGTGAAACACTTTCTTATGATGTTACATTCATACGAGCAGACAGAGAAGTACGTTTGAAGTAAGTTTGGAACAGAAGAAATAGAAATAAACTTTGTGTAAATTGTCAGCTTTTCGCTAAGCTAAGATGCTATTTCCAGCTATTTTACGTGCACATGTTACCAGACATCATCATATTTTTTTATCAAGAAAATTCACGTTGGATCATACTTTCTTTTTTCTAGTAAGACCTTTTGATATTAGGCCAAAAATCTTATTCTTGATAATTTGTGTATTGTTTTCCTGTAAAATTTCTAAAAATCCTTAAAACAAGATCCGTTTGATGTATCTTGTTTTAGAAACAACACTGCATAAGATATTTAGAGTTTTTATAATAAAAACAAGTGAATAAATCTACCAGTGCTGAAGAAGTAATCCAAAGTATTTAGAATACGTTTCTGACCTTGAGTAATCTAATGGAATATGTTACAAATTACATTTTACAGCATGTAATCTGTAATCTGTAGTGGAATACATTTCAAAAGAAACCCTCCCAACCCTGTGTGTGTGTGTGTGTGTGTGTGTGTGTGTGCAAAGATTTTACAATTTATACATCTGTCTTCAGAAGCAGATGTAACAGAAAACTTATACATTGACCACAACGTGTCTCTCTTGATTGAATTTCTTGATTGTCCATGGTTTTAACATTCTTTTTGTCTATTAGATAGAGTTCATAATTTATAGAATTTTACTGACTTAAAAATCTGCCATCAGCACATACAGTGAGTTTAAATGAAACTTGAGTGTGAATCGCACAGTCAGATATTTTCTGGTTGAATAAGAGCTTATCAAAGCAGATTCTCTATACAGCGAGGAAGTGAATTGTTTGCCAAGTTTGGAGGAAAAATGGTCATTCTGCATAAAACACAAACAGCTAAATTTCTCAGTTACGAAACAGAATTTTCTTTGGCCCCAAAATGACCTGTTAACTATAGAGCCGTTGAGCCATGACGTCAATTTTTAGGCAAATCCGAAAGGCTAATTTACCATGGTTTCCCTCATACATATATTCCCTTAATATTTTGTTGATTATTAGATAAAGCTGGGATGGGACTGAAAGATGACTCCAGCAAAAATCTATTTTACATCAAGCTTCCTGTTCAGATTGTGAGCTGTGTGCGAAGCCATGAAAAGGACATTTGAAAAAGGGGTATCAAGGACAAAGATGCCAGTATATGTGCCTAAATACTTCTATGCACATTTTAAACTTAATATAGATGCAATAGAATTTCTGATGGGTTTTAATAAGGTGATTTTTCAATTTATGAGTAAAATAAGTAAACAGTGTTTTAAGTCTGTGGTAAACTTGAAGATGCTTGGAGGTTTAGTTACAACATAAATTACACACAGCCATACCTCAAACATACATTTTGAAGCCACCATGATTTTTTACATTTGTAATTTTTTTTTATGTATGTAGCTTACGAGTTGCTAGATAAGGACTACAAATACCACAAGCATTTCCGTAACGTTTCTTCTGGCGAAACACAAGACGTTAGTAGTTCTAGTAGTTATCTATCTACTTGTTTGCTACATAAACAGGGCTTTAGCATTCACATCTGGGGTATACCTATGTGTCATTCAAGTATCTTAAAGTAATTTTATACCACAGACCCATGTACTCAACAGCATACTACCATACTATTTACTATTGCTGTAGTATGTATACTGTGCACAGTATGTGATTTTTGTTCTAATGCACAGAATATGCACATGACCTACATTTGCCAGAATATGCAGTTTACAACTGAGGATACTGTATCTGCCAATGCAATGCACTCGGCTTGACCTTCCACCTCCAGTGTGTTAGCCTAACAAGAAGTAATCAAAGCCACAATTTTTTACATTTATGTCTGAACTCAATATTTGATCAGATTGACAGATGTTAAGACTTTTCTACACAAAATTGTATTAAAAATGCAAAATAACAGTTTTTATTTCAAAGATGTGGATTACTGGATGCCACTCGTTGAGTTAGACATACGATGTGATGAGGTCATGTTACAACTTAGTAGCATACTACTGTTTCACTATTTTGAAAAACAGTGGGCATTATACATTATATAGCATGCATTATTTAGTAAAAAGTAAGCGAGTATTTAGAATGGAATTCTGGTTTTAGTATTGCTGGTAATTCTACATACTGCACAGTATGCTCAGCGTTTTTTATTGATTTATTTGTATTTCTTATTATATGTGAAACAGTATGCATTATGTAATGAGAAACATTTCAAACAGCTGTATGCTACATAGTTTAATGACCTTGTTGCATGTTTATTTAAACAAGTGGTTTATTTCTCTGAAATATAAAAAAAATGTTATTTTGTGTGAATTGCGCAGTGGAATATTCTGAGGAGTGTGTCTGTTGTAGACTGCATATTTTGTAGGTTCAAGTATTCTGCTGAATGCATAAAGAAAATTTGCATCTTTAGATACTTCTCAACAGTAATCACACTTTTGAGAGTAACAAATAAACTCATAAATAATAATCCCTTATATGATTGTGATGTTTTGGGGTATTTCTGCAGGGGTTTACTGAGATTATGGATAAAGGAGAGTTTCTGAGGATAACCGTGGAGGGAGGCGGATGTTCAGGCTTCCAGTATAAATTCTCAGTGGACAATGTCAGAAACGAAGATGACAAGTAATGACAACAATCAATGTGTAGGCACATTCTACAGATACGGTTCAAAATTGGACTTCAAACTTCAAACAAAGGCCCATTGAAAGGAGGAACTCAATTTAATAAAATAACTAAATAGTATATGAGCAGTTTTCATTATTGCAAGTCTGTTACCAGAATTTGGGTTAAAAATCCTGATTTGCATGATTTTATTATTTTATAGAAATACATTATTTTTGTATTCTTCTTCCAGTAAAAATATCTTAACATAGGAATAGTTCACCCAAAACTGAAAAATCTCATTATTTACTCATCCTCATGCCATCCCAGATGTGTATGACTTTCTGTCTTCTACAGAACACTTTTAGATTTTTAGCAGAAAATCTCCACTCTGTTGGTTCTTACAATGCAAGTGAATGGTGGTCAGAACTTTTAAGCTTCAAAAAGCACATAAAGGCAGCATAAAAGTAACCCATATGACTCCAGTGGTTTAATCCATTGTCTTCAGAATTGATATGATAGATGTGGGTGAGAAACAGATCAATGTTTAAGTCAGTTTTGCTATAAATCTCCACTTTCACTTTAACTTCCACATTCTTCTTCTTTGTTTTTTTGGCGATTTGCATTCTTTGTGCATATCGCTGACATTGATTTAACCACTGGAGTCTTATGGATTAATTTTATGCTCCCTTTATGTACTTTTTGGAGCTTTAAATTTATGGCCTGTATGGATCTATAAAGCTGAAAATTCTTATAAACAAATTGTGTTCTTCAGAAGAAATAAAGTCTTACACATCTGGGATGGCTTAAGGGTGAGTAAATCAATTTTTAAATCAAGATAAATGTACTTGAGAAGCAATATTTAAAAAGATAAGACTTTTCAAGAATATATTGTAAATTTTTTAAAGCATTTAAGTAAAAAAAATATAAATAATAATTTGCAGATTTAGTAAGAAAAATAATCTTTTCTTCTCGAGAGTTCTTCTCACCACAGTTGTACAGAGCAGTTATCTGAGTTATCATAGACTTTGTCAGTTTGAACCAGTCTGACCATTCTCTGTTGAACTCTCTCATCAACAAGACATTTCTGTCCACAGAACTGCCGCTCACTGGATGTTTTTTGTTTTTGGCATCATTCTGAGTAAACGCTAGAGACTGTTGCTTGTGAAAATCCCAGAAGATCAGCAGTTACAGAAATACTCAAACCAGCCCATCTGGCACCAACAATCATGCAACGGATGAAATCACTGAGATACATTTTTTTCCCCATTCTGATGGATGATGTGAACATTAACTGAAGCTCCTGATGCATGATTTTATGCACTGCTGCCACATGATTGGCTGATTAGAAAATCGCATGGATGATTGTTGGTGTACACACACACACACACACACACACACACACACACACACTACCGGTCAAAAGTTTTGAATCACACTCATTCTTAATTATAATTTATTTTCTTCACATTTTAGAATTATACTGAAGTCATCAAAACGATGGAATAACATAAATGGAACTATGGGAATTATGTTGAGACTAAACAAAATCCAAAATACATCAAAACTGTGTTTTATTTTTGCATCTTCATAGTAGTCACCCTTTGCCTAGAATTTGCAGACATGAACTCTTGACATTTTCTCAAGCAACTTCTCGAGCTTTCACTCTGGGACGCTTTTAAACATTATTGAAGGAGTTCCCATCTATATTGGGCACTTAGTGGCTGTTTTTCTTAATTATTTGGTCCAAGTCATCCATTTCAAATTATATTTTTGTCTACAAAACTAATTTCAAACATTTAAGCATACGCCTTCAGATCAAAACATTTTTAAGATCATGAGAAACATTTCAGTGAAGTATATATATATATACACACACACAAACACACACACACACACACACAGTATATATATAAAAGAGCAAATACTGTTTAACATTTTTTAGATGGATTATAGCACGTCACACTGCAGCACAACTTCCCAAATGTATTTCAAATCAACTTCCTGTATGCATCTTTTGAAGTGTTGCTGATATCTGATAACACATGTGACACAGTACTTGAATTTGAATGCATGAATGTGATACATATATGCACATTTTTTATTAAAGTTGGCTTTTAAGAAACATTTCACAAAAATATACAAAAGAATGTCTTTACAAATGATATTTACATTGATAATAAATCAACATATGCATTAAATACCTCTCTTTCAATCAGAATGACACACTGAAGGAGAGAAAATGTTGCATTTCATATCTTCAGTTCACTCTGAGCCTCGATAATCCAGTTGTAAAATTAAAACCTTAAAAAACTTTGATTCCAAATCAGAATGAAATGTAATGTCATAAAGGCTTCAGCAGTGAGATGAACAGTTATTCGAGGTAAAACAGCATAGGAACAAACTCTTCATATATTTTCTGAGGAATTGCATTACTATTTTTTTATTTAAACTTGATCTCAGACATGAAAATTGTAGTATATGATTCGTACCTACTCAACACACAAACACACAAAGAGACACATCTCAAATGTACTAATCGAGCTAAAGATACATATGAGGTTAGGAGTCTACGGTCATCTACGGTTCAGGGGGACTGAGGTTTGATGAGTGAATACCACGTTCAAGATTCAACATTAAAAGACCACTGGACTACCACAGTGAGCAGGTCAAGTATACAGTGCATAGAATGCTTTGGCATGCTGACATCTGAGAGTATAACACAAGTGTTACATTCAGGGAGAAGGCCACAGGAGATCTATGAAACTTTAAAAAGTAACCAACAAACCAAACCAGCAGATAAACAAATACAACAAAAATCAGGTTATCATTCAAAATGGGAATCTCCAACAAAAACGTCACACCTAAATGAACAAACGACACTCAATGGGTAGTTTAAGGCTAATCGTATTTAGCTTGCTACAAGTTTTTTTTCATGAGGAAGAAAATCTTAGAAACGATGATCCAGACAGTTTCCAAAACAAAAGACATACTGGAATTGTAACTTGTATTTTTTTTTTCAATTAGGGAGTAAACACATACACATATGACAAGGACGTTTGCAAGTTGGGTCTTGCAAAACTTCAACCCAGCTGTCACTCAAAACAGTTCAGTTAAGGTATGGGTAATGACAGGGCTTGAAGTACATTAAGGCTTTGTTCACACTCCACACTAATCTGATTAGTAAACATTAGTTAACAACATTAGTTAACATGAACTAACATGAACTATACTTTTATAGCATTGATCAATCTTAATGTTAATTTCAACATATACTAATACATAATTTAATATTAAAATAGTATCTGTTAACATTAGATAACGCACTACGAACTAACATGAATTAAAAATGAACAACTGTATTTCTATAAACTATATAGATTAATAAATGCTGTAAAAAACATATAATATTCATTGTTTGTTCATGTTACCTAATGCATTAACTAATGTTAATGAATGGAACCTTATTGTAAAGTGTTACTGTTTTTTTCAATCTGATTTTCAGGACTGTCCCCACTATCATTACGCAAGTGAAGAAATCTGATCAATTTGTTCAGACAGTGTAGTCAATATATGGAGTATCTACATTGGGTGCTAAAGTAATGATCCAAGCATGTGAGTTGCTGTCAGTGTGGAAAGAGAGGACGGAAAAACTGGAAATTTAGCCACTGTTTGTGTCAATCATGATATTGAATCACAGTGCTGAACTCAGGAGGTGCAAAAGTGACAGAGGTATTTTGTACATTCATACTTGAATGTCAGTATGAATGTCACATAATGCACTCTAAAAGCAAAGAATGAGTGAAAATTAGTGTATTCAGAAATAACCCTGGACTATATTGTGAATTTTGTATGATGTTATGTTGGTGTCTGGCTGGTTTGAGTATTTCTGTAACTGCTGATGTTCTGGGATTTTTGCACACAACAGTTTCTAGAATTATTCAGAATGGTGCCAAAAACATAAATCATCCAGTGAGCGGCAGTTCCCCGTCTGTTGCTCATTTCGACGTTGTGTCGAAGAAGCAAAACCAAGGGTCTGTCTTGAGCGCCGAATATGCCTCTGATCTATAAAAAAAGGCCAATGAGAAGTTGGCAGACAGTATTTGCATACCCCGCCCCCGGACATACGGGTATAAAAGCAGGGAAATAGGTTGTCTCGTGTGTCTGGGCAGCGATCACACAGAGGCAGCTTTGTGGATGGTTCGTGCTCTCACTGCGAGAGCACGACCATGGCAACGTTGCGGTCGCGGCTCGCTTTCAACAGAAAGCACGCCACTCCCCCGCATTGCTCCTTCTTCCCACGGGATTGAGGACAATGCGGCTGTGATGGAGGTGATCTGGGGATGGCAGCAGGTGCAGCTCTGCCGGATACGCCCCCTCAGACCACCCGCCCCCCAGCACGCTCATTGACTCCCGTCCGTACTCGAGGCAACAGCGGCTCGCCTCACAGCCAGCCTGCCTATCCTCTAGAGCGCAAGGTGGATGAGCTCGCCGCTGCATCGGAGAGCGTGGCGTCTGATGCGGATGACTCCTCTGGGCTGCCGCCCTCGGGCCAGCATGCCCAGGCTGAGGCTGACGTGCAGATGACCGACATGCTTTCCCAGGCCACTGCCAGCGTGGGGCTGGACTGGAACCCTCCATCCTCCCCACAGCCATCGCATTTGGATGACTGGTTCCTGGGGTCTGCACGCTGCCCAGCAGTTCTCCACGGTGAAGAAACAGACGGAGGCCATCTCACACATCCTACCTCACCGCAAGCCTGCCGCCATGGTCCAGGTCCCGTCTGCTCGCCGGAGGCGTCCTCCTACGGCGAAGAAACAGACTGCTCCACCTCAACCAGGCCCAGCTCTCAGCCCCCGCGTCGAGCACCCCTCAGGACGCAGACGCCCCCCGTCTCACAGACCCCCTCGAGGTCCCGGATGGCTCCCTGAGATGTTCGACCCAGGGACCAAGACATTAGCTCCGGAGCTGGTAAGCAGACCACTCCGTCCCCCGGTGGAGGGCTGGGAGGAGAATCTTTTGTTGAATTTATTTCATTTGCCGTACCCACATTCTCAGTAAAAGAGCTGTCTCTGGGTCACCTGGCCCGCAAATGCCGTTCTCACAGCACTCTGCCACCAGATCTCAACAGTCCCGGCATGCTGGACGTGGACCCCCCCCCCCCTTTAAAAATTTTCCATAGGCTCCTGGGGCATATGGCATCCTCCGTGGCAGTCGCGCCATTAGGGTTGATGCATATGAGACTGCTTCAGCACTGGATTCAGACTCGAGTCCCGAGACGAGCATGGCGCCGCGGCACGCACCGTGTGATGATCACCCCCGTCTGCCTCTGCTTTCTGCGGGTAGGAGTACCCTTGCAGTAGGTGTCCCAATGCGTCCTGGTCATGACCAATGCCTCCAGATTGGGTTGGGGCGCCGTGTGCAACGGGCACGCAGCCGCGGGCCGTTGGAAAGGGGCCCCGCTGCACTGGCACATAAATTGCCTTCAGTTGTTTCTCCCATTAGTTAGAGACAAACATGTCCTAGTCAGGTCAGACAGCACCACCGCGGTAGCGTACATAAATCGCCATGGTGGCGTACGCTCCCGCCACAGGAGATCGCACTCATTTGGATCCCTGGATGACTCCTCCCTAACCCTTTGGGTCTGCAGTTCAGCGGAGGAACTTGCTGACCCAATCCACTGCGGGTACTTAATCTACCCTGCACTGGAATAGGTGCTCCACAGGTAAGGAGTCCTGCGTGGACTCCCCCTGTGTGTATATCCCGTGGTACATTCCACTTACGAGTGGACCCGCGTCTCCCTTAGGCAGTCCAAGCTGCCCTCCGGTCGCCATGTTGTAGCAACTCCCCCCTCCTTGAGGCTGGATCTACCACCGCGCCACTTCCACATGTTGCCTAAAAACCCATGTGATGTATTCGAAACCCTTACCTCCCCCTTTCGGGAAGGTGTGGCCTCTGCAGGGTCATTTCCCCCTGAAAGAATAGGAAACCGGGTAAGACCCCCTTCCCTCGATGCGTGTAAGGGCCCCAGCCATTTCTTACATTTACATTTACATTTACGCATTTGGCAGACGCTTTTATCCAAAGCGACTTACAGTGCATTTATTACAGGGACAATCCCCCCCGGAGTTAAGTGCCTTAATCAAGGGCACAATGGTAGTGGCCGTGGGGTTCGAACCAGCGACCTTCTGATTAGCAGCCCTGTGCTCTAGCCACTACGCCACCACCATAGAGTTTCTTACTCTATGCGGAGAAACATAGAGAGAAAAGAGGCTCTGCCCATTCCCGGGTTGGTAAGCGTCGACTTGTTCCCCTGTTTAGGGTAACCAGAAGGATTCCGACAACTTTTATGGGGCATTGGGGAAGGGTACGTGCAGTCTGACATAGCTGGTCACCTTTGCATGTAAAATACCTGCCCGCTCCTGTGTCAGCAGAACACGTACACGGCTCAGCACATGGCACGATTTAAATTGGACCCCTAGTGTTGTTTCTTCGACTCAACGTCAAAGTGAGCAACAGACGGGGAATGTCTAGGTTACGTATGTAACCTCCGTTCCCTAATGGAGGGAACAAGATGTTGTGTCCTCCCGGCCACGTCGCTGAGCCAAGCCAATGTTGTGGCCGGACCATTTCCGGCTCCTCAGAAAAATCCTCAATGAATTCGACGTATTTCCCCGCTTTTATACCCGTATGTCTGGGGGTGGGGTATGCAAATACTGTCTGCCAACTTCTCATTGGTCTTTTTTCATAGATCAGAGGCATAATCAGCGCTCAAGAGAGACCCCTAGTGTCGCTTCTTTGACACAACGTCTCGTTCCCTCATACATAAGTAACCTAGACGTTTTGTGGATGGAAATGTCTTGTTGATGAGAGAGGTCAACAGAGACTGGCCAGACTGTTTCAAACTGACAAAGTCTACAGTAAATCAGATAACTGCTCTGTACAACTGTGGTGAGAAGAACAAAATCTCAGAATGCTATTCTGAGATGCGGGTTGCCGCTGTTTTGGGGACACGAGGGGGACCTACACAATATTAGGCAGGTGGTTTTAATGTTGTGGCTGATTGGTGTATATATGTGTGTGTATATATATATATATATATATATATATATATATATATATATATATATTGAGATGAGGGGGGTGGCATGGCCGGGCCATGATGACGCACGCCTGGCACTGAGTATACTAATCAGCGGGAGAGAGATAAAGGGGAGGTTCAAGAGAGAGAGAGAGAGAGAGATGCACAAAGCTGCGTGTGTGTCTTTGTTTGTTTTGCAGTTTATGTTATGTTTAAGTTAAATTTATTATTAAAGTTTTACGCTGACTGTTCAGCTGGTTCGCCTCCTCCTTGCCCATCTTTTGAACCTTGTTACATTGGTGCCAAAACCTGGAAAGGAGTAGGGATACGCTGTCGGAGAGCCCTCGCCGCTGTTGGAAGATAGTGACGCCAAGGACATATGGTCTGGTGGTACTGGAGTGGTTCACCAGATGGCAGAGGAGCTCACTGCTGTCCACCAGGAGGCGAGATCCAGTGCCATCGCCCGGCATTGCGGAGGATCGATGCCCAGCTGGCTGAGGACCAGGCGACAACGTGTCTGGGGACCGGCGAGCCACTTTTTTCTCTCTCTCTCTCCTCTCTCTCTCTCCTCCTGTCTCTCCTGCTTGCTTTTACTCTCTCCCCACTCCTTCCCCTCATCTCTCTCAGTTTCCCAGGAGGTGGGGAAGACCGGTCGGAGGAAGAACGGCCAAAAGGGCAAAGCCTCCCCTCCAGGAAGGAAGGGAGGGAGTAAGACAGGCCAGAAGTCTCTCTTGCCTGAAACTAGTGGTGAAAGAGTGTGACGAGGAGGGGGCGTGGCCGGGCTTGACTAATCAGTGGGAGAGAGATAAGGGGAGGCTGGAGATGCCAGTTCGAGAGAGAGAGAGACGTGCAAAGCTGTGTGTGTGAATCTTTGTTTGTTTTGCAGTTTATGTTATGTTTGAGTTCAGTTTGTTCAGCTGGGTCCCGCCGCCTCCTTGCCCATCTTAAGAACCTTGTTACATACATATATATATATATATATATATATATATACATATATATATAATTTTTGTTGCCAGTCTGAACAAAGCCTAGGATGCTAGCACTTGGTCATAAATTAGATCTTTTAGGACCACCATGAAGACCAGTATCTGAAGTTCCTCACTACACTCATGCAGTCAGCTGGGCTCATGAAGAGAAGACTGCTTGACCTCAATGAGGAGCGTGGACACATCGCCATACAAATAGGCTGATAGGAGAAAAAAGTACAAAGAGAAAACACAAGTGGGTCATTTACAAATAAGGTTGTCCGAGGTGATAAACATTCGAAATCGCTGAACAGATACCCCACATGTTTGTTTCTTTGTTTGTTTCTTAATTTGTAAAAAATCTAGTTCAAAACACACAACAGAATTTCATAGAAATGTAAAATTTGCGTCTATGTTTATTTCATATTCACAATTTAATCATTAATTTCAAAAAAATACTTTAAGGTAATTTATTTATTTATTTATTTATTTATTATTATTTTTTTACAAATAATTAAATGACACAAATATATTTTCATAGGGTTACTCCATTTGACCTGCACAAAATGTGCCTTTCTATAAAAATGTCAAATACAAATACACAGTCATGTGTCAAAACGGGTCATATATGTTTGGATTTTTGTCACATTTTGTCACAACAGAATGGCTACCTGCAATTTGATAACACCACCTGACTTTCTTTTTTATTAAATTATTATAATTTTTTTTACGTATATTTATCTTTTATTTTTTACTGACTACTTATTGTTACACCACTTTTTTTCTTTAACCCCCGCCCAAAATGTAAAAACAAAAAAAAGTATTTAACATAGTAGAGGTGTTGTGGCACGGTGGAGGACGACGCCGGGCCGTGACTCAATACGCCATGTCCCGTATTAGGCTAATCAAGCCTCCGAGAGGGTTAAAGGCCGACTGCGGAGGACGTACGTGAGAGAGAGATTGTTCACGGACATGTCCGTTGACTTATGTGTTTGTCTTTTGAGTTTAACATTAAACCTATTATTTATATGTTAAGCCGGTTTCTCGCCTCTTCCTTGCCCGTTAGCGTGAACTGATTTACAGGTGTATTTAAGTAATTGTACTGTGTGAATTCCATTTTCAACATAATTGACTTCCTTATTAAATACATTAATAACTAGAAAGTTTCCAATAGCTCTGTTCTACAAACTTGCAAGCTGCCTACCGTGACAGCATTTTTAAGGTGCTCACCTGAGGAGAAGATTTCAAAAGGTAGACAGTAACTTTATTTTGCCTCAGAAGACACCTTGTTTTGGTCAAATTATAAGACAGCATTGTTTGTTTCCTTTGTGGATAAGGCAATTATAGAGTGCATTGATACAATGTTTACAGATAGCTTTCCCCATGAACAGTGTTACAACTCCTTGGAAATAATCATTCCAGGATGTTGATTATACTGTAAATCCTTTTCACTCAATAGAGGAAAGTATCAATATAAACCAGCACTCCCATCAAAATCTCTCGCGTCTCAGAGTCTCTCGTGTGTATAATTTAAGGAGTGCTTTTGTGAAGCACACAGAGTTGCTGTCGATGAAATCAGTTAGGATGCTGCTTTAGAAGGCAGCTGCCTAGGCAGGCAGTAGACAGAGAGACAGCTCACTAGGTTTTGGAACAGAACTAATGACTTACTAAAGTTATAATACAGATTATAAATTCTCAGAATGATACAGTTTGAATAACTGTACATGAGTCAATCAATCAAAACGTAATGTTTTTCCTGGTAAAACTACACTGATGAACTGGATCCTGAAATAATAACAAAAAGAAGCAAAATGCTGACAGCACTGTCACAAAAGCTGATCATAAAAAAAGGAAAAAACAATATTTATTTTACTTGAAACTACATAAGCTTAAACTGCTGTGTGCATCAGAACACACACCTTCTATCATCTCCTCCAGCACTGACGACAAAGTGATCCCCACTGGTGAAGCGGATGTTGGTCAGGTGGGCAGAGTGGCCCAGAAAACGCTTGTGTTTGGACTGTGGACACAAATTTGACAATTTGCTATTTTTTACAATTTACAATTTGCTATTTTACTGTAGAGGGAGCAGGAAAATATCAGAAAAGATATATTGAGGAAGAGAAAGCATTTTTTATTTTTAAAAAAGAGAAACAGTTAAACAGTTGTTGTTAGAAATCCATAATACAGAAGTTATAAACTATCCAGTCATATTCAGCTGATTTATTGACTCATGTGATACCCTGTCACATGCTTTTTCCTCAGCATTCAGTAAATATAATATGCGGTGACTAATAAGATTACTGTTGACTGTGGTCACGTCAGTTTTGGAACCATAAAAGTGGGTAGAGTAAAATAGCTTAACATTGGAACTTACAAGTCATTTGTTGAATGCACAACACATTGCTATAAATTGACAGGTGGTCAATTTATATTTTCAAACTTTTAAAATTAAAAACCTTCACAAAAACATCAAATTATTCCAGAGAAATGCTGTATACTTACAAATTTCTCTGGGCACGGAAAGTCGAACAGCTTTACCATTCCAAAGTCATCACCTGTGACGATGTTGATGCCGGAGTGAGAGACACACGCACAGGTGACATCTGCTTTATCTGTGTTCCTGGACCAGATTCCCACCACCTCGTCCCCCAGGACACTACAGATGAACACAAACACTTCAGCACTACAGTAACATCTACTCTGTGCAATGTACCTAAGATTCTGAAGTGAGCATTTCACACACCAACAAATATAATTTTGCTTTTGGAGATACATTTTGTAAGCAAATTGGTTGGTGTTTATATACAACTATATAGAAAACTGTATATATATATATATATAAAATTACGACTTTCTTCTAATGCCACAAGGAATCTGTGATTTTTGTAAATATACCGGTAGTTTATGTTGTTGATTATTAATGATTTCTGTGTGAAAACACAGAAACAGATGCTGCGTACAAATATGTGACGGGAATGAGACCCAATGTGAGTGTGGTTGCACCTCAGATAGTCAGTTACCTTGTCCATGTGGCCCAAGTTATTCTGTCAATCAATGCTTGCTCAGTGACTTGTTTCCCAGAAGGCACTTCATAGACAACACGTTTATAAGCACCAGTGGACAACTGGAGAGAGCAATAAGTAAAGGCAGAGTTAATGAGTTTGTCTAGTGCTGACCAACACCTATCAACAAAAGCAAAGTGTTTGTCAATATACACATTACTCTCAGGGAAAGATGTGTATTGAATGGGATAGTTCACTCAAAAAATTTAATTCTCTCTTCAATTAGCCATGCTCTCACTCTCATTCCATATCAGATGTGTAGAACTTTCTCTCTTCTGCAGAACACAAACAAAGACATTTAGAAGAAGAACTCATTTCAGTGCAAGTGAATGGTCCAGACCTTTATCCTCCTGTAACCCCAGAGTGACTGCTGTGTGCATTTTCCATATCCCCTTTTTGATTTGTAACTAGTAGGATATAATAAACATGCAAAATATACACAAATAAAATGTTCTAAAAATGTGTCCACATATGACAGCAGGGCTAAGTTGTGAAATTTTAATTAACACCAAGCTATTGAAAGTAGTTTATTCAAATAGTTAATTATGTGTCCAGGAGTGTTGGTTATTCATATGTTTGAGACGTTATATACATTTCAGCTAATTTTCTATAAAGCTGAATTAATAATACTTTTTCAAATTAATGGCCAGCATCATCAAATCACAGCCAACCATGTTAAAGTAAAATGTAGCATAATACAATTCTGAATCGATGTACTGATTATCATTGTCCTGTGCCTGCCAAACATGTTGAGTGATCCAAACATCATCTGCAGCCTGAAATTGAAATTTTGGTCGGATTTTAGGAGTGAATGCACTTAGCTGCATAGAAAGCTTTAGGATGTCCCCTTGCTCCCTTGCTCCCTATTTAGTGAATGACTTATCCTCCAGTGTGCTGTCTGTCTGCACTGGTCTCAGAACAGTTAGAAATGCACCTTATTTTTATCCTTAATCCATATAAAGCCTCTGAAATAATAATTTTTCAGCTGCTGCATGAACAAATTTATTCTTAATGTGAAAATGCACAATAAAACAATATCAAAATGTATATTAAAATTAACCCACAGATGTTTTAATTTGAAAAATACATTTGTTTCAACTTTTGAGGGAACGCGGTCATAATTTCCACATATGTGGACATATCAGCTTATCAGCGCACTGACATGCGAAAATATTTTTTAAAGCTGCATATCAAACAAAACTAGAGACACTACTCTTTACAAACAAACATGTTTCAATAAAAAACATAGAGGTTTCGTAGCAGCACTTCCTGGAAATCAATGTCATGCTGTTGTGTCACGTGACACGGTCTGCCATAAATTTAACTCTTAAATGACAGTGTAGAATCTTTCGAATAGTATTCAGTCAGTTTTAATTCATTTCAATTATGCGTTGCGTATAGCGAAGCTCAAATATAACATCCACACATGTGGTTAAAGCTCAAAAAGACAGAAAAAGGCAACATTAAAGTAATCCATATGACTCAAGTGGATAATCAATGCCATCCAAGCAATCCAGTCAGTTTTGGGTGAGAACAGACCACAACAGAACTCCTTTTTCACTATAAATCTTGAAATCACTTTGTGATTTTAAGCTCAGTTATGCTTCCTAGCACCATCTAATGCTCTGTTCATGCCATACATCACTAGGAAGTGTAATCAAGCTTGAAATCATGATTGTGCCTTGAGACTGCAATGGAAAGATGTATAGTGAAAAAGGAGTTATATTTTGGTCGGATCTTACACAAAACTGTCTGGATCATTTAAGAGGACATTTATAAAACCACTGGAGTCATATGGATTACTTTTATGCTGTCTTTATCTGCCATTTGGAGCTTCAGAGTTCTCCATACACTTGCACTGTATGGACCTACAGTGCTGAAATATTTTGTAAAAATCTTTGTTTGCAGGAGAAAGAAGGTCATACACATCTGGGATGGGATGAGGGTGAGTAAATGATGAGAATTAAAAATGTTTAGGTGTAAAATCCCTTTAAGATGCCTTAAATAATTCTTTAAAACCAAAAGTCATCAGTGACGGTCATTCAAAAGTAGACGTACAGTATATTATGGCCTAATAAATGTTTTTGCAAGCAACATATAAATCACAAATATTACATTCCAGAAGCTGTTTTGGAGGGCTCTTAAAAAAAGCGTAAAATGATTATTATCTTGTCACCGTTTAGGATAGTCACTAGTGAAGGGCTTGAGACTGTGCATGCAGTGCCAATCAGCGCTATCATGCTGTCATTTTTATGCAGTAAATGATTAGTCACATAACATTTATGGGTCAGGTGAATGGCTCAAAAACATTTGTGGCTGGCATTAGCAAAAATTTAAGATTTCAAATTGCTTAAGTCTGAGGGTGGATGCGCTAGCCAAGCAACTGATATTCAGGTGAATGTGAATGATAGCTGATAGCTTTCTCCAGGAAATTACAGACCTCTTTGATATTAACCAAACCAGAGCACTCTGGTGGTGACATATATAACATCAGCAGTTCATGTAAATTCCTGTTTCTTTTCTCGTATTTTCACATAGATATAAACAAAAACACAGAAATGCTGTCCAACGTGCTATACCTGCACATAGCAGCTGTCAGCAGAAAAGTCCATCTGCATGACAAAGCTGGGGATGTCTCTGCAGCAGTTGATGCGGTTGAGCTGCGGTCCTAACGTCAGGTCATAAAAATCGACAGCATTTTCACTGGAACCCACAGCCAGAAAGTGCGAATCAGGACTGAACCTGATGGGAAAGAAATTTGAGTTGTTACAACTTTAGCTGCATCACAGTAATAACAGTTCAATTGCACTCACCAAAAGTAGTGCTAAGCCCGTCATCGTTACAGTGGATTTTTGGTAACATTTCTTTTTATAAATAGGGCTGTCAATTTAACACGTTATTCTGGTATAGTGAATCATTTAACAAATATGTTGGGGCTTCGTTCAGGAGCGGGTTTGGTTATTAGCAATAATTAATAATTATCAAAGATAATTATTTATTAATAAAATCAATAGTACATTGATTAGAATAAACATTAGCTTATTAAACCTTCAAATAAACAATCATCAAAGATAACTATCAATTATCAAAACCAATAGAATATTAATAAGAATTAATATTGCTGGGTCACCTCCCTGGAATCAAGGACTAATAACCAGACAGTAGAACAGTCTCAATATAGGATTCAACATTCAGAATGGGAACAATAAAGTCTTGAATCCGAGCATTGAAATCCCCTGCCAGCCCTTGGCACAAGTCACTGTAGAACAATACCAAAACACTTCTCAAACTAAATTTATAACAAAATGTATTTATGCAGTAATATCAATTAATAATCAATACAATACAGTCGATAAACTTCTGACTTCCAAATACAAACTAAACAGTAACATGAGTAGATATGGTAATAGATAAGCATATAATACATGAGTGGAGGGTAGAGGTGTATGAGTGTGTGTGTGTGTGTGTGTGTGTGTGTGTGTGTGTGTGCGCGCGTCTGTGGGCAGGTTTAAGTGGTTTACCAGGACATTTGTTTTTATGTTACAAACTGGTAATTACAAGGGTATTATGCTATAAATGTGGTTTATGAGGACATTTCTAGTGTCCCCATAATTTAAATCACTTAAAAAAACATACTAAATGATCTTTTAATGAAAATGTAAAAATGGTTAGGGGATAGAATCTAGTTTGTAGAGTATAAAAATTATTATGTTTATGGAGAGTCCTCATAATGATAGCTGCACCAACATGTGTGTGTGTGTGTGTGTGTATAAGGAGAGAAGAAGTGCACAAAATGGCAGGCATGGCACTCGTGGAGAGTGTGTCACACTAAGTTTTCGGCCAGAGAATGTGGCCAGGAATGTGGGCAGAGAGACTGGTTAATGGCGTCTGCCCATTTAACACAAAGCGTAAATTGTCAATGAATTCATCACTGATAAAAAACTGGACATGCTACTGCTAAGTGAAACCTGGCAAACACCTAATGACTTTCTGCAACTGAATTTGCCTACTCCCCATGGATACAAATATTTGTCAAAACCCCGACCTCACTGAAAGGGGGGCGGACAAGCTGTTGTCTTGTCAAGATGGCATGAGAGCGGTTTTGGCTGAATTTCATAATGTCATGTCTTTTGAATATCTGGCTCTCAAGATATCTGGCTGTTTGTGAAATTCCTCTCACTGTGTATTGATTTATCGACCTCCAAAGTATCAGCCTCACTTTTTCTCTGAACTTAGTGAAATATTCCCTCTTGCCTGTGCTATGTCTCCCCACGATATACTGCTTGGTGATTTCAAAATCCATGTTGATTCTGACTGTTCAAATGCAGCTGAACTCATAAATGTTCTTGAATGCTTCAATTTAACACAGCATGTGAATGTTTCTACCCATACGCATGGTCATACACTTGACTTAGTTTGTACATCAGATCTTAATAATGTTTCTACAACTGGTACACAAATTGGCATCTCGGTTCACAAACTTTCACAAACACAAATTTTCATTTAATTTTCCTCTGTAAGTCAAACAAGAAAAATGTGGCATCTTATCGCAACCTCAAAGCAGCGACCCCTCCTCATTCTCCACCTCTGTCTGTGCACCATCTATCTCAGCTGCTCTTGAAGACAAAGCTGGTGCCCTCTTCTCTCTTATCACCTTGGTTTACTACTGAACTGTGGGCATTGAAGAGAGCGGGGTCATCATTTTGAATGAATCTTTAGAAAAACAGGCCTCATCATCAGCTGAAGTATAGAGCAGCACTAAACACTGCACGTTCAATGTACTTCTCCTCTATCATCCAAAAAGCAAGTTGTAGACCTAGAGCCCTCTTTGCTTCGGTGAACAAGCAAATTCACCCGCCGGCTCAGGACTCACACAGCTCTGATGAACTTTGTGACTCATTTCTGCACTTCTTTCAAGATATTTTTTTGCCATTTACCAAACATTCACGTCAAACATTTTTGAAGATCCTCTGCATGAATGTCTGTCTGAACACCCCATCCACCCTTTCTCCTCCTTCCCTCCCACTAGCCCATCATTAGTCAGTGATCTAATTTTACATTCCAACTCATCATCCTGTTAGTTGGACCCTGCCCCATCTTCCCCTCTTAAACACTGTGAGTCAGTCATTTCGGCACCTATTTTGCATATGATAAACACATCTATTGCATCTGCCATTGCTCCTACTTATCTTAAAATTGCAACTGTTACACCAGTCCTTAAAGGTCCCAACTTAATCCATCTTTCCTCTGCAACTATCATCCTATTTATAACCTGCCTTTTATATCTAAACTTCTGGAAAAAGTTGTAGCTTCCCAGTTACAATCACATCTTGCAGCCAATAATCTCTATGACCCTTTCCAATCTGGTTTTCACCTATTCAACAGCACTGAAACTGCTCTCTTGAAGGTTATTAATGATCTCCTCCTCTCTGCTGACTCTGGATTTCTCAGTATTCTGATCTTGCTTGACCTGAGCTCTGCTTTTGACACTGTATGCCACAAAACACTCCTTTCCCGACTTTCAGATATTGGTATTACTGGCACTGCTCTATCCTGGTTTTCTTTCTACCTCACTAACAGACAATATTTCATTTTGAATAAGGAAAACAAATCCCCTAATGCTCCTCTCACTCAGGGTATCCCCCAAGGTTCTGTACCGGGTCCATTACTGTTCATAATGTACATTCTCCCACTAGGTCAGAGCATCCGTCTTCATGGGCTCAGTTATCACTGCTATGCTGATGACACCCTGATTTATACATTTGCACGTCATGAAATACATGCCATCAGCTCATTAACTGCCTATATCAATTATGTACAAATTTGGTTACAACAAGAATTACCTCAAATTCTGAGAAAAAACTGAGATTTTGATGTCTGGGCCGCAGACATTTTTGTCAATATTGATGAAAAAAAGTTTGGAGAAGCCATGGAGAAGGACTTTCTGTCTGCACCAAAGTGCTTCTGGAAAACCGTCCACCACCTTAGGAGGGGGAAACGGGGAACCATCCAAGCTGTATACAGCAAAGAAGGGACACTGTTGACCTCAACTGTGGAGGTTATTGGGCGGAGGAAGGAACACTTTGAAGAACTCCTAAATCCCAACACACACTCTATGCTAGAGGCAGAGCCGGAGGCTGATGGGGGATCAGATTCAATTTACCTGGGGGAGGTCACTGAGGTAGTCAAACAACTCTGCAGTGGCAAAGCCCCGGGTATTGATGAGATCCGACCAGAAATTATGAAAGCTTTGGATGTGGAGGGGGTGTCATGGATGACATGCCTCTTCAACATTGCGTGGAAGTCTGGGACAGTGCCTAAGGAGAGGTAGAACGGGGTGGTGGTTCCCCTATTCAAAAAGGGGGACCAGAGAGTGTGTGCCAACTACAGGGGTATCACACTTTGCAGCCTCCCTGGTAAAGTTTACTCCAAGGTGCTGGAGAGGAGGGTTTGGCCTATTGTTGAACCTCAGATTGAAGAGGAACAATGTGGGTTTTGTCCTGGCAGTGGAACAAAGGAGCAGATCTTTACTCCCACAAGGATCCTAGAGGGGACCTGGGAGTATGCTCATCTGGTCTAAATGTGTTTTGTGGATCTGGAGAAGGCATATGACCGGGTCCCCCCGGAGATACTGTGGGAGGTGCTGCGGGAGTACGGGGTGGGGGGTTCCTTCTTAGGGCGATCCAATCCCTGTACGTCCAAAGCGAGAGCTGTGTCCGGGTCCTCGGCACCTTGTACCATGTGGGGGTTGGTCTCTACCAGGGCTGCGCTTTGTCATCAATCCTGTTTGTGATATTCTTGGAAAGGATATCGATGTGTAGTCATGGTGGGGAAGGAGTGCGGTTTGGTGGGCTGGGGATCTCATCGCTGCTTTTTGCAGATGATGTGGTCTTCATGTCATCATTGGTCCATGACCTTCAGCTCTGACTGGATCGCTTGTCAGTCGAGTGTGAAGTGGCTGGGATAAGGATTAGCACCTCTAAATCTGAGGCCATGGTTCTCAGCAGGAAACCGATGGAGTGCATACTCTGGGTAGGGAAGGAGGTATTGCTCCAAGTGAAGGAGTTCAAGAACCTCGGGGTCTTGTTCACGAGTGAGGGGATAATGGAGCGGGAGGTTGGCTGGAGAATCGGGGCAGTGGGGGCAGTATTGCACTCCCTCTATCGCACAGTTGTTATGAAAAGAGAGCTGAGCCGGAAGGCAATGCTCTCGATCTACCGGTCAATTTTTGCTCCTACCCTCACCTATGGTCATGAAGGCTGGATCATGACCGAAAGAACTAGGTCGCGAGTACAAGCAGCCGAAATGGGCTTCCTCAGAAGGGTGGAGGGCTTCTCACTTAGAGATAGGGTGAGGAGCTCAGTCATCTGTGAGGAGCTCGGAGTAGAGCCGCTGCTCCTTTGCGTTGAAAGGAGCCAGTTGAGGTGGTTTGGGCTTCTGGTAAGGATCCCCCCTGGGTGCCTCCCTAGGGAGCTGTTTCAGGCACGTCCAGCAGGGAGGAGGCCTTGGAGAAGACCTAGGACTAGGTGGAGAGATTACATCTCCACACTGGCCTGGGAATGTCCTGCAGTCAAGAGCTGGTTAATGTTGCTGGGGATAGGGAAGTTTGGGGCTCCCTGCTGGAGCTGCTTCACCCGCGACCCGACTATGGATAAGCGGTTGAAGATGGATGGATGGATAATATACTTAAACAATTGGCAGCCCTAATTATGAATTACTACATGAACTCCAGTCTCACCTGATATCTTGAATTGCAGAGCGCCGATCTCTCTTCTTCCCCCATATTTTCAGAGAGGTTACAAGAAGTATGATGAACTCTCCATTTTTCATGCCAATGGCAACCATGTCACCCTCTGGGCTGTAGCTGACGGTTCGAGCAGGATGACCAAGATTCACCTTATTCTGCATCTTCTGTTTTTTTTATTTAAGAAAACAATCCATTTTAATAGCAATGCAGATATGCACAAACATTCAAACATATTTTATTAGTGTTTGTCTTCTGTGTGTGTCTTGTACCCTCTCTGAAATGTCCCAGAGGCGTACAGTGCCGTCCTCTGCAGCCGACAGGAATACGTCTCGGGTCGGGTGAGCTCCCAGACCCCAGATAGGACCATCCATGTGACCGTTCACCAGGATGTTACAAGCTGCATTCTTCTCACCAACTTCAATGATCTCTGCATTCCTGGTGCCCACGAGAATCTTTCCCTAAAGAATCAAGTGGAAACAATGTTGCACAAGAATTAGGCTGTGTCTCACTGCATCCAGTAGGTGCCTAGTAATCGGTGTAAAGTCAAATTTTTGGGTACAAAATAGAATTTGCCACTAGTTATATTAAGAAAAAGCTTCAACAAAAAAGGGACATAAATAAATAATAACTGACAAAAATTCACAACTCATTATAATATACAAACAATTTTTGACAACATTTGATACATTTTATGATAAACTGTTTCCAAGTGCCACTTTCGTTTGTCAGTGTACTCTTTAGTTGGGCTCATTTGCTTGATTCCAATAAAATTTTAATAAGTGTCTTTTTTTTAATTTTATTTTTTAATTTTTTAAATGAAATAAGAACAACACAGCAGTCAAGCCAAATTATGGATCAGATGTTCAAGACAGGAATGGTGAAAACATCAAATGAGATTTTGGGTGTTTGTTGCTCTGTAATTTATGTTTTACTTTTGAAGTGGTCTGCCACTGCTCTAAAATATTAGTGATGTTTTGTAAATATTGCACCTTGCCCCTGCAGACAGAACGCACACAGTCAATGATCTGACCCGTCTCCAGTCTGAAGGCTCTGCAGCGCTTCAACTCCTGATCCCACAGTTTCAGTGCACCTCCATCCTTCGACCTGCAGAGGGCAGTCCACACAAAACCTCTCATTCGCTGCAGCACTTAACCACCTGAAGCAGAACTTTTTTGACAATGCATGCAGTTTCAGAAAATATTAAAACAAGTTGAGCATTACATATACAGTACTTAAAAGTTACTCAATGTCTGTTAGTTTTGAGGCCATTTACTGTATTCTAGTCCACTCCCAAAAGCTAGCATAGTTTTCACAGTTTTTCCCTTTCTTTAAACAGAAAAAAAAAACAGAAAAAATGTTGTCCAATTAAATGCTCTCTTGAATGAGAATCCCTCTCTCTAATTCCACCTGCCATTTAGCAAGTAGAAAATAATGATTTTGCCAAGCTGTGATGTAACTAAATGCTATTGTCTATTTAAAAAAGAAGCCAATCGACATGTCCAACCCCAGCTTCCGGTTTCAACAGAAAATATATCAACACTGAAAAAATTAGGAAGGCAAACTATATCATAGGGTCTCCTAAGCATAGCTGGAAGAGTCAGGCTACTTACGGTCGTTCTTTGCCTCCTGTTACAATGAGCCCGTCTCGTAATGTGGTGTACATGGTGAACACAGGTCCAGTGTGAGCTTTAGCCACGATTCTCACTAGAATGTGTTCCTTCCACACACACACATCTCCACTAATGGTACCTGTAAATGTCAAGTTATTCTGAAAAGAAAACAAACCTGCACTAATCTAGTGACCTCTAAGAGAAGAACAGCATAAACATGGCAAAGCAAGACTTTTTCCACATCTTCTAATTTATCCTTTTACGCTGAACCTGCAAAACAACTGCTGGAGCTCTTTAAAAGACCTCTGCAAGCAGCATTATCATTTTTGTTATGTTCTTTCAAATAGTTATGTTTTTAAATCTAGTCAAAAATTTTTTTTTTTAAATACATTTTTTAATAAAAAAAAAATAACAGAGCTCTTTTCCCATTTAAGCTATGACATGCAAGCACACAAACAAATTCACACATACACTTAACACATAAATACTTACTCTCATACATTCCCAGAATTCACTTAAATGAATAGTTCACACAAAAATGAAAAAAATCACTGAAAAGCTATCACTGACATGTTCCAAACTTTCTTTCTTCCGTCTAACACCAAAGGAGTTATTTTACAGCTCTCAAATCTCAGTTGCGATGTACATTTAAATGTGCCATTGGATTTTGCATAGGAAAAAAACTGTTCTATGGGTTTGGAAAGACATGAGGGTGAGTAAATGATGACATTTTGGGGTGAACTAATCCTTGCTAAACTTCATTTAGAAACAGAAGAATACTTACAGCTCCAAATGCCACTGAGAGCATAGTCTGCATGCGAGCGTCCTCAATGGAGCTGAGCACACCTTTCTTACTGAGCAGAGCCCTGCCGGCCAGCGCCCAGAAGCGCACATGCTTTATCCCCACTGACACAAACTGAGTGTCTGAATCGGGCCGGAACTCTGCCACAAAAATCCGCTGGGTGTGACCGGCCCGACTTGCTACTTTGGCACCTTAGTAAAGAATTAGGCAACAAATGTAACAAAACATCACAACTAATAAAAGTATATAAAGACAAGTAAGCAAAGTGAATACTGTTGATTGGTCTGTACCTTCCTGCCACTTCCAGATAGTGAGGGTGTGCTGGGGGTCCAACCCCACAGAGAGCAGCAGTTTGCCAGTGGCACTGAAGCTGACGGAGCAGACACCCTGAGAATGATGGCAACGCAGCACAGACAGAGTCTGTTTGTTCATGGCCTCCCACACGTGGACAGAAGGAGATGTGGCTATAAATACACCAAGACTCCAGTTGTACACTGTTGTTTGCATATGTGAAGTAATGAAACTGTCCTAAACTGTGTTCTAAAGAGTTCTGCAACTCTGTTAAGAACTGGACAAATTCTCTTACCTGACATATCACCAGCATCGCCTGTGTGAACAAAAAAGCAGTTTAACATGAAAGAGGCAGCACTTTAAAAATGTAGACAGTTAATTTCTAAATCCATTTCTGCAAAACTGCTATAAGGTTTTCAAAAGTGTAACTAAACCACAAGACTCAAAGCTAAAAAAATAAATAAAAATTAGATACCGCTCTTTCAAAATAAAGAGCACAAACAGTACTGTTCAAAAGTCTAAGATCTATTTTAAATCACATGCTTCAGTATGTCAATAGCAAATATTAATTTTAGATTTCCAAATATTAATTTTGTAACTAGAATAGAATCTTAGTAGAACAAGGCCTCCTTCAACAGATGGTGTGGCCCCCCAAAGAGCTAGGATCTCAACATCATTAAGTCAGTCAGGGATTACATGAAGAGACAGAAGCAATTAAAACAGCCTGAACACAACTGTGGCAAGCTTTCCAAGATGTTTGGAACAACCTGCCAACAACCTTGAAAAATTGTGCACAAGTGTACTTAAGATAATTGGTGCTGTTTTAAAGGCATATGGTGGTCACACCAAATATTGATTATTATTATTATTATTATTATACATTTTAGCAGTGGTGGCTCAGCGGTTAAGGCTCTGGGTTACTGACCAAAAGGCCAGTGGTTCAAGCCCCAGCTCCACCAAGATACCACTGTTGGGCCCTTGAGCAAGGCCCTTGATCCTATCTGCTCCATGGGCACTGTTTCATGGCATGAATCTTAATCTTAAAACAAAATTATCTGATCCTTTGTTATGAACATTAATTTTCTGTGAAAAATCTGAGACAAATGAGATATGTGAATGAAACATAGCTGAGAACTCTCAGCAAATTATTTTCTCTGTTCAGTTAAAGTGTTTAGAGAGGATAAATGTTTTCACAAACATACCTACTTGGCCAGTTGCCACCACGTTGGGGAACTTTGGGTGCTGATTAATAGTCAGGCACAGAATGCCATCACTGTGTTCTAAATAGAAACTCTGACATGCTGATGGAAAACAAATAGAAAAACCCCTAATAAGAATGCTGAACATTTTTTTCCACAAACATGACTGTTTGAAAGAATAAAATACAAATACATATAATGCATGCTGATTATTACATCCCCTCTGGCATGTTAAAATGAGTTAAACAGTGTATGGCATATGACAGGTATCTATGAGTTTCACCCCACCTGTTGTTAAGTTTAGGACGACCCCTACTGAGGCAGTGTGGTAGATGATATCCGCCCCCTCATTAAGGTAATGCACATTGTTTCGGCAGTCATTGCCTCTGTAACCAAACACCAGCTCAAGCACTAAGTCCTGCAAGGAGAGTCAAAGAGGGGTGACTGAGGTAGTATCCATGACAACAGCAGATACTCTGTCTCTCAGAATGTGAAAGGACAGACACAGAGAAATCAATCAATAAAGGTTAAAAAGATCATCTAACCACTTTTATTAAGGGCACAGTGGGCTCTGTGATGAACATTTAATGAATTCAACAGGCAAGATATCAGAATAAGCTGTACACATTCAAAAAAGAACAAATAGGATAAATATGACATTGTAGTAAAGTACAGCACAGTACAGTATTCTATAGCCATGCTTACCAACCCTAATGGGGTGTCTGGAACAAAATGGGAAAACATTGTTTTATAGGATAGGATAACAAAGGAAAAGGACAGGACAGCACAGAAAATGAAAATAAATGAAAGAAAATGAAATGTTGGGATGGGAAGGGAAGGATAGGTCAGAATTGGATAAGGTACGAAGGGAAACATTTCTTCCTATCCTATCCAATCCCGTTCTACTCTACTCTACTCTACTCTACTCTACTCTACCCTTTCCTTCCCAAGGGATGTTGTGGGATGGGGTGGAAAAGGAAAAAAAGTGATGGGAAGGAATAGTGAAGAAATAATAGGATAGGATAGGGTAGGATAGTATAGGATACGAAGGGATGTTGTGGGATGGGATAGGATAAGATAGTATGGGGTGGGGTGAGATGGGATGTTATGGGACAGGATAGGGTAGATTAGGGTAGAGTACGGTAGGGTAGGGTAGATTAGGGTAGGGTAAGGTAGGGTAGGGTAGTGTAAGGTAAGGTATGGTAAAGTAAGGTATGGTAGGGTAGAGTAGGGTAGAGTACGGTAGGGTAGGGTAGATTAGGGTAGGGTAAGGTAGGGTAGGGTAGTGTAAGGTAAGGTAAGGTAAGGTAAGGTAAGGTAAAGTAAGGTGGGGTAGGGTAGAGTAGGGTAAGGTAAGGTAAGGTATGGTAAAGTAAGGTATGGTAGGGTAGAGTAGGGTAGAGTATGGTAGGGTAGGGTAGGGTAGTGTAAGGTAAGGTAAGGTAAGGTAAAGTAAGGTAGGGTAGGGTAGAGTAGGGTAGTGTATGGTAGGGTAAGGTAAGGTAGGGTAAGGTAAGGTAGGGTAAGGTAAGGTAAGGTAAGGTAAGGTAAGGTAAGGTAAGGTAATGTAGGGTAGGGTAAGGTAGGGTAGGGTAGGTTAGGTTAGGTTAGGGTAGGGTAGGGTAAGGTAAGGTAAGGTAGGGTAGGGTGGGGTAAGGTAAGGTAAGGTAAGGTAAGGTAGGGTAGGGTTGGATAAGATAAGGTAAGGTAAGGTAAGGTAAGGTAGGGTAGGGTGGGGTAAGGTAAGGTAAGGTAGGGTAGGGTTGGATAAGGTAAGGTAAGGTAAGGTAGGGTAGGGTGGGGTAAGGTAAGGTAAGGTAAGGTAAGGTAAGGTAAGGTAAGGTAAGGTAAGGTAGGGTAGGGTAAGGTAGAGTAAGGTAAGGTAAGGTAAGGTAGGGTAGGGTAGGGTAGGGTAGGGTAGGGTAGGGTAAGGTAAGGTAGGGTAAGGTAGGGTAGGGTAAGGTAGAGTAAGGTAAGGTAAGGTAAGGTAGGGTAGGGTAGGGTAGGGTAGGGTAGGGTAGGGTAAGGTAAGGTAAGGTAAGGTAAGGTAAGGTAGGGTAGGGTAGGGTAGGGTACGGTGGGGTAGGGTAGGGTAGGGTAGGGTAAAGTAAGGTAGGGTAGGGTGGGGTAGGGTAGCATAGGAAGTAATGGGATGGTATAGGATGGGACAAAATAGCATAGTAACATTAGATAGAATTACTGGATGGATGTTTGGATGGCATTTTCATATACCTATATTCCACAAACAGAAAGTTAATGTGTGCTGTGATCACTCACATCAATGGGTCTCTTTTTCTTGCCCACGTTATTGGTCTGTAGTTTCTCTGGCATTGGTGGCGCCCTGCTCACAGGGGGTCTGCCCCAAAACAAGTAAAAACACACCCACTTAATCAGCCTTACATCAGTATTAAGGTCAATCATTACCAGGGTGCAAAGGACACAAGACTTCTGGTCACTTCAGGATTTCACCCAAACGTGTCACCAAATACTAAGCACAAAGCTCTACAGAGCATAGTTTCTGACAGATGATAAAATTCTGTGAACAACTTTTGTGAAACTCTATAAACTATAATTCTACAAATCCCCTAAAATATCATATGGTGTGAATTATAGGTATAGTCTTACCTGGAGCCCCTTTAATGGCAGCATTAACAAAGAGAGAGAGAGAAAACATTAGAACTGTGGCCTCAATATGAGCAGTTCCACCAAGTGCTCCAGATAACAAGAGGACACAACACAGGGACACTAAGGACACAAAATACAAAAACTACCACTTATAATGTTCCCCATGACAACCACAATCATCTTCACTTGACACCATGTGTTACAAACAACACATAAATAGAGTTTAGAGAGAGAGAGAGAGAGAGAGAGAGAGAGAGAGAGAGAGAGAGAGAGAGAGAGAGAGAGAGAGAGAGAGTTAAGTGAGAGAAGCTGAATGTCTAAAATTAGCTTTCTCAATAAAGTAAGTTCTTTACCAGTGTTGGGGGTGTAACTGACTAAAAGTACCAATGGTACATGTGTAACTACATCAGTATCGTGACAGTAGTTCAACTGTTTTAAGGTACCAAGGAACTTTTTCCAAAGAGTAGCGGTGTAGCGAAAAAGCGCTACATTGATGTTAAGTTGTACAGTACTGTGAAAATGTCCTTAAAATCCAGTGAGCTAACTTATACAATAATCAAACACACTGTCCTTAAAACATACTGTCTCTCTCATATGTAGCACTGGAAAGTCTGATTCGTTAGGAAAAGAATACGAAGAGAATCAGTTAGGAAAAACTGTTTAAAAATAAATGATTCACTGAATCTGCTGTTGCCATTTGTATCGTTTTCATAGTACCGTTCATCACTATGTTTTCGATTCAGTTATGTTCTATTTGTTTAGTATTTACTTATTTAGCATAAAATGTATCTGTAAAAGTGCCATTCTGCTTTCACCCTAATCGAGATTTATTCATTCAAATGTTCACATTGATTTTGAGCATGTGAAATATGGTTCTGATTAAATTATAAATTACACTTCCTTTCCTGTCAGGTATATATTTGATAGTTACAATTTGTTTTTATTTCCTCCATAAATAGCTTCCATGCTACTTTTGCTAGATGCTTGTAATTTTAGCTCACTACCTTTTCAAGAGTAGCTTGACTATAGTTTAACTATTTTAAATTATGAGTAACTTACAACATGGTAAGTTACAGTTTTAGTATCTTCCCCAACACTGGTCATTACATCTCGAGAGAGAGAATGCAAAGGCAGCAAAGCATTAGCAAAGCTCCCAGTGGCTGAAGAAGCAACATATATAATATTCAAATAATTAAGTGGGGAGCAATAATAAAGCAACTTCAAAGCAATGACAGAATGTCTGCCAGAAAAACACTTAATGTAATGCTGCGGCATCTACTCTAATTTAAAACTAAAACTAACTGCATTTAAAGCATCCCAAGCTTAAAACAGGAGTAATAACTCAGTGGCAAGCAGTTTTATGATTACCGGTAAGCGTGTGGAAGGTAGTTTTATGGACATGAAGGCTGTCATGCGGCAAAGCAAACATCCACAGAGCATGAGAGAAGGCGGCACGAGAAATAGCTTTTATTATTTTCTGAACAATTGCCACTTTTATTGATCTTCTTACCTGACTACGCCCTGCCTTCACGACAGGGAGGATTGCAGTGCAGAGACAGACACAGGAGTGAGGGAAATTGGAAAAGACAGACATGAGGGTAGCATGTCACTTAAAGGCCAAGTGTTCCATCAATTACACTATGCCTGGTTATCTATCATATTAACTGTTGTGTTGTAGTAGTTCATAACAATTCAGAACCATAAAGTGGCAGATGATTAGAGCTGTCCAGTATGCATTGATATTTATTTATTTTTTTCATTTATAAGACAGTTTAGTGTTTAGTAAGCCCTTCCAGAGGTAGTAGAACACAGTAAGTATTTTGGCTTTAGAGAGTGTGCCACCAACATGAGTGTATACAAAATGGGACCTTAATGGTGGAATATGAAGAGTTTATAGAAGCATTCGACATGGGAGGACAAATAAGAGTACAGTATATGACATTTCATATTTAACCACAAACGAAGACTAAATGAGCAATTTATCTATTCTATAAAATATTCCAGGTATGCAAAATACAACAAAGATATCTGGGAAATATCTGCTATTTTTTTAATTAAATCTATGCTCATTCAAGCCATTTTTGTTTGAATTGAATAAAAAAATACAAATACAAATTGTTGTACCCCTATTTGTTAGCTTCCTTGACATGAGCAAAGCCAGGTAAAAGTGAAGGTGATGAGAAAATTAAAGGAAAAAGAAAAGAGAAAAATCCTAGCTCAATCTTTTGAGTGTGCGATTTAAGCGTGATATTACTTTTAAACAGCAGTTCTATGAAAATAAAGTTAATATTCAGTAACTCTTAGGCACAATATAGCCAGTTATTTTGTCTATTTTTGCTCTGCCAATGAAAACAGTTTCAAACAAAACCAAAGCAGGACCGACCACCAAGCAACACACAGACTGACTGCCTGTCTGGAACGCCACAAAGCAGAGAAGTGCAGTGATGCATAGAGTGAAGCGTCCCAGTGCTGTTATACTAAATATCAGCACTCTTGGAATGCCACATACCTAATCAGATTATAGTACCGGAACTATCTGACATATAATAAATACTATAGAATTGTCCATTGCTGTGAACACACACTACACTGGGTGAGATTCCTCAAGTACCTTTCATCTACTGATGGCTCCTTCTGTTGTAAGTGGGGTTTGACCCCAGTCATGGGTCGCATGTTTGTAGATAAGGCCTTGATTACATAGGTGATCTCATTCTCTCGAGTTACATCACTGTCGTACCCTACACAGAGCAACGGACAGAGAAAAAAAAGAAAAGGGAAGGAAAAAGTGGTGAGATAACTCACACAGGTTTGGAATAGCATGGGGGTGATGACAGCATTTTAATTTTTGGGTCAGCTATCCTTTTACAGATTCAAGATATTGTGATATGACTGATGGCTACCCTTTTTAAAACTAGATGACAGTGGATGAGAGTAGTAATTGTTCTCATGAGCTGAATGATAACTGTGCTATCTTTCTCACCTCCATCATCCTCGCTCTCGATGTCTGACTCCTCGCTGTCACACTGTCTAGCCTCTCGACAGTCCTCACTCTCATAACTCCAGATCATCAGGCAGGTGTCAGAGCCACCAATCGACGCCAGCAGAGAGTCGTCATGTGACCAGCGCACATTGGTCACGTGGGTACTGTGGGCCATGTACCGTTTGAACTTTGCATACTTTCCCTATTGAGATAATGTTAGCATTAATGGTCAAATACATTTACTATAAGATTCCTACAAGAATTTAACTTATGATGCAGAGTACAGGCAGTGGGAATCTTGAACATGTTCACTTTTCACATTTTCTGGTTTGGAACCTGGACAGCAAGGTAATCTTTTATAGTGGTGAAAGAGAAACCAAGGCAAATCATTTTTGGACATTCTCATTTGCTCCAATAGCCAAATAAAAAAAATCACTACTGTGTTTTCACATTACATAGAGGTTTGGGAGGGTTACTTTTGAAATGTATTCCACTACAGATTACAGAATACATGCTGTAAAATGTCATTTGTAACATATTCCAGGAACTAAAAATTAAAAGAAATGACAATAAAATGCAAGGTAATCTCTTCAGTAATCTAAATACTTTTTGAATGTAACTGTATTCTAATTACAGATTATTTCAAATTATATTTTTTATATTTTGTATTTTAAATACATAATCACGCTACATGTATTCCGTTACTCCCCAACCCTGATTACATAAGAGGAAAAAATTAGAGTGTGGTGGATTACATAAATCAGAATATACTGTAGAAAATGTCAAATTTACTGTTTTTCCCCTCATCAACTGATTATGCCCCATTGTAGCACTGTTAACTAGTTTTTTAATTATCGCCAGGGTAATATAACACAAAGTATAATGTTTTAGTTTTACACAAAATAATAATAATAATAATAATAAAAAAATTATAGTTTGAAATATTCTTAACTTCTGAATAATGCAGAAATGTGTCATTAAAATGCATAAAGAAAACAAAGCCTGTTTTAGTATCCATTGAGTTTTTTTTGGCATTGTGAGGTTATTTTCATGACAGTTCAGCACATTACTACCCCAAATTCTTAGTATTCTAATGTGTCCAGTAGTTTTATTTGAATTTGAAAAACTAATTTTTCACAATCTTGATTAACTGGATTCTTATTACTGTAATCAAATAATGTTTTATCATATTATAGTAAAAAATCATTTCTTTTTTAAATAAAGGCAGTGCAACCACACTACCATGATGCATAAATAGTTACCAATTTAAATAATATATTATGACTTTTTCTTTTGTAATAATGTAATGAGAATAAGATTTTATTTAGTATTTTGGTAATGAGAATTTGGAGGGGGTGCATTTAATTGAAATGAAATAATGTCACAAAGCAAACAATCTCAATTGTTGTTCAAATATTCTTAATTTTATTTTGGAAAGTATACTTTACACTATACTTTAAATATACTTTATTTATTTATTTTGATTATGGGTTGAAATATGACCCAGACATGTTTTTACAAGATCGATTCACTCGATCAAACGATAAAATACTATCTTAACCTTGACTGGATACTTGAAGAGCTTGACATATCCAAGGTCATCCCCAGTAGCCAGCAACTTCTTATCATTACTGAGACAGGCAGCCATTACTTCAGTAACTTCACTGACCACAGGCCAGATACCCTCACAGGAACTTCCCAGCACACACGTCCATGTGCTCCAGTCAATCTTCTCCACCTGAGGGAAATAACAGTGTGAATTCTAGTTAATTCTAAAATGGATACATGAAGAGTTGGAGTGCCGTGAACATACAGTATTCATGTCAAGGCTTTAATAGGACAATTTCCTTTCATCAATATACAATTATTTGTAGACATTCAATTAGGGGCATTTATGACTATTAGTAATGTTGAAAAATGAAACTTCTTCAAATTATGTTTCATTACATTTACATTACATTTATTCATTTGGCAGATGCTTTTATCAAAAACGACTTATAAAAGAGGAATAATACATCAAATTGATTGATCTTAAGGGGAAAGTGGTACGAAAAGTGCTGCAATACAAAGTTATATATATACAGTACGTACTGTGCAAAGGTTTCAAAAACTTTCAAAGTGAGGAATAAATAATGACATAAATAGTTTTCATTAATCAATTAATGTCATACAAATTCCAGTAAACAGAAAAAGAGCTAAATCAATATCTGGTGTGAAGACTTTTGCCTTCAAAACAGCATCAATTCTCCTACTTACACGGCAGATAGGATGTTCCAAGCTTCTTGGAGAATTCGCCACAGTTCTTTTATTTATTTAGGCTGTCTCAATTACTTCTGTCTTTCGTGTAATCCCAGTCTGACCCGATGTTCAGTGGGGTACTCTGTGAGGGCCATGCCATCTGTTGCAGGGCTCCCTGTTCTTCTATTCTATTCTATTCTATTCTATTCTATTTGCAAAAGAAATGTTTGGGAGTATAAAACTGATATTTCCTTGTGACAGGGCATATTCTTAATTAGCCTGATAAGGGGCCGGGTGAGTAGAATCACGACTCGGCCCCACCCTCCACCCTGTCATATTCCTATTGACATAATAAATTAGCAGATACAAATGACCATCTTAAAACAAATCTATATATCTATATATCTATATATATATATCTATATATATATATATATATATATATATATATATATATACTGTATATATATGCCTCTTTGTGTTGGTACAACAAGGCGCTGCTCATTAGCCATCAGCAAGCTTCTGGTGGGAAAGAAGATCTGCAGAATTTATTTTAGGTATGCTGGAGCAGACCCTGTGACTGTTCTGTATGCCAACATCAGAGCTTTGAATTTAATATCTGCATTAACCAGCTGTTTAATCTGTTTTCAACTGTATCGTCTGTATTTAAATATGTATCACAAGCTCTGAAATTAAAAATTCAAGTAGATTTTAGTGTGTGTGATAGTGTGAAGAAGGTCATTGCTGACTTGGAGGATCTTGCTGTGATACGTCGATCGATCACTGCCATGGAGGAGAAATTCACTGAGATGTTACAAGAGTGGGGGATGTTGAGAACAGATCGATTATCTGGAGTCATCGGAGGGGGGATTATCTGCTAATCCACTAGCAATCAAGGTGGATTTGGAGCATGTCTGGGAGAAGTTGTAGGACATGGAAAACTGTAGCCGGCGGAATAATATCCGTATCGTCTGTATTCTTGAGGGCGAAGAAAGATAGGATATGATGAAATTCCTGAATGGGCTCTTTCTGAATCTACTCGACATAGCAGGCAATAGCTATACATATACATATACATATACATATAATAACAGCATAGCTGGAAATCGAGCGAGCTCACAGTGTTCCGGTTCAGTGATCCTCGGAAGGAGACAGGCCCCGATAAATTCTGGCCAAATTTCTGAGATCATCTGATAAAGATTTTGTGTTACGCGAGGCGAGGAGTAAAGGAAGGCTTTCTTGGAAGAAGCACAGCATTTTCTTGTTCCCAGACTTTGCAAATTCGACAAGAGAGAAATGCTATTCAAGTAATGCAAGAAACATTTACATCAATGGAAGGTAGCTTTTGCACTGATATTCCAGGCCAAACTGAGAACAGATGCTAAGGATGGCCATAAAACATTCACATGTCCACCGCAAGCGGTGTCCTTCATAAAGTCAATGGAGTGAGAAAGTCATCTTGTGGTACTCACGTTGCAGCCGAGTGGACCGTCTCACTGAACATTTGCTTGACTGTTTGAAGATTCTTCACGCTCTTTTTTGCTGGTTCCTCCTAGCGGCTGGAGTATATTTTGTAGAATAATACACCATCAGGACAGTTTTATGGATGAAGCTACATGCTCTTTGTGTTTATTCTGCCTATTAGCTAGAGTTTGTTTTATAGATTATCATTTGCTAAGTAATTCTGTCTCACAAAATTTGTATAGAAACACCGTACTTGAGCAATCCGATGGCAAAGTTGTTGCAAGGCTCTCATAGGCATACATTTTAGACTGTTAGGGCATAGACTGTTTGAGTTTGGAGGGATGGACATTAGTTGGCGCTGTTTTGCGTGGGGTTAATGCGCGCAGCTTTTTTCTGTTTTTTCTGTTCTAGGGGATGTTTGAGGTTTGACTGTTGCACTAATGTTGGAATGTGGTCTTTATAATCCTGTTTTTGACACACAATCTATTTTTTCATACATGTCAAAATGTCAAATGTTAGTATGAGTGGGCTGTCTCTCTCCACGTGGAATGTGAATGGGTTGGGGCACCCCATAAAAAGAAGGAAGGTTATTTCTCTTCTTAAGCGTAAGAAATATGATATAGTGTTTCTTCAAGAAACCCATCTTTCCCTGCAGGAAGCTGAAAAATTTTGAAAGATATGGGGTGGGCATTTTTATTATAGTGCTGGCTCGAGGAACAGCAGGGGAGTCATTACATTGATAAGTAAACATCTGCAACTCAAATGTCTCAAACAGAGTAAAGATAAATTACGGAGAGTCATTATTGTTTTATTTGAAATTCAGGGACAAAATCTTATTTTGGCGAATATTTATGCACCTAATGTTGATTATCAGGGCTTTTTTATAGCTCAAAGGGATTTTGCAAGCCGCTGGTCCCCATTATGATATAATATTGGGGGAAGACTTTAATCTTTCAGTCCTTTATCATTGTAAAGCAAAAGTGTGCAAGCCCTCTAGAGCAACAGTGACACTTCACAGGATGTGCAAAAATCTTTGGTCTTAAAGATATTTGGAGACTTTTGAACCCATCTGGTAGGGACAAATTTTTTTTTTCTTCAGTCCATAAGATTTACTCTAGAATAGATTATTTATTTATTTTTTTAAATCTAAGTCCCTCATTTCATCTGTTGTTGATTTCTAAATTGGAAACATTTTAATCTCAGCAGGAAACCGATGGAGTGCGTACTCCGGGTAGGGAAGGAGGTATTGCCCCAAGTGAAGGAGTTCAAGTACCTCGGGGTCTTGTTCACGAGTGAGGGGACAATGGAGCGGGAGGTTGGCCGGAGAATCGGGGCAGCGGGGGCGGTATTGCACTCGCTCTATCGCACCGTTGTCATGAAAAGAGAGCTGAGCCGGAAGGCAAAGCTCTCGATCTACCGGTCAATTTTTGTTCCTACCCTCACCTATGGTCATGAAGGTTGGGTCATGACCGAAAGAACTAGGTCGCGAGTGCAAGCGGCCGAAATGGGCTTCCTCAGAAGGGTGGCGGGCTTCTCCCTTAGAGATAGGGTGAGGAGCTCAGTCATCCGCGAGGAGCTTGGAGTAGAGCCGCTGCTCCTTTGCGTGGAAAGGAGTCAGTTGAGGTGGTTTGGGCATCTGGTAAGGATGCCCCCTGGGCGCCTCCCTAGGGAGGTGTTTCAGGCACGTCCAGCTGGGAGGAGGCCTCGGGGAAGACCCAGGACTACGTGGAGAGATTACATCTCCACACTGGCCTGGGAACGCCTCGGTGTCCCCCAGTCAGAGCTGGTTAATGTGGCTCGGGATAGGGAAGTTTGGGGCCCCCTGCTGGAGCTGCTGCCCCCGCGACCCGACTTCGGATAAGCGGTTGAAGATGAATGAATGGATGGATGGATGGATGGATGGATGGATGGATGGATGGTTTAGTCTCAGATCACACCCTGGTGTGTTTAGAGGTGTTGCCATATACAGAGAAAAAGAAATCATATAGTTGGCACTTTATTGTATCCTGAATTCCAATGCTTAAGGCTGAAATCAATGTCTATATGGAGACCAACTGGTCCTCAGTATCCTCTGTGGGCGTGGCTTGGGAGGCATTTAAGCAGTTCTTAGGGGCCAGATCATACAGTATGCCTCATTCCCAAAAAATCCAAAGCACAAGAACTCGTGGAATTGGAAGGGAATATTAAAAGTGCAGAGGCAGAGCTGAAGTGCCGAATGTTGTCTAACGGCTTCAGAGAATTGACCCGATTGAAATACAGACATAATACTATTATTAATACTACAATTAGCTAATTTTTAGGCCTGAAGTCAGCAAGAAAATAATGCCTGAAACTCTTCCTATGATATCACACTCAATCAGAAACTGAGGGAGAGATGAGCATCCCCACCATGCAGAGCAGGTCCACTGAGAGAGAAACTAGCATACCTAAACAGTGAGTGAGTGAGTGAGTGAGTAACACGAGGATGGGTGGGTGGTGGTGGACGGTGCTGGAGTGGGTGTGGATGAGGGCAGTGCCACGGTAGGGGTTGCTGTTTTTTGTTGTTGTTTTTTTAAATAAAACAAAAATCATTAAGAGTAAGAAAATGCTCTTTATTAGAATATTAGTTTTTCATATTCAGGTTGGCAATGAGCATGTACAAGCAGCGTACAAGTACTTCGCACAATCAAAGTCTGTTGCACTCCTCCTGGGGACAATTTGGAAAATGTTGTCCCCCTGTCCATAAATGCTGATGGCGGCCCTGCCTCTGCCACCCGGATTGAGGTGAGAAACCGTGCCACCACGAGGACCTACTAAGTAGTTGGAACTGGGCATTCCAAATTGGGAGAAAAGGGGATAAAAAATAAAAACCTCGGTATTGGAGAAGGAAGCGTGGGATAAGATTCTAAAAATGTTCAAGTCTACATCTAGAGATGCACAGGTATGCCTTATGCAATTCAAGATTTTACATCGATTCTATTGGAGCCCTTCTAGATTGTATAGGCTTGGTCTTAAAGACACACCCACCTGCTGGTGATGCCAATCAGAAGATGGGGACACAACTCATATTTTATGGTGGTGTGCTAAAATCCAAGAATTCTGGTTGAGGGTTCAGAGTTTTATGTGTGATGTAGTGGGCACTCAAATAAAAATTTTCCCCAGACTCTGTTTTCTAGGCGATGGGGCGGTCATTAATATAGGGGATAAATGCATAAGGAATTGGGTCCTAGCCAGTGTCATGATCGGTAGACAGATCATTCTGAGGGGATGGAATTTGGCTGGTGCACCCTCATTTCGAGAGTGGTGCACAGAGATGGGCAGGGTGGCAGCATTTGAGGAGATGTCAGATAGAAGGCTAGGCAACCTGGGGGTGTTTAATATGAAGTGTGCTCTCTGGGAGGGGCAGTGGAGAGGGATTTATAGTTTAAATATATGTGATTATTATTATTAATTTATATATATATCGAAAGAGAGAGAGAGAGAGAGAGAGAGAGAGAGAGAGATTTGTGTGTGTGTGTGTGTGTATGTGTGTGTGTGTGTGTGTGTGTGTGTGTAATTTGGCTTTGACCACAGGGATGTTTGTTGGGGGTCAGGGTGGGGTTGGGGGTTGGTGTTGGGGGGGGGGGGGGGTGTAATGGGGGTTAAAAGTTGATTCTGTGCATATATGTTTTGCGTTTCTGTTGCAATTGTTAGAATCAAGTGTTAATCGTAAAAATTACATTTAGGGAAAAAAGCCTTGGACTTGCTAACATAAAGAGTTAGCAAACAGAATAAACTTTGAACTTATGGGGGAATTTTGACACCTAATAAAACCAGATCATGGTGTACATTTCTAAATTTCTCTGTTTATTAAACTGTAATTCTGCTGCCCTGGCAGAGATGTGTCTTTTTTCATTTCCATTATAACCTGAAACTGTTTTGGAAAAACTTAACTGTTCTCTAAAGTGCTTGTCATGATGGTAATGACAGCAGCATTGGGGACAGTGGTTCTTTGATAAAAAAAGTGACAAAATTAATTGAAAATATGAATATTTAAGTTTTTAGAAGAATGTGCAAAGTATAATTTCCTGATTTTCATAGTTTTTAGAATTGTATTACAGTAGGGAATTTGAAAGTCTGAAATAGGCTAAATTAACCTTTCTTGCAAATTAGAAAAAAATAATTAAAGTGAAGAGAGACAATAATAGAGCTTAAAGCTATTTTAATCAATACTTAAAACTAGAATGTTTTTTTTTTAATCTTTACAATCATGCAAATGATCTATCTAAATTAAGAATCACCCCTATGCATGAAAGCCATATATAATAAAGATTCACTTAAATTGAACATATAAAAGAGAACAAACATATTTAAATTAATATGAAAAAAAACATATGGCAGCATTCATTTTTATATTAATTTCAAACTCAATCCTAGGAATGAAAGGACTAAGGCCAAAATGGCTCCTCAAAAAACAGTGCAATTAGCTAACAGCAGAACTTCAGACGTACTGAAGAGCTTCCAGCTAATACTAAATCTTACGTTATTAAGGTAAGTGTTCACTGTCTGTCCCAACGTACCGGTGGCCTAACGCACGGCCTAATTCCCTGCCTCCAAATATAGAGTCAAGCTAATGAAAAGTGGGCCATGTTCTTGCCCTTAAGAGTGCCCTTCCCACTCCCAGGATGACACGGTGAGATGCGTTGGATCCATACCTCTGTGGCAAGAATGCTTTGCTTCTTTCCACGAGGGGCCTCAAAAAATAACTGCTCCTTCGCTGAAGTGTTGACCTGCAAAAGCTTTCCTAATAAAGAAAACAAAAGAGACTTCAGTGTCGAACATCAGCATTACTAGGCAAAAGTTTCCGAAAATTGGACGTACTATGCCTTCCACACCACATCTATTCAACTAACTTGGTCTCAGTAGTGTTATGCATACACACAACTGTAGTTCCAGCCATGGCTATTGGGGGGCAGTTCAAGAATTTGGAAGGCATAGACCCATTTTAAAAGACAAAACAATCGACCGCCTTTTGCCGATTTTCAATTAGATCAGTCAGTTGATACTGCTGTCCGAATCGGCACATTCTCAGCCAATCAGAGCATATTATATGTGTAATGTACAGTTAGGAGGAGTGGGATTTTGTGAGATTTTTACTGTGGGTGGGGCTTCTCTATATGATGCTGCAGCTATAGAGATCAAGCAATCAACAAAATGTTGCTTACATTAAATGTAGAGTGGCCATACGTATCAACAGTGGTTGTTCACACAAACTTGAGTATTGGGTAAATCTTTACTTGGGTAGTAATTTCACTTCTGATTGGGCGTTCACACTGGCAAAGTTAAAAGGAGGTTACCAGGTTGCTGTATTGTTAGTCATAGGAGGGGTTCCATCAGCTGGTTGCACTAAAGTTATTTATGGGCTGCACAACTGGCCTTAGCTTGTTAAAAAATATAGTAAGATGTCTTTCCAGTTGGATGACAAATATGTTTTCTTTCCACTACAAATGACCAATCTGGAGGGGACAACATCTGACTTTACTCCCATTGCTAGTCCTGACATTATGTCACTGCCTATTTGCAAGTTAAACACTGCTCAACTTTGTTGTGTTGCCAGGCTCACCCATATCGCATCGGCAATTGTCACTTTCGCTCATTACACCTCAAATTGCCAACTCTCAATAAATTTGAATTAATTCCTGTCGCTTTGTCGCTGTAAATCGCTGTCAAGTGTGAATGGCCCTTGACTCAACTGATATACAGCCATTGTGTCTTGTATCTGTCTCACCTCTCTTGTCCCAGTCCAGATGGGTGATATAGTTCATGGAGCCTTTGCAAACACCGACTCTCTTGCTGCTCATCACATTGTATATGTCTACAAAGCTGTCACCCGATGCCACGGCCAAATACTTGCCAGTTACTGCAAAAAATTGTTACTTTATTCAATTCTAGGCTCTTACCATGACCCAGATAGGACATTCGTATTACTGTGGTAATACATTTGTGCACATACTTGTTAATTACATTAGCATATGTGAAGGTACAGAAACAGTTCATACTATCTCACTCATTCTGGGTCCTCAAGTCATTCCATTGTATCAAGCTTTTTTAGTGTGATAATTTTAGTGTGTTAACTAACCAGGAGAGAAGCGGATTTCTGAAATTATGTCTTTGCGATGATGAAATGACACCAGGTCCTCCAGAGTGTCTGCATTAACAATGAGGAAGCTGCCATCGTTGAGGCCCACCGCCAGAGCCTTCCCATCTGGAGAGAAGCAGCAACATCGCCCTCCTACGACAAGTTATAACTGTTTATTAACAAGTAACATTAAAGGAATAGTTCACCTAATCATAGCGATTATAACCTCATATGGACCCCTGCCCAAAAATAACCAGGAAATATGATGTTAACCTATAATACAATCCTCTTTTATAATTGTGAAGTAACTTTCCATTGTTCATTACCATATGTAAAACCCCAAATTATTCTTAGGATGATAAAAGACATTTAATCTGAGTTAAATTGAGGGATGTTTGATTAAACTGCTGGTCTGTAGAGTATCTTGTATAAGCACTGGTGGTAGCTCTACAACATTATTGCAACTCTCCTCTTCTCCTCTTCGTTTAGGGCTAATTCACATGCTAAGTGTTAGTTATAGTTATAGTAAAGTTATACACTTAAGTTATATTTTTCAAACTGAGGTTCAGAGGCATAATAAGGTCAAGCACTGTGTAAGCCAGGCTTGGAATACAAATCACAAGAACAGGTTATAATCAGAGAGGGGTTGCTTGTAGACAGTCATGCTCAATTTTAAACCGTATGCTATAGAAAAGCATAGCTGTCCTACAAAGCCTATTTTTTTTTACAAATTACTTGAACCCTTAGCTCATTTTATTTCTCCCCTTTTCTTCCCAATTTGGCACGCCCAGTTCCCAATGCGCTCTAGGTACTTGTGGTGGCGTTGTGACTCGACTTAATCTGGGTGGCGGAGGACGAATCTCAGTATACCCAGGCCCCCCTTAGGTAATTTTTAGTGGAAGTCAGTTCCTTTAAGTTCAAATAGGTGTCCCAACAGAGTAACCACAGGTAGTTCATCACATGAACTATGTTCCACTAAATTTGACAACCAGAAAGTATGCAAGAACATTTTGCATATCTATTGTTTAATAATGTAATAATCTGAAAAATGTAATTATTTTTAAATGTTTTGCTTAAAAACTGCTATTTGTGCTATTGTAGATTATCCTCAGTTGAGCCTGCTTCCTTCTGTGCAGACAGTGTATTTTGGCTTCGCTATACGCAATGCATAATTTAAATTCATTTAAACCAACTAATCTCAGTTCAGAACACTCAGTAAAAGGTCATGTGACAAAACGACATGGCGCTGATCACAATGGAGTTTGTCTTTGGGCAAAATGCCAAAATATCTCCCATCTGGTAAGAAACCTCATTATGTTTTTGCATTGAAATCTGTTTGAGTGAAAATATTAGTCTCTAGTTTCATCCGATATGTCATTTTAAAATTTTGGCACGCTGTTAAATACAATGACCAATATAATGGACAGAAGCGCTACGTTTTCATTAGAAACCCTATATTTCCTGTGCATTTTCCAATGAGAGAAAAAAATTGATATAATTTTTTCTTCACATTTTAGAATGATAGTGAAGTCAAACGATGGAATAACATAAATTGAACTATGGGAATTACGTTGTGACTAAACAAAATCCCAAATAAATAAAAGCTGTGTTTTATTTTTGCATCTTCAAAGTAGTCACCATTTGCTTAGAATTTGCAGACATGAACTCTTGACATTTTCTCAAGCAACTTCTCAAGCTTTCACTCTGGGATGCTTTTAAACAGTATTGAAGGAGTTCCCATCTATATTGGGCACTTAGTGGCTGTTTTTCTTAATTATTTGGTCCAAGTCATCCATTTCAATTTATATTTTAGTTTTATAATGAAATAAATTAATATGTTTGCACAATTATATTTTTGTCTACAAAACTAATTTCAAACATTTAAGCATACGCCTTCAGATCAAAAGATTTTTAAGATCGTGAGAAACATTTCAGTCGTGTTTCAAAAGTTTTGACTGGTAGTGTGTATATATATATATATTGCATGTTTATTAGGTGCTAATACTTGCAAATCAAAAAGGGAAATGGAGAATGCACACAGGAGCCAAGCTCGGGTCTCAGGAGGTAAAAATAAATGCCACATTGAAATTGAAAATGTGTTATCTACAGCAGTGCCTAAATACTCTTTGCATGTTTTGTTCTTCTTGGTGATTGACAGATATATTCTAGTGTAATGACAGTGTAAACCTTTGCCTACCTTTCTTGAGTTTGCGTACAGCGAGCATGCAGTGGCTGGGCGAGAGATCCCATATACGCAGGGTCTTGTCTTCGCTCACAGTGGCACACAGTGGCAGATGAGGGTGAGTGGCAAGACCCCACACCTCGCCCTCCATGTGACCCTAAATAAATCCCACCCCATAAAAAATTATCAATATATGGCAACTTACAAACTCCCTGTTAAAAAAGAATAGCTTAACCAGCATGCAATTATCATGCTGGTCAAAGCTGGTTAATGCTGGTTGTTAGTGCAGGCTTGGTGCTGGTCTAGATGCAGAACCAGAATATAAATGCTTTTCACAAGCAAAACCTAGCTGGTGAGGTTGGTTGAACAGCATGTGAAGATAGGTAAGCTAGTTAAGAAACCTGGTGGGAAACCATCACACCAGCATCCCATGACTTAATGTGATGCACCCAAGATCTCCTCAAACACATTCTATGCTCCTGAAAAAGCATTTCAGAGAAAATGTATACTACAAAAAAAATGTATGCTGATGAATTAACAAATAACAAAAACAACATTTTCCCACCTACTTAACTCGTCACAATAATTTTGGTCATTTCTGTTAGGTTTCACAGGTTTTTCAGTTTTGACTAAATATTACTCTTCAGTAATTCAATTGAAATTGGTTGAAAAAGTGAAATGAATACAGGTTGAAACTTTACCTGGCATCACTTTAGTTTAAGGCAGAAATTAAACTTAAGCAAAATGTTAGTGAATTGGAAATTTTTACAGTGTATAATACACAACAGCTTGATCAAGCTGAAATGTTTTCTTGCAGTGTGGCGGGCCCAGAGAGGGCTCTTTACTTGGTAAATACTAGCTGTTTTATTTCTCCACTCTAATAACTGCTTGACAAATTAACAAGATGAAATACCGCCCAAGGGTAAGTTTGACAATAGAGAGATTGCACCAAATTATATGTTGCATTTAGTAAGTAAACGATGACTTGAGTTTAACAATAACAAGCACCAACCAGTAATTAATCATGATGCCTGACACTAAAGCGCAAACTCTAAAGAGTCAATTAGATGCACATTTAATCAGCGTCCAAAATCCTGCAGTTCCCTGTCAAGCTGAGCTACAAAGGAAAAATAAAATACCTTTTAACCATCGAAGCCTAAGTGCAGAAATAATATAAATCTACTCTTTTTGTCCAGTCTGCATTTACTGCCATTGACATTTTGTTATGTAACTATAGTGTCTGGAGAAAAGTTATTTCTCCTTGAAATGGAACTGGAGCAGTTTACTCTCAGTGAAGCAAAATCTCTGCTATGCAGAACACAGCATTACAAACTGCCCTACTGGTGAGAAATAGACAGAGAAAGATATCCATATAACTCAATATTCTTAGGAAAATGTACTTACAGATGCTGATATAGGAAATTGTGAGTAAAAGATTTGCATGTTCCCAAGGAAATCCCAGTGCTTCCAAGACATCAAAAGAATGTTTAATATTAAGTTTGAAATGAGATTCATAATCACACATTCTATACTAGTGTGCCTACAGTTATAGGGCATTTGCAGATGGACACATTCTTGTAACTGTTTGTCTTTGTAAATTTTGTTGTTCCCAATGTTTTCAACTTTGGCATGTAATTCATCCTGGACAATTTTTTCTAAGGGCATAAATGATACCTCAAATCATGCGGCTTGTTGAAGAGAGGTTGTTTGCTTTGTAAGCAATTGGATGAGTATTGGCGAATGATAAGACAATAGATTTTATTGAAGGTGGAACAATGCCCTGGAAACCATAATACTACTACCATAATAATACTGTACTCTAGCAGAAAGATTTTTAAATGTGCTGCTATGACTCAATAGGAGGACAGTGAACAGATGAATGTGTACCTTACCTGAACCAGAAGTGTGATGGGTCCATTTTTTTCCACCTCCAGAATCTCTCCGTTCTTGGTTCCAACAAGAATGTGTCCATGACCCAACGATATGGCACGAATAGAGGGATTGTCCTCTAAAAGCAAACCTGCAGGAGGGGAGATGTTATAAATAAACACTCATCCATGACCTTGGCTTACTATTTATTAAACACAGAGCATACTCTTAGAGGATGTAGAGGATGAGGAATTTGACCTGATTGGCTTAATTTGCATTAGTAACTCAAAGTCACATTGTTAAAGACAATAAGGCTTCATATGCATTATTCAAATGGATCACAACAGTGACCTTGGTTCCCCTTATGTCACTCACTCGAAGTTGTGTTGAATGTAGTGACACAAGGGGTATTTCTTGAGAGCCTCACGTATCTCTGAACTTGAGAAAAGGCCAATGAGAAATTGGCAGACAGAATTTGCATGTCCCACCCCCGGACATACGGTTATAAAGGGAAGCGGGTCTACGTCTGTTAGTCAGATTTTTTCTTCGGAGCCTAGCGGTTGTGCAGCAGCAAGCTGTGTCTCACTACTGTTCCACTCGCCTCTATCAGAGCATTGCTGTGATAGCTGTGCAGTCCACGCCCCTGGGCGCTTCGACAGCGCTTCTGTAAAAGTGTGTATACCTCTAAAAGGGAAGGATCTTTCCCCTCTAAAAGTATTTTCATTCACAAAAGAGCAATACACAGCAGGCATTGATAATTTTTTTCAGGACACGTCTTTTTAAAGATGTCTTTCTGCCTCTGTGTAGTTCCTGGATGCGGCTGTTTTCCCTCTGCTCCTGATGGTCATAAGCGCTGCCTCACGTGCCTGGGCTGCGATCACACGGAGGCAGCATTTATGAATGGTTTATGTTCTCATTGCAAGAACATAGCTATGGCAACGTTGCGATCATGGCTTTCTCCCTTACGAAGGAAAGCCACTTCAGCCGCCCCCCACGCCGTGCCTTCTTCCTACGGGATTAAGGCCGGCGCAGCCAGAGATGAAGGCGATTTGGGGAGAGCAACAGGCTCGGTTTCGCCGGGTAAATCCCCACGAACCACCCACCAACCCAAGACGCTCGTTCACTTCTGTCCAGGTCCGACGCAAGAACTTGAGGGGAGAAGGGGCTCCTAGCTGACCGCCTGGACCAGTCAGAGCCGCTGCCAGGGGCGGGGGTAGACCCCTACCAGCTGCTAAACACGGCGGGGTTAAGAGAGGACCGCCGACTGCGAGCGGGGAAGGGCTCCCGGCCAATCACCTGCCCCTTCTGTTCCCCATGAACGTGGCGAGGCATTCCATCAGCCAGGGGCCGGAGGACTGCCTCCAGTCTGCCCGGGGATGCGCGGCTGTCATCCGTTAGAGGGTGGAGGAGTGGCCGAGACCAAGCTATGCCATATCGGAGAACCAGCGAACCTCTCTCTCTCTCCCACTGCTGCTCCGCGTTGGCCTTTTCCCTCTCTTTTAAATTTGACATTGTTTTTTTGTTGGGGGTACTGCACTGTTACAGGGAGTAACCCCTATTTTTTATCATTATTGTTTCCCTACCCCTGTCCCCTCCCTGATTCAGGAAGGTGGGGATGACTTGCCGGCAGACGGGGCGTAAGACACGCCCTCACCCAGGGAAAGACGGATAAAGGCCAAATGCGGATGGTGGTCAGCTTTATGGGCAGCTGCCCGACACATGTGTGTGTTTGTGTCTTTTGGTTTCTTAATTAAATATCATTTATATTGTCAAGCTCGTTCTGGCCTCCTCTTTTCCATTAATTCCTTTACACTTATGCTAAAATAACCAACAACAAAAATAATTGATAGTAGCCTTTCTGTCAGCTTGAACCAGTCTGGCCATTCTATGTTGACCTCCCTCATCAACAAGGCATTTCTGTCCACAGAACTGCTGTTCGCTGGATGTTTTTTGTATTTGGCACCATTCTCTATACACTCTAGAGACTGTTGTGTGTGAAAATCCCAGAAGATTAGCAGTTACAGAAATACTCGAACCAGCCTGTCTGGCACCAACGCCATGGTTCAAATCACGGAGATCAGATTTTTCCCCATTCTGATGGTTGATGTGATTATTAACTGCCTGTCCCGTATTTACATGATTTTATGAATTTCACTGCTGTCACACGATTGGCTGATTAGATAATCACATGAATAAGTAGGTGTACAGGTGTTCCTATATACTGATATATATATATATATATATATATATATATATATATATATAAAAGAGTTGCAACGGTACATGTATCCATGCCAAACCAAATGGATACAGGGCCTTAGGTATGGTACATGCAGTCAAATGAATGATTACATATCTTAGCATGTGTGAAACCAATAACAACATATAATGAACAACACAAACCATGTAGAACTAAAATGAAAAAAGATTGTGGAGCAACAAGGGACTGTATATGTAGAGTATACACACATTAAAATACCAGTGTAAATGTTCTGCACTTTTATAACCTTAGTGGTTTTCAAAGCGCTTTACACTGTGTCCCATTGTGATTGATAAGGGTCAATGGGGGGAATTTGGCCAGGACACCAGGGTTATACCCCCTACTCTTTTCAAGAAGTGTCCTGGGATTTTTAATGACCACAGAGAATCATTTAACATATTATCCAAAGGACAGTGCCTTTTATACAGTATAGTGTCTCCATTACTATACTGGGGCATTAGGACCCACAGCTCACAGGGTGAGCCTCACTAACACCAGCAGGAACCTTAGTTTTCCCTAGGAGGTCTCCCATCCAGGTACTGACCAGGATCAACCCTGCTTAGCTTCAGTGGGCAACCGGTCGTGAGCTACAGGGTGATATGACTGCTAATGTCTATTAAGTAAATATTGCTTCAAGTTTTTTAATTATACAGTATTCAGTATTTAATTATTAAGTATTGAGTAAACAAAGAAAATAGTATGCTAATAATAACAAATTAATAAATAATGAAGCCTGTTTGTTTAATATTAACAACAACAGTCAGCTGTAGATTGATTAGACTGCTTTAGTGTGCTTACAGAGCGAAGTCTTTTGCACAGATCTAATATTATGACACATGTCTGATTTGTTGCACTTGTTTGCATTCACGAAAGACATGCAGTAAATTATTGTTTATGTTAATCACTAGCGGGATGGGCATTGGCGCCCATCATAGAAAGAACATTGCTGACTACCCAGGATTACACTTTGTCAGGGTAGGACAATTGGGTTAATAATTTAAGAGTTCCAAGTTTTTGGCTTCAATAAGTTAAATGATATTAGTAACTCAAGATGCTTTCTTGTCAGATGTTGACTTGAGTTTCAGGCCTGCAGCTCTCAATTTTAGTAGTTTAGTAGGTCTTCACCAGGAGTTTGGCAATGAGACCCATTTTTTTTTAATTAAGTAAAAAATTGTACGTTTAAAAATAACGCAAAATCACTCTGACTTGTGGCTTCTACAAAAAGCATATTTCATGGCTAAACAACCTCTGAGTTCATGATATGTTAACGTTAACAATCTGTTTCTTTATGAAGAAATGAATGGGATTTTTACTTCTGGAACCAGACTGTTTCGCTCTGTTCAAAGTTCAAAGAATGTATGGAAAAACTCACCTTTAGAGCCTGGGGCCAATACAGCTCGTTTGATGGCATACGTCTTGAGACATCTCTCAAACGTGTCATCCCACAAAGCCACTATTCCATCTTTTCCACCAGTCACAAAGCCCTTTTGACGACAATGAAACATTACATTTCTGAAACGTTTTAACAGGTTACATTTCCTGTTTGAAGTTGAATCTCGTACCTTCTCCAGGGTGTGCATGCTGAAAACAGGCCCATCGTGAGCTTTGACAGTTTTTACCAACAACATATCTCTCCAGATGCAGATATCTCCGGTGCAGGTTCCCGAGAACACCATTTCTTCCGTCCAGCCATACACAGCGCACATCATGGTCTCCATTTTTCCCATGATGCCCTTCTTTCCAATCAGTCCACCCCCTGAGAAGATAACAGGCTTATCAGATCAACATCAGCATCAATCAGTGTTTTCCACACATTCTGTTTATGGGTGAATTATGTGATGCTCTTTTCTTCTTTTTTTTTTTTTTTGTCCAGATCTATTAAAATTATTCAAAAATACACTGAGAACACAGTTCATTCAAAACAATTACTTGAATACACATCTACAATAATGAATATGCTTTCCATTTCTGGAGTTTAAAGTAAAAAAAGGTAGTGTAACTAAATTCACACTGCAAACTCAGGTAAAATATACTTTCTTTTGCTCTGGTCATTCAGTACTGATACAGTGCCATCACTTAATAGAGATGCAGGCAACACTGGAGTCAGCGCACAATAATTCACATTCTTCACAAGAGGTTTAGACTTACCTGCTCTGTGCCAAAACTTCATGTGTTTCACTCCAGCTGTGATCAGTTTGTCTGGCATGTACGGGTTGATTTTAATGACAAATATTTTGTCCTTACTTCCCCTTTAATCAGAAAAGAGAGACATAACCATTAAATCTACATTAAAGTTACAGTATGTATTTACTAATGCATTAGCTGACATCAGACTGTTAGCAACTGAAGTGCCCTCAATCCTGACAGGGGAGTTTGAAAGTTTAAATTCAGTCATTATTTACTCCCTCTCATTTCATTTCAAAGTATTTTGTCAGCAGAACACTATTTTTTTTTTGTTGGATGAATCTTAATGCAGCTTTTGCCATTCAACAACAGTTCATAGTCACTAAGAGCTGTCAAGTTTAAAAAGTAGGTACAAAAAATACCATAAATGCATCATAAAATGAGTCCTTAAGACTTGTGTGTTATATACTTCTGTAGCCATATAATAACTTAGAATTTTTGCATTTTGCATTTTAAGTCATTTTTAGAAAGCTTGTTCTGAGCATGACAGTCCCTGATCACTGTGAATTGCAGCTGAACTGTATGGAAAAGAGCTGTGAAGTCATTCTACTTTTGTGCTCCATGGGGAAAAAAATCCCACATACGGGATAAACAACATGAGGGTGAATAAATAATGACAGAATTTTCATTTTTGGGTGAACTATTCCTTTAAAAGTTCACAAAAAGCACTGTTGGGTTGTAATTTACCTGTCTGCTGTGCTATTTCCACTGTCTGAGTCACAGCAGTGAAGGCTGAAGCACAGGGGACAGAGGCTGTCTGCGGCTCTGCATTAGGCCCTGGTGCAGAGCGGTAGAGCACTGAGCAGCGGCTGCACTGTCAGGCCCTATTTACTTCCACCCGCACACCCACCCTCTCTACCAGAGAGCCCCAGGGAGGAGCTGACTGTAGCTCTGCACTATATTTGAACTCAGAAGCATCCAGACAGGGGAATCCAACAGCTTCAGTCAATAAGATACATATACATACATACTCTGAGACTTGAGTATGAGCAACAAGCCAAGACTGGACATGTGTTACAGTGATTTTGTCATAGTTTAGAGGTGTTGTTAGGCAGAAAATGAAGTGAAAACCACTTTAACCATGGTCAAATCACTCTACCACATGGCTTCGAGTGGCAAATGGCTTTTATAAAATAGTGGCAGTAGCAATATTATAAAAGACATCCATTTTGAATAAATAATTCAATTCATTTAATAAGAGTAATTACAATCAAGGATTCTTCCAGCAAGAAATATAATTAATGAACCTACTAAAAAGACACTCGGTGCATTGATTGATGTGTGGTCTCAGGTGTACATACTGTACAGTATTTAGGCAATTCAAAAAATGACAAGGCTCATCCAATCAGAAAACTATCCTTTTTACAAGTATTGACATCCTTTGTGCATTCATGAGAGAAGCTCAACAGACTGGGATAATCATTAAAAAGGTCAAAAAGTATTTTTTCACTGTAAATCTACACTTTCACATTACCATTCTTCTTCTTTTGATTTAGCGATTCACATTCTTCGTGTATATCGCCACCTACTGGGAAGCGAGGGGAATTTATAGAAAAAAAATACTTTTTTGAAGACCCACAGAGCTGAAATATTCCTCTTTAAATCTTTATTTGTGTTCGGCAGAAGAAAGAAAGTCATACACATCTGGGACAGCATGTGGCTGATTAAATTATGAGAGAATTTTAGACTTAATAAAACACTCAAAAGACTGTAAAATAGTGCTTTGCAGTTTATTATAGACCAATATATTGGCCAGAGCGATAAATTGGATGATATACGGATATTTTATTCACTTTGGCTGATAACTGTACCCAATTAGCTTATTTACAAATGTGCTCATGTCTCCTTGGGTCAGTTCCAAAAACAAAAGCCTTGTCAATGGATTTTATTTCCCCCAAATTGTGTATTTTGTTGTGTATTTTCTAGGTAAAATTACACTACCGTTCAAAAGTTTGGGGTCACCCAAACAATTTTGTGTTTTCCTGAAAAGTCACACTTATTCACCACCATACGTTGTGAAATGAATAGAAAATAGAGTCAAGACATTGACAAAGTTAGAAATAATGATTTGTATTTGAAATAAGATTTTTTTTACATCAAACTTTGCTTTCGTCAAAGAATCCTCCATTTGCAGCAATTACAGCATTGCAGACCTTTGGCATTCTAGCTGTTAATTTGTTGAGGTAATCTGGAGAAATTGCACCCCACGCTTCCAGAAGCAGCTCCCACATGTTGGATTGGTTGGATGGGCACTTCTTGCGTACCATACGGTCAAGCTGCTCCCACAACAGCTCAATGGGGTTCAGATCTGGTGACTGCGCTGGCCACTCCATTACCGATAGAATACCAGCTGCCTGCTTCTGCTCTAAATAGTTCTTGCACAATTTGGAGGTGTGTTTAGGGTCATTGTCCTGTTGTAGGATGAAATTGGCTCCAATCAAGCGCTGTCCACTGGGTATGGCATGGCGTTGCAAAATGGAGTGATAGCCTTCCTTATTCAGAATCCCTTTTACCCTGTACAAATCTCCCACCTTACCAGCACCAAAGCAACCCCAGACCATTATATTACCTCCACCATGCTTAACAGATGGCGTCAGGCATTCTTCCAGCATCTTTTCATTTGTTCTGCGTCTCACAAACGTTCTTCTTTGTGATCCAAACACCTCAAACTTGGATTCATCTGTCCACAACACTTTTTTCCAGTCTTCCTCTGTCCAATGTCTGTGTTCTTTTGCCCATCTTAATCTTTTTCTTTTATTGGCCAGTCTCAGATATGGCTTTTTCTTTGCCACTCTGCCCTGAAGCCCAGAATCCCGCAGCCGCCTCTTCACTGTACATGTTGACACTGGTGTTTTGCGGGTACTATTTAATGAAGATGCCAGTTGGGGACCTGTGAGGCGTCGGTTTCTCAAACTAGAGACTCTAATGTACTTATCTTCTTGCTCAGTTGTGCAACGCGGCCTCCCACTTCTTTTTCTACTCTGGTTAGAGCCTGTTTGTGCTGTCCTCTGAAGGGAGTAGTACACACCGTTGTAGGAAATCTTCAATTTCTTAGCAATGTCTCGCATGGAATAGCCTTCATTTCTAAGGACAAGAATAGACTGTCGAGTTTCAGATGAAAGTTCTCTTTTTCTGGCCATTTTGAGCGTTTAATTGACCCCACAAATGTGATGCTCCAGAAACTCAATCTGCTCAAAGGAAGGTCAGTTTTGTAGCTTCTGTAACGACCTAAACTGTTTTCAGATGTGTGAACATGATTGCACAAGGGTTTTCTAATCATCAATTAGCCTTCTGAGCCAATGAGCAAACACATTGTACCATTAGAACACTGGAGTGATAGTTGCTGGAAATGGGCCTCTATACACCTATGTACATATTGCACCAAAAACCAGACATTTGCAGCTAGAATAGTCATTTACCACATTAGCAATGTATAGAGTGTATTTCTTCAAAGTTAAGACTAGTTTAAAGTTGTCTTCATTGAAAAGTACAGTGCTTTTCCTTCAAAAATAAGGACATTTCAATGTGACCCCAAACTTTTGAACGGTAGTGTATATTGTTTAAAATAAATTAAGATCAATTCAATTCCAGCATTTTCGTATGCTTCATTGGATATCACAGAATTGTATTACACCTTACATCACATATCATCAGCATTCTATCGTCAACTGACCACCACAGGGCACCTGTAGATATTGACATTGGCCATTGAAAACCTTTAAGTGCTAACACAATCAACATCAAAACTGACATTTAAATGAACAAGAGATGCTAAAGAGCTCATCTATATTTATTTAGTGTGAACACCACACCTTTAGTTAAGATCTAAGACTATGTGCATAGAAGGATCTAACAGTCCCTCAGTTGTCTGAACCATAAATCAACCATTTCACAGGATTTTTTTGCCAGGGATGAAAGAGAAGCAGCAGCAGGTTTCAGCATTTGCTCCAGCGATTATGATAATGCTGAGATAAAAGATTGTATGATAGCAGAATAATGCCATGAAGAGGTGCATAGAGAAGCTAAACTAATATAATGTAAAGACACCAAAGTATTTTAGGAGATGTGCATACAAAAAGAAAACTGGACGACTATTTCAAAGCATTGTGTCATTAAAGAAGTGAACCATTTGGTGCCGTCAAAATTGACTTGGACAAATAAAAACATTAACAAACACGCAGTTTCTCTTTAATTTAAACCCCCATGAAATAGTTTGATAAACAATATTATCTTTTGATTATTGATGTATTTCGCATAAAAGAGGAAGTTGGGGCAGGATATTTCGAAGGGCATGTCCAATTGCGTCACATCTTATTCACTCACCGAATGGTGGAGAGCTTCTCTCCTTTTCTCCATTCCCATAGGACGATGGTATGATTGTCATCCAGACCCACTGAAGCCAGCCTCTTCCCATCTGCTGTGGAGACACACACCATGCTGCTCTGATTACACTCAACATCAGCCACTATGTAATGGCGTAATAGCATAATGTCATTATGCAATCTCCGCCACACCAACTACGTAACAAGACATCTCAAGTAATGTAATGTGACAGTTAACATAGGCATCACTCCAATGACAATTTCAGATGGATAGCATCTAATAAGAATAAACATCTATGTTTATGGTCTGCGACATTAGAAGACATTAGGAGAAGGCTATTCTTGACATTGAAATCTTTGAGTTCAGACAGGAAAGTAGTAAGTGATGTGTAGTCAGCTGGCCATTATCGCTAAATAAATCCAGGGTGTTTAAGATATCAAAATGAAGCCATGGGTTTATTTTCTGATAATGACAGGCTGACTATACATTATCCAACAAATTACACAGTTTCTTACCAAATACATAAATACTTGGACATGAAATATTTATTTGAGATTAAAAGATTGCATAATTTATTATCTTACTAGTATAAAAATGTCCAACAAGGCGTTAATTTTTAATACAGTCACTGGCTAAATATTTTGAGTCACATATTCTAACTGGATATGAAAATAGTGAGACTGCAGAGTGATACTAAAGGCAATAAAAGCACGACAACAGTCAAATATACAATTTAGTGGTCATTATCTAAAATATTTGACTGCAGAACGCAGTTTGACCAATCAGAAACAAGTATTGTAGAGCGCAATGTAATAGAGCACAAGAGTCTACTTCCACTTTTTCAGCCGTCTTGGTTCCAGAAGTATTTTTCCCATGATTTTTTTTCATAGGGATTTCATAAAAGAAATAGTTCAAAACCATGAACCAAACAAACCAGCTCCAAGGTGAATCACAACATTACACATTTTGATTTGATGCAAATAAGTATTTGGAAAAACGTATTTGTACTTTGTACTTCATGGGACGTTCTTCATGCGTCATGAGAGTGGGCGTTTGCTGCATTGCACTTTTGGCACAATTTGCTAGCTGCATTCTCTGATTGGTGGATCTTTCACTGCAGGATCATGGGTAGTGTAGTTGTTCAACACAAATTCCACTATTAAATGAATACTTAAACCAAAAATGAAAATTCTCTCATTATTAACTCACTCTCATGCCATCCCAAATGTGTATAACTTTTTCCTTCTGCTGGACATAACTTAAGATATTTAGAAGATTGTTTCAGCTCTGTAGGTCCATACAATGCAAGTGAATTGTGTCCATAAATCTGAAGGTACAAATATCCCATAAAAGCATCATAAAAATAATCCATCCAACTCCAGTGGTTAAATCAAAGTCTTCTGAAGTTATCCAATCGGTTTTGGGTGAGACCAGACAAAAATATCACTCTTTTTTCACTATTCAGCCTCTAGGCACCAGTGCCAGTCCTCCCCAAAGGCAAACTAAGCAAGTTGCTTAGGGCCCCCGATCCGCCAGGTGGCCCCCACACTCTCAAAGACATTATAGGTAGTGTTGCAAACATAATGACAGGGGCCCACACACAAATTTTTGCTTAGGGCCTCCAAAAGGCTAGGACTGGCACTGCTAGGCACAATCATGGTTTCAAGCTCGATTATACTTCCCAGTGTTTGACGCAAGAGCAGAGCGCTAGATGGCGATATTAAGGCTATTAAGTGTTATCAAGCTTGAAATCATGATCGCCAAGGAGACGGATGATGTCACGATTTATAGTAAAAAGGAGTTATTTTGGACTGTTCTCATCCAAAGTGGTGTGGATTACTTATATGATGCCTTTATGTGCTTTTTGGACCTTCAGATTTCTGTATACCACTCATTTTATGGACCTACAGAGCTGTTATAGTCTTCTAAAAATCTTAATTTGTGTTCAGCAGAAGAAAGAAAGTCACACACACCTTGGATGGCAATATGTGTGATAAAATGATGAGAGAATTTTCATTTTTTGGTGAACTATCCCTTTAAGGCCAGTTCACATTACCTCAAAAGACACCAACACTTCAAACATTCCAAGACCCAACAAACACTGATTGAACATCTTGTATCAGTGAAAAAAGATGCCAACAAATGGAAACAGGGTAAGAATAAACTGATCTGACAAATTCAAACAAGTGTTGGATGTTGGTGTTTGTTGGCATTTGGTGGGGCAGACTTATTTGGCCTTAAATCAAGATTTATTTTTATTTATTTATTGTTTTGTAAAATTTGAGTGACCGACAGACAGACAGACAGACAGACAGACAGACAGATGATGACGACAAAGATAGATAAATAGATAGATAAATAGCTTTAAAGACAGACAGACAGACAGACAGACAGACAGACAGATAGACAGATAGACAGCTAGACAGACAGACATACAGACAGACAGACATATAGATAAATAGCTTTAAAGACAGACAGACAGACAGACAGACAGATAGATAAATAGATTAACAGACAGACAGACAGATAGATAGATAGCTTTAAAACAGACAGACAGACAGATAGACAGACAGACAGGCAGACAGACAGACAGACAGATATATATATAGATAGATAGATAGATAGATAGATAGATAGATAGATAGATAGATAGACAGATAAACAGATTAACAGACAGACAGACAGACAGACAGACAGACAGATAGATAGATAGATAGATAGATAGATAGATAGATAGATAGATAGATAGATAGATAGATAGATAGATAGATTGAGCCCTACTTATGAGAAAGAGTGATGCATTAGCAATCACAAATTAAAATATGGTTCACTGACACTACTAATTAACTGAACATACCATACCTGAGAAGTCAAGTGCACACACACCAAACTGGTGAAATCCTTTAAGAACAGACAGCGGCTTTAAAAACTCTGTTTCCCAAATATGAATGGAAGAATCTCGGCCCACCTGAATAAGAAGCAAACATAAATATGCCCAGGCCATTTGATAAAATCAGGAAAATGTTTATTTGCTTTGAGGTATCATGAGAGATCAACAGAGAAACCTCTCTGCTCTGCATGCATGCTGACAGAAGTTCGTGCTGTTTGACTGTACCTGGCCTGTGGCTACATAGTCTTTGACAGGGTGTATGGCCAGACAAAGAATGTCGTCATCATGTCCCAGGTAAAAGCGTTGCGTGTTCTGCTGTCTGTTGTATACCACGCCCACAGCTGCCACATGATACACAATCTCACCCGTTTGAGTGTAGAAGAGGTTACTCCTGCAGTCATAACCTCTGTAACTAACACACACACACACACACACACACATTACACATATTTCCACATACAAATGGCTCATGCTCATGTAAAACAAAGTTCAAATTTCTTTTAATGTGCTGCATGATGAAACTCGTTTGAAAAATTAAAACAAATTAAAGTGGAAAACACAACCCAAGTTGTCCAGTGCACAAGGACACTTTATAAACACTTAAAAGAAGATCATAATAAGCATTGAGCAGTTGCTGTATCAGGTGTGTTGAGAAAGTGCATGTACTGTTTGATACGCTTGAGAGTTTTATTTATTTTTTAGACTATTTTCCATGTTTTAAAATGTATACATGTTATCGATTCAAAATCAGACATGTGTTACATTTCACAAAACTGTTTGTCTTTACCACAAAAGAGTCTCTGTTAAACTTACTGAGCAAATGAGCACATGCAGAAACGGAGCTCAATCAATTTGATATTAACTCAATTTGACTCGTGCAACATCATACCGCACTTACAGTTTCAATGATATCAGTTATGAAGATTTTATGGATGACACACTGATGCCTCAGAGGTCAAAGTGTCCTGATTTTTAAAGTGTATTAGATGGTTTCTCCTCATCATGTAAGCGCACATGTAATACAATGAGCAATGATGCTACTTTTCAGCACGAGAGTGCACCGCGTTTACAGATATAATACTATATAATGCTAAATATAATGTACAGTTGAAGTCAGAATTTTGCACACACCTTAGCCAAATACATTTAAACTCAGTTTTTCACGATTCCTGACATTTAATCATAGAAAACATTCCCTGTCTTGGGACAGTTAGGATCACTAATTTATTTTACCAATGTGAAATGTCAGAATAAAAGTAGATAGAATTATTTATTTCAGATTTTATTTCTTTCATCACATTCCCAGTGGATCAGAAGTTTACATACACTTCCTTAGTGTTTGGTATCATTGCCTTTAAATTGTTTAACTTGGGTCAAATATTTCGGGTAGCCTTCCACAAGCTTCTCACAAAAGTTGCAGGAATATTGTCCCATTCCTCCAGACAGAACTGGTGTAACTGAGTCAGGATGTAGGCCTCCTTGCTCACATATACTTTTCAGTTCTGGCCACAAATTTTCTATCAGATTGAGATCAGGACTTTGTGATGGTCACTCCAATACCTTGACTTTGTTGTCCTTAAGCCATTTTGCCACAACATGTATACTTGGGTCAATGTCTGTTTGGAAGACCCAATTGCAACAAGCTTTAAATTCCTGGCTGATATCTTGAGATGTTGCTTCAATATATCCACATAATATTTCTTCCTCATGATGCAATCTATTTATTGAAGTGCACCAGTCCCTCCTGCAGCAAAGCACCCCCACAACATGATCCTGCCACCCCCATGCTTCATGGTTGGGATGGTGATATTCAGCTTACAAGCCTCACCCTTTTTCCTCCAAACATAACAATGGTCATTATGGCCAAACAGTTACATTTTTGTTTCATTAGACCATAGGACATTTAAAAAAAAAGTAAGATCTTTTTGGAGAAATGTGTCCTCATGTGCACATGTAAACTATATTCTGGCTTTTTTATGGCAGATTTGGAGCAAAGTTGTGATTTCATGTGGTTTGATTTAGCATTTTCGGTTGTGTCTATTTGATTTGCTGCATGAAATCAATAATAAAAATTGAAAAAAACATTTAAAAAAAGAAAAAGAGTTTTATTGACTTCAATAAATTAAAGTGTATTAAAAATTCTAACTTCAATGGTATCCCAGGTTATGATGCTCTTCTCTGTAATTCTATCTTTATTTAATGAATTGTATAGGTATACAAGGTAAACATATGGGAGGATCTTCACCAGTCAGTAAAAATGCATGTGTTAGTCTTGAATGGCCCAGTCAGCATCTGGTAAACATTATTTGGTCATGACTAGATTTAAAATTTTGAGAGTAATTTCTTTTATCCTGGGGTTTATTAGGTATAATTTATTACTGTTGCACTCATTCCATTCTGATTGCCACTTATTGGTGATATATGAGTTTATTAATGGCCTGAGGTCGATATAATCAATATAAAATATACACAAACATCTCTTTTAAATAAATGTTATTTTACCGCCTGCTTTCATCTGATGGGAATAGTGCAATGTAAATTGTGCCAGGCAATTATTGTGAATTAAGCACAATCTATAATAAGCCTAATTTAAATAAAAAGGGAGTAGTGTTTGCATGGAAAGGAATGAGAATGACAAAACTTGGGTAAACTTGGGTTTTTATGATTGATTTGCTGTCTGTTCAGCACTTTTGACTAGTCAGCTCCTCTAACAATGCACCTTATTTACAGCAGCGTCATCTTTAATTTTTTATGTGAATGACAACAAGGCTATGAGGGATAGACTTATAGTTTTTTCAATGGGTTATATGGGTTTGGATCGTTCCACTAATTAAACATTAAAAAAAACATCTTGCCAAGAGTTGTAAAAAACTAGATGTTATCTAGGAGCTTTAATACAGCTTTAAACAGCACATTCCATTGGAGAGACGGTAAGCCACTCCCTCAAAGCCTCGTTTTCACTCAAGACTGTGAATAAGGTCTATAATGAAAAGCAGAACTGGTACCTTTTAGTATAAACTGTGATGACTGTCATTGGTGTGTTGGGTGATCTGTAGTAGCACTTACCCATGGATAAAGTGCAACCTCATTCCACTGGCTGGAGCACTTTCTCTCTTCTTCATGGCAATGGCACGATGCTTCTCCTTGCACTGCTCTTTAAGCTGAGGTAGATCTTCTTTGTAAACCTGGACAGGGACATCTGATCATCAAACTCTCCCAAAATTCAGAATATTCGAGCATGCCGATCTTACCGCAGCACCCAGAAAATATTTGTTGTCAGGTTTTGAGCCTAAATCTTGTGGTCTTGGCCTTCAGACCTCTGTAGACAACCTCTCTGGATCTCCCTACTCTTTATCTTCATCTGCAGTTATCTTCAATATTACAAAAATTTCAAAAGAATTCCATAGCTCAATATTCTCTATTGTAGTTCAATAATGGACAAACTTGTTCTTGTTCCCTATCTGTCACTCACTCAACGCTGTGTCGGTGAGTTGACACTAGGGGTCGCTCCTGGGGAGCCCAGACATCTCTGATCTTGAGAAAAGACCAAAGGAAATTGGCATGTGGAGTTTGCATGCCACTCCCCCGGACATACGGGTATAAAAGGAGTGACGCTGCAAACGCACATCAGATATCTTCTTCAGAGCCGAGCGAGCAAGTTCACAGAGCTGAATTCCTCTGCTGCCTCCATTCATCTCTCTACGCTGTTAAATCTATTGTGCTTTCTCAGCAGTCCTCCCCCTCGCACCCCACGGTTGTGCTGAGCAAACACCCCTGGGCGCTTCAGCAACAGAAAAACTTCACTATATATATATATATATATATATATATATATATATACATACACATTTATACTATACATACACATTTATACTATATATATATATATATATATATATATATATATATATATAGCTACCCGCAGGACCGCGATGCCACCCGCCCAAAGAAGGCTTCAAAGTGCCCCTGAGACAGGCAGCCCCGGGACTCAGGAAACTGCATTACAGGAGCTGGTAAGCAGACCATTCCCTAATTTTGTTTTGCCGCATGCTCAACGAGCTGCGGTACCCACAGAAATTGAAAAAGAGCAGTTTCCTCAGCTCCTGGGCTCTATTTCCAATCTCCCTGACCGCCGGCCACCGGTTCTCCTTGGCAGGTACGGTGCCCCGGAACCGGACCCCCCGCTTCCATGCGCCCAGCCGTGGCACAAGCCCGCCCCTGAGCTGATGGTCTCCACAGGCTACGAGAATGAAAATCTTCCTCCCCCATCCAGGCCGGGAGCGGTCACAAGGAGCCAGGTAAGTGCTTAGATGTCTCCAGACTCAGCACCCTGGGGTCCACCCTGTCGCGAGGCCCTGCCCGCCGGTACGTCCGATGCTGTAGTTCCCTTGGACCATCTTGCCTCGCACTCCCCAACCCATCGCAAAGGTTGATCAGGTCCGTCCGACATGGCTACGCGATTCAGTTCACCAGGCACCCGCCCAGGTTCAACGGCGTCCACTCCATTGTGGTGAGATGCAAGAACGCCGCTGCCTTGCGCATGGAGATCGCCTCCCTTCTACGGAAGGACGCAATAGAGCCTGTCTCTCCAGCAAAGATGAAGAAGGGGTTTTACAGCCCCTACTTCATCGTACCCAAAAAAGGCGCCGGGTTGCGGCCAATACTCGAACTGCGAGTTCTGAACCAGGCTCTGCACAGACTCTACACACCAATTTCCATTGGCCTTTTCTCAAGATCAGAGATGTCTGGGCTCCCCAGGAGCGACCCCTAGTGTCAAATCACCAACACAACGGGTGTGGGTCCTGGGTTCTGGGTCTTAGTCTGGGTCCAATCTTGACTCCAACTGTGGTTCATTTTATACGTATTTTATAGCCATGCTGTTACATACCTGACGCCGGTATGTAAGCTGTGTTTCCTGTTCGATTTCAGAGTCCATCTCCGGCACATCTGACTGATCTGAGTCGGATTCCTCGCTGTGTGAGTCTACTAATGTCTCTGTAATATATGCAGTGGACAAAAATGTACCTCTTGTATTGATTATGCAGTTTAAGCATTCCACTCAAGTTCAACTAAATTAACTAATTAGAAACAATTCCATTTATCTTTATTTTCTTGAGAATCCCAGGGTGACTTATTATTCACTTTAAAGTGCTGCTCCTGCCATTCATAGATTTATTACTCAGAAAACTGCTGATAACACATAAACAGAACTGCCAACATGAGCAGAGCTAAAACCATTAGGAAAATTAAAGCTACATGTTAGAGTGAGTAGAAAAGAAACACAGCAACAGTGGACCCAAATTACATTAGTAAAAAATTAGCTTTTCTTAATCTAGTGTATAAAGTATTTCAGCAGAACAGGCATTGGACCATACGAGGGAATCATTTTATTTATTCAACAGATTAGAAATAAATGTAAATCAAAATTCCAAAAATAATATAACATGTTTAAGAACAGTGTTGGGGAGAAATTAACTAAAAGTAGCAGTACTACCTTAATAGCTTAGGTGTTTTCAAAACAGTGTAGTTTTTACAGTAAAATGATACTTTTTCCAACATGTAATATTGATGTATTACAAAAATTTTATGTCACATTGTAATGCACATGCAGCTTAATAGCCAAGTGAGGCAATAATAAAACATGCTCTTCTAAACTTTCCTCTCTCTTTCAGGTAGTGTTTGGAAGCCTGATTCATTTGAGCGAATCTGTATGTTTGGGTGGTTCATTCCACTATTTCAAAAAAAGGTTCACATTTTGAGTCCCTACAAGTCCTTTTTTATTTTGAAATACAGTATGTAGTTACTGTAAATGCAGCAATTAATCACAATGTTTTTTTACTTTTGAAAGAAGGGTGTTTTCCATAGCTAGGGAACTAGGGAAATAGGGGTATTGGGGTGCTTCAGAAAAAAGTTTCGAAAAGTTAATACAAATAGTATATACTTTTGTACTTATGTGCTATTTATTACAGGAGCTCTGGTTTTCACAAGGGCTGTTTGCTTATGTTGTATTTTTATGATCATAAATCATAGGATTGTATGTTTGTCTGACACATTTTTTTATTTTTCACATTATCATCAATTGGGTCTTCCCTCACCAATTTTATTTATTTATATTTTTTTGCTATTTTATTCAGAGAAAATTTACTAAAATTAATGGACTAAATGTTAAGAAATTTGTAAAGTACATTTTTGCCAAAAGAAACAAATTATTACTCAAATAAATAATATAAATAATATTTTAAAAAGCAATAACACTTACTAACAGTTTTCTTCAGCATATTTCATATTAATTAAGAATCTTTCCAAAATAATAGAATCAATTTGTGATATATTTCAGCTTTTATGACTAAATATACTAATTATAAGCCTAATATTTAGATACATTAACAGGCCTTTGATGAAAGTAGTATTCAGTTTTACAAACATTAATTCAATGGTTGTTAACAGTACATGTCACTTTATTGTGAGATTAGTTCACCCAACAATGTGTGTCTGACCTTCTTTCTTCTTCAGAACACAAATTAAGTTTACTAGAAGAATATTTCAGCTCTGTAGGTCCATAAAATACAAGTGAATGGGTGGCAAAAAAAGTTATCCATACGAATCCAGTGGATTAATGGTCTTCTGAAGAGAAATGCTAGGTGTCTGTATGAAATCGATTATTGTTTTGTTTTTTCACAAAACATTCACGGGAGTCGAGGTCCACGAGTGGTGCATACCAAGTTCACGTGAGAACTGACGCTTGAAATACGAGGAATAAAAATACAGGAAACCTGTGTTGTTTACAACAGAGGAGCATAGATAATCATACATAGATGCCTCATTTGGCTGGTTTGGATACGTCAACTGCGGCGCCATCTTGGAACAGTGAAAGGAGAACAGTTTGAATCAGTGTGAATACAAGTGAGTGAGTGGAGGAGATAACTCAGAATGAGCTTCTTGCTCAGACCGCTGCATAAACTGTTTTTGTGTGGAAACAGTATCGCAGTCCATAGAAACAGCTGCTAATAATGATCTATGTATGACTATTTATGTAGAGGAGGCTTACGTCACACGAGAGGCAGTTTGAACTCCACCCTGGTCAACGTACAAACATCAAGCTGTGCGGAAGTGAAAATGTTTAGTAAAAATAAGTTTTAAATATTTATCTATTTCTTACTCACACCTAGCATTTAGCTTCAGAAGACATTGATTGACCCACTAGATTAGTATGGATTACTTTAATGATGGCTATATGTACTTTTTGGAGCTTCAAAAAGTTGGCACCCATTCACTTGCATTTTATAGATCTACAGAGCTGAAATGTTCTCCCAAAAATTGTAATTTGTGTTCTGAAGACAGTGGAGGATTTAGGCATGGGTGACATGGGGAGCTGCTGCATCTTGCCAAAAGCAGCATGGACCACCCCCCCCCATGGACCAACCCCCCATCTGGGATGGCATGAGGGTAAATAAATGATGAGAGAATATTTATTTTTGGATGAACTATTCCTTTAAGTCTCTGTCTTTCAATGGCACGCACAGAGCCTTGTTTCTGGCTACTCCACTGGTCTAATTACTTTATTTCTCAATACTTTAATTCTCAATAGCTTTACTGCTGATAAGGCCAGCTTAGCAAAAAATTCATTGTTAGTTTAGGCTGATTAGTGATGGAGCTGTATTGCTGGTTAAGGTGGTTAAAAAGCCTGTTTTAGACAACAGCATGGCAGAACCCAAAACGCAACATATACTAATGACCAGCTATTCTGGTCTTTTAACCCAGATTGTAGTATGGGAAGCTACAGTTTTTATGAATCTTCCTCAACACTGCTTGAAAGTAACTGTGAGTTACAAAGTATTTGACTCGTACCTTGAGGAGATATGTGAAGAGTTTCTTTTAACTTCCTTTCAGGGACAAACTTCCACTGGAACACTGAGTGATCAGCTCCACCAATTGTAATCACCCACTGATAATCATGTGACCATCTAACGTTGGTTATGTGTGCTGAATGGCCTAAATATTTTTTACATTTTGCACCTAGAAAAGAAAATCACACAGGTTCAGAAAGCATAAATCAATCACAAAATGTCATTAACATGCAAACCAAACAACAAAAAAAGAAGACACACCTTTTCTTACACATGGGTACCGAAATAATTTAACTGATCCATAATCGTCAGCGGTAACTAAAACTTGACTACTGAAGTTGGCATCTACAGAGTTGATGTCGTTGATATCAGAATATTTGGGCCAGATCCCATTCACCTCAGGCCCGAGGACACAAGTCCATGAAGACCACTGGACAAGCTTCAGTTCCTCCCTGTTAGTCACTTCCTTACCACCTAATCACACAAAGGCCAAACCTTTGTCAGTCAAGCACAGGCTATCTTAGATATAAGAAAACCATTTTTAGTTTCTCAAGCATGACTTGAAGGCTGCCCTGCTGAAAGTATTAGCTTAAACCAGCATGAATTTCCATGTTGTTTGTATTAGTAAAGATCATTGTCAGCCAGAGAAATGTTGTTTGCTAGCAAAACTTAGTTGGAGAAGCTGGTTGATTAATGTATTTGCCTGTTGTGTCTCAAAACGAATAGTTAACCAAATATTTTAATTCTCACATCATTTACTAATCCTCAGGCCATCCCAGATGTGTATGACTTTATTTCTTTTGCAGAACATAAACAAATTTTTATCTCTGTTGGTCCTTACAGTGTAAGTAAAAGGTGACCAGAACTTGGAAGCTCCAAAAAGCATCCATAAGACTCCAGTGGTTAAATCCATGTGTTCAGAAGTGATATAATAGGTATGGGTGAGAAACAGATACATATTTAAGTCCTTTCTTACTATAAAATCTCCACTTTCACGTTCTTCTTTTTTTGTTTTTTGGCAATTTGCATTCTTTGAGCATATCGCCACCTACAGGTCGGAGGTGGTAAAAGGTGGAGATTTATAGTTAAAAACACGCTTCTAAAGACATGGATTTAACCACTGGAGTTGAGTGGAGTATTGTTTTTGGGTGAACTATTGCTTTAAAAGTGCCCTTTCTTAGAATTTGGAGATGGTGTGTCTGTGGCACGGTGGAGGGCGGGACCGGGGCGTGATTATGCACGCCCGGTCCAGTATTAGGCTAATTAAGCCATCAAGAGGGATAAAGGCCACTCGCGGACGGCAATGGGAGAGAGAGAGATCGTTCACGGACATGTCCGTTGTCTTATGTGTTTGTCTTTTGAGTTCTACATTAAACTATGATTTCACGTGTTCAGCCGATTTCTCGCCTCTTCCTTGCCCGTGAGAATGAACTGTTTTACATTGGTGCCGAAGCCCGGGAAGGAAGAGGGATGCGCCGTAGCGGAGTTCTCCCCACTGCCCAGCGGAGCAGCCTCGGCCATCTGCCGGGGGACGGAGGAGCCAAGCCGCCTGGATGTGGAGGAATGGCCGCAGACCGCGAGGGGAGGAGGGGCTCCTGGCCGACCACCTGGAACGGTTAGGACGCTGCCAGGGGCGGGGGAGTCCCCTACTAGCTGCTGGAACACGGCGGGGTTGGAGACCGCCGACCGCGTGTGGGGGAAGGGCTCGCTGCCGACCGCCTGGAATGGGAGAACCGCTGCTAGGGGCAGGGGGAGGTCCCTTCGATTCCCCGGGAACGCGGCGGGGCGTTCCATCCGCCAGGGGCTGAGGACTGCCTCCGATCCGCCCGGAGAGGCGCGGCTGTCGTCCTGTAGAGGGTGGAGAAGTGGCTGAGGAACGAGCTACGGCGTATCAGAGAACCGGCGAGTAAGTTTTTTTTTTTTAATCTCTCTCTCCTCTCTCTCTCGCTGCAGCTCTGCATTGGCCTTTTCTTTCTTTTTTAAATTATGGTGTTCGTGGGAGGGGAGGTACTGCCCAGTGCAGGAACCTCCCCCCCATTTTTAATTGTTGTTGTTTCCCTCCCCTTGCCCCCTCCCTCGTCCAGGTTGATGGGGACGACCTGCCGGCAGACCGCGCCTGAAAGAACGGGGGAGGAATGTGGCACGGTGGAGGGCGGGACCGGGCGTGATTACGCACGCCCGGTCCCGTATTAGGCAAATTAAGCCGTCAAGAGGGATTAAGGCCACTCGCGGACGGCGATGGGAGAGAGGGAGATCGTTAACGGACATGTCCGTTGTCTTATGTGTTTGTCTTTTGAGTTCTCCATCAAACTATGATTTCACGTGTTCAGCCGGTTTCTCGCCTCTTCCTTGCCCGTGAGAATGAACTGTTTTACAGTGTCAAGTTCAAAACAGTCCAACTTTTCAAAATGTGTCTTATTAAAAACATCCCCAAGGTGGCCTGGGTAGCTCAGTGAGCATTGACGCTGACTACCAACCCTGGAGTCGCGAGTTCAAATCCAGGGTGTGCTGAGTGACTCCAGTCGGGTCTCCTAAGCAACCAAATTGGCCTGTTTCTAGGGAGGGTAGAGTCACATGGGGTAACCTCCTCGTGGTCGCAATAAATAGTTCTTGCCCTCAAGAACCATTTACGTGGTAAGTTGTGCGTGGATCGCGGAGAGTAGCATGAGCCTCCAAATGCAGAGTCTCTGCGGTGTCATGTACAACGAGCCACGTGAAAAGATGTGTGGATTGATGGTCTCAGAAGCAGAGGCAACTGAGACATGTTATGCGCCACCCGGATTGGGGTGAGTAACCGTGCAACCACAAGGACCAACTAAGTAGTGGGAATTGGGTGTCCCAAATTGGGAGAAAAGGGGATAAATTTAATAAATATTTTAAAACGCCCCCCACCAACCCCACCAAAAAATTCATCCTACCGGGGTCAGTTAAACCCAAAACCAGGACTAATTATACAGGGCTTCCTACAGACCAAGTACTGCAGTTAAGTCGTTCTGAAAAAAAAAGAGAATTTTGAAAATAAGTAGCTTTTCTATGCCATTTTCAGCAGGGTGTCCTTCTAAATTGAGAAATATATCAGAAAGCACAAATCCAGGAGAGTATGGAGCTCTTACTGGGCATTCTGTAAAAGAGCCGTCTACCATTGCCATCATTGGTCTGTAGGTACTTGCTGTCTGTAGACCAGTCCATGTGTGTGATGAAGCTGCTGGAGCCCACACATTCGCCCACCTTCTTGTAGCGCTGCACAACGCCGTAGATGTCCACCGAGTTATCGTTAGAGCCCACAGCTAGTTGTGCTCCATCAGGGGAGTACTTCAGTTCGTGGATGGCCTCTTTACGGTCCTTTATGTGCACCACCTCTGTCATATCCCTGTAAAAAGAGCACTGTTGTAACACATCCAAATGTTTTACTGAGCTGTAAGTTATTTTGTTATGCATGGGTGTTTCACCTGATTCTCATTACTGTGAAGGATCCGTCTTTCATGCCCAGAGCCAGGTGGATGCCATCCGTACTAATGGCTGCACAGCGTATAGGCTCCTCCATGTTGCAACGTGCTATGAGGGCGTGATCTATGAGACTCCAGATCCTTCAATTCATGAACACAGACACAGAGAGAAAAGATATCTCATTAGTGATTCTGCTTTCCTATCAGATGCATCATTGGTTTATTTTAGCTCTTACCGAACAGAGCGGTCGTCGCTGCCAGTCATGGCAAGGGGTTTTGTGGGATGAACCGCCAGGGCCCATAGCTCACCCTCACAGTGACCCTGCATGATGAGGAAGGGCTTGGTGCGATCATGTACCACCACCTCAAAAATCTCGCTGTCCTGTGTGCCCACCAGAATATGATCCCCTCTCCAGCACACACTACGCACTGACAGGCCTGCACATATCCATTATAAAGTAAACCATAAGCATTGGAATGGTACATGTTAATTGGGGTCGTAAACAGACATGATCCTGAAACAGACTGAAGGATGTACACCGGGCACGCTGTAGACCCTCATGGGCAACATGACTTAGGGACAGCTGTGGAGAGAATGGAGAGGGTCTAGGGTGCTTGATAGTACATATAGGCCGCATTTACACTAATTGTGTGTGTGTGTTTTTTTTAAAACAATATCTGGTACAAATCAGATTTTGCCCACACTTGAGATATGATTTTTTCAGATATGATCTGGGCCACTATTAAATGTAACGTGTTTACATCTAAACACTTGGATCTGATTCTCCTCCTTGCTTTTCATTGCTAAAAGGCAGATAGACAAGGTATACTCTTAAATCGTCACTTGGCATGCAGGTTAGGTTAGTGAACGCATGGTAAATGCTACATTCAAATGCAAAAGAGCAAGAGCAAATTATTAAATGTCTTATAGTTGTATATCTTAGAAATGTTGAAGTAAATACTATCTGCATCAATTACCTACTACTGTAAACTTTCCTTGTAGGGTCTGTTCCAATAAACGAATGAGCTACCTCGCTACCTTCTTAGAGGCCATTCACAGTGAACAAATCCTTGCGCTTAAAGACAGATGCAGCACCACAAATATAATTGAATGCAGGTATCTTTGAACACGTTTTTAACAGTTGAAGTTCTTTAGAACTTAACACAGCATCTAAAAAACAGTCAAAGATGTCCATCTAGCATATGTTTACATCCTGTAGGAAAACAAATGAAAAAGCACGGAGAGATACAAAAACACATTTAGAGTCGTGGTAGTATCCTAACTTTACATAACTCAGTACGGCACACAAACAGTGCGCCGCACCAGAGACATTGTGTTAGCATGTTGCTAAGCTAACAATCCAATTGTTAGGCACAAAGAGGTGCACATTTTTGGAATCGATGCAATGCCTTAATCAGCATAAAAATACACTATATACTATATAGAGCATATTGTGTAAAACAGTCAACTTTACATTAGATTGAACTATTTTTAATTAATAGTTCTTGCTATTGGAATTCTTGAAAATATATATTAACAATAGACATTTCACTCGCTTTGTCTGAAATCTTGGATTTCTTTTTTCACTGAGCTTGACTCAATTTATTCTGGTATTGCCTTATCCGTGAAGGATAAATGCGATGCCGCTATTGAATTTGACTCAAATGAAGTAGCATAGTTAAGTTGCCTACCATTTGGAACATCGTGCCTATGATGCTTTAAAAATGTTGCCAATATAGGCAGCTCAATAAGCTCTGGAACAGAGCTGTAGTCTGTTTTATTTGATTATGAGATGTACAGGAAGCTAAATAGCCCAAAAGAGGAACGAAACTTAACATAAACACAGGTAATTTACTCTATAGTGAATGTAAACAGACAGGACAAAAACCTGTGAAAATATGCATTTGTGCATTGGGACTTGCAGTGTAAATGCAGCTTTAGACTAGGATTGGTGACGAACAGAGGTAAGAGCTACAGTATGGATATAACACAGGGCAGACGGCCTGCATAAAGAACACTGACCACTACAACGCACCTCTTGAATTTTCCCCTCTAGCTACTGATGAGTTAGGGACAATGAAAGTAGAAGAAGAAAAGAAAAGAATTAGAGCTCTGTTAGAGACAAAGGACTGTTGCATTGTGGGATCCTCAGTATTAATCAACAAAAGACAGGAAATTGGCAACTTCATTGGTAAAAAAAAGAAATTATGTCTGTGTGGTGCTCTAACTCACCCTTATATCCCTGATCTGTTTCCCTGAGGTCAATGACGGTGATGGGTTTGAAGTTCAGGTCCCACAACCGGATGCAGCCATCCCTGCCTCCAGTGGCAAAGCCTTCCTCACACGCATTCATGCTGAAAATCCCTGACTGCAACCCCCCGCACACACACACACCCACACACAAACAGGGGCCCTCAGTGGCTGAACGTCTCTGACAACTAAAATAATTATATCAGAGAAATTCAAATCTAGAGTTTCAAAATTCATGACAGCATTAAAATGAAGTGACTGCACTAAGAGTCAAATAAAAGTATAGTTTCAAAAGGTCAGATCTTGAAATCAATGTAATGTGAGATATTTTTGAGTGACAAAAAATATTTAATGTGAAAAGAAGTAGGGCAGGACTTTTCATTCAAAATAATTATTGTATAATGTTGACCAGCAGCCCGCAGCACTTAGGTGATGCCAGCTGAAAAGGTTGGAGCAAGTTATTGACTTTCATGGGCAGATGACGTCACAAAGTGGTGAAACTCATGAATATTAATTAGGTTATGTGCAGATAGTAGCTGAGATTCCATCTATGTATATTTATACATATTTTGGGATATCGCATAAAAACTGCAAGGATGGAAACACCAAGTCGAGAATAAAACCACCAAAATGTGCATAAAAAAAACATATAGGCTATGCTCAATTGAGATGGATTTTCTTTTTTTCATAAGAAAAAGTGTGCATAAACTATGATGAAAACACATTTACTGAATAAACTCCTTTTGAATTTATTAGGAATACAATATGCGCATCAAAAAAGTCATGTGACTGAATAAATAATTAATAACTGGACTAACCAGCGGACCAATCATCTGAAATATTGCTCTGATCATTCTGAAATAATGGTGTCTAGAAAATCCAAAGCATTCATACATTTTGTTGAGTGAATAAGTCAAATACAAAGTTGAACTGTGCCGAAGAGCAGGTTTATTGAGACTTTTGTAAAATATCTTCCGTAATAGATCTGCACGGCAAAGATATAAGGAAGGAGGAACGCACACACCTAGTGCTTGGCTACAATTTCTCCAGAAGTGACGGGTTTGTTCTTCTGAACACGGGATGGAAATGTGGCTTTATTTACATATTGTGCGATATTATGGTTTTTCGCATAGTATGTGTCAAATAATCTTTTACTGTTTTGATCATTCATTTCATGTCTTGATCCGTACATCTTAAGCAATTAGTAGTGGAAATTTGTTAGTCAGTGGATACATCAGTAAGATTTTAGCCAGAATGTTCTCATGGTACATTTTTCACCTCTAATCAAGGGATTTAATCCACCTATTTAAGCTTTTTAATTTATAAACAAAGATTGCATCTGTGAATCTATGGATCATGAGCAGGGACACATCACAATTTTTCATTGCAATTTGACTGTAAAGGAGCATGAGCTGTGTGACAGTAGAGTGTGTAGAGCGCGTGTCTGGATGCACGAGAGAACATCACGCTCGAGATCACTCAACACCATTGACAATAGCCGCAACAACCACTCATTACAACATTAAAAATAGCAAACTCCAACGCTAGATCGGCAGTTATTCTAACACACGAACAAAATGGAAACTCCTGCTCAAGAACCGGAGGTGTTTTTTGTTTTTGCTTTTACATTTGACAAGTAAGCTATTTCAAAAAGTGGTGGGGACAAAATTGGCAAAGACAAAAAGTGGTAGTGTAGGGACATGTCCCATCCGTAAATGACGCCTATGTTAACTTTAGATTAAAGATCACAAATTAAGATCTGCGCTTTATGAAATTATAATCTGCTCATTAAGAAAGGTAATAACAATAAAAATAAAACAATGCCTAAATAGCAACTTGGCTATTGGTTAAGATTAACATGGCCTTGGTGATGTCCGACAAAAAGCAAGGTCAATTCAGAGGCGGAACATGTTATTACAATTTTATTTCTTTGGCTTGAATTAACGTGCACTGATGAATGCATGTGAGACGTGACGCATATGAGCAATAAGACCAGGAATGTGTATTGAGAAAGTAAATAACATGTAAATAACATAGTTAAAAAAAGAATCACAATGGCACAACTGCTTAATAATCGAATGGTTGAAGCAGAAAAATTTTAAACTAAGAAATTATGACATCATTAACATGGACAAAAGAACATGTATTAAAAATGAATGCTCAAAATATGAAACACAAAACAACAACTTGTATAGCCAACATCCTGCAATATACCAAGTATTGGTTGTATGCAACCAAAAGCAGTTAAAGCAGTGAAAGACGTAACGGATTGGATATCTTAAAAGTCCAAGGGTATGCACACAGGTCAGAGGTCATTCTGGTAAATGTTGTGGAAAACAGCCCTTAACTTACCCCATGAGCTCCTTGAACTGTCCGGATTAAATTGATTCCCTTCCAGACATAGATGTCTCCGTTCAAGGCACCTGAATATGTAATCTCGTCTCTTGCACAAGCCAGACAGAGGATCGTCTGCAGGTCTCCGGTCTTCCCAAACACACCACGCTTAGGGGTCAGAGCGTTCCCGCACAGACTCCAAAACTGAGGGGCGAGGGAGAGCAGTTCTTAAATGTATGATCATAAAGTGTGTGAACTTCACAAACCTCATCACCTATACTTAGATGGCAGTGGTGTGTGGTGGACATTTGAAATGCTGAGTGCCATCTACTTAAAGATACTTATTTTCGTAAGTTGATATTAACACTATTCATTAAATTAAGTCAAATCAAAACTCAACATGTGTGCATCGTTTTATAATTATTACTTTTTCATTGCCTCAAAAAATAATACCTACAAGAATACAGCAACAAGCATATTTAATGCATATTTAATCTGATCACCTATTATTTTTACAGTCAATGTGACTTTCTTTTTACTATAGAACACTGTGGCAGGGCGGAGGGCGCCCGGTTCTCAAGCCAGTTCTCGCCTCCTCCTTGCCCATCTAAATCCCTTTACAAACACAAAGAAATTTTTTTTAGAAGAATATTTCAGCTCTGTAGGCCCATACGATGCAAGTGGATGGTGACCAAAACTTTGAAGCTCCAAAAGCATTTAATGGCAGCATAAAAGTAACACATAAAACTCTTCAGAAGTGATATGATAGGTGTAGGTGAGAAACAGATCAATATTTAAGCCATTTTGTACTATAAATTTACACTTTCACATTCTTCTTTTGATTTTTGCAGTTCACATTCTTCATGCATATCACCATCTACTGGGCAGAGAGGATCATTTATATTGAAATGACTGATGTGTTTTTCACCTACACCTATCAGATTGCTTCTGAACACACAGATTTAAACACTGGAGTTTTATGGATTATTTTATGCTGCCTTTATGTTCATTTTGGAGCTTCAAAGTTCTGGCCACCATTCACTTGCATTGTGAGGACCTACAGAGATTAATATTCTTCTAAAAATATTTGTTTGTGCTCAGCAGAAGAAAGAAAGTCATACACATCTCGGATGGGAAGAGGATGAGTAAATGATGAGAGAATTTTCATTTTTGGGTGAACTATACCAGTAAAGGATTTTGGCCTGGTGTACAATAAAACAGGCAAAAACTAAAGATGGATTATAAATTATGTAAAGACTTTTATAGCAAGTCAGTTGCCGTTTCATGAGAAATGTATACTGTAGTAAAAAATAGACTATTTCGAGTATTCATAAATGTGGTATAGGGATGTCAATAATAATGGTACTTCGATATCAAGTTGATACTGAAATTCAAAAATATGAACAATCAAATGCACTTCTTGGTCAATATACATATCTTGTTGAATTTGCTGGTTATTTTTTAAGTGGCTAAAAGCAGGTGGGACAAAAAATCTGATTTGTGTCAAAATAATTGATCTGTGCCTTAGACTGTGCAGTGTTAATGCAGCCTAATCAACCTGCCACTGTCTATTAAGTCATTAATATGTTACTCAAACAACAATACGACAAGAAAAAGAGAAATCACTCTCTGCTCCAATACTGCTGTATTGGTATCGACAATTTCCAAGTTTTGTGTCTATTCTATTATGAGCAAAATAAATTTGCCTGCTGTCACTGAGAACATGCAAACAAACATGCAAGTGTGATAAAAACGAATGCTTACACACATTAAACATGTCATTAAAATGCACAGGCACAACCTCAATCCAGAACAAACACTGATAGCCCCCACAGCAAACGCATAGTAATTAGCTCATTGATTCAATTGTGCGTTTCTGTGTGGGTATATGTGACACCTTGGAGCTCTATTTCATGAGGCCACAAACTCCTGTTTGAGAGAAAGACAGCGTCAACACTGTGTGTGTCCTTAGCAGCTGTGAAATGCTTTTTCTTTCTTGTTAAACTCAATGTGTTTCCAAGCAAAGGTAAACCTAAAAAGGTGTATCTTAGCCAGACCCTAAATGTTTCCATCCATTTTTTGCACCGTTATCGACAAAATTAAAATGTGTAGAAAAAAATATTTTTTGTGAAAATTGCTGTCACCTGCTCATTGCCATTCTAATGGCCTTTTACCGATAAAATGGTGTGCGTCATGACATCATTCTTAAAAACAAACACTTTGTCGCATAAGTTTTGTTATAGCACAAAAGAAATCTGCTCTTGAGCCGTTTCCATAATAAATTGTGTGTATATTGCAAATTGTGAACGTTTTGCATCCCAGAAGTCCCCACATGAGTGTTAAATGGAGAGAGCATTGAGACAATTTATTGAATTTGGCCAGCTTACAGTTTAATTTAAAATAATGGCAATAGGAGGATATATCAGAAGATGACAGAGTTGGAGAAGTAGCTCATCTGTATCTGGGATTATTGTAAGATATTGATTGGAATACCTGCCAAAATACATTATGTAATTTTATTTGTCCCGGCAGAAAATATGCTTTGAGGCGTGGGGCTGCAGTGTCTGAACAACACATAAAAACCTCAACACTCCTCTTTACTGAGTCGCGTGGCGCCATATGAGGTTCGTACTTGTGAATGGCTAGCTCTGCGCACTTTGCTAGTTTTAATAGTTTTTGTGTCATAAACCAGTGAGATTCGATACACTCTGATTCTTAACTGTTCAAGGAAGGAAATATGTTAAAGAAATCAAAATCCTCGGGCTCTGGAGACATTAAAAGACACTTACGTGCTGAAGCTGAAGCCCCCGAGCAGCAAGCCACAAGTCCGAGAGTTGATTTGGCAAGTGAGGTGAAGGAAATTCAGTGACAATTGATGAACGTGTCGGCAATGCTGATGAAGGTCGTTGCTGACTTGGAGGAGCTTGCTGTAATACATTGATCGATCACTGCCATGGAGAAGAATTTCACTGAGATGGTTACAAGAGTGGCGGATGTTGAGAAACGCATCGATTATCTGGAGTCATCGGAGAGGGAATTAACTACTAATCTGCTAGCGACCAAGGCAGACTTGGAGCACATCTGGGAAAAGTTGGAAGATATGGAGAATCTTAACCGGTGGAATAACGTTGTAGGAATTCCAGAGGGAGCAGAGGGTCAGAATATGAAGGAATCCCTAGACGTGCTCTTTCCAAATTTGCTTGATATAACAGGCCATAAGCCGTAAGTCGAGCGAGCTCACAGATTTCCGGCTCGGCAATCCACTGAGGGAGACAGGCCCCGATCAATTCTGGACACATTTCTGAGATCATCCAATAAAGATCTCATGTTACATGAGGCGAGGAGTAAAGAAAGGCTTTCTTGGATCAAACTTTGCGAAATTCGACAAGTGAGAAACATGATCAGTTCAAGGAATGCAAGAAACTCTTACATCAATGGAAGGTAGCTTTTGCACTGATGTTCCCAGCCAAACTGAGAAAAGATTCTAAGGATTGCAATAAAACATTCACATGTCCACAGCAAGCAATGTCCTTCATAAAGTCAATGGAGTGAGTAAGTCATCTTGTTGTACTCACATTGCAGCCGAGTGCTGGTTCCGCCAAGTGGCTGGAGTTTGTTTTGTGTAGTAGCACTCCTTCTGGACAGTGTTGTAGATAAATCTGCACGTTCTTTGTTCTTTTACCTCCTATTGGCTGGAGTTTGTTTTGTGGAGTATTTGTTGCAAGACATTGGAGTGTTTGGGCCATTGATTGCACTCATGTAGCAGTGAATGAGTTGGCTCACTGAACATTCGTTTGATTGCCTTTTATTTTTTATGAGCTGGTCCTGCTAGTGGCTGGATCTTGTTTTTTGGAGGAACACTCTTCAGGACAGTTATGTGAATTAATCTACATATTCTGTATGTTTATTCCACCAACTGTCTGAAGTTTGTTTTATATATGATCCTCTGTTGTGTAATTCAGTCTCACAAAATTTGTATAGAATCACCGGACTTGAGCAATCCGACGGAAAATTTGTCGCGGGGGCTCTCTAGGCATGGACTGTTTGAGTTTAGAGTGATGAATGCCGGCTGCCGCTGTCGAGCGTGGGATTAATGTGTATGTTTTTCTTTTTTCTGTTTGTTTATTTCTGGGGGGAAGTATGTGCCGAGGCGCCATGCCCATCTTGGGACTTGAGTCTGAAGCCAGTGCTGATGCAGTCTCTTATGCATCAACCCCAGTGGCGTGACCGCTGTGGAGGATGCCATATACCCCAGGAACCTCTGGAATCAAGGTGAGGCATTTCAAATATTCTCCTCCAATGTAATCTGTATGAAACAAAGTGCTGTACAGTTTTTACCGGTTCATCTCATTATCTCTAATATGATCACACCCACAAGCAGAGCGCGCCATTCATACGCTAATGTGCTGAGACATCAATGTAAATGTACACGCCCCCACTGTGTTCAGAGGTTTGTAAACAATTCATTCATTTTACTGTGCGTAATGATACACAGGCGATGAAACTTCTGGATATTAGGGAAGAGTTAACTTTTTCCTCAGAAGAAGAGCGGGACTCCAATGAACGTTTGTATTTTGAAGAGAGATTTGATCCAGCTGAGGATACAATTTCGGACGAGTAAGTCATTTAGTTTTCATTAGTTGACATGCTATTTTATATAAACTTGAACATATTTTACTAGTGGGAGTGTTTCCAGATTTGCTAGCCAGGATTCAGGGTATTGAAATGTGAAATATGTCCTAATAAGCAAGTTTTAGTTACATTTAAATGCTGTTTCGGCTAAAGCAGGTATTTAAATTGTATGCTGTTTGATATAAATATGATATGTAATATGATATAAAAATAACATGAATGTTTAGATTATATTTTAACTAGTGTTTATAATCCCTCATTATCATCAACAAAGCTTGTGCTTGCAAATATGTGTGCATGTTAAATGAGTAAAATGTACTGTAAATATGCCCATATTATAAAATCAGCATCTTGTAATGATTTCTGAAGGATCATGTGACACTGAGGACTGCAGTAATGATGCTGAAAATTCAGCTTTGATCACAAATTACAATTTAAAATATATTTAAATAGAAAACTGTTCTTTTAAATTGTAAAACGAGTTCACACAATGTTTTTACTGTATTTTGGATCAAATAAATGCAGTCTTGGTGAGCAGAAGAAACTTCTTTTAATGGTAGTGTAGGTCTAAAATTAAGTAAAATCTTTATGTAAAGAAAATATATAGTCAGATATCTTCTTTTAACTTAAAACTTGATTTTGATCATTAAGTCTCCTCACATTCATTCTCTTTCTGTCACATTCCTCATTAATAGACCTGTCTCCTCAGGTGTGAATCACCTCAATATTCATGATCATTCACGCCTCCTCGCAAATGACCTTTCAACACTAAAATTGTCTTACAAAAGTTAAATGACTATATTGTTTTGTATGAATGAGTGATCAGGATCATTTTGTAGCAAAAACTCTAGGCTACAAGATCCAGTTCTCAAAAGGCTTGTGGACAAATGTTTAGTATGTGTTATATGACCTTATTTCAGTGACTTAAAATTTTAGTTTTTTCAAAAACCACGCATAAACATTATTTTCTCAAAAATACAAACCTGTACACACATGTTGCTCACATATTATTGTAGCCCTGTTTGTGCTGAAAACAGTGCTATCAGACTTTAGCCATTAATGTGTTTTTAAGCAACTGAAAAAAGCACAAATGTCAAGGCATGTCAAAACTTCTCCAGGGCCCAAAATACCCTCAGACCCCAGAGGGTTAATAGAGATCTATATACTGGCTACTGAAAGTCTACTGTATGTCTGTTGAAACACTGTTTACTAGCTATAGCATGTCAGTCGATAAGCTGTTGTTTTGCTGCTGTTATACAGGCTATTGATAATCTACTGAATGTTTGTTGAAATACTGTTTACTAGCTATAGCAAGCCAGTTGATAAGTCACTTATAGTCAGTTAAATATCTAATAGGACCATCAAAATAAAGTGTTACCTGAAATTTTTTTGATAATTTGCAGTTCCATCAGCTTTATTTTGATGCGCTTAAACTTTATCTGCAAAAAAAATCCTTGGATGGAAACGTTGTTTATGACAGAAATGAAAAAAGCCTTGTTGTGTTAGACAGATGAAAGAAAAACTTCAGTGTTTCGAACATGCATTCATTAATTTTTTTTCACCTAACCCAAACCCCATACCTAAATATAACCATAAAGTGCAACACCATACTCAGATCCTAACCATGACAGTAATGTACAAAGCCCTGCTCTTTACTACAGACCTTTTACGAATTGACCATTCTTACAAATTTTCATTAGATTGTGTTGGATTTTTTGAATGAACAGATTACAGATTTACTTATTAAGATAACCTGCAATATATACACTCACCTAAAGGATTATTAGGAACACCTGTTCAATTTCTCATTAATGCAATTATCTAATCAACCAATCACATGGCAGTTGCTTCAATGCATTTAGGGGTGTGGTCCTGGTCAAGACAATCTCCTGAACTCCAAACTGAATGTCAGAATGGGAAAGAAAGGTGATTTAAGCAATTTGGAGCGTGGCATGGTTGTTGGTGCCAGACGGGCCGGTCTGAGTATTTCACAATCTGCTCAGTTACTGGGATTTTCACGCACAACCATTTCTAGGGTTTACAAAGAATGGTGTGAAAAAGGAAAAACATCCTGTATGCGGCAGTCCTGTGGGCAAAAATGCCTTGTTGATGCTAGAGGTCAGAGGAGAATGGGCCGACTGATTCAAGCTGATAGAAGAGCAACTTTGACTGAAATAACCACTCGTTACAACCGAGGTATGCAGCAAAGCATTTGTGAAGCCACAACACGCACAACCTTGAGGCGGATGGGCTACAACAGCAGAAGACCCCCACCGGGTACCACTCATCTCCACTACAAATAGGAAAAAGAGGCTACAATTTGCAAGAGCTCACCAAAATTGGACAGTTGAAGACTGGAAAAATGTTGCCTGGTCTGATGAGTCTCGATTTCTGTTGAGACATTCAGATGGTAGAGTCAGAATTTGGCATAAACAGAATGAGAACATGGATCCATCATGCCTTGTTACCACTGTGCAGGCTGGTGGTGGTGGTGTAATGGTGTGGGGGATGTTTTCTTGGCACACTTTAGGCCCCTTAGTGCCAATTGGGCATCGTTTAAATGCCACGGCCTACCTGAGCATTGTTTCTGACCATGTCCATCCCTTTATGGCCACCATGTACCCATCCTCTGATGGCTACTTCCAGCAGGATAATGCACCATGTCACAAAGCTCGAATCATTTCAAATTGGTTTCTTGAACATGACAATGAGTTCACTGTACTAAAATGGCCCCCCACAGTCACCAGATCTCAACCCAATAGAGCATCTTTGGGATGTGGTGGAACAGGAGCTTCGTGCCCTGGATGTGCATCCCACAAATCTCCATCAACTGCAAGATGCTATCCTATCAATATGGGCCAACATTTCTAAAGAATGCTTTCAGCACCTTGTTGAATCAATGCCACATAGAATTAAGGCAGTTCTGAAGGCGAAAGGGGGTCAAACACAGTATTAGTATGGTGTTCCTAATAATCCTTTAGGTGAGTGTATATATATTTATTAAACTATGATCAAAAGGTATTTGAGATTTGACTTTCTCCTCAGAGACTTGAATATGTTTGAACAGAGATTCAATATGAACATTTTTCACTGAATTCTCTCACGACCACATTGTGTAATTTGAGTCTAATTTTTTAATTTATTTTTCATAGACTAAATTTTTTTGAGAACTGCAATTGCAACAAAATTTATTTTGCTTTTAATTCTTCTAATAACAGTTTATTCCATTGAAATTTAAGCAAGGGAACCTCTGTATCTAGCAAAAACTAAATTAGTCTGGTGAAAGGAAGAGAAGGGATGTAAAAAGATGAAAAAGCTGTTGCTGGCCTATTAGCAAGCCTGCACTGGGGTGGACGGTACCGTTCCAGACAGTCTGGTTGCTTTACGTCAAGGAGCTTCAGAGCCACAGTGAATCACAGGCTCCTATGTTTCTGCAGGTCTTTGCTCTGTTAAAGCTATAATATAATCAAAATGACTCACTGCTATTTATCTGCCATGACTCAATTAAAGACCAGGGTTGTGCACCATTCAGAATTGAATAAAGCAACTTCAATTCAATTACTGAAAATGAATTTAAATTGAGGTAGAAACCAAAATGCAAAATTCTCATTCAAAGTATGGAGGTATAATTAACATGGAAATAAATGATATACAACTGCTGTAAGTGTAGCTTTTTTTAATAACCTATATTAATAACCTATGAATTACCTATACAATATGTTATCATATCCACAACATACAGGGTATTTCCAGAAATATTAGACAACTTGAATAATCAGTATTTGAAATGCCACCTTTAAAAATATGTATATAAATATGTATATTATGTATATAATTTATTAGCCTATACATATTTGATGTATGATATTAACTTTCTGATAAGGTTTATAATTAGTAGTAAAACTATTGAGATATGAAATATGAAAATATTTCTATAGTAACTCAAGAAATATGCCTACTAAATTTATTCTGTATAGCATGGAATTAATGAAACAATTATGTATGTATTGTTGAATTGAAAGAGAGCCAATTCTTAAATTCTAAATTTGCTCAACCCTGTTAGAGCCAGCCTGCCTCCACCCTGAGGCATGTCTCTGTCTATCTGCTCAACAGGGATGGCCAGCTCCTGTCGAGTGTGCATGAAAACCCTGAATCCAGCACATCCAGTCTAATAAAATGGCCTTAAAGTCACCAAGACAGCTATAATTAGCGAGAAGGAAATTAGTCCAGGGTGGCTCACTACACCTTAATCTAGTTATATCTAATTGTCTGAAGCGCTGTTGTGATAGCTGTATTCTAAATATGATGATTTTGTTGGGCCCTGTGGTGTAGCGATGATTATGCCATGTGTGGTGGGAGGCAGTGAGTGGGATTCTTTAAGAGCTGCCGGGCTGCATCCGTTTTGTCGAGTTTGCACAGCTTATTCCATTATATGCACATTAAGTGGATTTAAAGCAGCCCAGAGCATCCAAACCAAAATCTCATGGAACTTTTCAAGAGTTTGCATATACGTGTAACCGGACCTGCTCAAACCGCTCCGAGGGGGATTCAATCCGGCGTTGCCGCCATTGGAGGCGGGCACGCTAACAAGGAGGCTAAAGGTTACAGCCTCTAGCATCAGTCAATAGTGCACCTCATGAGTCCAGGGGAGTGAGGTTTACACACTGCACAGCACATACTAGCTGGATACCATTACATACACAGACACAATAGCTCTTTTCCAAAACTTAGTGAACAGCTTATCGCACACTTCTGACAAGGCTGTTCCAAAGTTGATATTCTATCTACAATATCTTCTATCACATATCTCCTTTGAGGAGAAGGTAATCCAAGAAGCTCAGTGAAAAAAATCTTCCAAGATACAGAAAAGTCAACAGAGAATGGCCAGACTGTTTCGAGCTGACAGAAAGGCTACGGTAACTCAGATAACCGCTCTGTACAATTGTAGTGAGCAGAAGAGCATCTCAGAAGGCGGACGGACTACAACAGCAGAAGACCATGTTGGGCACTTTATTAGGAACATAGTGTTTTCGTAATAATCTGCTCGGTGAGTGTATAATTCGCTCAGAGAATATCATCAATATCATTGCATGGCATCTGAAATGTTGCTCTGGTTATTCTGAATTGCCGGAGCCAAAGCCTGTCATCAAAATGATTGACACTGGAAACTGACAGACTTTCACACTAAGACATAAGACATTTGAAACTGAACACTAGCAAACATTAAGTTTGTCAGAGCATTTTGTCTTGCCCGCAAGTAATATATTATACATTAAATATAATACGCCACATTGGCTTAAACTTCCACTTTCACTTAAATTTTGCATAATTTTTCCCAGAAGCGAAGACTTTGTTACCATAAACATATGGGATGTAGAAAATACGTTATTAACATTTTGTTTTTGTGATATACTGATTTTGTTATAAATTAAATTGGCAAATTGAATGGAAACATAACTCCTGTTTTTAGCCATAAGTATTTAAAGGGCAATCATAAAATATGAAGTACTTCAAACCTAAACATTGTAATTTAATTAATAGACTCCTGCAAGATATGTAAAATTCCTAAACAATTACTTACTATGTTATAAAAATGCTTGGCTTCTTAAATGAGCAACAGTCTTTAGCCAGCCTCGAAAATATTATAGAACTGCACATAATTTTGCTTTTCATTTGACACCAGAGAGCAGAGCCTTCAGGTTCTCTATGACTACTCAAAGCCATAGCCAGAGAGAGAGAGAGAGAGAGAGAGAGAGAGAGAGAGAGAAAGGGGGGGGGGATTATAGCAAGCTAAATCTCTGGCATGCATTGAGTGCATAATCGCTGAGTGAGCACGGGCCCAGGGAGCAGATGTCACATAGTTGATGGCGTAAAGGCTCGGGAATTACAGTTGAAGTCAGAAGTTTACATACACCTTAGCCAAATACATTTAAACTCATATTTTCAAAATTCCTGACATTTAAATGTAGAAAGCATTACCTGTCTTAGGTCAGTTAGGATCACAACTTTATTTTAAGAATGTGAAATGTCAGAATAATAGTAGAGAGAATGATTTCTATCGGCTTTTATTTCTTTCATCACATTCCCAGTGGGTCAGAAGTTTACGGTTTTTTAGTGTTTGTATCATTGCCTTAAAATTGTTTAACTTGGGTCAAATATTTCGGGTAGCCTTCCACATGCTTCTCACATAAGCTGCAGGAATTTTGTCCCATTCCTCCAGACTGAACTGGTGAACTGAGTCAGGTTTGTAGGCCTCCATGCTTGCACATGCTTTTTATTTAGTTCTTCCCACAAATTTTCTATCAGATTGAGGTCAGGGATATGTGATGGCCACTCCAATACCTTGAGTTTGTTGGCCTTAATGCATTTTGCCACAACTTTGGAGGTATGCTTGGGTTCATTGTCCATTTGGAAGACCCATTTACAAGCAAGCTTTAATTTCCTAGATGATGTCTTAAAATGTTGCTTCAATAAATCCACATAATTTTCCTTCCTCGTGATGCCATCTATTGTGAGAAGTGCACCAGTCCTTCCTGCAGCAAAGCACCCCCACAACATGATGCTGCCACCCCCATGCTTCATGGTTGGGATGGTGTTCTTCAGCTTGCAAGCCTCACCCTTTATCCTCCAAACATAACAATGGTCATTATGGCCAAACAGTAAAATTTGTATTACATTAGTCCAGAGGACATTTCTCCAAAAAGTAAGATATTTGTCCCCATGTGCACTTGCAATCTGTAGTCTGGCTTTTTTATGGTGGTTTTGGAGCAGTGGCTTCTTCCTTGCTGAGCAGCCTTTCAGATTATTTTGATATATGACTTGTTTTACTGTGGATATAGATACTTGTCTACCTGTTTCCTCCAGCATCTTCACAAGGTCCTTTGCTGTTGTTCTGGGATTGATTTGCACTTTTCGCACCAAACTACATTAATCTCTAGAAGACTGAATGAGTCTCCTTCCTGAGTGGTATGATGGCTGTGTGGTCCCATGGTGTTTATACTTGTGTACTATTGTTTGACAAATTGCTAGTATGAAATCTGTGTAGTGGTTAAAAATTGTTTTAATGACTTCAACCTAAATGTATGTAAACATCTGACTTCAATTGTATATGGGGAAACTGCTACACTGGCCTAACTGCAGTACATGAAGAGGTAGCTTAAACCAGAGAGTGAGAGATATAGTAAGAGAGACAAATAATGCAAGAAATATAGAGGATGCACAGTGAGTATTCATTCCTCTGAGGAAAGAATAGTGAGAGAGAAATTGTGTTATGTAGGTACAGTATGTGTTTTGTGCAATATTGTCCTTATTTAAAGAGAACATTATGAAAATGAACTTATTAAATAGGCCAAGAGTGTGTAGGGTTACTTGACAAAAATGTTTTATAGTGTGTGTACTGTTGTCTTATTGAATATATTCAGTGATGGATTATAAATAGTAAGGGACCTGGGGCCAATTATCTTCTAGATTGAATTATCTTTAAAGTTAAGATCCACACAATCCATTTTCATTGATTTAAGTCTCTATTTATACTCTTTCTGTTATTTACAGTCAGATTAATTCTAATCACACATAGGGAAGATGTGGTAAAAAAAAAAAATAAACGCTCAACTGCAAGACATTTGCTGAGCAGGCACCGTTCCTAAAGAGACAGTATAGCATTTTGGCACTTGTTATAACTATAAATGTACACACAATGTAAATACTGCAAAGTATGAATACAAAAACAAGCATGTAACAAAATGTGTGATAAATGTGTAAACAGGCCTAATTTAAAGGGACAATAATACATTATTAATACCTGTATTATGATACCATATGCAATTGACATCATATTATTTTCTAGAATGAGGAATTTGTACATTTTTAAAAATCTAAAATGCTATTTAAAATGATCTACAATATACACACTGCTTTATTGCTTATGTTTATAGGCTATATGATGGAACTATATGTTTCTAAATTTTTAAGCTACAACCAACAAACTCTGCAAAGAATATACAAAGAATATTCTAATAAGAAGTGATCATCCCTATTTCCTTCAGAGACTTCACTCTCCAATTGGGATCTTTGGAGGGCTTTCAGGTGTGGGGCTCAAAAGTATTGGTCATTTTTAATTGATTGGAAACTCAGTTTGGAATGACACTACAGCTTGGCTAACATTATTATTAATCCCAACCAAGTGCCCTGCGAAGGCATCGTTTTTGCTTTCAAAGTGTTTACAAATCACCAAGACTACATTGACAGAATGTTCAAATGAGCTGAGTTTGTTAGGGAATGCTCATGCTATTTTATGTGCGTTTACTTGTGCAATTAGCCAAAAGTGATGCGCTGCCGGCTCGTGATGTGAGAATGGCTTGCACGTGCTGCACGAGTCTGTTGGGTATGCTGCATTGACACATTTGAACTTTTTGTTTAGACTCCCATTCGGCTCATGAAAACACACTGCGTTATCATGAGGAAGGATTACATCAAGATGTACATTGGAATGCAGGTGCGGAATTTCATATGAATAAAACAGTCTACTTCTCTCTCGCCATTGCTGGAAGACCAGTGATTACCCCTCCACATGCCAATGCTGGCACGCGTGTCATAGGCTGCTGACCCCTGATGTAATGTAATGATGATTAAGAGATATACCTCAAAACTATGTTGTAACCATTTTTTTACACACATATTCAGCACGATTAAAGGGGCCTTATAAGATGGCTGGAGGCCCTCACAGTGAAGGGGCCTTGTCTAAGCTTTAAGTCCCAAATGTTTAAGCGGATATAAACATTTGTTTGTTTTTTCCAAGTTGATGGACCAAGTGACCTTGCAGCCCATTCTTTTCAATAAATGCATTCTTAATATAAAACATCCCAAACATTTTTTTAAATGCATCTGGCCAACTAAAATCAATCAATAGCCTGAATCTATCTCTCCTGAATGTACACACTGCATTTTGGACTAAATGCCACCTTAAGCAAGGCCAATTATTTAAATTTTTTTGAAACCTTGGTGTACCCACAATGAGCGCATGCACAGACCGTGTTAATAAAGCTAATAAAGTCCTGAATCAGCTTTATACAGATTTTATAACCAACATTTGGATAAAACAGAAGGGAGCACACACTCAATGCTCTTAATAAGCCATATGAAACATAACATTTTAACAAAAGTAAGGCCTGATTATTAAAAATATTTACTGTAAGGATAATTACATTTTAATTACAGATCTGCTTCTCAGTAAAAACATATCAGCGTCAAATCTGTATTGATGCATCACAAATATATCTACATCCACATTGTTCAATTAGGCAAAGAAATATATGATGCAGCAGTTTCCTTCAGGATCAAAGCATATGCTTATGTTCCAGTTAAAAATAAAGAGAGAAGTAAAAAAAAATTCCGGCAACAGGAAGTGGTGTAATTCGGAACATTTACTGCTATAAACCTAAATTTGGTCTTTGGTTTCATGAAAAAATTATCAGAACAAAATTAACCTGTTATTTACTGGTTATTAGCATTTTAAAATAAAGTTTTTCTTAGGAACAATTGACTGGGACTTTGTTCCCATTTTCAGTTACGTTCTGCAAAATATTCTGTTTGCCTTCTGTTTTCATTCCTTGAACCATTTTCAGTCCCAGGGAATTATGCAAATCAGGTAGCAGCACAAAAAAGGTAAACAATTTGCAAAGAGCAATTCATAATGTTGAGGGTCGTTCTGAACGTTTGGTTGTTGAGGATGCAGCAGACTGCCACAGTCTTGCTTATTTTACTAGTAAAGTGTGCTCGACTACACTGTGTATGTGGATGTCTGCCCCGATTATAACGCTCTTCTTCATCTAGAAAATGTAAACAAACACTTCTTTTTAATGAAATACAGTCTACCGCCTGCTTTCCTCGGGCGTTAATTGTGCAACATTAATTGTACCAGGCAAATAGGGCTGCATTTAATGAAACGTGCAACCTGAAATGTTCATAATTCACATATAAAGGTGACATGCTTGGACTGAAAAGAATGATTTAATTCAAATATTTACGCCACAGTGCTGTTTCACTGCAGACTCTGGTTAAACTGAATTGTGGGTGGTTGGTAAGTTAGATGCAGGTTTTTGTGCTACAAAAACTGTTTAGTGAATTCGCCCCTGAATATCTTCTGAGACATTAAGAAATGTTCCGCAGACAGCATTAACACTCAAGAGCATTTTAATGCAAACTTTCCCTTCCAAAAAAAACAACTGTGTTTTCTATCTTCGAAAAGATGTTGTCATAGTTATTATTTGATCATTTACAAATAGAGTAGAGAATAGGCAGTACCTTGATATGTTTCACTCCACAGCTCACCAGCTTGCTTTGCTGATACAGGTCCCATGATATGTCAAATATCTTTACAAACGAGAGAAAGAAATCAGCAGAGAATGTGAGGAGAAAAGTATGCAGATACCACCGGGGTCTGCTTATTTACTCAATGTAGTGTAACCAAATATCTGAAGAAAGGCAAATAAATAATTAGAGGATAAAAGAAACATTTCGGTGCCTGTCTACCTTGTCTATTGACGTATGTGTGTTCTTACCCTGTCCGTATGACCAGGAGCAGCAGCCAGAACTTTCCCCCGTCTCCAGTCCCAAACACAGATTGTGTTCTTTGAATCTAAACCCACAGACACCAAACACTGCAAAAGAATAAGAAGCAAAACAATAAACATTTTCAAATGAAGCAATAAGCCATGAAAGGTTGTGTACAATTCATGAATAAAAGGGCAGATCCTCACACAATGCTATCTTATGTCATCAAAACACTTTTACTATAGTGCATGACTTAAAAGTCTACATTTTAACGTTTGCATTGCATAACCAACTACGTTTTTCACATTGCGCAGTAGCAAAACTGACAGAGTGTTACACTTGTAATGCCGGGGACTGGGATACGAGTCCAGGATAGCATGCCAGAGTCAAAGCATGAGATGAAAGTGTCATGGAAGCACCATGAAATGACATGGCTGCTTCAGCTATTGCATTTTTCATGCCACATTTTCTTTTTATAACACTGTTATTTAGATGTAAGGTTTCAGGTTTAGGGTAGAAAGGTAGGTTTTGTTGATTCAAGATTTTATATAGCATTAAACTTAAAGAGAAAGTTCACCCCAAAATGAAAATTCTCTCATCATGTACTCACCCTCATGCCATCCCAGATGTGTATAACTTTCTGTCTTCTGCTGAACACAAATAAAGATTTTTAGAAGAATATCTCAGCTCTGTTGGTCCATACAGGGGTGGCTATAGGTGGTAAAGTGGATCGGCCACTAATCGGGTTGGAGGTTCGATTCCCGGCACACATTACTCCACATGCCAAAGTGTATTTGGGCAAGACACTGAACCCCAAGTTGTTCCCAATGGCAGGCTAGCGCCTTGCATGGCAGCTCTGCCATCATTGGTGTATGAGTGTGAGTGTGTGAATGGGTGAATGGGACACAGTGGTAACCGCTAAGCACCACTAAGGTTAAAAAAGGCACTATATAAGTGCAGACATTTACCATACAATGAAGTGACCAAAACTTTGATCCTCCAAAAAAGGAAGGATAAAAGTAATCAATATGACCACAATGGTTCAATACATATATTTATAAGGGATATGATAGGTGTGGGTGAGAAACAGATCAATATTTGAAAATATAAATCCTGCCCAGTAGATGGCGATTTGCGCAAAGAATGCAAATTGCCGAAAACAAAAGAAGAAGAGCTCTTAAGAGAGAAGAGCACTTTGTAGGGCTGTTTGAAAATAGAGATAGACTTGAATCTTCTCACCAATACCTATCATATCGGTTCTGAACACACGGATTTTACCACTGGAGTCACGTTGATTTACTGTTATGCAACCATTATATGATTTTTGACACAAAAGCTGAGATGTTCTTCTAAAAATCTTTGTATGTGTTCAGCAAAAGAAAGAAAGAAAGTCATACACATCTTGGATGGCATAAGGGTGAGTAAATGATGACAAAAAAAACTGGTGAAATATTCCTTTAATTTTTAATGTCATCCAAATATTTAAATATCTACATTTACAATAGTTAATACTAACTACTTGAACTAAAGTACAAACAGCTTCACAAAACTGCAATTTCCCTCAAACTATGCACCAGACATCTGTAATCTATTCAAATATTGTTTGTTGCAGGGACCTCGTTAGTTCAGCATCCCTTTGAAGTAAACATGTTGTTTTCCACCCCTGTCCTATTAAACCTGATGCTCCAGCAACTTCAGAGTTCTTCTAATGGCTGCACCACACTGACTCAGGCTAAAGCGGAGTGCCTTCAGTCAATTACAAGATGCTAAACCTTGGTAGAATTCAAGGAGAATGTTTCTCTGGGTCTTATAGATGTCGAATTGCCACATTCTTCCTGTTTCATCTGTCACTTAAAAAAAAACTATGAGGCCAATTTCCTGCTGAAGCTCTCTGCAAATCACTTTCTCAGCTCTGCTGGGGTGGGGGGTGAATTCGCTCTGAAAAAGTGTGTGTAAGGAATGGAATGAAATGTCAAATGTCAATCTTCTGCAATGCAAGCAGTTATATCTCCCTATCTTCTTCAGTGAGGTGAAGAGCTTTTGATCAATAGACCATCTAACCCAACTTCTGTCTAGTTTGGCCTTTTGTTCCACGTTATATTTGACATTTACACTGAAAGTGTCAATATGTCCACAGTTAACGTGACACAGAACAACATGATTGTTTCTAGTGCTCAAAGTGAAAAGAAAATTGGCGGCGATTGTCTAAGTAAATCTTGTTAAAACATTTTTCACAGTGTGATATTTTTTTTACATTTGTCTACCAACAATGTCCAACAGTGTATGTACATGCTTCACAGGAGATTTATGTCATTTTTGTCATTACTTCTTAAAGTTCTCAAATTGCTGTGAGACGCCTAAGACTGCGCTACTGGAAGACAGGAAGGACAGCTGATCCTCCTCGCAATGGCAGACCACGTGTAACAACACCTGCACAGGATTGGTACATCCGAATATCACACCTGCAGGACAGGTACAGGATGGCAACAACAACCGCACCAGGAACACACAATCCCTCCATCAGTGCTCAGACTGTCCGCAATAGGCTTGTAGGCCTGTTGTAAGGCAGGTCCTTTCCAGACATCATCAGCAACAACGTCGCCTATGGGCACAAACCCACCTTCGCTGGACCAGACACGACTGGCAAAAAGTGCTCTTCACTGACGAGTCGCGGTTTTGTCTCATCAGGGTGATGTCAGCCTCGCGCTTATCGTCAAAGGAATGAGCATTACACTGAGGCTTGTACTCTGGAGCGGGATCGATTTGGAGGTGAAGGGTCTGTCATGGTCTGGGGTGGTGGGGTGTGTCACAGCATCATCAGACTGAGCTTGTTGTCATTGCAGGCAATCTCAATGATGTACGTTACAGGTAAGACATCGTCCCCCTCTCATGTGGTACCCTTCCTGCAGGCTCATCCTGACATGACCCTCCAGCATGACAATGCCACCAGCCATACTGCTCGTTCTGTGTGTGATTTCCTGCAAGACAGGAATGTCAGTGTTCTGCCATGGCCATCAAAGAGCCCGAATCTCAATCTAATTGAGCACACCTGGGACCTGTTGGATCGGAGGGTGAGGGCTAGGGCCATTCCCCCAGAAATGTCAGGTAACTTGCAAGTGCCCTGGTGGAAGAGTGGGGTAACACCTCACAGCAAGAACTGGCAAATCTGGTTCAGTACATGAGGAGGAGATGCACAATTTTGGCTTGACTAACAGTGTTTGTCTAGTGAGAGCTACAAGGAAAGCTATTTTATTGAGCAGCCATGGACAGAAAAGAATACCGGTGGTTTATGAGACCTGCAGGTACCCAAGAATAATTCGAAATTGTGAACAGAACAACACAAAATTGCTGGTACTTCACGATGCTGTGTCACATATCTCTCTAATATCATCTCTAGTGAGTTGGAGAGCTTTTGATCAATCTACCATCTAGCCCAACGCTTGTCTGCTTTGGTCTTTTGTTGTGCAATTGTTAAGAATTCAATATTTCAAATTCAAAATGAAAGGGTTATGTGACACAGCACAATGAGAGTGTTTAGGATCAAACCAGGCCGGTTGAGGTCCATGTGCTCCCTGCAGCTATTGAGCTATAAAACACTGCTTGACGTGATCTGCATGGGGCAATTCTTGCTAAGTGCACCGTGTCGATAGCTTTGTAAAAAGCCCAGAAAATGAACGACCAATGTCAATAAAACTGCCAGTAGCCATCCTGCAAGAGCAGCAACACATACATGATAAAGCTTCTAAAGCCATTAGCGATTAGCCACTGTCAAACTGCACACTGTTTTGTCAGGTTCAAACAGGAAATGTTTGGCTATGCGCCCTGATTTTGTCATTTGAAGATGAAGTATGTTGGTGTTCAGTCTCGTGACACAGTAATACAGTCTCACACATACTTGCACACTGCGGGAGTCACACCATTGGTGTTTTCAGCTTTACAGCACCTTTTCAGAGACACTCTCACGCTGAGAGAAGTTAACATTGTTAAAGGAATAGTTTTCCCAGGAATGAAAATACTGTCATTATTTACTCACCCTTGTGTCGTTCCAAACCCCTATGTCTTTCTTTATCTCATGAAGCATAAAAGCAGAAATTCTGAAGACTGCACTGGTCATTTTTGTAGGTCTTTAGAAAATGACTGATTGCACCTTTAAAAGTAGTCCATACAACTCTTGCACTGTATTCCAAGTCTTCTGGATTCATTCGACAGTTTTGTGTGAGGAGCAAACCAAATTTAAATAGTTATTCACTGAAAATCTTGACATCCATTCTAACTCATTGCCATGTTAATGAGAGAAGTTGTGATGTCTGAATCATGAACGAATGTTTTTTTTTTTTAGTAGGACATTTTCAGTGAATCGGTTGATCTGGTTCATAAACCAGTCTTTAGGATTCATTCTTTAGCTGATCTGGTTCTCGAGTTCAACTCACAGACTCAGTGAACTAGTAGCAGCAAGTGAACAGCTCACAGGAAGAGACCATTTCAGTCTGTTCCTCACACAAAGCTGTCGTATGACTTCAGAAGACTGGGCATATAGCACCATTGGCACCAAAAGTTTCAAAGATATACTTAGGCTTATGATGCTTTTACGATCCTCTTAGGCTTACAATGCTTTTGGGAAACGGATCCCAGTACATTCTTCAAAACTTCTCCCTTTGTGTTGCACAGCCGAAAGAAAGTCGTGTGGGTATATGATGACAGAACTATTCCTTTAACACCTTGGTATAAAGATACATCTTTGTTATTGCCATATGTTGTATTTCTCACAGCACTCACCTGACCGTCTAGGTCGAATGCAAGACAGGCGATACCATGTGTATGCATGTCTTTCAGTATGGACACTGTCTGTACGGTGTAGGAGTCCCACACACAGATATACGGCTCTTTGCCCACCTGTCCTGTTGCCACTAGCACTCGCTCTGGATGCAGCGCTAAACTGTGGAGAAAGAAAGACAAAGAAGGTAAGCTGTTTAAAACTAGTGATACACTTACATTTTAATTTGCTTATATTTGATCATTTTGAGATTGTCACGTCTGAAAACCTTGCCTGATTGGTCGATTACCAGAAATGTCACATCCACTTTGTGTCACTAAAATTAGTTATAGATTGTTATATCGGCGGATAATTGGACACTTTGAGATCATCAGCATTAGCAAAAGCTTATCTTTCCAAGTGTGCCAGGACTACCACTGGTGCCCCGTCAGAAACAGGTGCATGACAGACTTGAGTCAATTTACAGTAAGACTGCTGATACATATGGAAGAGTTTGCATGTGTGCATGAGGGCAAGAGAGCATAGTAAAGTTGGACAGATGATACGTAACATTTGGACGCCTCTGGAGTTTCCTTGTGCATGTGACGGCAAGCCTGAATGAATGTGCTGGACTAGTGATGGTGAAAGGCAGAACTGCTCCATGAACCGAAATGACCTGATTTTTCCTCGCCTCTGTGTCATTTCTGTGGCATTGCTATGGATAACGCTACATAAAAGCGGATTTAAAAATAAATAGGAAATGAAAAGAACATAATTAATGTAGACAATACTGCCTATGTTCAGAATGGCACACTAACATACTACTTACTGAATACTGCGCAGTATATATTGTATCCACATGCAACCCCGCATCCCTCTGTGTGCACACTGTGTTTTGTCTTCGCTATATTTGAGTGATTTATAGCGAAAAGCCAGGCTATTAAACACAATTAACACTATAGTGGACAATAGTTTTTCATTAGAAATCCTATATTTACTGTGCATTTTCACATTGTGAAATTTAATTTTTTTTTTACTTCAAGAGGCTTTATATGGAGTTAGAATGAAAATAAGGTACATTTCGAACTGTTCTGAGACCAGTGCAGACAGAAAGCTCACTGGAGGTTTTAGAAGAATATCTCAGATCTGTAGGTCTATACAATGCAAGTGAATGGGTGCCAAAATTTTGAAGATGAAAAATCACACAAAGTACAAAGAAAAGTAATCCAAAAGACTCCAGTGGTTAAATCGATATGTTCTGAACGATATGATAGGTGTGGGTGTATACTATAAATACTCCTCCTTGCCCAGTAGGGGGTGATAGGCACAAAGACTGCAATTCACCAAAAACAAAAGAAGAAGGACCTAAATATTGAACTTTTTCTCACTCACATCTATCATATTGTTTCAGAAGATATGTATTTAACCACTGTAATCTTATGAATTACTTTTGTGCTGTGTTTATGTGCATTTTGGAGCTTCAGAATATGGCACCCATTCACTTGCATTGTGAGGAACGACAGAGCTGAAATATTCTTCTAAACATCTTTGTTTGTGTTCAGCAGAAGAAAGAAAGTCATACACATCTGGGATGGCATGAGGGTGAGTAAATGAGAGAATTTTCATTTCAGGGTGAACTATCCCTTTAAGTCATTCACTAAATAGGGGGCAATTGAGTAAGGGAGCATCCTGTAGCTTTCCTATGCAGCCAAGTGCATTCACTCCTATCATCGGACCAAAAGTTTCAGGCTGCAGATTATGTTAGGACCACTCATGTTTGTCAGAAATAGGACAACGGTAATCAGTATTTAGATTCAGAATTTATCATGTATAATTTTATTTGAACACGGTTGGCGGTTATTGGACGATGCAGGCCATCACTTTTTTGTTTGACAGTGCAAAGAGAGAACATTGAGATTTTGTTGCCAAAGTAGGAAAAACATTAACATAACATAAGTAACATAAAAGTCAACTCAAGTCAAATTATTTTTATTTCTATAGATTATGATTTGTGCTTTCTAATGTCAGTAAAATCACAAAAACATGAATAACCAACACTCCTGGAAACTTTCTATAGCTTGGTATTATTTAAAATTTCACAACTTTGTCCCACTTTGAGGCGATCGTCTGTGTTCCAAGAATGCTATCGAGTCCTTCATTAATGTATAACGTGCGAGGACGGGCAGCCGGTGGAGTTTCTGGTGCCCATGCATTTTAGTTGTATCTCGTTACAGTTGATGTTCAAACCTTGTATTCTAACGTAACTGTCAGCTGTAATAAATTATATCCCCATTAAAATATGATACGTTATAAAAGTTTTTGATATATAGTATATTTGCCCTGTGTAAATAACAATATATAGGAACTGTATCTAAAATAAATAAGGGGTGATAAATAAATACTAATACAACAAGCTGGAAAAACAGACTTTTATTAATTTTAATATCCTATGTATATTTTGAATGTGTTGAAACTTGACACCAGGTGACGCACCCTGAAAACTGCATCGTTAGAACGGTTTCATGCTGAAGAGCCTCTTAAAAGTATGTTTTTTTTCTCTCTCTCTATCTCTCGTAAATGTAAATTAATGTAAATGTCAACATCATACTGTATGTCGAAAAAACTGAAGCCTATCATGCAAAAACATGAGCTCATTGATGTCATAAAATATTTTTTATTCCAACTGTTACTCCTGGTTGGAGGATCCCATAAATATTTAGTTCATATGTAGGGTTACGTCCTACTTATGTTTAATGGAGCAACGCTCAAATAATTAGTAGTGCGTAAATTGTGACTCTGTGCCCATTTATGCCACAACTATGCTAAGTTGTATCTTACATATAGCTGGTGCAACCGGCCTCTGGAACCTGAATGACTCCACTGCTGCCACAGTGCTGTTCAGAATGGTGAGCGGGGGTAATGCTGTGGTGTTCTTCCTAAAGTCCAACATCATCTCCACTGTTTTGAGCATGTTCAGCTCCAGGTTTTCACTGCACCAGAAGGTCAGCTGTTCAACTTCCCTTCTGTATGCACTCATCGTCATCTTGGATGAGACTGATGAATGCAATCTGCAATCTTCAAGAGCTTGACAGAGGGGTCCTTGGCGGTGCAGTTATTTGTGTACAAGGAAAAGAGTAGTGGGGAGAGCACACATCCCTGGGGGGCACCAGTGCTGATTGTACTTCTCACTAGCTGTTGACTGTCCATCAGAAAGCTGGTAATCCACTGACAGATAGAGGCAGGAACAAAGAGCTGGGTTAATTTAGTCCATAGGAGAGCAGGGCTGATGGTGTTAAAAGCCGAACTGAAGTCAACAAATAGTATCTTTGCATAAGTCACTGGTCTGTCTAGATATTGATGTATGTAATGCAGTCTCATATTGACTGCATCATCAACAGACCTGTTTGCTCGATAGGCAAACTGCAGGGGATCCGGGAAGGGTTCAGTGATGTCTTTCAGGTGGGCCAAAATCAGTCTCTTTAATGACTTCATTAAGTCATTTAGTCATGGGGATGATTGTTGAGTGTTTGAAACAGCAGGGAACTTCACACTGCTCCAGTGATCTGTTGAAGATCTGTGTGAAGATGGGAGCCAGCTGGTCAGCACAGGATTTTAAACAAGTAGGTAAAACACCAACTGGGCCCTGTGCTTTTCTTGTCTTCTGTTTCCAGAAGACCAAGCACACATCTTCACAGATCTTAAGTATAGTAACAGGCGAGGTGAGGAGGGTGGTTGCTGGAGGTGTAAATATTTGTGTGCTGTGAAAGTCGGAGCGGGTGTGGGGTGTGTGACTGGGCTTTTCAAATCTTCAGTAAAACCAGGGTTCAGAGGGTTACTTTTCAATGTAATCCTACACAGATTGCTGATTACTTAACAATTAATTAAATCAGTAATGTAATCTGATTACAGAACTGTGAAAGTAATGCAATCAGATTACCTTTCTTTACGTTTGATAACTACAAGGGCACAAATGTAATTAAAGTCAAGAGAAAATCTGTATTATCTCTAAAACTTTAAATTATGACTTGAATGCAAACAGAACATGATTGAGTAATATTATGAGTACTTTTGTAGCTCTTATTATATCTAAGGAAAAGAAACATGGACACTGCACCCTACCAAGAAAACCGAAAATGAGCTGTTAATGTAGAGCAACTCAGTATTTTTGAAGAAATCAGGCGAGTTCTCTGTCTGCTACAGAAAAAGAAAATTTCTCATAAAGCAAATATTATCAGAACAGATGCACTGGCTAACATTAAACTTCATCTGACAGGATATACCTCAGACTCAAAAACACTACAACATTGCAAATTGTAATTCTACCATGTATTGCAGTTAGTGTGTATAGGGAAATTTAATTTGCACTATTCATAACCTTATATATATAATATTAACTAATTTTAGCTAACCTAGCTAATGTTATTTCTGTGTGGCTCTTGTTACCTTCAAATTCTCAGGTCATTGGATAATGAGAGCATCTTCACAGCTGGGAGGCATAAATTCCACTGAACTTTATTGTTTCGCTTTTCTCTTTTAAAGAGCGAATAATGTCAAAATTTCCAAGAAAATAATGTATGTTCTTCTGTGGCCATCGCGATTAAGCAGCTGTTTGCAGCTGTCTGAGAGCAGAATGCTGATGTGAGACAGGTATGCGACAGTATGACGTGCTCCTGAGTCAAGAGACTGGCAGCATCCAAGTCAGAGGGTCAGGAATTGGCTGGTTAGCAGGTCCCTGTTAGCACCTGCTGGTAGATGCTGGAACTACAACACCCGATGGCAAAAAGCATGTTTCTCCATAGACAGCCATTTAAAACTAGCTGTGTTTTATGACAAAATATATTTTTTTTCCAAGAACCATTTCAATTGACATTATTTCATTACATTATAGCACATCATCATCCGGTGACAGATTGTTTGTGAAGGGCTCTTAAAAGCATGACATTTATTTATATTTTACCTATCTGTTCCCATTGACAAGTGATCAGTCACGTGACACCCGATCCCTGAACTGAGCACCCATGAGGAAAGATGGCAGCCTCCATTTCGCTAGCTTTCTGGGAACCCTGCACTAGCTGAGCACAGTCATAGAGATGAATGGGAATGATAACGGACAGCTCTCTCCAGGTATTTTATAGCTCCATGGTCTAAACCATCTCTTATTCTAAACAAAAAGCTGTCTGTATCACTTTATGTCAGGAAAATTCATTATTTCTTTTGTCATAAATTAAAACTTGAATTCCTGACAGTAATCCAATTTTTTAAAAGGTAACTGCAATCTGATTACGATGGGGTTTTATGTAACTGTAATGGAGTACAGTAACCTCATTTTTGTATCCTGATTACCTAACACTGTTACAAGTAATCTGTTACTCCCAAAACCTGCGTAAAAAAACAGCCAGTTTTTTGTTCCCTACAGTGTTGGGGGATGGTGTCTTGTAGTTGGTAAACTATTTCAGGCCTCTTCAAACTAATGCAAGGTTGTTAGCTGAAAACTGTTTTTTTCAGAATAGCTTCTTTTAGCTACTCTGATCTCCTTTGTCAGTCTGTTTTATGTCCTGATTGTACAGATTTTATACCCATTTCTGTAAGCATCCTCTTTCGCCTGATGAAGCTGCCTGAGTTTTGCTGTAAACCATGGTTTGTCGTTATTGTATTTTAAATAAGTCCTAGTAGGAATGCACATATCCTCATAGAAACTGATATATGATGTCACAGTATCTGTGAACACTCCAGGTTTGTGGCTGCAGCCTCATAAACACTCTAATCAGTGCAGTCAAAGCAGGCTTGTAGTTCCAGCTCTGCTTCATTTGGTCAACTTTTTACAGTCTTTACTACAGGTTTAGCTGATTTTAGTTTCTGTCTGTAGATCAGAAGAAGATGAACCAGACAATGATCAGAGAGTCCTAAAACTGCACATGGGAGAGAGCAATATGCATCTTTTATTGTTGTGTAGCAATGATCCAGTGTATTTCTGTCTCTGGTGGGGCTAGTAATGTGCCGTCTGTATTTGGGCAGTTCACGTGTGAGATTTGCCTTGTTAAAATCTCCAAGAATAATAAGTGAGTCTGGGTATAGCTGTTCCGTGTCTGTGATCTGATCAGCCAGCTGTTGCAGTGCTGCACTCACATGCATACGGTGGAATATAAACACTCACAAGAATATACAAGGAAAACTCCTGCAGCAAGTAGAAAGGCTTACAGTTTATGAAGAGTGCCTCTAAATTAGGACAGCATATCTTCTTCAGCATTGTTACATCAGTACACCAACATTCGTTGAAGTAAAAACACGTTCCACCACCTCTTTTTTCCTCGATAACTCTGCGGTGTGATCCGCTCTGAACAGCTGGAAGCCCAGTGGATGTAATGCGCTGTCCGGAATGGCTTCACTCAGCCAGATTTCAGTGAAGCGCGAGCAGAATTTGCAAAGTCCTTATTTTTGCGGATGAGAAGTAATTAGTCCATTTTGTTAGGAAGAAAGCGGAGATTCGCTAGATGGATGCCTGGCCACTGTCAGAGCTTGACCAGCATGCCAGCTTGCTTCCCATGTTTGCATCTTTTAACGCGCTTGTACAGCACCGCTGCTCCTCCTCTGACTAAAATGTCCAACAGAATATCCAAATAATCAAAAACTGGTAAAAGTTTGTCTGGCGTATGCTGCTGAATATTCAGCAGCTCGTCTCTGGTAAAAAAACAAAACAAAACAAAACACAAGACAAGCAGTAAAAGAACTGGAGCGATCCAGAGCGAGGCGGCCATCCGTAGCACCATCTTCGCATGCATCAATGGTTGATTGATTGGGTGAGTTTTCTCCAATTAAAACCAATCCTGGAATCCTGAATTTGTTCAGCTGTCTATGTGATAGATGGCACAGGTCTGCCGTTGATTAAACAAACAGACTGTCCCACCTCAAACTCATGCCATTGGTTGCCAATGTTGCTGCATCAGGCAGTCGGCTGCTCCAACAAACAAAGCAATATATTTACAGAGCCACAGAGACACAGTGTTTATAGTTTCCAAAGAAATCAACCAAAGAATGGCTTATAGTTCTCTCTGCATATTAAGCTGGGATAGGAGTAAGAATCTTTACATTGACAGTTTACATACAATATACTGCAGCAATAATAAGAGTAGTAAGCTAATCCAAACATCACTTCAATCACTCCCTTAAGCTTCCTTCTTTCTCTACTCCATCTAACACACACTGTGTTCATGGTCTTTATCAGAGCCTCAGTTTTCATGAGTGTCAAGTTACAGAAGATATTGTCTCCTCCAGATTATCTCTTTGTAGGTCTCTGATAACTAAAAGACCTCTTCTCACTTTCACTTGTGGGAATCGATAATCAGCGATAGCTCGACTAACATGTGTGTATACCCCCCTTTTCAGCGTCATCTGTATAAATCAAATCTGGATCTTGATCAAGACACTCACCAAACCAAATATTTAATGATGCACCTCTAGAATTAGTAATCTTACCAGAAGTTTGGACCAACGCAATTTGTGTAAATGATGACAAAATATATTTGGGTGAACTTTAAGGGCCAGTTAGCAAACAACTAGCAATATAATGGATAGTAAGTTGCAATAAAAGAGAGCCATGTAATAAAGGCATATATTCTACAGGAGCAATGGAAAAAGGTCAACTATTTTGCTTGCTGTCCACACTGAGGCGTGAAACTTTGCGAATGAAAATGGTTAGTTGGGTGAAAATAAAAAAAAAATAAATGAGGGAGATATGAAGGCAGCTGTTTAAATATGGTACTCTAAAGGTTTCTGATTGAATATTTATAACTTGCATCTCAAAAACTTTGATTTAGAGCTCCATTAAAAACATCTAATCAAAAAAGCAGTAGAAACTGTTTTGAAACTGTACTCATGTGTAGGTAGGTGCAAGAGAAATAATTAAATCAACAATTTGACATTGACTATCAGTCAAATAATTTCCCACTACTTTCAAATCATCTCCTGCTCTTGACAGTGTGTATTTATATTCAGCGAGACTCCAGCTCCCACAGTGTGAGCTCACATGAAGCTTTTTAAGTCTGCCAGGGTGATTGTGCTTGGCAGTGAGGAGGAGTGACTATTTTAAACCCCTCAGGGAGCTGTACTGCTTGCGAACATCACTGTGTCTTCCTTGTCTGTCATTGTCTTTCTCCCATATTCTATTTTCCTCTCGTACCTGTTCCTTTTCCTCTAGTCTGGTTCTGAGGTCTGTGATCACCTTTGATCAAATCTGAACATTCAAATACCACACAGTAACCACCAGTGTTCCCTCTATTTTTCTCAGCATCATTAGCACTTTGAGAGCAAGTTTAAGATCGATGAGTTCACACATAATGCCATATTTTCATCAATCTCCACACTCCTGGAAATCATGGTTCTGGAAGCCCTTCATCAGTCCACTGATTGGCCATTTTGCTGCTCTCTGGAAGGACCCAGTAGTGCTCTACACTACTTTTATGTTATGCAGAAAGAGATTGTGTTGAACACCAGTATTAAGCTGTTCACCCCAAATTTGATCTGCTGTGTTGCTTCCTGCATATCCCTGTAGTGAGGGAACAGATCAGTCACAGTCTTTATTCTTCTCTCAGTGCATTACATAACTTACAAAATTGAAAATAGAGCGAAGACATCCAGTGGCACAACTTTCCATCACATTTCAACATTTCTCTTAAATTGAGTGAATTTAAAGTGAAAAATTATTTGTCAGACAGCTGTTTTGCTTCCATCACTAACTCAATCATTAGCAAATGGCATGAGAATGAGACTTACTACACATTCAGAGGGGCTTAACAATCATTCAAAAAGCATATGCAGGAATATACTGTGGTGTATGTACACATGGTGTCTTTACTCGGAGGGGGGAATTTACCAAGAAAGTGTCATTAATTTGCACATGTTGCCTGTTATTTTAGCAACCAGTTTATTAAAAAAATCCTGCCCAATGGACAGAAGGGTCAAATCATGTTGTCCTCAATGTACACACTCTGCAAAAACCCAGTTTGAAAATATAGATGCAGCCACTACTGAAATTATCCTACAGTTTCATGAGGTATCAAGAGTCATTAGGTGGCGTAGGGCAGCAAAGATCAAGAGGGGCCAGTGCATTCCTTTAACAAACATTGTTCGATAATGGTTTACATTTGCATTTGTTCATTTAGCAGATGATTTTATCCAGTGACTTAAAGATGAGGAGTTGGCCTTTTTGCTAGCCTGCATCATAACAACAGCACAGTCACAAATAGAACAGCATAAATCTACATACACTTATGGGCTCTTGGAGCGCTTTGTAATTTAGACACTAATGCAGCAAGTATTGTTTTACTTGTGCAATTTGCAGGAACAAGAATTTCTGAAATACATTTTTGGGAGGAACCCCCTCCCTCCATGGTATAGTCTTATATTCAATGCAATTTGTAAGATTTTTCCAAATATCACAAGATTAGTTTTACAACTTAATGGAGACCTATTATGCCCCTTTTTACAAGATGCAATACAAGTCTCAGGTGTTCCCAGAATGTGTCTGAAGTTTCAGCTCAAAATACACCACAGATCATTTATTATACCATGTTGTAAATGCCTCTTTTTGGGTGGAATCAAAAACACGCCATTTTCGGGTGTCTCTTTAAATGCAAATGAGCTGCTGCTCCCCACCCCATTTATCTGCATTGTGCTTGTCAGCTGATTCCACAGCCATTAAGAAAGGTGATTTGCAGAAGTTCACAAAATATAAGTGCGATACTTACATCTTCAGGATACAAAGCTGGAACACGAACAGTTGGTACTGATCTATGCTTGAATAATTTTTTTTGAAAAGCCTGCTTTATATCGACACTCATTCACAAAGCAGTTCGGTGTAAAATGATTTGCACAAACATGTATATGTTTTCAGGCACATTTCTTTCAATAACAAAACCTGTCCACTGCGTCTTCCATGGCTCTGATGCCGGCAGTACATGATGACCTTTATGAAGCCGAGACATTCATTATTCTCACTGTATCTGCACCAGTGCAAGGAAAACAAATGGCAGAGTGGATGTAGATCACTCAGGGGAGGATCTATGATAATATGGTGGAGTCTGTCACCAGTCGTGGGCGAGGCTTGCTCTAATGTGACATCACATTAGAGTAGAAATGAAAACCATTAATTTTTACACCGTTTTTGATTAATAGAAATATAAGAAAGAGGAGTGGGGGACAACACACACACACACACACACACACACACACACGCAATGCTAGTCTACAGAATGTGCCAATTTAGATAGGTGACTGCCCAACAACACTCCAAGAAAAGTGTTTAAAAGGAGCTGTTCAACCAGGGAGCCAGGAGCTGAAAACACAGAAGCTCATACAGACAAAAGCAGTATTGCAAAATAATGCTTCTAATCACAAAAACAAACTCGCCACTAAATACAAACTCAGAATTAAGACCCAACAGCAATTTTAACAACACTCCTTATTTTACTAAGCAGAGATGCTCAAAGCAACTCCAGTCAAATAAGGACTTTTAAATCCAAAGAGTGAAACATTTGCATCACCTGATGCAAAGAGATCTAAATAATGAGATCAATAATTAAGGTATCCTTTATCTTTATTACATTCTTTTAACCTGCACTGATAGAAATATGTGTTGCTGATGACTAAGAGTTAACAGCTCGTAAATAAGATTTTTTTATTGCGTTTGTAAATTAAATTGTTTCCTGTGAAGCATGTGTGTATTCTCTGTCTCTGTCTGTTATTGGCTCATGTTTCTATTAGAAATACATTCTCAAATCATTATTAAGACATTTCAAGTAATTGTGTCTGTAAAGAATGAATTATGTGCTGCTAATACCTGCATGTATAGGGTTCCAGTAAATCCTTGAGGCTAGGTCTGAAAACATCTTTAGATAGTCCAATGTTGCCATAATTACTAGTTCAAGTGTGAGGCATCTTTAATATTCATGACTCAAAACTGCATTTTTTACTCCACATTTATGAACAATTATAGCAGATATGCACAGTCTGACCAATCAGATTGGATTTTATTTGAGCACTTCTCGGCCTGAATGAAGGAACACCACCTGCAACTCAACCCAGCCAAGACCAAACTCCTTGTCTTTCCAGCCAACCCTGCTGTTGAACACAACATCACCGTGCAGCTGGGTTCGACTACAGTATCGCCTTCCAAAACAGTCAGAAATCTAGGGGTAACCATCGATAACAAACTACATTTCACAGACCACATCTCAAAGACTGCAAGATCATGTAGATTTACACACTACAATATCAGGAATATAAGACCCTTCCTCTCTGAACATGCCACACAACTGCTTGTTCAGTCACTTGTCATAACTAGACTGGACTACTGTAACTCTCTCATTGCAGGCCTTCCTGCATGTGCAATTAGACCTCTGCAAATGATCCAGAATGCAGCAGCATGACCGGTCTTTAATGAACCAAAGAGAGCGCATGTTACACCACTCTTTGTCCCTCTCCACTGGCTGCCGGTTGATGCTCGTATTAAATTTAAGACTCTGATGCTGGCATACAAAACAGTCACTGGGTCTGCTCCAGCATACCTAAAATCATTTCTGCAGAACTACACGCCAACCAGAAGCCTGCGGTCGGCTAAGGATCATCGCCTTGTACACCAAAGTACACTTGTACAAAGAGACACCAAAACACTCTCAGTTTCAACATACCAAGTTGGTGGAATGACCTTCCCAACTCCATCTGAGAAGCTGACTCACTCTCTGTCTTCAAAAAACAGCTAAAAACACATCTTTTCCAAGAGCACTTAACCAGTCACTAAAAAGTTTTTTTTATAAATAAATAAATTGTGTTGCACTTTAATCTGTTTTGAATACTATTCTGATGCTAGTGAAACTTTGTAATATGGCACTTTTTGTACCACTGTCTCCTTAACATTATGAACAAAGCCAAGTTAATTACTTTTTAAGTCAAAGTGAGTCTTGAAGAAATTATTTGATCCACTACTTAATGTTTATTCATAGTGTCTCAAGACATTTTAGAAAAACATTAGACCAGACCAAAAACACCAAATCAATGAGCCTTATTCATGAAAAAAGATAAGGACAAATTTATTTGTAAAATATGCATGAATCCATAAATATGGATTCCATTATTGGTTTTACTAACAATTTACATTCATTTGTTGCACTGTTTCAAGGCCCAGTTAGAGCATGAGCTTAATTTCCTTTAAGCACGGGGGTAGGTGTCACTTTAAAAACCCTAGAGCATTGTTCCACCATGCAATGTCAGATTAGTGTTTGTGGCAGGTTGAGTCGCATTCAAAATTAACATTTATGAATTTGTATTTTTGGTACTTTTGTATCACCAGTTGTTGCCTAATGGTAAACCTGTTTTACAATTAAAACAAATCAAAATTTGTGAACTTAAGAGAATTAAGACTAGTTTAGTTTTATTCTCTCCCCCCTTTCAGGGCTAACTTCTCCGATTGGACATGCTGCTTGCCAGACTGATGTCCAGCAAGTACATCTGGGGAGCAAAGGTGTGTGGTTTAAGTTTTTCCCTATGATTTGTTGATTTTGTTGGTATTCATCCAATAAGTCTCCTTCCCTTGACATAACTTAACATTTTAACGGGCAACATGCACCACAAAATGCATACTCTTTGGTTTCTTATAACGGGTATGAGAGTTTCTCGTCCAATCGTTTTATTTATTGTAGCTGGGTCTGTTTTGATTATGTGGGTCACTTGTCTTGACATTTTCTGTGACCGTTAAGCAGTGGTGGAAACGGCTGAGATTCACTAGGGAGGGGGTCAGTTACAAATGACTTTAAAATAAATTCTGTACTCAAACTTTGTTCATCTCATGTTCAGGAATCCTCTACTTGCAGCAATGCAAACATTTAGCATATTGTTCATTAAAGCTGCTAGTTTAGCACCTGTGAGGAGTCTGTTTCTCTGAGTCTGAGACTCTTTTCTATTTGTGCATCTGGGTTGTCCACGTCTCTGTTCCGGTTAGATCAAGTTTTTGTTCTTTCGAAACAGAAGTGTATGGACGATCTCTATAAGAACAACAGATTAATTAAGTTGTGAAGTGTTTCTTTTTTTTGGTTATTTTTATAACTGAAATTTCACTTGCTAGTGTAAATGATGGAGGGGAGGCAGGTGTAAGGCAATATATCATTGTTTCCACATTTTAAGTAGCAACCATTTTAAACAGTTAAAACAAAAATAATTGTTACTTTAGTTCTGTTAACATATTTAGGGTCTTTCCTGGGATTTGGTCATATTTAGGTCCCCAGAACATATAAAGTTGTGGTTCACTAAAATGTTGATATGTCCATTTATAATTAAAATAATCTCTATCGTAATATTGTCTTTCTACCTTAAACTAAGCAATATATAATGTCCCTCAGGCACTCCACTAAATTTGCACCTAGAAAAAATTAAAGTGCACACCGTCTATAATTTGTCAAGAGATTTTTATCAAAGATTCATGATTGTTTTTTCAATTTAAGGTTTCTAAAACTTTTTATATTAAGATTTGTTCCTCTGTCTGAACCCAACACCCTCACACCAACCGTTTTCAGCCAATAAAAATGTTGGTTCTGTCCATGTGACATTAACCAGAAGTGGCATCATTCAGCTGTCTTCAGCAGCATGGTGCAGAAATGGGTAAGATATCATAATCGGTTAATATTTTGGAGTGTATTATAGTAAGATGGGCATAGTCAAGCTCAACAACTTAACCCAGTCACATGAAATGAAGATATTATATCCAGGTGTGTGTGTCATGCATGCTATGTGGTCTTCTGTCCTACACCACATGAGGAACAGTGGACCTTTTTAGCAAAAAATCCACATCTGTCACACTCAACCCGGTCACATTTCTTCACTGTAAACTGAATATTGTAACAAATATGGAATAGTCAATGTATTAGGATACAATTGTATATTACAAATTCTATATATTTTAATGAAACGTGGAGTTTAAAAATAAGGGAGCAAATGGCCTTGTGGTTGAGATGAGTGATAATATTTGGATCATTAAAATGAAGACAATTAAAAATCAATACATTGTTCGCCGAGCACAGGGTTGGAGGTTTAATATGTGCATATTGCCACTACTTGGTAGGTCCCCGCGGTTACTCGCTTCAATGCGTGTGTGTGTATCGGTTGCCCGTGGAGAGCTGTATGCATTGTCGATCTGTTGCGTGCAAGTTTCCTGGCCACTCGCAATAGTCAACATTGCACAACCACAGATGTAAAAGATCCCACACATTTATGTGAACCCGAATGGCTTTCATAGATAATTGAGTGGAGAAAAGAGATACTCCTCATTCCCCTAACAAATGTAGTCAGTTTGAACGGGAATGCTGTTCTGCTAAGAATTAACTCTGGGAACTCCATTCCCCTGCGTCTTGTCCCCACAAATAAAACGCCAAAATTGATTTTGACTTTTTTGTACCTTAAGGCAACGTATCCTGGGAGATAAAATCTGACATAAGTAAAACATATCCAATTATACTTGATATTAGACCAAATGAGATGGTGACATGAAATAATTTTTATGCTAATCATTTTCCACTCTTGCTTGAGGGTTAACCAGAGTTATCCTGTTATTTCCTGTTTATTATTGTGCTGCCCTTCTATTCTACAGATAGCCCACTGCCCCTTTCTTAAGTGGCCAATCAAGATCCAGTGGATACCAAATTAGATGTAGCTTTGTATCTGGAGTTTTCAAAACAGGTGCTCTTTCAATTTGAGCCTGACCACAAGGGCATTATATGTATAACTCAAAATTGGTCTGTTTATACAAATAAGGAGTGTATTTATTTTTAAAGGTGGTCATGGACCAGAACTGACTCTGTTGCCGGAGCCCAGCCCTCACCCCCACGATGAGTTGCCGGAGCCCAACCCTCACCCCCACGACGAGTTGCCCAGCCCTCACCCCCATGACGAGGATCCCAGCCCTCACTCTGGCCCCCAGGAGCAGTAGCTGCCCACCCTTGGTGCCCAGCAGGAGCAGCAGCCCACCTGTGACATCCAACAGGAGGAGGATCAACTCACCCTTGATCCCCAGGAAGAGGAGCAGCTCAGTCTTAATCCAAAATGTGCTAGAGTTAAAGGTCATCCTAGAACTGTTCATCATTGAATCTCTGAATTTTATGTTTGTTTTTTTGTGTTTTTTATGTGTAAAGTTAAATGTCCCATTAATAAATGTAATTCGGCCAATGCTGGCAAAAGAAACATGTATCGCATATTCACACAGGAATGTCCACAACTGACCAATCTGAGAAATTGTCTAGGCTGTTGCTGCAGAACTCCTTCTCCCCACCTCTTTCTGACTGCTATTACATACACTTTTTATGCCTTCTATATAGTTTTACTATACATACTAATATTTAACAAATTAAATCATTGATGTATAACGATCAGGATTAGTGATACATTTATTCCATTAATGTATTAATTGCTTTTATAGGTTTTATAGGTGTAAATGGGTCAACATTATTTACAATAACTGACCCACATGATAATGGTTAACAAAGATGTCCATTTACTAATGCACTTGACTTGATTTTTGCCTTGAATTTAAGTTATGTAAGCTGCAAATCATGCACACACTTTTGTGTGTGAAATCATGTGGTCAAGAGAAGTATTAATAACCTATACTATACTAAATTAATTGATTTATGATCAAAATTTCGAAACCTCAAAAACCACACACAGATCTAGAACCTTTAGCAGCAGCGATGCGGAAGATGGCGCTTAATGATATCACATGGTTTCAATGGATGTTACACAATAAAATAGTGGTCTTCCATTGGTCATGCACTGGTGTGTTTAAGTATACGTCCAATGACGCATATCACAAGACGGTGTCCTTGTACCTGCACAATGGCCACTATTTTATGATTAAGAAATTGAATGTGTTCATAGGCACTCCATAAGCATGTGACTACTGCTACCAGGGTTTTACTAACCGTAGAGATCATAGCTGCAAATACGTCTGTTATATCTGCAATGGTCCTGACTGTTATAAATACCCCATCAAAGCAATGCAGCGACTGTTTGCGGTACTGCAAATCTGACTATTGTTAAGAAAAGCATAAGCAACTGCCATTACATCAACAGTTTGCACAGTGTACTGTTACAAAATACAGTCAAATGTAATCGACGTTTTGTCAGTGCCACCAACCTCAAACCACACGTGTGCAGCCGAACAGTGTATCCATTGTGGTGAAGAATTGATTAATGACAGTGTACGTCAATGCTTTATACAACCAATAAAGCTCGAGGCACCTAGTGACAAGTACATATTCCTAAGATTTTGAGATCCGATACTTAAATGGTAAACGCGTTGCAAACTTGCAAAATTGTCATTACATTTAAAGGGGAGGAGTTCACAGCCGCTGGTCCAGACTGTATAGAACGACTTATTAAAAGGTTTTGACATCCACGTTATCAGAATTTCGTGTGGATTGCCCACAATGATTCTGGTTTTGATAACTTTATACTTTTGGAATATTTTACAAAAGCAGGGCTCACACTTAAAATCACGATGCAAGGATGTCGGATAATTTTAATGTATGACAACACATTCAAGCAGCATTTTATTGACAGGTATTCATTCATCCCTATGAGCCTGGCCATGTCATCTGCTGTGTTAAATCTAACCTGCTCAGAGAGGTTATTTTCCGCACAATTTCAACAGATTAGAAAATGAGAATTACATCGGACCGTACCCAGACAGGCATTTCTATGGCTATGAGACAATGTCTGAAAAAGAAAAGGATCCGTTTGACGAATGGTATGTTACAGTATCAGGTAAGATTAAAAAAGAACTTGCTATGTATGGCAAGAAGGATGTTTTGCGCAGGGATGCTTGCATGAATTCATAGTTTACAAAACTTGCTCCATATAGATCAATGGCAATGATCTATGTATGGTAGTGTATAAAACCCACTTCCTACCAAAAGACACCATAGCTCTGACCATAACAACGCGTACACCAGTCAGAACAAGACCAATTCAAATGTTTCCATTGAATGGCTTGAATATATTAAAACAACACGCAGCGTAGACATTCAGCATGCGTTAAACCATGGCGAGATGGTGATTTGGAAAATACCATATTGATGGTTATTATGAAAGGGACGGTGTAAAAAAGGCTCTCGAATTCAACGGCTGTATGTTTCACGGGCATGAATATCGTTATAATCCTAACCGTTTACACCCGTTATCAAAGCTGCCCTACGGCACACTCAGAAGACAGTTTGATGACAAGCTTGAAATTTTAGAGCGTGCTTATGGGTTGGAGGTAGAAGTGATGTGGGAGCGTGCTTGGAAAACTGCTAAACAGACTGGTGTTGATGTAATGGCATTTATGGCCGCTTGCATACATCCTGAAAGATTGAAACCATGCAATGCTCTATTTGGTGGTCGTACTAACGTGTATAAGCTGTATCATAAAGCTGACAATGGTGAAAAAAATACGATATGTCGACTTTACAAGTTTGTAAAGACACGGTTGCACTAATTCAGTGGTGTTACATGGATGGAAAAAGGCAGTCAGACCCGTGGCAATGTATTTCTTGGTGCATTTACAACTGCACATGCGTGTCTAAAGCTGTATGAACTAATGGATAAGCTAGGGGATGGGCTGTTGTACAGTGACACAGACGGAGTCATCTTTACTTCTAGAGATGGCGCCTGGGAACCTCCATTGGGACCTTACCTCAGTAATCTGACTGATGAGGTTGGGGATGGGGATCACATTGTAGAGTTTTGTTCAGGGGGCCCAAAAACATACGGCTCCCGCACTGCTGGGGTAAGGAATGCATGAAAGCCAAGGGTATCGCTCTCAATGCTGTAAACTCAAAAGCCGTTAGGTTAGACACTCTTATTGGACTTGTTGATCACCATGTCATGGGGGAAGATAATAGTAGGCATATACTTGCATACACAGACACTATTGTAAGAAATAAAAAATGCATCACACTACACAACAGGTCAGTTGTTAAAGTATAAGGTGTTGTACAACAAACGTGTCCTGCTCCCTGATTTCACCACGCTCCCATATGGATTCTGACAATCTTTTTGGACAGGGGTGTGAGAGAGACAGATGGTTTGGATTTCAGATTGCAGCATCCATTTTCATGTGTGATAAGCGGCCCTTCAAACTTGGGAATGTCATATTTTGTAAATGTTATTGTAAAATGCTGTATGGTTGATTTCTAAAAAAATCTAAAATATTGTATATTTATGATTGTTGGCAACCATTGTTTGACAAAATTACATTTGTTGAAGGACTACTACAGACTATGAATGATGATGATTTATTCCCTGTCAGCAAAACAAATTTTCTGATCCTCGATGACCTGATGAAAGAGGCCAGTGGGATCAATGAGGTGAAGGTGTTCACACCGTATGTTCACCACAGAAATCTTAATGCTATTTATATTGTACAGAATGTATTTTGCCAGGGTAAATCCAGCAGGACCATCAGCTTAAACACAAATTGTCTGCTGTTGTTTAAAAATCCAGAGACACCAATCAGATCAATGTACTAGGAAGACAAATGTATCCCGGAAACACAAAATTTATGGAACGTTATCAAGATGCAACCAACAAACCTTTCGGTTACCTGATGATTGATTTTATAAAACAAAAACACCCGAACACTCACGCTCAGAACTGATTTACTTTCACCACATCCCAGTATACCTCCAGAAAAGAAAGTAGTGAAAAAAACGTTGGATGGTGAAAATGTCAGCTAGACTGTTTTAGAAACATGCCTCTTTTAAAAATTATTAAAAGCACTTGCCACAGACAAGCTCATTGTGTGAAGTAGCTCTTAATGAACTCTGTGGCAATATACCACTCGCATCACAACAATATCAGAAGCTAAGGAGGAGGAAAAGAGAGATCAAATTTGTTGCAGATAAGAAGATTGGGGTTAAAAGAAAAAGACGGCTGATAAACCAACAGGGTTGATTTATTCTTCCCCTCTTAAGCGTCGCAATCAGGGCTTAAATTGTGCCGGAACAAGTCGGATCCCAATCTGGTACCTCCGAATTTAGATCCGGCACCTGTTTTGGGGGATCCCCCATCTCATGCAGCACTGAAAGACATTAATGCTGACCTGTAACCTACATATGTTTTATGAAAAATCAAGTATAATAATGATTAATGTCGTCAATAACATGCTATATAACTTTTACATGTAAAACAATAATAAAAGAAAGAAATTAGCTATATGGAGTGTGTAGTCCATGCCATGTTTTGGTGATCTATTCCTATTTCCATGGTAATAAATGACCTCTCTTCTTGGTGGAGTGCAGAATGATGCCGAAAAGACATCTTAATTTACTGAATTATTTTAGACCAGGCCCAATGTCTGAAACCAAACAGGCCACAGTAATTATAGATACCACAAAGAAGCCGAGTCACTTTGTCAGCAGTTTGGCATTGACAACTCTCGATCTGCCATTCGGGCTTTGAGGGAATATCGAGAGAACGGCGGTGATCTCATCCCAGTGGGATTATAAAACGTTGTGATTGCGGTCAACACTGTTCCGATTTCAAGTGCAGAGCATCTCTCTACACCTCCACAATTTCTTCGCTTCTATTTCTCTGCCTTGTTGGACCCCCACTATCTCAGTTTAACACCATTCCATATGTGAGGTCATGGATTTCAAAAGGACACATGACTGCAAAAGCCACCTGAAGCAAAGCACGAAATAGAGAGACAGAAGGGAAAGCAATATCTGTTTTATGGTCTATCTTAAACAACTAAAAGTAACTTTACTATGGCATTGCTTGTGTTGATTACATTGTTTATTCAGTTTTTGGTTTGTTTGTGAAGTGCACGCTAATCCCCTAATCACTTGCCGGATTGGTCACCCGCTATGTTCCGGGACCTCGCAATTTACAAATTAAGCACTGGTCGCAATCCCTTTTATCTCCAGCTTAGTTGCTTCTAGATAACTTTTGGGGATGGAGTATGCAGAGATGTTTATAGTGCCACAGCATCAATTGGATAAACTAAAGACTGGACCCCCTTGAGTCTATTTAACAGGTTGTGGAGAATGATTTGGACATGACTATAAGAAGTATTATTCACAGATCTGATTTGGCCCATTATGAAAAGGCAAATCTGTACACAAATTCTTTACAGCGATTTTTAACAATTGCTAGACAAGGGGACAGAGGAACCCAAACATACCCATCTGTGACTGTCGGTGTAAGTGACCAGGATGTAAAAAAAAGTTAGTTACATTTTAGATAAAATATCTAAAACTAAAGATGTCACTTCTTGGCATGAGTCGGGCGAGTTTGTGTTTAAAAGTAGAACAATCCCTGGTTAACACATGCTCGATTTAGTTAAAAGGTATCACGGCTCCACAAAAGATTGCTGATGCACGGAGACCTGTTGGATAGAACGAGTTTCAGGAGGCTTTTGCTACTTATACATACCATACTCAACGGTACCAAATCATTATGTCGAATATGGCATAAACTATTAAGTTGATGTTTCGGGGTAGCGGTTGTCTAATAAAAACTTCTAGTCGAATATTTCCAGACTTGATAAGTGATATGTGCTGACTGCACTCCTCATCTGGTGTGAGACTGAATGCGTAGAGGGGGGTATAGCAGTGCAGAAAGTCTTCCCTATCAATAGATAGAGCCTGATTTTTAAGATGATTTCCAGAAGCCAATGCTATCTGGTAAATTCCCGCACTGCAGAACCACTTTAATATTGTGGCTGCAGAGGCTTTGCTGGGTGCTGTTGTCCATCCAGATAAATGGCCAAAAATTCTAGGTCATAGTTTTTAAATGAAAATGGGTTTTTATTATAGGCTCCTGCAAATGCATCATTCTCAACCATCGCTAGAACCATAGATTTTAGTACAGTTCCTAAGAATAAGTTTTCTTGATTGCAGACATGTGAGCCAGCAGGAAGTTTTTCAGGCACACCCTGTCGATGGGGTACTTGGCAGTTGTTGAGAGCAGTACTTGTGCATGGCCCAATCTCACAACTGGTGATACAGATACCTTTTTCACAAATAGTGAGGCTGACGGGATGTTTCGTTTATAAGCTACAGCGTTGCTCCACATCAAGCAAAATTCATCTTTATCGCTCATCATGCAAATTTTTAGTGTCCACCCTGTTAAGCATCAGTTTTTATTGAAAAGTTTTTTCACTGTGAACGGGTGTGAGTAGCTCAACCACATTACTGGCATTGGTAAAGGCCGCTCTCTTTGTCAGACCGCGATTACCCCCAGCGGGGTCTGCCACATCCATATGTCCAGCCATGTATTTGTAAAAGAGCCCTGCAGAGAAAGGCATTTCAAGGGTATCTTTACCATAATTGGTAAGACATTGTATTATGCACCGATAAGGATGTGTGACGGTCTCCAAGCGACACATCCACTTGTGGAAAATATTGTTGCCCCTGCAATATCTGTGCCATCAGCATTAGTGATTTTGAGATGCAAAAACACCAATGTGTTGTTTAGGTTTACATAATCCTCAAGTCCCCATGATAAAAAAACTCCAAAGGTGATGAGTCTGATTTAGCTGACAATGGTGGTACATCTATATAAGTATATTGTTCAATAGTGGTTTGAGTCAATGGAAATGTGAACAGATCCAGTTTGGTGTTTAAACACACTTCTGACAATATAAAATATTGTTTTTGGTCTTTTTGATGTTGCACGTTTTGTTGTCTCCTTGCGCTTGCATTTTATGGCTGATGCTTTCTTGGGCATGTTTTGTTTTCTTCTGCGTTTGTCCACTCCTCTGCACACCTGGTGGCCTAGATGCTCTTTTGTGAGCCATCACCATTAGACCGGATCCATCTTGAGTACTGTTGTTATTAAAAGACCATGATAATGTGTTGCTAACAATGTCACTTTGTATGTTTTTTGCAGCTGGTTTATGATATCTAAATCCTTGTTTTAGCAATAGTATACAGCCGTACCCAAAAGTATTGGCATTGACAAATTTGTGTTTCACACATTTTTCTGCTTCAGTTGTTGTTCTGTTGATCCACATTGTTTCTAGATTATTGTGCAGAGTGATTAGATGCATTTTAAATAATTGCAAAAAGCTTCATTGGCCATAAAATTTACTTTCACAAAAACCCAAATTTCACTGTTTTCTGGCCCTGGCACAAAATGACCAGCTAACATAATTTCACTAATCATATCAGCAGCACCTGGGAAACTGTGAACAAGTTCCAGTCAGGTGAAATAACTCTATCATTCTGATTGGATTACAAGAGCAGACTGATTGCTATAAATGTAGGGAAGACGTGCTTCCAATCATTGTGTTCTTGTTAGCAATGGTTACCTCTAAAGAAAGACGTGCAGCCATCATCACTTTGCATCAAAATGGCCTAACGTGCAAGGAAATTGCTGCAAAGTATATTGCACCTGAAAGAACCATTTACTGGATCATTGAGAACTTCAAGGAGAGAGGTTAAACTGCAGTGAAGAAGGCTTCAGGACATCCCAGAGTGTCCAACAAGCGCCAGGACCGTCTCCTCCTGATGAGTCAGCTTTGGAATCTTGTCACCACCAGTACAGAGCTCAATATTGGCAGCAGGTTGGTGTTAGTGCATCTGCACGCACAGTGAGGCAAAGACTTATGGAAAATGGCCTGGTGTCAATAAGGGCAGCAAAGAAGCCACTTCTCTCCAAGAATACATCAAGAACAAATTGAAATTTTGCAGGAAGTAAAAGGATTGGACAGCAGAAGTCTGGTGCAAAGTTATTTCCTCTGAAGCCCCCTTCTGACTTTTTGGGACATCTGGAAAATCGATAGTCCAGAGAAGAAAAGGTGAACGCTACCTTGAGTCCGGTGTCGTGTCAACAGTGAAGCATCTTGAGCCCATCCATGTGTGGGGTTTCTTTTCACCCAAGGGAGTGGGCTCTCTCACAATTCTGCCCAAAAACTGCCATGAAAAAAGAATGGTATCAAAACGTCCTTCAAGAGCAACTTCTCCCAATGATCCAGGAGCAATTTGGGGATGATCCGTGCATTTTGCAGCATGATGGAGCACCATGTCACAAGGCAGGAGTGATAATGAAGTGGCTCGGAGATCATTATTTTGAAATTTTGGATCCGTGGCCAGGCAAATCCCCGGATATTAATCCCATAGAGAACCTGTGGTCAATCCTCAAAAGGCAAATTGACAAGCAGAAGCCCACAAATTGTGATAAACTCCGAGCACTAATAAGGCAAGAATTGATCGCCATCAGTCAGGAGCGATCTTGCAGAGGTTATGAATAACAAGGGTCAACACTGTAAATATTGACTCTTTGCATATATTGAATGTTTTTGCCAAAAAAAAAAAGCATTTAAAACACTATGAGTTTGGTTACAGTTTCTATAGCAACCCCTGGTTTTAATCCTAAAATATTTGCCAACTTTCCATAAAATGTCAGTGACGTCTTCGGAGGGGCTTTCAGAAACAATTTGTTTTAAACATGGTCATAACCAAGACTAAAGACTATCCAGTCTTTAATCTGTAAGGTATATTTGATATGTTTTGATCGCTGCTGATGAAAATCTCTTTGCCTTCAACAGGATATTTGGTGATGTGTTTCTCACTATCTGTAGCTGTCTGTAACATGACACAGGATATTCAAATTCAATCAGTCCAACTTGCCATTCTCCTTTTAGGTTTATAGTTCTCGCAAACCTGGTCGTATAACTAGATATGCGGTTTTCCGGATAAACCGATAACGAGGCGTTGCAGGGCAGCGTGACATAAAATCCACCCTCAGTCATGGTTGGTTTTTACATGAATGTGTGCGACCTATGTAGGTCTTTTGTTTTTAAGGCTTCTGTACATCAACCAATTCTTTCTGGTCGATCCATGACACAAATTTTGCAGGCCATCCAGGCCAGCGAACCAACACTAACGTTTTCCGGCCTTGTTTCTTGTTTTTGTTCACAAATATTTTTTGTAATTCCTCCTCATAAAAAACGTTGTCAATGACATCCGTCATAATCACACAATCTGTAGACAAGATGTAGACAAGAAAAACAAGATTCCTTTTGTATTTTAGAGGGGCAGTTCTATGTAGTGTGCAGCATTAGAGTGTGTAAGCAACTTCGCCGGTGTGCCAGACCAAAACTTTTATCGGTTAAACAATCATCCGTTTCTATTAAAACAGCATCTTTTAAACGTTTTTTTCCCTCCTAAAAAACCCAGGTTAGAAGGTGTATGTAATAAATATTTTTCATTTCTTCTGACATATTGTCACTTCAGTCTCCACAAAAGAATAACGCAGATGACTGAAGTGTTTTGGGTTTTTATTTCAGTAAAAGAGAACACTGGCTTCATACAGCATCGAGGTACTGTAGAAATTTTATACACATGACAATGCTTTTCTCAAGATTGTAATCAACTAGTGTTTCAAAAATTTCACAAATATCAGTCTGGTCATTTCTTGACAATTACACATAAATCAGCCACAAACATACACATTATGTCAGCAATTCTAATACAACTGCCACATTCAGTCACCAGGTCTAGTATTTTTCTGATAGTTGCACAAATTGGATCGCCCGCATTAATATATAATAACACATTTGCATCAAATTTGTTCACTCATTTGACATACAGACATTTGCTTCTTGCAAAAACGTTGGGGATCAACACCACATCCGTTTACAGCAATGGGTACATCAACACAGTCATTAATGATCTTGTACATTTAAGTTGGTCATCTCACATCTAATACGACGTTTAAGTAGACACTTTGCCAGTCCTGTTGCACAGCACGTGTTCCCCATTTCAGTATCACACTCGGGCAACTTGTGTGGTGCCTTTCCAGTTGTCCGCGGCGTCATAGACAATCTGTTTGCTGCTGACGTCCACAACTTTCTCTCTGACTTCTCAAAGCTTTTTCACAATGTAAACTTCGTCACGCAGTTCATGCATAATAGTGTCCACTGCCCCCTTAATCCTCTGGGGGTGAATCCTCAAACCACACCGGCTCAATGCTTGAGCTATGATGTGTTTAAGTCCAGGTTTAATCAGATTACGAGACAGTTCCTCAAAGTATGTGTCAAAGAAATAGGCGTCCAACTCGGTTTACATTATTGTTAAAAAATTTAAGCAATGCTCTCTGAAGCTAACATAAAGTCAGGTCCTGGAACATACACCAGTTTGACTGTTATTTGATTAATTGTGATTAATTACTAAGGGAGATAATGCGGTCGAAAGGAGACCACCGTTATTTCATAATGTTTTGAGCAGTACTGTAAAGTTTGTTGTCATTCACAGCCATACAAAGCCCCCCACCAACAGTTTGAGTCTTTAAAGCATTGCGGTCAAACCGAATCAGTGTAAAGCCATCTAAATGAAAGTCTGCAGTATCCTGGTAGAGCCATGTCTCAGTAAAAAAAAAAAGACTTGTGCGATAATAATCCTCATCATACCTTATCAATGCAGACAGCTCTTCAATTTTATTCATCCGCAATCTAACGTTTGATAAGATTATAGCAGGTAATGGCAATCTGCTACCTCTTCTCCGTAGCCTTTTGAGTACTACTGCTCTTGAGCCCCTTTTCCTCCATTTCCCTTTAGTCTGTTTGTAGCTTAGGTTGACCAGCAGGCACTTTGGGACATTTTTAAGAGTGCTGAGTCCATTGTTGGAGATAAAGCAAATGGGTGCAAGTCTATCAGAAACCTCCGTTGAGTTTTCCATGGTTGGAATACATGTTCCATTCAGCGGTTTGCAGAAGGCCACGATTGGGTGTAAAATAACCACCAGAAGTCCCAGAGTTGTCCAAAAAACAATTACTACGAAACAAAAACTAAAACTCTTAAACACTTAAATGCAAAAGCAAACAAACACACACAGAATGACTAATGCAGCAAAATTATTGGGTAAAATGAATGATAGGCTACATCATACAGATTTTAGGTTAGAATTTAAGCGGTAGGCTATAATCAGCATGTATAGGTCTTGAGAATGGTCACCATTTCCTTTAAGATTGTTTTACAAATATTTAAGCACATATTTAAATTCATTTTAAATGGTCCAGTGTAACAAGGGAATTTTTAAATGTATCTATCTCAATTACTATGAGTTTAAAAAAGTTGCATGCATCAAAATTATATGTGACATAATAAGATGGCTTTAATGTTTGTTTTTTCTTATCATTATGTCTGTCAGTGTCTATGCGGATTCCTTTTTAAACACGCTTCCTGTGCACCAAAAGGTAATAAAAAGAGAATGCTGTTCACCCCTCCACTCCCCTGCTACAAAGTCACTACAAAAAAAAAGATGTCACAGTACCAGTGTTTCTGCAGTACTGGTTGTACCGAGCACAGACTCTGCTCGATACATGACTGTGGGGGGGAATTAGCGCACAATTTTTTTTCTAATTATTGTATTAAATTAAAACCATGATATGTTATAGAGTTCATTAAAAACACTTCTCAAAATGGCTCACATCAAAATAAAAGCTTATCTGTGCATGTAGTAATTATACAGAGTTGTAAAAATGTCTTCATTCACAGAATGCGACATCCACAACAAGTTTCCTGCAGGATCAAAGCACATGTTTCATTTATGTGTCATGTGCTGAACCTGTTAGTCACTGCAGAGCACGTGATTTTTGTTTTCTTTATTGTAGACGAAGTGTAATTCATATAGATGGATAGATGCTTGAATTTTACATAAAATAACCAGAAACATTGTTCATTTGAAAGGTTATGTGCTTCGATCAAAAAAATGATTTACTCACCCTCATGCCATCCCAGATGTGTATGACTTTCTTTTATTTCTATTATTACAAATTATGATTTTAAGAAAATTTCATTTGTAGGTCCACAGAATGTAAGTGAATGGATGCCAAAATGTTAACGCTGCAAAAAGCACATAAGGGCATCATAAAAGTGATCCATATGACTCCAGTGTTTTAATCTGTGTCTTCAGAAGCAATATGATACGTGTGGGTGAGTCCAGTCCATAAATATTTCCCTGCCCTGTAGGGGGCAATATGCATGAAGAACAAGAATCACCAAAAACACATGAAGAAGAATGTGAAAATGAAAGTTTTCAGTGGAGGATTACTTTCATGCTGACTTTAGGGCTGAAACAATTAGTCGGCATTATCCATTATCCAATGTTGACAATAAAAAAAATTGTCTGCAAAATTTTTCGTTGTCAAATAGTCGTTTGATCTCATTTAACGTAACATGGGATCACATTAAACTGTAATGATGGTGCGTGAGAGCAGTACTGCAGTTCACGCAAGACTGAGGAGAGGAAGAATTACACAAATCAGTCCAGAGGCACTCTAAACTTTCCAAGCAGCTTCAGGTGATGTAGATCACAAAGTATGAGGGAATAATTATGTAAAAATATGAAATAAGTAAATATAGAAGCACTCATGTTGTGGAATAAGTGGAGCCAGAGCTCTTTAAAGGAAACACTCTGATCTTTAATTCAGTTATCTTTAATGCATTATAGCTTTATTTAAGTTCAAATAATACAGAAGCAGATCATGTAAATAACTCCAAACTCAGAAACTGGCATTTTTCTGTGCGGTCAGCACCTCTATGAGTTGTGCAAATGTCCCGATCTAAGGGGGGGAGATTGAAACTGAATCCGGCTGATGCACACTCTGAGACGCTCATCTCTCGAGCTCACGCGCTCAATGCAGCTAGATTATAACGTGATGGCTCGTGACTTATTGAATCATAATATATGTATCACTGCACGTTTCTTATCATGAAGAAAATTGGCAATACACAGCTATATTAATAAGAGGGAGTTTGTTTTTTGAGTTAAAGATGGATTGAAGTGAACAGAAAGGTGAGAGGGGAAGTCTTCGCCCTATTATACACTGCAACGAAATATGATTTTGATTTGAATTTGGCTTGTTTTCCAATATAAATATCTAAAACTCCTTTAAAACAACATACATTTTATTTCGCAGCTATACTGCAGAAGACAAAAATATTTCTGAGAATGTTGAATATAATATTACAAATACAAATATTTTAAAATATCTAAAAATCCTTTAATAAAAGATGCATTCACCTGAGAAGCAGCATATAAGATATTTAGACTTGCTTTTAGAGAATAGATCTTGAATATAAATATATTTTGTCTTTACTGCACTTGCAGAAGTATAACCAAGTGTGGAAATATATGTATATTCAGGGACGGATTATGACTTGCAAAGACCTCGGGGCCAAATATCTCCAAGGGCCCCCCTCCAAAAGTTGTTGACGGGGGGAGTTTCGTTTCACTTGTAATAGATGAGGTACCTAGAGATGATACATGCAGTGTTTTGTCTTTTATATATATATATATATATATATATATATATATAAAAGACAAAACACTGCATGTATCATCTCTAGGTACCTCATCTATTACAAGTGAAACGAAACTATATATATATATATATATATATATATATATATATATATATATATATATATATATATATATTTAAATAAATATTGAGAAGAGCATGCTAGTGTCATTCCTCATTAATTGAACATCTATAACATCAGTGAGAACACCTACATTTGCTCCAAGGTAAATTAAAGCAAATAAACAACTTAACATTCATTCATTTACATATTGATCCAGGTCTTATTAAAGGTGAGAGTAAATAAAGAGATCACAGCATCAAAATGAGTGTGTTATAAGACGTTATAAGCAGTTCTTTTCACTTGCACTAATGTTCTGAGGTTTGTAAATGCTTTCAAGTGACGATTTTCTCTTTTTATGTGACTGTGTTGATCATTTACCTCGATTCTGATTCACAGTCTGCACAGTATTCAGTCAAATTACTGAGTAATTTAACTATTTATTTTACAAAAACATATGCTTTACAATGTCATTCTTAATTCCAGTTCATGTAATAACATTACCCATTCCATTTATGAGAATATGTAGCCAAAAACTGCATCATTCACAGCAATCTCATTCATTCCAATGAGGAGTTCTGCAGAGGTTGTCAGAGCAAGCGACCATAACCAAGCGGGCAGATCTTAGCGAATGCTTTAACCTGCAATACTTTTCTTTCACAATCCATGTGAACTGCTCTAAAAGTGCTAAAAACATAAGCCCATGAGCATTGTGTGTGCGCACAGAACACTGCATCAGCAGTTTATTCTGAAGAGCACAAAGACCATAAATTATTTGTCTTTAATCAATGGCTTTTGCAGTTTTAGAATTGCATATGACCATATATCATTTTTTTTATTTTCTTTTTCTATTAATTGTGTAGCCCTGAAGGATCATGAAATGAGTCTGCTGATGTGCTCTTTATGAAACTTAATGGCCAAATAAAGGCACATTAAAATCATGGTGATATTTAAAATAGTGCTTAATTATATATTCAAAATCAGTGTGATTTTATCGTGACTATTCGATATATCGCCTGTAAAGCGCATAACTTTACTTTTAAATAAGATTTACTGCCAAATTTCTGTGGGCAGCAACAGTGCAATGTTAATTATTTCAAGGTCAGACTAATATTGAAAATGGCCTTTTGTTTGTTCATGATTCTATGTTTTTGTTCTGTCTTTTTGGGAAGGATGCTTTGGTGGGTGTTTCTATTCTTTAAAGACTGACTGTAGCACAAGAAAAAAAGCTTTGTTGTGTTGGCTGAGGAGCAGCATATCATTAGTTGGACCAACTCACAGATATGTATTGTTTGCAAAAAAGGCAAGTTTTTATGAACAAAGTGAAAAAACGATACAATAACTTTCTCCTGTGGAACACAAGGAGTCTGGAGTCACTCAGCATGCCCTGGATTCAAACTTGCGACTCCAGGGGTGGTAGTCAGCATCTTTACTCACTGAGCTACCCAGGCCACAGTCACTAACTTGAACACTGTATGGGAAAAATGGTGACTAAGACTCAAATACAGCCTAACATCTCCTTTTGTGTTCCACAGAAAACAGAAAGTCATATGGGTTTGGGACATGACGGTGAGAAAATGAAGACAGAATTTTTATTTTTAGGTGAAACATCCCTTTAAGACTACACGGGAAGCATGGCTTCCAATAAAGCGTCATCGGAAATGCAGCAATGTCACGTTTAACATGTACAAATAATCTACAGTTGCAATCATAATTATTCAACCCCCCTGACCAACAAGACATTCTGGATATGTGAATTATCTAACACCTCAGTAAACAGTCAAAGCAATACACATTTGAGTGATTTCGAGAACAAAGAGTTCAGTTTAATCAAATTTCAAATAAAAAACTAATTCTCAACGTCCCAAAGTCAATCATTTGTGGAGCATCCTTTACCCTTTTATAACATCCAATAAATATTTCATGGAAACGTTCTTAAGCTTCAGACATCACTCTATAGCAATCTTAACACATTTCTTAAACACAGCTCATTGCTTTGGCTTTGGACAACTTGGATGTTTCATTGGCATTATTGTCTTGCTAGAAAGTCCAGTGATCACCAAGCTTCAATTTACACACTGAAGGCATACATTCTTTGCCAAAATGGCCTGATACCCCAAATAATTCATTGTCATGGTAACCAGTTCCTGGCTACAGCAGCAAAACACCCCATAACAAGACTGACCCGACTCACCTCCATGCTTGACCGTGGGGATGGTGATGTTCTTGTCATAAGCCTAGCCTTTATTACTCAAGAAGTACTGCTAACCCATGGGTCTAAACTCAGTTCCCTTGGTGAAGTTTTGCTTTCATCCCCACCCAGGAGTGTGGTTGAGTTAATCATTAACAGAGATGCGTACCACTCCTACATCTTACACTACCACCATCTTACATATTAAACTTAAGTGTCAGATATATATATATATATATTTATATAATATTTGGTTATATTTTCACATTAACACTTTGAAGGTGTGTATTGAAAATTTGTATTTTGAAAGCCACTTTACAAATAAAATGACTTGACTTGATCACTGGTCTTTTAAATAGTGTTTGTCTTCCTCTGCATTTTATTTCTTGAATGGCACCTTTACCTGATCAACTGTTCATCCTCACCCTCTTCAGACTGGTCAACTCTGCGGCTACATTCAACTCGGATCTGATATAAGAAGGACATGCCCAATGCATATCCACTTAAGATGTACACTTTCCATTGTAAGAGTGGAAAAAACCTGACATCACAAGGACATGTGGACGAACAACATGGACGAACCTAAAGAGAATGAGATGCATCCCTGGCGTTAGGTAATTATGTAATGTTGAATGTTGAACAAATAACACTACAGGGTTCATATAGTTCAGGGGTGTCAAACACACGGCCCACGGGACGGATACGCGATGATTCGCGGCAAAAATAGTCATGTTTGAAAACATTCACATTGATTTATCCAGTAACATGTGTAAGGTGAATTCATACTATTATTTTAATAGCAACAGCAGAAAAGCTAAACATTTAAATATGTGTTTTTGCATGTAGCTATGTTATAGCTTGCATGATCAGTGCAATTTCTTTTAATTATGTGGGACATTCAGCGCTCGCAGAGTCACGCATATCAGGGAATGCCACACAATGAGGGCGACACAAGTTCCGTGGCAACACATTCCCACAGTGACGTTTCTCTCACAGAAATAATAACAACATGGACAGGTCCAATGATAAATATCAGATGTAATAACTATTGCATTGTTTCTGTCCCATTTAACTTATATTCATTTTAAGCAGGTTTCACTTTCTTGGTGTTTATGTTTGGTTTCAGATGGTTTATTGAAGCTAAAGCTCAAGCCAAAGATCGAGCGGTTCTCACTTTTTCTTGTAAATATTATTGCTTGATTCCCTTCAACTAATTGTGTGTGTATTTGGGATGTAACCTCTGGTTAATGAAATTCGTAAATTCCGTGTTTTTCTTTTTGTTCAGAGTAAAATTAGCATCCACCAACCTGTCATATGTGGATATTTTATGCGCAGTGGTGGGATATTTCGGTGGCGGGCGACTTGGAGCATGTAGGGCATTACATATATAATTTAGAGATGTGGATGGGATCAGTTATGTAGGGTATTTTGCACACATTCTACCACCATTATACGTATGGATATTTGGTATGCTAAATTTAGAGTCTTGAAATATGTGAGCTATGGACTAACTTAAACTGTTGAATTCGACATCCATTACAAATTAGATAAATGACAAATAACAAGATTATTTGTTTTAATAGATTCTCTAATGTCTAGTTGTATCCGCTCACAATTTCTACTATAAGGAATTAGCTTTAATAAGTGAACTACGATTAATACACTTATTGGAGTGATATTATTCTCATGGCTTATTGAAAATAATATAACATGTATTTAGGTACAGCTTTGAAGCGAAATCTTTCAGAAACAGGGATGATTATTTATCAAAATATACCACAGTCACGTCGTCTTTGATCACAGACAAACTTTATTACTATTCTAAATAAATCTAATCTAACACGTTTATACATGAGACAGGTTGGTGAAAAGTGACAGAATGTGAAATAAAATGACCAGTACAGTGAAAATGAACTTTATGGAGTCTGTTGACGATACCATAAGAACCATTTTCATCCTTCGAGTCTACATCGATTTGCTATCGGATCACCCAAATTATTTAATGAATGCACCAGCACTTCTTCTCGGGACATCGAGTCCCGAGCTTCCATGGATCTCACATGGGGAAGAGTCAGCGCAAAGTCTGAGCAGTCAGCGAAGCAGAAGATGAAGCACGTGAAGGCAGAAGAGAAAAGAAGGAAGAGAGAGAGACAGGAGAAGAGTGAAGAGAGGGTGTTCTTACTGTTTGGAAATGAAACTGGATGAAAAATGAATTTGCACTGAAATTGGCCGCATCCCCAAAAGTGTCCTGTGCCAATCAGAAGTGACTTTTCAGAGTCAGTTCGTGTTTACGTGCATTGTGAATTGAACATAGCTCGATTCCAAACATTTGTGGCTGAATACATAACCATACAAAGCAAATGACATGCAGCGACATTAATGAATTGTCATGTGTGTCAACATAATTCACTACAGCTTCAGAAGTGGTGTTTTTTTACATACCTTTATGAATAACCAAAGCTGGTAAAAAAAAATCAAAGTGGCTGGTGAAATTGGGCATTCACAGCCACTGTAGCTGGTTGGCATTTAAAAAACATTTTTACCCCAGTGTTGGCTATGAAAACAGCATATTTCTATTTCCCTGCTCCGATTTCCTTTGCTGCAATGCTGAACTATCAGCATCACTAAAGAAATTATTTTTAACCTAAGTTATGAGATGGCAGTCTGAACTGAATTTGGTGACATAAAAAAGAGTGCAGTGTGATCTAACACCAAAATAGCACACTTTTCTATATCATTGTGCTCACTTGCTGTACTCAACAACAAACACGGTTACTGGTTTAGTCCGATTCATGACTAAATGAATCTTATGAGCCGGTACCTTTAAAACAGTGATTCACCAGCTCACTAATTCTTGTTTTAAATCAGTCTGACGCATCCTTTAGTGAATGAACTTACTGAATATTCAGAGGGGCTGAATGAATATGTGTGTGACGAGGGTGTGGGAGTTTCTCTCTCTCTCTCTCTCTCTCTCTCTCCCTCTTTCTCAGTGTGTGTCTCCCGCTTGGCCGTTCCCTCTCCCCACACCTCCCCTCGTCTCTCCCACAGGATCCCAAGAGGCGGGGTGAATCAGATGATCAGCGGAAGAGTGAGATAAAGGAGGGGCCGCGCTGCATGTGTGTGTGTTTGTTTATGTTTGTTTTATGTTGAGTTTTACATTAAACCTTACGTTGACAGTTCAGCCAGTTCCTGCCTCCTCCTTGCCCGTCTTTTAACTGTTACAATGTAATTATCTACAAGTTGCTCTCAGTCATGTTGAAATGTTCTGCGTTTCTGTGTGTAAATATATATTTTTACACACAGTATATATCATTTATAAATATAAACTTGGCCCACAAGCAATGTCGCTTGGTCCAATCCGGCCCACGACCCAAAATGAGTTTGACACCCCTGATCTAGTTACAGAATCCCCCCGAGCCTTTTGCCAGTTCCCCTTAAATATCCAGACCATAATGATAATTGCATCAAATGGAAACAATTTGTTTCAGTTGTAATTTGGAATTGAATGTAATCCAGTGACCAAAACTTTTTACATTGACAACCCCAGGAAGACACACCCCAACAGCAGAGACATAACTTGACTAATTGAAATACTCATGTACGCAACATACCATATTTGACATGTAAAAAGATTGCTGTTGGATGCAGAGTGCCTGATGGTCTGAGATACAGACACAGTTTTTGCAATTTGACAATCATACAATCAACTGTGATCAAAATCTGAGTGAAAATGCTATTTAAAAAAAAAAAGTCAAATACCCCCAGAAAACCTCCTTAATTTATTGGCTACATCCAACAGTCTATCAAAATCGCTTTTTCTACCTAGCAAAATCTCTCTCTCTCTCTCTCTCTCTCTCTCTCTCTCACACACACACACACACACACACACATACACACACACACACACACCTTTCTATTAGCTAATGAGTTCCTTTGGTAAGTGGAGTGTTAGCACAGTTCTCCCTGTGTGATGTACAGTCATAGCTGCCTCAGCCTATTAGCTAATGGGGCCAATGGAGACCTTTAGTGGGTGGACAGGCCAATGGTGCAGGACTGCAGCACTGGACAGATCTATTGCAAGGAGTCTCTCGCTGGGAGAGTGCTTAAGGGCTGGATGACTGCTTGGGTGGGCAGGTGGGTGGAAGTGTTTAGCTGCAGCAGAGACACGCTAACTAAACTCAGAGAGCTTTAGGGTGAGAAACAGAAGCTTGTCATGGTAACAAGAGAATGAGTGGGAGGTGAAATGTAAAGTTGGACAGCGTCTGCAGAGCCAACTGACAAGGATCAGTTCACATACAAGGTCTGTTTAATAGACCAATGTTGTCAATGAAGCAGTAGCTGCCTGTTCACTAGACAGCAGCGTTTGCTGCGCTGTTATCTAGCACCGTTACTGAATCAAAGGCAAAAGGCATTGCATTTTTGTTCACTCTAAGGTTTATGGAACATGTGAGTTTAAAATACTTTAAATACGGTGGAACATATGGAGTATCATGATTAGGTTGGTCATAGTATCTGCATTTGACTTTTTCTTGTTTCATTGTTTCTTTCTTCCAACCATCTCAGTTTTCTTATCATCTTTATTATAGGCCTGAGATGTCAGGATAGCATGGCGCATTTGGGTTCATTGTGTCAAATCCATGCCACACAAACACACACTCTCACATATTCTGGATGTTGTCCAAATCAGGTCACAGCAGCCACAGCACTGCAGCAGTCACCTTGCTTGCCCTTGTTGTGGATTAACAGTAAGGAGAAGATTAGCACATTTCCAAAAGTCACTATTTATCTTGCTTGCCTTGGCTTCTATAGAGCAAGATAAATCCCAACAACAGTCCATGCTCAGCACATATTGCATAGGAAAACCTAGGCCAAAATGTCCAGTTAGAAACATAATGCTCTGTAAATTTGCATTATCAATTTTTGTACTGTTCTAAGTTAGAAATGAACCATTAGATGTCACATTTGAACAGCACTTCTATATTCTGGGATTAAATTAGAATTTTGGAGAAGTGGAAACCTGGTGATGATTGTAGTGACCTAGAGAGATATGACAAGCAAAATTGCTAGTCCAGAATGCATAATTAGACTTAGAGGAAAAGTTCACCCAAAAATGAAAATTCTCTCAACATTTACCCTCATGCCATCCCAGATGTGTGTGACTTTCTTTCTTCTGCAGAACACAAACAAAGATTTTTTGAGGAATATTTCAGCTCTGTAGGTCCTCACAATGCAAGTGAATTGTGACCAGAACTTTGAAACTCCAAAAAGCATATAAAGACAGCATAAAAGTAATGCATATGACTCCAGTGTTTAAATCCATGTCTTCTGAAGCAATATGATACGTGTGGGTAATAAACAGATAAATCCTTTTACATACCTAAATAGTCTTTTTATACTATAAATCCCCATTTTACACTTGCACATACTTTTTTGTTTTTTGGTGATTTGTATTCTTCATGCATATCAACACCTACTGGTCAGGGCTGGTAAAAGTTGGAGATTTATAGTAAAAAAAAAAAAAAAAAAAAAAAAACTTAAATATTGATCTGTTTCTCACCCACACCTATTATATCACTTCTAATGATGCACATTTAACCACTGGAGCCAGTTAATTTTATGCTGCCTTTATATGCTTTTTTGGAATTCTGGTTACCATTCACTTGCATTGTATGGACCTACAGCAGAACAGACACAGGTGAAAGCATGGCTTCACTATTTCAGTGTGTATGTGTAAGTATGTGTATGTGTGTGTGTGTGTGTGTGTGTGTGTGTGTGTGTGTGTGTGTGTGTGTGTGTGTGTGTGTGTGTTCGGAAGGGAGAGAGAGCTACATGACCGTGAGAGCAGGTACTTTTCAATACAGAAATAATGCAAAAGCAACTAATGACAGATAAAAATTACCACCACAAAATTTCACAGTTTTGGTCCATTAAAAAAAATATAACCTTATAAATATGAACTGAGCCAGAAAGAAAATGCAACATTGTAACTATTTTAGCCCCTGCTTCAAAACAACTCAAGCAAGCTACAGGTCTGAAAACACCCTTAATCACTCCATTGCCATTGTTTGTGCTTACACTGTACTCATGTTGTTATTTCGGCAAGCTCCTGTTGACAGGGAATCAGAGAGAACTGCAGTGATTTGGTATGTTTGTCACCCCTCCACAATTTTGTATTGGCAAGTGTGCTGTGCCATACCTCCAACAGAAGAGAGCGAGATCTCAGCAAAACATTCTGCATGTGTGACACCCTCAGACAAAATTTAGTTGTTTGGAGTGCTAGTGTGAGACTGGCTTTTTGGGCAACAGCACAGAAAGACCTATCACCTACAGAGGACAGTCAGAATCTACAGCCGTGGTCAAAAGTATTGGCAGTGACATAAATTTTGAGTTTTGCAAACTTTGCTGCTTCAGTATTTCTAGATAATTTTTTCACGTTTCTATGGTATACTGGAAAACAATGATACGCTTTTCATGAGTTTTAAATGCTTGTTTTTTGGCAAAAATATTCAATATATGCTAAGAGTCAATATTTACAGTGTTGACCCTTGTTATTCATAACCTCTGCAATTCACTCTGGCATGCTGGATATCAGCTTCTGTGCCAAATTCTGACTGAAGGTGATCCTTTCTTGCCTTATTAGTGCTCGGAGTTGATCACAATTTGTGGGCTTCTGCTGGTCTACTCACCTGGGATTAAGATCGGGGGAGTTGCCTGGCCACGGATCCAAAATGTCACTGTAATTATCACTGAGCCACTTCATTATCACTCTTGCCCTTGACTCTAATCTATCATGCTGGAAAATGCACGGATCATCCCCAAATTGCTCCTGGATCGTTGGGAGAAGTTGCTCTTGCAGGACGTTTTGATACCATTCCTTATTCATGGCAGTGTTTTTGGGCAGAATTGTGAGAGAGCCCACTCCCTTGGGTGAAAAGCAACCCCACACATGGATGTCTCAGGATGCTTCACTGTTGGCACGACACAGGACTTATGGCGTTCACCTTTTCTTCTCCAGACTATTGATTTTCCAGATGTCTCAAACAGTCAAATGGGGGCTTCATCAGAGAAAATAACTTTGCAACTGGCTTCTGCAGTCCAACTTCCTGCAGAATTTCAGTCTGTCCTTGATGTTTTTCTTGGAGAGAAGTGGCTTCTTTGCTGCCCTTCTTGACACTTTGGCCATTGTCCAAAAGTCTTTGCCTCACTGTGCGTGCAGATGCACTCACACCAACCTGCTGCCAATATTGAGCTCTGTACTGGTGGTGACAAGATTCCAAAGCGGACTCATCAGGAGGAGACGGTCCTGGTGCTTGCCGGACACTCTGGGGCGTCCTGAAGCCTTCTTCACTGCAGTTTAACCTCTCTCCTTGAAGTTCTCGATGATCTGGTAAATGGTTCTTTCAGGTGCAATATTCTTTGTAGCAATTTCCTTGCATGTGAGGCCATTTTGATGCAAAGCGATGATGGCTGCACATCTTTCTTTAGAGGTGACCATTGCTAACAAGAACACAATGATTGGAAGCACTTCTTCCCTCCTTTTATAGCAATCAGTCTGATTTTATAATCCATAGTCCATCCCAATAACTGAAGCAGAAAACTTTGCGAAACACAAAATTTATGTCACTGCCAATACTTTTGGCCACAGCTGTAGGAACAGATAAAATACCAAGTTCAGAGGATCTAAGAGATCGAGGTGGGAGATATGGGTAGAGTAAATCAGACAAATAATATATAGATCAAATTATACTGTAGATCACATAAATAGCTCCCAGACTTATTCAAAAGGTTTTTATTTTGAGAATTTTCATTGATCTTTTGAAATAATCCTGCAACTTTGAGAGCTCAAAACTTCATACCCAGTTTTTAAAAAAAAAAAAAAAAAAAAACTTTTTGTAACTAAGCTTTAAAAATGACTTGTTCTGAAATCAGAAATGAGAATTATAAATATATGACCGACCACATTTAAATGTCAACAGCAGCTATTCACTGTTCAGAAACTCACCGAGTCACTGTGAAATAAAACATTTAAACTTTTAGATGAACAACAAAAATACAATATGTACAAAAAAATGTTTGTACACTTCTAAACATTATTTATCTAGATCACAGCAAGTAGCTGTACTTAAAACAGTTTTGGTGCACAATTTTTAATTGTGATTGGAAGATTGGATAATTTTACTGACATGGATTTTTTAATCTCTTTCAGCAAAATGAACAAATCTTTATTCAAGTCATTTCATTCATTAGTCACATGACAGCTGCAAAGGCTCTACAGGAAACAGAACTGATTAGTTCACCTCCTGAATGGGTCTTTGGATCTTTCGTTCATTTGTCACTGACCACTAATAGTCTCCGCATAGAAGACAAACAATGATCATTTTTCTCTTAAAAGCTCACAGTTCATTGTGTTACAATTGTTTGTATTGTGATAATAGTGTGATAAATACATTTTAAAATCACAAGAATTGTCATGATGAGCTATTTTCATTTATTTAATGCAGGATGTGTTTTCAAGATATTTTCTGCCAAGTCTTTCATTCTACAGGTCACAAAAAGGACATAAATAAAATAATACAACAAGAGGATGCATCATGAGGGGAAAACAATTCAGTAGTCAGAAAGCTTAAAGCTTTAACTAACACTTTATTTCCAGATTCAATGTTATGGAAAAGAACCATCATGACAGAAACATTCACAAAGTAATACAGTGCAAGTAATAAAGAAGCTAAAATTTGAGACCAGAAACGCTTTGTGAAACTGTAACGGTAAAAATACGATCAAACTAACTGCTTGTCTTTAAGGAAGGATGGGAGTATGAACTGATACCTAATGGGTACCTAATATGCGGCTGTCACATGTCAAATGAACAAAAGACTGGTACCCAAAGGCCGACTCGTGAGGGGAACTATTCATTTCTGTTTCCTGTACAGAGCCTATGTGGCTGTCCCACATCAAATGAATGAAACACGAGCATGGATTTTGCGCATGCGTGGCCATGACAAAATGAACTAATCACTCTCTGAGAGTACTTGTTCTTTTGAGTCATATAAAAGATTTGTTCAAAATGAACGAATCGCTCATGAAAGACCCATCATTAATTGTTAAAGGTGCAGTATGTAAGATTCAGAAACCCTTGTTATTAATGACACCTGTGGCCGTTAGGTGAACTGCAGCCAGCACCTATTGCTCATGCTCCATGGGGACGTGAGCATCGCCAAAAACAATGACGTAACGTACAAAGAGACTGAACGTGATCCACCGGCATCATGCTGACAGATGAGGTAGCATAATTAAAATTACACAGTTATGAATGTTTTACTAAAAACAATAAGAACGGTAATTCAAGGTCGGTTTTCCCCAAAGCCAAACGAAGGTCCCAGCAGGAATCAAATGCCCTGTGTTTCCGTTTAGCCAGATGGGATTCAGTAGATAAATGTTTTTTTGTTACTCTGACTTTGTGTAGGAGTCGGTGTTGTGCTGGGAGCGGGACGTTTGCTGGATTCCATCTCTAAGATAACATTACCTAGTGTTGCAGTTTTATTGTCTGAGGCAAGGCTCTCGGGAGCACACATAAACGTCACATCCTTTGGATTTTCCCAGCAAAAGCGACCCGCTCCCTTCGCTTTAAAATCAGTCTACAGGCTTTAACAGGCAACCTAGGAAGTCCGGGAAGGGCTCATTGTTTAAGTTGCCTTACAAGCCGTTCACACGTTGGCAAAAAAAAAAAAAAAAACTTTAATAAAGGACAATATTCATCCTCCAAACAATTAATCCCTAATTTTACTAATTTTAAGTTTAATTGTTTAAAATTTTCATTTTGTTACTAACTACACACCAGATGGAACATTACTCTACTGGGTTTAGAAATGTCTGTATCATTTTCATTGTGATGCAATCCTGCTGGGCCAATTACATATTAACAGCCAGACAAGCTGTGATGCTGTTTTCTATTTTTGGATCCACAAGGAATGCTCTGACAACCCTCCCTAAGTGTATTTCCATTGTGAAATAAATGTTGAACATTATTTATTAATGTGCCTCATTTTACTTCTTAAACAAATGCACCTACTTAAAGGAATAGTTCACCCAAAAATGGAAATTCCTTCATTATTTACTCACCCTGACATCACAGAAAAAATAACAGCATATGGGATTGGAATGACATGAGGGTGAATACATAATGACATAATTTTCTTTATTGGGTCAATTACTACTTTAATGAATGAAGTTTCAAACTTAAGTTCAGGAGGAGCTTGTACATCTAATCCATGTTTTGGGGGTTACTATCATGGTGATGAGTGGAGCTTGAGGCTAGGTTGAGGACCAAAATACATTTAGAGAATTCTACATATTGCTTTATCCATTGAGCCTTTGCTGTGCTAACCATATCATAGTGACCAAGTTGCACTCAGTAGTGCTTCACACCAGCTTGTGTTTTGCATGCTAACATTTCCTGTCCTAGCTAGCATACCACTAAAATAGAAAATTTGAGTTATTTTGACATGTTAAATTCGGTTGCATTACTTGATTCAGTTTGGTTCCCTCTACTTGAAGTTTCTAAACTGAAATTACATGGACATTTTCTTTTAAGGAAACTAATTTCAAACACGTGGAACCTCTGTCCATTATAGACCAGATCAGCCTGTTATTTTATGAGTGCATCTCGAAAATATTCTGAGGGGGTTTGGCTACATCACATAAGCTCTCCTGCTATGGTTCATGGGCAAGTGGACACAATAAGAGCCTCCAAGATGCCTCCATCCACTCTTACAGACAGTCTAAGAGCACTGCACACCATCACACAAAAGACACCATATACTGATGTATGTATTTATGTGAAGCTGTACTGAGGTGCATGTAGCTGCGTCAGATAAGCAGTTTTAGGATAATAAATAAGAGGCTGATTGTAGTGTTCACTGGAACTACTATAGACAGGGGGCTGGGGAGAATCCCTGATCCAGGCGGCAGTCAATTCCAGGGAAAGGGGAAGCCGTACTGATTGGCGTCAAACCAGTAGAAACAGGACGCATGTCTGCCAGCGTTAACGTCACGCTAATGGGCTCAAACATGCATGACTGAATTTTATCAACATACATGCAGTTTGCTTACTATGCCCAAAAATGATGTGGGCTCATCATAATATGTCCTTACAGGCATGCAAACTTACATACTAAAGATGTGTGAATTTATATTTTAGAAGATTTAAACGTCCAGATAAGCTGGTTGTATTTCAAGTATTTGTTCTAGGCTTCACTTTAGACTCAAAATCTCACTGTATGATAGAGATGGACAATTTTATTTTCTATCCAATACAAGTCCAAGCAAGGCTGAAATCACTGAGATAAATACCAATACCGATATTTCTGGTAAATGGAAAATTTGTTAGAATTCTGACGATAACATGGGTAGGTATAATGTTAAACAGCCATTATTAGCATTACATTTGCTATCATTATTACGATAAATAAAGGCATAGGCTATTTACATAAAGTGCAAATAATGGCAAGTTCTATTTGCACCTATAATTAAATACTAACATACAGTGTAGGGCCATCAATGCAGTATGCTTATTGTGTTTATTTAGAGTCCCACAGACACCCTAACCCAACCCCTACCCCACACAAAAAATATGCTTTTTACTGCCACGATACTAAGTTGTGTTTAGTGGTTGCAAGGTGGTTGTTTACATTTACATTTACATTTACATTTATGCATTTGGCAGACGCTTTTATCCAAAGCGACTTACAGTGCACTTATTACAGGGACAATTCCCCCGGAGCAACCTGGAGTTAAGTGCCTTGCTCAAGGACACAATGGTGGTGTCTGGTCGAACCAGCGACTTTCTGATTAACAGTTATGTGCTTTAGCCCACTACACCACCACTACTCCAACTACCACACCACCACTGGCCAAAGGCTACAAGCTAAAACCGCTACTGATTAGAATGATATCTTAGTTTTACCAGCAACATATAGTATATATCTGTGATCAGATTATCAAAAGATATGGCCAGACGTGCAGTCCACCAATAACTTTAAAGCGACAGCATTAGGTACGCCCACTAGTGACTTCATAGTACAGAGCCTGGCGACTTCAAATGATGAAGTTGCTGCATGAGTCTACGGGCCTTTAAGAATGAACAATAGTAATAGTGATACTTTACTCGGCAAACACCACAAGAAACACTTAGTATCTATATTATTATGTGTGGAAGTATAGATCATTGAGAGAAACGTACAATTTTACGACTGTATTGCAAAGCGTAGTGATTTTTATCCCCAGGGTAGGACTTACGATGAAATCCAACAAAGCAATAATTCAACCACATTAGGTGGAGAGCTGCCAAGGCCTTTGACCAATCTAACAAGCCAAGTGCACCCAGAGAGGCTTATAGAGAAGGTATAAAATGTACATTTAATCTTGATGGCAACTGAAACACACACACACACATGCACAGGGATTCTAATATAACCCCAAAAATTGCCTGGCATTTGTGCATTGTACGCACATGATTTGTGCTACACAAACACAAAATTCCACGCACTGAGACACACACACTGCAACATCCAGACCCATTGATAATATTATAGTAAGAGCATCAGGAGGCAGTGCAGATTAAGGATTACATTAGAAATGAGTGCACGCGAGTGCACATGGTTTACAGATGGACCAGAACACCACACTTGACACAGAGAGTGCTTCTATATGATTGGATCACGTGGTTTAAATAAAACACAATGTCCAACCCCTCCCCCTCTGCATGAACAATCATGTCAGTCACACACTCATACGTGTAAGCTGGCAACACACCAAACATAACTCAAAGGTTGCTGAAGTCACCTAATCCTCGCCATTTTTATGGGATTTAGCCTCCAAAATATTCCAAACGATTCAACGCACGGCATAATACCGCTCTTTAAAGGGATAGTTCACAAATAAATTCTGCTGTCTTTTTCTCACCCTCATATTGTTCCAAACTTTTCTCTTTTCTGGGGACCACAAAAAAGGATGCAAGCTTTCAGAATGTTAGTCTTAGTCACCATTTACTGTCATTTAATCTTTTTTGAGTGAATGGTGACTGAGGTTAACATTCTGCCTAACATCTCCTTTGGTGTTCCACAGAAGAAAGAAATTCATTGGAGTTTGGAACAAAATGAGGGTGTGTAAATAATGACAGAGTTTTCATTTTTGGTGAACTAACTAGCACTTTAACCTTTAAAAGGGCATGCACACAAAATATACAGTGAGGAAATCTACTTAACAGACATTCACTAGCAGCAAATCACTTGAAAGGCAGGCAGATGGCCAGAACACAGCAGGGAGCCAGACATTTTACCATTTTTAATAGTCACCCTTGTCGTTTGTTGTCTGACGTCTCAAATCGCTATCCATGCCCATTCATTTTTTTGAACACCTTTGGTAAACAAACAGACACCTGAGGCAGTTATTTTTCAGAATGTTCTGGCTGCTCTTTTTCATACAATTAAAGTGAATAGGGACTGGGGATGAAGAGCTCCAAAAACAAAAAAAAAGCACCATTAAAATATCATGTAAGTGGTCCATATGCATGATATTCCAAGTCTTCTGAAGCCATGCAATCGCTTCGTGTGAGAAACACTCTGAAATTTAAATAGCTATTTGCTGAAAATATTCCCCCTGGAGCTCTGAATCTAAAACACCGTACTATCATATTGCTTCAGAACACTTATATAGGATTGTAAAACTTAGAGTTTGAACAACCTTTTGGCTCACCGGCCACTGTGGCTAGTAGCTTCCAAGGTCACTAGCCACTCAGCATTTTCACTCGCCAAAATCCCCCACCTCACAAAAAATGATAAAGGTAACTGGAGACTGTATCTGCATGTATTTGCTTTCACAGTTGAAGCCTAATACAAATAAAGTCTAATAGATTCGCCATAATATATTTATTATGAATATATACAAGTTACCAGTTAGTGTTACTGCATTAAATATATATATATTTATTTAATGATGATGATGTGTATTTTAAAACCTGATGACTTGCCCACTCTTTAACATAAAGTTTTGAATAGGAGGCTACCGGAAAATGGATGCCTGCATTGTCTCCATTTTATATTGTTGGTCTCAATGGGAATAAAAGTTGTACCTTTTCGTATAAACCAACTCATATAAATTATTTTTGAGTTGTCATGAGAATATTTGGACTGTTCCTTTAAATGACTTTTTATTCCATGTGGTTTTAAATGTGGAGAAACGCTCTTCACTAGTCAATGCTTGATATTTCATGTGCTTATGTAGGTGTTTACCTGTTGGAGTATTTTGATGTAATGTTAATGTGAAAAGAGGACAGATATCAGCAGTGCTCAACACTGCACAACATGATAACCCATCTTCCTTAAAGTGGATTCAGACCAGCTCACCGTAAAATGATTATCATGTCTGTTAGGTTAAAAGACTCCATCTCTCTCTATCTCTCTCTTCCACTCAAGCTGCTGTTCAGCATCTGTATCTCAGCCCTGGGCCCATCCTCTACTTCCCACTGAGCATTCTACTCAAGGGCAAATAACACAGGATACAAGCCAACTCCATCACCAGTTAACAATGCCATGCCAAACAGCAACTCAGAGCAACCAAATTAGCAGAAATTGAATGTATTCATTTACAAAATGCAACTCAGTTTATCAGTTTCTATGTCGACATTTTGAATTCTGATATTGGATTCTTAGATTCTCATTTACTGTAATATGGATGGATACATTATTGTATGCAGTATTAAATTCTCAGCTCACATATACTCAGAATAGATTGAAATATTGTCTAAACACATGAATCACTCATGACCTTTCTATGTATTTAGATACTTGTGCTGATATCTCTATAATAGGCCACTGCTGGCATACGGACGCATCTGATATGCATGAACGGCATATAATGGCTCTTCCTGAAAGTCAATCAATGGGTCACATTCTGATGTAACTGGAGATGGATGGGTCCCTATGAGACATTTGATGCACAAACACACACCTGGGAAATACTGGGAGGCAGTAAATGTGTGAAACAACAGAATATATCAAAATTGCTCGGCAAATATAACAGTAAAATTTGCATCTGTATCCCATATGTCTGAGGAAAACAGTAAGCATTTGATTGATATCAGAAATTTCCATCATTGTGATGATCTGTGTACACATGAGACGGAATAGCTGCACTTGCACACAGCGGAGCCTACACAAACCCATTCACACATTCACACAAACACAAGGTAACCAAGGTCAGTTGCTCTGTAGCCTAATTAATAATAGAGAATTGAAGCAGATGACCAGCGGCGAGGCAGAGCACCACCCCCTCCAGCTCTCACTAAAACCCCACACACGTATGCACACACAACACACACAGACAGACAAGCATACACATGCACTCCTGTAGGATGCCCTTACCTTGACGATCATATGGTGTGCTGCTGATATGCTTCACCATTAGCTAGACACCTTTATATATGTGCGTACATAAATACAGCTTTCCCTAATTGACAGAATTACTACTAAGGTAAAAAATATAATTTAAGAGTGCATATATCAACAGCATAATCTGACACAGAGACCATTTTATGACTGTTAAGATTATGATAGTTGGTTGTTATTATTATATTGAAGCAATTTGGCAAATAGTGAAACACTATGAATGACTAGGTTCAATTAATTCGACAATATTCCCAGTTGGGGCTATTATATTTAAATAAATTATATTAGATTTTATATTATTCTATATATTTTATCAGGGGATTATCATTAAAAAAAAAATACGCTTCACGCCTGATAATACCCAGATAGCACACATAGCTCCAAGATGTCTGTTTTAGGTGTTTTCAACTAGAATCACAATACAAACAACATCTTCTAAACATCTTAAAAAGACCAGATTTACAAACATGCTAAATCATAAACATCTTAAAGACATCTGCTGCATGTCTTATTGACATCCGAGCAGCACAGCACAGCGTTGTGCAAAGTTGAACTACTTTTATATTGTGTTTTTAATATTGTGTTTCAACGTAAACATGCGCTAGACGGACGTCTATAATCGTCGCGCCGCGTCCAGCTGTTTTATTCAGCGTCTCGCGCAGGAGCGCCGCGTTTTTAAGACGCCGTGTCATGGAAAATAAAGTCCACTTTTAACGCGTTCAGTCTGAACGGCCCCCGACACATTAAAAACACGACGTGACACGTGTACATAGACCAACAATTAAAAAAACAGCGCAGACAGGACGTCAGCACGCCAGCCTCCTGAAGGTGATCGGGCGATCGCATCGCGTGACGGAGATCACCTTCAGCACCCTGGCGTGCTGGACAGCGCCTCAGCGGAGCAACTTCCACCTCTATCTCTTTACTTTTTGATCTGGCAATGAAATATACAACGTCTTACATAATCGGCTGACAGTGGTTTCGATGCATTCGGCACCATTTATGACCACTGAAGTCCACTACTTTAATTGTGATACTTTTTGTGTTGAACAAAACATCCATTCCCCCGCTGCAAATGACTGGATTCCTTTGAAATGCATTCATGTGAATGTACCTACCTGATTATGTCATCGTTGTGTCCCAAATAAAATTTCTGCTTGTGTTCCCGTGTGTTGTACACAACTCCGACGCCGGCGACGAAGTAGACGATCTCCTTGGCGGCCGTGTAGTACAGGTTGTTGCGGCACTGGTGTCCCCGGTAGCCGTAAACCCACTCCAGTCGCAGATGACAGTTCGGAGCTGTTCTGTCAGCCATGTTCGGACGTGTTTTGCTTCAAAACGAGCGGCTGGAGCGTCTTCATTCACCGCCGCGACGAGCCGTCACTCAGTCCCGTTTATCCGCTCAGTCCGCTGTCAGCGCTGCAGCTTCGTCCGACCATTGACAAAACAGATCGACGACATATTTCTGTTCACGTGAAGTGCTCAACTTTAGGCTGTTTGCATGGTGTTAGTGCACATACTCTGTTTTGTTCAGGTGCTGTAAATCGGTCTGTAAATTTAAGTCTGGCGTGTACTACTTGTGACATGTGCGAGGCATGAGGCGACACTCTACTTTTGCTCGGACGAGTGGCTTTGCTCTAGTGACATGTCAAAACCTGAGAACACGGATTTTTCGCATTAGTTACCAGTGACTGGCCAATCATTAGCGGGAATGGTGATGGACGGAACGTCTGGCCAATCAAGTGACTGGAGTGAAAATGTGCGGCCCAATGGCAGGTGGGAGGAGGATGGCATAGTAGGGCTGAGCTGTGTATGGCTCATTTAGCTCAAATAACAGTTTAATTGCTTTGGTTGTAGGCCTACTACATCCGTTTAACTCTGTCAGCGGTCTGAGGTCGAAACTCTTTAACTGCCCTTCATGAGTACGAACCTAACCTTAATCTCTGACGACAATATAGCCCTACAATGCATTTACTACATTTTTTAAGAATGTATTGTAATGGAAAAAAAAAAATATGTTTTCTGCTTTTATCCTAAGACAACTGGGGTAAAAGGGTACATTTTCTTAAGACAATGTGAAAACTCACTCCTGTGTTTATTGGGTGGTTCTATGCGATTATTAAGGTGTTCTGAGTGTTTTAAAGTACGTTTCTATTAGAGGAAGACTAATATATCGGTTTTACTGATTAATCGGGGCCAATAGTTGCTTTTTTGAACTATCGGTTATCTGAAAAAATCAATGTATACAGGTTTTTTTTAAAGTCGTGGGGATTTGCTGTATCTAAATCTTTTATCACTGTCAATATTCATCCATATTTTTATACTCACTTCAATGTATAATTTGATCAGATTATCAAGTGTTCTAACTTGAATCCAGGCCAATCAAAGAAAAACGTGACACAATGGAACTGTGCACCATCAACGCATACATCGCTTCTCCAAATCATAAATCCCAAAAGTTTGGAATAATGTACAGATTTTGCTCTAATGTAAAGAAACTGTACTATTCACCAAAGTGTCATTCAACTGATCACAATGTATAGTCAGGAAATTAATAACGTGACAGATTACTATTACGATCTGAATTTTTTCACGAACTTCTTAAACTACTTCAAAGAGTTCTCATCAAAATATCCTCCATGTGCAGCAATGACAGATTTGCAGATCCTTGGTATTCTAGCTGTCAGTTTGTCCAGATACTCAGGTGATATTTCACCCCACACTTCCTGTAGCACTTGCCATAGATGTGACTGTCTTGTCCGGCACTTCTCACACACCTTACAGTCTAGCTGATCCCACAAAAGCTCAATGGGGTTAAGATCCACAACACTCTTTTCCAATTATCTGTTGACCAATGTCTGTTTCTTTGCCCTCTCTAACCTTTCCCATACGGTCTGCACCCCTGAGTCTTCTCTTTACTGTTGTACATGAAACTGGTGTTGAGCGGGTAGAATTCAATGAAGCTGTCAGCTGAGGACATGTGAGGTGTCTATTTCTCAAACTAGAGACTCTGATGTACTTATCCTCTTGTGTAGTTGTACATCTGGTCTTCAACATCTCTTTCTGTCCTTGTTAGAGTCTGTTGTCCTTTGTTTTTGAAGTCTGTAGCGTACACCTTTGTATGAAATTGTCCGTTTTTGGCAATTTCAAGCATTGTATAGCCTTCATTCCTCAAAACAATGATTGACTGACGAGTTTTTGACCTAATATTGACCTTAAGACATGCCAATTACACACTGTGGCAACTCAAAAACAAACACAAAGACAATGTTTAGCTTCATTTAACAAACCAAATAACTTTCAACTGTGTTTGATATAATGGCAAGAGATTTTCTAGTACCAAATGATCAATTTAGCATTGATTACTCAAGGATAAGTTGTTGGAGTGATGGCTGCTGTCCAGATTTGATCAAAAATGATTTGACAGATTTGATCAAAAATGATATTTTTTTCAAATAGTGATGGTGCTGTTTTTTACATCAGTAATGTCCTGACTATAATTTGTGATCAGTTGAATGCTACTTTGGTGAGAAAAAGTACCAATTTCTATCTGAAACAGCAAAATCTGTACATTTTGGCCGCCAGTGTGTATTTATATGTAAAAATCTTAATCTGGTGAATAAATAGGCTATAAAAGCATAATTTAGTGAATACTTGAATACTTAACCATCGAGCATTTTAATGGAGTCAAGTATCTGTCATTTCCAAAGAAGAGTCTCATGTTTGTTTTGGGCTTGTTTACAGTTAAAAGGCCCACATTCTTCACCACATCTTCATTTGTTCTGGTTAATATTGGGGTTTTGGTTGAACAATAAACAGCCGGGATTTTATTAATTCTTGTAGCCTCTGTACATGTGCTTGCCATAGTAAGGAAAGACTAGGACATTTTTTTGACATTTCATAAATCGATTTTATAAACTATTGGTTGGTTAATTGGTTATCTGCCTTTTCCACCACCTTTGTTATCAGTATTGGCATAATCCACAATCGGTTGAGCTCTAGTTTCTATGCAGTTGCTAGGGTGTTCTGGGTGGATACATACTGGACCAAGTCAAGAAGTAAAACTATGAGATTTTATTCACCCTTTTCATCGTCCACAGGGCAATAATCGTATATGGAAATATGATCAATTTACAATGATCAAACTCATTTGTACAACATGTTAAATATAGAAGAGTGTGACAAGGCTGTGAACAACTTTTCAGAATTAGTAATAGACCAACTACTGCATTTGAATCTGCTAAGAAAAAAATAAATAATAAATATATTTAAATTAAAATATTGGGTGTCCTATGTTAATCCTATTTTATCTGTTTAGTAATTATGGTGATATTCACTCAGATCTTAACTTAATCCTCATATTGTTTTAGGGTCATTTTTGACCTGGGACAGGTAATATAAACACTGCATAGTTTTTGGAACCAAATGCTGTGACTTCGTTGAGACCATCAAAACAAACAAAATTAAAATCATTTTTGTATGTAATTGTTTAAGACAAATAACAATTTACAACAAATTCTCCCTTGCATTGTCTTAACAGATCAATTTGGTCCCGTGTGGGAAGAACCAGTTGTGACCTTTCACCTTCAGACTTTCTGGATGTTATACAGCTTTAAATCGTTTTTTCTTTTTTCTTTGTCCACTGATTTTGTATGAATCAAATGTGACAAAAACGGTTTAAAAGTTTCTCAAATTTAGCCCCATACTGCTCTTAAGCATCCCAAATTATTTTACTGGGTACTGCAGCAGCATCTTTCCCTCAAATTGCATTATTTCCTCTAAAAATACAGATGGCAATACATATTCATTTGGGAAATAGGCATGTACTAAATTGTAACTTCTACAAGTAGAATCAGAAATGGTTGTACTATAGTTGAGATATTATAAAATGCCAAAAGTGATTAAAATAGAATTCTTTAAGTATTGTATTACTCCTTAATATTCATAATATATAATTTCACCTCTAATCATTATACACTTTGGGACCACAATAAAACAGATTTATGTTAAGGGGGATCTTTACTGACCTTGTATTTCTGCAATTTAAATGTGACCCAAAGAACAAAAGGAGGGTGCAGTTTCTCAAGACAACAGGAGGGTCAAAACTTATGATAGGAAGTTTCGGTAATATGGCCTGGTCTGTAGAACGCATAGCCTATGTATGTATGTTGGCTATACAATATGACTACAAAAAGCTTGTGAATATCAGAAGAAAGAAAATATTCATAGAGGCACAGAATTTAGTAGGTGAACAGTTTTTTTTTTTTCTCTATTTGGTAGCACAATGAAGGCAAAAGTACAGAGACAAAAGGTAATGTTGAAGATCATCATTCTATTGACTTCTCATCTGGTTAAGTCTAAGACTTTTCAGGTGACACAAAACATCCTTAATCTGAACACACTCCGCATTAGTCGTGTAAACCTATTCTAACTCACCTGATACAAGTACCCATGTCATGGCAGGGGGGAAAAATATACGGATGTCAAAATGCTTTAAGTTCAATGGCATCTAAACAGTGACCGTTTAATTTGTATTTTATAGCAGTGGAAGGAGATAGAAAAGTTTTTAAACAGTTTGATATACCTATGAAAATATTAATATTTAAAATATGTTACATAATAAAAATGGACCCCTTCAGGACAAGAAAAACAACAATCAACGTAAGGTGCTCTAGGCTGAGGGAGCGGCACTAAATGCATTCACTTCATATAAAACTGAATAGATTGAGAGCAGATTACGGCAGCACTCCATTATCACTGCTCCAGTTTACCACATCAAGACATTATATGTGAAATGTGTCAACATTCATTCCTCTCACAGTGAACAAAAAACAAGCTGCTTGCTGTTGGTCATCAAATACATCTATCTCCATGTGTAGGAGTAATCAAAGTGGGCGAAATCGAAATAGCCAACCGTTCTTCATACAGTAATTACACAAAACTGGCTTTTGGGGTTATACATTTTTTCTTTTTGTTGTTGTTGTAAATTTCAATCACAATATATCACGCAACTGTGTAATTAATTTAATTAATTTGAACAAATTGCAGCTAATTGATTCACTACATGGTTTTAATTACTGCTAACTGTGTCACTCTTTAGATGTTTGCAACCTAACACAATCATTTCATGGCTAATAGCTTATCTGCATAGAACTTAAATCCTTTGCATTCATTAGTCATTTCTCCACACGTTAGTGATTATAATCAAAATAGTAAAAATCTATGTTAATTTTCTTTCTAATTCAGAAATGGTAACCTAGCAAAGCGTTTATCCCTTTGGATGTTTCCTTCTGTGCGATTAGAAACAAAGCAATACTCTCCACACATACATTAAGATCCATCTTATACAGTTTGATCATATAGTTCAAGGGTGTGTACTAATCTGAAGCATAATGTGTAGTCACAAAAATCACTTGCTGAATCATATACAAAACATTTGAACTTTTAAAGTACTGTCTGCTAAAAAAGTATTACACACACACACACATATACAGTCTGTACACACAGGGAATGTTATAATATCCTCTTGCAACGGTCCAACAAAACTTGACACTGACGAATAACAGAGTATTAGCCTCTGTTGCTAAGTCGACTTTCATAATACTAACAAAGCATAAATGATCCTTGACTGGAATTCATTTTAGAGCCATGGATTTCCTCAAGAATATCTAATGGGTTTTTAGACTAGTGGTTTTGGATTTATGAGAAAAGTAAGTTCACTGAGAGAGACTTGGCTATTAGACCCATATATACCTCAGAAATGAGTTCTGAACACAAGCTGGTTCCTAACTGGTTAACGGGGTTGATATTACTAGTCATAGTTTTCATGTAGCTGAAGTTTATATATTATATAAAAATTCACGTTTTGAGGTATGACTGTGTGTAATTTACATTGTTGAGCAAAACAAAGGTCTCTTCAAACTATTTGACCCCCCCCCCCCCAATCAAATTTTATGCATAAATAGAAAACCACTATTCAAAGGGGGAAAGAAAACAGAGGAAAGCCATAGTAAACTCCCGGCTTGGGTTATGAATTGACTGACTGAACAGTTCTATTTATAGTTCGTGATGCACCAAGCAAACACATGAAACATGTCAGGTGTCACATTTATGGCAGAATGATGGAGCATTATGAATAGATTATGGAGTGTCATAAAATCAAACGCAGCGGCGCTCAGTCTACGAGAACTGCAAGCTGTGCCGTTCATTTGACTTTCGGTTAAGAGCAGATTTATAGACGCTGCACAAGGATATACAGTACACCGTTGATCTTCTCAATATAGGATAGCCACTAAATACAGAGCACACTGTAGGTGTCCTGGTGGTGGAATTATTGGGTGTGTTGTGTGTTCAACGTCAATAAAATACATCATTTACTCACCCTTATATTGTTCGAAACCTGTGTGACCGACTTTCTTCTGTGGAACACAATAATAAAAATAAAATAAAATGAGAATGGGAACTTGAAGCTTAAAAAGGATGCAGTGTCACCATAGAGGTAGTCCAAAACACATGTGCACTAAACTTCAAGTCTCTTAAAGCCGTATGATAATTTTGCGTGACGAACAGACCAACATTTAAGTAATTATTCATCGATAATCTTGATATTCACTATAGCTCTCCTTTGGCATGTTCATTAAAGTAGCAGCATTGTCCAATTTGTGAACTAATCATTTTTCTGAGTTGGATTTTTCCAATGGTGAATTGGGTCTGGATCTCAAAACTGGTCTGAAAGATTCATTCCAGAATCGGACAGATCAGGTCACATCAGTTAACAGCTCAATGGTGGGGAAAGAATACGGAGTTCAATTTCAGCTTGATCCGTACACAAATGTTCTGTACGGATTCGGAAGACTTGAAATATATTGAATGATATGGACTACTTTTATGATACTTTCATGGTGCTTTTGAATCCTTTTTGAAGCTTGAATGTTTCAGTTCCCATTTATTGTAACTGAATGTGAACAGTCAATCATTAATTACTAAAACTTCTTTTGAGGAAGAAAGTCATACAGACTTGGAACACAATGAGGGTGAAATATTAAAATGAATGAGAGAATTTGCATTGTTGGGTCAACTATTCCATTAAAGGGATAGCTCACCCAAAAATATTAATTCTCTAATCATTTACTCACCCTCATGCCACCCCAGATGTGTATGACTTTTTCTTTTGCAGAACATATATTAAGATTTCTAGAAGAATATTTCAGCTCTGTAGGTCCTCACAATGCAAGTGAATGGTGGTCATAACTTTGAAGCTCAAAAAAAGCATATAAAGACAGCATAAAAGTAATTCATACAACTTCTGTGGTTTAATCTATGTCTTCAGAAGTGATACGGTAGGTGTGGGTGAGAATCAGATCAATATTGATTTTTTTTTTATTTTTTTTTTTACTATAAATTCAGCCCTAGGAGGAGGCGATATGCACGAAGAATGCGAATCGCCAAAACCTAAAAATGATGTAAAAGTGGAAATTTATAGTAAAAAAGAACTTAAATTTGGATCTTTTTCTCACCCACACCTATCATATCACTTCTGAAGACATGGTTTTAAACTACTGAGACATTTATTTGTTTCTGGAGCTTCAAAATTTTGGTCAACATTCACTTGCATTGTATGAACCAACAGAGCTGAAATGTTAAAAAAAAAAAAAAAAAATATTCATTTGTGTTTGCAGAAGAAAGTCAAACACATCTGGGATGATATGAGGGTGAGATGATGACGAGCGAATTTTCATTTTTGGGTGAACTAATCCTTTAAGTTAGCCTTTTCCATCACAACGTAAGAGTACTTCACAAGAGAACCTTCTTCGAGCTGTGTAGTGTGTTCACTAACCAATAAAACAGATTCAAAAATTTAGCTAATTAATATTGAGTTCCAAAAAGTTCACATTACAGTACTGTGAGTTATTAGACTGAAACGAACAAAATACATATACAAAAGGCATAGGAGAACTAATCCAATGCCCTTTATCAACGTCAATATGATTATTCCCAGTATAGTTTATTTTTGATTACAGATATATTATCAGTATAATAGTTATTATTGTTATTGTATATTATTCACTTTTCACAATTTGTTCAGGGGAGGCGCAGTCATTGTGACGAGGCCTTAGTGGCTATCGTGGACACGCAGTGCTGTTGGAAGTTGGGGGACATGGCCGTGTTGCAACCCAGTCTCTGACGCGGCCCCTTCAGACCACCATCCCCCTCCACGATCCAGGGGCTGCTGTCCGGCTCCTTGCCCAGCATGCTACAGCACTCCTGGGAGGGGGCGCAGCTACACTCTCCTGTACCTAAAGCTGTAAGCTGGCAGGAGGGGGTCGGAGCCGTGGAGTCATTGGAGGAGTGGTCTTGGAGGACGCTGATGATGTGGTTGAGGAGGTCATTAAAGAACTCAGGAACACCCTCATATCCTGAAGAGAGAAGAGATCATGTCTAAATTACCAGCAAACAAAAAACCTGCATAGAAAATATCTGTTTATCACCAATACCGATCATATCACTTCTGAAGAAATGGATTTAACCACTAAAGTTGTATGGATTACTTTTATGTTGCATTTATAAGCTTTTGGAGCATTAGAGTTCTGGTCCCCATTCACTTGCATTGTATGGACCAACAGAGTTGATATTATTCTCACGAGGGTGAGTAAATGATAAGAAAGTTTTATTTTTTGTGAAACTATTCCTTTAAAGGACAGTTAAAATGGCAGGTGCTGCCAGTGTATTAAACACTCACTATAGCACATGAATCAGACAGACCACCTGAGTCTAAAGTTCAAGTACAGAATGTAATCAAAAGAACTGTTGACATTAAAACTGGACAACTTGCTGAAACTGTTTATAGAACCCAATAAAGGGCTTTTATTAATTATTTATATACTGTTTGTGCTGCATCATGGGAGCGGAAAATAACAAAAGGGGTTGGCACTGTTTTTTTTACGTGTTTTAACAATGATATCATTTCTATGTCAAAGATGATGATGATCGGTGCTTTATACATTTATCATAATATTCTCTTATTAACCCTAGAATGCATGACTCAATAAAACCTACATGAATGCATAAAGAGGGTCAAAATGACCCCCATTGGTTTCAATGGTTTTATTATTTAATTCATGTTTACATGTTCACTTTTCATGTTTTAAAATTAAAATATAAACTTCAGTATTTCTTAAAATAATTGCAACCTTTCCAGAACAAACTCTTTCTGACCCTTTATCACAAACACATTCAAAACATCTAAAAGTGCAGACAGCTTTCACCACTGTTATGTTCCAAACCTCATCTGCTTCTTATTAAAACACCAAACGACTACACAATACTGTCACAATGCCAGTCATCTCCAGCACAACCTGGTCTGCAGTCTGGATCATCATCATCCCAGTACACTGATGTTGAAGCCAATGCCATTATGGGTGTCATTGATCATTGAACATTTCCAAAGCCTTCTCTGCAGTATATGCGAGCACAAACAAGATTTTTCAGGCTTCATGGAAGATCAAAGAAATAAATACTTTATTGCTCAGCCCTTCATGTCAATTTGACCCCCTTTTGCATTCTAGGGTTAATTTAATACTTTGGTGTGAGATTTTGATGGGGGTAAAAACCTGTGAGGGTGGGATGTTGATTAAGACTTGAGAGTTTATTGTCATTTTGGAGGGTTTTAAAACCAATATCTAGGTCACATTATTTTTACACATTTGCAAATAGTTTTTCTACTTGGATATTTTTGTTGGATATTAACTATTTTTGGCACTTTTTGTAGTGTGAGACAAAAATAATTATTGCATGGGCTTTCTGGAAAACTTGATTCTGATTGGTCAATGGCGCCATCTAGCGGCCTAATATTTCCTCAGTAACAACCGCACTTCAACGTATCAGACTGCTTCATGTGCATTTATTTATATGGCAAGAAGTCTTGTGATAAGATAAAAAATGAACAGTCAAGACATTCGTTAATTACCAGAGGTAAGGTGGATTTTCAGCTGCTCAGCAATTTATTTCTACTCACAGAATTACATAATTCCAATGCAAATCAATGTTTGATGTTTATGTTAATATTTATTTTGTTAGTAGCCATGTAATAAGCAGGATAATATACAGTCAGCCAGCTGTTATCACAACATAAACCCCTTCAGGTGGATACAAGACCCCTCTGCTTCGCATCGTGTTCTGATCACCATGTCTGGGTTTATTTAGCAATAACTGGTTGAATGTACATTCATTATAAAAAACAAATCTCCATTATTCAGTGGGGGCCCAATCAAACCTTGACAAAATATTTTTCTAAATTTGTAAGTATGCTATTATATCCAGACCAGATAACACCATATCAATTTAATATGAACAGTAAGAAAACTATGGAAAGTTCTCCATTAACCTTTTAAAACAATGTATAAACTTTTAAACTAACATGGGAGAGTTGCTTAATAGTTTGCTACAAAACAAATACACACCAGGGAATGCATTGATGTCAATGACTGCGTGTTGTCCCGTCTGGTTGTTAATGATGACGTCGATGCCAAAGAGCGAAACCCCGAGAGATTCCCGCAGGGATTTACAAAGCTCCCTGATGACAACGTCATTGGGTGGCTGGGAGACACCTTCTACATTATCTCTCTAACAAAGTTGTGAATAAGAAAACAAATGCATCACAACATGCAATATGCATCCACAAGTTCCTGTTCTACAGATTTGTAAATCAAATTTGCTTCAGTATAAATGTCTAGACTAGCACAGTGGTTCTCAAAATAAATAGGCTTTTAAAAGGGAAAAGAAAACTCTTCCCATAGCTTTTTGCAATTGATTTACTTTATTTGGGAATATAATTATAATGCCCATTTTGCTTCCATACATTATAACAGAATAATAATAATAATAATAATAATAATAATTAATTAGACCTTCTAACTTTGTAAATTATGGAAATATAAATTTGACATTTTCTTTTATCATACATTTTGGTCACATTTTAAAAATATGCAAATTCCATGTATTTCATCAACAAATATGATGTATATAAATTGCATATATTAAATGGCATATCTGTGTGTGTGTGTGTATGTGTAATATATATATATATATATATATATATATATATATATATATATATATATATATATATATATATATATATATATATATATATACACACACACACACACACACACACACACACACACACACACACACACACACACATATATATATATATATATATATATATATATATATATATATATACACATATACACACACATACATGTAGATGCATGCATGTATGCATACATATATATATGTGTGTGTGTTTGTGTGTGTGTAATATATATATATGTGTGTGTGTAATATATATACACACACACACACACACACACACAATGCGTTATGTCCTCTTTCTCGAAAAGCATGAGTAAAACTACTCAAGGTATATTAATCGTTTTCTAAGGCACAGTCAGTAAAATTTGTGTTATTTATGTTACACTGTCACCTAGAGGTGTAGATGCATCAAACAAAAACAGAAGTTCTCAGTTTCTGATGTCAAAATGCCATGATTGATTTATCCCGTGAGTAAAAATGTCCAATAGAGGGGATTATTGAGCTCAAGAGAGTAATAGTCAGCTGATCATGAGATGTCAACATGGAGACGCTCATAAATGTGCGCCCACACCATTTGTAGAATAAAGCAGATTTCTCGAAGACTGATGTGTGTAGAGTCGTCACGTAATGAGAGTTTACATTTTTCAAAAAAAAGTTATTTCTTTTAGTTTCAAAATTTAGTAAAAAGCACAAAATACTGATTGCACCTTTAGCAAACAATGTAATGGCCTTTTGTTGCAAATATAAAGAAATGTTATGTTTACATTTGCATGAAACACAATGCTGGTGCTGCTTTGGGTCGTCACTTGATGCCCATAGTCAAATCTAGGCCCTGAAGCAAAACCAGTAAAGAACCACTGGACAAGAGAATATTTACTCTTAACTAGATGTTAACTTACAGATGTGAGGTCAGACGATGACTCTGGCTTGGACACATTGTGGCTGTTGAAGAAAATTGCTTTTCTGTCTGGAAAGGGAAAATACAAATGAATATGACAAACAAAACACTTTCAGTTGCAAGTCAGTAAAATAAGAGTGAAAGTGCAAGTGTGCAGGAAGCCACTAGAAAGCAGCAGAGGCCTGTGTTGGAGTTCAGCGATTCAACGGCCTTTAGGAGTGCCAGGCAGAGAGGGGGAAGAAGAAAGAGAGATCAAGTGAGAAGAGAGAGAGACACACAGAGAGGAAGGATGCTGAGTTTTATGAGCTCCCACTCAAATGGCGGTAAAGAATTTCATTAATTCAAAGGGAGACAGCACAACACTACTGAGCTGACCTTCTATCTACAGGCATCAAGCCATAGTGAATATTTATGGTGCACATCTATTAATCCTCAAGGATCATTTCTTTTCAAACCTTTGAACTCAGAGCATTCCTCTAAACTTGGATAGCATCTAAATATGTTTATGGAACATGAAAAATGCCATAAAATCTCTTAAAAGGTTTTAACAAATTTATTTCAAAGTCTGTTTGCAGAACCAGAATTTAAGGATATCTGATTCATTTCAGGTGTTTGACAGCAGTTTGCAAGAAATTTGGCTTGCATATGAATGTTCCAAACAAACCCAAGACTCGATGAGATCGGAGCTCATATTTAGGGCCAGGGACTGAGTAAATGCAAAAAAAATAAAAATTGACTTTGTCCATCTGTTCACTTTTTGGTCCCCTTAAAGGGATGAGTTCGGTTCTTAAAAAAAAAAAAGACAAGCTATTTAAGGGGCTATTTACAGTATTTTAAATATATATTCTATCACATAATAGAATTAATAATACTTTTCAGCCACAACAAGGGTTTTTGACTGAATGAATGAACGAATGAATGATCTCAAATAGAATGAGAGCATTTACTTGAACAGGTAAATGTAAATTAAATACTATTTAAATTAATTTAATGTAATCAGTTATTGAAGTTATGTAAATTAATACTAATAACTAAAGAACTAGAACACATACCATTATAACAGAGTCAAAAACAAAGTGATGAACAGCAGCATGTAATTTTTTCAGCATTGTTACAGTACCGTATATATTCAGCATAATATCAGCAGCTTGAAATATTTCAATATAATAAAATACCTAAAACAGCACACAGGGAGCCCTATTTTTACAAGCACTATTCCTTTAAGGGGTAACAAAATTAGGAATCAAATGTTCCTTGATCTTTTAACATATAAGAGTTCATTGTACTATAAAAACATACTTTAAGTTTCAGAACTCAAAACTTCCTCCTCACTGAAAAAAAGAGCATTTGTTAAAACCAAGCTGTCAAAATGACTCATTCTCTACTTCCTCCACATTGGCTATGTTTACATGCACAAATATTCACCAATCCGAATAAATTCAATCCGATTGCAGATTTCTGATGTTGGTTTATATGTCCCCTAATTTTTGCAATTCGATACAAATATTAGTTTACATGTGCATACACGCAGTTTTGAATGCTTGAATGCAGTTTCCACGCATACAGCCTACAGGTAGTGCAAGCACTCCCACCCATGCCCACTTGTGCTTTGCACTGACACGAAAATTGCACTTAAAAATCGGTGGTCATAAAAATTGGATAAGTCACAGCATATGGTTATTGCGGTCGTAGAGCGTTCTAGAGCAGTCATGATAATAGAGCCCAGGGACTTAAATCAGTAAACCATTTTGTTAAATCAGTTCATTTAGATGCTTGTTAATGAAAAAGTTACAATACTTTAAAAGCAGCTAAGCTACTGTCACATTACTAAAAAACTGTATTCAAGTTAGTAGTATTGCTACTTTTAGTTAGTTACTCCCCAACACTGATTAGCCACCTGATCAAGAAGGCAAACCTGTTCAAGGATTTCCCTCATGCTCTCACAAGCTCTGTCTGTAGAAACACCGAGCTGTTCACTTTACTTTGTTTCACTAACTTTAACAGGTATATTTACATGCAAGCAACACAAGGTGCCAGTGTATTTGCATTTGAAACCGAATGTGTACTTGTAGTTTGCAAAGTTCAACATGAGTTCAGGCACACAACTGACCTTCTAAATTTGCATTAAATTAACAGGTTACTCTCCCAGCAGGCATAACTGGTTTGCATAGACTAATATATCAGCAAATGCAAACTGCCCATCTTTTACAACAGTCTACAGTGGAAACCTGACTTGAGTAAGCACTTTGCTGTCTTGGTAACAGCGAAATATTACCCACTATTTTCATTGCAAAGGCAGCTATGCAAAGAGATCTGGGTAATACAGCAGGATGGTCTCCCAATGTAAATCATGACTCAACATACCAAACTGTCCATTCGTGCTGAAACGCATACTACAGCAGAGACTTTTCATTGAAATAACACTTGACAAGAGTTGAAGAGCATACTGAAGATTTACCGGACGGTCCACATGGGAAGTTCTTAAGAGATGGTCTCTCCACCAGAGTGTGTGACTCCCCCACTACAAACACTTTATACAGCACAGCATTGTGGTTTATAAAACTCTGAATGACACAAGGAGGCTTCACGTCCTTTAGGTCCTCAGCACTGAAGATTATAGCCATCTGCAGAGTGAGAAAAAGATCTATTCAAGTGGACAATACTTAATTGACAATCTCTATTTGTGTGATTCTCATTAAACCGGTCAAGAAAAAGCCCGAGGTCATATTTAACGACGAATCAATACAAAAAAAAAATAAAAATAAAAAAATATAATAATAATAATAATAATAATAATATATATATATATATATATATATATATATATATATATATATATATATATATATATATATATATATATATTGCATAAAGAAAGGCAACACCTAGATAGTACTACTACTACATCGTTTTTTCCTATGTAAAAAAACACGTTACTATTTAAATAATATATAAATGTTTTCCCGCACTACGGTAATGAAATTAGGGGGTATAATTGATGAAACTTGTGTAAAAAAAAAAAAAACTAATTTAATGGCCCTAAAAGCAGGCTTGATTCTCTATATACATATATATATATATATATATTTTCTTCTTCTTTTTGAGTAAAATAGGACCAGGACATTTTCTTGACAGGTTTTGTGAGAATCACAGATTTTCCTGATATTAAAGCAAGTCATTTGGCACGACTTTATAAGATCATATTGCTATACAAAGCTAAAATGCAGTTATTACAAAAAACAATCTTCCCAATCTCCCCCCAAGGAATTTCCATGACTTTTCCAGTCGTTTGTGATTTTAAATTATCATTAAAATAACAATTTGCTAATGAATCAAAAACCAATATAAAAGAACTGACAAAAGCCAATATAAAAGAACGATTCACTCACAGCAAGCAAGTTTTACTCTACATATGGAAAATATACAGTACAGCTAATGAAATATTTTAGAGCAGAGCATAACTAGAAAAATGTATTCATTATAGAAATTTTCCTGACTTGATTACATTTCCATTACTATTCCAGATGTGGAAATCACAATTTAATATTTCCTGAGACTGTGGGAACCTTTTCCAAAACAGTGAAACCGTTTTTATGGGACAGATAGTCCAAAGCAAGCTGATTTCAGTCATAACTCTCATTTACAGCAAAATGTGTAGTTACTGCATTTTGCCTTCGAAAACAGTTTAGCTCTGTTACAGTACAAAACCTACTGAGCTGCTTACCATAAGAGCATTTTTAGGCAATGAATATACAAACAAACGCTAGCCAGCGGCACTCCCGGGTTCTTTTGGCATAGTAGAAAAGAAATTAGGGTCACTCAAATTGAGCTGTAAATTTCCATAATCATCGAGGATCAGGACAAACTCAAGATTTGGCATAATTTATGATATTTCAAAGATTGCTGTTATTGTTATCACAGCTGCTCAAATAACTCAATGGGGCAGAATTTACCAAGCGCCCCATTGAGAGCGAGAACCACTAATCGCGACTACGAGGAGGTTACCCCATGTGACTCTACCCTCCCTAGCAACCGGGCCAATTTGGTTGCTTAGGAGACCTGGCTGGAGTCACTCAGCACACCCTCGATTTTAACTTGTGACTCCAGGGGTAGTAGTCACCGTCAATCCTCGCTGAGGTACCCAGGGCCCCCTTTTGGTAGATTTGAACTTTTCACGATGGAAGCGCAAAAATTTAAATCACAAACGGCTGTTTTCATTTCCAAAGTGCAATCGCTGTGACAGATATGACAATGATTTTATATGAACAAGACAGCCATTTAAGATCTAATGGGATTAACAGGACCCCATCTCCACCACCGCAGCACATACGGTTTATTTGTGAATAAAACATTATAATATTATATCTTTGCATTCATTTTGACTGCAGTAACTTGATCAATCAAAACCAGCCATCAATTAGCTTTCATTATGAAGTAAATATGACTATTTAATTTTAGTAGTAAAGATGCATATTGCATGTCTGATGGTAGTTTTCATTATCATATGCCACTTTTGTTAGGCTTTAGAAGTGTGTAAAGCACGAGGATGTGTACTGATCAACCTGTTTCATGTTTGACAATCATACAGGCATGTTTAACCAAATTAAGGCTTGTTTGCAGATAGTTCATTAAGAACCTCCACATATTTATTTTATTAATATAATTGAACATTCAATAGGTTATTACAACTACGGCACTGCCAATATTCACCATTGAAATCTGCTGCTCAAAGAACCTGGAAGCGCGGTTGCCCGCGGTGTGACATCACGGTCATTTCATCTATAGACAGCAAGGCAGCTCTAAAAAAGAACTTGTGTGTGTGTTCTAGTGTTTCATAACCTCTTTGGTCACATTTGACAGAAATAGAGTTAGAAAAGAGTCTTACCTCATGGGAGTTAGTTCCATGAGCAACCCGTGTTTTGCAAACTGCACAGGATGAGAGTAAAAGAAAAACATACTATATAAGGTAGTGGATGAATTATATCCAGTTAATAAGGCAACCCTTAAATAAAATTCAGTAACATTACTGTGCAATGCAGCATAACAGGGGTTTAGTAAAGGACATTCAGGCCAGAAAAATACTTAATTAAATACATGAAAGCAGAAGCTAACCTTCAAACTCTGCCATTAAACCGGAAGCATTATTCAGGTAGCTAGTTGTAAACATAGCTATAAACAGATGTAAATACTTAAAAAAACTTGCCAAGTAAGATTTTCTTTAAACTGTTTCTGGACGTAGAGGATGACAGTATATGCAGATTCCCGATATATAGCACCCCTTACAGCAATGTAGAGGAAGCGATGCAATACTTGTGTTGTGTTATGAATTTCACTGATACTTTTCAGGGAGGCAACAATACGTGAAATTACCAGAAGTGTTTGTAAATAACAGACATGAGATTTGAGGAAGACTTCGCTATGTAAAATCACTTTACTTCCAGATATTCCAGAGTTGTTGCAGTGTTTGTTTCCTTCATTTTCCTTCATTCCCTGCAGTGGAATTGCGCTGCAATAGTGGGGTTTCCCTCTTACGTCAAACTTCCCACAATGCTCATAGACGCATATGAGAGTGACAGTCGATATTTTACATTAGTGTATATAAATGGGTATAGATTACAGTGTATGTGCTTTTCCCACTGTACTCTCTGAAATGTTGAATTCTTTTCGCTGTGTTGACTTGTTATTGGGCTCTATCATATGCTTTCCGGACTGTTGACGTACAAGCCCACTCCTCAAACACCTGTAACAATTATGTGTTTACATGACCACATTAAAGGGATATTTCACCCAAAAATAAAATTCTCTCATTATTTACTTATCCTCATTATATCCCAGGTGTGTATGACTTTCATTCTTCACCAGAACACATTTGAAGAAAAATAGAACGATATCTTGCAAGTGGATGGCGATTATGTATAAATGCTGCAAGGATATCAGCGTTCTCGTTTACGTGACGTTAATTCAGAATGCCGCATTCTGCAAAAACCCTGGAATAAACAGTTTTCTTTAGTGCATGTAAATGTGATCGGGACAGATATTAAAGGGGACTCCAGGGAAAATCTGCCTTAGTAAAACATCACTTCCAGTTGCAGAATGAAAGGGGTGGGACTTACTGAAAGGGAATGTAAGACCGTGTTGCTGGATCTGCTGCACTGTGTCTGGACCACACTCACTGTTCAGCACCATAAACGGAGGAGAACAGATCCTCTCATCTGCAAGAGAGACATGAAGAGATTGGTAAGTCTTTCTGTAAAGACCAGATTGATAAGAAGGAATACATTTCCAAGCTAGTCCTGGTGCTGGGCTAGTGGGATCGCTACTTAAGTAGCTACTTACACTACTTAAAAGAATGCTGCGAATTCAATGATTTTAAGGATGTAAACGAAAGACAAAAGACTTTGCAAAAGTGGTTCTCCAACATGCAACCAAAACATTGGAAATCCAATTTGTTGTATTAATGTTTGGTTTCATACTGACATGGCGCTTTCCACACCCTCAAAATGCATCTTACGCATACCTGTCCTTCAAAGCTTTCTCTGCTAAGGGCTACTTGACTCTAAAAAGCTCAGGGGCTACAAAGCAGGGTCCATTTAGCTTTAAGGGCTGCACTCCTAAGTTGTATAGTAATTAATATAGGACTGGATCTTCGTGTGAACAATCTCAATATAGGTTCTTGAATCCCAAGATTGATCTTTTAATCTATGCTTAACCCTCAACTACAATGAGAGGAAATCCCTTGCATTTGTAAATGTCTGTGATAAGCCACTGACTGGTAAATTTATGTAAATGCCGACAGCTCTTCCATCAACATACGCTGCCCCGGCGTCTTTCACAGTTGCACACTGTCTCCGTGTTTTTATCCGCATCTCGCCGAGCATGTTTAGATGCGCTCTACAATATGGAACACATTTTCTGAGAGCCCCTTCCCTCCAGTCCAGCCGGGCTTCCTCTCAAGCCTGGGCATGGGACAAAAGAATCAGTTATCCCCCTTATCGGCGGCCCTGTATGAAATATAATCTCATATTTGTTGACGGAATACTGTACATCGATTTGTTCATTTTTAAGCTAAAATGTGACCAATATTATGAAAAACTAATAAAATATAATTAGTAAAATTTATATATTTTTGTAATGTACCAAGTTAGAAGTTCCTCTTTATAATTAACAGTATTATCTAGGACAGAATTTATTGTCCTTAATGAAGTAAGTCTGTGGTATGCGGTTTAACTAAAACCTCATATAAACCTGTATGTGTAGTTTTATATCATATTTAATTACAATATAATTATCTTTGCTGGAAAATCAACACCATCTAGTAATGCCAATTTTTGATAATACAGTGAATAAATCCATTACAAATGAAAGTTACCTTGTTTAATTTGATTATTTTCTTGTTTTATTTGGAACTTGAAGGATGTAAACCAAAAGATATGAATATTTATGACAAATGAATAAGTCTGGCCTCAGTGCAAAAGCAACTTCACATTACATCACACTTGAGTAAAAAAAAAAAAAAAGTTATAAGCTATAATTATGACTAGAAAAGCCACGTTTGAAGCCCTTTTAAATTGCCAATGAACGCACACCTGTGATGTAAAAATCAATAGAATTATAACTAGTTGTGCTGGTGTTTTTGGCAAGCATAAACAACTTCGTTACAACATTTACACCAGACACAAGCAGAGCTGAAGATAAATTGCTTCATTTATAATTAACGAAGTCGTCTACATTGAAAGCTGCCGACTGCGAGAGATTGGAAAGCTGACTATTGATTATTTTAACTTTGTGTAGAATCTCTACCAGTTGAGAAACTTCTACCGTTGCACATTACTTACTACAATATCGCCATATATGACGAGATGAGATGGCATATTTGTATTGCATTTGTGGTCGTAATGATGAAGTTATCACATTGGTTACACACACACAAAACAAAATGGTTCAAGAACTGGGTGTATGTTGAGCAGCACTGTTCTAGTGTACAAATGGCTTGAAGCTGGTCAACCAACATCGTCTTTCTGGTGAAAAACTCTTGTTTAATCTAGACAAGAAGCCAGCCCACCACATCCAAATCAATCAATCTTCTGGTTACCAGCTATGCTATTTTAGTGTGGAAAGAGAGGCACACACAATTTAAAGATATCTGAAATTTAAAACAGACAGAACTAGTAAGGTGAGTCCAGTTAAGTTTGCTAAGAGGATATTAAACATTGAGTACACCCAAAGGGATTCAGTTCCACTAATAAGAGCTGCCAGATGCATGTACACTTTCAAAGCCATGATGTTATATGGAAGAGTGGATGTTACCTGCAGTGAACCTCATAAAACTACTCTTGAGTCCTCTCTTGAGAAAGGTCTTCTGTCATCAGTTCCCCTCTGTTGGCCTTACTTCCCTATTTACTTTAGTGAGTGAAGAACAGTGAACACAAGGCACTGAGCGCTGACTCACTCTGCATAATGCAGCAAGCCAGTCAATAGAAAGACAGCAATTTGAGCCACGGGTTCAATGCTTTGTTTGAAAATACTGTACTCTTACTGTCTTGGGTATTGCACTGATGAGCAAAGAGAGAGACAGATGGAACAAAAGCATCAATACCAATGAGCAGCTTTGCGTATTCCAAATGGAGGTACATTACAGTGCACAGCCGTATCATCAAAATAGAGATGCATACTGGGCTAATGGCTGAAAGAGAATATTTTACACCAAGTTTTAAGCCCCACTGTTTGCCAAGGTGTGTTATCTCTGAGGTCATCTATATGCTAGTGTACTCCTAAAAAATCCCTAGCAGGTAAAATCCTAGCAGGTATATGCATTTAAGGTTTCCTATCTTGTTTTATGCAGATGACACCAGACTTGCAATTTTCACCTGCTGGGAGACAAATGGGCAAAACATATTTTGAAAAAGGGACAAAGCCAGGTCTCGGGCCAAATATATCATAAACTGGGGTAGGTTGTTTAAATTTGGGTCAAGTAAGCAACAACCTAGCAATCACCCACAACACCCATGCAACATGCTAAAAACCAATCTGAACACTTTAGCAAATGCTTAAAAATGCCCTAACAACCACCAACAACACCAACCTTGTACAAGCACCACTCACATTTTCTTTAGAAAGTTTACCTAGTTATACACCCTGTAGATAAGTTAGTTGCCTTTAAAATATGCTCTATGGGTGACCCGACAATCCATTAACTAACATGCATATCTTCGTCAAGGATGAAGCTTCGTCTCAGCCAGATGCCAGTATTACTGCTATTATCTGGGGAGATTAGACCTGTTTTGGGAGATTTTGATAGCGTAGCACAGGAAATGAGCTGAAGAATGAAGCCTCAACAGGCTGATGACACAGCTCTGAGATATGATCAAGGTCATGTTAAACCGCCTGGGTGTCATACTGAAAGTGCTGATGAGTTGCTTTTCACTGCTAAAGAAAGGCCATGATGCAAGGGTCAATTGTTTTCTTTAGATTTCATGTTGCATTTTGATTTTTAATTTCAACATAGCTGTAGATAGTTCGAACACACTTTATATTAGGTGTCTTTAACTACTACTGTATGTACTAACATTAAAATACTGTACATTACAGTGTGACTAAATTTTGATCTGCAAATTCTCACCTTCAGACGAGATTCACATTTGTTGCTACTGAGGTTGAGGTACAGTTAGATTTAGGAGTAAGGCTGCACAATTAATCGAAATAAGATCGAAATCACGATATGATCGTGTGCGATTATTAAACCGCAGAGGAATGCTTAAATAAATAAGTGGTCTGCTTGTTCTGCAAGCCTCAAAGTGTATTGCTCTGCTGTGTCCTGTCTGTATTGTGCTTAATTCAATGCTTTCATAGGTGTTCTGTGCTCCACAACTCCATCTCTTGCTCAGAGAAACAGAGAACTGCTCCGAGTTCAGTTCCCTTTGCTTATGTGCACTGAGCACATTTAGGGAAACCGGCACGTCCTGGTGAAGTGGTCTTTATTTTGTCCACGTCGGCGGCATCTCAGTCTTCCCCGGGCACATGTGTCTTAATAATAATGCAGGATACAGATGAGGTATACTTAAAAGCATCTTCATTAAATGACTTCCAAGCAAACTGCATTTACAGTAGCACCTTTTGACTCTGAAAACATGCGCTTTTCCTCCGCTGTTCTCTTCCTCACACAGAGTGTGTTCCCATTATTAAATCCTCAGCGGGAATAAGTGAAAGTGGAATTTATAGTGAAAATTACCAACATCCAACAAAATTAAAAGGAAAGAACATAGATAAATAAAATACATTGATATACAATGTTTACTCTATTTACTATAATATGATGCAGTTCCCAAACTTCATAAATATGAATATATTTGTGTTTGTTTATCTGATCATCATTCAACCAACCAACAGTACTTTTGTCAGCAGAATCTAGGCAACAGCTAAGGTATTACCAACAGCAGTGTGCAGAAAGCTTACATATTACCAGTTATTCTGACAGAGCTCTGACAACACAATACTTGATAAAAAAAAAATGCAACAAGTGATCTGAGGTTGGTTGTTTTACACTTCAATTAGATGGCCACTTCCTGTCCAACTGGGTGGTTCTAAAATTATGCTTGGATTAATCCAATCAAATAATCCAACACTGGTTATAAATATATTATTTGTTATATTTATAGTTTCAGTTCAGTTTACTTTTGCACAGTGCAATTTTTTATTTTATTTTCCCACACATTATTTGAAGACGTATGTGCACGAGCAAAGAATAGCAAGCCACGGTGAAAAATGTATTTTTTTTGCAGACTACTGAACTTATTGGTCACCGATCCCTATATACCCAGGATATATCTATATCTACCCGATGCAAAGACTGACTCGATCAAAAGCAGGAACAATACTGATAGGTCAACGTCCAGCCTGTGGCTTCTTGTTAGCCAACAAAAAAGCAAGCTGGCCATTTACTTCCTGTTTTGCCTAGCTGCTTTGAGTTTGCAAATGATTATATCGCTATTGAAATATCCTGTATTGTTGAAACAGAGTGAGCAGTGCTAGTTTCTTATCAGACCTGGTCCATTATGCAGCTGCTAGACCTTTGTTCTCCTATTCCAGAGGAAGCTTACATAAGCTGTTTTATAAAAGACAGCAACATAAGGGCACTGACAATCTCCTGTCTAAGACAGACAGGCGTTTAGTAGTGCAACTGACCCACTACATAAATGTCCAAACATTTTGACCACACCGACCGTCCAGGCATATTATGACGTTGAGTTTCAGTTAGAGCTTAACATTTGTATGGTTCCTGATGTTTTTAAACTTAAAAGTAATGTTACAGGTTAAAGGAATAGTTTCCCCCAAAATAAAAATTCTCTCATAATTTATTTACCCTCATGCCATTTCAAATCTGTATGACTTTTTCTTCACAAACAAACGTTTTTGGAAGAATATCCAACGCAAGTGAATAGTGGCCAGACCTTTGAAGCTCTTAAAAGCATAGAAGTAATCCATACGACTTCAGTGATTAAATCCATGTCTTCAGAAGCGATATGACAGCTGTGGGTGAGAAACAGATCGATATTTAAACCCTTCTTTAAAACAAATCTCCACTTCCACATTCCTCTTTTGCCTTTTGGTAATTCACATTATTTGTGCATATCGCCACCTACTGGTCAGAGCTGGTAAAAGGTAAAGATTTATAGTAAAAAGGACTTCAATTTTGATCTGTTTCTCACCCACACCTATCATTTCACACATGGATTTAACCACTGAAGTTGTGTGAATTACTTTTATGCTGCCTTTATGTGTTTTTTGGGCTCTCAAAGTTCTGGCCACCGTTCACTTGCATTTTATGAACCTACAGAGCTGAGATATTATTCTAAAAACCTTAATTTGTGTTCTGAAGAAGAAAGGGTGAGTAAACGATGAAGCAGGTAAAGCTCTAGAAGCAGCATTTGCACAAGGCTTCAATAAAGCGACATAAAACAGCTACAAGGTTTGTGTACTTGATGGCCACTATTACGTGACTTATTTTTGGAAATAGAGATTCCATTTCATTTGGCCGAGAGAGATTGTGTAAATAAAAGGGAAAGAGTAATGAGATATCTTCATGAGCAGGTACAACGCTGAGTGATGCTCATGTTTTTGGCCCTGTAAGGGTCCAGGATCAATCTTGGCCTCTGTCTAAACACTCCTGCAGACCTGTCGGAGCCAGCCAAGACATTTATGGAATGTTTAGAACACGTTTATAAAGCATTGCTATGGTGCTTTGGCCCTGATCCTGCAGAACAGCACTGATGGGAGGTCTAACATCACATCAGTCTCTTCCTCTATCCCTTCAGCCCTTTGTTACAGCAAACAGGCTAAAACCTGATTACAAGCTGACAGCTTTACATGCTTTCAGTGAGAAATTTCAGTAGTGAGAAAAAAATCTAACAAAGTCTAAACTAAATTTTTGAGGTGACAGACCAAATTTAAGTGTACAATATCATCTAGATTCAGCCTCAAAGCTAAAATATGGCCTAAAAACCACAATTATGGTTTCATAAAAGGGTCTTTAAGATCTAAGCTTGTGTCCTTTTTTTTTACCTTATTGCACTAATGTTTTTTTTTCCCCCATTATATATATATATATATATATATATATATATCGAAATCTGTACCATTCATGTGTGTGACAGTTTTCCAATTCACATTGTAATACAGTTCTTTGGAACATAAAGTGTCTATCGTAAAACCATAAACATATATACCACATAAACGGAGTGGATCTGGCTCCAGACAAAATAAAAGTGTGAATCTTTGCCTTTTATAGCCTGAAACTTTCTTAAATCTCCTGCACAAACAAATGGTGTCCTGTGTGTAAATTACATAAACAGAATGGAGGGAAAGTATTTTAGAAGTGTAAATTGTGCTCTGGCCCTGCTTTGTCTCCACAAGCAGAACATTAGCTGGAGATGGACAGTGTATAGGTGGTAAAGCCCTTCAGGATGTGCACACAGATGACAGTAAGTGGCAATAATTGCATTGCTAAATGTCTCATTAAGAAACAGTCAACACAGCAGATGTGTTCAACAAAACATCATGACGACAACTTCTGTGCACTGGTGGGAAGCCAATCAAATACTACCTACAAGTAGAGGTGGGTAACATACCTGTAAAAATCGATATACCGGTAGAAATGTGTTAATCTGGCAGAGATTTGGGAATATTGTTTCTATTGCAGTTATGCTAAAAGTAGCATGGAAGGGAATTTGCTTTCCAATCAGCTTGATCTCATGAAATATACGTTTTTGCAATTAAAAATGTACATGCTGTATTACACATTTGGCTGCAGGTTTCCATTGAAATATCTAGCCGGGGGGCACCAAAAGCGAGTAAAATTGTGTCGTATTCGGAAAGGTTTTTAGGCAAATTTTAGATGGATGTTTTTAAAGCATACCACCCTAGAGTAAAACTTTTGATCGAACCTAACCAAAAGTGTTTTAAAATATAAATGTGATGTGAAAAAAGACATCCTTAATCCCCCCCCCCTTTGCCTAAACCTAACCATTTGTGTTTTAAAATGCAGAAGCATTTTCTGAACAAACCACATCATTTAATGCCGCTTCAACGACTCAAGTGTCAGATTGTGTTCTGCAAATTCACCACTCATCATATTCACACGAAAATGAGCTTTGCAGCAAACTCTTCACTGATGCCAAAGCTTTGCTGCAGGTTCACCACTACTGTTGAAGACAGCAAACTTCTAGCAAACATTTGCGGCAAATCGCAAGCTCATTTGCATGTGAAAATATTAAGTGAGAAATCTGCAGGAAGTTTGCAGCAAATTTGCAGCAAGTTTGTCAAAACTTTAGATATTTACATATTTCTGAAAGAAGATGAGGTAGAACTACTGCTGGCATGGTCACATTTCATACTAGCATATACTAGAGAAGCAATGAATAAATGAGTCATTTACAGCAGGTTTCATAAAATAGTTATTTATTGATAAATTAAAGGTTTACTTTGAATGTTCTTTCAAATAAAAAAGGAACTTATATTAGGCCTATTTTTCTTAAAACTTTCCATAAAAATAAGCATTTGCATCATTATCTACCAAAAATGTCAAGAATGTTTTGCTACAAATTACTGCATACTACTCTTACGATTTCCAAGATGCTAATTAATCAAGCTAATTAAAACTAAAAAATTGTGTTCCAAATCATCCTTTAAAAAAAAAAAATCTAGAGTTCTGGCAAACTTGCCGCAAATATGACACTCATTATTTTCATATGTAAATGAGCATGTTATTCGCCGTAAATGTTTGCAATTATTTTCCAGCTCTTCGCTAGTAGCGATGAACCTGCAGCAAACACTTAGGCGACAACAAAGAGTTTGCAGCAAAGCTTATTTGCATGTGAAAATTAATGAGTGGTCAATTTACAACAAGTTTAAAGCGTGCGGCAACTCCAGATTTTTGGGGATTTTTTTCAAGGGATTAGCATAGCAATATGCTAACATTAAACTCAATCAATTAGCCAAGAATCCCTCTTGCTCCAACGTGGAAGGAGTGCAGTTTATGTGCTGTGCAGAGATGCTGACTAATCTGTCAAACATAAGGTTCCATTTCAGTCAGGATGCTGCCTTAGAAGGCAGCTCCCTATGTAGGCATTAGACAGCAAGGCGGCTCATAAATGTTCATTAGACCCATACTCATACTCAAATTCTCATCCAGTAAGAGTGGAACCCATAATCTTGACCAGTTTCCATGTGTTGCTATGGTAACCACTGTCAGACATGCTCACTGTTACTAAAGAGAGGGAAGTGGGGCTGTGTCCGCCCGAAAGGATGAGAGGGTGACAGATGGCCAGGGTGTTATTTGGAAGTTGTGTTATTAGCAGCAAGCAATGGCGTTGTTGAAAAATGTATGCAGACTTTATCGAATAAATTTGCATTGGAGTATTTATAATGAACAGCAGGCTGCATGTTTCCTTCATGTTTTCTTGACAAAGAGTGGGAGGCTCTGATATCGGAACAAGAGTAGAGGAGAGATACAGACTGAGGGTTAACAGATGATTTTGTTACATAACCATCTGTCAAGTCTGGTTCGATATCACACAGAGCCTACAAAGACAAATTTAGTCAAAAACATATGTGCCTGCACAGGGCACAATCAAATGCTTGCTGTGAATGGAGAGGGTTGTGGTAGCTGTCCCACTATCAGCGCATCTTCCATAGAGCCACCACTATCTGTTTAGCAGCCCAAACATCCTTTTCCCCAGCCACATTATCCAGCTCATTTTGGGGGTTCCCAAGGCATTCCCAAGCCAGCAAAGAGATATAATCCTTCCAGTGTATTCTGGGTCTTCTCCGGGGCCTCCTCTCATATTTTTTTATTTTTTTATATATATATAATAATGTGAATAAAATACTTTAATTTTGTTATTTGTAAGGGGGATGGGGATAATTCATTGTTATTAATAGTTTTAGTTTTTTCTGTTCTTTGAGGGATGAGGGGTAACTAGAGGTAACTGCAGTTGGCAAAGCACCGAACATTGATTTAGCTTTTTTTTACATGTTTACTGGAATTTGAATGACTTTAATTGATAATTGAAAACTATTTATGGCATTATTTTTGAAGAAGTCCACACTATGCAACATTTTTCACAAGTGCCTAAAACTTTTGCACAGTATTGTATATCTATCTATATATCTATAGGTATGTGTTTGAGTAAAATGAACATTTTTGTTTTATTCTATAAAGCACTGACAACATTTTTCCCAAACTCCAAATAAAAATATTGTCTTCTAGAGCATTTATTTGCAGAATATGGCAACTGGTCAAAATAAAAAGATGCAGTGTTTTCAGTCCTCGAATAATGCAAAGAAAACAAGTTCATATTCTCAATTAATTAATTTACATACTGATCCAGGTCTTATTAAAGGTGAGAGTAAATAAAGAGATCACGGCATCAAAATGAGTGTGTTATAAGACGTTATAAGCAGTTCTTTTCACTTGCACTAATGTTCTGAGGTTTGTAAATGCTTTCAAGTGACGATTTTCTCTTTTTATGTGACTGTGTTGATCATTTACCTCGATTCTGATTCACAGTCTGCACAGTATTCAGTCAAATTACTGAGTAATTTAACTATTTATTTTACAAAAAAAAAAGTCATAATTATGCTTTACAAGGTCACTCTTCATTCCAGCACACATATTAATATTATTCATTCCGTTAATCAGAATATTTTGCCAAAAACCGTGCCGTTCACAGCAATCTCCCATTCATTCCTATGGGGCGTTTTGTAGAGCTTATCAGAGCGAGAGACCGTAACAAAGGGGGAGCTTAGCGAAGGGTCAGTTGACAAAACAATGATGCTCCTTCTGTTTGCCAGTGCACTGCAGAAGTGTGATGTAACTGTGAACCCACGTTTAATGCATGTAACGCTTGACAAACCAAAAATAGATTAGCCAATTTAAAATTCTATCCTATCTTTGCACAATAACATACTTGATTGCCTTTCATTACGCTATTTGTTTACAGAACAAAACAGACCTGTGGCATTTTTGGGACATGACCAACCAGATGTGAACAACTGACCAAGACCAGAACTAGAAAAAAAAAATTATATAAATATATTTCCACGACATTAAATGGACTTTTTCCATTGGCACCCTGCATGAAACTGACCAGCACTCGTATAACCTGAAAAATAATATAAGAACCAGGAGAAGAGGGTGCTGGGTGGCAGTACCTCTCATGAAGTCCTCTATATGATGGACCAGCTGGTAAGACTTGCAGCGGTCTAGCAGAGTTCTGATGGCTGGAAGTGGGTCCAGAATGATGGTCTCTGGGTGTGCGTCAATATAATCCTGCAAGACCAGTGGAACAGGTCAGACAATGGTAGTGTGGAGGAGATATTTATGGTAAACGTTAAAGCAGCATGACTAACACAACTATCTGAAAGCCTGAAGTAACTCTATTGTGCACATACAAGCAATGATTGTTGGTGTTATGAAAAGACAGTTTTCCAATGTGCATGAACTTGCACACAGGCATATATGTGCCACAAATAAAGGCACATGCATACATGCAGCCAGCCTCTGTTATGTCACACTGACTCAACGGCTGCGAGGTTACTTCTTTTACATAACCAACAGCTCACTCTCTCTCTCTCTCTGTGCTCCTTCTACCGTCCCCATTCCATCAAATCCTTCAAATCACATAAGATTATTTGACTGAATTTGAGGATATCCATTTTTTTTCTCATGTTTTTTGCTTTTGTATCACAACTGACATCAAACACCGTACATTTTTACTATTATTGTATGGTATTATGGACTACCAACATTTTGGTATCATGACAACTATCAGGAGGAATGTTCAAAAACACACATCCTGTCTGCTGCAACTATACAGAAAAAAAAGAAGGTTATACAACACCAGCAAACAGACATAACAAGCATCTCATTTTTTTGACAGGGTTTAGAATGACCTATAATGCAGTATTTGGATCAATCATTCTCTGTTCTTCTATGTAACATGCATTAAGAACTTGCTTAGGAAGAGCTGGTGTTAGCAGAGAGCTTTAAGAACATTAAGCGGCTCAGCTGCAAGACATCCTGCATGCTTACACATTTAGAGGTGAGTATTGCAGGTGACATTTTGTACAAAGGGCAAAACAAACAAACAAATTAACACTGCAGGAAGGAACTCTGAATTGAAATAGCAATGAAACTTTTGTGAAATATTATAATTAATGATAATGTACATAAAACTAGCATTGCAAAAATTATTTGTTAACTGAAATAAAATAAATTGCTAGAATTATCACTGCAACTATAATGTGCATTGCAATGTAAACAAATTAAATAAAACTAGAATTAAAAATAACAATCTTGCTAATGATGTCATCATTATGAGAGAAGCTGGTTTTTAACACTAAACAACAAGAGCTAATGTGAACAAGATTCACTCATGTACTCATGAATGTGCAACAGATTAGAGGTGGACCAACAGTAGAATATTGCGATATGATAACTAAGGTGGTGGAATAGGCCATTAACCGACTGATCATTTTTAAAATCAATTTATGAAATGTTAAAAAAATGTCTAATGTCTTTCCCTACTATTACGGGCACAGACACAGAGACTACAAGAGTCTAAAATGAAAATTTCAGATCCAAATCTGAAAAATCACACGTGCTAGGTCTTCGCGGTAGCGTGCTTAACAAGCCACATCTCAGATGCGAAGGCAACTGAGATTTGTCCTCCGCCACCTGGATTGAGGTGAGTCACTACGCTACCACGAAGACTTGAATTGGGGAGAAAAAAATTGGGCATGCCAAATTGGGAAAAAAAAAACCTGAAAAGAAATAAGATGAGAAAGTGAAACTGATTCAAACTATTAAAAAAACTGTCTGTAACTATCGCTATTGAGTTTTACGGATAACCGATAAATCTGTAAAACTGATATATCGCGCTACCTCTGCAACGAATGTCAAGATTTTCACTGGAAATGACTTCAATTGAGGGTTGTTTCCTCACCAAAACCTAATGTACATCTTCAAGACTTGGAATATGCTGCAGAAGTCGATTGGATAACTTTTATGATACTTTTGGTCCTTTTTAAGCTTTAAAGTGAGGCAACATCCATTGCAAATTTTAAATTAAAGACAGTCTGTGGTATTCATAAAAATGTATCTTTTGTCTTCTGCATAAGAAAGAAAGTTATATGATTTTGGGAAAAACATGAGGGTAACTTAAGTAAATGATGACAAAATTGTTATTTTTGAGTGCACTTTTCCTTTAAGACCGCAGCCTGTCCTGCAGCACACATGCAAGGCGAGTGTACGGTTCTCACCTGTACACTCTGGACCAGCAGCTGGGACTGGGTGTCATTCTGGTCTGCTTCCAAGATCAGGTCTGTGAGCTTGTGAATGATGACATCCAGAGGACCCTGCTCCTCCAACGGTTGACTCAAGTCAAGCTAAGGAGAAAGGGAATGGTGAAAGGTCATATTTTGCATTTAATATTAAAGATAAAAAACAAAACACTGTCACAAATAAGTACACCTGCATGCACGTGCATTTTCACATCGAATGTTAATAATTAAATCACTAGGATGAATAAGTCCTTTGTGTCAGCATAGGTCCAAATATTAGGCCTAATAGTAAAGATTTATTTACAAGCCACAACAGTTTAATCATGGAACCGTCCTTAACTACTTCCTGCAAATGCTTTCTTAAATTTTTTATTTTTTATTTTAAAACATGTTTGAAGTTTCTTTTTAGCATCTACTTTTCGTGCATATTCTCAGCAGTTTCTTTGAACGGGTCTCAAAATTGATCCTAATCTATTTTCTTTTTTTTTGTAATTAACATATTTTATTGATTCAAAGAAAATAACACAACGGAGAAAAACACAACACATACAAGTCAAATCAACATTTAACCCTCACTAATATCCCGCCCCAAACACCAACCCCACCCAACCACAAAGAACACCCCTGTGGTCTCAGAAAATACACACACACAAAATATTAAATAAAATATATAATAAACCCTTCTCTAAGAGTCCCCCATAACCACCAAATACCTACCCCACTTCCTGAAATACAAGTCCTCAAACCCCATCCTTCAACCTGTCATCTCCACAAAAGCTGCCACCCTCCCCATCTCCAAACACCGCTCTGGAAATGGTGGCACTCTCTTTAGACTTAAAATAATTTGTCTGCCAATCATCATGCTAGTCAGAACACTATTTTTTATGTATTTGTCCCCCAAATTTATAACTGCCCAATTGCCCAAAATACAAAGTCTGGGGCAAAGTCAAATTTGAGTGCCCAAAACGTCACACAAATAATTCTGAACCTATAACCAAAAATCTTGGATCATACACAACCGATCATATGGCTTGATAAAGGAGCGTGCTACGAGTTTCAAGCAAACAGCCAATAACAAGTTGCTTTGCTGTGGGGTTCGGTTGCACCATCACCATGTGACATCAGAACACACGAACGCATGCGAAAATGACTGCCGGCGATGAGGAGATTATGAACATTAAAAAAAAAGCTTGACAGTGTGGCAGTTTTTTGGTTTCTTTACACCTGACCAACATCTGAACACCGTTGCGTGTAAGCCAATATCCGAACACCGTTGCGTGTAAGCTTTGAAAAAAAGAAAAACGTCCCAGTCAAGTACGGAAACAGAAGCAACTAATTATTTCATCACTTTAACCGCTTCCACACTTTGGAATATGCCGCATGTCGTCCGCCACAACCTACATCTACCTCACATCAACAAACAACCCACAAGCAGTCCATGATGGCGAGGTACTCGGCAACAATGCCTTATGAGAAAGCCTCAAAACTATTTTTGTAACATTTTATTTATTAAGTTTAATAGTTTCTTGAACACTTGTGTATTTAATCTTCATAAAAGATATAAGAAAGAAGATATTTGTTTACATTTTATTTTGTTTTTGACTGTTAAAACTAAAATTACTTTTTGTTTGCATTAATAAAGTGGGTAAATTACAAATACAGTGGTTAAATTCAAACCTTTTTTTCTACTGCTGTTTGTTTAAAAAAAGGTTATTAAAATGTATCAATAATTATCGATTCCGAATGATATGAAACGTTATACCATGAAACACTTTTTTGCAGTATCGCCCAGTCCTAAGGCGAACCCTTACATCTCTAGATGCAGACATTTTTAGAAACCTAGTTCGCACTCCTTCCTCCAATCCCAAGTTAAAATCTTTTTCCCATAATCTCTTGATAAAAATAAAGCTCCATCCCCAGACTCTGAATTATCAGGGAGTAATACACTGATGCCTCATGACCTTTTCCAAAAGCAGTAATCACCTCTCACAGAATATCTGCTGCTTTAGAGGTGTGTGGTACTCCCAAAAACAGTACAGAGCATGTGGCGCAGCTGTATAAAACGGAGATCTGGGAATCCCAAAATCTCAAAAGATCTCAACACTAAAACGTTTTAAATCACTAGCTTAAGCAAAGTCCGTCTTCAGGTTTCTCTCTCCCACGCTCTGGACTCTCGGCGTTCCTTTTATGTCTCCCTCCGCATCACTATAATAACACACAGGTGTTAGGGTTGATTATAAAGCCTTACTGCTCTCTCTCTCCCGCAGACCGACACACGACCACGTCCCCACGCCACAGTGCGCATTAATCCCGCGCACGACAGAGCCAACTGGCATCCATCCCTCTTAACTCGCCTGTAAGTCCCACTTTGCCACCGGACTGCTTCAGTCCAATGATTCTATACAAATTTGGTGAAACAGAATAACACAACAAAAGATAATCTATAGAACATACGCCAGCCAATAGGCAGAAAAAACACAAAAAACATGTAGATTCGTACACAAAACTGTCTCGAAGGTGTGATCCTCTAGCCTGTAGCTGAACCAGCACAATAAAAAATAAATACAAAATTATAATAATAAAGCCATTCAGTTTCCATTTGTTGAGAGTCAAACAAGTGTTCAGTGCGCCGGCTATTCATCCAGAACAAGCAAATTCATCCATAACTGTCCCAAAGGAGTGTTCTTCCACAAAACAAACTCCAGCCACTAGGTGGAACCACCACAAAAAGAAACAAAAAAAAAAAGTGTCACGCTTCCTCGGATGGCCAAAGGCATGTTCAGTGAGTCAGTACATCTGGAGGCACCTGTGAAACATACCATGACTTACTCAGTCCATTGGTTTTATGAAAGACAATGCTTGTTGAGGGCATGCAAATATTTTGCAGCCATCCTTAGTATCAATTCTACATTTTGCTGGGAACTTCAGTGTAAAAGCTTCCCTTCATCGATGCAAAAGGTTTCTTGAAGGAGTTTTATTCCACAAAACATACTCCAGCCGCTAAGCAGGACCAACACAAAAACAAATAGAAATAGCTTCCTCAGACAGTCAATAGTAAGTATAGCGATTTAATCCACTCTAGGGCCACATGAGAAACACCAAATGCTTACTCACCCATTAGCTCTATGAAAGACAATGCTTAGACTGTCTCCAATTTTCATATAAGCGGAAGGGAGGTACAGAGGCTTGTCTCTTGCACTGTCTAATTCAACAATTATGCCAGACTTCTTTTTATTGACTTTAGTTCCACCTTTAATTACATTCAGCGTCATCAGGTAATCAAGAAACTAGTGTCTGCAAGTTCCATCACCACTAGTGAATTGGATTTATAATTTCCTTTCGAATAGACCACAAGTGGTAAAGGTGGACAATGCATTATCAGCCATTATTGTTTTCAACACTGGTGCCATTAAGGGGTGTGTCCTTAGCCCATTTCTTTATATTCTCTATACAAATGATTGTCAGAGTCCAGTTACCACCACTCATTACTTTAAATATGCAGATGATACTGCCATTCTTGCACTGCTTAATAAGGGAAATTATTCTTTTTTGGACTATCAATGCTCCATAGCATATTTTAGTACATGGCATGATGATATCTTTCTCTACCTTAATATTTCATACTAAGGAACTGGCTTTTAGCTCTTCAAAAAAAAAAAGCTGATCCATCCTTCTAGTATTATCATTAATGGAGCAATGGTTGAAAGGGTGGATCAACTCAGATATCTTGACATTATAATGGATAAACATCTCAACTTCAATCAGCACACTCTAGGTATTAACAAGTCTGTCAACAGAGACTTACAGTCATTCATAAACTTAAACATCTGTCTGTTCAGCCTATACTTCATCTTCTGTATCAAAGTCATTTTGAGTCAGTTCTTATGTATGGTGCCATTTGTTTCTTCTATGTGCTAACAGTTACTAATAAGAACAAACTCTTAAAGATAACTAATTTAGCAAGAAATTATTCTTACCCCTAATTTACCGGACTGTGTTATTTCATATATGCTCCAGAAAGCACATCAAATTTGAAATGATCCAGACCATCCACTTTATCAGTATTTCATCCTCCTTCCTTCTGGCCACAGGTATAGACTACCCATTCACAGAAAGGCCAGTTATGGTAGGAGTTTTGTTCCTATGGCGATACGAGCTTTAAACACATAGGCAATCAGACATTGTGATGCCATCTTATTCTCTGACATTTGTTGTATGATCTTGTTTTTTTATGTTTGTGATTGTTTTGATGGTTAATATATGTGCCGTTGTGTTTGTTTTCTACGCACCCACGGTGGAAACAAATTTCCTCTTAGAGGACAATAGAAATTATCTATCCATCCATCTATGTAAATGTTTTGCTGCCATCCTTAGCATCTATTCTCAGTTTGGCCGGAAACAACAGTGCAAAAGCAATCTTCCGTTGATGTAAGAGTTTCTTGCATTCCTTGAATTGATCAAGTTTCTCTCCCGATCTATTTTCTTGAATTTTCACATGTTTCTATAAAACTGTACCATGTAATTTGCCCTTTTTATCATTCTCTTTTAAAATGAAATACCATTACTTTAGCCATTTAAAGGCAGGTTGCCCACACTTTTTTTGATCAATGAATTTCCATGACCTTTCTGGTCATTTAGGATTACTAGATAAGGACTTTTAAAAATGATTTTGATTCACTATTGATTCATTCAGACTGAAATGTAAAGCGTTTTGGCAGATTCATTTAAAAAAAATCCAACAATTTTCTTACAAATTGAACAACATTATGGCTTGCAACATGTTTTACTGTACACAAAAGCAATACCTAACCAATTATATAATTTTGAGCAGAGCTTAACTTGAAAATTGTCATTAAATTTATTTTTGGATTTCCGAGAAGAAATCTTTCAATTTGCTTTCAGGATGTATGGTAATTATTTGCCCATAAACATCCACAAAAATGGCATAAAATGTGCTGTTCACTTGTTGACAAATTAAACGTGGTGAGTGGGAATGTTTAAAATCAACTGGCATGAACCCCCATAAATATGGCTAAGAGCCACAGGGACATAATCTATTTCCTTGTATGGCTAAAGAGTAACTGAATGTTTAAACTCAGATGACTCTCCAAAGTGGCTGTACAGTATATTTAGTTGGGTTGTTTTTTTTCCATCTCCCACTTTGTTTTCCAGTAAAGGTCTTCCCCGAGTGGTTGGGCGTCAGTATCTGGAGTAGTGATTATATATTAGATGGTCCTGTACAGCATGAAAAAAATGCAAAATGCAACTAAAAATTTACAATAGCACATTTCTGAAAAGTCAAACAATTCTACAGTATTTTGGCATAAATTAATCTCCCACTTGGTAATATGGCAAACACTAATACAAATTCCAGCACAGTGTTTGTTCCATGTGTAAGTGTTAAATCACAAATCTACTGTCATTTATGCATTAACAAAATTATCCTATTCAGCCAATGATTATGTTAATAATTGTTCTATTGTTGGGCTAACACAGTTCAAGGTAACATAATATTTGATATAAGATATGTTTGTTTACTTTAGTACATGGTTAGAAATTATCTTATTATTATTATTAACTTAAGCAATACTTGCCACCTGAATTGGAGTTTTTTTCCCCAAATAAAATAAAACATTTAATCGGAGATCAGAGCGTGACTGCTGTGTGCCTTTTCCATTTCCCTTTTTGATTTGTAACTAGTAGCACCTAATCAACTATTTAAAAAAAAAACAAGAATTCTAGAGCAAATACTTTTCCTAAAAACTGCTGTCCACATACATGGACAGTGGGACCAAGTTGTGAAATTTTAAATAATACCACCAAGCTGTAGAAAGTCAGATTTTTTTCATCAAATATTTTTTTGTGCCAAGGAGTGTTGGTTTTTCATGCTTTTGAGATGTTACAGACATTACAGATGATTTTCTTTGAAGCAAAATAAATAATTCTTACTCAAAGTAATGTCCAGCATCATCCAATCACTGCCAACCATGTTAAAGTAAAATGTAGCATTATAAATTCTGAATCGATGTACTGATTATCATTGTCCTATGCCTGCCAAACATGTTGAGTGATCCAAACATCATCTGCACCCTGAAACTGAACTTTTGGTCAGATGTTAGGAGTGAATGCACATAGCTGCATAGAAAATGATAGGATTAATATATTTAGTGAATGATTTAACCTCCAGTTTGCCATCTGTCTGCACTGGCCTCCGATAAGTTGGAAATGCACCTTATTTTCATCCTAAATCCAAATTAAGCCCATGAAAGAAACATTTCTCAGCTTTTGGATGAACCATTGAGTCTCAAAGTGAAAATGCACAGTAAATATATATGAATGCATATACTAATGTTAATGAAAAGAACAGTATTGTAGTCAAAATAAAATAAAACATATATTAAAAAGGAAGCAAAATGACCCACATATGCATTAATGTTGAAAGTTAACAAACTTAAACATATTTTCAAAATGTTTAAGGAATATGGTCCTAAAATCAACGTATATGGACATCATATATCAGCGCACTGGCGCACAAAAAATACATTTTAAAAGTGCCATATCAAACGAAACTACAGAAGCTACCTTTCAAAATCAAACAGGTTAAAATGAAAAAGAAAAAAAAAACCCTCTGGTTTCTTACCAGAGGCACTTTTTTGGCTCTGTGCCCGTAGAAGCTCATCACGGAAATCGACGCCATGCTGTCGTCACGTGACGCGCCAGAAGTTTAACCACTAAAAGACAGTCTAAACTAGTGTTGTGAACATTATTCAATTGGTTTAAATTAATTTGATTTATGTGTTGCAAATAGCAAAGACAAAATATAGTCAAAGCATGTGGACGCGGGGTCACACGAGTATATGGTGTAATATAAGGTGTGACAAGCTTTTTGTCAAATACTTCCATTTAATCAACTGATTAACATAAGTTGTCAATATGAATATCTATATTGAGATTTTTTTTATTCTGTCCCATAAAATTGAATTAACATCAACTTATACTTTATTCAATAATATGTCAATTTAGGCCAAAATATCTATAATGCTTATTACATGGTTTACATACTGTCTGTTTGAATGTGTGTTTGCATTATATCACTATATTGCATTATTATCCTTTATTCATATCATATTTATTCATATTTATACATAATGCATGTAACATTAGTATTATTTTTGTTTATTTATGCAGCCACACATAAGCCAAACCTCCCTGGTTCAAAATATATCTGTCTCTAATTGCTGAAGACTGGTGCATGTCTATGCAGTCTAAATTAAAACGTTCATTTTTTTTTAAAAATAATTATAAATCATTCTAAAATAATCGATTCCAATGACCAAAGTTCAGATTTCACAATGCATCATAATTGTTAGGTAAATAAACAAATGCAATCAAATTGTTGTCAGTGCAAATATTTACACCACTAATAAACCATTTTTGGACCCTGTTGGGTCACCACTTAAAGTTGAAGCAAAACCTGTTGAGGGAAATTACTGAACTAGAGCATGTGGAGCTGTACACAAACAGGCTGTTCCACCACAAGGCCATATGTGGAGAACAGAAACACACCCCCAAGAGCCTACTATTGTGTGTTTGTTCCAGCCAAGGATGGTACTATCCCACAACTCTCTCTCAGACTGCTTGTTGGCAAAACAGTAGCTCCACTCTTCAACAGAGGGCCTATAAGGTAACAGGAGACAGATCTGTCTAATATATAATCCTAAAGAGATACTCCGTTATTATACTTTATAAAGGGAAGGTGGTGAAAAATCAATACTGTGATATAATCAGAAATACTTCTCACTGGTATAAGTATTTCATCATTATGCATTTATCGTGATGCATCATCTCAAATACGGTTTCTATTAAGCAGTGTATGTATGAATGAATATTTCATGTCCTAGAAATATATCATATCTGACAGAAGCATTCTCCATTTATATTAACCCCTGTAGAGCTGCTATAACAAAAATAATAGTCCACTTCAATATATGCATTACCATGCCACCTTCACTGTCCTATGAATCTTACAGAGATCAACACGGAGCCCCTTTAAAATCATGCCATCTTTGTGCAGACTTTCCTAATTAACGAGAGCACTGACAATAGATAAACATGTATTAAATGTTTAATAGATTATAAAAAAAATAAATCTAATGATTTCATGTAGAGGAATAATGAAAATTAAAAAATAATAATTTTCCTTCATTAATTACTCACTGTTATTTTGTTTAAACCCATATGACTTTATTTCTTATGCGTAACGTAAAAGTAGATGTTTAGTGTTAAGCAGTGCCAAGTTTTCATTTGAATGTACGTAAAGTAGGGCTGCACAATTAATCGAAATAAAATCGAAATCGCGATATGACCGTGTGCGATTATTAAATTGCAAAGTGCTGCAATTTAATTAAATAAATAAATAGTCTGCTCCCTTCAAAGTTTATTTGCGCTGCTGTCCGGTCTATATTAAGTTAGAGTATTGTTGGTGTTTTTAGAGCGGTTCTGTGCTCCACAACTCCCTCTCATGCTTACAGTAACAGAAGTGCTCCGAGTTCGGTTCCGTTTGCTCACGTGCACTAAACGCTTTATTTACACTAAACTGGCGCGTCCTGCGTGAAGTGTTTTTTATTATTATCTGCGGTGACAGCACCTCAGTCTCCGCAAGGCACAGCACAGGTATCATAATAATAACGCAGAATATAAGATGGGGTATAATTCAAACATCTTTATTAAATGACTGCCGAGCAAACAGCATTAACTTTAACACCTGTAGAGTCCAGAAACATCTCTTCATTCTCCTGTCATTCGTTTACCTCTCACAAGAGCGCGTGTCGCCCTTATTACACTCCCCGCGGAAACAAGTGAAAGCGGAACTAATATTACCAACATCCAACAAAACGAAAAGGAACATGCATATAATAAATCTATATCAAATATTTAGTTACTATAATATATTGCATTGCTAAATTAAATAATAAAATAATGAATACAAATAATTAAATTAAATGGTGACAAACTAATAAATTTTTTTACTTGAAATTTAATTACATCAATGGGTTATCAGTTCACCTTCAGTTTAACATTAAGCCTCATTCTTTGGGACTATCTTATATACAGTAAAGAATAGTTTATATAAGCCAACTAGTTTTTAAGGCCTAGGATAAAGAGTATATTTTAAAATTATATTTTGTGTATACTGAATTATTGACTGACAGTGAAATCTAGGCAACAACTATGGTTTTACCAACAGGGAAACGTAGTTAACAGTGACACTGAGCAGAAAGCTTACATATAACCATTGACAGCTGCTGATAAAAGTTAAATGATCAGCATCAATTGATGAGATGAAAAGAAAAGAAAATTGTAGATCGGTATCAGATGTTAAAATCCTGATTGGAGCATCCCTAATATTCAAGTTGACTGTTTCAAAAACTAATGATGATGATTAGTGGGCTGAGACCCCATCACAAAATGGACAAAAACAGGTACACGGTGGATGGTAACATTTGGATATGAAGACTTTGTTTCACTGTTTATATATTTATTTGTTTGTGGTTGAACTGAAAAAAAGAGGGCTCAAGTGTGAAAACCCCAGTAACCTTTTTGCAGTTGAACATGTGGAAAACATTACCATCATAATCGCAGTTCAAAGCGCAATCGCAATATTTTTCAAAATAATCGCGATATGACTTTTTGTCCAAATCGTGCAGCCCTAATGTAAAGATTTTCACAAAGAAATGACTTGCATTCCGACTGTTTCTCACCAAAACCCATTTCATACCGTCAGAAGGTTTGGAATATAATGCATGAGTCGCATTTTTATGATACTTTTGGTCCTTTTTTAAGCTTTAACTTGAGGCACTGTCCACTGCCTTATGTTAAAAGCTTATAATGAAAAGACGGACCGGAATATTCATGAAGATTTGTTTTTTTGTGTTTGTTCCGCAAAAGAAAGTAGTGGGCCTAAAAAAATTTTAAATAGCATAAGACTGCTCCAAATAAAATGTCTGCATATTATTCAAAAGATTCACTTCCACTTCTCTGTGTGGAGACATCAATTATTCATGATGCTGAACGGCAACCAAGACAGCACAAGTAACAAAACACCAATATCCACAGGCAGTACATGATGTCTGTGTGTGTCTGTGTGTGTGCGTCTAGCTGATGGCAGGATTTTTTTAAAAGTGCATTTCCATGGCTTTTCTTTGTTTAATATTATACGGTCCACAATCACACAAAACCAAATCAAATTGGTGAGAGAGAACATCCAGTGGCCCCAAAAAGTGAACACTTAAAAGCCCTGATAAGCACACAGAGAAGTTCTTTGTCATTCTTTGTTTAGAGCCAAAAGGAAGTTTGAAACAGCTGAGCAACAACATTCTGATTGCAAATATTTAGACACCCGACAGGCAGTGATTAGAGCAGCATTTAAATAAGAGAAACCTCAAAACTACATGTAAAACATCAACTAATGTGATATTAAAATGTGTTATCAATTACGTCAAGCCTCACAAAAGATCAGTAAAATAAGCTGTTAACTACTCAATGATATGAAGTAATATATATATGCAGTAGACAATGCGTAATTCTTAAAATGTTTACCTTTTGCAACCATGGTGCTATAGAGCGCAACAGTGTGGTTCAGGAAGTCAAACTCCCATTCATTTATCCCATGGACAAATACCGATAATGGATTTCATGTTAAACAACTATGGTACAGCAGAGAAAGATCAACTAATATGTGTTTATCTGAATAATTCACAATAAACAAACTATATTGTTTCTATAGTCATAACCAACAAATTAAAATCAATAGTTTTAAATACACTGGTGGCCAAACGTTTAGAATAATGTACAGGATTTGCACTTTTATTCACCAAAGTAGCATTCAATTGATCACAAGGTGATCATGACATTAATAACGTGAAAGATAATTATTACAATTTGAAAATGCTTAAACTACTTCAAAGAGTTATCATCCTCCATAATGCAGCAATGAGAGCTTTGCAGATACTTGGCATTCCAGCTGTCAGTTTGTCCAGATACTCAGGTGACCACACTTCCTGTAGCACTTGCCATAGATGTGGCTGTCTTGTCGGGCACTTCTCACACACCTTACAGTCTAGCTGATCCCACAAAAAGCTCAATGGGGTTAAGATCCATAACACTCTTTTCCAATTATCTGTTGTCCAATGTCCGTTTCTTTGCCCACTCTAACATTTCCCATACGGTCTGCACCCCTGAGTCTTCTCTTTACTGTTGTACATGAAACTGGTGTTGAGCGGGTAGAATTCAATGAAGCTGTCAGCTGAGGACATGTGAGACGTTTATTTCTCAAACTAGAGACTCTGATGTACTTATCCTCTTGATTAGTTGTACATCTGGCCTTCCATATCTCTTTCTGTCCTTGTTGGAGACAGTTGTGCTTTGTCTTTGAAGACTGTAGTTACACCTTTGTATGAAATCTTCAGTTTTTTGCAATTTCAAGCATTGTATAGCCTTCATTCCTCAAAACAATGATTGACTGATGAGTTTCTATAGAAAGCAGTTTCTTTTATGCCATTTTTGACCTAATATTGACCTTAAGACATGACAGTCTATTGCATATTGTGGCAAATCAAAAACAAACACAAAGATAATGTTAATCTTCATTTAACGAACCAAATAACTTTCAGCTGTGTTTGATATAATGGCAAGTGATTTTTCTAGTACTAAATTAGCAATTTATCATTGATTACTCAAGTATAAGGTTTTGGAGTGATGGCTGCTGGAAATGGGGCCTGTCTAGATTTGATAAAAAATAACTTTTTCAGGGCGCCATGTGAGGGTCAGTCGTGTGAACGGCAAGCTCTGTACACTATGCTAGTTTGAATATATTTTATGTCATAAACTGGTGAGATTTGATACACTCTGATTCTTGACTGTTTTAGGAAGACAATAAGTCAAAGAATTCAAAATTCTCGGGCTCTGGAGACATTAAAAAACAAGCTGAAGCCTCTGAGGAGGCCACAAGCCCAGGGCTCAATTTGGACAGTGCGGTGAAAGAGATTCAGCGTCAAATGTTGAACATGTCGCCAATGCTGATGAAGGGCATTGCAGACTTTGAGGATCTTACTGTAATACGTCGATAGATCATAGCCATGGAGACTAAATTTAATGAGATGGTTACAAGAGTGTCGGATGTTGAGAAACGGATCGATTATCTGGAGTCATCGGAGAGGGAATTATCTGCTAATCCGCTATAGGCCAAGATAGACTTGGAGCGTGTCTGGGAAAAGTTGGAAGACAGCGAATCGTAGCCAGTGAAACAACATCAGAATAGTTGGAATTCCTGAAGATGAAGAAGGTCAAGATATGGTGAAATTTCTGGATGGGCTCTTCCAAAGTTTGCTCGAAATAACATGCCATAAGCTGGAAATCGAGCAAGCTCACAGAGTTCCAGCTCAGAGATCTGATGAGAGAGAATGGCCCCGATCAATTCTGGACAAATTTCTGAGATCATCTAATAAAGATCTCATTACATGAGGCGAGGAGTAAAGGAAGGCTTTCTTGGCAGAACATTTTCTTGTTCCCAGACTTTGCGAATTTGATGAGAAAAATGTGATCGATTCAAGCAACGCAAGAAACTCTTACATCAATGGATGGTCGCTTTTGCACTGATGTTCCTGGACAAATTGAGAATAAATACTAAGGGTGGCTGCAAAATATTTACATGGGTTGGGGCACCCCACAAAAAGAAGGTTATTTCTTATCTTAAACGTAGGGCTGGGCGATAAAACGATATCGATATATCACGATAAAGAAAATCCACAATAAGCTTTTAAGGAATTTTCGATATTTACTGCGTGTTGCTAAAACACAAGCAGTTCGGCTTTCTAAGGCTGCGTTTCCACTGTGGCGGACGAAATCTGCTCAAAGGCGCTCACAGCGCTAGGACAGATCTTGCTCCGCACCGCTGCCAATCCTACGATCCACCTTGCAAGCATGACGCTCAGCTTTTATAGGAATGAATTGAAAACGCTCACAACGCGCCAGTGGTAACGTAGGGTCAGACTGGATGCACTTGCTAATGCTAGCTGCCTTGCTAACATTTAGGTTACGTCGGACACTGGATTGATTCCATCCGCACTGCAAGATTTCATGACAACGGTTGCACCCTCTCATCGTTAACAATAGTGAATGGCGTGACATCAATAGTGATGTGGACAAGAGCTCTGATCTTTCTGCGCTGTAATCTTGAATATTGTTCTCTAGAAACAAACATGCATCATTTCTACCCTGTCCCGCTGCCCTCTTTTCCCTGCATGTGTGTAGACATAAAGTGCCGCATGAGTTAACGTGGTTTCAAAGCACCTTTTAGACCATAATGTTTTTCCTTCTAAATGTATCTTTATTAATCAGCATGTTATGAGCCTTTAATAATAAACAACTCGAATAAACAAATCGATTTCTGTTCTAATTTTGTGAAAATTAATTAGATGTCTGGAATGGATAAGGAAAGACTAAAATTACTAGTTGGTAGACTAGTCTCTCACTTTAATGAAAATATTAAAAAAAAAACAATTTATAAATGTTTTTAAAACGTTTTCAAAAATGTCCTCTCGGGACACCCCTGAACCCACATTCAGCATCATTCCACAGTCACAAAGGCTTCTAGGCCCCATACGTGGGTATCTGAATCTAAAGAAATTTCCTTTTATTGTAAAATTATTCCAACAAATACTGAACTGCTGTCACTATGCTTCAGAACAAACAGATGATCTTTTAACATTAATTTTCAATTGATAACGGTAAAAGACAAAAAAAAAAATTGTCAAAAGACAAAAAGACAGGTAAAATTGGTCAAAGATCCCGCAGACCCCACTGCTTTGGTCGTCTCTGGACCCCCTGTGCAGTTTTGTAGAGACTATTTTGACTGTTTAGAATTTATTTTTTCTTCTTTTCTTCCATCAACTTTGAAATAAAAAAAAAAGTGCAATGTGTAAATGTATATCGTGATAAATATCAATATCAAATAATATGAAAAAGATTATTGTGATAACAATTTTGGCCATATTGCCCAGCCCTACTTAAACATAAGAAATACAATATAGCATTTCTTCAAGAAACTCATCTTTTTGATCCTGCAGGAAGCTGAAACATTGGGGACAATATGGGGTGGACATTTTTTATTTAGCGCTGGCTCAAGTAAGTGCAGGGGAGTCATAACACCAAGTAAACATCTGCAATTCAAACGTCTCAAACAGTTTAAAGATAAATTAGGAAGAGTCATTATTGTTTTAGAAATTCAGGGGCAAAGTTTGAGTTTGGTTAATATTTACACACCTAACGCTGATGATCAGGGCTTTTTTATAGATCATGAAGGGATGTTGCAAGCTGCTGGCACCCCTCATAATATAATATTGGGAGGAGACTTTAATCTATTGATGGACTCAGTCCTTGATCATAGTGAAGCAAAAGTATGTAAGCCCCCTAGAGCAACAGTGATGCTTCACAGGATGTGTAAAAATCTTGATCTTACAGATATTTGAAGACTTTTGAACCATCTGGTTGGGACTATACATTTTATTTTTATCAGTACATTAGATTTTTACATATACATATATATATATATATATATATATATATATATATATATATATATCCAAGTTCCTCATTTCATCTGTTGGTGATTGTTCAATTGGAAATATCTTAGTCTCAGATCATGCACTGGTGAGTTTAGAGATGTTGGCACATCATATAGACAACTATCATATAGTTGGTGCCTTAATGTGTCCCTTTTGCAAAATCCTGATTTCCAACAAAAGTGAAAGACTGAAATCAATGTTTATATAACTGGTAGTCAGTATCCTCTGTGGGCATGGCTTGGGAGGCACTTAAGGTGATTCTTAGGGGTCGGATCATACAGTATGCCTCATTCAACAAAAAATTAGTCTACTGATGAAGATATTAGAAACTTTGTGGAACCATTAGAACTTCCTAAATTGACAACGGAGCAAAACAATTCTCTTGATTCTGAGATAACCTTGGAGGAGCTTGATGAGATAATTAAGGCCCTGCCTACAGGCAAGGCTCTGGGGCCAGATGGCTTTGCCACTGAATTTTGTAGATATTATGCTACAGAACTGGCTCCAATTTTGCTAGAAATGTATACAGAATCACTAAAGAATGGAAAGCTTCCGCCAACCATGACACAAGCCCGGATCAGCCTTATTCTTAAAAAGGACAAAGATCTAAGCGAGTGTAAAAGTTACCGTCCAATTTTCCTGATCAAGTTAGATGTAAAAATATTGTCAAAAATTCTGGCTAACCAATTAAGTAAAGTTATGACAACTCTTATACATATAGATCAGGTGGGGTTTATTTGAGACCATAGCTCTTCTGATAACATCAGGCATCTCATCAATATCAATGTGATCATTAGCGAATGATCAAGCTCTTGTCGCTGCCATCTCACTAGATGCCAAAAAGGCATTTGATATGGTACAATGGGATTATCTTTTTAATATTTTGGAAATGTATGGGTTTGGGAGTACTTTTATTGGTTGGATTAAGTTACTTTATAGACATCAGTAGTGGCAGTATTAACAAATGGACTCATTTCAGCCAATTTTAGTGTGGATAGGGGCACCAGGCAGGGTTGCCTTCTTTCCCCATTATTGTTCTGTCTAGCCCTGGAACCATTAGCAGCCACGATAGGAAAGGAGGATGATTTTCCAGAGTGATTGTGGGAGGTGTGGTGCAGAAGCTTCTGCTTTACACAGATTATAATTGTATTATTCGTCTCCAACCCTAATAGATCTTTGCCTTGCCTCCATAGATTTATTAATGCCTTTTCTAAGTTCTCAGGATACAAAGTCAATTTGTCTAACTCTAACTTTGTCTGTCACTAAGCTTTGGCTTTGACAGCGTACTGTCCAGTAATGGCCTTCCAGCCAGGCACCTTCCAGTGTCCCAAACAGGGCATTAAGTATTTGGGAATTTTATTCCCAGCAAACTTGTCTGATTTAGTCAGAGTTCATTTATATCCCTTAATAAAAAGTTTCTGAATGATGTGGACAGGTGGGCTTCATTACATTCATCTATGTTTGGGGAGGTTAAAGTTATTAAAATTAATTGTATTCCAAAATTCAACTACCTGCTACAGTCTCTCCCTGTAGATGTCCCCCTCTCTTATTTCAAGCAATTTGATGGCATAGCAAAGTTCTTCATTTGGAAAGGTAAGCATCCCATGTTAAATTTCAATAAGTTATATAGGCTGATGACAAACGTGGGTAAGGCCTACCCAAGATTTAGTTTTATTATTATGCATTCGGTCTCAGACATTTGGCTCATTGGTCGCTTCCACCTGAGAGAGCCACTCCCTGGTTTTGCATTGAAAAGGAAGTTCTTGCCCCTATCTCACCACTTCAAAGCCTTTCAATCAAACTAACCAGAGAGGTGATGTTATACCCCATTATTTCACATTTGCACTCAGTATGGACAAAAGGTGTCCAGAGTGTTTAATTCAGATATTTATTGAAATGTTGCCTCAAGCATATGGCTGAACCTAAAACTACGCATTAATAAATCTGGGGGCCTGGTTAGCTCAGCGAGTAAAAACACAGACTACCACCCCTGGATTTCATGAGTTCGAATTCAGGGCATGCTGAGTGACTCCAGCCAGGTCTCCTAAGCAACCAAATTAACCTGGTTGCTAGTGAGGGTAGAGTCACATGGGGCAACATCCTCGTGATCGCTATAATGTGGTTCGCTCTCAGTGAGGTACGTGGCGAGTTGTGCGTGGATGCTGCGGTGGATGGCGTGAAGCTTCCACACGTGCTATGTCTCCATGGTAATGCACTCAACAAGAAACGTGATAAGATGTGCGGGTTGACAGTCACAGACACGGAGGCAACTGTGATTCATCCTCCACCACCCCGATTGAGGTGAGTCAATATACCACCACAAGGACTTCGAGTGCATTGGAATAGGCATTCCAAATTGGGGAGAAAAAGGGAGAGAAAAAAAAATCCCCTTTCTGCTGGTTAGAGTGGATTGTGAGGGAGGTTAATATGCTCGGTGACCTATATGAGTGTGGAGTCTTTTGAAAATACGGTTCAACATTTTAGGATTCCCAGATCTAATTTCTTTAGGTATTTACAGCTGCGACACCTGCTTTGTACTATTTTTGGGAGTATCATACAACCCCCTAAAGCGGCAGATACTTTGGGAGAGGTGATTACTGCTTTTGGAAAAGGTCATGAGGCATCAGTGTATTACTCCCTGCTAATTCAGAGTTTGGGGGACAAAGCTTTAACTTCTATCAAAGGATTATGGGAGAAAGATTTAAACTTGGTATTGGAGGACGGAGTGTGGGCTAGGATTTTAAAAAACATCAAGTCTGCATCTTGAGATGCAAGGGTGTGCCTTATACAATTCAAGATTTTACATCGATTCTATTGGACCCCCTCTAGATTGTATAGTAGAGGTGTGAATCTTCACTGGCCTCATGATATGATTACGATTCAAAGGGTAACGATGCGATTATAAAATGATTCTCGATGCATCTCATCCTTCAATTTCTTTCTTTTTTCAATTCCTTCAAAGTTTTTCCCTTTAAGATTTTTATTTAACAGCTGATTTAAAAAATCAGAATGAGTCACATTACATAAACTGGCCTTTTACATTCAGTAAACAACACCAACAAGATTAAATAAATGGTTCTATAGTTTAAAAGATTATCTCAGTTTCTTTCTGTAGAACCTTGTAAAAAAATCTCTTAAAAGCACAAGAAAAAAAAATATTGGTTCTCCATCAAAACACACTGAATACTATTACTTCAGCTGATTATATATTTTTTTATTTTTGTTTAAGCATTGTAAATCATTTAATAGTATTGAATTATTATTTAAAATTAATCTATGCCATGCTATTCTTTTACATTTTTAGCCACAACTGGAAGTTGCTGGTCCAGGATGAGAGATACATCTGCTTCTCTGAGAGTGCAGCTGTCAGCTTCTCCTCTCCTCATAGTAAAGCAGTTTAAATAGCGCAGATGCTTCAGAAATTTATCAAGCATCTCGTTTGCACTGCTTTGCACTTGGTTACGATTACGAGGCCCCAAGCAACCAACCAAGCTGGGGCCCCATAAAATGTTATTCATCCTATCAACCATTGAAGCCAAGTACATTCAAAATGTTTAATGAAATAAAAATCTAGTTAACTATAATGAATGCATGATTTCCAAAAAAAATCTCTTGATTCTGAGATAAGGAAGTTCTGACATGAGGGTGAGTAAATAATGACAAATTTTCATTTTGGACAAACTATACTTTTAAATCAAGTTACAAAATTGTTCATCTTGGTCTTCTCTAGAGGTTACACATTCGGTTTGTGGAGGAATCATGCAGCAGATCAACGCCGCCACACATTGGAACCAAAAATACACTTAGAAAGGAACCGAGGCGGGGAGTGATCCCATTCCTGCTGATGTCATTATGCTTTAATCTTCCCTCATTCATGAAATATTGACACTCTTCCCAGCCCGTGCTCAAATTTGATGGGTCTCTTTTAGAAAATAAGCAGGGAATGAGTATAAAAGCATATTGAGGGGAGAGATGAGCAGCATACTGTCTCTGGGTCTAATAAGGAGCACTTGAAAATGTCCAAATAAGAGGGCTGAAAACTCAATATGATGAGCACTTGTCTAATGATTCATCACATTATGCTCAGATGAGTCCATAAATGAAATACCCAACCAAGAGTATGAATAAAGTACTGGAGAAACTTCATGGACCAGTGCACTTGAGAGAAACAGGAAATGCACTTGGTTTTAAATGGAGCCTCTTTTAAGCCAGCTTCAAAAGCAGGATAATTAAATATGAATCTTGGAACTTTTAGGAATGAAATGAGACTGATGAAGTCATTGTCTGGGTTAATGCGCTTCAATGTATTACAAATGTACTGGTTTGTCTGGACACAATGACATGCTGCTTGAATACTTGATCCTGCTGTTAGATTCCTGAAAAACTTCAGTGCACGCTTAACTTGATTTGTATCTATGGTCCATTGGTTTTATTATATTGCTTGAAATTTATATATTTGTTCTTTATTGATGAGTGTTTCAGGAGGTTTATTTATTTAAATAATTACTACTCAAAAACTTGATGTGGCTTACTCACCCTCATGCCATCCCAGATGTGTATGACTTACTTTCTTCTGCAGAACACAGATGAAGATTTTAGAAGAATATTTCAGCTCTGTAGGTGTGCACAATGCAAGTGAATGGTGGCCAAAACTTTGAAGGTTCAAAAAGCACATAAAGGCAGCATAAAAGTAATCCAATCGACTCCAGTGGTTAAATCCATGTCTTCTGAAGAGATATAATGGGTGTGGGTGAGAAAAAGATCAATATTCTAGCATTTTTTACTATCAATTTCAACCTTTTACTAGCCCCAACCAGTAGGTGAAGTGGCAATATGCACAAAACATGCATATTGCCAAAAAAAAAAAAAAGGTGAAAGTGACCCACACCAATCATATCACTTCTAAAGACATTGATAAAAACACTGGAGTTGTTTGGATTACTTTTAATTAGCCTTTATTTGCTTTTTGGGCCTTCAGAGTTCTGGTCACCATTCACTTGCATTGTATGGACCTACAGAGCTGAAATATTCTTCTAAAAATCATAATTTATGTTCTGCAGAGGAAAGAAAATCATACACATCTGGGATGGCATGAGGGTGAGTAAATGATGAGGGAATTTTCATTTATGGGTGAACTATCCCTTTAATGACTGAACTAGGCACGTTTGCTTAACTTTTTTCTTATTCATTTTTTGTGTTGAAAAGTTTCTATGATGGATTTTCCCCCTACATACCAGGTTTAACATAGATTTTGAAATGGCTACTTGATTTTCAATGTGGCCTTTTGAACTCCACTGAATGTGTCCAAGTACATATGTGTGTGCTGAAGGGAATTCCAAATTTATATTCAGTTCAAGAGTCGTATTTCTAAGGTCCTGGAGTTAGTGGCATCAAATCTTTGAACGAGACTCAAAGTTTTGTTGGAGGCACTTAGTAGCAATTAAACTAGATATCCATGTGCAGAACAGTATATGCTGCTTTGCTTTCCAAGTTATGTCTGTGAAATAATCAGTGCTCAATGGACAGAAATTCTGATCACAACATCTATAAACGGTACATATTTCAAAGATTTTTTTTTGTGTTTTTCCCCCACTTAGGTCTATGTTTGTGGTAGAAGCCATTTCGGATAAACCCGCACCTAAATGGCACATTAAAACAAAACAAATCTTTTCTTGCGTAAGTGGTTCTTGGCCAGAATGAACTGCAATGAGCACCAGACTGTGTCCCGCAATTCAAAAGCACTATAAAACACAGAGACTAAACTGTGGCAAAATGATTTGAAATGCATGCGCTATTGAAGTTAGTCTGTGAACTTTATCATCTGAAGCTTCTATAACCTTTGATATTTCGTAGCTTTACTGGTTGGGAGTTTGCTTTGGTCTTATTGTGGAAAAAGAATTGATGTTTAAAAATTGTAATATTAGCATGCTTAGCCATAACAAATGAGAACAATTTGGGCTTAACTATCATAACAGCAAACTAGCCACACTTTCATTTTCAATAATAAACTCAAATATGGGGGAGGGAGAGAGAGAGAGAGAGAGAGAGAGAGAGAGAGAGAGAGAGAGAGAGAGAGAGAGCGCAGTGAGATCCAACAAATTCATCCACATATTCACTTCATCTGAACACTTTAATATGCTAACATCTACACTTCCTACACAACTTTAGAACTCTACTACTGTAAACAATGTAGAATAGGTGCAATTCATATTGGGCCAATCAAAACCTCCACAGGGTGAACTGATTTGTAGCAATAATGTATAAACCTTTCAAAACAAACCTACCATGAGCTCAGAGGTTTTCAAACAATGATAACTAGTACTGTGCAAAAGCTTTAGGCACTTGTGAAAAATGTTGCATAGTGTGGATGTCTTCAAAAATAATGACATCAATAGTTAATTTATCACTTAGTCGTACAAAGTCCAGTAAACAGAAAGAGAGCTAAATCAATATTTGATGTGACCACCTTTGCCTTTAAAACAGCACCAGTTCTCCTAGGTGCACCTGGACACAGTTTTTCTTGGTTGTTGGCAGATAGGATGTCTCAAGCATCTTAGAGAATTCACCACAGTTCTTCTATCTATTTAGACTGTCTCAGTTGCTTCTGTCTCTATATGTAATCTCATATCTGAAGACAGATATGATGTTCAGTGTTTGTGGGAGCCATAACATTTGTTGCAGGGCTGACTGTTCTTCTATTCTAATCTCTTCCATTTGCAAAAGATTTGTTTGGGAGTCTGACATTAATATTTCCTATTGGCACACTAAAGCTGAAGATACAAAAAACCATCTTAAAACAAATGCTTTTGTGAAACAACAAGACTTTTGCACTTTGACTTTTTCTGTACGCTTCAGATGTAGCCACAAATCAGTAAGAATTTCAATTTATCTGTAAATGGTCAGGTTAAATTGCCAAATACTTAAGGAAATACTACATTACCCACAATCCTGAAGCAAAATCCACCAATCAGAGAGATTGCGGTTAACACGTATAAGGGAATTGCATACAGCATTCACATCTTTTTGGAATTACGAGTACATATCCTTGGACTCAGAAATTATGTATTTTTGGCAACGTCTATAATGCCACAATGTATCTATGGGTGTCTTTATAATTGTTGAAAATATACTTAATCACTACATAATTAATTTTTTCTTGGGTTCTCTTGCAAAATATCAAAGAACAAAGAAAGCACACCAGGATAACTGGGAAAACAATTGAGATCCACTTACCTGAACAACTTCAATCCCTCTTTTCCTGAAAGAAAAAAAATATATATTATTTTTAGTCCATGCCACAGGCTTTGACACTAAATCAGTATAAACATGAAAAAGATATTAAATTCATATTTTATAATTGAAGATATCATCATAGCAGATTATTTTGACATGAAAATGAAGCTTGGATAAAAATATCTGTTGCCTAGCAACACAATGTTGCGATCCAAAGAAATCCTGAGTGACCGTAGAAATCGAAACATTCCCACAGTCAGTTACAGCTGATGTGTGCTTAAACTTTTGCTAGTGACAGACAACATCTATGTACAGTTGTAAAAAAATGTGAAGTCAGCACAAAGCAAGGAGCGACTGTCATAAACAAGCCGAGTCAACATTTTCAATGTTTATGATGATCATGTGATGGTTAATTATTATGAATTTTTAAACACTTATTCTTGCACCTTTACTCACACACTGCTATGTTATGATATTATAATACTCTAATGCATAAATTGAAAAACTATAAATGTATAGGCTTGAATTAGACACTATATGAGAGGAAATAGTTTTTATTTATGAAGTATTGAATTCAATGACTGGAAACAGGCATTACAATATGGTTATTTAATACATTTTTATAGTTTTTCTTCTGAAAAATTTAATTATATTGTGATATAAAATGAGATAGCGTGATATAAGATTTTGGCATATTGATGTGTTTTTTCATTTTCATGGTGGGGCCAGTGTTGATGTTGGCATGGCAAGAGAAAATTGGCTAACAGAAGATTAAAAAAAAGTTTTGACCACTAAATATGAATTACCTATAATTCATAAAGTTCTACATAATCCTTCACATGCATGTTTGTCTATTTAACATTTTTAATTTACCACAATTACATTAATTCAGAAGAATTCTGCAGATTTTGCACAGAAATCATGATGTTCAAATTCGATCAGAACAACTAATAGATTATTTGTTACGCTACCCTCTTTAGTGACTTCATGAAACTGGATCCTGAAGGAGCATAACATTTAAAGTTTTGTAGTGGTGGGAAATCCTTTTGGGTGTTGCAATATACATATACACATACACACACACACACACACACACACACACACACACACACACAGTACTGTGCAAATGTTTTAGCCACTTAAGATGGTTCTTTATATCTTCAGCTTTAGTGTGTCACAAGGAAATATACATTTAATACTCCCAAACATTACTTTTGCAAATAGAAAAGATTAGAACAGAAGAACAGGGAGCCCTGCAACAGATGTTATGGCCCTCACAGAGTCCCCCAATGAACATCGGGTCAGTCTGGAATTACACGAAGAGACAGAAGCAACTGAGAAATAAATAAAAGAACTGTGGCTAATTCTCAAAGAAGCTTGAGACATCCTATCTGCCATCATCCAAGAAAAACTGTCCAAATATACCTAGGAGAATTGATGCTGTTTTAAAGGCAAACGTGTTCACACCAGATATTGATTTAGCTCTCTTTCCGTTTACTGGACTTTGTATGACGTTAACTGATTAATGAAAAATATGTGTCATAATTTTTTTAAGAAATCCTCACTTTGAATGTTTTTCACAAGTGCCTTAAAACATTTGCACAGTATTGTGTATATATAGATATATAGATTGGGAAATTTAACGAGTTAATTTCTGATTTCTGTGATTAATAATTTTTTTTAACGCTTTAGAAAGAATTACGCAAATAATGCATTACCCATTTTTTAACTTTAACAAATTAAACTTCAGCATTCAATATGTTATATATCTGTTTGTATAGTGTCTAATAATGCACTGGCAATGTACACTTAAGTTTCTCTTGCCAATAAAGTTTGATATGAAGTGAATCTGCCCATTTGATACTATGATTAAACAATGTCCACTGGAAAACACCAGAGGATTTTGCACAAAATGTAATAACAGCATGTCCAGTGATTTTGTGGTATGTGTACATATACTTGTATCAAAGATTAATACCTGTAAAATTGTGTCTAATTTGCAAATTCAATCCACAAAAAAAATTATGACTAAATGACTAACCAATTTCTTGCAAATTCATTGAGACCAAGTATAAAGTAAATATATGAATTAATTGTTGTAACATATCTGCACATGTAGGTGGACCCATCAACTAGTTAATTTTGAAAACATATAGTTTTGCACATCCCTATTCTCAATCCACGTCAGCTTGGTTTGAGTGAGGATATTCTGCCAAGCATAAAGCGTAAATCTAACAGCGGTATTGTGAAAAATGAGACGTATAGTTTTTGACTGGACTAGGTCACAATTGACATATCATGGCCATTGGATTTAGAGATATGGATAGACGTAAGTGGGGCTCAGACATTGTTGCTAAGTTTAATTCTATTATCTATCTGAAGCATAATATTGGAAAGAGAAGCAAAACATAGTAAGCACAATAACTTTTATTTTGACTATGATAGAAAAGAGGGTAAAAGCAACATTCCACAAATACAATGAGCTCAGTTAAATGCATAAAATACAAGATGTTTCTTCGTCAATCACCCAGACAAGAGCAATGATGCAAAAAAAATTATATTATTATTATTACCTGCAATATATACAGGTGCTGGTCATATAATTAGAATATCATCCAAAAGTTGATGTATTTCAGTAATTCCATTCAAAAAGTGAAACTTGTATAATGTATACATTCATTCCACACAGACTGATATATTAATTTTGATGATTATATCTGACAACTAATGAAAACCCCAAAATCAGTATCTCAGAAAATTAGAATATTACTTAAGACCAATACAAAAAAAGGATTTTTAGAAATGTTGGCCAACTGAAAAGTATGAACATGAAAAGTATGAGCATGCACTCAATACTTAGTTGGGTGTCCTTTTGCCTGAATTACTGCAGCAATGCGGCGTGGAATGGAGTCGATCAGTCTGTGGCACTGCGTGGAATGGAGTCGATCAGTCTGTGGCACTGCTCAGGTGTTATGAGAGCCCAGGTTGCTCTGATAGTGGCCTTCAGCTCTTCTGCATTGTTGGGTCTGGCATATCGCATCTTCCTCTTCACAATAACCCATAGATTTTCTATAGGGTTAAGGTCAGGCGAGTTTGCTGGCCAATTAAGAACAGGGATACCATGGTCCTTAAACCAGGTACTGGTAGCTTTGGCACTGTGTGCAGGTGCCAAGTGCTGTTGGAAAATGAAATCTGCATCTCCATAAAATTGGTCAGCAGCGGGAAGCATGAAGTGCTCTAAAACTTCCTGGTAGACGGCTGCGTTGACCTTGGACCTCAGAAAACACAGTGGACCAACACCAGCAGATGACATGGCACCCCAAACCATCACTGACTGTGGAAACTTTACACTGGACTTCAAGCAACGTGGATTCTGTGCCTCTCCTCTCTTCCTCCAGACTCTGGGACCTTGATTTCCAAAGGAAATGCAAAATTTACTTTCATCAGAGAACATAACTTTGGACCACTCAGCAGCAGTCCAGGCAAGACACTTCTGACGCTGTGTCTTGTTCAAGAGTGGCTTGACACAAGGAATGCGACAGCTGAAACCCATGTCTGGCATACGTCTGAGCGTGGTGGTTCTTGAAGCACTGACTCCAGCTGCAGTCCACACTTTGTGAATCTCCCCCACATTTTTAAATGGGTTTTGTTTCACAATCCTCTCCATGGTGCGGTTATCCCTATTGCTTGTACACTTTTTTTCTACCACATCTTTTTCTTCCCTTCGCCTCTCTATTAATGTGCTTGGACACAGAGCTCTGTGAACAGCCAGCCTCTTTAGCAATGACCTTTTGTGTCTTGCCCTCCTTGTGCAAGATGTCAGTGGTCTTCCCCAGGATTGTGTAGCCTACAGAACTAGACTGAGAGACCATTTAAAGGCCTTTGCAGGTGTTTTGAGTTAATTAGCTGATTAGAGTGTGGCACCAGGTGTCTTCAATATTGAACCTTTTCACAATATTCTAATTTTCTGAGATACTGATTTTGGGGTTTTCATTAGTTGTCAGTTATAATCATCAAAATTAAAAGGAATGAACACTTGAAATATATCAGTCTGTGTGGAATGAATGTATACATTATACAACTTTCACTTTTTGAATGGAATTACTGAAATAAATCAACTTTTTGATGATATTCTAATTATATGACCAGCACCTGTATTATTGCAGGTATTATTTCCCCTGCAACGGAAATAATACAGTAAACCCATGCAGCAAATGTATAAAAGAAATTACAAATTTTAGTGCGGTAACTGGTCACAATTTCTTTTAAAATGTAGCTTTTTACTAATAGTTGTGTGGCGTGGCAAATTCATTTTTAAAGTACAAATATTAAAATATAGTTTCTCAATGAATATGATGTTATAAAAATTATGGTTATCTAATTAGTAACATGCCATGACAAATTTAATCGCATATAAATTTTTCTGTGCAAAGCCTCCAAATTATGATAAACACTTTAAAATAAGATTTTATTAGTTAACATAAGTTACCTACATTAGTTAACATGAACTAACATTGAACAGTCATTTTACAGCATTGATCAATCTTAATGTTAATTTCAACATATACTAATACATGTTTTAATTCAAAAGTTGTATTTGTTAATGCACTATGAACTATTGTATTTGTATTTTGCATTTCTATCTATATATTGTTCATTGTTAGTTAATGATAGCAAATGCAACTAATGTTAACGAATGGAACCTTTCTGTAAAGTGTTACATTATGGCAGAGAACACCACTGAATAGACAACAAAAAGTCCACAGCAATCCATTTGGGATTCTAGATGAGGTTTATGGACTGTTCATACAGGAAACAATTCATGTTTTCCATCTTTATACGATTTAATTGCTTATCTATGTACACACATGCGTCAGATGCACATCTTTGGCCGTTGCATTTTGAGTCTTGCTGTTTTACAGCGTCTCAGCTCTGTAAATATATACTATTTTATCTGCGTTATTTTTATATATTAAATCACACTAAATTTGCTGTAATAGAAAACTCACACATAATGCAATATTCGAATTGTAAGGCTTGACGAAAACAAATGCATTGTTTTTTTAACCCCCAAAATATAAATACATAATATATTAGGGCACAGAACTTGTGGGTTTCGAAGATAATGTCTCAGCTTCACTAAGCACATCACACACCTGGAACTGCAGATATGAGCACATGCAAGCTGATCTACCACACACACACACGCACTGACTGTAACAGCTTCCCTAATGATTCATACATCAATATCACAACTGAACTGTTGATTACATTTAGTCACAGAAGTTCAGTGGTTTCTAGCTAGTCACTGAGATAACCAAATTAAATATCAACACTATATATACAGTATTACATATCTGTCCATCCTTTAACAGGTTTTTTCAATAAATATTAAACCAAATCTGCCTTAAACCTTCATCTTAATGAACAAGAGAACAGAACCTAGAGCAATACAGGAAGGATTTCTCTGAGAGCACAATAATGACCTCTCATGACCTCCGTTTACCCTCGTGGCTGTGAGTGAACACAGCTCACAAGTTCTGCAGGGAATTCCACAACCATCAGCCCACAGATCACCATCAACACACACATGGGCAGAACATTCATGGTTACCTAAAACACCAACCGTTTCTGTTTTACTCTGATGTTGCTATGCCTCCCTTGTTGCCCTGATCACAAAGAAACTTAAACATGTACAGGTATATCAACATATCCCTTAGATCAGAGTACATGATGACATTTTTATGTAATTCATATGAGGAACATTTACAGCTTTGAAATTGTAAAAGAAAATGTTGCACCTAATTGGTATTAGTCCATGTACACAAAATGCAGTCCAGCTCACATTTAGACAAATCGTAACATGTTTGTAAAAGAAATTATGAAAGAAAGCAAAAGGGTAAAACACATTATAAAGACATTATTTTAAGCTGACGCGATGTGACAAGTTTCTGTCACCACTGAACAGCCAATCGGGAGATATCTGTTGTTGAATGTACAGTTATGAAGAGCTGAATGGACCTGGCTTAAGAAGATGAATGGACTACTTTTATGTTAATTTTATGGTTCATTTTCTTTTTGAAGCTAGACAACCCCATCCCCCATTCACTTCTTTTTATAAGGAAAGAGCAGCCTTGACATTCATCTGATTTTGTGTGATTCGTAATGATGTGAGGGCGAGTAGTTTTTTGTTGTATTATTACATGAACTTTGCTTTTTTTAAACTCCAGTCACAGAGCAAATCTATCATGCAAGCTATTCATTTTCACATTCACATTTGTGTTAGAGAAAGCCTGCAATACATTTGTGGTGAAATGTGACAAATGTGACAGGTGTTCAAGCAGTTATCACAAACACTACACTGACCTTCCCTTAACCTCAGATTGCCTCTGGATAGCACAAGTAATTTGACTGAAGAAGTTACGAAGGGATTACTATTTTAATCCACCAAACATTTTTAATCTGGGGTGTTCTGATTGCCATGTAATCTGAGAAATCTTTTATGAGGTTTAAAATTCTATGACGCATATTTTATTATAAAATATATAAATATCTGATTAAAGGAATAGAAAAATAAATAATCATTTACTCACACTCCTGCCATCCCAGATGTGTTTGACTTTTTCTTCTGCAGAACACAAAGTCTTTTAGAAGAATATTTCAGCTCTGTAGCTCCAAAAATCAGCATAAACATAATCCATACGACTCCAGTGGTTAAAATCCATGTGTTCAGAAGTGAACACATATGATAGGTGTGGGTGGGAAACAGATCATTATTTAAGCACTTTTTTTCTATAAATCTCCACTTTCACATTTTTTTTTTTTTTGGGTGATTCACATTCTTCATGCACATTGCCACCTACTGGTTGGGCTGGTCAAAGGTGGAGATTTATAGTTAAAAAGAACTTCAATATTGATCTGTTTCTCACCCACACTTATCATATGTAGGGCCTTGCCCCACTCAAAATGGCAGCGGAGACAGCATGGCCCTTTGTTCTATGATCAAAGGTGAGACAGAGAACTCTGTTTCCCAGAGTCCTTCACAGTTCCACAGCTGGACGTGAAGTCCCGCCCATGGACCCAATCTCAAATGTCATTGGCCAAAAGCGGCCTATGACCGATGACATCATCTTCTCCTCAAAACTAGCGGACAGATTTAATTTCGGTCTCTCTGCATACAGCTGCACAAGCCTGCGTTTTAAAGAGACGCGTATCTACACATACAAAGGAATTTCCCTCCTTCTGGACAAAGAGAGACCATGTTTTTCTAACCTCACCATTTGGCCACCATTTGTTCCAGTCGTGTGGTATACTTACTAAACCGGTTCATTTCATTTTCACTGCGAGACAACAGTGAATTTATTTAGAAAACGGAAAAGGTGACCAGCTTCCCTTCTCAAACGTTTTCTATCAACGATGACTACCTCCTGCATTTCTTTCCATCACCGGACCCGAGAAATAACGCAGAGATGTGTCTTTTCGCTGACCAGCGCAAGACAAAAGGACCAAATCCAGATAGTTTTCTCCTGACCACTCAACGTATCATGAATTCAAACGGACAGCCCTGATGAAATCACACAGGATTTCCAAAGTAAGCCTTGATATCTGGGCAGATTTAGTTTATAAACTGTGACTTTTCTTATAAAACTAAATCATATATTTGATGCTGAATGTTTGATGTTTTGTTTACAATTGTATGTTTAACTCCGATCGCTGATTGCTGTGTTGATTTATGAGATCGTCATTTTTGGGTGAAATATTATTTTATTGAGTGATCTAAACTAACGCTTCAAATCGCACTGTTACCAGCGTGTATCCTCTGTTAAACTGCATGCACCCCTGTTTGTTCGCTCTCTCTCTCTCTCTCTCTCTCTCTCTCTCTCACTCACACTCACACATACTGAAATTCACGGAGCGAGCAGCACCGCGGTTTATGTCTGACTCGGGCTGGTGTTTTCAAATTCTCCAGCCTGTTTCTTTCAGTTCCTTTGTGTGTCTGCTCATTACCACCCGCACGTGGTATTAGATCTTTCTTTCCCTCCACATTCAAATAATTGTTGGCTCCACCCTTTATGATCTAATCCTCCATTTTGAAACTAGTTTCCATTTTGAATTCAGTTTGCCATTTTGAACCTAGTTCTCAATGTTGAAACCGATCCTCCATTTTGAAACTAGTTCCCCACGTTGAGTTTAATCTGCAATTTTTTGTCTTTGTTACCGAATATAAACACACACACACACACACACACACACACACACACACACAAGCATATAGCTCCACAATTTAGTTAGGATTTCCATTTTATGTTTTTTGTGTTATATTTATATAGTATTGGCAGTGTTCCTTGCGGTTTGATTATAATAAATCTTGTTATATTATAATATTAAGTACTCCTAGTTGTTTGTTTGAATATTGTGTTGAAGCCAGCCTCTGCCACGTCAAGAACTCCTGTATTACTTCAGTATTGTTAAATTGTTGTTGTTAGAAGCCAACTGTAACCAGATTACTGTTGGATTTGTACCGCAATAATTTGACTAGCTTCTTCCCTTTTTGAGTATTTTGATTATTAATCAAAACACTCAACCTTCAGGGTAGAATTTTATGAGACTTGATCAGTCACTTACTATAATTTTTCTCTTGTCAAAGAGTGGTGCCCCGAGGATAGAAATTGAATAATTTAATTAAATTAATAAACCATAATTATTAGTTATATCTGATAGTAAAACTGATCTAAACAACCAGTGCACCCTACACATATCACTTCTGAACCCAATAATTAAACCAGCTGTGCTGCCTTTAAGTGCTTTTTGGAGGTTCATAGTTCAGGTCACCATTCACTTGCATTGTATGAACCAACAGAGCTGAGATATTCTTCAAAGTATCTCTTCATTTGTGTTCTGCAGAAGATAGAAAGTCATACACATCTGGGATGGCACGAGCTTGAGTAAATCATGAGAGAATTTTCATTTTTTGGTGAACTATTCCTTTAACTGATCTTTTGGAGTTTATAATAGTGAGGATTAATGGATTAATGAATGGACCAATGCTGTACAATGTGTCTTACACAACAGTAAAAATTCTGCAGTCATGAGGAAGCAGCATGTTAAAGATACAGCATAATAATGCAGTGGAGCCAAACCCGGTGTACCATCTGTGCCCAAGACTACTCCGAGTTGAAATCCATTTGAAATAACTCGCAGACTATGTTTGGAATTGCATATTACATTCTACTCTTGATATTTCTGCATTAAGTAGGTGTGACGAGGAGGAGAGCGTGGCTGGGCCGTGCGGACACATGCCTGGTGCAGAGTTGTCCTATTCAGCCGGGAGGGGGATAAAGACGAGCCGGAGGTACCAGTTAGAGATAGAGACACACATGCAGCCGAGAGAGAGAAAGAGAGAGAGAGAGACAGAGAGAGTGTGAGTGAGTGAGTGAGTATTGGGCAATTTGATAAAATTATTATTGTTATTATTATTTTCAGATTGAATGTCACCTCTGCAAGAGGTGGTTCCATGTGGCATGTCTTTCTATGTCAGACAAGCAGTTCAACAGTGCTCAAAAGGTTGCAAATAAGTGTGAATTCCTGTGGCTCCCACACACAATCTGTCTAAATACATACATAAATAGAAAAAAACTGTACACAGTCCCCTGTATTGTGTGCACACTGTAAGATGTATCAGTATTAGACAATTAAATGTTTTCGACTTGACCTTCTGTTTTCAAAAGTAATATTCACAGCAATTTTTAACAAGATATGCACAGATCCAACAATACTCACCTTTTCAAATGGATCAGGTATCGGTCAAATTTGACCGATCCAAATTGGACCATACTGTGTGTTAGCCATGGTCGTTATACTAGTGGTAAACCGATTTGTTTTTTTGTTTTTATCATGGATGCCGACACCAAAAGATAGACAGTAGGGTAGAGAGTAGGACGACAAAATGCTGGTATGTGTAATGCAATCTAAAGGGGTCATGACATGCTCTTTTTTTAAATAATTTTATCTTCTTCTCTGAGGTCCACTTATAACATTTATAGATTTTTTAATGAAAACAGTCATAATTTATTCAGCTATAATAATTTTCCACTCTGTCTTTGGCTCTCTGTCTGAAAAGCTCGGTTTTAAGCTCACTGGCCCTTTAAGACTTCAATGTAAATGCCCACTGTTATGATTGGTTAACATCGCACATCCCTTCCAATACAGCCATATTTGATCATCTTGAAAATGAACGAGTGACTGACTGAGAGTGAGAGAGTGAGTGACTTTCTCAGAGTGAGCGAGCGACAGAGAGAGTGAGCGAGAATCTCTGGGTCGATTTACTTACTGCTCACCTCGAGGTAGCAGCACAGTGGACTATGCTATTACAGATATAGACCACAATAAGATCGACTACTTCATGGTGATGTCACAGCCATATAGCCATTAGTCTAGACAAGTCAGCAAATCTGACATCTTCTGATAAGAAAATTTTATTGTATTCCCTCCCCACCAATTTTTTATGGAAAAATTACACTCCAGCACAGTATGAAGCGGAGCTCCACAACATTCATGTTCAGAATATCTATCTACAGGAGTCTGCAGTTGTATGTAAGTGTGTTTATTTAATTGTTTTTAACGTTGTTAGTGTGGTATTCATTGCTAGATCAGGTGCTGTTTGTTTACTGTCTTGAACGCGAGTCGCTTAAACGTGTGTTTGTGTGTGTGCGCTATATTTGTTTTGACTTGTCCCAAAGTATTCACCGCTATATTTAGGGTTGGTTATCCAGTGTGTGTAAGTCAAAACAGTGCATCACGTGTTTTAGAGTATTATCTATTGCTAAAGTGCAGCATAATTTATTTGCGGTGTACGGAAGTCGCGTTTGTTCCCACGCTTGGCACCTCGCACAACCCTTATTTTCGGTTGACCACGTGATTAGCTTTGTTGTGCTAAGTAGCATTACGTTGTGGCAGCTTTTTTTTTTTTTTTCCACTGAACTTAAAAGTGTGCATTTCTTGGACTGAATTGGACGTAAGTGGTTGCCCTCGTGTCAAGCCCTCCTCGTGTGAAGACCTACTTGGGTAAAGACCAGCGAGTCTACCTGTGCGAGTCCACCAAGCAAGGACACTGACAAGGCACCACTCACCAAAGCACTTAAGTATTTTTTTATTTTATCTCTTTTTACTTTACTTCTACATACTAACATGTCTAGTTCACTAATAACACATGCCTTCAAGCATATCCCTGTTATCTGTTGTAGACCGTTCACAAGATACAGATGCAGGACCAAACGCAACCCACACAACCTATGGCAACTATGCACTTCATCACCATTCTCAGTGGGACTCTGGAACTGCCAGTCTGCTGTGAACAAATCTGCTTTCATTCCTGCCTTTGCCACACAGTCCACCCTCTGCATCCTGGCACTGATGGAGACATGGATATGTCCTGAGGATACAGCAACCCCTCGTCATACCAGTAGGGGTGTGGGAACAGGTTTGCTCACTCATAATAACTGGACTTTTTCACCACAGGCTTCACTATGTAACAGTACATCTTTTGAATACATCAGCTGACAAGCTTTCTGAGGAGTTGGATGTCCTGCTGTCCTACTTGCCAGAGGATGGCAGGCCACTTGTGGTTCTTGGCAATTTCGACATACACCAAGACAAGCTCCAGGTCACTGAACTGAATACTCTTCTGGCCTCATTTGATCTGGAAAGACTACACACCACAGCAACTCACAGATCGGGCAACCAGTTGGACCTCATTTTTATATGTAATTGTACCACCTCAAATGTTACACCTTTACATGTCTCCGATCACTACTTTGTTCAATTCAACATGATTCTCCCATCTCCACCGTTGGTTTCCTTTCGTCATAATCTCCGTTCCCCCTCACCCTCTTGGCTTTTCACTGATGTTTCTACCTCTCTTCCCACAATAAATGTATTTTCCATGCTTGATGTGAACACTGCCACAGACACACTTAACTCTACTTTAACAACCTGTCTAGACAACATTTGTCATCTCTCCTCTAGACCAGCTTGTACTACACCACCCAGCCCCTGGCTGTCTGACGTTCTTTGCGAACATCGGACTGATCTCAGAGTAGATGAGAGGAGATGGCATAAATCTAGAGATCCAGCAGATCTAGGTAAATATCAACTTCTGCTTGCAACTTTTTCAGATAACGTTAAAGCTGCAAAAACCTCCTATTACCAGACTAAGATCAACAGCACCACAGACACTCGTAGCTTATTTAGAACATTCATCACACTTCGCTGTCCTCCCCCTCCACCACCTGACACATCACTGACAGCAGATATCTTTGCCTCATTTTGTTTTGTTTTTTTTACAAATAAGGTTACCACAATCAGCAAAACATTCACTGCACCACACCCTGTCAAACACCTGGCTCCTGTATGCAACCATACTTTCTCCATGTTCTCCGTGTCAGTCAGAGGAGAGGTCTCTAAACTCCTTCTCTCCAACAACCCCACCACCTGTTCCCTTGACCCCATTCCATCACACCTTCTCCAGGCCATTTCTCCATCCATCTTACCTGCACTCACACACATAATTAACAAACCTCTACTTACAAGCACTTCTCCCAATACATTTAAGCAGGCTCGAGTAACCCCACTGCTGAAAAAACCTGCACTTAACCCCACACAGATAGAACCCTACAGACCAGCCTCTCTCATCCCATTCATGGCAAAAACACTTGAAAGAGCAGTTTTCAATCAGATCTCTGCCTATCTCTCACAGAACAAGCTGCTGGATGACAATCAGTCAGGCATCAAAAGTGGACACTCCACCGAGACTGCCTTGCTGCCCTGAGTCGCTGAGACAGGCGAAAGCTGAATCCAAATCATCCGTTCTGATTCTGCTGGACCTTTCTGCAGCCTTTGACACAGTCAACCATCAGATCCTTCTCTCCACCCTCTCTAGTCTTGGCATCAGAGGAATTGTGCTTGACTGGTTGACCTCCTATCTCTCAGATAGGTCCTTCAAGGTAGCCTGGAGAGGTGAGGTATTCAAGCCACATCAGTTACTTACTGGGGTACCTCAGGGATCAGTGCTTGGGCCACTTCTCTTCTCCATATACACAACATCACTGGGACCCATCATTCAGTCACATGGTTTCTATTACCACTGCTACGCTGATGACACGCAACTCTACTTGTCTTTTCAGCCCAATGACACCACAGTGACTGCTCGAATCGCTGCCCGTCTGGTAGACATCTCGGCTTGGATGAAGGAACACCACCTGCAACTCAACCCAGCAAAGACTGAACTCCTTGTCTTTCCAGCCAACCCCACTGTGCAGCTGGGTTCAACTACAGTATCGCCTTCCAAAATCAGTCAGAAATCTAGGGGTAACCATAGATAACAAGCTAAATTTCAGACCACATCTCAAAGACTGCAAGATCATGTAGATTTACACACTACAATATCAGGAAAATAAGACCCTTCCTCTCTGAACATGCCACACAACTGCTTGTTCAGTCACTTGTCATAACTAGACTGGACTACTGTAACTCTCTCATTGCAGGCCTTCCTGCATGTGCAATTAGACCTCTGCAAAGGATCCAGAATGCAGCAGCACGTCTGGTCTTTAATGAACCAAAGAGAGCGCATGTTACACCACTCTTTGTCCCTCTCCACTGGCTGCCGGTTGATGCATGTATTAAACTCAAGGCTCTGATGCTGGCATACAAAACAGTCACTGGGTCTGCTCCAGCATACCTAAAATAATTTATGCAGATCTACACTCCTGCCAGAAGCCTGCGGGAGAACGTCGCCTTGTTGTACCAACACAAAGAGGCACCAAAACACTTTCCCAGACTCTGTTTCAACATACCACGTTGGTGGAAAGACCCTCCCAACTCCATCCGTAAAGCTGATTCACTCTCTGTCTTAAAAAAAACAGCTAAAAACACATCTTTTCCAAGAGCATTTAACCAGTCACAAAAAATTTAATCCATTTATTAAAACATTTATCCACACCAAATTTGGACTAGACAAGAAAACTATCAATTCGGCAACAGAACAGTTAACGCAAATATTTCATACAGTGGCCAGCAAAGCCCTGAGAAAAAGACAAATGTACAGAAGAAAGAAATAAAGAAAAAAATCGTTAAAGCCGATAGGTTTGACAAAGATTGTCAAACATCAAGAAAGGAATTATGATCATTATCAAATGAAAAACACAGAGACCACACAAACCAGCACACATGATCCACATATCACCAAACACTTCAAATGTACAAGTCACTACTAAGAAGGAAAAGAGCTAAACATATGACAGCTAAACTCAACAAGATTGAGGAGGCAGTCAATGAAAACTACTTTTGGGATTTGTGGAATAATTTAGATAAATCAAAAAAGTCAAATCCATTCCCATCTGTAACCCAAAACACTGGACAGAACATTGCGAAAAAACAAAATGAACCAACCCCCAGCCAAAAACATTTGACCTCTCAACTAAATAATCTGGAACATACAATAAAAGATCAATTAAACCATTTGGACGCCCCCATATCTTTAAATGAACTGACTGAAGTGATGAAATCACTCAAAAATAAGAAATCTTGTAGCTTGGATGGAAAATATAATGAGATGCTGAAACATAGCAGCCCCAAATTGAAAGACGCTATTCTGAAATTATTCAATATCTTGTTAAAATCAGGACACTTTCATCAGAATTTTCAAACAAGGGGACAAGTACAACCCAATTAATTACAGGGGCATTACAGTCAGCAGCAACCTCGGGAAACTATTCTGTTACAAAGCCTCTCCATTTTAGAAACATATAGCAATGATTGGGCTTCACCATTAAACATGGAGAAGTCCAAAGTCATGATTTTTCAGGAAAATAAAAAATAAATCGCATTATGAGCAATATATATATATATATATATATATATATATATATATATTTATTCACAATCGGGGGAACAATCCTTCATCATGCCAACCACTATAATTATTTGGGTCTTACAATCTCATTAGAAAATCATTATTTAAATTGTGGCTGAAAGTCTTCGACAGCATCATCAAACCTATACTCTTATATGGCTGTGAAATCTGGGGCCCCAAATATAAATTAAATTATGAATCATGGGACAAAAGCCCTGTTGAAATCTTCCACCTACAATTCTGCAAAAACATCCTGGGAATTTCACAGAGTCTGGGTTGTAGAGCAGAACTGGGCCGGTTCCCTCTCCTCACTGAAATCCAGAAGAGAGCAGCTAAATTCTGGTCTCATTTGTCCGACACACCTCCAGATAACTACCATCACTGTGCCTTTACACACAGGACAGGACACCCAGAGAGTGACCCTATGCACTATTTAGTAGAAAAATATCAACTAAATTCATCCATCCAGTTCAGATTGGCAAAACTGAAACAGACAGAAAGAAGAACACAAGTACATCAATTAATTACTTCCACAGAACCAAGACTGATTATAAATTGGCACCATATTTGATCCATATTAAAGATTATGGACAAAGAAAGCTACTGTCAAAGTATCGTCTGAGTGAGCACAGTCTGTCTGTAGAGATGGGTCGACACAGAGATGGGTCGACACAGACAGAACCGGAGACCCAGAGAGGACAGACTGTGTTCACACTGCACTGGAGTCGTCGTGGAGGATGAACTTCACTTCCTCACTCACTGCAGTAAATATGAGACCATTAGAAACACATACTTTACACAAATAGCTCATATTCTACCTGAATTCCAGGACATAAATGACATAGGCCTACTCTTGTATCTAATGGGAGAGAAAGTAGAGTGTGTTCAGCTGGCAGCGCAGTATGTGTCATCCTGTCATCACATGAGGGAGAGAGACTGACCCCTCATCATATTACAGCCCTATTCAAACTGATATTTTAATATACTTTTTCCCTCCCTTCCTCATTGCTGTTTTTTACTTTGTCATTTGTATTTTATTTTCATTATTATTCATTTATTGTACATGTTGTTTTGTTTTTTTATGTTTGTAATGTGTTTATTACTCAGTGTTTATTACGCAACATTGTTGACTGTATACAGTCATGCCAATAAAGCTCATTTGAATTTGAATTAGAGAGAGAGAGAGAGAGAGAGAGAGAGAGAGAGAGAGAGAGTGTGTGAGTGTATGAGTGAGAGAGTTACAGAGAGTGAGTATTGGGCAATTTGATAAAAAATTTTATTGTTATTATAATTTTCAGATTGAATGTCACCGCTGCAAGAGATGGTTCCATGTGGCATGTCTTTCTATGTCAGACAAGCAGTTCAACAGTGCTCAAAAGGTTGACTGGAAGTGCTGCCCATGTAAATAAGTGTGAATTCCTGTGGCTCCCACCCATAATCAGTCTAAACACATACATAAATAAAAATGTACACAGTTCCCTTTATTGTATAGCATTTAGTCTTTCTTTTCATTTTGTTTTAGTGGTTAATTTGTGAATTTAGTCATTCTCTTCAAATGCTATTGAGTTCAAATTATGGTATATTTTGTGTATGAGCCTATACAGTAGCCATATACATTGCAATGTTTACATACAATTTGAATGTTTCTTTTAATAGACATCAAAATCTAAAAGGTGTGCATCGTAGCTGACACCTAGATGATGGTTGTATGACTGTGAGTCCTTCTCTTCAAATGATAGTATATTTTGTGCTTGAAACATATACATATACACACACATATTTTCACATTATGAGGAATTGTTAGATATGCCCTAACAAATATGACAATATGACATCATTGTGTTACATCAAATATTTCAAATGTATTAATTCCTTATAATACATGTTCAACCTGAATAATCATATTAGCGGTTACCTATAGATTTAAATGAACATCAAATAATTTAATGTGATACGTATATAATAGGTCTAGAATAAAAAGGAATCTATCTGATGTTACAAATAAGAAATAGAAATCATAAATGCCATTTCAATTTAGAAAATCAGTTCTGTACCATCCACTGTCTGCAGCAGTAAGGATACCTTCCCCCTGGTTCGGATAATCGATTATTAGAGTTTGTTGCCCGAAGCCATTCAGAGACGCATCGCATTGGTCAAACAAAGAGGCGTTGTGTATGCACGCGTCCACCTTTGCAGCCCTCATCAAGGACGCGATTGGCCAAAAAAAAAAAAAGAAGCTTGTTCACCCAACACTGAAATTGACCAAATCGTTCAAACGCATGTATAGGCTTCTTCACCGAAACAACGTGAATTACCTATTTTGGATTCAAAACAGCAAATTTTGCTGAAAGGTAGTAAAACCAAAAAATTACTGCTTTTTTTTAATACCTATTTTAAAAGTTTTAATATATATATATATATATATATATATATATATATATATAAAAATTGTATTAATATACTTTTTAATGAATTTAATGAATCTGAATTGAAAAACTACAAAATCAATAAAATTATCACACTTTTATTGAAACACACCAAAATTGGACAGAAAATATATTATGACAATATTAAATATATTATTCTTTAACAATCAAATTTAACATTTTTTTTTAAGCAATTATCCAATAAAATGTAACATTCTAGAAAACTCTAATGATATGCAAAACAGCAGTCAAGTAATGAACTTAGCAGCTCTAGGCTAGCATCTTGCAAATACAAAAAGTTTAAATATGCTACACATTTATTTTAATGAAAACAACATACACTGAATAGCAGAGGGCCTCTACTCCAAAACCGCCATAAAAAAGCCAGACTACTGTTTGCAAGTACACATGGGACAAAGATCTCACTTTCTGGCAAATATCCTCTGGTCGGATGAAACAAAAATTTAACTGTTTGGCCATAAATGGCCATCGTTACATTTGGATGAAAAAGAACACCATCCCGATCGTGAAGCATGGGGGTAGCAGCATCATGTTGTGGGGGTGCTTTGCTGCAGGAGGGACTGGTGCACTTAACAAAATAGATGGTATCATGGAGGAAGTATCAACATCGCAAGAAAATTAAAGCTTGGTTGCAAATGTGTCTTCCAAATGGACAATGACCCCGAGCATACCTCCAAAGTTGCGGCAAAATGGCTTGAGGACAACAAAGTCAAGGTATTGGAGTGGCCACCACAAAGCCCTGACCTCAATCCGATTTGTGGGCAGAACTGAAAAACTATGTGCGAGCAAGGAGTCCAACAAACCTGACTCAAATTGGCCAAATTGACCTGGCCAAAATTCCTGCAACTTATTTTGAGAAGCTTGTGGAAGGCTAACCAAAATGTTTGACCCAAGTTAAACAATTTAAAGGCAATGCTACCAAATACTAAGGAAGTGTATGTAAACTTCTGACCCACTGGGAATGTGATGAAAGAAATAAAAGCCGATATAAATCATTCTCTCTACTATTATTCTGACATTTCACATTCTTAAAATAAAGTTGTGATCCTAACTGACCCAAAACAGGGAATGTTTTCTATGATTAAATGTCAGGAATTATGAAAAACTGAGTTTAAATGTATTTGGCTAAGGTGTATGTAAACTTCAACTGTATATACATCCCTTTACTGAGTGAATATATAGGCAATAAAAAGCTTAATTTGTTAACTAGCCTACTTAATTACAGAACACTGTAACAGAGTCAAGTCTCAGCAGGTTTTTCCAAGATGCACTGAACACTTTGAGCGCAAATTTATAATTTTCAACATGGTTTCGGCTAAATATGCTTCTCGTGTGGAAAGCAGATGTGCGCGTGTGATTGAAGACTGGTTTTGCGTGCATGTTGCATGATCCACCTATAATCACTCACGCAAGTGATGCCCTCTGTTCTGTCATCCTGTATCTCTGGAGCACGCTGGTACATGCGCGTCAACAGGCCTTCCCTTGATATGCATGCCCCAGTGACAGGATAGTGCAGAGCGGATCACATGTGCGATTAAAATGGTCTTCCCTCGATACTGTTTGGTATTTTATGGAGTAATTCAACCATTTCAAATGGCTAGACAGCCCCGACATTAAACAGAACTGCGAGGGAAAGAGAAAATACCTCCACCAGCATCTATTACAACTATTCACATTGATACATCAACACATAATGAACATTTTTCATTACAACTGTGGCAGTTGTATAAAATGGGTTTAGGCTATTCTTTTTCATGAAAAATAAACAGTTTTATAAAAGAAAGATATTGAAGGACAAGACGCATCAAGAATCATTTTATAATCTAATCGTTACCCTTTGAATTGGTTGTCGACCTTTTCCACCACCTTTGTTATAGTATCGACAAAATCCACTATGCTCACTCTCAAAATATAGTTCTGAGTTCAGAAAATTTAACGCAGGCCCATCAGTTATATAATTCTGCTGCGGTGTGAACACAGCCATAAAAAAATATATCACATCCCATTTGACTTTTTTTATAGGCAGACAGATCTCACTGCTTACACTGATCACAATGGCCAATTCCCTCTTTCCATCACTTTCTCCAGCTCAGTCACACAATTACTCATACACAACACACACAAACACTCTCTCTAAGGCTACTAATGAAATCCGATGCAACACCGGCTTCACGCATTACACAATTGTTCATTCAACTGGAGACAGAGACAGTGGGGCACAACAAGCAATGAGTACTCACACACACAATCTTTCACTCTTTTACACACATTTACTACGCACACAAAGTCCTGTGCAACCTTAACCCTTTGCCGGTCCAACAGTTCAGTTCTCTCAAGTTTCACAGTCCATACAAACACAGCGTCCAAGCCCTTCTATTCAAGAGTGCTTTGCTATGCCGATTCTCACTCGCTTTCACCACTGAAGAGCTATCCTGGGACTCCTTAATGAGTGAGCCATACAGAGTCATAGTCAAATTCATAGAGAAGAAAAGTGTTGGCAGTGTAAGTGCCAGGGCTGCTCACTAACACGTGCAATGTAAAATCATTCTAGGGTGCCATAGTTCGGATAGGTGCATTAGCCAAAACTCATTCAGTGCGGAACAAAACACCAGCTTAAGGAAAAAACAGAAAACAGTGATATTTATAAAGATTGCACAGTTTTGAAGAGCCAAAAGGCCCGTTTGATGATGTACATTATGGATGCGACAGAACAAATGTCAATCACACATCTTCGTCGACATATAAAAGCACTCTTGCAAAACACAGCAGACCAAACTCGATTTTTATGAAGATAAATGTAAGTGGCTCTTGCCCATGCAAAAGGGTGTTGTGAGTGGTTGCAGTGGTGTTGCTATGTGGTTGCTAAGGTATTCTGGGTGACTGCTTACAGGACCAGGTCAAAAGATTGCCATGTCTCTATGATGTTCTGGGCCTAAATATGGCCTCTTAATAAAAAAAATTAAAATAAAGTCTCATATATATATATATATATATATATATATATATATATATATATATATATATATATATATATATATATATATATATATATAGACATATACACAGGTGCTGGTCATATAATTAGAATATCATCAAAAAGTTGATTTATTTCAGTAATTCCATTCAAAAAGTGAAACTTGGATATTATATTAATTCATTACACACAGACTGATATATTTCAAATGTTTATTTCATTTAATTGTGATTAATAAATTGTGAAAATATATATTTTTTTTATTTATTTATTTTTTTACTGCTCAGAGTAATCAGTCATAATTTTTTTTTTTTTAAAGCAAATAACTAAATGCAAGGTTTAAATCCAGGAAGAAAAAAAAACTATGTTGTTCCATTTCTGACAGCACATCCACAAGGAACACTATGTTTTAATACTTGTCTTTTCTTACAATTTTCATTTTTGGGTGAACAATTTCTATCATTATTTACACACTCACATTCCAAACCCACATGACTTTCTTTCTTCCATGTCACACAAAAGTGTACTTTAAAAGAATATCCGACTACAGTTTTCCATATAATGAATGTGAAAGAGAACTAGTTTGGGCTGTCAAGTATCAAAATATCAAAAAAGCACCAAAGCATCATAAAAATGGTACATACAACTTTCGTGCTTCATTCCAAATCTTCGGAAGTCATACTATAGCAATTGTGTAAGGAACAGAACGAAATTTGTCTGCTTCACTGAAAATGACTTAAAACTACAGTCTGGATCTCACTAGTGCTGAGCGATTGGAGTACAAAAATTATATATCTAAATTTTTCAGCCTACTAATGATTTTCAATATACAGTGTATCTCCATGATTATGGATTTTCTCTAAAATGCTAAAAAAAAAAAAAAAAAATTATTCGTTTTTAGTCAGAGGAACAATTATTTCATCCAAACGGCCACTGTAGCCAAGCAGATTCTTTATTTTAAAGCATTGAATAATAATTAAGGCATGTTTCCCACACTTCTATAACTGGAACCCAGTTGTATATTGCATAATACTAAATTATTACTGTGGGACCCAGTAATTAGTATAATATAATACTGAATTATTATTTTTATTCTGAGGATTAGATTTGTTTTGTATAAAAGTAGCCCATTTCTGTCCAATTTACTTCACCTTCACCTGGAGCATTTATTTTGACACTGAATTGCTGTCGCATTTACTTCACCTTCACCTGAAGCTTTTATTTTGACACTGAATTGCTGTCGCATTTACTTCACCTTCACCTGAAGCTTTTATTTTGACACTGAAAGAGCAATGTGTAATTGACAGTTTACAGTGTTCCACATTTGGTGAAATGTTCTCATGTCCTTCTTTTCTTTTATACTATGCTGCCTATGTAGATTCGTACAATAGCTTGTAGTGGTTCCTAATGTTTGGAATTGCGCGAATGCTTGAACCTGCAGTACATTTCTTTCCCAAAGCATGTGAAACTGAATTAAAACATGAGCCCCACACATACACAGAACAGCACGTCACCGGTTTATTCTGAAGTGCATACAGACCATGTTTATCTGTCTTTAATCGCAGCCTTTTGTAGTTTAATAATCACACACAACCATATTGCCATTATGTTATTTTGATTAACTGTGTGGCCCAGAAGAATCACTGATCTACTGATGCGCTATGAAACTTAAATGATCAAAAACCACATTAAAATTATCATGATTTTCACAATAGTGCTTAATTTTATATAATTAGCAAAATCATTACAATTACATCATGAATATTTAATATATCATCTAGCCCTATTCCTCACACAATTGCTTCAGAAAACTAAGAATATAGCAAAGTCATATTTCCACAATTTGTTTTCCATGGAAGAAAGAAATTCAAATGGGTGAGTACTGTATATAATAACAGAATTTTCATTTATGGGTGAACCATTCTCAATATTTCAACATAACCTCAAGCAAACTTCCTGAAATATTTCTTAATCACAGTTCAAAGTTCTCATACTTGCAGAGGAGGAAACATCACTATATCTAAGGTGGCCCTTAAGACATTTTATTCACACAACTCCATCTGCAAAAGGGGTAATGGCTATCTTTCAAGCAAAAGATTGGTGTTGGAACAAAAGTAGACCCTACTGCTTTGAACGAACTGCCGACCACAAGTTCATGACTGCCCTACACAAACAGGCAACCTGCTGTGCTCTTACACAGAACCATATGTTGGATGAGATCCGGTCAGAAAGATGGAAGGATCGAAGGTTTCCTCTCACCTGCACATCTCAGCGAAGGCCAAGAAATTAAGCTTCTTCATCTTTTTCTCGCTGAGCCAGTAGCCCACTCTTCTGCCTCTCAGGAAGGTCTGCATCTTCAACTGCTGATGGCCAGATGTGACAGCTCAGTCACTCCAGGGAAAACAGGAAACAGTATTTTTTTACACAACTCCTGTCAAATCAAAGCCAAGAGAAAAGATCAGAGCCTTTTTTTTACAAGCATTACATTAGAACGGCAAGTGTCCAACACTGAACAATGAATATAAATAAAGGGGATAGCTGCAAACGCCAAGTCCTCTACAAAGTAATGCTCAGGTTAGGCTGTAAATTTCCACAGCTATGGAGTTACATGTGTGCCACAATTCTGAGTGTGCAAAATGTTATTTATTTTCAATTTATTTTCATTAGATGCATCACAGGTGCATTCAAACATTCAGTTTTAAACTCAATGCATCCTAGGGCAAGTTTGAATGTTTGATTCAAACATTAGATGCATCACATGCACATTTAAACACTAAAAACATCACAGCTGTGTTCAAATATTCTATTCAAACATTCAATGCATTATAGGGTGAGTTTGATTTGAACATAAGAAGCAACACGAGGGTATTAGAACATTTGAAGCATCACAGGTTTGGGTAAAAAAATTCTATTAAAACATTAAACGGATCATAGGGTGAGTTTTCATCGATTTGAACATTCGATGCATCATACAGAAAGTGTGAAGGTTCGATTCGAACATTAGATGCATCACAGGCACATACGAAGCGCCACAGGTGTGCTCGAACATTCGATGTATCATAGGGCGAGTTTGAAGATTTGATTCAAATATTAGACGCATCATAAGTGCGTTAGATCTTTTGAAGCATCCGAAGTGCGTTCGAACGTTCGATTTGACAGTTCGATGCATCATAGGGTGAGTTCGAGGGTTCGGATCGAACATCAGATGCATCACAGGCAAATTTAAACATTTGAAGCATCACAGGTGCGTTCGATTTGAACGTTCGATGCATCATAATGCGAGTTTGAAGATTCAATTAGAAGATTCAATTCGACAATTGGATACATAACAAGTGCGTTCGAACGTTCTGATGCGTCATATGCGCATTAGAAGTTCGAATGTCCGAAACGGACGTAGGAACACGCATGTGATGCCCAGCATTGCTGTCCAGGAAGGCAGCTCTAGGTTTGAGAGGCACAGCCCATGTGTCTGCTATGAATTAAATCTTACTGTAACTGTACCATTACTTCCGACTACAATTAGTCATATCTGACCGTATTTTATTTTTTTATTTTTTACACAAACAGCAAAACTACAAACCCAAGAGGACTCTGAAATCCGCCATAAAAAGCCCATTCACAGCAACACAAACAAGCTAGCACTCCACCTACTTTTAAATTTAGATCATCTCAAGTGGAACTGATGGATGTCAGAAATCCTCTACTCTTATTTTATTCCTAGTGGACACACAGAAAGAGCAGATGCAGTAGTATGAATACCTGTCTAGCGCATGTTTTCTGGCTTCGGTCGGATAGCAGTTAGCTAGCTGGAGGACAGTCTCGTCTCCATGACTCGCGTAGCTGTCTATCGCTGAGACGGAGTTTTAGGCGTCCTGGTGATGATCAGATGGATCGAATACGATCTGCTTTCTGTCCAGACACCTAGAGAGCACAGCCTCTTCCTGAGGTGGGGCTGGGCTCAGTTCAGTCCGGCTAGCGTGTGTTGCTCCTAAAGCATGACAGGAGGTTTGAGCCGTTCAGAGCCTGCAGACTCGACCGTGTTGATATTGTGCTCCTAATACCAGCCGCTAGAGGGCGGCACTGCAACATCATCTCTCGTGTGCAGCACCAGTGGCAGTATAGGTTTTTTGAAAACAAGGCAATAAATCTAGTGGTCTGTATTTTTTATTTTTTTTTATCTTATTCAGGCTTATTTTTGGGAATGCGAACGAAAGGAAAATTCTTATTTTCTTAATCTCATATAGGAAAGATGTAGTAGATTAGGATTTGTAAAAAGCATTATTGATTAAAAAATGGTTTAATGTGTGTTCCTCAGCCTAAAAGAGATCCAAGGTCTTTTATTTTCTTGCAATGAATGCCTATGCCTGTATAAAACAAATTCTTGAACATACTGTATATATATATATATATATATATATATATATATATATATATATATATAAACCATTTAAATCAGCATGCATTCATTACAAACTACATTTTCATAATGCCACATTGAAGAAAAAAAAACAATAACAATGGTTCCATATAAAGGCGTCATATTTATGCAAAATGTTTTTTTCTTTTCTTTAGATTTTGGGGTAACATATGAACTGGGTATTTCTTGACAGTTACTGTGAGATCCACTCATTTATACTTTCATTTGTTTTATGTCATTATCACTTACATTTTCAGTTAAATTCTTTGTTAAATCCCATCTGCATGCGCTAAATATAGCGCAAAGAGACAAAAAATACAACAAACAAGCAATAATACACCAGACAGTAGATGTTTAATGCTTATATGTTTGTACGTTTAACATTTCATTGAAGGATTCATCAACTGGTAGAAAAGAAATACAGGCAACACATCTGCATACACAAGACAAAGACAGAAAACCCATTATGTACAACATAAAAAAATATATAATTCTCATAATCTTTGGGACTACACATATGTACAAATGTTAAAAAAGTATTTACAAACACTCAAAGCATTTTCATGAATTTAATCTGATGTAAAAAACAGAAGTGCTGCTGACAGGTCACATGAACACTGCTTGTTTAGCGTGATTCGTGCTCCTCAGTGTCTAGGAAGGGCTGGCCAAGAGCCCTAGTATGGTGGAGAGACAATGCAACTTCTCTTTGACCAGCTCTGGTAACTTCTCATTCTCTTTGTACCTTTGAAGAAACAGACATCATGAGAATGAAGAGCAGTCGCAAATCCCCCAAAAAGTAATTCACCCAATTTAAAAAAAAAATGTGTCTTTCTAAATGTTTGTTTTCAGAGTTGTAATTCATAATTAAAATATTGAAACGTTATCTGAAATAGGGTTGGGAATTGAGAACCAGTATTCTTTCTGAATTGAGAACCAGAATCCTATATTCAACCAAAAATGTCATTGCCCATTTCTCACAATCCAAAATGTATCCTTATGTATAAAATAAAGTCCTACACTACATTATTTCTCTGTATATTTTGTTCCACTCTGGAAAACGTCACATTATGAAGGTTTAATACGCTGTGAATACCATTTCATGTTATAAAAAATAAAAACAAAAAAAATAATTTATGAGGTGTTTCACCTGGTGATGTGTCCATCAGGTGAAGTAAAAGTGATGCAAGAGACGCCAACTTGGACCATCAGCTGGGATCCATCATTAAACTGAACCCAAACCTCACCACTTGTTAACTAAAACACATACAATATAAAATTATTAATTGCTAAATCTCTTGTATGCTACAAATAATCATAAAGTGCTGTGACTGATTGGCATTCACATGACATATGTAATACTGGACAGTCAAAGAAATATTTCACAGTTAAATACATAAAAATCATTGATAACTCATCCCACAATATTCAAACAACGGTTTGTAAAAACAAACCGCAAAATGTGCTGACAGGTATGCACTTACAATGGAAGTCTATCGGGCAAATGTACAATGGTTCCCAATAGACTTCTACTGTCAGTGCATTTCTGTACATATTAATTTGTTTGTTTTTACAAACGGAGTGTCTATTTGCACCCTGCCACACAAATACATAGTATTTACACTCTTATAGTCCGGTGGAACCACAGAAATCTACAACAAACTAACCATTATTTGTCGCTGCAGTGGCATGGGGTGTAAAGAGTGTGTGTGATTGTACACTGTTGTCCTAGCAACCGCGGTTCGAATCCACGTTTTGTCCCACTCTTTTTCCCATCCGACTGCCTGTTTCCACTCTTATTATTTCCTTTAATACTACTTAAAATAATAGATAAAAATGAATAAAAATGTTGATTTCATCGCCGTGTTTTGGTCACAGTAAATGTCGAGGAGTGCAGAGAAGGATTTGATCCGGAGTCGGGGTCTGTCGTTCGCACTCGTTCCCGCAGCTCGGCATTGATTGTGTGTAGATTGCATCAGTGTATTACTAATATTGTAGTAACCATGTTTTTTGGCAGAAATCATAGCTTTAATGTAATTAACCATGGTGTTAGTACAGTAATATGGTGGTAATATAGTAACCATGGGTAATTTTGTGGTTACTGCAAATTTACAAAAAAATAACCTTGTGAAACTGATCACTGTAGTAAAACCAAGGTTATTTTTTCTAAGGTAAGGTCAGGGTTAGGGGTAGAGGTTAATGTAGTGTGTCTATGGGACTCTAAATAAACACAATAAACAGACTGCAGTGATGCCCATATACTGTATGTTAGTATTTAAATATGGGAGCAAATAGTATCTGACTTTTAAAACTGAGCGCTGTTTGAGATTTTTGACTCCCTCCATAGTGCTTTCAAGGTAAAAGAAAACTCAGAAGAATCCAAATGGGTCACGCAAGTTTTGAAGTTTGTGCCGCGATAGAGAGAAACTGGGTTGAGTAGCACAAGTTTCTGTGGAGCCCAATCTGAAAGCTTGCTGGACTCACTTTCATGTTTCAGAGATAGTGTGCGTGAAAATCAAGTAAAATACAGCTGCGTGTATCTGATGAGAAGCATATTCTGAATATGAGATTAATGTCATTGAATTTGCTTCGGTGGCCTGAAATTTCACTTGGGTGGCCACTGAAAAATTGTCAGTCCCTGAAAAACCCTGTTTTCGTTTTCTTAGTCTCACATAAAGTCGCTCCACCATCCTCCTCCATTTCTCTGACAGAATGTGTACCAAGCTCATGTTACATGAATAGAATGAAGTGCACATTTCTTGCCACGCAGTGGCGGTTTGCATAACCACAATACAGATGATAATCCAAAATGTACAGTACTGTGCAAAAGTCTTCACATAAGACGTTTCACAATAGCTTTTGTCTTAAGAAAATTATTTATATCTGCTTCTTTAGTGTGTCAATAGGAAATATACATTTTAGACTCCCAAACATTACTTTTGCAAATATAAAAGAATAGAATAGAAGAACAGGGAGCCCTGCAACAGATGTTATGGCCCTCACAGAGTCCCCCAATGAACATCGGGTCAGACTGGGATTACACGAAGAGACAGAAGCAACTGAGAAATAAATAAAAGAACTGTGGCTAATTCTCCAAGAAGCTTGAGACATCCTATCTGCCATCATCCAAGAAAAAATCTGTCCAGGTGTAAGTAGGAGAATTGATGCTGTTTTAAAGGCAAAAGTCTTCACACCAAATATTGATTTAGCTCTTTTTCTGTTTACTGGAATTTGTATGACATTATTGATGACATTATCACTTTGAAAGTTTTTCACAAGTGTCTAAAACATTTGCACTGTACTGTATATCGGTTGCCAAATTTCTACTGGTTTGTCATGTTTACCGGTATATTGCCCTCCTCTAATTACAAGACAAAATCATTTTATGGTAAATCAACAGCATGCGACAGATGCTGTCAGTAGAGCTTAACTTGTATTTAACCTGTAATATTCCTTTAAGAATGGCTTTGAGTATGACAATACAACAAAAGAGGTATGGAAATCTTTCTAGTAAAAGTCATTACATCCTATTTCATATCATATACTGCAAGTCAAACTATTCACCTGAGAGGCCCAGCCAATATTCGGCACAAAGATGGACTTGAGCACCTTCCCTGGGTTAAAGTCGCATTCATCTTTGGCCAGTTGGGGTGAGCTGACCTTAGCCATGCTAGCTGTGGTGAAGTCAGATCCAGTGTAGGAAATCATCTAAAGGTAATGACAAATAAGGTACTGTTAATAAATAAAACAAATTCTGAACATTACTGAGCTCTGCAATAATAGAATGTGTAAATTGTGAATGTGTTTTGTGTAGCGTTAATATGCATGCATGACATACTGATGGTGTGATGTGGGGTGGCTGTGGAGGACTCAGGCACACCTGAGCAACCTCAGCAGCTGCTCTAGAATCAGAGGAACACTGAGTTTGAGGGACTGGAACAGCTGGATTAATGAGTCTCCTGATGGACAAACAGAAAAGAGTATAAGACAGCAGAGGTGAGAACCATAAGTGTTATGTGATCACATCACCTTTAACATGGCTGCACTGCCTGAAAAGTGACAATGTGAACACTTGTGCTCAGTAGAACATATCTATTTTTCCAAGTGAATGATATATTGGGTTTTAACAAAACAAGCCTCACCTGCCAATAGTGATGGGAAAGAATGGAGTGTTTTTAGCGCTACGCTGCTCTTCAGCAGTGATGGCCGCTTCCAAAGACAAACACATCCGGTGACCCTGAGAGAAACAAAAATGCATCAAGCTTTGATTCTTGGTCTACAAGAATCGCAAGTACAAGTATAAGAACAATATAGCGCGCAGCATCGCCTGATATCTGAGAGTCCTAATAAAACATGCAAGCTTCAAATGTGAACCTATGAAAAAGCAGAAAAAGCTTTATTGACAGTGAAACAGATGTTATAATGCAGTACCTCCTCAGCGAGCTCTATGTAGAGTCTGCAGTCAGGGCTCAGTTCGCTCAGCCCAACATCACCCTTCATCGTGTATGACTTCCCATTCTTCTCCACCATACGTAACTGCTCACTCGTCTTATGGGTTTTTGCACCTACACAAAGGAAATTACAAAAACTCATTTTAACACACCAATGCATGTACTGTGACATTCATGAAAATTATTTGTTTTAAATTGTTTACTTGATCTATTAACTACTAACCTAACTCAAAACACATTAGGTTAAAATTTTTTATGGTAAAATACTTGATCCTAGTTTTATGTATAGAGACAACTGTACCCATTTGTAGTTTGGCATTGAAAAATGTTAAATGCTGTGGCACATTCAACATTACTCTCTTTGTTTTGGCTCAAACAACGGTGTGACTTTGGGCCAGGACTATTTGTTTCACCGAGCAATGGAATCTGTTAATCTTTCCCTCCAGAGTTGAGTCAAATTTGACTCAAAAGAATGATTTGTTCATGAATCAGACACAGTTAGGGCTGGGTATTAATAGAGATTTCATGATTCAATTCTGATTCACAAGCTCTTGATTAGATTAAATTTAAATTCAGATTCTATATCAATTCATATGGGTATATTACAATTATAATGTCCTTGTATAATGTTGCTTACATATGACAGAAATTACCTACCTAAGCTAATGCTGTAAATTATACAGGGGACCTTTGAAAATGAAAACATTTAAAAAAAAAAATACATTTTAGAAATTATATTTGATTTGTTTTTCCAAATTTTTATCACATGTAAAAAACTAAATTACAAATCTATTCTATCAATAAATATGATATTATACTGCATATGCTATATTTTGTTACATTCAATGCATAATTTATACTATTTACAAGTATTTGCATTGATTTGTAGAACCTGTGCTTAAAATTGGTACCGTTTCTTTAAGAAAACCATCTGTTCTGTAAAGGCCATCTGTAAATTAGATTGTGATTAGAATTAAATGTTTGTTTGTTATTCTAACAATTAACTGAAGAGAAGGTATTAAAGGAGATATTATTCAATGACCAATGCATTGTGTGAATCTTGTACTCAGACACACGGAACGAGCCAAATAAAACTTTACGCAGTAAAAGGATGCTCAACTTCTTAGCCAATATACTACTCAATCACTGGTGAGTGAAATCGGAATATTTACCAGCCAGTAGCTAATCACAGACATTTTAAGTCGCAAAGCACAACATTTGGTCTCATATGCAAGTGATTTACTCACATTATGGAATGGATAAAAGATCGATCTTTCAAATAAAGATCGCAATGCTTTAAAAGAAATATTTTTACCCAGTTCAAGTTACTTTTCTCATGAACGCCAAGGAGCTTCGACTGTTCCTCACACAATGTTATTGTATGGCTTCAGAAGACTTATATCTAACGCTTGAATTTTATAGACTATTATTTCCATTTAATTCCATATTAGCAATTCATTCTTCTTTGAAAATTTTAATATTTGGCTAAACTGTTCCTTTGAAACCAAAGAAACTCTATGCACCACATAGCTTATTTTGCTTGAGATGTAACTACTGCATTTGTGCTACTCACCATCATAAAAGCACACCTCCAAGTCTGCGTTAGGAGAATTCTCCATCAACATGCACTTGGCAAACTTTGTGTACAAAGTGACTTTGGGGGTCTTTGATTTCACCAACTGGACAAACTTGGTGGCATACTGATACTTCTTCCAGTAGTTTTCTGTGAAAACAAATGTTAAGCATGATTGCAATTCGCTAATAATCATGGAAATGCAGTTATATAATTGTGAATAGCTCAAATATGGTCAAGCCAATGTACCTGGTAAATCCTCATAGCTGCAGATGAGAATGTCTTCAGGTGGTGAGGGTGGATGGTCCAGCACAGGGAAGCCTTTACCTTCATTTGGCTGGTACACTGTAACCTAACAACACAGTTGCAGCAGCATGTTAACTTCCATCATCTTTCATCTGTATTACATTCATTACTCTAGATTACATTATTAAAGGAGTAGTTCCTCACCATGGATCCATCACAGGAGATCCTTAGCACCTCTTTGACTCTCTCCTGAGCTCCATGTCCTTTCAGCAGTTCCATACACACCTCTCCTGTGTCCAGGATACTCACCTGAGGAGGAAAGGAATATATCTTGCATTACTTGAAGTATTTACAGGCACAAGCTTATACCGATTATGCTTCATGCCATGTAAGACCATCTAAATGTCTAAAACAGTTCAAACTATCAGGGAAAGGTCCTAAACTTTATAATCAGCACACATAGATGCATGTCAACACCTTTACCTGCATTCAGGCATCTTATTTAATTTGTACATGTCTTGTATGTATTTCTGTTTACATTTTGACTTAAAGAAAACCCAGATTATTTTAAATCTCATGTCTGATTTTTGATGGTCTTCAACTATCATTTCTTCATTACTTACAACGTGAAATGGCTACATATGGTTCAGCTACACTACACTGTAACTACAGTCTGTGATAGAGCTGGGATAAAGAGGAAAACAAAGTGGCTTCACTTACTATAGCATTTTTGGTCTTTTGTCTAATGGGCTTGAGTCTGGCAGCACAGAGCGGTGGGAAGCTCTTCTTAGGGCATGCTTTTTCCTTCTCTAGGTTTGCTTTGCCTTTGGAGAAGGGTGGACCCAAAAACTGAGGTTCTGATTCGTGGCCTGATGCAAACCTGTCGCCCCTGCTGGGCCCTGTGTTTGTGTGAGGGAACAGGTTGGGTTGCTGCTGGGAGTGAAGGTTGCGGAGTTTGTCACTGCAGGAGGTTTGAGTTCCTACTGGCCCCTGTCCAGTGTGAAAGCTCCCACTGCTGCTGTGACTGCTCAGGTCTGCTGGCCTCTTAAAAGGTCCTAAAGGTAAAAGAGTTTAAAAGATATAAAATGCCTCATTATGTATGCTTTAGTTTATATTAAAGGAATAGTTCACCCCTAAAAGGAAGATTCCATCATCATTTACTCAGCCTCATGTTGCTCAAAACCCATTTGATTTTTTTTTCTTCTTCTGTGGAACACAAAAGTAGACACTTTATAGAATGCTCATTCTGCTCTTTTTCATACAATGAAAGTGGTTGATTATTTATACTGTTCATATGACTTGTGTGCTATATTCAAAGTCTTTAGAACCCATATAAAAACAACACAAAGTTTAAGGGGATCATGACGTGCTTTTTTTTATACTGAAACACTGTATGTTCCTTGAGGTTCACTTATAATATTACTAAAACATTTTTGACAAGTTTTTTGCTATATTTGTGAAACATGATAATTCTCCACCCTCATTCTGACCCTGTCAGAAAAGGTTTGGTGCTACCTCTCCTTTAAAAATTGACAGTAAACGCCCACTGTTATGATTGGCTCTCTGCTCTTGACTGACCAGCTCTCTGCTTGCCATCTCACTATTCACCACTACTGGGCGGGGCTACGGTAGTGATAATTATCATTTGACTTTGGAAGACTTGTAATATAGCACAAAAGTTGTTTTATGGTACTAAATATTTTTCAGAGGTTAGCAATCTGAACCACCATCCATTCTCATTGTACGGAAAAGAGCAGCTTGTACATTATGGGTCTGTTCCAGTGAGCTGCCTCGCTGTCTCCTGCCTACATTGGCAGCTGTTCCATTGGAAATGGTGCCTTATAACGGAGTGATTTGGGATGCTCTACTTAGGTGGCAGCTCCATTCAAATAGTGCTTGTCATGAACAGTGCATGCGAGACTCGAATAGCAACGGATTTAAATACAGGTGACGCAGGACAAACAACACAATCGTCTAAAAAGCATGAATACGCACAGCACACACACTTTGGGTAAAATAGCTGGTTTTGTATCCTATTAAACTGTTATTTATCTATACTTATCAGTATTGAATTGATTATACGTATAATCAAAATTTCTCTCACTTCGTCCACCATCTTGGATTAATTTTTCCACCAAGCTTATCACAGTGCATTCTTGGATTGCCTACCCGGGGAAGGATATATACAATGCTATCTTAAAATTTGGCCAAAATTGAGATATCTTAGGCTGCATAATTAAGATTCCTTTACTAAACTGTAAGACTGCTATTAAACAAGAAGGAATGATACCATCATTGCTGAACCAAGGCTGTGTTTGAGAGTCAGATATTTGTAGTCTCATAAGAAGTTTTGATGTAGAAAAAGAAGATCCTGGACTGAAAAGAGAAAACATAAAACGATTACAAAATTATTTTTGAATAATGCTAAATTGTGCTAACATGGCACAAGCACATGATGCATTACTAAATTCTCCAGATATTTTGGACAGAATCACACTACCACTTACTTTGCAGGCTGTTTGACAGGTGGAGAGGGGAGACGCCTATGCTCGGAGTAGCTATGAGGCATTTCTCTATAACTAGAGGCGGGTGGGAACAACCGACCAGACCCTGGAAGCATCTCTTCTGAGTGACACCTCTCTAGCTCCGCCTCCTGTTGAGTGTGGCTAAACCCAGCACCGGATCGATCTGACGAATGAGCTCGTCTCAGGTAACGAGAATGAGGCCTTCCACTGTCAGCACCCAGGGGAACTCGCCCACAGCCCATTCTAGATAAATCATCTTGTGAATTCGGCTGCCAATCTTGCCCACTCCTAAAACTGGTGCTTGTGGAATGATGGGAGGGGCTGAGGATGGGCACCATCCGATTGGGTAAGGGCTGTCCAATCACCTGCCTGGCTTTCCTCTGTAGCCGACTGCCACTGCTGTTGCTGGTGGTGTTGGATGCTGTGGATATGGTGGCTATGCCGCTATCTATAGACCCTCCTTCACTGCTCCCACAGTCTTTGCTTGCAGTGGGCCCCATTTGTGTCATAAAGGGGTGGTCTAGCGCAGCTGTGAGGCTAGGCCTGAGGGCGGGGTTCCTCTGCAACAGTTGCTGAATCAGATCCTGAGCTTCTTCCGAAATGTGTGTGGGCATCCGATACTCTCCCAGAACCACCTTATTGAGGGTGTGTTTCACCGTATCCGTGTCAAATGGAGGTCTGCCAGTGAGGAAGGCATAAAACATGCAGCCCAGCGACCAAACATCTGACTCCAGGCCGTGAGCGCTGCGTGTGACCACTTCAGGAGAGATGTAGTTGGGCGTGCCGCACATGGTGAAGTGCTTCTCGCTGGGCAGCTTGAGCTGTGTTGCCAGGCCGAAGTCTGCGATTTTAATGTTCATACTGCTGGTGAGCAGGAGGTTGGAGAGGGTCAGATCTCTGTGCAAAATTCCGTGAGTGTGGAGGTACAGCATGCCCTTTACAGTCTGATGCATGAAGTGCCTTGCTGTTGTTAAAATAGAAAAAAGTCAACATATACTATATACATACAAATATATAAATTTAATTTCACTCTAAATCCCACTGATAACAATGAAACTCACCCTCTTCCTCTGTAAATGGTTTCTTCCTTTCTTTCAGGAAGCGGCTCATTTCCCCATTGTGACACATCTCCAGAACCAAGTACACATAATTACTGTCCTCAAAGTAATTGTACAGCTTAAATCGGAAAACGAAAAAACGACATTAATTTAAAAATCCAAGTCAATGCCAAACTGGCTTCCAACACATTTTGGCTAATGAATTTCCAAGAATGTGTGACTCAACAATAAGGATGGCCCAATGGACCAGGCCAGAGTTTTGGGGTCAGTTGAAGAGCTTTCACTTGCCTTATTGGGCCAGTCCTGCATTGTCACTACAGCTTATGTACGTTGATCGTGTGCATGTTTTTATGCCACATTTAGTTTAGATTTAGTTTTCCCTGTAAATATGTCCCCACGGTAACGCTATGTTGCTGGCAAACAAGAGGTGTGGTTTGGTCAAAATAGAATGGCTTGTGATAGTCTTGGAAGCATTTATGCAAATTGCTTTCTCTATGTTTATAAATGTATTGCTGTCAAGGAGCTACATTTTGCCTGTAAAATTTCTTGCTAATATTGAAGATGAGAAACATAATGCATAATTTGTTGAAATATTTTGAAAGAAACAAAGTTTAATTTCTTTGTGCAAGTGAAAATTTTGCCACTTGCCTGCCAGGTAAGTAAAAAACTGTTCTGGCCCAGAAATTGAACAGTATTCTACTTATAATTCAATTCAATAATCAGTACTGGGTGTACAATCAGTACAATTAGCTCAAGTCGCTGATCAGGGAGCCAGATATTTCTATGGCTGTCACAATTGCAAAATTGTTCCTTGGCACTGAATCATTCGCTCCCTAAAAATTACCGGAATTCACTGTAAAAACCGGGCAGGGCAGACCTCCAAGGAGCATTGCTGCTCACCATGTTCCCTTACTGGAAACATCGTCATGTCTTCTGAAGTCTATCAAATCATTAGAATGCACAAGATGAGCAAACATGTAAAACTATGAACTAAAGCCTTATTTTCTCTTTAAATGAGATGTTGTTTGTAATGGCTTTCATCCATTATGACAATGAAAGGAAAAAATGACTTAGTAGTTATTAGAAGGTCAAAAATACACCCCTTTATATTTTATTTCATTACATAATTTATCTTTCATTATAACACTGTATGTTTGAATATCTACAACAAAACTGCACAACAGTGTCATCTATACAGCGATGTTGTTGATTAATACCAGCTGTGTTTTAATGTGTGAGCTCGTATCGCAGGTAATTGAGTCATAAGTGTCCCAGTGTTCAGTAGGTGAACACCCTTGCCAGTGCCCAAATTTGTGTGTATGATTTACTGAATCATGATATAGGGAGCTAGGGAGTTGATTGAGACGCATCCATTCTTTCATTATCAAATTACCAATCCGTTTGTATCTTTCTCATGTACATTACTGCTTTCAGGTTTCCCATACTTTTTGACCAATGAACTGCCATGAAATCTGATGCATGTTTCAAATGCTAATGTGATTACATCACATGTGAGTACCACTACTGACCATGAGCATGGTTTAGTTTTAAAAAGAAAAGTACTTAAATATGGATCTTTTTTGTGGCAAAAGCAATCGCTTTAGAAGACATTAATTTAGCAGCTGGTACATTTTATAGATGACGTTTATGCTAACTATCCATGATTTTTGGAGCTTCAAAAGAGAAATCTCTATTCACTTGCATTTTAAGGACCTACTGAGCTGAGATATTTTTCTGTTTTTTTTTTTTAAAATGTGTTCTGGTGAAGAAAGAAAGTCATACACACATGGGATATCATGAGGTTGAGTAAATACTGAGAGATTTTTCATTTTGAGTGCACTTTCCCTTTAATGGACAGACTGATGTTATAAGAAAGGCTTTTACTTAATAAAAAGCACAAAGAGCAGCTAATCTAATAAATTAACTCTAGGCAGACATTTCTTTGAAAGATTTTACTCATTCCCATGACTTTTCCAGGCCTATAAATCACAAAATAAAAAAATATTTAATATTTTCAGGTTTTTTATGACAGTGGGAAGTGGGGACCCTGTGCATTACTTAAAAGTATTATGAAAATCTGCTTAACATCCAAAAAAAAAACAGGTATAAAATGGATTCAGATTTCATTATTAACTAGTGTCCATCAGATTAACGGCAACATTAATCAAGATCTGTCATGAGGTTTTAGGGCTCACCTCAAGAACTGATGGGTGCTTCAACCGACACTGAATCTCCACCTCATTAATGACTCTCTGCACCATGCCCGCTTTGTGCATGGCCTTCTTGTCAATCTGTAAGAACACATGGAGCACAGTGAACAGATGCTGCATAATCACAAGCCTGCCACTGTGTTCAGCTACCTGCTTGTTAAACAAAACATTGAAACAGAAAGTATGTTCTTATCATATGTAAGTTCTTACCATTTTTATGGCTACTTCCAAGCCTGTATTTACAGATTTGGCTCTGTAAACACATGCAAAAGAGCCTTTACCCAGCAAAGTGAGAACTTTGAAGTCCTAAAGTATAAAAACAAAATTCTGTTTGAATTAGATAGCAGAATAAATCACAACTGAAATAAGATCAGTTCAAGAGGTCACTCCAGTCCAAGAGATCTCCCTCATCCCTTGAGTATTTCACTCTACTACCTTGATTCTAAGATCCACAGATGATGCTAAAATTCTGTCATCTTCTTCGTGTGGACATTTTTCTACAGTAGTCAGATTTTGCAGGAATGAATGAATTGCATCCAACATCTTTCATAATTAGCATTCAAGCGGACACAACCAAAAGCAGCCCGTTGCGCACAGTGTGCACTCTGTTGTCGCGTCAGTAGTTACCTGCATCTGACAGTGACATATGTTCATCACTCTCCCGCTCTCCTCCCGCGACTCTACTTGACACCGATGCTACCGCCTGTTTCCTAGCAACAGTCTCAATGCTGGCCATTCACAAATTACATTTGTCTTCGCGCTAAAAACAGACGGCGAGAGATCCAAGCGGTTGCAACTTGCAAAAACGTGTCTGATGCAGAAAGGAAATGTAATGTGATGGATGTGTTTTTCATTTAATGAAAAACTTTATCCTCGTTTTACATTAAGGTCGCTTTTGAATGTTCTGCCATACCTTTTTAAAATAACAAATGCACAATGAACGAAAGAAAAGAGCTGTTTACGCTCGTTTTCGGAACTTAGAACACAACTGAACCGAATAGAAAAGTTTCCGAGGCTCGCGGACGCAACTTACCTCAATTTTATCACCGATTGAGACACTCATTTTCAACCCGTACTCTGTTCAGTCCGATTATTCTGGAGTTAAATCCAGAAATATCCTTATCTGTCAGTGGATAATGGATGTTTTGGCTTGAGCGTGATGTATACAAAATCATTTAGGCGGTGTAATTGTTTCCCCCTCCAAAATGTTTGACTTTCCTCCATTTTGAAAAAGTCCGCCCGTTAGAACTCGTAACGACGTGACGACGTCACTGCGCAAACTGACCAATGGGTGATCCGACGTCACTGCGCGAACTGACCAATGGGTGATCAGATGTGGCACAAGACGGAGTTAAAGCCTGTCAAAATAAAGGTCCTACGTTCCCGTTGTCTGTTATGGTAAATTCAATTAATTTTAAATAGATACATTTATTATGTGCATGCATTGCATTTCATAAAAAGATAAGATAAAGTAAAGGAGTTTTTTTTTTTTTTTTACGTTATGTTAATTTTGGATAGCACATTTATTTTGTACGTGTAGATATTCCATAAAATAATTCCAACTATGTCTTGTTAACACAGGCTTCCCCATAATTGATGTTTTTTAATTTATTACTTTTTGTTGTTGTTGTTTTAAACACTTACACAAAACAAATGGTATGTCCAACAAACCTTGTTTTTGTTATTTTGCTTCGATTTAGAAAGGTTTATGACTAATCGATTACTCTGACTTGTTAAAAAAACCTGCCTTTTCAAACATTTCTTTCATTTAAATATGGCAATTATTTGGCAAATGTACATGAAAAAGAAAATATTTTAAGAATTAAATTAAATTTAAATGTAATTTATTATTAATATGATGGCTTGTTTCTACCCTGGCTTTATGTGTTGAAACAAATATTTAAATAATGTTCTATGTGCTTCTAACACTTCTATAAAACCTCCCATTCTGTGCAGATTAGCAGATTGAATAATTACATTTCTGATTTAAATGGACACAGTCATTTATTCTACAGCAGCAAACAAGCATTCAGTCATAAAGGCATGTTTTATTATTTGTGATAATCAAACCTCAAGACTTGATATGGGATTGCATGAAAACGGGAAAAAAGTAATGAACGGCTCAGTACATTCTAGTTTCATATGACACAATGGAGCTGAAAGCATTGCAATGTCAACAATAGGAGTGTACCTATATCTAAGCACCCATAAATTCAAATTACTAAAATAATATTTACAGGCTCTAGACAACACATCCTTTGGAAATTTATATATTAAATACAAATATATACCATATATTTATATGTATTGCATACATATTTGCTTGGTTTTCCTCAGTCTAAACGGCTGATCAAACAGAATTTCAATTCATGTTCCCATACCAAGTTACAGTGCGATATGATTCTACTTTTGGGACTTCCAGAATGCAAGTATCACATTATTTTAGGTTTTTTGTAAAGAGCGGCAGCATTTGTTTCAGCTATTGAACTACATCTATTCTTTATGATCCTAACATGTCCAATCCCGGACTGAGATTAAAATATATCTGTAACATTCAAAAGATAGGCTGTCCAAATCCCTTAATAGGTACAAGAGAAAACCTTTAGAAGAGCGGACTTCAACAAACAGATGCACAAATACAGCCAACGGAATGGTGGACACAAAGAGAATGGTTTTAGTTATTGGTTCAGTGTAAGTTGAAAAGGTTTAATAGTGGCTTGAGTGAGAATGGCATCAAAACCATTTAGTTTAGGAATTGCTCAGTCCACCTCCATCTCTCCAGATGGAGGTTTTGTCTGCTGATTGCCTTTACTGTCAGCACCTTGTTGTCCTGCAGGGCCATTATGTGCCCCATTGTTTTTGTCTCCCTCCTCTATGGGTTCTTCAGTTTTGGGTTTGGGTCGGTTGAGCACAGGATTGCAAACCTCTTCTAACTCCTGCAATGCAACACAGGTCAGATGGATTAGTATGTACATTGTCATTGTTTACTCACTCCTGAGTTGTTATAACCCCATTTGATTTTCTTTCTTTTTCTTAACAAAAAAGGGAAAAAATATATGTTTTTAAAATGTGCTCAGTGTTGTCATACAGTTTATGGTGTTATAATTATAATTATAATTCAGAAGTCTAATAAATTATTCCATGAGACTCACAATTGTAATGAAAACATACAATGAGGTTTGTGAGAAACAAACCGAAATCTAATGTATTATTTAGTGAAACCGTTGACCGGCCGTTGATCTCCTCTGCACATTCATGAGACTGCACGAGAGCAAGTTCAAGCAGCCTCCGAAGTGAAAAGGGGCATTCAAGCAACAGCCCGTTTTGAGAGAGTCAAGTGACGCCATGCGAGGAGCGGATGTGCAAACAACGAGCTCTACGCACTTTGCTGGCTTTTAATTATTTTTGTATTATAATCCGGTGAGATTTGATACAGCCTGCTACACATTTTGCTCTTTGAAGTCAATATGACAAAGAATTCAAAATCCTCGGGCTCTGGAGATATTAAAAGACACTTACGTGCTCAAGTTGAAACCTCTGACGGGCCTGTGGACCAGGGATTCGATTTGGACAGTGCAGCGGGAAAAATCCAACATGCTTGTGATGCTGACGAAAGTTGTTGCTGTCTTAGAAGATCTCGCTGCAATACATCTATCGATTACGACGATGGAAACAAAATTCTCTGAGTTGGTTACAAGATTGTCGGACGTCAAAAAACGGATCGATTATCTGGAGTCATCGGAGAGGGAATTATTTGATAATACGCTGGTGACCAAAGTTAATTTGGAACACGTTCTTGAAAAACTTGAAGACCTTGAGAATAGGAGCCGCAGGAATAACATCTGAATTGTTGGAATTTCTGAGCATGAGGAGGGCTGAGATATGGTGAAATTCCTAGACAAGCTCTTCCCTTGTCTGCTTGACATAACAGGCCATAAACTGGGAATTGAGCGAGCTCACATAGTCCCAGCTCGCAGATCGGCTGAGGGAGACAGGCCCCGATCAATCTAGGCCAAATTCCTGAGATCATCTGATAAAGATCTTGTGTTGCACGAGGCGAGGAGCAAAGGAAAGCTTTCTTGGAAGAATCACAACATTTTCATGTTCCCAAATTTTGCAAATTCGACAAGAAAGAAATGTGATCGATTCAAGGAATCCAAGAAACTCTTATATCAATGGTTCGCTTTTGCACTAATGTTTCCGGCAAAACTTAGAATAGATACTAAGGATGGCCGAAAAGTATTTTCATGCCCCAAGCAATCACTGTCCTTCATAAAAAACATTGGAGTGTGTAAGCCATTTGGTGTTTCTCATGTGAGTGGATTGACATGGTGTACTTACTCTTGGCTGTCTGAGGAAGCTGGGTGCCATGTTTGTTTCTTTTTGTGTTGGTTCCGCCTAGTGGCTGGAGTTTGTTTTGTGGAATAACACTCCTTCGGGACAGTTTGTGGATGAATCTACTTGTTATTTGTGCTTATGCCTTCTATTGGCTGGAGTTTGTTTTACAAAGTATTTCTGTTGTAATTTTGCCTCACAACATTTATATAGAAGCACCGGACTTGAGCAATCTGATGGCAAAGTTGTCCCGGGGACTCTCATAGGCATACATGGACTCTATGAAGTTAGAGGGATGTACTGCAGTTAGCGGTGTCGTGCGTGGGGTTAATGTGCACGTTTTTCTTTTTTTGCTTGTTTTGTTCGAGGAGAAGTTCAGGGTTTGATTGTTGCACTAATGTCGAAATGTGGTCTTTATAATTTTATTTTTGACACAATCTATTTCTAATATGTCAAAATGTCAAATGTTAGTATGAGTGGGCTGTCTCTCTCCACGTGGAATGTGAATGGGTTGAAGCACCCCATAAAAAGAAAGAAGGTTATTTCTTTTCTTAATGTAAGAAATATGATATAGTGTTTCTTCAAGAAATGCATCTTTCCCTGCAGGAAGCTGAACATTTTGGGAAGATATGGGGTTGACATGTTTTCTTTAGTGCTGGCTCAAGTAAGAGCAGGGGAGTCATTACATTGATAAGTGAGCATCTACAATTCAAATGTCTCAAACAGATTAAAGGTAAATTGGGTCATTATTGTTATAGCAGAAATTCAGGGTCAAAGGTTGATTTTGGCTAATATTTTGCACCTAACGCTGATGATCAGGGCTTTTTTATAGATCTTGAAGGGATGTTACAAGCCACTGGCACGACTCATGATATAATATTGGGAGGAGACTTTAATCTTTTGATGGACTCCGTCCTTGATCATAGTGAAGCAAAAGTATGCAAGCCCCCTAGAGTAAAATTGATGCTCCACAGGATGTGTAAAAATATTGGTCTTACAGATATTTGGAGACTTTTGAACCCATCTGGTAGGGACTACACATTTTTGTCATCAGTCCATAAGATTTATTCTAGAATAGATTTTTTAAATATGTCTAAATCCCACATTTTATCTGTTGTTGGTTGCTCAATTGGAAACATCTTAGTCTCAGATCATGCACTGGTGAGTTTAGAGGTATTGCCACATACAGAGAAAAATAAATCATATAGTTGGCGCTTTAATGTATCCCTTTTGCAAAATCCTGATTTCCAACAAATGTTAAAGGCTTGAAAAATTTCTATATGGAGACCAACTGGTCCTCATTATCGTCTGTGGGTGTGGCTTGGCACTCATTAACCAAAAAATCCAAAGCACGAGAACTTGTGTAGTTGGAAGTAAATATTAAAAGTGCAGAGGCAGAGCTGAATGTCATCTGTGACAGTCATCAGCCTCAGAGAATTTAACCGATTGAAATACAGATATAATACTATTTTGTCGTGGATGTGGAGTTTTGGCTATTCAAGGCAAGACAGTCATACTTTGAGTTAGGGGACAAAGCAGGGAAGCTTTTTTGACTAGATATATAAAGCAGAGAGAGTCTTTTTCTACCATTCCCTCAGTGAAATCTGCTGCTGGAGAAAAATTTACCTCAGCTATTGATATTAATAATGCTTTTAAAGGATTCTATCTTGATCTTTATAGTTCCATGTCTTCATCTACTGATGAAGATATCAGAAACTTTGTGGAACAATTAGAACTCCCTAAATTGACAACGGAGCAAAAAATTATCTTAATTCTGAGATAACCTTAGAGGAGCTGGCTGAGTTAATTAAGGCCTTGCCTACAGGCAAGGCTACGGGCCAGATGGCTGAATTTTTGAGATCTTATGCTACAGAACTAGCTCCAATTTTATACAGAATCATTAAAGAATGGAAAGCTTCCTCCAACCATGACACAAGCCCGGATCTGATTCTTAAAAAGGAAAAAGATCCATGCGAGTGTAAAAGTTACTGTCCAATTTCCCTGATCCAGCTAGATGTAAAAGTTTTTCTGGCTAACCGGTTAAGTAAAATTATGACATCTCGCATACATATAGATCAGGTGGGGTTTATTCGGGGGTGCAGCTCTTCTGATAACATTAGGCGTTTCATCAATATCATGTGGTCAGTGGTGAATGATCAGTCTCCGGTCGCAGCCATCTCACTTGACGCCAAAAAGTTGTTTGATATGGTAGAATGGGGAAATACTTTTATTGGTTGGATTAAGTTACTTTATAGACACCCTGTAGCGGCGGTATAAACAAATGGATTAATTTCAGATTATTTTTCTCTGGATAGGGGTACCCAGCATTGTTGCCCTCTTTCCCCATTATTGTTCTGACTTCCCCTGGAACCATTAGCAGCCGCAATAAGAAAGGAGGAGGATTTTCCAGTGGTGATGGCGGGAGGTGTGGCACATAAGCTTTTTTCATATTTTGTAAATGTCAGCACTGACCACCAGGTGACACTGCGTGTTAAGCAGAATAGAATCAGCTTTACACTGGTTCTGAATTGTTTCTTCAAATGTAAACACTCTTATGATCTTTGTCATATTCATACCGGGTTCCATTTCTTATCACTGTAAGCCTTTGAAAAATAGTACTGCAATTGAAATTATTATAATTCAGACATCAAACTAACCCATTAAATAAAGAAAACCTTAAAAATACAAATAATACAGCGATAAATACAGGTCCACCACAGCAATATAAACAACAGAACACTGCACAGCTGCACAGAAACCAAAGAACAGAACTTACTAAACATGTCTGATGAGTTTGTAGTCAGAGAATCAATCCGTTTCTATGCCTAGCCTTCTTTGTTTGAAACAGAGTACTCAATTAAACAGAGAGAGATAGAGGAGGCGGGAATGTCCATTCTGCACCGATGAGGGTGAGCATTTGAGACATACTGAAAAGAGCAATACCTCAGTGAATATGTTTGGTGGGTGTAAAAATCAAGTAGGTTTTAACTGGCTAGTGAGATGCAGGGTTCAATATACTGTTATGAGAACGTTTTTGGTCTGAAAATAGAAACCAAGCGATCGACAGAATGTACTGTCACTCATCACGGCTGGTTAGGACAAAACTCTGATTAACATAGAAAATATACCTTTTATCGTGTGTCTTTTGCCGTCAGGTTAGGACATGGTGTGACTTTTGCAGCCTTCAGCCTCCTCTGTCTATCTCTCTCTGTTTGACTGAGAACTCCGTTTCAATTAAATTAATCTGGGTAAAGAAAAGCATCTGTTCTCCAACTACAAACTCATCAGACATGTTTAGTAAGTTCTGTTCTTTGGTATGTGTGCAGATGTTTTGTGTTCTGTTGTTTCTATAGCTGTGGTGGACCTGTTGGTAGATAAACAAAATGAGTTGTCACTTGAACGCCCCATTTCACAGCGGAAGCTGTTTGAACTTGCTCTTGTGCAGTCTCATGAACGTGCAGAGGAGATCAACGGTCGATCAACACTTTCACTAAATAATACATTCGATTTCTGTTTGTTTCTCACCAAACCTCATTGTATGTTTTCATAACAATTGTGAGTCTCATGGAATCATTTATTAGACATCTGAATTATACTTCTGCATCCTTTTGAAGCTTGAAAATGTGGTCACCATAAACTGCCATTGTATGACATCACTGAGCACAAATGTTTGTTTTTTTACAATTCTCCCCTTGTGTTAAGAAAAAGAAAGAAGGGGCCTGGGTAGATAGCAAGTATTGACGCTGACTACCACCACTGGAGTCATGAGTTGGAATCCAGGGCATGCTGAGTGACTCTAGTCAGGTCTCCTAAGCAACAAAATTGGCCCGGCTGCTAGGGAGGGTAGAGTCACATGGGGTAACCTCCTCGTGGTTGCGGTTAGTGGTTCTCACTTTCAATGGGGCATGTATCCCCATAATGATTAATATTGAGTACCAGAAAAATTGTATTTGGCTCGTCCCTCCTTTTCTTTAAAAAAAGCAAAAATGAAAGTTACAGTGAGGCACTTACAATGAAAATTAATGTGGCCAATTTTTTGAGGGTTTAAAGGCAGAAATTTGAAGCTTATTATTTTATAAAAGCACTTACATTAATTCTTCTGCTGAAACTGATGCATTATTTGAGCTGTAAAGTTGTTTAAATTGTAATTTTTACAGTAATTTTGGGATTTGGTGACATTACATTGTCATGGCAAAAAAGTTGTAAAATTGGTTTTAACTTTACATAGAAAACATGCCTAAAATCATGTTTACATGCATATTGTTTATGTCTTGTGGTTAAACTTTTAAAAAAGTGATTATTTTAACTTTTAAAAATTGTCTCACTGTAACCCAGATTTTTGCTTTTTATAAAAAAAAAATGAGGGGCAAGTCTCAATTAATTTTTGTGGTCATCAATTTTATGCCACAAATGTTGTCGATTGAGATAACTTGTATTGAACCCAGAATATTCCTTTAACTGCATGTACTGTAAATTTGACTTTTTATTTAAACTTTTAAATAAACTTTTAGGAATGAACTAGCTTAGAGGTAGACCAATATATTGGTTTAACTAAAAAAATCAGTGCCAGTAGTTGCTTTTTGGAACTATCGGTTATTGGCAAATATCTATGCTAATAGTTTTTTATTTATTTACATTTACATTTACACTCTTGTAGCCTCTATGCGCCCGTCATGGTAAGGAAAGACTTATTTTAATGTTTTAAAACAAATGTTTTGGAACAAACATGCTGCCTTTTCCACCACCTTAGTTATCATATCGGTCCACCTCTTAGCTGACAGGCATAAAATAAAAGCCACAAAACTACAATGGGGTCTGAAACTAAAGAGATGTGAGTGATGAGGCAGTATGTAATTTTGGCTATTTTAACCAGAAGATATTAGGCACAAACCTGAATTTTCTGAATGATGTCTGCTACTTTGACTGCTGGGTCTTGGGCAATTGTGAGCTTGCTCTGGGCATTCATCTTCACATTGATCCAGCCCAAAGCTTCATTCACACTCTTCTCAACAACACCCATCTCCTCAGGACTCAAGTGCTGGTAACGTTCATCCTGTTGGTTCAAAAGGCAAATGTGATCATATTTTTTAATGTTTTCCCATGCATTTCAGTAAAAGCATTTGAACCTGTTCAGTGCTAAATAGACTTCAACATTATGGTGATTTAAAACAGTATGAAAATTCATATAAAACACTGAAGCCCCACTGAACAGCAATAAAGTTTAAGACAGCCATAATCCACAAAATGACTCCAAGAGAGAGAGGAAATTATGACATAAATTACCAACACAATTGAAATAAAGGTGGTAACTTCAATTATTATCTTAAATACAACATCTACTATAATAAAGTCAACCTGTAACAAATAACCCTGTTTACTTTATTACACAATTCTGGTCTTATTGTGAACCAATCAAATCAATCCATGAAAAACACAATTAAATCCCACCCTAGATTATATCCTGTTTCACTCTGAAAAAATGTCACGCGTTGAAAGATAAATTGGTTGTGAATGTTTTTTTCATGTTGGCTTTAGCCATAAAGTGTAAATGATCCCTGGAGGATATTGGGAGACATAATAAGGCACACCAAGTATCTTGTAATGAGGACAATAAACAGTAAAAAAAATACTTATTAGGCCACTAGAGCTGTGCAAGGAGTTATCCATAAAACAAACACACATTCATATCATTCAATACTTAAAAACAAAAGGGAAAAATAGAGCTTGCATGTTACTGAGGTTACTTGAAACACAACAGCCTTTGTACACATGGAGAACTCTACAATTACAGGACAAAATTATTTTCCCAATTATTATTATTTTTTTTTACATTTCCCATTCATAGAATAAAACAAAATGTCAGCTCTTCCATGGTTTAATGCATGAAATACGATAGCTTACCTTTTGTTTATACACATCCACAGCCTTCATAAAAAGCTGAATTTTCTTGCCGAGCTCATCAAATGCTCTTGGTCTGCCCTCATGCTCTCTGTACCGTTTCTCAATGGGCTCACCGAACTTCTATAAAACCCAAACACAACAACAAATGTCTATAGAAGTCTTTTTAAAGCTGAAACTATGTGGGTGGGTCAGTAGGTGGGTGTAAAAAGGCAAAAATACTTATTGAGGGAAACTTAGGGAAGGATAGTTCACCTAAAAATGAAAATGTTCTCATCATTTACTCACCCTCATGCCATCCCCGATGTGTATGACTTTCTTTCTTTTGCTAAACTCAAACAAAAGGATTTTAGAAGAATATCTCAGCTCTGCAGGTCCAAACAATGCAAGTCAACAGGGTCTAAAAGTTTGAGCTAAAAGAAGCACATAAAGTCAGCATGAAAGTAATATATTAGACTCCAGTGTTTAAATCCACGTCTTCAGAAGCGATCAGAAGAGAACAGATCAATATTTAAGTCATTTTCTACTATAAATTCTCCTCCCTGCCAATAGGTGGCGATACGCACAAAGAATGTGAATCACCATAAACAATAGAAGGACTCATAGGAGAGAAGAGTGCTTATAAGGGTTGTTTGAAAGTGGAGATTCATATAAAAAAAAAAAAAAAAAGTAGTTAAATAAGGTTGTTTCTCACCCAAATCTATCATATCGCTTCTGAAGACATGGATTTAACCATTGGAGTCATCTAGATTATTTTTCTGCTGCCTTTAGGTAGTTTTTTAGCTCAAAGTTTTGGACCTTGTTGACTCGCATTTTTATGGACCTGCAGAGCTGAAGTATTCAACTAAAAATCTTAATTTGTGTTCTGCAGAAGAAAGTCACACATCTTGGATGGCATGCGTGTGAAGTACATTTTTCTCCCCAATTTGGAATGCCCAATTCCCAATGCGCTCTAAGTCCTTGTTGTTGCATAGTGTCTCGCCTCAATCCGGGTGGAAGAGGACGAATCTTAGTTGCCTCTGCATCTGAGACCATCAATCCACGCATCTTATCACGTGGCTTGTTGAGCGCATTACCGCAGAGACCTAGTGCGTGTGGAGGCTTCACGCTATTCTCTGCGGCATCCACGCACAACTCACTACGCACCCCACTGAGAGCGAACCACATTATAGCGACCATGAGAAGGTTACCCCATGGTTGCTTAGGAGACCTGACTGGAATCATTCAGCACCCCCTGAGTGAGGGTAAAGATTAGGGGTAGGGTATACAAAAAAATATTGCATCTACGAGATGTAATCAAACAAACGTGTACAATATGTGTGTGTTTGTTTGAACAAATCACTATAAACATACTTTGAGATCAGCTAGTTTCTCCTGATAGATTTCTTTCTCCTGGTCCTCTCCTTCTTCATACAACCAGTTCTCTGTGTCCTCAAGCATTAAGTTGAGCCGGTTACTTTCCTAAATTTTAAGAAATTCTTTTAAGATCTTTTGAATGACAGGGATGGGTTATATTACTTAGATGTGGGGGGAAAACAAGGTTTAAGATCCCTAGTGGCTTCAGTGATAACAAAAGATAACAAAGAGATTATATGCTCACATCCTCAGTGACATATTTCTCATAGATGCCACACAGTTTGTCTCGCAGATCGTAAACATACTCTTCCACACCGTTTTTAGCATCGTTCCTTTCCTTCTCCAGCTTGTCTTGAATGATCATTTTTTTCTGAAAGACAGAATGCAGTATATTCATACACAGGATCATTGTAACGTTCATCCATTCTGTCATTCACAACACCATTGTAATTTAAAGGTTATAAATGGTGCAGAACACATTCAAGTGTACACCAGGATTTCGAAAAAAAAAATTAATAGAATTGGCTCCTTTTAAATTCATGAGATGGAATTTAAAATGAATTAGGCAAGCCCCACAGACTGTTAAATTGGAATTTGAACTGAAATGGCAGAAAGTTTATTTTATTGAATGACAGTTTAAATAAATTCAATACAAACACAAAGGAATATAATTTATCCAACATAATATAATAAGTCATTTAACATAATTGTTTTACATTAATTCATTTTGACTAACTATGCCCTAATTTATTCCCTGATATGTAGAATACATATTTTCTCAACTAATGACACTAAGTTTAATACTGTCAATTAACATAGCCATTAATTGTAATTTTGTACCACAAAAATGGCATTTTCAAGAAAATCCATGAAAAATAATTTATTTCAGTAAATATGAAAATAAAGTAAATCAGAGCATTCTGGAAAATTTTGTTCTTCCACCATGGTCCATAAAGTAAATAAGTGCATTTATTAAATAATATAATATAATATACAACAGTTAGGACTGGTCCTCCAATCTGATTGGACGAGAGACGGTCTGACACCATCAGCACTCCGACGCTTCACTGTGTGTGTATCACTCCTAAAGTGTAAGAGCAGTGCATATGTGTTAAGAGCTACTTTTTGTCTTTTTGTCTTTTTTTTTTTTTTTACATTACATAAATTAGCCAGTAAGTGGTGGCGAAATATCATTTTTGTGTGTAATATGAGCCAGTTAGGTGATGTGAAGTGAATCCATCAGCTAGTGTTTACATACAACAGTTCTTCGTGATCGCTTGTATTACTACTACTAAAGATATGAAATAGCATTAAATGGCTTTAAATGAACAACTTCAGCATGAGAGACACAACAGACTGATTAATTACAAAATGGGTGCTGTTTAAAATGGCGGAGGACATTGTGGTTTCTATAGTGATCGACTTGCACACCGGCTATTGCGAATTAGGGAGAAATACCCCCGCTTGAATGCTATTTTTCCACTGAGAAAGTTGACCTTCAGAAAGCTGACAGGATCTCAGCTTGGGAGTGGCAACAGCTGATCAGACCACCATGCTAGGGCCATAGAGCATGTCTGCGAGTGTGATATTGCTTATATACAACAGTTCAATGAACAAGTAAAGTAAACTTAAATATAATATAATATATACACATACATACATTAATTACAAATTAAAAGGTGACATTTTACATATTGATTATTACTATCATTTACTGTTTCTGTAAATATTCCATGTGATTTGTATAATAATGTTTTATATGTAAATTAAACTAAAGAATTGATTATTAATAACCACACTTAAGGCAGTGATATGAATGTCTTTGAATTTTTCATTCTATTTCATTAAATTCAAATAAGATTTTAAATTGTGCATACTGTTTGCTTCCTAAATTGGAATTCAGTTCAAATTCAGAAACTGAATTAGAATGTAAAACATCTTCAATACTGAAAGGAGCACAACCCTGGTGGTATACATGTTATATGATCCTCATGGATGCCATAACTTGAACTCCCCAGTAGAGGAAAAAGTGCTGCCAGACATGTGGTATTTTCTAATTTAACACAAATGGCTATGACACTAATGCCCAGTCTTGTTTGTAGGACATGAATCTCTCACCCAGAGTTGTACTGTCAATCCACTGACGTAAAGATCTACCAATATATTTCCCTGAGGTCTGAATTGAGCTCAGTCATGGATATTTAGGGCAAATCCTAAATCCCTCACTTGATTTAGACAACACATACTGTGCAGCATCAGGAGGAATCATTCTACAGCAATGTGTCAGCAGCTACAATCTATAGGGCTGTGTGATATAATGGCACTAAATTAATAGTACAGTGGAAGAAAAAATTAACTGTGATGCAATTTTGGTATTTTGCAAAATTTGATAAATGACCAAGAAGATGATATGCTGCTATTAAAGTTAATGCGTTGAAGTGTAACATTCAAAACTAACAAAATTTGACATCATATTTTTTGTTTCATTCTGCACACTGTGAAAAGTAAATGTTCAGTTGAGTTATTTCTATTAGATCTAACCTGGTTGTACTTTATTTTACTGTATGTGTACATTCACTAATATGCATGTAATGGATATGGGTTAAGGTTAGGGTTTGGGTTAGTTTCAGGGTTAGTATGTTTTTACTTTAGTTAATTTTGATGATACTAACAGAGTATTTCTTTTAAGTTATCTGACAAAATATTGCATACAAGGGATAAGTTATCTATAAAACAAATCCAAATGGGACATTTAACAAAAGTAAAGTCATTAGCACTCTTTGTTTGGTGAATATTCTAATTATAATAAATGGTCAATGAGTATGTAGTATCATATTGTTTTACAAACATTAATGAGAAAACCATCAGACAACAGCAGCAAAAACATCTTTGTTACACATGAGCTATACTGTCGCTCCACTGTTTCTGTACATTTTAAAGTAATTATTACAAATTTGCATTGCATATGCACTGAATACAGGGCTTGCATTTATCTGTGCATTTTGATTCCATTGAACTGAATGTGCTATCACATTAAGAAATACAATAAATTATGAATAATTGACATTGAATAATTTAATATATTGAGAGCCATAGTTTCATTTCATCAGTTGCCCGAGGCTGTTTATTTAATACCAAATGTATATATCCAGACCTACTACAAAATATATGAAGTCCTTATTCAAAATGAATTCTGCCGAAACGAGCAAAAAACAAAAAAAGGAGCTGCACTTTGAGGTAGGCGTAAAAAATGCATTGGGTGGATGGTTCTAAAGAGAAGTGCTTTGAACTGAGCCGAGTTAAATCAATGCCAACACTCCTCATGTACTCAAGGGAACTGAGGCAGACTGAAACTGAATGAAAAAGCACTATTCGCTCACCTCATATTCAACAAAGCTGTTGAGCACATCTCTTTCCAGCTGTCGGGTGGTGTTGGCCAAGATGGGCAGATCAACGCTCTTCACCTTTGTCTTGGGTTTGCTACAGCTTGCACCTTGCTCTTGTTTATCAGATCCACTGTCCTGTAAGAACATTTAAACTATCAGTCAAAAATTGTACAAGTAAAACACAGATCCATCACTTCCTTTAAAGTAGTCATATTATGAGAACTGTAACCTCTTAAGAACTCAAAACTTCATCCTCAGTCCAAAACAAGCATCAGACGCCACGTGAATACCGAGATGTTAGTGATCAGATACTTTTCATATAAATCTGAGTATGTAATCAACTAAATATAGCTAAACATAGCTCAACTTAACAGTTGACTTAGTAAGAGTGACTTAGAGTAAAATGTGCTAAAGTACGCAAATCTGTTCCTGGCTTTGTGTAGCACCTGCGACTATGTAGCACCAATGTTTTTATTTTATTGAAAAATGTCTGTGATCATTTCAATTTGATCTTAATAGTTTATGTAGCACATTTCAGCCCGTATTGTTTTGTGAACCAGTCACAATGTAATTCAGGCTTTGAAGTAAGGGTCAATGCAAACTATATTGGACCCACTGATATATATATATATATATATATATATATATATATATATATATATATATATAGAACTGGATCGCTGACACAACATTAAACTGCCAGCAGGAGGTGAAGCCACCAGAAGTGTTCGAGCGGCCATCTTGGTATGCCCAAACTCTCATAGAGACAGGCGAAAACACCCCCGTCTCTGACCTGCAGATATGACAGTTGCATTCATCATGTTTAATGTTTCATTTGCTTGTTATGGATAATATTCGATACAAGGGAGAAGACGCATATCCCAATGTCCGTGCATTCAACTGCCCCGGTGTGCAGTCTATCAGTGCGGCACAACGATCACCAAAGGAAGCAGGAAAACTGTCCACAAGTTGTAATGTAAGTAGGAAAAGCTGTAATATCTGCTTGTTTAGGATGACAACATGTCCTTACCCCGGAAGGGCCTTTAAAAAAGTCAGACCGGGATTTTTAAATCATCTTAAATGTCCGACATTTGCTTGATTTCATATTGAAATGCTCTCTGTAGCCATCCATGGATATCGTAAATCTGTGTTCATTCGTCATTTAAACCTACTGTATCAGTTTCTTTGCGTGTCTCTCTCTCTCTCTCTCTCTCTCTCTCTCTCTCTCTCTCTCTCTCTCTCTCTCTCTCTCTCTCTACGTGTGATAGAGGGAGGGCGAGAGAGTGCACGCTCTTATTCAAGTGACCACGAGAACAAGGCACTATTTGATGAAAACATAAAATGAGTAACTCTGAACAAACTCTTTGATTATCACTATAAATAAGTCTAAAAACGTCTGCTAGTATCTTAACTCAGTTTCAGTGAACTTGTTTACATTCAGTTGATCTGTTCGCTGGTGAAGTTAGTTTGAGGTGGATACTGTTTGATATACACATAACTCACAGTAATCCCGACTTTAAATAAATAATTACATGTGTAGGACATTGGTGTTGCAGGAATGTGCATGCTGATTTCAGATATAAAATCGGTGATTGAATGATTAATGTTTACTCGCTGAAGGTAGATGATTTCCTATTAAGTCAATAGGGACAGTGAAATGTTTATGCATTGCAATATGTCGGCGCAGTCACTTCACTGATATGATGTCATGAGCAATCCAGTTCTATATTATATATCAGTGATTGGACCTCACAGTCTATAAGTTAGGGGTAACACATTTTAAATGCAAAGAGGTTAAAGGTAAAGTCTTAAAGGTACAGTTGCAAAAGATGGCCTGTTTGATTCTAAAGGTCAGAGAGACTGGAGAATGGTCATGGAAATACTAATAGTTTTTGGCACACAAAAAAGACCATTAAACTGTAACACAATAAGAAACAGGATGTAACAATACATATATATATATATATATATATATATATATATATATATATATATAAAGTATATTGGCATGGTAAACAATACCTTACTGCCAGAGTTATTCATTCTTTCATCTTCATTTTGCTGTTCTGCTTTGCCTTCCTGGTCCACTTGCATTTTATTCTATAAAAAATGTATAAACTGCATCAGTGGCATTTGATCTTTCCTCTCCACAGATAAATTGAAGATGCTCAACGAGCTGAACATACAGTATTTACTTCTTTTGTACATTCTTCATAAGTAAAGTATTATTGAAAAGCTGAGCTTAAAAGCCATAATCATGCACAAAACACATTTGATTTACTACTGTAGCATTCACAACAAAAATGCAGGAGAAATTGCTTATGCTTTGAATGAGAATAAACTGAACGCATAGAGAGGTATTTCGGGTCACAACAGATTTTATTGGCTTGCACTGCCTTTGATCGGTTATGCCTTATGCAGTCGCACAAATGTCATAAATAAATAGCTACATGGGTATATTTGGTTGCAATAACAAATAACACAAAGAGGATGTCTTCATAGCACACATTATATACGGTATATGTTATACTAGTGCATTATAAAATACACATTAGTAAATAATAGCAATTGCAGTGCATGATCGATTGATTGATTGATCGATCGATTGACTTTTCTTTAAAAAACAAATCGCAGCTACAGTGAGGCACTTACAATGGAAGTGTATGGGGGCCAATTTTTGGAGGATTTAAAGACAGAAATTCTAAGTTTATAAATTAATAAAAGCACTGAGCTTTTATTAATTTGATTAATTTGAGCTGTACATTTGTTTAAATTGTAATTACTGTATACAGTAATTATAGGGTTTGTTGTTGTAACAAAGTAAAATAGGCCATAACTTTACACAGAAAATGTTAGTAAGTGATTTGATCACACTTAAATCAAGTTTACGCGCATATTATTTATGTTTTGAAACAGAACTCAAAAATTGGCCCCCATTCACTTCCATTGTAAGTGCCTTGCTGTAATCCAGCTTTTTGCATTTTTCAAAGAAAAGGAGGATCAAGTCCAAATTAATTTATGTGGGAATCAATTTTATGCCACAATTTTCTGTCCCTTACCTGTTCTTCAGGCCGGCTTTCATTCTGAACAGTAGGCTCTGTGTCCATCTGCACGTCCTCTGCCTCTCCTTTCTGCTTCTCTATCAGAGAGGCACTGGAAACACAGAAGATCCCGTGCACATTCACACGCACTTTCACCTTCACCTTTGAACTGTCCCCATCAGGTTGTGGCACAACACTCTGAACAGTAAATCGGCCTGACCACAACAGAACAACAACAACATAACCAGACTGGCAAAATAAGCAAGTATTAGCACTTTATTACAGCAATGAATTCTCATGTAATAATAACTTTACAAAGGATCCAAAACTACACAACTAATTAGACTTAGAGCTTATGGGACATCATGTCTCAGTCCTAATTATGTGGCTGGTGGGTGTATTTTGACACCTCTGTGACACCCCCCTCAGGTTAGGCCTGACTCTAACTCCCTTCAGCTGAGCTCATGTGCTGAAGAAATAACAGGTGCTCTGACACAACGGATCACAATCCTGAAGACATTTTTAATCAAATGAGGACATGAACGACTATTTAAGGCTCCCCTGAGCTTCTCACAAGAGTGTTTGGTCTCGTTTCGGTTGTTAATTAGGCTAGGAAATCCAGACCAAAGCTCTAAACTGAATCATCTCAAACCGGTTCTTCTGGTTTAAGAATGCCAATAAAAAACGTCAACCTCAATATTTAGCAAGCCGTACAAAATTCAGTGATGCTCACCTATTCTGCTGTCTGGGTAAGGTAGCTCATGTGGAGAACTATAGAACGCTTCCAGGTCAAAAGGCTCCTTCTTATGAAAGGTGATGACTTTGGAGAAAGGTGCTGCATGGTTCTTACTGTACACCTCACATTCCCTGAAGAGAGTAAAACAGAATTGTAAATAAATTAACTTTTTCCGGATGGAATCAAGTAGTTTTTAGCATGGTGCTGTGCAGTTGGTTTGGTGATTTGGGTGGTTGTTAGGTGGTTACTAGGGTGTTCTGGGTGTTATTGCTGCTAGGTGGTAACTTAGAAGCCCAAGTCTCAACACTGTAAAAAAGTGTATGTTCGCAGCACAAACAATGTGGGATGAATTAACAGATTATGTTTGATAATTTGGGTTATAGGTTTGTTCAGATCTCTAACCCTAATTGCAATAATGACGCTTGCCATAAAATAAACACTGAACTGAAAAACAAAGAATTGTGACAGAAAATACGTTTCAGAGACATGGTCTGGATGCGAACGGTTTTTAAAGGGGCTTTCATCGAGTCTCACCCAACACTTTCATCTGTTTGAGACTTCCAGCGAAGAGTAATGGGGAAGGGAACAGCGTCTGTAATGGAGAACTCTCGGACTTTGAAGGCTGGAGACAGGATTGCACACTAACCACACACACAAAAATGCGCACATACACACAAAAATAAGCATTTATTTATACACATGCAAATTCTGTTACATAAGCTGTCTAAATAGGGTATTAGTGTAAGAAATCAGAGACAGCATTGCATGTTAATCCCTGCACGGCTCACACAGATTTCATCTAGCTTTGTATGCCTTTTCAACAGAATCTAAAGACTCCCTGGAGAATTGTTCTGATGCTCTGAATTACACCTGCAGACTCTTCAAATCTGAATTTGAGTACGTCACGTAATTGAGAGTTGCTCTTTACCTGTAGTGCGCATCCGCGTGCTACAGCCTCGTCTGCGTTCAATGTAGTGCTGATGTCTTTACTGAAGAACTTTGAGATTCTCTCCTTAATGGCTGGAGTCCTGGTAGCTCCGCCCACCACCTCAATGGCATAGATCTCATCTCTGCTAAGCTCTGCACCAGGAGGAGCATAAATTAGAACATTTTGCTGAATGTTCACCCTTCTATTTTCTATACAAGGTTTGGGAGTGTATGCAGTCATGTAAAATAGCACAAAGCCAATGTAATGCTTCAGAAAATTTGGAGTATAGTGCACGAGTCATACAGTATGTAGTTCATTTAAGGTACTTTTATGGTGATTTGTTGTCCTTTTTGCAGCTCAACAGCATCCGTCACCATTAATACAGTTTGGAAAAGATCAGTCTGGACATTCCTCAAAACATGTTGTTTTGTGTTTAACAGAAGGTAGAAAGTCATACAGGTTTTTAACAAGTCATGAGAGTGAGTACCAGTGAATGATGATTTTTTTTGGATGAACTATTACTGTTGCTGCTTACTTGATTGTTCCATGACCGATTTCAATGGCGCCTCCACTCGCATCAAGAACTGAGCACACATCTCTTCAAACTGAGCCCTGTGTCAAATCAAATTGACGTGTTTCTGCTGAAACCATGAATTTAATAAAAAAAACAATAACCATTGTCTATAGAGCTGTTCAGTTTCCATTCCAAATACTTAGAATTAGAAAGATTCATGGATTTCCTCAGAATTTCCAGAGTTTTAAGTATAGCCGTTTTAAATTTGATAGGTACTGATTACTTTTATCCTGCCTTTATATGCTTTTTAGGGCTTCAAATTTCTGGTCACCATTCATTTGCATTGTATGAACCTGCAGGGCTGAAATATTCTTCTAAAAATCTTTGTTTGTGTTCTGCAGAAGAAAGAAAGTCACACACATCTTAGATGGCATGAGGGTGAGTAAATTATGAGAAAATTTTCACTTTTGGGTGAGCTATAACTTTAAACGTGAATGTCTCTTCAAGCAATGTTAACCACAGACCTTATTTTACTCATAAATCAAAAAATACTATTCTAAAAATCCAATGGAAATTTCATAGGGAATTAGCCTTCCGTGTTGGTCTTCAAATTGGCGTCATGACTGAACAGCTCTATTATGACAGAAAAGTATCATTTTCTAGCTTTTCTTTTGGCAAAATCAAATATCGGTCACCCTTAAGTATATACAAAAGCCAATAACAGGTCAGTAACAGTCCTTCATAACAGTCTGTTACACTTTGCTCTTTTTTATGCAAAACTGCTTAAATGTTGATTTAATTTATATATATTTAAATGTATGTATTTCATGTAATTTAAATATAGATTCAAGTTTAAATATGAGTCACCTGTTCATCTTCCCATGGACATCAATGTCATTCATAAAGCACTCGATGTTGAGAGGCAAGTCAGAGGAGTTTGCACTCATGAGTTTCTTCAGCTTCTCACACTCCTGATAGAGCCTTAGCAGGGCTCTTGGGTTGTCTTTAACATTGAGTTTGAAACGGTTTTTGAAGTCCTCACAGAAATACTCCACAAGCATTTCATCAAAGTTGCGTCCACCAAAATATGGGTCAAATGCTGTAGCCAACACCTGTGAGAAACAAAGGGCTTGAGAAAGCCTTGACAAATGACAGAAATTTGAACATAGTCTACGAAATGTCAAGAATAACACAAACCTTCAATTTGCCCTTGTTAAAGGAGACAATCGAGACTTGATAAGATGAGTGACCAATGTCAACAAAAATGACATTACGGGGCTTCTCCTCTGGATTTGGCAAGTCCTGTTTGTAGATGCCGTAAGCCAAGGCCACTGAACGAGAATCAAATGAAAAGTGTGAAATTGCTTTGGGAGTTGAAACTTTAGAGGATAAAACACTGTACTTCAACATAGAAATAGTTTATCCAAATATACACTGTCTCTGTTGTTTAAGTATATGGAAGTGGTGCAACTGCTTAATGAATTTTGTTCCCCTGTGTCTTTAAATCCATCATTATTTTTTTCTTTCCTTTTAGTATACTGGATTTCATAACATGTGGCCATCACAACAAATGCCTGAAGGTGAAGTTGTTGTCAATCAGAGTCAATCAAACCACATGCACATAACCAGTGCTGAGTGTAATGCATTACTAAGTAATTAATTACTGTAATTAAATTACTTTTTCATTGAAAAAAGTCAAGTAATGGATTACTCTTAATTATTCAGTCATTTAATTACAGTTGCTTCTGATGTTATTGCATTAAATACTGTATAGACTATAGAACAATTCTAATTAAATCAATAGTGAACTTAAAATCAAAATTTACAATCTATTCAACACTGCACCCTTAAATTCGTTGGCCAGTTCATGAATAATATTAGATTCTATATGATTTATTTGAAAGAAGTAAAAGAACAGTTTCAAGTCTTCCTTGTATTTTTCATCTGGTCGAGGTTGATAAAGTAATGCAGTTACTTTTCAGAAAGTAATTAGTAAAGTAATATAATTACACTGTAGAGGATTTAATAGTTAGTAATTAATTACTTGTTTAGAGTAACTTGCCCAACACTGCACATAACACAAACAGCTGTTTAGTTACCAATGGGAGCATTTGACAACATCATTATAATTGCAAAGAGTTGCTGTCCAAAGTTTTGAAAATGACTCAAGAAACATCATTGCACAAGGGAAGGAAATAGTAATCACTTGAAAATAAGACCATGCTCTCATCAATCATCACATGTTAAATTGCTTTCTCAACACCCTCACCTAATCAGCTAGAGGATATGACTTTTTCAAACACAGAGATTGACGTCTCAACTGTTAAAGGGATAGTTCACACAAAAACGAAGAATCTCTTATCATTTGCTCATCCTTATGGTGTGAACAGGCTTTTTTATTGCGCTCATAAACATGCAACAGACGCTATGATTTTTTACTGGAAAATTATTATATTTTGGGAGTTTCTGACCACAACCTAAAGTATGCCTTCAGGAGACATGGAAAATGACACGAGTAGCATAGACTTAAAATTATGCTTTTGGGTCCATTTTAAGCTTTAAAGGAGTCACTATCAACTGCCACTGTACAACCCCAATTCTGAAAAATTTGGGACAGTATGGAAAATGCCAATAAAAACAAAAAGGAATGATTTGTAAATTCTAGTCACCCTGTACTATATTGAAGGCACTACAACAACATATTATTTGATGTCTTTTTTTATGTATGTATATATATATATATATATACATACTTGTTTCAAATAAGATGATTGCAACACTCTCTAAAAAACTTGGGACAGTCGAGTATTTACCAGTGTGTAACAACCATTTCTTCTAATAAAATGTAAGTGTTTGGCCATTGAAGACACAAGTTTGTTAAGTTTAGAAAGCAGAATTTTCCCCAGTTCATCCATTATGCAGGTATTCAGATGCGCAACTGTACAGGGCCTTCATTGCCATTTTGTGCACTTTGTAATGTGGAGATTACCATTCTCATTTGGAGACAGTTCAGCACTGCAGGCAGGTCAGTCTAGCACCCGCACTCTCTGCTTACACAGTCAGACACTTGTAATCCGGGCAAAATGTGATTTGGTGTTGTCCTGCTGGGAAATGCAGGAACGCCCCTGGAAATGAAGGTGTCTGGATAACAGTGTATGTTGCTTCACAATTTGTACATATCTTTCTGCCTTAATGGTGCCCTCACAGATGTGGAATTTGCCCATGCCATGAGCAGTAAATCACCCCAATAACATGACAGACACTGGCTTTTGGACCTGACGCTAATAAAAGCTTGGATGGTCCTTTTCTTCTTTGGCCCGGAGAACACAATGCTGTTTTTCCAAAAACTATTCTAAATGTGGACTCGTCAGACCACAAAACACGATTCCACTGTTCTCTTTCCAACTCAGATGAGAACGAGCCTAGAGAATATGGCGGCGCTTCTGAACAGTGATGATGTATAGCTTCTGCTTTGCATAATAAAGCCTTAACTTGCATCTGTGGATGCTGCAGAGAATTGTGCTGCCTGACAACGGTTAACCGAAGTATTCCCAAGCCATTGTCATGATATCCATTACAGACGCGTGGCAGTTTTAAGACAGTGACGTCTGAGGGATCAGAGATCACATGCATTCAGAAGTGGTTTTCGTCTTGCCCTTTACACAATGAGATTCCTTGAAACTTTTAACTATATTGTGCACTGTAGAAAGTTAAATCTTTCCAATTTGTCTTTGTTAATATTGTTCTCAAAGTGCTGGATTATTTGCTGACGCATCTGTTTGCAATTTGGTGAGCCTCAACCCATCCTTGCTCTTGAAAGACTAGGCTTTTTGGATGCTCCTTATATACTATAACACGATTGTCTCACCTGATTAACATTTCCTGTTTCACATCACCTTGTTATTTCAGCTCGTCAGAATGTTATTAGTACTTAGTTGCCCCAGTCTCAATTTTTTTGGAGTGTGTTGCAATCATCTGATTTGAAATTGTATATTTTCAAAAAAACGATTAAATTCACAAGGTAAAACATTAAATAAGTACATACAGTTCCAACTTTCCGGAATTGGGGTTATATTTAAGAGATGGGCTGCAATATTTATTAAAACATATTTTGTGTTTTGCATTAAAACTCTAGAAAACATGAGATGTGTATAATTGCAAGTTATCTAGGAGATTTATTCAGCTTTTATACAGTGCATGCCATTAAAGAGACTGTAAGTCTCTCCTTCACAGCTTTGTTTTCATTCAAGTCAAAAATCAAATAATCAAATCTATAATGAATGCTGACACACTACCACTATTGAAAACAAACATTGGGTTGACCATTTTTAGTTGAATTCCACTGACCTGCTGTTGTGTCATTGATCAGCCTCAAGCAGTTGAGTCCAGCGATCTGAGTGGCATCCATCAGCGATCTTCTCTCTATATCCGTGAAGAAACTGGGGACCTGGAGAAAGCCCGCAGACATTATGAGCATGTAAAAAGCATTTTTTTGTCCTAGAGTTGCCTGCTAGAGATTCAGATTGACTTACAGATATCACGCAGTCTACCACAGGCTTCTTCAAGGCATTCTCAGAAGTTTCCTTCAGCTTAGTGAGCAACATGGCTGTCATCTGTTCAATGGTAAACACCTTGTCTTCATTCAGATAACGTACCTGAGACACAGACATTACATTTACTGTAAGTATACTGTGTAAGGGATATCTAGCATGGCTCAGCATGGCCCCGGTCATGTTTCCATCCTAGTCCCCCCTCTCTCACCCTTGATTTCCTGTCCCTACTACTGTGCCTCTCAATAAAAATACCATATATGAATAATACAAAAACACATATTCTCCTGTACTTCGTTTAGAGCTATTATTAATAATATTAAAGTGATTTAAAGTGTCATCCACATCATTTATTAAAATGAGATCAATAATCATGATTAGTTCATTTAATCCATTATTTTTCTGTTATTTATTATGGAACCTGCTGAAGTACCCTTGGGGTAAATGTACCCCTGGTTGGAAGTCACTGTGTTAAGAGTTATATCACCTTTATTCCAGCATTGCCATTGTCCAGTTTGTGAAGGCTGTAAGGCAACTTGGATTTCTCTCCTTGAACAAAAGGGTCATCGAAGGCGCGACCATGAAACTTCTTAAAGCCATGAACAGTGTTCTTAAAATTAGTTATGATCTGTAGGTGAAGAGGGGTGTTTATTGATTAATAACAGTTATTAATCAATGCAGAGAATCATAACAAAATTGTGATTATATTCATGGCATTTGCAGATCAACATGAGGTTCAAAAGTATGAGTCCACTTGTGAAAATGCTTCTATTTATTTATACACACTTAATGATTACAAATGATACTATCACTATACTATACTATGTCTCCCTTTTGCTTTAATGACAATATTCACTCGAGCTGTCGAGCACACTGCACAAGTACAGCATCAGTAACACTTTACAATAAGGTTCCATTCATTAATATTAGTTAATGCATTAGGTGTCATGTAATTACATTGAACTATATTTTAAATCATATCCATTTCATTTATTTATTTAATTTATAATTAATTTATTGAATAGTTCACCCAAAATGAAAATATTCTCAAAATTGAATCACCCTCTTGCCATCCCAGATCTGTATGAATTTCTTTCTTCTGCAGAACACAAACAAAGATTTTTAGAAGAATATCTCAGCTCTGTAGGTTCTCACAATGCAAGTGAATGGTGACCAAAAAAAAAAAAGATCTTAAATATTGATCTATTTCTCACCCACACTTATTATATCGCTTCAGAAGATATGGATTAAAACACTGGAGTCATATTAATTACTTTTATGATGACTTTATGTGTTCTTTGGAGCTTCAAATTCTGGCCACCATTCACTTGCATTGTATGGCCCTGCAGAGCTGAAAAATTCTTCTAAAAATCATAATTTGTGTTCTGCCGAAGAAAGGAAGACATACACATCTGGAATGACATGAGGGTGATTAAATGATGAGAGAATATTCATTTTTGGGTGAACTATCCCTTTAATCTTTGCTAATGTAAGTACATAAATATACAATTGTTCATTTTTAGTTCATGTTTGTTCATAATGCATTAACTAATGTTAACGTATACAACTTCTTATTTAAATAAATGTAATAGGATATGTTGAAATTAAAATTAGCTAAGATTGATCAATGCTGTAAAAGTATTGCTCATTGTTAGTTCATGTTAACTAATGTTACCAAAACATCTTGTGTGCTTCAATGGATACATGCAAATCTGACATATTGTACAAAGAAGTTAACATCAATGTCACAAATGTTCTTATTTACTGAAATGAGTGACCAAGACATAGTTAATATAATCTTACATATTGAAATATTTTACATATTTTTAGATTTCTGTCTTTTTTCAGAATTTCAATGTGGTATTTTGAAGAACCCCACTGTAAATTAATCAAATCTAAAGGAATAAAATGCAAAGCATAACATGGTTTATTTCATCTTTGACAGTATGACTGTAGTGCCGAGTAGCATTTTGTACCTGGCTCTTTGCAGCATTTCCAATGGTCCGATTTTTAGAGGCCAGTGAAATGCAAGCTCTGTTGGAAAACATTATATATGTTCATACATTTTCCATACATAATTACAACAACCTCCACATTCAATTTCAAAACAGCTGTATACATTCTGCTTTGCATAAGGAAACTCGGGAAACTGGAACAGGAGGATGTGAAACAGCACCTTGGACAGTGTCTTCAGTTGTTCACAAGTTCTGAAGGCGTACCAAACTACACAATGAAGTGAAACAAGCTTTTCTGATTAAGCAAGACATGTCAAATTATGCGAAGGCTGCTAACAACTGCAATTTCTAATATTTTTAACAGGAGTTATTCAATATAATTCCACGTAAGAAGCAGCAAAGTAACAGCTCAGTGTCATAGCCACTAGAATTATGATATTATGACATATTGAGTAAACTGTCAGCTGTAAGGAGTGTTGCGGGATGCACCGAGGATGCACTTAACAACATAATTTGATTTGAGTAAGCTCTGCAGTGACCTCCTACTACACCTCGTGTTGTGCTCGCGCGTGGCCTGTCGGTCAAAAGAGCGCATTTCCCGCAAAACACAAAGTAAAATAGATATTTCTACAGCATTTAATTCTGTTGTAATGTCTTGCCGCGCCCAAATTATTATGTATGTGTGTGTGTGTATGTATTTGTACACTGGACAACCTTTAGTACCCGACGCCACGGTAACAGTCTCGCGGATTCATGCATCCCTATTCTTGCGGTTAGACATGCAGTTTGCATATGTGCAACACCTAAAAATCCACTCAAAATCAATATTAGCAATTTTGTTTGCGGTTGAATGTTGGAATGGCATATGGAAATTGCACACGGCATTATGGCGTGCGTGTCTTTAACCAGGCTTTTCCCCAGTAAACGAATACAAATAAAAACTTGTAACAGCATTGCTGTTCTAATGATTATCAATTGACTGCCATTTACAAACATACAAAACACCCTAAGGAAACAAGATATTTCGATCAGGGCGTAGCAATCTAATTGTTCAAGAGGTTATATTGAAAGTACTTGAGCTCATAAAACTGCTGCTTTGTGAACATGGATATGCCCGATGGCATTTGCATCCTTTCGGACATTCACATTTAAGAGCAAAATACACAGGATCAGGAACACAGCCAGCTAGGCAGCAGCAAACGTTGCGTATCAACACATAGCATCATTTTACAGGAATGGCAATGCTATACTTACGGAGTGCATCTGTCACTGTATTCATTTGCAATGGTTTCAATGCCACCGCTCCTGGCAACAGCGATGTAACAGTTCTGGAAACCCACATCAATGCCCACCACAGACATGTTCAATCCTTATTTCCTTATTCTTAACACCTCCAGTCCAGTTTTTAACAGTTCAGCTGGGTGAGAAAACGCAACACCCCTATTCAACAGTATGTGTCGTTTGTTCGAGATTGCTAAGAACTCTTCCTTGCTATTATGTAAGTATGGGTTTTTATAGATAGCTTTTCCACTAATCCTAGCAGAGGACAGTTCTACTGCATTCTCGCAGCATTCACTGAAATTGTCAACCGGCAATATGTAGGTAAACCTGCGCATTTGTCAAGAGATTGGATTGGAGCCAAACTCCGCCCACTGGCAGCTCTGATTGGCTACTGGACGCGAAAGAGCAGTGCGATTGGTGCAGCATCCCAGATAAGAACGAAAAATCTAGAACCAGGCTCGCGTTTTTACGTCACTGGGAATGACCGTGCAGAAGATTTGCATAGAAGTTGACTATTTAATAAATGTTATGATAAGCTATTAATGATCAAATATGTATATCCTTTCGAATATGCTATAATGAGATCTTTTCCATTTTTCTATGACTTATAAAAGTGTATTTCTTTATTTTTGTATTATTTATTCATTTTGCTGTATTTATTTATTTTTCTTAACCGTCACTTCGTGACTTTATGGGAATGTGTTCATACATTGTTCAATTGGTGTCTTAGTACGTTTTATATAACATTTATAATGTTATAATTCTGTGTTTTATTATTATTATTTAGTACAATAAACGATGAGAATGGGTGGTTCCACATCATCAGGGGTATATCGTTGGACGTGGTGGTAATAATAATAATAATAAGGTCGGGTAAAGGCCCAGCTCTACTTCCACATAGTGCCACTGGTAACATTGACTTGAGTTCAGTTATTGCAGAAGCATATTGCAGTGGGCACTTATGTTGTTCAAGAAAGAGCTTCAATAATGTTAGGACAAAGTCAATGGCTAACAGAAAAGGCAAAAAAATGAAAAAGCTAAATCAGTATGATAACATGTATTAAAGTAAAGTCATGTCACATCGCTCGTCGCGTGGATGAACAAGGAGCTATGGATTCGGCATCTATTGATTCAGCACATCACGAGAAGCTGGCAGATTGCACCGCCGAGACTACGTATCATAGGAGCCAGCCAGTCAAAGGACAAATATCTGCCACTATTTCAGTCAGAAGGGAAAAGTTTCTATAGAGAGCTAAAGCAAAAGCAAGCACCTATAATAGAGCCACCCTCACAAGAACGCATCAAAAGCTTTTGGGGAAAAACCTTGGAAGAAGATAAACCACATAAATACCCAGGCTTCCTGGATAAAACTTGAATACCAAAACTTCCAAGATATAACACCAGATAAGTGGAAGGATTTCTCTTCAGAGGAAATTTGGCCAGCCATTAAGGATCTCCCCAACTGCCATTAGTATGATAACATGTATTAAAGTAAAGTCATGCCACATTGCTCATCACATAGATGAAAAAGGAGTGCGTTCCCCACTGATCGCCGAACAAGTTGGGGTCGAAAAGTTGGTTCTTGAATCGGCAACCTCACGAGAAGCTGGCGGATGGCACCACTAAGACTATGTCTCATAGGAGCCAGCCAGCTGAAGCACAAACATCTGCCACCAGCACCAAGTCAAGCAAGAATAGACATAGCAGGACTCAAGAGGAAAAGAAAGAAGTTATGTGGGCATGACACTATGCAGTAATTAACAATGAACTGTACCTGCCACAAAAAACAATGGGTGCATATAAGGGCTGGACAGCACACAATCCATAATTTCTCACAGACTTTGATAGTTTAAAACTCTCCAACCAATGGAGAGAAATAGAGAAAAAGAAAATATTTACAGCTGCTGAAATCAAGATGGTCACAGACATCAAGCGGCAATCAATGACTGTGCCAAGCGCTATCTGTTGTATACACAAAATTCAAAGCAGGAGGATGTGACTCAACATCCAATGGCATCACATGAATCAATGACATTGATCAATATGGAGCTAAAAATTAGAACTAAACTCTGTGAACTAAAGTCTATTACCATCATAGAATGGAAAGGTGTTAGCAAAATCCACCCTGATAAGCAGCTAGGTGAAAAATAACAAGCTGTAAACTTGGCCTTAACCAAGATCAGTAAGAATGAACACCTCAAATTACAGAGCTCAATCAACTGATCTACGTCACAGCTGTAGTGATAGCCGCCGAGGTCAAACCGAGGACTTCAAGTAAGGGTCCATATCAATTGAACGAGCACCCAGATGGAAGATACGATTGAAAACAAGGATTGATTCCCATCGGAAATAGATTGCGGTACTGACTGAGTTTTCAAAGGGAGTTGCAAGACATACTGTGGCTGACGGAAGGCAGACAGAATCATGAGCAAGTTCAAACAATGGACATTATCTGAAGTACTTCAAATACTTTAAATGAAGCTCCAAACAAAAGCACAAAGATTGAGGATGTACACAAAACGGTCTGGTCATTTCCATCTAAACAGTCTATTTCAAACAGACACCAAGAGGTTCTACAGAGAGCTAAAGCAAAAGCAAGCACCTATAATAGAGCCACCCTCACAAGAATGCAACGAAAGCTTTTGGAGAAAAACCTTGGAAGAAGATAGACCACATAATACTCAGGCTTAATGGATAAAACTTGAATCCCAAAACTTCCAAGTTATAAAACCAGAAGAGTAGAAGTATTTTCTTCAGAGGAAATTTGGTCGGCCATTAAGGATCTCCCCAACTGGAACTCTCCAGGTCCAGGCAAGGTCCAAAACTATTGGATGAACCAAGATCTTGCAAAAGCCATAAGCGAGACAACCAAAGATCCAAGTAAGTTACCAGACTGGCTCACCACAAAAGTGACATACCTCCGAAAAAATTAGGATCCAAATGCAAGGATCCAACAGATACAAAGAACTATCACCTGATCGTGTGCTTACCAACTATGTACATGCTTCCACCCTGAACTCAGGCAGACTTTTAACCACCTTACCACCAATTGTATTCTGCCAGCAGAACAGAAGGGCTTTATGAAAAAAATTATGCAAAGATCAGCTTCTCATAGACAAGGCAATCATTGAGAATACAAAAAAGAAAAAGAGGAATTTGAGCATGGTATGGATCGATTACAAGAAGGCATTTCATAGTATCCCACATGGTTGGATCATTACATCATTACAAACATATAGAGTAAGCCCAACCATCATCAGCTTCATAAAAGCTGCATTGAAGGAAAACAGAGCTGAAGTTATTCCATGCCAGTGGTTACATCAAGACATGCTGAATAGCCATCAAAAAAAGAAAGTTTTCAAGGTGACTCCTTGTCGCCATTGCTGTTTTGTGTTTCATTAATACAGCTAACAAGCATGCCAAGGATATCAGATCAAGAAAAATATCCCCATAAATAATTTGCTATATATGGACGATCTCAAACTATTTGCAAAAGATGAAGACCAACTAAATCAAGAACTGAGGCTGGTCAAAATGTTCAGTGATGATATTCAGATGGAATTTAGGCTGGATAAGTGGTCTAAGGTCTCCATAAAGAAAGGCAAGCTGGCAATAAAAACAAACATCTGCCTGGATGATAAATATGAAATAAATAATCTCAGTCACCTCAATCAGGATGAGGTTTATAAATATCTAGGACAGGATGAAAGTGATGGTATCCAGCAAAGCACTATGAAGAACAAGATCAAGAAGGAGTACTACAACTGCCTAAGACTCATCCTTGGTACTGCGTTGAATTCAAAGAACACGTTTCAGGCAATTAACACCTTAGCCATACCAGTACCACAGTATAGCTTTGGAATCAATGACTGGAGAAGACAAGAGCTCCAAGTTGTGGACCGAAAGACAAGGAAAATTTTAATGTCAAGCGGCTTTCATCACCCAAAAGCTGACATGGATTGCCTGCACTTCCTTTGGGGTAGAGGTGGACATGGCCTTACAGAACTTGAGAGTGCATACAACAATGCAATGTTCAGGCTAAGCGACTACATTAAGCAATCCGGTAACAAGTTCACAAACATAATCAAAAATCATGAGATTCCCAAGCCAAATATTCCCTCACTAAAATTGGACAAGAAATAAGAAGAAATACCTTACAGTCTGAGTCTGCAAGTCAGACATTGACATCAACTCTGTCAATGAAGACCAAACTAAAAATTGCATTAAAAAGCAAGAAGATCAATAACATCAGATCAAAGCCTCTTCACATCCAGTTTAGATCAACTATACAGTATGCTGACAAGAAAATGAAAAGATTGCAGACATCACAGTCATCGGCCTCATTCGCGATTATGACGATTCTGCATACAGATGCGAAGTTGATCAGCTGGCTGTCTGGTGTGGTCACAACAACCTTGAACTGAACACGCTCAAAACAGTGGAGATGATAGCGGATATCAGGAGAAATCCCCCACCACCATCCTGAACAGTACTGTGGCAGCAGTGGAGTCATTCGGCTTCCTGGGCTCTACCATCTTTAGGACCTAAAGTGAGACACCCACACAGACTCCATTGTGAAGAAGGCTCAGTAGAGGACACAGATGGTGCTGCTGACACAGATGGTGCTGCTCAACCTAGCTGCTGACACAGTTCTTCTCAGCCATCATTGTGTCTGTCCTGTGTACATCTATAACTGTCTGGTTTGGTTCAGCCACCAAATCAGACAGAAGGAAACTACAACGGAGAGTCAGGACTTTTGGATTTCCCCCTGCCCACCCTCGTCCTTTACATCTCCAGATTGAGGAAGCATGCAGGTAGAGTAACTCTGGACCCCACACACCCTGCCCACTCCCTCTGAACTGTTGTCCTCTGGCCGGTGATATAGAGCACTGAGCACGAGGACATCCAGGCACAAGAACAGTCTTTACCCTCAGGACAATTACCTCATGAACAATTAAACTGCCTCAGGACTCCCCCATAGTGCAATAATGTAAATACATATCTCATGTACAAATGTAAATTAACATATTTAATTCAATAATTATACATACCCTTACATTGCACATACATTATCACTTGCACATGTACATACACCATTCTGTTATATGTCCTATTATTTGTATGTCTATTTATACTCTTACCTTGTTTGATATTCTGTGTCTCACATATCTGTAATGTTCTGTGTGCACTTGTACACCTATCACCAAAAAAAATTCCTTGTGTACTTGAGAACACTTGGCAATAAAGCTTATTCTGATTCTGATTCTGACAATGAACTGGCTGTGAAGTGCAGGTCTCAAGGCAGAAAAGGAGAGTCGTAAAATAGCAGCTCAAGATCAGGCACTGAATACACATTACCACCAACAAACAATTCTCAAGAAAAATGTTGACAGAAAGTGCAGAAAGTGCCATCAACAAGAGGAGCATTAGCCACATCATCGCAGGCTGCTTCATGCTAACACCGACTTAATACATGCCTCGGCATAATAAGATCGCTAGCTATCTGCAAAAAGCCAATGTTAAAAGAACTCAGCCTGAGCGTGCCTGATCACTGGTATGTGCTCCAGCCAGAGAAAGCTGTGAATACAGAGGTGTAACACACGTTAATGTTTGAGTATGGAAGGAGGAGACGGGGAGCAGTGGCACGCTTCAGGTACTTGAGTGCAGCCTTCTCTGTGCTTTTCTTAGTTCAGTCAGTTCAATCTCAGTTAACATAAACTTCTCAAAATCTTCAGCTTCACAACAAAACAGTAAAACACAATAAGGCACACCAGCCTCTGCACTCGTGTCATTCTCTCTCTACTCTCTGGCATGTTTTGACTGCTCTCTTCTTGCTATCACTGTAACAAGAAACAGCTGTTAGAAATTATGCCAACCAGCTTGACGAGCCACACGACTACCTCTCTGAAACAAACAGACACAAGACCATGCCCCCATCCCCACATACCCCCACCACCAGGTTTAGGCCTGGGCAACATCTGGCCTGCTAACTCAGCCTGCCATTTCTGGAGAGAAAGTCAGCCACAGTCATCTGCGCCCGTAGATCACCTCAAATTTAAATGGCTGGAGTGCCAGGTAGCAACAAGTGATCTGCACCCCGGTCTCTAGATCACCTCAAATTGAAATGGCTGGAGGGCCAGGTAGCAACAAGTGATCTGCAAATTGGTATCCTTCATTCGGTGGAGCCACTGGAGTGGGGCATGATCTGAAAAGAGGGTGAAGGCCTCAGCAGGTAGTAGTGGAGGGTGAGGACAGCCCACTTGATCGCCAAACACTCCTTTTCAATGGTGCTGTTTATGGCTAAACAGTGAGTTTATGGCTAATGTACACCCCCCCCCCCCCCCACATCCTGTGAGAGCACTGCCCCAAGCCCTTTGTCAGATGCATCTGTCTGCAAAATAAAGGGGAGAGAGAAGTTTGGAGCATGTAAGAGCGGTCCCCCACAAAATACAGATTTCACTTTTATAAAAGCCAGTTGGCACAACTCTGTTCACTGATCAAGCAATTCGTCAATCAAGTGCATTGGGTATGTGTCAGATTTAGACACCGCGTTCACTTTTCGATAGTCCACACAGAATTGGACCATCCTGTCACTCTTAGGTACCAGAACCACAGGGCTGGCCCAATCGCTGTGTGACTCTTCTATTACACCCATCTCGAGCATTGCCTCTATTTCTTCCTGAACAACCTTTTTTGGGTTCAGGAAGATGATTGGGTGGCTACGAACCACCACACCAGGGGTGGTCTCGATGTGGTGCTCTAAGAGTTTTGTGTGAATGGGAAGAGGCAGAACATGTCTGTAAATTTCGCTTGCAACTTGGCTACCTCTGTGAGCTGCGACGGTGAGAGCTGGTCTCCACATGGGACCGGGTGTGAGCTGATTAGGTTTGAGCATTACCTCTGGCCCGAGCTCCACCCTCTCTGGGACTACCATCACCAAGACTACAGGGATTGCCTCACTCCAAGGAGTTTGAGGTGGTAAACTTGACATGCCCCACCCCATCTGTTCACTAAATCGCATAATTGAGATATCAATTGATCGCCATGTGACCTCAAAGGGCCCTTGCCTCTTTGTGAGTAATTTAGAGCTTGAGGTGGGGAGTTGTACAAGCACTTTATCTCCCGCTGCTAATTCCCATAGTCAAGTGCCCCTGTCATACAGCCGGCTTTGACATTCTTGAGCTTGGAGCTAAGTCCCCTATGTTAACTGACCCAAAGTGTTGAGTTTTGCTATAAGATCAAGAACATACTGAATTTTGTTTTGCTGTTTGAAGGTCCCACCTCCCAAGCTTCCCATATGAAGTCGAGCATGCCGCGCAGGTGATGCCCACACAGCAGCTCGAATGGGGCAAATCCCTGTGGAGGCTTGTTGAATCTCTCACACTACAAATAACAGGGGTTGGAGCCTTTTATCCCAAATTTCTAGCATCCTCATTTCCGAACGTACAAATCATATTTTTCAGGGTTTTATTTAATCGCACCACCAACCCATCAATTTGTGGGTGGTAAACACTGGTGCGAATCGATTTAATACCTAATAATTCGTACCGTTTGCATAGTGTTCGTGACATAAATTTAGTGCCCTGATCAGTGAGGATTTCTTTTGGAATCCCAACTCAGGAGATTATTCTGAAGAGTGGCTCTGCAAAACTACATGCTGAGATGTTACGCAGGGGCACTGCTTCCGGATGTCGCATTACATAATCTGCATAGTAATGGCCCGACGAGGTACATACCAACTCTTTCAAAAGGTACCTCGATTAGGGGTAGAGGACGCAATGGAGCTTTTGTGGTAGCCAGTGGATTGACCAACTGACATTCATGGCACGCTGCATGTAACCTGTGAATGTGAATTATGATGACCCACCTGGAAGAGAGCTTCCCGATGGCTCTTTGTTACTAATAACTGGGTTGTATTCTCTTTAGTTTGAGTGTCCTGCATCACTCGATACAACAGTCTTTAATTATGGAAAAATATGGGTATGCGAGCACGTCATTAGGCTAGATCAGTTGACCATCGATTACTCTCACTTGGTCAAATGTTTCAGGGACTTGTCACGGGACTGCTTTAGGGGGAAATCCCCTTCAGGGAATTCCCTGAGGGCAGGGACTTCCTTCCTTGCATCAATTTGACGCAGAGCAGATTTAGACGGCTATGGCACCACCTCTCCAGCCATTGCATCGCACGTCACACACTGAGACATTATATCACAGGACCCATCTGCACAGATTTCCCTTAATAAATTCTTAAAATCAGGCCAATTCATCCCCCAAATCAGCGGATGGGTGAGGTGGGAATCAACCGCAGCTTCCATTCTATGTTTTCTCCCCCTGAATAGTATCTCAATGGTAACCACCAGATCCATGTGAATATCCTGTGCACACACCGCAACTTTCCATGATTATTTGTGTCCAATGCCCCGTTTTGAACCAAGCGTTGGTGGATAGAGGTTTGGGAACAGCCAGAAACCACCAAAGCCCGGACCAGAGTGCAGACCAGCCCAGCTCAGGATTCCCTACTACACTTATGGGACTGGGCCCGCCAACCTGGGAGGGATAGCGTAGAGAGATAGGGTTAACAGGGGAAAGAGATTTAGGCATGGTACCGTCCTGTCTCCTGGGGGCAGGGATGGAATAAAAAGAGGATGGGCAGTGGTTGGGTTTAGGGGAAGGAGGGAGAGTGAGAGGGGAGAGAGAGTCTCTGCTTAGGTCGTTCCCGGAAATGCCATCATGTTGTCCTCTGCCAACTGGACTACATCCTCCAGCAACGCTGGACGGTGACACTAGACCCATTCGGACATGCCACAAGGAAGCTGGAAGATGAACTGCTCCAGTGTCACCAGATCCATGATGTCCTGGGTGCCGTGAGTCCCCTCAGCAAGCAACCATTTCTGGCAGGCTTCTCAGAGATGCTGCGAGAAGGCAAAAAGGCGGCCGTGCTTTCCCAGTCACAGGGAACGGAAGTGTTGGCAAATCTGTTCTGGGCTACAACTGACTCGTTGCATGATGGCTGTCTTTAGATCGGCGTACATGAGGAGGTTAGCAGTGGGGAGTTGTTGGGGTGCTAGTTGTGCATACCTGGAGAGCAATAGCAGTAAGTGGGCTGCCCACTGGTCAAGCGGCCATCTCCACACCTAGGCCGTCTTCTCGAACAGATCGAGGTAGGCCTCCGGATAGTTGGCAGTTAACCAGAATAACCAGTGAGGTATTCAGTGTGGGCTCCGGGGTCGCAGCCGCAGCCCCCTCGCATGTGATCAGGCTCCGAAACACCTTCCAGTCTTCTGCTTGGGCCTGGATTAGGAGTTGAAAACGCTACTCCTGCTCCAACCACAGCTCGATCAGGGCCTGGTGTTGATTCCGTTGAATGCCAGAGAGGTTCTGGATCACTTCGGCCAGTAGTGAAGACTTCATGATGATGTAACTCCTTCAAAAGCCACCAGTCAAAAAAGCTGAGTTCAATAAAATAATAACAATAATAATAATAACCTATCATCATACCACCATCTTTTTATTTCTATGCAGCCTATTTCTTAAATTGTGCATTATGTGTTTTTTAGCTAATATTTTTGCTCATATAATAACAAATGATTTTCTTATCTGGTCACTTGATTAAATGATATGAAATGAAATTATAGCTGTAGCCTACATAAAACTTTAAAAGCTATATTTTGTCAATAGTAAAAATCTTGTTTTGCAGTTAGCTGAGCCTCATCTATATTCTTCTATCTGTGAAAGAAGTATTTAAGTTCCAGTGTTCAAAGCCTAATCTAATGCATGTGAAAGAGCAGCTCAATAAAAGGCTAGCTCTGCACACTTTTGGTTCAAAAGCTTAGTTTTTATAGCCATTCCACTGAGCAGCACACAGCGAGAAGAGAACATATAAGCTGAATTAATAATGAGAAGTAAAACATAAAAGGTTTTTGGCTTTTTTTTATGCTCACTGTTCACTTTATTAGTGTTCTATTTATTTTAAAAGAAACATCTATTGTAGCAGCCATGTATATTATTAAAATGCATTTTTAAACTGAATGTATTTTAAATATTGGATTTTTTCTTCTGTCTTACAATATAAAATTGTCTCCATTTTGGTGACTTATGGCAACATTTATTGTACATTTCTACTTAACAAAGATTAACAAAAATATTAGAATATTTGTTAATAATTACAGAAAAAAAAATATGAATTACCATCGTGCCTACAAAAATAATTACAGGTTTCTGTGAGGCACATATCTTTTAATCATGGTGGGTGGCTTAGCACTTCTCGGCAAAATTAAGCAGTTCAAGTGACTTTTATTATGAAAAGTGAATAATTATCATTTTGACCGGAAGTTACCATGTTGTCATATGTTGAACGAATTTTTTTTTTTATATGTTGAGCGATTGAAATCAGGAAGTGGGCTTGTAATGCACTATTTTGAGCCCGTATCTGTTTAACCTACTAACTTAGAGGTTTAGAGGTGTAAAATGGGGCTTTTTGGAAAGACACAAGAGAAACCACCGAAGGACCTGGTAAGTGAATACATCGTTTGTATTGGGCGATGGGAGTTAACGGGTTTAATAGAAACGTTAGATTGTAAATAGTAGCAGGCCTCTACGTAACTTGCTTGTCATATTAGTTGGCCACTTGTTCATTACGTAATGCCTTTAGTCGATGCACAAACTAAATTAAACGACTCACTATAAAGTTACACCTAATGCTGTGGGTTATGAAAAATCGACTTTACACGTTGATAGTTGAATCTAGTTACAACAGGTCTCATATGTTTATGTTTGTATTTTACACAGATCAATGAATGGTCTCTTAAAATCAGGAAAGAAATGAGAGTTATTGACAGGCAAATCCGAGGTGAATGTTTTGATTAATTGTAACTTATTCTAATAATGAAATTATACAATATTTTAATGACTGTGCTTGCTTACAGAAGTTGTAATGGTTTATGTATTATGATTTTTATGAAGATATTCAAAGAGAAGAAGAGAAGGTGAAGAGATCCATCAAAGATGCTGCTAAGAAGGGACAGAAAGATGTCTGTATCATCCTCGCCAAAGAGATGATTCAATCAAAGAAAGCTATCAACAAGCTGTACGCCTCAAAAGCACAAATGAACTCTGTGCTACTCAGTATGAAAAATCAATTGTGTGAGTATAGTTTTTATTTGATGACCACACAGTAAACTTAAGTTAACAGATGGCACTAACTAATTATATTGTAGCAATGTTGTTTAACCTATTGCACAATATTTAAAATTATTTGGGTATTGCGTGTGTGTCACTTAAAGGATAGTTCACCCAAAAAGGAAAATTCTCTAATAATTTTCTCACCCACATGCCATACCAGATATTTATGACTTTCTTTCATCTGCTGTACACAAATTAAGATTTTTAGAAGAATATTTCAGCTCTGTAGGTCCATACAATGCAAGTGAATGGGTGACAACATTTTAAAATGCCAAAAAGCACATAAAGGTAGCAAATAATTAATTAATTGGTTAAATCCATGTCTTCAGAATTGATATAATAAATGTGGAGAAGAAATAGATCAATATTCAAGTCCTTTTTTACTATAAATTCTCCTCCCTGCCCAGTAGGTGTTGATATGCTCAAAAATGTGAATCGCCAAAAATGATGAATATGAAAGTGGAAGTGGAGATTGATAGTAAAAAAATGACTTAAATGTTGATCTGTTTCTCACCCACACATGTCATCATATTATCACACATCATTTGGTAATAATACCAGACCTATACATAATTTGAACAATATTGATATATATCCACCAGATCTCTAAATTTCAAAATCTTTAGTTATACATATAGATGATTTGATGGTTCTCTATAATTACTTCTAGTTATAACTCTCATTGCTTTTTTTTTTTTTTTTATAAATATAAGTCTTACAAGCATTACCCCATACTGCAACATAATATGTAATATAAGACACAATTATTGAACAATACAGGATATAAAATGCATTTTCATTTAAATAATCCTTGACAAATGTGCAATCAATTTTTGTTAATCAATTCGATTTAACTTGATTTGTGTGCTTTTCAAATTAATTTATCCTCAATAATAACTCCTAAAAATTGATTCTGTAATTTTGTGTCTCTTTCTATCTGCCGATTTGTTTTCATCTTTCTATTTCTAAATATCATGTACTTTGTTTTCCCAAGATTTAAGGTCAATTTATATCAAACCATTTTTGTTTTACCTTCAATTATTTTTACACTACATTTAATACATTACCTAAATTTTCTTCAGAGTAAAATACATTTGTATAATCTGCAAACAAATACATTTGAGCATTTTCGATGCAGTCCCAAAGTCATTCATATACAAAATAAATAATTTTGGACCTTAAACGGATCCCAGCGGAACTCCGCATTTAACTTGCATTGACTGTGTAACATTATCATTTAAATTAATATATTGGTCAAATAACTTGATAACCATGAATGGCCAATGCCTCTTAAACCATATTTAGTACTTTTTATGATCAATGAAATTGTGACCGGGACCAGAGCAGTCACGAAGGAGAATCACACCAGAGAGAAGGAATGGCATTCCAAAAAGGTGTTTATTCCATTAGAGGTGCAAAATGTGCATAAAAATAGTGTTTAAAAGCACTCCTAAAACAAAAAACAAAAAAACAGCCTAAAAGCTAGACCTTTTTTTTGGTACTAAGAGCAGTACCAACTCCCCTCCCTAAACAATGGAGGCCGGAGTCATTTGCGCTCAATCAGCGCTAGTAACCTTGCCCATGTGCTCCAAACACTCATTGTCCATCTTCCTTCCTCTCCCTTTGTGGCAGCTGGTTGAAATACACAATTTTCCCACCTTTGCTAATTGGAACAAACCATTATTTTAAATAAAATTAACCTTCATCTCTCCAATCTTAAATACAAAATTTGAATAAATACAAAACAAAACATAACCAAAAGCTACATGAGATTTAAAAAATAAATAAATATATTGGACGGATTAAACATTCGCACCATAAAACTTTTTATAAAATGGTGAGTAAAACAATAAAGAAATCCTTTGAACACAATAAAATACAGTGATTGAGACCGACTCGTAGACTTTCCATCACGGGTAACAAATGCTTTCATTAGATCAACAATAATTCCAACCACATATTTATTTTTTGTTTACAGCAGTTGATATTGTCTCCACTTGTTCCATTTAGATCATATTATGAGAAATTGTCAGATGATGCATAGGTCTTGACAGATGTTTTCTTTTGTAGACAGTTTCTATGTCTTTGATTTTGTTCTCATGTCACTTACATCAGCAAGGTTCAAACTATTCTTATCATTCGATTTTACCCATGTATTATGTTGCAGTTCCTTCAAAAGTTATTGGCCACTGGTAAGTAATTCTACCCTGTATTTGTCCCTTTACAGCTGTATTAAGGGTGGTTGGGGCCCTGCAGAAAAGCACAGAGGTCATGAAAGCCATGCAAAGCCTGGTTAAAATCCCAGAGATTCAAGCTACCATGAGAGAACTCTCAAAAGAGATGATGAAGGTCAGACACTTAAAACAACACTTCTTCAAATAGTGAGGGATACATATCTAATGTTAAGAACTTATGTTATACAGGCCGGCATTATAGAGGAGATGCTGGAGGATACAATGGAGGGTATGGACGATGAGGAGGAGATGGAGGAAGCAGCAGAGGCAGAGGTGGATAAGATCCTCTTTGAAATCACAGCTGGTAAGGGAATATGTTATCCACACCTACAATGTGAAAATGGCAGTTTCTTTGTCAGATTTATCATATTTTTACAGCCATTTCCTATTATAACAATGCTACAGTAACGGCACAAAACATATTGTTACGACGCATATTGTTACGATCATTTCGATCAGTCACGGTCTGATTCCTGAGCAATTCTTGATGCAACTTTTTTTCCTGCAGCAATATATAGACGCAAATCTTTGGTAAGTTAAGGCGCTTTTTTTTGCAAGTGTGATTTTCAGCAGTGATTACTTCAGACTTGAAACATCTCCTCTGTTTTTTTTAAATACATAAAACATATTGAGGCCTGGGTAACTCGGCGAGTATTGACGCTGACTACCACTCCTGGAGTCGTGAGTTCGAATCCAGGGCGTGCTGAGTGACTCCAGCCAGGTCTCCTAAGTAACCAAATTGGCCCGGTTGATAGGGAGGGTAGAGTCACATGGGGTAACCTCCTCATGGTCACGATTAGTATTTCTCATTCTCAATGGGGAGTGTGGTGAGTTGTGTGTGGATCGAGGAGAGTAGCATGATTCTCCACATGCTGTGAGTCTCCACGGTGTCATGCACAATGAGTCACGTGATAAAATGCCCGCTGGATTGACTTTCTCAGACGCGAAGGAAACTGAGACTTGTCCTCCGCAACCCGGATTGAGGTGAGTAACCGTGCCACCACGAGGACCTACTAAGTAGTGGGAATTGGGCATTCCAATTTGGGGAGAAAATGGGGTAATAATATATAAATGAGCACATCTATCTGTTTTGTGTTTATGGAACAGACACAGTACCTTTTGTTCTTGTTGGTTTATTCACAGTTTTTGCTGTGACTGCTATAGTAGAACAGTTTTTACTCATGAACCTCAAAACAGGATATTTTTTTAAATGCTGATATACTAAAAAAAAAAAAGGATTTTTGCCTCTTGTTCAAATTACTCAATTAAACTAAATCAACACAGTTCTGTAACATTTTGTCCTACTTGATTTCATTGAGTTCTTTCCATTTCAATTTGTAAACTGGAAGTTGACTCAATCCATTTGGGCCTATGTGAATAGTTGCATTGATGAAACTGGGCAGGGGGATTTCCATTTCCCAGTATGCTTTGCTTGGGACTGGATAGGGAGAACAAGTGTTGAAATTAAGTATTTCAGACATTTTTCAGCAAGATGAGAATAGGAGGAGATTTGTTCAGGTTTAATATTCGGATATATTGAGATTTTTTTAAAAGAGTGTCTGTTATGCTGGAGTTTTGTGGTGCTTTTGCTTAGGTTGAGGGTAGACTTTTACTTTCAAGTGATACTTGACTTGAATGATGCTTAGCTTTGTAAGATGTTTCTTTAAATCGGCAGTTTCACTGTCCTTACACTTGTTCACCTTTGCATATGCTAATGATTAATAAAATAAATTAAGTTGGGCCAACATGAGAAGATGTATTAAACAAACCTTAGAAAATTGATGAACTAATGAAGTTTAGTTAAAACTACTATAGTATGTTAATTTGATCTAATCCAACTAAATTATGTTGGCTCAATGAAACTGACTTAATCTAAATTGAAAAACATGAAAATACTTTATACAATTCACTTAAGGGTAATGACTTTTATAAGACAGAGCGTCGTTTTCTTGCAGCCAAAATAAATAATTTGTGGATCAACACAGAATTGCAATGCATCAATGAAAAATCGATTTTCTCCCAGCCCCTCACATGAATAGAGTATGTAATAATAATCTTTAAGCAGTTAAAGATTTTGAGACTTCAAAATGATGCTAAGTGTTTTGTTTGCTTATTAATAGGTGCTCTTGGAAAAGCTCCCAGCAAAGTCACAGATGCCCTGCCTGAAATGGGGCCACCTGGAGCCACGGCAGCCTCAGAAGATGAAGAAGAAGAAGAAGATATTGAGGAGATGCAGTCCAGACTAGCAGAACTGAGAAGCTAAATGTCCTATATATTTCACCCTTAAGTGCTTCAGGCATAGACAACAACCCCATTTCTTATTTTTTTCTGTTGTTCAGTCATACAAATTGTACCTATAAGGGCCTTTGGCACAATTATTTAAGGGTTAATTTCAAACTGCACAAAAAACGAATTAATTTCTATTGAGCAGGATATGGAATAGAAAAAAAACACTCTTTGTTATACAGAATGGATGAAAACAACATATGTTGTGAAGTGAGCACTAATGTTCAATACTCAAATGTGGTAGCAGCTGGATGCATAATTCAGCTCATTGACTTTTTATGGCCATTTTCTTTATAGATATTTAAACTCGGCTCATTTTAAATCTACGCCTATAGCTGAGCAGCTTGTCTAAGGATCTGTTGTGCAGTGGTGTCATATTGGTGTTGGTCTAGTCGTTTTGTCTCTGTTGTCATATTTGCTGTTTTTTGCTCAAGCCTTACTAAGGCTAAGTGAATAGTTCTTTCCAATATCTTGTAAATTGGTTTTACTGAGTAAGACAAATTCATGGAAGCCGTTACTTGTAAATCTTGTACAAATACGGAATATAAAAATATTGATAATGGTTTGCATTGTTGTTTTGTAAGTAAACACTCCGTTATAGATGGAGTGGGGGCAGTTCATACGGACATTCTGAATAAAGGAATGGTTGTGCTTGGGATCTGGCTAGCTTTTATAGCTGGCCCCTATCAAACCTGAATGAACTGATCCTATTCTGTCTTGTTTTCTGTTATGTTTCTGCAAAATTTTGATTTCTGCCTGTTATAGTTCAAATCTGGTGATGTCTTTGAGAGCCAATGATCTTGTAGAAAATGATTTGCTTTAAAGGGTGTTCTTAAGAAAAATAAACAGCACTGAGTTTACACTCAATAGACCTTGCTTACTAGGTAAAAGGGAGGTTAGCATATTGTCTATTGGGATTCTCATGGTTTTTTTCCCTTATCTCAATTTTCTCCCTTTCACCCACTTTCTCTCCACTCATCCACAGCTTTTACGAGAGAACCAGATATTCTGAGTGTCATTTGACTGTGAATCACCTCTAATTTAGAAGCTAAATTTTTTGTTTCACAAAGACAAACTTAAATACAAAAATATATACTATATATTTTCCCTTATAACCATAGATTTGGCAAATTTGAGAATTATTCAGACAAAAGTCTTACATAGATAGCCTGATTACATTTTAATTAGTGTTTGTAGAATGGTTCATTTTTTCCTGTATAATTTTCAGCATTGGAAAGAATTGTTGGCTTTAACAATAGTTGTAGTACAGAATCATTTTCTGCCTAGACAGCCTTTTTAGGCACCATGTGTGCCACCAACCTAAACCGCATTGTTACATGAAAAAATGATAACTAATATTCTGGAATTAATAAAGGAAATGTCATTTTTGGTCATGTGATATCTTATATAACACCCCACAATGCTATTTAAGAAGTTAACTCATACATTTTTTTATTAAACTGGTAACACTTTACTTTAAATTGCCTATGTCTCTCATATTACATGTTATTAATTAAATAAATGGCATTACAAGAGACCCCAGGATTACATACTGTATATGTTAACATTATGGGTGATTCTTACAAAACATCACTCAAAAAATAAAATTAAGATTTATGCTTTTCAGTTTCATAACAAAATTCCATGAAATTGAATTGAGTAATCTTAAAATGAAAAGCTAAATATGTTATATTTTATTTAATTTTGTTATAAAACTTACACCATTGGTTTTGATGGGATTGATGGGATTTTGTTATGAATTTGAAATGCTTAAATCTTAAAAATAGGCAAAACCATTTTTAAATGATGTGTCAAGAAAATGTTCATATTTAACCCCAAATCAATATTTATTGTGTATACATAAAATTATGTTTTGCATAAAGAATATGAATCCCACATTTAGCGCCATCAAGATTTTTTGCAATCTGACATTTTTAGGACACAAGCATTTATCTTGACATTATAGCAATGCATCCAGATGTTTTCTACTAGTCCCATTGTTTTCAATAATAATTATTAACATTTTGTTTTCATGTTGCAGCAATGAGAATATCATAATAACCATATTTTTGTGCATTGTAATGTAAATTGGGGATAAAGGTTAATAATTTTTTACATTAATTTCACGATTAAAAGCGTTCAATCACAAGGCATTATTAAGATATAACAAGTAGGCAAATATTCGGTGTGTCACACATTGTACCCCCCAGTTCTCATTACCGTAACGCATCTGGACTTTTACTTTTCCCATTGTTTTCAATGATGATTCTCATTACTGTAACGTCAATATTATTAATTACTATATTACAGTTAAACAAAAAAAGTAAACACATAAAATGTGCGTAATTGTCATAAAGATAATTCACAAAGTAAAAAGTCTTGATGGCCCTAAAATATTCTTAATTTTTTTATTTGCAAAACATAAGTGTCCAATCACAAGGCATTATTAAGACATAATGAGTAGCATAATATTCGGCTGGTTGCACATTTTACCCCCAAATTCTCATTATCGTAACGCGTCTGAATGTTTTACTTTTCCCATTGTTTTCAATGAAGATTCTCATTACTGTAACACATCAATATTTTTATTTACTATATTACAGTAAAAAAGAAGAAGCTGGTGAACAATTAGGCCTATTTGTTTTCAAATTAAAATCTGAGAAATTCAAAGGCATATCTAAGGAAGTAGCCTACTAGGCTAATATGATTGTGGTAATGAGAATATCATAATGACCATATTTTGTGCATTGTGGTAATGAAAATAATAATAATATCATTGTAATAAGATATTTCACAATGTAAAAAATGTTAATAGCCCTAAAATATTCTTTATTTTTTTTAAAAAAATAATATTTTCAAAAATTTTGTTTCTTTTGATTTTTTAGTAAAATAGGAACAGGACATTTTCTTGATGGGGTTTTTTGAGTACCACCCTCTGGGTGTGCATTGCCTCTTTTCTACAAGAAACAGGTTTACTTTCCTTAATTTTCTAATGTGACTAAATGTGCTTATTTTATCAGAAAGAAGATAATTATCACTGTGTTCTTTGTGTAACATTAGGGGAAACTGTTTTTGAGTTTTCTCTTGTCATCCTCCGTAACGCACATGTCAGAGATCAGAGCGCGTGCGCTGACGCGTCTGTCAAACGGTCAGTGCTGACAACAGTCGCGCAGGAAACTCCTCCCTGTTGACAACACACGCGCCGCTCTCACAGCGCAATGGTCTCCTGGATTATTTCTAGGCTTGTGGTGTAAGTCTTTATTCTGCTCTTGTAAAACATTGCCTTTTGTGTGTATAAAAATCGAGTGCATTATCTTACACGAATAAGCTGTTTTTCTGCCTTTGTAGGCCTATGCGATAAGGCAAGGTTTTTTTAGTCGACCTCTTAACTGTAGGTATATCACTTAGACTACAGTAGGTTTGAAATGTTTAGGATATTTATATAAGGCCCCATCAAGCCTGGCTACTATACACGATGATATAGCCTATATTATAGTGGTGTGACTCTAGACCCAGAGCAAACTACGAGTTAATCTATAGATGACTCTCCTTTATAGGAATTAGACAAAACCAAGTGGCACTGTGGTGAAGTATGCAGGAGAACAATGTGATTTCATATGTTGAATTAGTGCACTTTATTATACCCTTATGTCCAGTGCAAAATCTAAATCTAGGGGAAATTAACGATGTAAAATGTGATTATCTTGCCCATAGTGTGGAATCGTAAATACAGTACAGGTCTTGTGTCTATAATAAAAAGACAATGGGATGGGTCAATCCGGTGGCCATCGATCTGTGGATTATTATTCACAATACGCTACATTTTATTTTTCACTAATTATTTGAATTCATTTGAGCGATTTTATGCGCTTTTTTATTTATTTTATATAAATGTCAATTTAAATGTTTTATGAGACTTCCGTTTTTTTTTCATATTATGTTTATTTATTTATTTTTATTATGTGTTTATTTGTTTTTGCAACCCTCGCGCTGTGCGTGCAAAATCTCTAAATAGCTGTTCAATTAATTTTAGATCACAATATCCGATGACACTGCACATTCGTCAACACTTGTGCATTAAGATGACCCGAAAACGGTCTAAAACTATACCGCAAACCTTTGTGCTGTTGGTTGGTGTGTCCTAGTTAGGCTCAAGTGTTTGTGGACATGTTATTGTTTTGTTGTTTGTTCCCTGACGGGTTTCTTCACAGAACCGGTTTGTTTGCGGGTCGGTCATTTGATCGGGTGAGAGGTGCAGCTGTTGACTCAGACAGCTACTAAAAGTTGAAACGCTTGAACACAGGTGCAGGTCACGTTTCTGGTTATTTTATTCGGTTACTTTCTGAACACCCGTTTTCCAAGTTTAACCTATAGCTGAGCCGTCCCATCTAGCGTCATTCGTGCCGCCCCGTTTGCATATGATGTTTTCATTGCGCCCTTGACCAGCAGCATTCACTTGTCAGGTCTATTTTTATCAAGCATGCAGAGTGTAAACTTTGAATATTAAAGGGGGTCATACAGATCCTCCGCCTGTAGACGTGCTACAATAGCGAAAGAGCAAATGAGCCTCCATATGCCTTACACAATTGCAGTTATATAAAATATCAGTAATGGAAAGGGAGTGGAGCAAGATTAAATTACAATTGGTTATTGTTATATAATAACGTTGCCTAATATTGAAATGGCATTATTAGTGGAGACTGTATCATTTATTATTTGCAGTTAGTAAAAAGTGTCACAACCATCCATGGTCTCCCTTTCTATTTTTGATCATTTCTCTCATAAATGGTTCACCAAAAACATTTTCATTATTTCTATTTAAATAATATTGACTGTTCCTTTAAAAATCAATGATGTGTTTTCTGCTGAGATCATTAGAGTGCATGATGACTTAATCCAATGACAATTATGATTAATTTTGTGGTATACCGTTAAACATTCAGGATGTACGGTTCTATCTCAAACATGTTTGTTGCATCTCTAACAGGCTCATATTTGGTACCCTTTACCCCGCATACTCCTCATATAAAGCTGTTAAATCGAAAGATGTGAGAGAATATGTAAGTATGAGTCACACACTGTACATTTCTACTACTTAATATTTATTGCTTTATTCCTCCTCTTGGTTTTAATGCGCTGTAAACCTTAATGTTGTCATTACTGTAAAAATCCATTTATCTTAATTAAACATTACTTGATATGTCAAGGTTTGGCTCATAACTCAAATATATAAGTTCCTGGAACTTATTTTTCTTAAAAATCCATATACTTCATTAACAACATTAGGGTGATCTGTGTCCCTTTAAGGTCAAGTCGGACCCTGTTCACACTATCTCAGACTTCCTCGTGCATGTGCAACTGAAGTACAGGCTTATGTGCATTTCTGTGGAGAAATGCTTCTATTTGACGATTGATCTAGGATCAGTTATAATCTTCATTATTAAAGCTTTGTCATTGAATGACCTAAATTTGTATCCATTCAATTAAAACATTTTAATAGCAAATCTGAGTTAAGTCTACTTGCATTTAGTTACCTTTACTTAAATAACGAAGTTCATTCTATATGAACATCTAATTACACTAATGACAAAATGATTACTAATTATTCTGTATGAACTTAATTACACAAGGTTTGGAGACACCATTACTGGGAACGAGTTTACTCAATCAGTGTAGTAGAGTCAACTTATTAGGGTTTTTAGTGCGTGCCTGCTCATTCCATATGCTGTAATTACCTTCTTTTACTTCAAACAGGTGAAATGGATGATGTACTGGATAATATTTGCACTTTTTACTACAGCTGAAGTGATTACTGATATCTTTTTATGCTGGTAAGAACATTGTGCCAATAATGACGTCTGTTGAGTCATATTGTTATAGGAATTACTCATGTTTTATTACTGTTGATGCTTTTTGATGTGGGCAACAGCCAGCATGACATGTAAGACTTATTTTGTTCTTTGTTGAAGGCTCCCTTTCTACTATGAGCTCAAAATCGCCTTTGTGGTGTGGTTACTTTCCCCGTATACAAAGGGATCCAGTGTGCTGTATAGGAAATTTGTGCACCCGACACTGTCCTCTAAGGAGAAGGTAATATAATTGATGTGATCTGTTCACTTAGTAGTGTATTGTTTTTCGTTTTGTGGCCGTCTATTCATTTCTGTCCTGTTTAGGCTGAGCAAATGTTCAAATCTGTCACTAATACACTTATTTAAAATTTCAGATGGACAAATTAGCAGGCAGCAGCTTTATTAGTGAATCTCAATTTTCCAAACACCAATGGTTTTAAGTGCAGAATTCACCCCAAAATAAAAATTATATTATTTACTCTCCTTCATGTCAGCCCAAACCCATGTTGTTAAATGTTATGTGGAAAGCTAAAGCAGAATTTTATTACAAATTGTTATGCAGCTCTTTGCATACAGCAATATTTCATATTGACCAAGGGCTGCCAAGATGCAAAAATGACAAAAAACAAAACAAAACACCAAAATTACCATAAAACTGTCCATATCACTTGTGGGCTGCATTCCAAGTCTTCTGAAGTCACACTATACCTTTATGTGAAGAACAGATCTTCATCTCTGCCAAAGCTCGTGCACATTGAAACGACATGAGGACAAGTACAAATGACAGAAATGTCCTTTTTGGGAAAACTATCCCTTTAATGCTAATAACTGTAATTGTTTGAGTTGATGGGTGCTCCTGAGGAAGTGTACATTTGACCCCTTTTTCCCATAACTCGTTGGGGTGATTTCCTCTGCCCTTTATTTTTGTGACAGGAAATTTGTCAGGAGAACACAATAAGGTCAAATTGATATGACAAACACAAAAACACTTGTAACAATAAGGAGACACTTTCTGAAATGTACTTTTGTTGAAAGAAACAAAAGAAAGTGCAAATACTTTCCTTTCCCAGTTTAATGTGCAGAGACAATTGTAAGTAAGCCATTTGTAGGTTGATCTCCCTTAAAAGGCTAAACACTGTCGAAACTTTGTTCAAAGTGATTTTCATTGATTGGACTAGTGGCCGGCACGGTGGCGCAGCGGTTAGCACTGTCGCCTCACAGCAAGAAGGCTGTGGGTTCAAACCCCGGTTGCCCCGGCCTTTCTGTGTGGAGTTTGCATGTTGTCTGCGTGGGTTCTCTCCGGGTGCTCCGGCTTCCATCCAAAAGACATGCAGGCTAGGTTAATTGGTGTCTCCAAAAAATTGCCCTATGTGAGTGTGAGTGGTTGTCTGTGTATGTGTGGCCCTGCGATGGACTGGCGACCTGTCCAGGGTGTACCCTGCCTTTCGCCCAATGTTAGCTGGGATAGGCTCCAGCCCCCCGCGACCCTGTACACAGGATAAGTGGTTGACGATGGATGGATGGATGGACTAGTGGCATAGAATATACACTGCATCTTTAAGCAGTGAAAGTATCATTTGCACATGCATATGTGAACTTTTCTGACTTTCTGACTCTTTCTCAGGATATCGACGAGTATCTTTGCCAAGCAAAAGATAAAAGCTATGACACTTTGATGCATTTCGGGAGGAAAGGCTTGAATGTGGCGGCAACAGCTGCAGTAATGGCTGCCTCCAAGGTAGTAATCTACTTTTGCCAACTTGCTGACATGCATAGAAGAAACATTGTTTATTATACTGTAATAGATTGTTAAAATTAGTACATTCATCAATCATTTTATATATCACCATTGGGTACAGTTAAACATATCTCATATTTCATACCCTGAAAGTTGCAGAAATATGCACAAATATGTTAAAACATGGAAACATCTGGGAATTTTAAAACAGTTTTTTCTCAGCCTTGAATAGTGATGGAAATGAACATCATCTTAAAAAGGGAAAGTTCTATAGCTAATTGATGAAAATGGAAATTTATATAGCTGACATAGTTATGAGTCTAGTTATGCTTTGCTCTAATATATTTGATCAAATATTTCAGCTCTTGTGTACAGTTAAACTTGCTTGTAAGCCACAGAGATGTCCAATTTGTGAACAGATTGTTCTTCTGAGTTGGTTATTTTTGGTGAATTGGTCAAACCAGTAAACATATCACTCTAAATGATCAATAAGGAAATTGTCTAATTCGTATCTAATAATCACAAATGTCTGGAAAGGTCATGGAACAGTCACTGTTGTAAAGGGTGGAAATCCTGAAGCATGGATTTTGAAGTAAATATCAACTATGTTCACACCTTATCACAAAATAACCAAACAAGGCTAGTCAAACATCCACATCTTTGTATAAACAATTTGTATAAACAAAATAGATTATAGATGATGGTCTTCAGAACACAGCGTGACAGTATTTATCTGACTCTCCATGATCCAGGGCCAGGGTGTTCTCTCCGAGGGGCTTCGGAGTTTCAGCATGCAGGACCTGTCGTCTCTCCAGGCAGAGGGCCAGACAAAAACCCAGAGTTCTTTAACTACTCAACCTGCAGCTGTGCAGAACAGAACACGCACCACAATGCGCAGCAAATCAGAGACTGGAAACAGCAAGGGTAAGACGAATGATCACCACCATCTCTTTACACTTTGAAGAGCATCCAACTCTCCACCATTTAGATTGGAGAGAATCCTAGCATCAGCCAATCAGATTTCTGCTAATCCTTATTAGTTCAGATATTTATCTTGATTATCCCTTATAAGTAATAGTTAAAACTACATTGGACTTTACAGCAAACATGCAACTTGAATAATGCAGCAAAGCTCTTGTTACTCTGTTACTCTTTGCACATGCAAAAGTGGCATTTACTTAAGAGTCTTAAAGGCATGGCAGCAAAAACAGTCTGTTTATTCTAAGGATCAGAGAGAGGGTAGAAAATGGTCACAAAAAAACAAATTATGACTGTTCTGAGTGCAAAAAAACAAACTTACTAACAATATAACTGGACCTAAACAATAAAAATATATGATATAACCAGAAGAATTTCTTGCAAAATAGGAATTAAATATTGATCTGTTTCTCACCCACACCGATCATATCACTTCTAAAGATAAAGATTTAACCACTGGAGTCATATGGATTACTTTTATGCTGCCTTTATGTGATTTTTGGAACGTCAACATTTTGGCACCCATTCACTTGAATTGTATGGACCTGCAGAGCTGAAATATTCTTCTAAAAATATTCATTTGTGTTCTGCAGAAGAAAGCAAGTCATACACATTTGGGATGGCGTGAGGGTGATTAAATGATGATAATTAAAATGTTTGGGTGAACTAACTGTTTAAGTTAATTCATATAAAAAAAATGTTTTGTCTGAAAACAAGCATAGTTACACTTGTTATGCTTTCAAATAGTCAGTATCTGTTTTTCATTCATAAGCAGAACACCCAAATGGCCTGACTAGTGATTTTCAAGTATCCGGTTTGTATTTAATCCATCGTTTTCTTATGAGGACTAGGAAATGATTTTAAAGGGACATTTCACCCAAAAATGAAAATTCTCTCATCATTTACTCTCCTTCATGCCATTCCAGATGTGTATGACTTTCTTCTGCAGAACACATTTTTTTTAAGAACATCTAGCTCTGTAGGTCCTTATAGTGCAAGTGAATGATGGACAGAAATCAGAAGATCCAAGAAGGACATAAAGGCAGCATAAAAGATGTGTATTGTAACGAAGTACAAATACTTTGTTACTGTACTTAAGTATAGTTTTTTAATATTTGTACTTGAGTATAAATATTTCTTTGGACTTTTACTTTCACTTTACTACATTTTGAAGAGAAAATTGATACATTTACTCCAGACCCTTTCGCGACACTTTTGCGACATAATAACACCAAAACAAAATATAATAAAGCTGTACGTGCAAAAATGCGTGCAGTTCAGCAATAGTGATGTGTGATTCATTGAAAGAATCATTTGAGTCTAATCTTTTAAATTTGATTCCTTTGAGCTGAACAAAAATATCAAAAAAGCGGTTTGAATGATTCATTTTGTGAATCTGAATCAAATATCCCCTGGGGAAGACAAGAAACTGCTCATGTAAGTTTATTTTTTGACTAATTAATTTGACAAGTTTAGGCTTAAACATTATGAAAGCTGTTAAATAATGAAGTTATGTACGATCAGTCTCCCGCTTTTCCAGGAGACCTGTTCATATAAAAGTCAATCACATGCGTTTACATTTTACATGTAACCAAGGTATGATGTGTATGAATAATTACCAGCGCTCATGAAAATGTCCAGAAATAGTTATTTTGATATTTTATGAAGATGGATTAATGGTCTTTGCCGAAGCCAAACTAGTTTTCTGGTGGGTGATAAAGTGTTGTATTTACTTTGTAGCACATTTATGCTACATTATGTGGTATCTAGGGTTTTCTGGATGGTTGCTAGGGCATGCTATGCAGTTGTCAAGGTGATCTCTGCTGTGTGTTTTGGCACATTGCTACAGTATGTGGTTGTCAGATTGTTACTGTTCTGTTGCTAAGTTGTTTTCTGTGTTTGTAGCACATTGCTCTGCAGTTGCCAGGGTGTTCTGGGTGGTTGTTTATTCGCCCAAATGAAAAGAGCCCACCCCCACAAGTCTCTGTTCTGGTCACTAATATGATTCAACTTCCCCCTTCAATGTAAATTTTTAATGGACTGTGGTGTTCATTTACACTCATCCCATAAATATGATCATTCTGATGTGACTTGAATGCACCATTAAAAGGACAGTTCATTTAAAAATGAAATTTCTCATAGTTTTCTCACCCTCATTCAATCCTAGATGTGTGACATTTTTTGTTTCGCAGAACACAAACAAAAAAAAAAGATTTTCAGAGGAATATTGCTGTTATGTAGATTAATTCAATGTAAGTGAACAGTAGCCAGACTTTTAAAGCTCCAAAAAGCACATAAATGCAGAATAAGAGTAATCCATTAGCAGGGTTGGGAGGGTTACTTTTGTAATGTATTTCACTACAGATTACAGAGTACATGTTGTAAAATGTAATTTGTAACATATTCCATTAGATTACTCAAGGTCAGTAACAAATTCTAAATACTTTGGATTACTTCTTCAGCACTGGTAGATTTTTTCACTTTTTTTGACTATAAAAACTCAAATGCACTTTGGATCACATTATTTACATGTATAAATGTTTTCCATCTGAAAAGACAAAATATTAAATGAAACAAATGACAATAAAATGCAAATTAATCTCTTCAGTAATCAAAATACTTTTTGAATGTAACTGTATTTTAATTACCAATGTGAATACAGTTACTTATATTTTGTATTTTAAATACTTAATCCCATTACATGTATTCTGTTACTCCCCAACCCTATCCATAAGACTCCAGTGGTTTCATCAATGTCTTCTGAAGGGATCTAATTTGGTTTGGGTCAGAATAGACCAAAATATAACTCCTTTTTCGACTATAAATCTTGACATTAGCAGTCTCCTTGGTGATCAGGATTTCAAACTCGATTACACTTCCTGTTGTGCACTAGAAAGTGAAATCAAGCTTGAAACCATGATTGTACCTAGAGATTTCAATGGCAAGATATACAGTGAAAATTAGTTACAATTATGTTTGTTCTCAACCAAAACCGACTGAATAACTTCAGAGGACATTTTAACCACTGTAGTAGTATGGATAACTTTATGCTCCCCTAATGTGCTTTTTTTTTTATTTTCCTTTATGTGCTTTTTGTAGCTTGAAATATCTGGCCAACATTCACTTGCATTGAATTGACCGATGTAATGTTCTTCTAAAATCTTTGTTTGTGTTCTGCAGATGAAAGAAAGTCATAAACATCTGGGATGGCATGAGTGTGAGTAAATGATGAGCACCACCAAGCAAAGAAGTTGCTATGGGTTTAATGAACTGTTCCGTAATTTATGCAATTTACTTTTGATACTTAAGTACATTTAATATGTTACTTTAATACTTTACTTAAGTTGTTTCTCCTGAGCTACTTTAAATTATACTTGAGTCAATTTCCATGAAGGTATCTTTACTTTTACTCAAGTATGACAAATTGATATATTATACAACACTACATAAATGTAATCAATACAACTCCAGTGGTTTCATCCATGTCTTCAGAATTAATATGATAGGTGTGGGTGAGAAACAGATCAATATATAAGTAATCTTTTATTATAAATGATCCTCCCTGCCTAGTAGGTGACAATATGCATGAAGAATGCAAATCATCAAAAACAACAGAAGAATGTGAAAGTGGAGATTTATAGTAAAAAAGACTTAAATATTGAACTGAATTATCACTTTAAACAATGTTCTAGCAGTATGAAAATGAAAAGTGAAGGCACAAATAGGTTATTGCTTTGATTTATGTAAAATAGCAGTAGATCATTTAAGTAATAATTTAGGAAAGAAGTAGACATTTTTCCTTACGTTTTTCTTTTGTATAGGCTGGGAAAAATGGACCTTCCTGTTTTAGATGTTTCTGTTCGAGCTTATATATATATATAAGAAGCCTATTGCAAAGACTGCTTAGGAAGACTGTGCAGCAAAATACACTCAATGACAGAGTGATACAAGAGACATGAAACTTGCACAGCTATATAAGAAACCAGACATAAAGGACATTTGATTTAACAGATATTACACAAATATTCTTACTGCTCAATGCCATGATTGGCCAATCAGAATCAAATATTCCAAAGAGTGGTATAGTTAAATAATATATACAATTTAAGTGCATTTGAGTCATAGTTTGTGTTTTAATGCACTGTTCAGGCCATGATTTTGACATGACCGATTATGAGGTCTTGAACTTGGAGCAATGCACCTCTAAGGAGCCTCCTTGCCCTCTGACTCCCACACCTACTCCCACTCCATCCGAGCCCCTCACGACACCAGCACAGGCCAACACTACTCCGGTGCGTTCACCCCCTGAGTTCTTCCAGGATAAACCTGCACTCCATCCTTCTTCTCCACCTGTAGCCCAGGAGGAGCCTCAGGATAGGGGGAAGGGGGGATTTGCCCCTTGTGGCTCACCCCAGCTCAGATTTAAGAGGCGTGCCCCAGAGGTACCCCATGATGGCTATGCTTGACACACCTGCCTGCACTGGAGACTGTGTGAGCTTTGTTGTGACTAACCCACTCAAACACTAACCAAAGCTGCTGATGAACTAGCAAGAGTAAGAAGTCTATGTCTCTGACACAGTTTTTTTTTATTTTTATTAACAATTTTTATTGATTCAATTCAACAAATTATATAAACATAACAGAAAATGCGGAATCAAATTATATACATTTAAATCCCCCCCCCCCCCCCCCCCAAAAAAAAACACACACAGCCCAGCGGGCATACACACATTTAAAACTATGAATCCCTCTCCACTGCCCCTCCCCCAGAGGACTCAAAAAATGCCAAATGGATGCCCCACTTCCTATTAAACCAATCCAAGTTTCCCAGCCCTCTACGTGACATTTCTTCAAATGGCGCCATCCTTCTCATCTCTTTGCACCACTCTTGAAATGAGGGCACTCCAGCCGACTTCCATCCCCTAAGAATGATCCATCTGCCGATCATAACAGTGGCTAGGACACAACTTTTTATTGATCTATCCTGTTTTTTTAATCCTAGCCCACACTCCCTCCTCCAATACCAAGTTTAAATCTTTCTCCCATAATCTCTTTAAAGAATTTGAAGCTCTGTCCCCAGACTCTGAATTAGCAGGGGTAATTCAATTACAGGGAGTAATACACTGATGCCTCATGACCTTTTCCAAAAGCAGTAATCAAGGGGGGGGGGGGTGTATGCTACTCCCAAAAATAGTACAGAGCAGGTGGCACACCTGTAAATACCTAAATAATTGAAACCTATGAATCCCAATGTTGAAATATATTTTCACAAGATCTCAACTCTCCACTCTCATATAGGTCACTGAGCGTATTAATCTCCCTCACAGTCCACTGTGTCCAGCAGAAAAGTGACTTAGAGTATAAAACAGAAGAGTAAGATTAAATATTTTAATTTCAAACTTTCCATTGTAAAAAATTATTTTGCAAACGTGTGTGTGTGTGTGTGTGTGAACAGATGACTTGTAATGCCAACAATGACAAAAAGATGGCTGTACAGCTCCACTTACCGATGCACTGGTTCTGTGTGTGTGTGTGTGTGTGTGTGTGTGTGTGTTCTGCATTGTGAGTGTGTTCCCCTTCTGTCACTCACTCGATGTTGTGTCGATTGTAGTGACACAAGGAGCTACTTTCGAGAGCCTCGGATACCTCTGAATATGAAAAGGCCAATGAAAAATTGGTAAACAGAATTTGCATGTCCCGCCCACAGACATACGGGTATAAAAGGCGGGGATCGTGCATCTGTTCAGTCAGATTCTTTCTTCAGAGCTGAGCAGTTGTGTGATCAGCAAGCTGAGAAACTCAGTACTGTTCCACTCACCTCTAGAGAGCTTTGCTGTTGGATCTACGGCGTATTGCCGGCGGCTTTCTCACTCCTCTGCACGCCAGTGCAGTCCATGCCCCTGGGAACTTCTACATTTTTCTAAAAGAGCAACAACTCCTCTAAAAGAGCAATAATTTCTCTAAAAGAGTTAACAGATTGGCATCGAACGTCTTTTTAAAGACGTGTCTTTCTCAAGATTGTTCCTGGATGCGGCAGATATCTCTCCGCTTCTGATGGAAATAGACGATGCCTCATGTGTCTGGGTCGCGATCACACCGAAGCAGCATTTGTGGATGGCTCATGTACTCATTGCGAAAACTTGACCATGGCATCATTGTGGTTACGGCTTTGCTTCCTTAAAGGGAACGCCACTGCAGCCGACCCGATTGATTCTGCATACTCGATTGATTCCGTCCAGGCTCGACATGAGACGGGCTCGCCTCACGCCCAGTCTGATGTCTCCGTCGGTGCCATGGAGCAGGATGATGACGTCGCCGCTGCATCGGAGAGAGTCACGGCGTCTGACACGGAGGACTCATGCCACCTTCGTGTTTGCCCGCCCAATTCGTGGCTGATGCCCAGTTGTCCGATATGCTTGCCCGGGCTGCCGTGAGCGTTGGGCTGGACTGGAACCCTTCATCCTCCCCTCAACCCTCATGGCCAGACGATTGGTTCCTCAGGTCAGGGCACCGCTCAAAGCCACCCCTGGAGGCCCACGACAAGCTAACAAGGTCGTTGAGGGCACCTTTTACTACCTGGAACCGACCTCCTTACTCATCTGCTCTCACTACCCTCTGCTTTGGGGTGGTCCACAGGTACACGGAGGTCCCCCAGGTGGACAAAGCGGTTGCGGTGCACCTGTGCCCGCAAAGCGCAACCACTTGGCAGGATCGCCCTGCACTCCCCTCCAAAGCCTGTAGGACGATGTCGTCGCTGACAGCAAAAGCCTACAGGGCCTCCGGACAGGCCACCTCTGCCCTGCATGCCAAGGCCCTTCTGCAAGTTCACCAGGCCAAGGAACTAAAAGATCTGCACATGGGTAGTCCTGATCCTGATGCTCAGGCACCTTAGCCGTCTAGGGCTTCAGGTCAACTGGGAAAAGACAATCTCTCCGCAGTTCAAAGCATCTCTTTTCGCGGCATGGAGTTAGACTCAGTCTCAATGATAGCGTGCCTCACATACGAGCGCATGCAGTCAGTGCTGAATTGCCTCTGGGGCATATGGCATCCTCAGCCATGGTTGCGCCACTAGGGTTGATGCATATGAGACACTTCAGCACTGGCTTCAGACTCGAGTCGCGAGATGGGCATTGTGCCACGGCACATATTATGTGATCTTCACCCCACTTTGCCGTCAGTTATTCAACCCCTGGACAGACTTCTGATTTCTACGGACAGGAGTCCCCCTGCAGCAGGTGTCCAGATGCATCGTGGTCACCACAGATGCCTCTAAACTGGATTTGGGCGCCGTGTGCAAGGGGTAAGCAGCCGCCGGTTCCTGGACGGGCCTGTGGTTACATTGGCACACCAACTGCCTAGAGTTGCTGGCTGCATTATTTGCCCTGGTGAGGTTTCTCCCGCTGATCCGAGGCAAGCACGTCTTGATCTGTTCAGACAGCACCGCAACAGTAGCATACATAAATTGGCAAGGCGGCGTGTGCTCTCGTCACGTCACAAATCGCCCGCCATCTCCTCCTTTGGAGTCAGCACTGACTGAGGTCGATGCACACCACTCATATCCCAGGCAGCCTTAACACGACAGTGGACACGCTGTCGCAACAGGCTCTGCTCAACGGGGAGTGGAGGCTCCACCCCCAGGTGGTTCAGCTGATCTGGGACCATTATGGCAAAGCACAGGTAGACCTGTTTGCTTCCCAAGAGAACTCCCATTGCCCACTCTGGTACTCCCTCAGGTCGGAGGCAAGTCCCCTCAAGAGAGATGCGCCGGCACACAGCTGGGCCCGGGGGCTGCGCAAGTATGCGTTTTCCCCAGTGAGCCTACTTGCACAGGTGCTGTGCAAGTTGCACAGGTGCTGTGAAAGGTCAGAGAGGATGAGGAACAAGTCACTCCAAGTCACTTCCCCTTACTGGCCTACTCGGACTTGGTTTTCGGATCTTATGCTCCTCGCAACAGCACCTCCCTGGCAAATTCCCCTGAGGAAAGACCTTCTTTCTCAGGGACGGGGCACCCTCTGGCATCCGTACCCAGACCTCTGGCCCCTGGATGAGATGTGGAAGATCTGAGTGGTCTGCCACCAGCTGTCGTAGACACAATCAACCAAGCCAGAGCTCCCTCCACCAGGCAGCTTTACGCCCTAAAGTGGCGTCTATTCGTAAACTGGTGCACTTCCGGGGTCAGTGCCCTCATTCCTGCAGGGAAAGCTGGAGGGTCGGCTGTCCCCTTCCACCTTGAAGGTGTATGTAGCCGCTATAGCGGCAAACTATGATGCAGTGGACAGTAAGTCCCTAGTTAAGCATGACCTGATCATCAGATTTCTAAGAGGTGCCCGGAGGTTGAATCCTCCCAGGCCATGCCTGTTCCACTTGTGGGATCTCACCGTGGTCCTTACGGGCCTACAGAGAACCCCCTTCGAGCCGCTAGTCAGTTGAGCTAAGTGCCCTCTCCTAGAAGACAGCCCTCCTGATTGTGCTCGCTTCCATCAAGAGGGTTGAAGGCCTTCAAGCGTTCTCTGTCAGTGAGAATCATCCTAAGACCTCGACCGGGCTACGTGCCCAAGGTTCCTACGACCCCTCTCAGGGACCAGGTAGTGTACCTGCCAGCACCCTTATCAGTGTCCGGTATGTGCTTTGTGTACCTATTTGGACCACACACATAGCTTTAAACTCTCTGAGCAGCTCTTTGTTTGATTTGGCGGATAGTGGAAAGGGAACACTGTGTAGTCGACGGCATCGCATTGGTCTATCGGACCCAGGCCATGCCCGCCCCCTTACGGGATCGAGCGCACTCTACAAGGAGTGTGGCATCCTCCTAGGCACTGGCCAACGGCAGCTCTCTAGCAGACATCTGTAGAGCAGCAGGCTGGGCAACACCCAATACCTTTGCAAGATTCTACAATTTCCGGGTTGAGTCGGTTTCGTTGACTGACTGGGTATACCACTTGCGCTAGTGCCTTTCCCTTCCACTGAGGCGAACACATGCGCTTTTACTCCCAGATGAGTTCTCAAACTCACGCTCCCTGGATGTTCTTCCTCCATAGCCCTCTGGCTCGCAAATTCAGTGGAGGAATTCCCGACCAGACCCACTACAGATACTAACTACTCTGTACTGGAATAGGTAATCCATAGATGCCGGTTAACACGGTAACCCCCTGTGATGTATTTTACGCGGTATGGTCCCCCTGTCAGGTGGCATCTAACACTCCATGAGGAGAAACATAGAGAGAGAAAAAGGTTTTGGCTGGCAAGGCAGGCTCCCATGTTGTCACGTCGCTTGTTCCCACCCCTCAAGGGAAAACCTTTGTCAGAATCCGGGAACCTAATAAAAACAATATGACGTGTTAGTGGGGCATTGGGGAAGGTTACATGCAGTCTGATGCCCATGCTCCTTTGGCACACTACAGCATGCTGCACGAGCATCAGCAGATCACGTAACGCGGTTCAGTGTAGTTGGCACTATTGAATAGGGACCCCTTGTGGCACTACAATTGACACAACGTCGAGTGAGTGACAGAAGGGGAACGTCAAGGTTACTAGTGTAACCCCGTTCCCTGATGGAGGGAACGAGACATTGTGTCTCCCTTGCCACAACACTGTACCAAGGTGCTGTAATGGCCGAACCTTATTCTCGGATCCTCAGTGCAGAAGCTGACTGAACAGATTCACGATCCCCACATATACATACAACCGTATGTCCGGGGGCAGGACATGCAAATTCTGTTCGCCAATTTTTCATTGGCCTTTTTCATATTCAGAGGTATCCGAGGCTCCTGAAAGAAGCCCCTCGTGTTACTACAATCGACACAGTCTCGTTCCCTCCATCAGGGAATGGGAGTTACACTAGTAACCTAGACGTTTCCGTCACACCTCTTCATTTCTGAGTGTGTGTGTTTAACATTGTGACTGATTTATTTATTTATTATTTTGACAAATGTTAAAAAAAAAAAAAAAATGTTATAGTCTGACCATTTTTTTTTTGAGTGTATGTTTTGCACTGAGGATGTTATAGAGTCTCATCCTGCATGTTTTTTTGTTTGTTTGTTTTTTGCATTGTGGCTAATTTATTGATTGTATTTGGCAGCAAATTTTTCTGTTTTTGGTGTTTCCCATTCATTTTCAATAGTTGGTCAATTTTGACTACAAATACCAGAGAGGTCACTTTTTATTACGACCACTTAGACTTATTGAATCAAGCCCAATTTTCTTTTGTATGTTCAGATGGCAAATGGAGGAAAAGACAACAAGTCTTGTACTGCTCAGATAAAGGAAACAATTTAAAGGAAACAACCAGCTAAAGACAAAGTGTGCATAGCTCTCTGATTTTACCAGCTGATTCTGTGATGTATCTGTTTGTTCTTCTCTTTCTCAGCCTCCTCCTAGAACCCTACGACCTGTGACCAGCTCCAGATCAAGGAATGCCCTCACGTCATACACTGAAGCCATGTGACTATACATATGCTCCGAGAGTGCTTTAACTCTCTTACCTGCAACATGAGTGGACGCAACAAGAGACGGCAGAGAAAAAAAGAGGAATGCAGCCAAAATGTTAAAATATACAAAAGCAGCCTTGCTCTGTAATGAGGTAACTAAAGCGATGTGCAAACCTTTCGCTTCAGATCTTTGACACCCAAGGGGGAGGGGCATCCACTGAGGTAACACATACTACATGTGTAAATACTGCTGTGCTGAGACATGTCTGGGGTTATCGAACTTGTTTTGTACATATTTATTGTGTGTCTGAGTGTAGATTTTGGTATGATTTTGGGAGAAATAAATGCATGTCATTTTGGTTTTGTGTCTTGAGACCCCTCATACATAACCCCCCACCAACCATAACCACCACATAGTCATCACGTACACTGCAAAAGTTTTCCTAATCAGTATTTTTGGCTTGAAATGTTTACATCTATAGAAGCATAATTATATTAATATATTAAGCTTTGTTTTCAGAGAATATATATCTTGACCCCATTGGCAAATTTGGAATGCCCAACTCCCAATGCACTCTTAAGTCCTTGTGGTGGTATAGTGACTCGGCTCAATCCAGGTGGCGGAGGACGAGTTGCCTCCGCATCTGAGACTGTCAATCCGTGCATCTTATCACGTGGCTTGAGCATGTTACGGTGGAGACATAGCGCATGTGGAGGCTTCACGCTATTCTCCGTGGCATACAAGCCCAACTCACCACAAACCACACTGAGAGCGAGAACCACATTATAGTGACCACAAGGAGGTTGCCCCATGTGACTCTAACCTCCCTAGCAACCAGGCCAATTTTGTTGCTCAGGAGACCTGGCTGGAGTCATTCAGCATGCCCTGGATTTGAACTCGTGACTCCAGGGGTGGTAGTCAGTGTCAGTACACACTGAGCTACCCAGGTCCCCTATTTCGTCTTGTTCTTAAGCTTAAACCTCACTAAATTGTGTTAGATTTATGCTTACAACAATAAAAAAAACTACTTGCCAATGGGGTAAAAAAAACAAAAAACTTAATTTAAGATATATTTTTCTGAAAACAAGTCTTAAAGGAATAGTTCACACAAAAACTCACCCTCATGCCATCCCAGATGTGTATGACTTTCTTTCTTCTGCAGAACACAAATGAAGATTAAAAAAAAGATTTCAGCTCGACAGGTCCATATAAAGCAAGTGAATGGTGACCAGAACTTTGAAGCTCCAAAACGCACATAGAGGGAGCATAAAAGTAATCCAATTGACTCCAGTGGTTAAATCCATGTCTTGTGAAATGATGTAATAGTTGTAGTTGAGAAACAGATCAATATTTAAGTCCTCTTTTACAATAAATCTCCACTTTCACTTTCCCTTTTTGTTTTATTGGCGATTCACATGCTTCGTGTCGGGCCTGGTCAAAGTTGTAGATTTATTGTAAAAATATACTTAAATATTGATCTGTTTCTCACTCACACCCATCATATTGCTTTTGAAGACATCAATTTAATCACTGGAGTATGGATTCATTTTATGCTGCCTTTATGTGCTTTTTTTGGAGTGTCAAAGTTTTGGCCACCATTCACTTGCATTGTACAAACCTACACAGCTGAAATATTCTTCGAAAAATCTTAATTTGTGTTCTGCAGAAGAAAAATTCATACACATCTGGGATGGCATGAGGGTGATTATTTTAATTTTGGGGTGAACTATTCCTTTAATATCTTGCAATTTTGCTTCTCAAGTAAATGTATCTTCATTATTATTATTCAAGGATGTTTTGATATTTTTACTCAAAACAAGACAAAATTATTGATTAAGGAAATTATTTTCTAGTTTATGAACATACAGGAATGTATCTTTTTCTTTAGGGAGCTGATTACATCTCCAGTACTAAGTAGAAAGGAGTGTTTCTGAGACTGTCTTAAAACAGTCGTTCTAAATGAACATTTACTGCACTGATATAGTTGGTGTGTTTGAGTGCAAACATAACATTTATTTAATTATTTTTGTATCAACAAAGGTTTGTCTGCTGAGTGTGACCTTTGAATACAAGCTTCTAGTTCAATAATAATAATAAAACAGTATTGATGGAAATACCATTTATGATGTTGTGCACCTAAAATGATTTATTATGTAAAATGGATGGACAATGTGCAATGAACTAACAGTAAATCAACCACAAAATGTACAATAGTAATTGTGCTGTTACATTTAGATAAAGCGGCTCAACAAACATTTCTTAAAGGCAAAGTTAACCCAAAAATGAAAATTCAATCAGCATTATTTACCCTTTCCAAACCTGTCTTCTGTGGTACATGACAGTTGAATTTTTAAAGAATGTAGCTGGCTTTTAAAACCTGTTCAGTTACTTGATGTTGCATGCACTCACATGAAATGTTGACAATTTGAATGTGTCCCATATCTTTGAGCATCTTCAGTATTACTGTTAAAGCACCAAATCACAGTTGAGTAGGCATTAGTGCTGCTGTGATCGCCTCTGTGACACTTATGGTACAGAGAAACACAAACACAGAGAGAGTTCTTCACTCACTGTAGTGTAGCTCTAGTAGCATTCAAACATCCAGTTATATGGGGGAGTCAAATCACTGTGCAATAACTGTATCACAAGCATGCATCACAGCTTAGTGTTGTATCATTTCTAATCACAGTTGTGTGTATCAGTGACTTGGAGCTGTAGATTCCTTGTATGTCATGGAGAGGGCAGCAGAGTATCAACTAATTCAAAGGTATGTTTCAAGATCCATAGTTGGATCCTGGAACACTTGATATTCTAGATTTAGTTTGAGAGTGTGAGAATGACAATACAGATCTCACAAACACACCTTGTAAAATCAAAGGTTTAATGTGTTTGAAATCTTGTAACTCTTCTTATGAAATATTTCTTTAGAGTAGTTATATCAAGTGTGTCTGCCTCAGGAATAGTTTTTGCCATTATATTACAATTACGTCATTGGAATAGTGCTCAGAAATTGTGGATGAATTTAGCGAGGCAATGTCTAGGTTTTATTTCACTCCTAAATCAAAATAAAATTATATTTTGCAGTAAATGAAATGAAAATTGTTTAAGACTTTTGCATTTAAATTTTGTAATTTTTTTTCTTCTTTGTAGCATTGTGGTAATGACAACGGTGACGGTAAGGGAATAGTTCACCTCAAAAATGAAAATTCTCTCATCATTTACTCACCCTCATGCCATCCCAGATGTGTATGACTTACTTTCATCTGCTGAACACAAAACAAAGATTTTTAGAAGAATTTTTTAGCTCTGTAGGTCCATACAAAGCAAGTGAATGGTGACCAGAACTTTGAAACACCAAAATGCACATAAAGGCAGCATAAAAGTAATCCACAAGACTCCAGTAGTTTAATCCATTTCAGAAGTAATATGATAGGTGTGGGTCCTATTTGTATTTTTGTTTTTACTATAAATTTACACTTTCACATTCATCTCTTTTTTTTTTTGGTCGATTTTTATTCTTGAAACGAGGGCGAGTAAACAAGAGAATTTTTCATTTTTGGATGAGCTATCCCTTTAATTATGAAAATAATGTCATGACACAAATCTTAAAACTGTCTTAAATTTCTAATTATTTTATCCCTTTTGATTGTGAGTTCATGTGTGACTATTGTGCTCAAAGGACGGATGGCATCTGGTTTCCTGGCTTCATATTTTTCAATCTTCCCAGCAAGATAAAAATGCAGCAATTTCTTTCTGTGACATTGGAATGATTTTAAAGTGCTCTGTATGGAACCATCTTTGGCTTTGTACACCATATAAAAATGTTGACCATTGCCGAATTGTTTCTTTGAATAATCAAGTCATTAAAGGCACAACCTTTGACATTTCTAACCATGGAAAGTCCAATTGAGTTGTTGACAACATTTCTGTCATTCAGTGGGAAAATATATCAACTTACCCAATTTAATATCTACCAAATTGTGCAAAAGATTCATATGAAATTTGGACTATGGATCTGTGTTGGAAATGTTAAACTATGATAGAGAGACATTTTTAAATGTATGCTTAATCATGCCAGAGGATATGTTTTAAATTCAGGTACTTAAGAAAAGGCTGTGCCTTTAAAGTCTATGAAAGTCCTGGGTTTCTGTTAAAAGCATTTAAAAAAGAAATGACTTATTTTTGCCTGAAATAATTGTTTGCATTAGGTTGTTCAGACCATGTTTTAATGTAGCTAAAAAAAAAACTTGAGAAAAGGGTGTCAAGATGTTTTCTTAAAATCTAACAGCTTGCAGCATCTTAGTAAAGTATTTCCATATTTCACCGCTGTCATGTCTGGCAGGCCAGAATATATCTCATTGTTCAAGGTCTTTTATGGAGGTCTTCAGTGAAAAAGACAGAAGTTGATGTAAAACATTGAAATGATCTCTGTTGAAAACCCCCCAAATGTATTGCGTTCAGCTATTAAAAGGTGAATGTGAAGCCCTGGGTCATGTGACTTATTACTTCAACTGCAAAATACTCAACAAGGCTCCATTTTGAAAACATTTCCCCTTGTGAGCTGTTGTAAATAGTTGCACATTAAAACATGAAACCATCAGCAGAAAAGTGTCGCGAAAATACAATATTACTGCTATATTGATGCAAAATCATGTAGGTTCAATATAGTTTTTTTATTGACTCACGTGTGTATAACATTGTTCAATAGTCAATTAATACACATTTGTCCAGAACCCAAAAGAAATGGCGATACATATCTAATATGAATTGAACAAAGCATCTGACAGTTGCTAGACTGATGGGATTTACACTTTGAGGTTGACTCTATCATGGTACTTCTGGTAGGGATCATTGAGATACCAGTTCCTTCTTTTCCAGAAGGATGTGGTCATTTTGTCCAGCAGTTTACACTGAGTTTTATTACAGAACACATGTTCTCGCAGTCGCTTCTTCCGGACTGCTGACTTCTTCCACAGCTTTTTCTTATATCCAGCCTAAAAACAGCAGCAATTTTAAAAGTTTGTGGCGTGAACTATTTAAACTATAAGTTCGCAGAATTAAGCATTTGTATGTATTGTAATTCCATGCCCATATCAATCCTAGAAATAAACAGTTTAGTCCAAAAGTCTGAGACCAGAACACAATTGAAAATGCTTTTGCTTTGCTTTTTTTTCTTTAAAGGATCATTCCGGGTTCAGTACAAGTTGTGTTCAATCGGCAGCATTTGTGGCATAATGTTGATTACCAAAAACATTTATTTTGACTCGTCCCTCCTTTTCTTTACAGTTTTTCTGAATTGCTAAAAACACATTTCTTGAAACCTTCAAACAACATTCACAAAACCTCTGACTCTTCTGGCAAAATCAAACAATCGCCACAAAACCATTTAATCTGAGCACAAAATCAAGCATTGCTTTCAGATCATACACACAGCCAGTCAATATATAAACACTACAGAGCATTCATTAGAATGGAGAACACGGCATCCACGGCATGTGTTTACTGTATATAGTAAGACCATTTTAAAATTACTGTCACAAAAGTAATCACAACTTATATTAGTACAGTGAATATATTGTATACTGCAAGTACTAAAGTAATAAAATACAGTAGTTCAACTGCAAACCTCCAAAGAACACTGAATGTAAAACTCATTACAGAACACTCACTCAAACATGTGCAACTGCTAAATCAAAGTCAATGAGAGATCCATTCTGCCTCAGCATCACATTTCCACATCATTAGAAACAAGTGTGGACAATGTTGAGTCGTTGTGCGTAAACGATGACAACTGTGTTGTCACTTCTGCTGTCCGTGTTTACCATTTCGCAAAACAAGTGCATCAGAGTGCAGAATGTGTTTAGAGTTTTGACAAATGAGTGATTCATTCAACAAATGTGTTTAGGCCACTGAGCATTTGGTTCAGAGAATGGGGTTTAGTGTTTTAGCAATTCAGAAAAACAAAAAACTTCTTGGTTCCAGCAAGGCACTCACAATGCAAGTGAATGGGGGCCAATTGTTATACATTAAAATACTCACTTTTTAATACACAGCATGTGGAGGCTCATGCTACTCTCCGCAAACCACACACACCCCATTGAGAGCAAGAACCACTAATCACAATCACAAGGAGGTTACCCCATGTGACTCTACCCTCCCTAGCAACCGGGCCAATTTGGTTGCTTAGGAGACCTGGCTGGAGTCACTCAGCACGCCCTGGATGCAAACTCACGACTCCAGGGGTGATAGTCAGTGTCTTCTCTCCCTGAACTACCCAGGTCCCATATTTTTGCCTTTTTTTTTTAAGAAACAGCAGGATGAGTCTAAATATGAGCTTAACTTTTTTTGAACCCAGAACATTCCTTTAAAACACTTTTTTTTATTTTATTTCAAACGGCATTATCAGTGCAGAACACTCTTTGCAGAAAAAATGAACATACATTTCAGAATTTCTATTTTTGGTATGTTCTCCTTGACAGCATGCATTCAAGCTAGCATGGACTCACAAGTTTGGACAAAACCTGACGATACATTTTATCCCAGCATGATCTGAGAATGTTCCAAAGAGCATCTTTAATTGAAGCAAGGAAATCTGAACTTTTGTTCAAAGGACTTAAAGGGATAGTTCACCCAGAAATTAAAATTCTCTAGTTATTTACTCACCCTTATGCCATCCCAAATGTGCATGACTTTCTGTCATCTGCAGAACACAAAGATGTTTAGAAGTATATTTCAGCTCTATAGGTCCTCACAATGCAAGTGAATGGTGACCAAACCTTTGAAACTCCAAAAAGTATATAAAGGCAGCATAAAAGTTGTATAATCCACACGACTCCAGTGGTTAAATCAATGTTTTCTGAAGCGAAGTGATAGGTGTGGGTGAGAAACAGATAGATATTTAAATCACAATAAATCCACTTTCAAACAGCCCTTTTATGCTTGTTCAAGAGGGTTCTTCTGATTTTACGGATTCACAATCTTTGCATATCGCCACCTACTGGGCTGAGATATATATATATATATATATATATATATATATATATATATATATAAAAATCATTTGCTTTATCCCTCCCTTTCTCCTCTCTGCCCAGTAGGTGGCTGTATGAACAATGAATGTGAATCGGCAGAAAACAGAAGAGGAACTTGGTCCTCTCATTAATGCACACAGGAGGGATTTTTTTAAATTAAAAAAGGGCTTAAATACTGATCAGTTTCTAACCCGTCTAAAGACATGAATTAACCAACTTTTATGTTGCATTTATGTGTTTTTTTGAGCTTCAAAGATTTTGGACCCTGTTGACTTGCATTGTATGGACCTACAAAGGAAATTCTTCTAAAAATCTTCATTTGTGTTCTGCAGAAGAAAGAAAGTCACACACATCTGGGATGGCATTAAGGAGAGTAAATGCTGAGAGAATTTACATTTTTGGGCAAACTATCCCTTTAACATGGTAAATGCCACTAATGTGCTTATATTTTATTAATAACCTAGAAAAAGTGTAGCATTGTAAAAACGTCTTATTCATTTAACGTGAAAAACTTTCAGGTTAAAATAGATTTTGAAACCCAGATTTTCAGTGTGGTCTCAGACTTTTGGGCCCCACTGAAAGTATTGAATAATATGTCACAAGGAAATGACATTATGATTTACCTTCCTCCTCACCCACAGGCCACAGTGCAGCCTGAGAAACCTTTGCACAACCGACTTCACAGACTTCCTCTTGCCTTTCCTCAGACTGTAGTATGTCAAATTTCTGCTTGGCTGGAGCTTCAAGGAAGGGATGAGTGGGGTTACACTGCAGAACACAACAAGAAACAAATCGTCAGACAAAACATGCAATATAATGTCTACCATTAACAATATAATGACAGACAGTCTTACCGATTGAGTAGGACAGTCTGTTTGAAGGGACCAGTACTATGAACAGGAGGCAGAACTCTTAAAACATGTCTTTGTACTAAAGTAGAGAAGCGTGGTGTCTGCAGTGAGGCTCTGACAGCAGGAGTGGCACACTCTCTCCCCAACACCGACAGAGATCTCAGTAAACCTGATCAGGAGACGACCAGAAGAATACATTGCATATCAACAATATTACCATTCAGGCATGTTTATTAGTGTATTGTTTTTACATTTGCAGTTGACGCATAATGTGTCAATTTAAGTCAACATCAAGAATTTACATTAACATTTCTATGAATCTATAAGGTCCTTAGTAAAATAACTGGTCACTATTTATTTTTTTTTAAACCATTTTAAATCACAGTAAAAAATATTCCATGTAGACTCAATTAATGTGAGAACATCAATGCTGCATTCATTATAATTCTAAAATAATTAATAAAATATTCGCCACGCAGGGCAAGTATTTCCTGTCAATTACCCAATTACGAATTAAATGCAATAGATTTTCGCTTTCTACCAAACATAATTAATCTTATTTTTTTATTGTTATTTAGTTATCAGATAACATTAAATCGATCTAAAATGAATTTAGATCATTTTCATATTAGAGGAAAACATTATTTTATTGTTTTAAGCAATATTCAGCCAAGTGTACAAACGTATCCATGAATTCTAGCAAACAGAGATTTGAATTGCTTATATCAGTGCAAAGTAACGTTAAGAGAAAGCACTACCTAAAATAATTTTTAGCAAAAATGTTTGATCATGTAAAATTTAATTGTGCACACATTTCTAACCTGATAGACCTCTTGTCAAGGTGGCCGCCATCTTGACACTCCACTGACGCACAAGCTACAGATGCCCGTTTAGGACAAACAAAACGGGTTACAAGAAAAGCGTTGTAGAAGAGTCAGGTCTGTTTTCAAGACGCTAAACTTTTTTTTAAATGTACTTTCTTCGAATTAAGAAAAAAAATACATAAATTATAACAACAATTTATATAAAAAGTTACAAGTTATATGTTAAGTTATATAAAATACGAATATTAATATTATAGTAATTATACATATAACATTATATAAATCCTTAATATAGTTTCCACAAAAGTAAACATTGCAATATCATCCTGTATTATCCTCTTATACAATTGCTCATGATGATCTACTTGGTACTTCATGTTGCTTATCTTTTAATAAATAGGCAGAGAAGTAAAAATGTGGGTTATGATTTATAAATATCTGCCCTTTCACTATGTAAACCACTTTTATTTCTGACAAAATACCAGTTTTCTACTTGCTACAATAAAACTGTTAACTACTGTCATCATAAATGAACAAATACATTTTCCAAAATATTTTTTCATACGACAATTCAGTTGGTGACAGCACATGCAGAGGATTTCTGCAAGGAAGAAAAGAAACAAACACTGCACGTTTACATCAAAGTTGTGCAAAGCTTTTTATTCCAGCATACACAATGGGAATAGTCCAAATTTGTTTTGTTTTAAAAGTAATATTTGGCACATCACAACTAAATACAAGCAATAATGCAGATCTATATAATACAAAGTACCTTGAGGAGCCCAGGCAGTAAAATGTAGTGGCATCAAGAAATAAACAAAATATGCGAAGTCCTAAAGAGATTCAATGCCATGGTTTAAAGGAATATTCTGGGTTCAATACAAGTTCAGATCAACCGACAGCATTTGTGGCATAATGTTGATTACCACAAAAATACATTTTGGCTCGTCCCTCCTTTTCTTTAAAAAAAAGAAAAAAAAAAAAGGCAAAAATGGAGGTTACAGCGAGGCACTTACAATGTAAGTGAATTGGGCCAATTTATGGAGGGTTTAAAGACAGAAATGTGAAGCTTATTATTTTATAAAAGCACTTACATTAATTCTTCTGTTAAAACTCATGTATTATTTGAGCTGTAAAGTTGTTTAAATGATTTTAGATGATATCATTTTCACAGTTGTTTTAGGGTTTGTTGACATTATATTGTCATGGTTACGAAGTTGTAAAACTTTCCACAGAAAAGGTTAGCAAGTTAATTTATCATACTAAGATCATGTTTACATGCATATCCTTTATATCTTGTGGTAATACTTTTGAAACTGATTATTTTAACATTCAAAACTTGGCCCACATTCACATTCACTGTAACCTCCATTTTTGCTCTTTTTAAAGAAAAGTAGGGACGAGTCAAAATAAATTTTTGTGGCAATCAACATTATGCCACAAATGCTGTTGATTGAGCTTAACTTGTATTGAACCCAGAATATTCCTTTAACTTAATTATATTTGGTGCAATATTTAAAGAAAAGGCAAAAATGAACCCAAAATCTGTAACATGGTCAGCAGTGAACAGATTTAAAAATGTAATTTAGAAAAGTGCCTAGTCTTCATTCAATAAATATTTGACAGTATCTTGCCAATACATAAAGTTTTGGACGGTTCAATAAAAGGTTAATCTAAATAGAAAATGTCATACAAAGTATGTGCAACTGAAAAAGGTTATTTTTTTTCTTCTTTACTGTATATTTATTTTTTAGCTTCTGTGTCTACGTTCTCATGAGGTCCAGATTTCAACCCAAAGGTGCGTGCAAGCCTGAGCTGATGTAGAGGTGCTCTGGTTTTTTGGAGGAATTTGGTTTGGGACATATGTGGCAACATCACCAGCCTGCATATACAGGTTCTGCATCACATGGGATTCCGTAGAGGCGACCCGGTTGTTGGTCCTTTCGCAAAAGTGGCGTTCGACCAAGGGAGAGTTCACTGTCGTTATCTCTTCTCCTCCGCAAAACCAAAATGATGATAAAGAGAAGACCCACTGTGGAAAAGAGAAAGAATTTGGAAGCATGGGTTACAATTCCTAACAATCAGCCTCAGTCTTTTACTGAATCTGTGAAATGGACATTTTTTATAACTTGGTTTGGGAATAAAAGTTAATTTGAGAGATGGTGTAATGTAAATGTTCATACCTCCTCCTCCAATAACAAGGAGTGCTATAGTAACAGGAGCAAGTTCACACATCTCCCCTGCCTTTCTGAAGAAGGTCTCCATACAGTAACCAGGGGCCATGCTACCCTCAGGGCAGAAGGCATCAGAGGGGCATTGGATCGGATTTACATCAGGACTCTGGGGAAAAACAGACAGAGGCACGTTTATTCCATATACCGAACTAGATTTAAAAATATATATATAAGAACATAGTGTATACATAGTGTATATATGCCAATCATGTTCTAAGACAGGGGTGTTCAAACTGAGGTCCAGGGAACCCCAGGGTGCTCCAAGTAAGTTTTCTGAAAATTTCAGAGAAACCCAAAATGATCACACAGGAAGTTGGTATGTTGTTTCTGAGAGTTCTAATACCCAAGGATCGGCCACATTATGCGACTCACTGGCAAGCACCATCTCCTATCAGACAATTTTGCACAGTCTCAGCAGCAGCGCAGGAGACCTGGGTTCAGATCCCACGTTGAAACAAGAAGTAATTGCGTTTGAATAATCAGTGACGAGCGCGATTCGGAGGTTGCATTTTTCCTTCTAACATTAAATTTTAACATTATAATTTAAAAGATTTCTCTTCAGGTTGGTTAGATATTTTTATATTTAAGCACATTATTTAACTGTGCAAACATGTTTTTATAGTATCACGCTTCAATAATTGGTCAATATACATAAGACAATAAACAATAAACCGTCTTTATATTTTATGAAAAGGGATCCTCACAAATATTCAGGGGCCCTGCCTCGCAGTAAAAAGTTTGAAAAAACCCTGCTCTAAGATTCATGATGAAGGAAAAACATCTTTGATTTAACACAAAAGTCCAAGTCCTAAGTTGAATCAAAGTTGCAATAAGAACAATATAAGGGAACAATAGCTCACAGGGCAGTAGTGGTTTTCAGGACACATGGCACAGGTCTCCTGACCCCAGCGGATCTGGTAGAAACCACTACTGCAAATCTGACACATTGCTTGATGGGACGGCTTGTGCATTCCTGTCAACAAACATCACCATCAAAACATTATTTGAGTTTCATAAGTGTACTGTGAAAAAGCTGATTTGACTTATTCAACAAAGAACTGCATTCATCTACTGAACTATGACAAATGACTTTGATCATAGTGCACACCATGTTCGTCATCAGTTTTATAACATGGATGACATAAAATGCTCTCAGTGATGTCATTTCTTTATTTAATCTCTAGAGTCTAGTAAAATTATTTGACTGAAGCCATCTTTCATTAGTTTTGTGTTTTCTCATAGGTGATTGGTGGGATTATACAGTATAGGTAATGTTTGTTTGGAACTCCATTTACTAAAATACATTTAGCTGAGGCATACAAGAACTCAACGTTTAGGTTTTGGCTGGAATGAAAAGTTACCTGGGCGACAGGGTGTACATTCCTTGGCAGCAATCTGTAGAGCTTCTGATCCTGCAGGACAGAGCTGACACTGGGCGCAATTGGAGGTACTATCAATAGGACGGAAGAGGACAATTATGAGAAAGAATTAACTATTTATAAAAAGTTATCACAGTATTCTGTCACTCTAATGGCACCACTATGATGGTGGAGTTCTAACACAATAAGGAAACAAAGCTTAGCATTCAATAAGTCAACAGAGAAAAGCTTGTGATCTGTTCTAGAAATAGGGATGTTTACTGGTTTGAAATGGTTGATTAATTTACTCTCATAGCATAGACAAAATACTTGTAGTAATTGTGATCTAATTTAATTAAACTTGTAAAAAACTGATCAAAACAAAATCTGTCAATCTGCATCTACAGAATAGATATTTGATGAAACCAATAAAATTTAAAATATATTTATTTTATTATTTTAAATTTAAAACAATGTTTTCTCAGTAAAAATGATTGAATATAGATTCAGTGTTTATTAATAACTGCATATAATGTATTTTTATGGTGCAATTTTCAGAAACTGAACTTACTTGCAGAACAAGCCTTGTGGACATGGATTACAAGTTGTTGAATTCTGCAAAGAAGTGTAGAAACCTGAACCAATAAAGAAAGAAAGAAAAGAGCGAATTTAACGGCATTTAAGCAGTTCTTAGGGGCCGGATCATACAGTAAGCCTCATTCATCAAACAATCCAAAGCACAAGAACTCGTGGAATTAGAAGGAAATACTAAAAGTGCAGAGGCAGAACTGAAGTGCCGAATGTCATCTGATGGCCTCAGAGAATTGACCCGACTGAAATACAGATATAACACTATTTTGTCATGGGAGGTTTTGGCTATTCAAGGTGGACTAGGCAGGGAAGCTTCTGAGTTTTTTCTACCATTCCCTCAGTGAAATCTGCTGGTTGTGAAATATTTACCTCAGCTATTGATATTAATAATGCTTTTAAAGAGTTCTGTCTTGATCTTTATAGTTCCACATCTTCATTTACTGATGAAGATATTAGAAACTTTGTGGAACAGTGTGGAGTGGAGGGGGGGCGGGGCCAGGCTGGAATGTTGCACGCCCGGTCCCCAATCGGCTTGATGGGGCGCGCGAGGGATAAAGACGGCCGGTGACGACGGTTCGAGAGAGAGTGCTCAATTACGGACATGTCCGTTGTGTGTTTGTTTATGCTTTTGTTTTAAGTTCTTCATTAAAATAATATTTATATTGACAAGCCGGTTCTCGCCTACTCCTTGCCCATCCTAACCCGTGTTACAAACCATTAGAAAATTCTCTTGATTCTGAGATAACCTTGGAAGAGCTTGGCGAGGTAATTAAGGCCTTGTCTACAGGCAAGGCTCCAGGGCCAGATGGCTTTGCTGCTGAATTTTGTAGATCTTATACTACACTTTTATACAGAATCATTAAAGAATGGAAAGCTTCCACCAACCCTGACACAATCCCAGATCAGTCTGATTCTTAAAAAAGGACAAAGATCCAAGCGAATCTAAGCGTTACCGTCCAAATTCCCAAAGTTGACTCTGGATAGGGGCACCCAGCATTGTTGCCCTCTTTCCCCATTATTGTTCTGTCTTGCCCTGGAACCATTAGCAGCTACAATAAGAAAGCAGGATGATTTTTCAGGAGTGATGGTGGGAGGTGTGGCACATAAGCTTTTGCTTTACACAGATTATATTTTATTATTCGTCTTGGACCCCACTAGATCCATGTCTTGCCTCCACAGAATTATTAGTTCCTTTTCTAAATTCTCGGGATACAGATTTAATTGGTCTCAATCTGAATTGGCTATGACAGCGGGAAGTGGCACAAACAGGGCATTAAGTATTTGGGTATTTTATTCCCAGCAAATTTGTGTGAAATAGTTAGTTAATTTGGACCCTTTCTTAAAAAGGTTCTCAAGCGATGTGGGCAGGTGGGCTTCATTACATTTATCGATGATCGGAAAGGTTAATGTTATTAAAATTAATTGTATTCCAAAATCTGAATTCCTGCAACAGTCTCTCCCTGTAGATGTGCCCCTCTCTTATTTCAAGCAATTTGATGGCATACAGAAGTCCTTCCTTTCGAATGGTAAACGTCCCATATTACATTTCAATAAGTTACATAGGCCAATTGACAAAGGTGGAATTTTGGTTGAAGGTTCAGAGTTTTATGTGTGACGTACTGGGAACTCAAATCTCATTTTGCCCCAGACTCTGTATTTTAGGCGATGGGGTGGTCATCAAGAAAGGGAATAAACACATAAATAACTGGGTTCTAACCAGTGTCATGATTGCCAGACAAGTTGTTTTAAGGGGATTGAGGTCAGCTGGAGTGCCCCCATTTCAGAAGTGGTGCTCGGAGATGGGTAGGATGGCGGCTTTTGAAGAAGGGTCATCTAGAACAGTGGTTCTCAACTGGTTTTGCTTCAGGGCATATTTTACATTGTAAATCAAGTGGCAACCCACCATAGCAAAAGTGTAACCTGTATTTAATGTTTCCTGGGTTGCATTTCCTTTTATGTTGCATAGTTTTTTTTTTCATGGTTTTCAAGAACAAGGACATGCATCAAGTGACATTATTTTTGTTGTTGACATCAACAAAAGCGACAGGAAGTTTCTCTTCCCCCTTTTAAAAATTGAAGAGCATATTTACTTAAATGAGCCCATTATTATCCTGTTTGTTTCCTAATTTCAAACATCATTCAAACAGAACATACATATTACACAGGAGGAAAGGCTCCTCATTACCATGGTTAGGTTTGTGTAGCTAGTCTTAAATAATAGTAATAATAAATTATATTATCTATGACAAAATAAGTACTAGCTGAAACTTTAACTACAACGGTTGATATAAAATGAGTTCTGAAAGATTCTACCTTTAGATTATTTCATATGAAACTATAGTTACCTTTACTCATATACAATCGCAAAACAATTTTGTAAAGGATGATGTATAATGAAAAACAAACAATTAGCACATAGCCCAGTGTTGCTCTTTTCCTCCTCAGTGCTGTTTGGCATGTCAGGGCTGCCTGCTGTGTGAGAGGTTTGACTTGACTTCCTCCGTAACACTTTAAACTAGAAAAGTCTCAATAGAATTGAAATTGGTCACATCAGTTTTGAGGTCTGCGCAATATCGAAGGAAGCCAGTTTTTGCACATGAGTGCCAGAGAGAAGAGCAGATCATGATCGCGAGCTGGTTCTGTTACACTCATGCTAATGTGCAGATGAGAAGCCTTTAGCTGACTGTGAGATTATCATTAAATCTGCCTCGGCAGTAGCCACCAAAATATCTTCAATTTGAGAACCATGGCATTGTACTTTCTCTGGTGTCCGCAAGTCCGAATAGACCTGCGATTTGTTGGGAAATGTGGCAAATATTTGCCGTTCTTGGAGGGCTCTCGGGATGGGGCAGTGGAGACAGAGTGTTAGTTATTAATGTGTGTGATTATTATATTTATTTATTTTTTATTTTTGTGTGTGTATGTGCTTATGTGCTCACAAAGAAATTACATTTATAATCAAGTTGCTTGATTATGAAAAAACATTCAAATTGTCCATTTTTTTCCTCGTTATAGTAATTGTGATAATTAATTAACAGTATTTACATGAAAATTATTATTTAGTTTTTGGGAAATGCAGGAAACACATCCAAAACAAGCTTAGAACTGCGTTACTGAATTAATTTACAGCTATTTTATACATCAGTAAATCAAGACTATGCGGAAATGGTCAACTTCACATTAGCCCATATAGCTGCATTAAAAAACAAATGTATTATTTATTTATTTTTTATAAATTACACAGAAATCAACAACATTTACAATAATAAAGCATCAACATCATGAAAATGCCCATCATCTTAAAAATAGAACATTTTGACACAACAGGAGCAAAACAAATGAAATGCTGCCGTTTAGCCTGTTTTAAGATTTACACATTTAATTACAAAATTCCATCAAATTGAATTGTGTAATTTTTAGCTAAATTAAAATTAATAAAACGTAAAAGGAATATTCTGGGTTCAATACAAGTTCATGTCAAATGACAGCATTTGTAGCATAACATTGATTCCCATAAAAATTTATTTTGGCTCGTCCCTCCTTTTCTTCAAAAAAAGCTAAAATCTGGGTTACAGTGAGGCACTTACATTGGAAGTGAAAGGGGGTCAATTGTTGAACGTTAAAATACTCACTGTTTCAAGAGTATTGCCACAAGACAAACAAGACATGCGTTAACATGATTTTAGTGTAACAAAATCACTTACTAACATTTTCTGTGTAAAGTTGGAACCCATTTTAAAACTTTGTTACCATGACGATGTAATGTTAACAAACCCTAAATGGACAGTAAAAATTACAATTTAAACAAATTTACAGCTCAAATAATAGTTTTCACAGAAGAATGAATGTAAGTGCTTTTACAAAATTATACGTTTCAAATTTCTGCCTTTAAATCCTCCAAATATTGGCCCCATTCACTTTCATTTTAAGTGCCTCACTGTAGCCTCCATTTTTGTTGGAGTCGTCGAAATATTTTTGTTGTAATCAACATTATGCCACAAATGCTGTCGATTAGGCTTAACTTGTATTGAACCTGGAATGTTTATGTAAAATTTAGTTGTTGTTTTTTATTATTATATTACTAAATATTGCTATATATATTAAATATTGCTAAAGATTACTCTGTGTGGTTATTGCTGGAATTTTGTTAAGAAATTGAAAAACATAAATCTTAAAAATAGGCTAAAATGTATGTGTTTACAACAGCTTTCATGATCAATTAATTTTAGCAGCTGTATTCGTGTAAGCTTGATTATTTATTTTATTAATTGTGTAGACCTTTATCAAGCTAGAACAAAAATGTAACACCAGACTTAATAAAAAATGGTTACCTGGTGTGCAAGCCCTGCAGGACACAGAGCCTGTGTTATTACTGTAAGAACCAGCAGGACATGCCTGACAAATAGGACTTCCAGTGGAACTAAAGACAAAATACTGTTGAAGTACATTGCATGTTAAACAGCATGTGCTTTGAATAAACAACAACATAGTAACCATTTATATTCTCACTTGCTGTAAAACCCAGATGAGCAGGGCTGACAATCCTGCTGTCCCGCTAGAGGTTGATAGAAACCCTGAGTGCAGGGAAGACAAGCTTCAGAGAACATACACAGACCACCCTCTGGACAACAAGAACACTGCAGAGTCTCTGAGGAGACAAATCAGAGAAAGAGTGCAACTATCAACTTCTCCCTTAAGGTACAAAATGTAAAAAAAAAACAAAAAAAGGTTCTATTCTGCCTCTATTATTACATGGGATCTTGTTTTACCTTTGGACTGCTAGAGGGGAAAAAATATACTTTTAAACTAAATTATATAATTATTTTGTTATTAATAAATGCAGAAATCTTTTGAACATTTGTTTTAGACCAACAGTTACAGACTAATATATATTGTGTGTTTCATTTAATACCGATACACATATTATTGTAATTTGTAATGAGAAATATTTCCTCATGGATTATATGCCTTTATATTGTATTGCTACCAAGTTTGAAAACAAATCAACTTCATGTGGCTGACACTTTAAAATAATTCCCATAGCAGTTAACAACAAAACTGTACAATGTTAGATTCATTAGTTAATTTTACAAAAGTTAGTTCAAGTCCTCTAATTTGACTGGCCAAGTGGTGTTTCCATGTTGATATTTAGTATAATAGCACTGTGACTTTTCACTGTTTCTATCACTCTGCATGGCCATGGTCAGGGCAATCCAGACAACAGTATTACACTTGTTCCACAACAGGAGAAATACTCACCATTATTGGAATAGGATCCAGGAGAGCAGGCCTCGCAGTTGGACGTGTTGAGTGCAGAGCAGCTGGCAGCAGTAGTGGAGGGCATGATGGGAATTGCAGTGGTCACGTTTGCACTGACTGTGGTGATTGTCACAGCAGGGCTGAGGGTTGACTGACTCATCACCACTCCTACACAACGACACGGAAAAATACTTTTCAGCAGAGAGGGGCCACTGCTATTTAAATGAATATAGGAAATTGGAATGCCCAACCAAGAAGCTTTAGCACCCAACGGTCAACGGATGTTGAAAGGAAGATGTTTGGATATGGTCAAAACAAGCACATGGTGGAATAGTCATAGAAGCATAATTAAAGGGATAGTTCACCCAAAAATGAAAATTATCTGATTATGTACTCGCCCTAAATATATCTTAGGTATGCATGACTTTCTTCTGCAGAACACAAACAAAGATATTTTGAAGAGTAACTTAGCTCTGTTTGTCCATACAATGCAAGTGAATGGTGATCAAAACTTTGAAGCTTCAAAATCCACAAAGACAGCATAAAGGTATTACATAAGACTCCAGTGATTTAATCAATGTCTTCTAAAGCGATCAAATTGGTTTTGGGTGAGAAAAGATCAAAATACTGTAGAATACTTTTTCACTATATATCTTACCAATTCAGTATCTCTAGGCATGATTTCAAGCTTGATTACACTTCCTAGTGCTTGATGAATGCGTAGAGCCCTAGATGGCACTAAGAAGTGTAATTGAGCTTGAAATCATGATTGCCAAAAAGACTTATGTTTTCACATATATAGGAAATGTGAAAGTCCAAAGTGCCTCTACCATACACCTTTCCTCCCGATGGTGATAGGAGGACTGACCTACACTATTATGCTGTTGTGAAGGTGCTGAAGGCTGGGCGGACACGTTATTGAGGTTGTCAAGTGGGCTCCTACTTTCATCAACGTTTCACTGACTGGGCCCACAACGTCTCCAGTAGGTTCAGCAGTGTGTTCTGGCATCCCAGAACCACCCCCCTCAGCATCTGCCTAGCCTACTCACTTGGGAGACCAACTGGGGGGTCTTTTCTCTTGAGCAAAGCCACTGACTACTCTGCTCTGCCACACCATATTTTGTCTTGGTCGGGTGTAGGACTTGTTCACTGATCCCCAGGTCCTGTAACAATGGAATTTTCTTTATGTTGCCACAAAGCCCCGACACCCTACCTCCACTGGGCAGATCTTTGCTCTCCAGCCAGCTTGGTGAATCGCAGCTTCTTCCTCTCAAAGGCTTCTTGCACGGCATCCTCCTAAATACTGTGAGCTCCACAAAGTAAACTGTGTGCAGAGAGTTGGACCACAGTACCAGATCTGGCTTCAAGTTAGTAATGGTTATTTCTGATGGGAACGCAAGCCATTTGCCAACATCCACTCGCACCAGGCTGCCTAGAGCTGTCCAATGCTGGTCCTTGGTGGGATCTTCCACTGTTTTTGTTCCCCTTCCCAGGCAAATGTTACTGGCTGAGCTGCATCGGTTCTCCTGGTCAGCAAGGAATTGATGGCTGTTCTCTTGTTTTCCAGAGTCGCTGCCAAGCACTTGAGGATTTGGTTGGGTCTCCAGATGTACCGTACTTGGGAGAGGCTCAATTTGCACCCAGTAAGGATGTGCTTTAATGTTGCTGGTAATGAACACAGGGGGCATGATGGATCTTTGCCCCACTATTGGTTGAGGTTTTGAGGGGTAGGAAGGACGTTTGGCTTATGACACAGCATTGGCACACCTTATAGACTCTTCCTATCTGCAGATTTCTGCCACGACCAACATCCTCCGCTCTAGTGGGGATGCTTTGTTCTAGCGAGGCCGTCTTTCACCAAGCCCCAAGCCTGCTCTTCTCTTTTGAACTTGGCCCACAATATCGCCATGGCGGAGTTCAGATATTGCCTGCTGAGTTGTGTTCTTGGCAGTCCACTTCCTTCCTGTTGTTAGGGTGGGGGCAGCAGCTCTGATCACAGTGTCTCTGGACTCTGACAGGGTCATCTCTAGCCTCACTTTGGCACATTTGAATTCCTCTGTGAGGCTGGAGAGAGGCATCTTGAGTATCCCCTGACCATACAGGCCTATGCTGCTCAGGCATCAAGGGAGGCCTAACCATTTCCTCACATAAAAGCTGATTATCCTTTCCATCTTCTCAACTCTTGTGAGGGGGATGTCATAGATGGTCAGTGGCCACATAAGGCGGGGTGGTAGCCAAAACTACAGGTCCCAGATTTTTAGCTTGCCGGGCAGTATAGATTGGTCAATGTTCTTTAGACCTTTTATGGTTTCTTGCCGAAGTTCATGTGCTTGATCAGTGTCCTTTAGCTTAGAATCGTACCCTCTTTCATGACTTTTAACTGGCTTCTCTGACACTGTTAGAATTGGTTACTGATCACTAAAAAAACACTTTGCTCTGTGAGTTTGCATTTGATAACAGATACTTCTTGATTTGGATGGTTTAATTAGATTTATAGTGAAAAATTTGTTATATTTTGTCGGTTCTAACCCAAAATAGATTAGATTGCTTCATAACACATTGATTTAACCATTGGAGTATTGTGGATTACTTTTATGCAGCCTTTAAATGCTTTTTGGAGCTTCAAAGTTCTGGTCAACATTCACTTGCATTGTAAGGACCTACAGAGGCTCAATAATTCTTTTTTTTTGGCCCACCTTCCACCCGCCCTCTTCAGAGGACAACTTTATTTTTATTTAAATCAAACAGATTGGAGGTACATGTAGTGGAAAGATGGGTATATGTTAGAACATACGACAATAACATGTTTCAAAACAGATAATCTATAGGGAAAAGATGAAAAATAAAATAAACAAATAAACAAAATAGTACATATGTATGTATGCATGCATGCATGTGTGCAAAAGATTTGGGTGTGGATGTTCACAATTTAAAGAGAGAGAGAAAAAAAGGGGGGGGGGGGGCAAAATGAAAACAACATTGCTAATACAAATAATAAGATAAGAGATATATAAAGAGTAATTGAGAAGGAAGGGGAAATTGTCTGTGAATGTGCTTATTGGGTATGATGTATTATATTTTTGGGGAATTGGATGTTATAAAAATATATCCCATGTTTCATTAAAGACTGATATATTGCTTGTTTTGTAAGCGGTTATTTTTCCTATTGAGATATATTCTGTGAGTAGATTAATCCAGTGAGTGATATGTGACAAGAATTCTTGGATTTTCAGTTTTGAAAGATTACTTTCTTAGCGACAGTTATGGTTTTTATATTCATTTGGTAGAGTAATTTGTGTAGTATCAGCCAGTAGACATAGTGATGTGGACAATTTAATTCTGCTGCCCAAGATCTGAGAAAGTTTGTTAGTTACTGCTGCTCAGAGGGAGTGAACTGGTTGGGCAGGTCCAAGTGGCATGGAGGTAATTATCTGTGTTACCTAAAGTGCATTGTGAACGAATACCTGTATCGGCCAGTCCCATTATAACATTTTGTCTTGGGTGATGTGTGTTCTGTGGATAGTTTTATATTGTATGAGTTGCAAGTTTGTGTTGGTGGTAATTGAGAAAGTATTATTACAGATTTATGTCCAGATCTCAGAGTTGGGAGAAACAGCTACATCATTTTCCCATTATGGAAGTATCTGTGCTATATATGAATTTGTAAAGTTTGGAGATAAAAAATTGTTTATTTGTGAATTTTGATATCTCATCATGTAATTTTGCCAGTTGTAGTGTGTTAGTAGTTAGGTAGTGGAGGAACTGGTCTTTTCCAGCCCCATACCTCTGTATTAGTGCATTAAATGATATAAGTTGGTTGTTTTCGAATAAGTGGTGGATGTGGGTGATAACGCAGTGCTGCCATGCTGGAAAATAGACAGGGGTGTTATGCAGTTTGAAATCCAGATTGTGCCAGATTGGGGTGTATTTACATGGTGCTAGTGATGACTTAGTGATTTTATTAACTTTCCACCAGGCTGTGAGAGTTGAGGAGATTGTAATATTCTAACAGTGTAATTTAATTTCTTGATTGATGCTGGTAATAAGGGAAGATCTGCAAGTGACGTGGGTGTACACTGATTTTGTTCTAGTTCTAGCAATGGGTTATTGAAGTTGTGCTTTCGGGTACATTTGAATAAATATTGTAATTGATTTGCCAAGAAGTAGTAAAGAAAATTTGGTGCTTCTAAGCCTCCTTGTGATTTCCTATTTTGTAATATAAAGAGTGAAATTCTAGGTTTTTTGTTTTTCAAGTAATATTGAGTGGTTAGTGAATCGAACATTTTGAACCATTTGTCAGTAGAAGTGATGGGAAGCATTGAGAACAGGTAATTAGTCTGAGGTAATATTTTCATTTTATTGGAGGCGATTCGTCCAATGAGAGTGAGTGCTAGTTTTGTCCGTTTAAAGTAATCTTCAATTTTATTTAACAGAGGGATGTAGTTGAGGTGGAAGAGATCTGACATCTTCAGTGAAATATTAATTCCTAAATATTTTGTTACCAATGTGAAGAGGGATGGAGTCATGGGCTGCAGAATCCCTAGCATCTACAGATAGTGGTAGTAGTTGACCTGTTCCAATTTATTGAGTAGTGTGAAATAATAGAGAATTTATTAATGTAGTTGAATGTTTCCTGTAGTGACACAAGTGGGTTTTGTAAGTATAATAATAAATCATCTGCATGAAGACTGATTTTATGTTGTGAATTGGTCTCCTGGATTCCCTTAATTGTATTGTTTTGTCATATTATATGACATATATATTATTATATTTATGCAAGTGGTTTGATGAAAATAGCAAATAGGGATGGTGAGAGTGGGCATCCTTGTCTAGTTCCCTGATGAAGTGTGAAGCTAGGTGAAGTGATCTGGTTTGTGATTACTGTGGCTCTAGGTGAGGTGTACAGTGTTTTAATCCAATGGATAAACGACTCTCCAAAACCAAATTTGCGCAGGGTGCTAAATAGAAAAGTCCTGTTGACTTTGTCAAATGCTTTTTCTCCGTCTAATGATACAATTATGGTTTTGTCTTGTTTTTGCTGTGATATATTGATTAAGTTAAAAAGTCTACGGAGGTTATCTGAAGCATTTCTATTTTTGATGAAGCCTGTCTGATCTGGGTGGATTATCATCATGGTGACCACCTCAATTCTGGTTGCTAGGGATTTAGTAATCATTTTTAAGTCAGTATTAATAAGTGAGAGAGGGCGGTAACTGGAGGGGTGTGTTGCATCTTTATTCGGTTTTAATAAAAGTGTTATAACTGCAGTATTCATATGTATGGGTATGGTCGAGGTATCTTTGATTTCTGTTTTTACTCTGTAAAATAGCGATGATAGAATATCCCAAATTCTCTAGAATTCTTTGTTGGTGTTCTTCAGAAGGAAGAAAGTAATTTACATCTGGGATGGCATGAGGGTGAGTAAATGATGAGAACATTTTTATTTTTGGGTAAACTATTCCATTAAGAAGACATGGAACAGTGCAGAAGTCATAAGAACTACCCTTAAGGCAATTTAAAAGAGCTTTTTGTCCTTTGTGGAACTCGAAGTCCCCTTTCACTTTCATCGTATGGCAAACAGTAGCATGAACATAGTGCAAAAACATCTCATTTTGTGTTCCATGGAACATAGAAAGTCAAAGTTTGGACTGATATGAGGGTGAGTGAATTATTATTACAGAATTTTCACATCTCTAAAAAATTATATAGTCAACTTTAGTCCACACACAAACACTCAAGTCCAGTAGTTGCTGCAATTTACATGTCAAAAAGCAGTTAATATGATGTGATGTATTTCTTGCTCTGGCTCAGAACTGCCTGTCATTTTGACAAGGACAAGGTTAGTTTAAAAGTCTATTGTATCAGCTTCACATGAATCACACTTGCATTTCTGTGACTGTGTCTGTTTTTTTTTTTTAGGCCTACTCATTGTAAATGGCCCCATGCGGTTAAGTATAAGCAGTAGAGGCAAACAACGTGCTTATTGTCAGTGTAATCACATTAGGCATGAGGCAGTGACAGAACCACCCACTGAAGAAATACAATTATTCTGAGGGGAAGGTCATATGACTTAATCACTGCAGAAATACTAAAAACCAGTGAGGGAACTACATACTATGTATCCATGCACTTTCTATTCATATTACTGACTTAAGGGAATTTTTCAGCTCTATTCAAAGAGATTTCTCTATTAAGAATTAGAAAGCTTTAAAATACACTAATAGATAGTTGACTAGTTGGAAAAAAATATGGATATGATTTTTTTCCCCAACATCAAGATTTTAGGTTATGATTAATGTGTATATGGGACAGTGTATATTTAAGATGCAGTGAACAGTAGAAATTCCTACATTCCCAGTATTTTTTTCAAATATCTGAGGTCATAAAACTGCGTGCATAATCATTATACAATAATTAGAAAAATGTATATATATATATATATATATATATATATACACACACTATAGTTTATGTAGTCACACTGCAGGACACTGCTGCCACTACTACAAATGTCATGTCAACTAATATTTACAATTTTTTTACAAATAAAGCAGTGCTGTTTGATAATTTGTGTTAATGATTTTCTCATATTGTTAGATAAGGGCCTGTAGTAGTTATCAGATAGACAGTTGAAAGTAAAACATTCACTGATTTAATAACACACACACACACACACACACACACACACGCACACAATACATTTATAGGCTATATATAAAGGTTTTGTTTACAAAAAAAAATTCTGATATAATATATGGACCTTAGATAGATCTTAGCAGGATTAAATAGCACTGATTATCAATATAGTTTGATTTTAAGCAAGAGGCCATAGTAACAAGACACTTAAAAACATTACAGCTTGAGTTTACAGATACAGACTGAAGCTGAGGTGAAAAAGAAAGATGTGTTACTGTAAGAGAAATATTTAAAGCAGCCCTGCCTGTAAAACTATAAAGGAATAGTTATATAAGAAAACGAGTCACTACAACATGGCAAAGTGTTTGTGATGTTGTGATTTGGCAACTCACCCAATACACACGCGGTGACTAGAACAGACAAAACTCCCAAACGCTCCATGATCCCGCAGTGATTTATTCAAGAGTCAGCGCATCTGCTTATCGATGTGAATGCATTACATTACATGAAGGTTTTTGGTAAATACATGTGTGAACTGTCGGAGAGTTCCTCGGTCATTCCCTGTTTCGGCGTCTCATCGATGTCATATGACATCTCAATCATGTGATCAGACGCGTTCCTTAACAAAGGCACACGGAAACTTTACTAACTACTGACGCTTTAAACGAGTATCAAACTAGTATGAAACAGAAGAAGTTGATCGAAACATGTTCATTGAGAAACACGTACACCAGTGTTTTAGCCGAACACTACTCCGAGACTTCAACGTTTGTCGACAGGAATTCCCGCCATTTAAAGAATCAAGCTGGACGAATGACCTGAGAAAACCTCTAAAAGTTACCATGGTAACAAAAATACCGTAGTTAGTGAAGTTTTTGTTACTAAAATAAAACTTAAATAGCATCGAGATACACTTACACTTTTTGAAGGAGGTCGCATATTCAATTTTAGTTTAAAGTAGACACAATAACTACTAGGCTATAGTATTTTGGAGACGGTGAGAGACTATTTGAAGCCCATGAACTGGCATACACTCCTGATTTAAAGGGATAGTTCACCCCCAATATTGTTTTTATTTTTTTATCCCCTTTTCTCCCAATTTGGACTGGCCAATTCGCACTACTCAGTAGGTCCTCGTGGTGGCGCGGTTGCTCGCTTCAATCCGGGTGGTGGAGGACAAGCCTCCGGTGCCTCCGCTTCTGAGACGTCAAGCACATTACATCAGCAGTGTTGTGATTGGCACGAGGCCGCTGCGGCCGATTCAAAGCAGTGCTGATGTAGGGCCATATAGCACTCTTGCTCGTGTTATATTGCTTAAGTAATCACTGCTGTAATTCATTTGCATTATGTAAAATACTTGAAAATATTAAGTGCTGATTTAGTATGAAGGTTGCAAAATTCGAGAGCTTGTAGATTTGAATTGTCGAACTTATACAATAAAAATATGAAGTTGAATGCTGCAATCTGCACTCACAGACAATAATCAAAAACCTGTTGTACCTGTCAAAGTTGTAAACAAAGAGTCACAAATGTGTAAAATGGCATTCACATAAAAACAGTGACAGACACAAACTTGTATTGCATATTTACTTTTGTACTTTAATTCACTTTCGCAGTACAGCCACAAATCTGGCACTGCAACTTTAAATCTTCCCGCCTTAACATTTGCAACTACTTTTATGATAAACCTGTAGCAAAACTCACTTAAAGAAATAAAGTATAAATGTAAATAATACAAGTTTGTGTCTGTCATTGTAATGATGTGAATGTCATTTTACAATCTCCTCCGCTATTTGGAACAGTATGTCCTCTCCAATGTGGAAACTCCGGCACTGAATCATTTCATGCTGCTGAAGTTGTTAGTTTAAAGCAATTTAAAGATATTTCCCAGCTTTAGTATTATAGTAGTAATCCCAGCGATCACGGAGTGCAGATAGATGAAAACACTGACTGAAGCTGACTCACACTTCATCTCAACTGGCTCATTTTACACACAAAAATGTTTTTGTCACCACCCGTTGGCTAAAGTCTTTAATGTCCCACAGAAAAATTAAAAGACATATCTCTTTTATACATCTGTGCTGCTCGTACACTTTAGTTTAGAATGGCACAAACACAAGCGGAGTGATACAAACAGTGAAGTGTCTGAGTGTTGATGCTCTGAGTCATCAGTACTTATGGAATGTCTCGTCCAATCAGATTTGAGGACCGGAACTAACTGTTGTCTGTTGGGTGCTATTGGAGAGTACATGCATAAAACCAATATTTAATGCAGTGACAATGAGTAAAACAGCCCTTCAGAACTTAACTATCAGAGAGACATTATTTAGAAATATTTATTGGAGCACTTGAATTGGTCATCAAAAGAGTTAAAGATTATTTGACATTATCTGCTCATAACCTCTTATTTATTTATATACTATTTATTATATTAACATTATATAATTGTTTTTAAAAGCTAATAATGTTACTTACACTGTGGCATAATAAAGAATAATTAATAACATTTCCAATTAAATGAAAACAGAAGATATCATGTTCTTTTTTTGTCAATTTATTTATAAAGCATGATTAAAAACAACTGTTGACCAATGTTCTGTACAATAAACAAGTATGAAATAAGATATAAAAATAAAGGAAAACAAAAATAAAATGGAAAAGATAATAACTAGCAATAACACTAATAATTATCCAAACTGTTGGACCAAACGCCAAAGAGAAAAGATGGATTTTAAGCTGTGAAATCAAGAATATATTAAACATTTTAAAAATGCTAAAACATCGGAAAAAAGGTAAATAACCAAGATACTTAAAGTATGTCAGATTGTACAGTTTTGTGTACAAATGTATAGTAAAAAATTGGATACAGTAAATCGGACAAACCATCTCCAAAACCTTTAGGGAAATTCAGGGTAACACTTTATTTGGATGGTCCCAAGTAGATATATAACTGACTATAAGTGGCTTATCGAATGACTTGCTATAGCTAGTAAACAATGTTTCAACAAACATTCAGTAGACTTTCAGTAGCCTGTACACTCACCTAAAGGATTATTAGGAACACCACACTAATACTGTGTTTGACCCCCTTTCGCCTTCAGAACTGCCTTAATTCTACGTGGCATTGATTCAACAAGGTGCTGAAAGCATTCTTTAGAAATGTTGGCCCATATTGATAGGATAGCATCTTGCAGTTGATGGAGATTTGTGGGATGCACATCCAGGGCACAAAGCTCCCGTTCCACCACATCCCAAAGATGCTCTATTGGGTTGAGATCTGGTGACTGTGGGGGCCATTTTAGTACACTGAACTCATTGTCATGTTCAAGAAACCAATTTGAAATGATTCGAGCTTTGTGACATGGTGCATTATCCTGCTGGAAGTAGCCCTCAGAGGATGGGTACATGGTGGCCATAAAGGGATGGACATGGTCAGAAACAATGCTCAGGTAGGCCGTGGCATTTAAACGATGCCCAATTGGCATTAAGGGGCCTAAAGTGTGCCAAGAAAACATCCCCCACACCATTACACCACCACCACCAGCCTGCACAGTGGTAACAAGGCATGATGGATCCATGTTCTCATTCTGTTTACGCCAAATTCTGACTCTACCATCTGAAAGTCTCAACAGAAATCGAGACTAATCAGACCAGGCAACATTTTTCCAGTCTTCAACTGTCCAATTTTGGTGAGCTCTTGCAAACTGTAGGGGAGATGAGTGGTACCCAGTGGGGTCTTCTGCTGTTGTAGCCCATCCGCCTCAAGGTTGTGCGTGTTGTGGCTTCACAAATGCTTTGCTGCATACCTCAGTTGTAACGAGTGGTTATTTCAGTCAAAGTTGCTCTTCTATCAGCTTGAATCAGTCGGCCCATTCTCCTCTGACCTCTAGCATCAACAAGGCATTTTTGCCCACAGGACTGCCGCATACTGGATGTTTTTCCCTTTTCACACCATTCTTTGTAAACCCTAGAAATGGTTGTGCGTGAAAATCCCAGTAACTGAGCAGATTGTGAAATACTCAGACCGGCCCGTCTGGCACCAACAACCATGCCACGCTCAAAATTTCCCATTCTGACATTCAGTTTGGAGTTCAGGAGATTGTCTTGACCAGGACCACACCCCTAAATGCATTGAAGCAACTGCCATGTGATTGGTTGATTAGATAATTGCATTAATGAGAAATTTAACAGGTGCTAATAATCCTTTAGGTGAGTGTATATAGATCTCTAATAATGACATACTTGCATTACTGTTGAGAACATCGTTTCATTTAAAGGTCATTAATAAAATCTAGACAATAGTGGGCAAGACACCCTAGCAGTGCTCACAATTCATGGCATCTCTGCTGTCATTGGTGTATGAGTATGAGTGTGTGTGTGAATGGGACACAGTGTGAAGCACTTTGGTAACCATAAGGTTAAAAAAGGTACTATATAAGTGCAGAGCATTAACATATATAAGGAGCCTCCAAAAACAGCGTAGACCTTCAAGAGCAAGGATCATTTCAGACTTGTCAATTTGCCAACAGATGCTTCAGCAAATAATCCAGCACTCTGAGAACAATATTCCCCAAAGTCAAATTGGAAGGATTATGGGTATTTCACCATCTAGAGTGCACAATATAGTTATTCAAGGAATCTGGTCAAATCTCATTGTGTAAAGGGCAAGATGAAAACCACTTCTGATTGCACATGATCTCTGATCCCTAAAGACGTCACTGTTTAAAAAAACATCATTCATTTGTTATGGATATCATGAACATGGGTTTGGGATTACTTTAGTAAACCTTTGTTAGTCAACACCACTCGCCACTGCATCTACAGATGCAAGTTAAGACTTTACTATGCAAAGCAGAAGCCATACATCAACACTGTCTAGAGACCCTGCTGACTTCTCTGGGCTCGGTCTCATCTTAGATGGAAGTGGAACCATGTTTTTTAGTCTGATGAGTCACATTTCAAATAGTTTCTGAAAAACAAAGATGTCGTGTTCTCCGGGCCAAAGAGGAAAAGGATCATCCAATCTGTTATCAGCATCAGATCCAAAAACCAGTGTCTGTATGGGTAACTCGCACATCTGTGAGGGCATCATTAATGCAGACAGATCTTTTGGAGCAGCATATACTGCCATCCAGCATTGTCTTTTCCAGGGACGTCCTGGCATTATCTGCAGGATAGCTTCAAACCACATACTGGCCGAATAAGCAGAGAGTGCAGGTGCTAGATTGGCCTGCCTGCAGTCCTGACCATCTCCAATTGAGAATGTGTGAAGCACACAATATGGCAACAAAAAAAAACCCATACAATTGTGTAGCTGAAGATCTGCATAATGGATACATGGGGTAATATTCCACTTTTTAAACTTGTGTCTTCAGTGCCCAAATGTTGAATAACTGTTATTAGAAGAAATGGTGATGTTTCACAGTGGTAAACACTCAACTGTCCCAACATTTTTGGAGTGTGTTGCAATCATCTGATTTGAAATTACTGTACATAAAAATACAAACAATGAAATTCACAAGGTAAAATATCAAATGTGTAGATGTGGTGCATTCAATATAGCAAGGGGTGAATATAATTGACAAATCACATCTTTTTTATTAGCATTTTTCATACTCTCCCAAATTTACAGAATTGGTGTTGTACTCTATAAGTTAGACAACAACTGGCCAAGCTCTACAGTGCTACATTTATTTTACCTTGCTTTAAGTGACCAATTGTATAGACACAGAAAAATATGCTCTCATGCTTATTAGATTTCATAAATGAATCACACCATGCACAGTGAATAATGGTGTAGTTATCACACCAGCTGCTTGGCTGCCATGTCCTTTTTTACATCTTTCACAGTCTTTGGTGGAAACTTCTGGGCAATTCCATATGGAACATGAGCTGCTACAGTTCCAAGTTCTGCTGCTCCCTCCATGTGGTACATCTGATCATCAAAGAAGATGTGAGTCCTAATTTTTTTAAGCATGGGGCCTTTGGGGGCTCCTGCTAAGATGAGGGTGTGGCAGCGAGGGCGTGGTCAAGCGTCCGTCCGGAGAGAATGCGTTAAGGGTGTTTACACGTGAGCTAAATTATGTCTAACATCTGTCTCTAATTTCAGTGAGCATGGGGAAAGCGGCATATGCCACACCACTGCCAGAAAGAGAGAGAGGACGACACGAGTGACCAGTGACTGGCTTGTCTTATTTAATGTTTATGGTGAAGCTGTAGAATTTATGTTGAAGTTTACACGTACTGTGAAGCTGAAGTCTCAGAGAAGTTGATGTTGACAAAGTTTGTGTGACATTGATCTGATTGAACTGAGAAAAGCTCTGAGAAGAGTGCACACACAGTGTTGAAGGTAGAGAAATAAAGAGCCTTACTTGACTGCATCATTGCTCTCCATCTCCTCCCTTTCATCTCCTCTGCATGTGCGCCTGTGTGTCCTTATGTTTTATGTTGTTTTAAGTTGAGTTATATCATTAAACTTTGTTGACTGTTCAGCCAGTTCCCGCCTCCTCCTTGCCCATCCTTTTAACTGTTACAGTGGTGCCAAAACCCAGGAGGGAGGAGGGATGCACTGTCGTGGAGTCCTCACCACTGCCATCTGCCAGGGGTCAGTGGGCTCGCTGCTGTCTGCCGGGGAAGGAGCAAGCTGCCAGAGGGCAGAGGAGCGGTTGAGGACCAGCCGTTAGCGCGTCCGGTTGCCGACGAGCAAGTTTTTCTCTCTCTCCTCTCTGTGTGTCTCCGCTCGCCCTTTCCCTCTCCCAACGCCTCCTCTCGTCTCTCCCCCAGGTTCACAGGAGGCAGGGTGGACCACCGGCTGACAGAATGGCTCCCCTCCAGAGGTGGTCCGGTCCGGTGGTGCCCCAGCCTGAATCGGGTGGGGAAGAAGTGTGAGAAGGGCGTGGCCAGGCCGTAATGGTTCACGGACGGTGCTGAATCAGCTGATCAGCGGGAGGGCGAGATAAATACTAAAATACTGTTACATTAGTCCATACACGATGTGAACCACTTTTATTGAGCTTTTTGTCCTTTTTTAGATTTACAGCCCTGCTCACCACACCATTCACTTTTATTGTCTGGAAAAGAACAAACATTCTGCAAAACTTCTCATTTTGTGTTTCACAGAAGAAAGAAAGTCATACAGGTTTGGAACAACGTGAGTATGAGTAAATGATGACAAATTTAACTTTGGATGTCAATGATCAAGGGACTTGTTTTCATAGGCCTTTTCATGCTTTTTAAAGAACTTGTCCAATCCTTGGGTTTTGTAGATTATCTCCAACTCATCTAAGAAGAGAACAGCATCTCCATCAAAGGCCACTCTCAACTGAGTTTCTGGCAGCTCTATGATTTTCACTGGTGAAAACACTGTAGCTGCAGCAATGCCTGATAAGAAAGTGGATTTTCCATGAAAACAAATGGCTGTATTCCCGTCTAATGATCATTAGAGTTCACAAACCATTCTGTTCTCACCTTCTTCAATGGCTTCTCTAACTTTCTCTGAATCAGCAGACAAGTAAAGGTTGGTGTGGTATGCTTTAAATACCCAATAGGACTATTGCCTCCAGTCAAACTAAAGCGCTCAACAAACAGTTCTGCAGATAAGAGACATCAATTAACAGCATTTGTGATTTGACATTCTTACATGTAAATGATGACTGTCATCAAACTGAAATAGTGCTATTAAACAAACCTCTACTTGATCCAACTTTTCCAATTATTGAACTAGAAAATGTGAGTATTGCTATGTGGCTGTTATAGTGTTCTGGTGGGTACTTGCTGGTCAGTAGAACACATCATAAGTCTCTATGATATTCTGGCCCGTAGATATGCCTCAAATCTCACCACCAAAGTGACTATGAGATTCTTTCTATAAAGATGCACAAGTGTTGCGGGGCAAGTTACATGCCGTAGTTTAATACGTGTTAGGAATTTGTTCAAATCCCTGACTCTAATTATGAGTAATAGTGATGCTTGCTTTAGAAACCATCCCCAATTAGCTCATGAATATATAACTGGACAAGCATATTGAAAATGAAGACAGTATTTTTATTTGTGAAATTCATGGTGTTTGTCCAGTGAGAAATAGAGCCTTACGGTTAAACATCTCTTGACTTACGGTGGTGGTATATTAGTTGATTAGTCGAAGTCCCACATGAGCATGATTGCTGGTCATCAGAACCACATCAAAGAGTTCTTCTCTGTCTGGATACAACTACCTTAACCGAACAGGAGGATAGAAACACAAATTCCCTCTCTTCACTTCTCATGCATATGTTTCGACTTGAATACAGAGGGGTCCAAAATTACAGGGGATTAACTTTAAAAAATGTACAACAAAGAAAACGTATGGTGTAAAAAGAAGATATGTGTAAGATTCTGCACTAGGTCACTAATCAAAAGTAAGCAAATTGGTCATTTTGACCTTGATTAATCCTTTGTACAAAAGGAACAATTTCAGATCATACTGGGTTAACATTGATCATCATGTTTTGTGGTGTTCATATCACCTTGAGTTCATTCATTTTTTTTGTTGCTATCATTAAAGAAAACATGAATCTTGTTAATATTTCAAGTCATCAATTCACTCTAACTGTAACTGTAATACTAACACTCAAATTCCATCCATCTTCCATATAGGGTCATGGGTAGTGCTGGAGCCTATCCCAGCTGTCTTGGGCCGAAGGCAGAGAAACACCCTGGACAGGAGGCCAGTCCATCACAGGGCAACACACACACACACAGACATACACATTCACACTCACACCTTCGGGCAATGTAGGGTCTCCAATTAACTTAACCCGCATGTCTTTTGGACTGTCGGGGAAACTGGAGCACCTGGAGGAAACTCACATGAACACGAGGAGAACATGCAGACTCCGCACAGAAAAAACTTCCATAAAAAAAAAAAAAGAAAAAAGAAAATTAAATGTACTGTAAAATACCTGCAGCTGTTGTTGCCAGAAATTTACCGTAAAAAAATATAAGGTGACTGTGTTTTTGGCTTTATGGTATGTTATTTTTCCCCCTGTATATTGTACAGTTCACTGACATGTTTTATTAAATGATACACCGTACTGTAAACTTGATATACTAAACTTCTATAAATGCATTGTTAACCTCCATAGTAGCTACAAAAGGTCACATGATAAGTTCATTTACAGTGGCCCCTCCAGGAGCAATAATGAATACAATGCACAGTGTTACCCACACACACAAAACATCAGGGTAACAAATGTGACACTAAAATAATGCAATAAACATTAACTAAACTACATAAAATATGTAGATAATTACATTTTTATCATGTTTCACAGTAAAATTACATGTATTGTCTTGTTAAATATATAACGATTTTTAACCCTATATAACATCATTTTTTTTTTTTACTGTAGCATTGCCACTTCCCACATCATTACCTCTCCATCAGAAAACAATGATTGAGCATTTCACTGTGGCATTTGATCCTCAGTTTGAATGTGGGTGAGCATCTGTGCTAATGGTGTAATGTATTTCTGTACTCTAGGATCTATGATTGATGCATATATCAGAAATGTTCCTTGAAAACTGCTGGTGTTAAGCTTTACCATTATACTGTGGTGAGCCCTTGTGCAGGGTCCACAGCACAAAACACATTTAAAGGCTGACAAATCCCGAAGTACGAGCAATCGTAATAGTGATGCTTTCCTTAGCAAATACCACAAATAAATTGTTCCCTCACAATGACTAAAAAGACAAGCAGTGTGTACATTACCAAAGCCTTTTTACAATGCTCAAAGAATAAACCATTTCATCTGGTGACCAACTAAATTTAATTGAGAACTAATGCATGCCTTTAAAAAAATAATAAATAAAAAAAAATTAGTCCATAGATTTTCTACGACTGCCTCCATCACTCAAGGATATTGATAATTTAAGCAATTTTAAGCAAAAAGGGTAGGGGGTGTAACCCCGGTGTCCTGGCCAAATTCCCCCATTGACCCTTATCAATCATGGCCCCCTAATGATCCCCATCCATTAATTGGCTGTATAACTCTACTCTCTCCTCTCCATCAACAGCTGGTGTGTGGTGAGAGTACTGGCGCACTATGGCTGCTGTTGCATCATCCAGGAGAATGCTACACACTGGTGGTGGTTGAGGAGAGTCTCCTGTTCACTATGTAAAAAGCATTGAGTGTAGTGTCAGAAAAGCGCTAAATAAGTGTAACGAACATACATTCATTATGTTGCATTCATTCATTTTGTTATGTATGAGTTTTGGGGGTTCCCATTATGTTGAAGAGTGGAGCTTGAGCTTAGGAAGAGAACAGGTACAAATGGCACATGGTAATGCTCTCTTCACTGAGTGGAGTGCAGTGAGTTTTGCATCTTCATTAAAGTGTCAAAGGAACGTGGTGTGACCAGCACGCTGTACAGATCAGGATGTCTCTCTTGGACAGACAAATGCATTAAGGATTTGCTTTATAGCTATTCCAAATTACATCATGTGGTAAAAGCATTCTACCTCTGTATATCATTTCAACAATAACCTTTCTCTTAAGGTTCATGGTTCAACAAGAACAAGATGGCAAGCCCCATTACTATGAATGTGTACGACACACTTGTGCAACAATGGCACTGATGTGGAACTCGATACTGTTAGTTACCTGATCTAATTTAAGGAGCAGACCTTCAATGCTTGACAGTTTGAAAACTGCAATTTCAACGAGGGCGTGTAAACTCTAAATAAACTAACAAATTTGTCTGCTGATTTTGCCTGTTTTCCATCTTATTTGGAATCAGAGAACAAACTAGAGTTCCCAAAACATTTGATCAATGAATTTAGCTAATAAATCAAAGTAATCTGTGAATCAGTTTGACAGATTCATTGAAAAGAACAGACTCAAAAGGACAGGTTTGTTCACAAATCAGACATGACTATGGCTTACAAGCAAGTTTTACTCAACATTGTCAATTCAATATTTTAAAGGCCATGCATAACAAATAAAAGTATATTCACTACAGAAATTTCCATTATTTTTAAGATGTTATCTTATTCATTTCCATGACCATGGCAACCCAAAAAATGTAATTTAGGAGACATTGCCAGTTATGTAAAGAAAAAAGTCATTTATTACTTTCATTGCATGACATAAATACTTTGTAGACTTTGAAAAGTTCTTCTTTACATCTTATTAGACTGAACCGGCCATTATAAAATAAGAACAAGCTTTGAATAAATAAGTGTAAATTCTCTCATTGTGATTCAATTTATACAGAAAAAAGTAAATTTATACACATAATTTCATTATTTTTGCTCTCTGTAAAATAAAACATCTGTATAATTTTAAAGACTCGCATCTAATTTTCAATTAATACAAAAGCAAAAAAAAAAAAGCAAAAAAAAAAAAGACATTGATGAAGAATGAGGATAGGAAGAGGGTAAAAATCAGAAAGTGAGCTCATCAAATGACAGCCTGAAAGTTGAGTCTGCAGACACCGGTCATCCGAGGAAGTGATCAACTTTTGGCTGACTCCCCATCCCACACCAAACTAAAATACATTCAGAGAGTAGCTGTAAAATCAATTCCTCAGTATCATGCCAATGTACAATCAAGCCATTCCTGAGGAACAGTCATGATATCAAAAAAGGAAGCAACCAGGAAAATGATCAAATTGACCTAACAGGCAAACTTATACTTGATCACATCATTAAATAGAAAGAAAACCTGTATACAAGACCATATATTATTTGCTGATAAGGAATCCTAATCCTTTAGCTAACATAATGTGTTAAAGTATGAAGAGTATTTTAGTTGTGAACTGTGCAACTGCAAATTGATTCGTGTCTGTTGGGTCTCCCAATACTGAAGGTGCTATAATCTATTCAGTGGACTATAAGTGTCTTAATTATATGCAGGTAAAGGTGCATTTTAAACCTTATTAATATTGATGCGTTTACAATGAATAATGGTATTGAAGAATCACAAGCCACAAGTGGGGAAAAAAGCAGGTCTCATGGACAGGTTCACAATACATGAGAATAAATTCAGTACAGGACAGGGCAGACAGGCACTCTAAAGCTGTTGTGGCTCCACTAGTTGTAAACCTGAAAAGAATCAGCTTATCTTCTTAAAGCATATGAATGAATAACTTGTAAAGGGCATTTAACAATATAAACCTCTGAACCTGTAAACACAAGTTGTGGCAAAATATGAAAACCTCTCCAAAACAACCTCTACAACATGAGAAAGTAAAAGTACAGAACAAACAACTTGCTAATTTGGCAATTTTATAACTAGAACCATCTAAAAGTGCAAACACGAAAAAAAAATCCAGAGGTTTAATATTTGGTTAACTTGATAAATGTGATGAATTTGTTTCTTACGCTTTGTAGTATTCCACATAGATTAGACTGTGGTGCATTTTGTGGTATAGAAGCTCTTGTGAATGTCTTGTAAACACAACAATGTAATGAGAGAGAATACAAAATATCAGGATATGTTGGGGGGGGGGATAGGAATGCTTAGCATTAACACAAATCATAAACACTTGGTAAAATCAAAGAGACAAAAAGAGGTATTAACTATTATCAATTATCAGAAAGAATAATGAAATAGATTCAATCAGCTAGCAGAATTAACCGTGATGTAACTCACACAATATTACTAGTCTACCTGGTCAACTTAATAAATGTTACTTCACCGGACGCATGCATGAACATGAGACACTGTGCTATGATCCTGTTAGATCTCAGATCAATTTAGTCGGTAACAACCATCTGCATTCAGGTGCAATACTCCGTTCATTTTAAAACTATAACTTTAGATCATTGCACATAATAAATTATCAAGTGTGGCGTTGCTTACAATCAATTCCAATGCGCCGCCATTTGTCACACAAAGTGCATTTTGTAATAGCTAGCACTGTTTGGTCAAAAATCATTATGCAGCACATTTATCAATGGTTCAATCTAAAGACTTGTGTTAATAGAGCAACTGCCTCAAAGGCACAAGTACCTGATCATACATGTTAAAATCTGATTAACGTTTACAATTACAGATAAAAAGTAGTGGTTGTTCAATTTATAGTGTTCTCAATGGATGAGGAAAAAAAAACAAGTGTGAAAAGGTGCAAGGGGAAAGTCATCAGAAGAGATGAGGTAGGGGCTTTAAAGTGTTCTTTTGTATCAGAGGGAAAAGCAAAAGGCTCCCATACTTTACACTGCTGTAAAAGGCAATTTCTTTACAGTTCGGTAGAAGTTACTGGAGAGAGAGAGAGAGAGAAAAAGAAAAGAACATCCCAATGTTGCACATTCATTGGCATGAGGAATAAGAGAAAATCTTCTTATTTGGAAGATGCACAAAATACTTTCAGCATATATTCAGCACATATTCTTTTTTTTGGCCATTCAACTAACCCCAAAAAGCAGCATTATTTTCTGAAAACAAAAAAACAATCAAAAACAAAAACCGTTATCTGTGCTATATTATGTCACGAAAGCATCACTGATGGTGCAGTTAGTGTTAAAGGGATAGTTCACCAAAAAAAAAAAACATTTTGTCATTATTTACTCACCCTCATGTCTTTTCAAACCAGGTTAAAAAAAATGTCATCCTCAGTCACCAATTACTTTCACTGTATGGGAAAAAAGATGCAATGAAAGTGAATGGTGACTGAGACAAACATACCGTGTAAAATCTCCTCTTGAAACAACATGAGGGTAAATAAATAATGATAGAACTTTCATTTTTGGGTGAACTATCCTTTTAATAGTATTGTCTTCATATACGTCACAGTTTTGTTATTTTCATATACATCATGTGCTCACAGTTTACATTCACTCTGGAAAAATGAGCCCATGGAACTTTGCCGGATGAAATCTTGCTAACAAGCTGTTTTTTTTTTGTTTTTTTGTTTTTTGTCATGTAAGTGTAGTTTTTGGGTGCACTTCTGTTTCACAGAATAGCCAGCTTGTTCCATGCTCCATTAAAGCAAATTCTTGAATTAAGCTCATTGTTCAAAAGCAAAGCCCTAAAAATACTTTACTCCCATAGCAATGGGGTTCTTCCTTGATGTGCTTTCTTTATGAGGCATTCTCAACCGTAATTCTGTCCATCTTGGCTTGTTCCCTGGTCAAGGCTCTTTTTCCTGCTTTGAAGGGATTGCATTGTGTTTTATGATATTTACACTTTTTTTGGATGATGATGTTAAAGTAATGTGCATGTCTCATACACTAATGGGTACTGAAGTATCAAACCTCAGTAACTCACTGTAGTGTGCTTCTGTCTCTGTGTGAGTGTGCGTAAGGTGTGCGTGAGAGCGCCGTGGTCAGATACCAGTCCGGTCACTGTAGAAAGGCGTTACGTGGAAAATGTAGCAGTGAGTGCAAACTCTCACCGGCTTCATCTGACCGTATCTAGGCAACGGGGCGGAGTGCGATGAGCATCGAGAACAGAATATCTGCAATAAAACATGCAAAAAAAAAAAACATGCAGTTTGTCAATCATCTCATTGGGTCTTTCTCACTAATAATTGCATACAGAAAAGCTTCTTACGAATGGATACATCCAAATGAATTTAAATGATGGAGAGCCAGTCCACAGCTTGCAATTTATCTCTATATACACAAGGCTATTCATACAACCTCACCTGTATAGGTGCAATGTAAGTATTGCAGCATCTCGAGTAAAGCCAAATGAGACAATATTTAAAATGAGTTAACACAATGACTACCTTTTCTGTCCTTTTACAGGCAGTCCCTCCAAGAGTTTGCGATCGCAAGAATGGTTGTATTTGCATTCAATCTCTGCATTATTTGCAGTAGCATGCTATTTTGTATAACTTTTCACGAGCTGCTCTATATGGTCCAACTCTGCGGTGTGGGTTGGTGATGGCCTCACTTAATTTGAAGTGTTCACATTCATGAAACGTGTTCTTATGATCAGCATTTCTATATTCGCTTAAATATCCCTCATTTGGATTGAACAATGTGATTAGAATCCAAGTGCTCAATCATGGTTCAATCAAATAATTGCGATTTAATAATTCTGGGTCTAATAATAATAGGCCTAATATTGAATCTTCAGTTTTGCTTTTCTTTTCAATATTTATTGTAGGTCTACTATTTTTACCTTACTGCACTGTATCATTTTTATTTCTGTATTCTTTTTTATTTTGTTAATTTGAATATTTTTTCTTATTTTTAAATTAGATTACTTTGTATTCTCACTTCTTGCTCTTAATTGGTTTTAAAATTGATTTTCTCTTGTATTTTCTTAATCTTTTATATGTAAAGCACTTTGAATTGCCTTTGTGTAAGAAATGTGCTATAGAAATGAACTTGCCTTGCTAAAATTACTCGCATTGTCAGAGTTCTAATAAGTTCATAATAAGGTTCTTACATTGAACTCATATCTCGTTTAACATCTTAAATGTATTGTATTTTTGTATTTATTATTTTTGCATGCTAGCTACTTATTCAGTTTTTATGCACTAAAATAATTACAGGCAGTTGCACTTGCACATCATTGACAGAAATTACACAAGTATACTATGATTATTTGAAGAGTTTTCACTGCAAAATAAAAACAAATGCTGCAAATGGCAATAATAATATAATTCAGTAAATAAAATTCCCACACTGAGTAAATAATGGCCACAAACTATAAAATAGTTAATGGAAGCGGGGCACCGAGATCTATTTTTTAAACAATCATAACGGAATCTAATTTACTATTTGCAAGAATAATGTAGTCAATGAGAATGCTGCAAATGATCTCCGATCATTCAGGAGGTAATGCGAGTTTAGTTTGCTTTATTTCCACAGAGCAGTTCACTCTTATGCATTCTGAACACAAATCTACAGGTTTAGTAACACACACACACACACTTGTATTAAAGAAACAAAGTCGAAAGTTTTTTTTTCCATTTTCTTTTCTTTAGGCAGCATAAACTGTATTACCAAAGCGCAATACACATTCGATAAGAGAACACACTTGGCAGCAGTATTTTGGGAACACAAGGGAATTTATTAGGCTTATTTATTATGATTATTATTATTATTGTTATTATCTTTACATTTATAATTGTCTTTAGTTCTTAATTTGTAGGCTATTAGTAATTTTTCACCCATTTTCATTGACGGATGCTTTAGGAGACGGTAAATGTTTGGATTTGGGGAGATGGTTAAATATGATTTTTTTGATCACTTAATTATTTTAATTGTCTTTTTGTCTCATTTAAAGTGCAATTTGAATTTAGAAATGTCTGTTAAGTTTTTTGTTTCAATAAATTAAAGCAAAATAAAGCAAACATATTCACTGACCCTTAGCGGGGGTTGATGATATAATCGGATATTGCAATATTTAATGCCCTGCCCAATAGAGAATTTAAATTTATCAATTGTAAAATTAAGTAATTTTACAAAGACCCGCACAAACACGTGTACTCAGTTCCATATTGCAACAAGTTACCCATTAATTGTTGTATATTTGTTAGTAAACATTAGTAAACATAGCATAGTAAACATTTTATTTTTATTGAAAACATTTTTGGAAAAAAGATATTAGTTTTTGCAATGGCTCTTTTGAAAAAACGCATCAACCAAAAATAAAAAAAATTGTCTCCTTAGTGAAAAAAGGTACCTTCAAACTCAGTGCATCTTTGCTTGACATCATGGGAAAATCAAAAGAAATCAGCCAAGACCTCAGAAAAATTTGGGGACATCCACAAGTCTGGTTCATCCTTGGGAGCAATTTTCAAATGCCTTAAGGTACTACATTTATCTATACAAACTATATATGCAAGTATAAACACTATGGGACCACACAGCCATTATACCGCTCAGGAAGGAGACTCATTCAGTCTTCTAGAGATTAATGTAGTTTGGTGCGAAAAGTACAAATCGATCCCAGAACAACAGCAAAGGGACCTTGTGAAGATGCTGGAGGAAACAGGTTGACAAGTATCTATATCCACAGTAAAACTTGTCCTATATGGACATAAACTGAAAGGCTGCTCAGCAAGGAAGAAGCCACTGCTCCAAAACCACCATAAAACAGCCAGACTACAGGTTGCAAGTGCACATGGGGACAAAGATCTTACTTTCTGGAGAAATGTCCTCTGGACTAATGAAACAATAATTTAACTGTTTGGCCATAATGACCATTGTTATGTTTGGAGGAAAAAGGGTGAGGCCTGCAAGCCGAAGAACACCATCCCAACCGTGAAGCACTAAATCTAGGATTAAATGTCAGGAACTGCAAAAAACTTTAAATGTTTAAATAAGTTTAAATGTATTTGGCCAAGTTCTACATAAACGTCTGACTTCAACTGCATATATACATCTTTAAAATGAAACTGTGAGCTTATTAATAAAAATCTCAAATTTCTGTGAAAATGTTCATACACTAGTTTTTTGAACAAATACCTGTGTCTGCATGGTTAGTAATGAGATCCATAATGAATTTAAAGCAGAACGCTATTTGTTTGGGTTTGGAGAGTGGACTGTCATACCTTTCCACAGCTCCTACAGTGATGTTTCCTTCTGATGACGGTGAACGGAGCCTTACATGCAATGCAGGAATTACACGCTTCATCCGGAACCCATTCAGGAGGATCTAATGAGGAAAGAGCAGAGAATGAGTAAGCTAGTATTAATACACATAAAAACACAGAATGCATAATTTTATGTAAAACAGTTAATTTTTAATTAGACAAAATATTTCACTACATTTTGAACTTAGTGAAAATAAAGGAATTATATTAAGAATCAACATTTTGACCCGCATCTTGAATTAAATTTGTCACGGAGCTCGTCTCCAAGCATTCTGGGATTGCCTTATGAGTTGATCACACTGACAATGAGTTACAGCAACACAAAGCCCAGAAGTCATTCATTTTCAATTATAGTTGGCAATTAATGCAACTGTGACGAGGAGGGCGTGGCCAAGATGCAGCACGGCCAGCGCTGAATCAGCCGATCAGTGGGAGAGCGAGATAAGGGGCAGCCAATGATGCAGGTTCGAGAGAGGCATGCGGCCACGTTGCATGCGTGTTGGTTTATGTTTGTTTTATGTTGAGTTTCTTATTAAACTTTGTTTTCTGCTCAGCCGGTTCCCGCCTCCTCCTTGCCCACCCTTTACCTGTTATTAGCAACAATATTGAGCAGAGTGTGGTGACGGTTAAAAAGAGTGCATACATGCAACTCAAGTGATTCCATGTGTTATATACTGTAGTTGGACTGTGCAGTCAAGGAAGTAAGCCTACAGACATTTTTGAATTCTTCATAATTATGTTGCTTACCTTTTGGAGAATTTGTGCATTTGTTTTAACGTTATCTATTTATCTTTGTAGCTCACTAGGTTTTTGGAATAGAGCAATTTCATGTAAACCAAATAAAAGTCTCTGTAATGTGTTAGCATATATAAAGATAATAATATACAGATAGTGTACTGTACTAACCTTCAAACTGTCCCTCTCGGGCTTTGGCAGCGAGTTCTGATGAAGAGATGGTCTCCTGGCAGAGAGCACAGTCCTCCAGTACTGCACTGCCCAGACATGGGCCTGAGGTGCGTATCAAACAGCTCATTAAACCAGTGATCCCTGACATCAAGTAATAAAACATGCAGTTGTGTATCTGTACAATTCCAAAATGAGCTTCACTGACCTTTCTTGGGCTTCTCGTTGTCCCCTTGCTCTGATTTTGTAGCCATTACCTCAAACAGAGTCTTTAAGATGCTCCGCAGATCACTGGCATAATTTGTTTGCAATTGATCAGCCACACCTTCAGATATTTGAAATGAATCAGCCACAGTCAGTGTAATTCAGAGGTGGTATTTATAGGTTTTACCATGCACTTAGCAATGTTTGACATTCATGTTTTAGAATTAATCATTTAATCTAAATCAGAATTAATCATAAAAACTGGTTTTGCCTTTGTTAAAGAGGATTATCATTAAGAAGTGTTCAAAACACTTATTGTCTAACAAACTGGTTGCTTCTTAAAGGAACAGTTTGCCCAAAAATGAACAAACCCTGATGTCTTCCTTAACGAGTATGATTTTCTGACTTCCGTGGAACAAAAAAGAAAAAGTAGAATGTTCATGCTTCTCTTTTCTATTCAATGATCAGGGGCTCCAAACAGGAAAAAAACAGCATACAAAAGCATAACAGTGGTCCATATGACTCATGCGCAGCTTGAGCATTCTGCAAATGAACCCCTTTTGAGTTCCAAGTAAGAATAAGTCATTCAAGGTTTTGGAACAACATGAGGTTAAATGATGATGAATTTTCTTTTTGAATGACCTTTTCCTTTAAGACTGGTTTACAAACTCCCTTATTTGATGCACCCAGGTTAGGTCATGGATTACTCTACCAATCATCTAATGAGTAAATTCAGATCTGTTAAATAAGGGAAGCATCCAAATGTGCAGTGCTGGTCAAGAGATTAGAATACTCTATAATGACTTGACATTTTTAAGATGACCTGGACAACTGAGCACATTTGTCTTGTGTGACATTGTGAAGGCTTTAGTAGACAATGAATTCCACAAATCATCAGGTGACATACCTGATATGCAGACAAAAAGCCGGTGAATGAGGTCACTACTACTATGGAAACGGGAGCGAATTTTATTGTGAGCAGCGAGTTTGGCGGCCTGCAAAGCCACATGGATCTCCTGGTGATCCAGATCTTCAGACATGTCCGAGCTGGTAAGACTACCTACGGGGCTGAAAGGGAAGAGTATTACAGTAAATATTTAACAATAAGAATAATAATGAAAAAATACCCTCTCTTCTTGCTCAAACTTACAAAATGAACATAAGCAACAAAAAGTTATTACGACCAAGTAAATGCTTTTTATTAAAAAAAAAAAAACCCTATTATTTTTAAGGTGAATTGTGCAGTTTTATCGGTTCCCAACAGCAAAGGAAACACTATGGGCTTTTTGCAATTATTTACTGGACTCATAGATTAAGTTCCTTTTTAGAAAGGAAATAAAGAAATAAAATACTGTAGTAAAAATGCTTACATATTCTACCTTGACCCATCACCTAAAGTGTTTACCTGGGTGTGTATGAACTTGATAAACTGCATGAAGTGACAGATACACTCTCAACGTCACTGCTGGGGACAGAACTGAGGGGGGACTCCTGAGAACTGCAGCGCACCATTCCACAAAACATGCAGGGGCAACAGATGGAAATGAAAAACAAAAACTCCAAACAATGACAACCTTGATAAAAAAACCCTCATACACAAAAAAAAGGTCAACAAAACTTTTCAAAAATGGAAATCAGAAAACCCAATTCAATTCATTAGAGAAATTGTTCACCCAAACATGAAATTGCAATCATTATTTACTCACCGGAGAGTTTTCCCATACCCGACTGTTATTTTTTTTGTGCGTTTTCACCAAAACACAAAAAAAAAGCTTCATTGATTGAAGTAGTTCCTAAAACTCCGTAATAGCTTAGTGTGAGAAACAAACTAAAATTTGAGTCATTACTCACTGATAATTTTCCCTCCCTGAAATTTTGCACCTATTAATCTGGTTTGACATCATGAAGTTTGGATACGAGAGGCAGCATGTGAAAATTATCAGCGAATAAAGACTTAAGTGTTAGTCTGTTCACAATATCGCTTCAGAAGACTTGGAATATCGCATTTTTATAATGTTCGTTTTTTTTTCATTTTTATACTATAGCTTGACAGCTGGTAGTCAGCACAAATGGCCGTTGTATGGAAAGAAAAAAAGAAAAGTAAATTTTTTTTTTTTTTTTGTCTTTCAAGAAACAAATAACAACAGTACACTGGTTTGGAATGCGTAAGTAATGACTGAATTTTCATTTTTGAGTGAACCATTCATGGTTCATTCATGAAATCTCACCCTTTTGCACAGCAATGCAAGCTTTTAAACACAAACAAACCTAGAGCTCTTTTTGTTATCTTCTTTGGACTGTTTTCCAAAACCCTCTGATCTCCCTTTTGCTGTATTGTTGGGTTGCATTCGGCATCCCGTGTCACGATGGGTGCAGCTAGGTCCTCCCTCCCCTTGACCTGAGCCTCGATTATCCTGAGCCAGAAGAACTCCTGCCAGGCATTTCTCACAGCTGGCATATGGGGGACAGTCCTGACTGCCACTGTCCTCTATCACTGGATTCTGCATGGGACAGTGTGAGGTGAGGTGACCCTGGGAAGGGGGTAGGGTGAGCGGTAAATGCCCATTGCCCTTCCCTGGGCTGCCAGCAGCAACAGCTGTTTGGATGACAGTGCTTGTGATGGTGAGCTTGTGTTTATCAAACCCTAGTGCCATGCCCCGTCCAGCGGGCTCCATGGCGGCACCGTCCTCGGCGTTGTCAACGCATCCGCCAGCACAGCACACACAGGAGTTAAGCAGGCACTGAGTGGCAACTAAAGCCCCACCCTCGATGGGCTCTGGACCATCCGCTGAATGAGGTAAGTCCATGGCCAAGTCGGACAAGCTTGGAGAACGTGGGTTAAAAATCACTGTGGCGGACAGTTTCATTCCACCAGTGCGATTGGCGATCTCTTCCGCAGCCTCTACGTAGTTCTCCTCGTGCAACATTTCCCAGCCATTTACCAGGGGCGATCGATCAGAGCTCCCTACGGACTGGCAGTCAAGATTGGTGGCATCGCTTGATTGGCAGACTGTCAACCAACCGTTACAGGATGAATCACTCAAATGGGCGGGTCTAGAGTGCTCAGGGGATCTCAGGCATACGGTAGGAAGGGGAAGCTTTCCGTGGGAAAGCTCACTACTTACACGTTCCCCTACAACTCCTCCGGCCTCCAAGTCCTCCATGAAGAACACTCTATCATCATCTTGATAGGAGCCCGGGACTCTCTGAGGAGAGGCCTGAGTGCTGGAAGCCGCACTGGAACCCTCCAAACTGCTTCCTCCGTAGGGTCGAGGGTGGTAGGCCGGAGATTGAATCTGACTCGGAGGGGAAAGCAAAGTGGACATTTCATCGCCAACTTGATGCACCATCATATTGAGCTGCTCTATCTCTTCTTCATCATACTGCATGGAGCATGCCAAATCTACATCCGTGCCCTTATCCTCCTCTTTGCTTTCAGAAGGGGTTTCCTGTAGCCCCTTTCCTCCCTCCTCCTCCTCCTCCTCCTCCTTCCATTCAGCATCCTCTTTCTGGGTTACACAGAGTGTGAGGTCCACTACCTCGTCTTGAATTGCATCATCCTTCTCCATGGTTTCTATCTGGCTCTCAGGACCAGAGGAAGTACTGGAACTACCAGGAAACTCTCCTTCCTGAGAGATGCAGAGGCTACGCTCCAGCGTCATGAGCTCTTCATCTGTTAGAGTCTGCAGTAGGTCCCTGACATGAAGAACACAAACATGAACTTCACAAACCTGCCTGTTGCTTAGTCATTTTAAGAGTTTATTTTTAAAATCCCAATCCTATAAACCAAAAATTAACAAGTTACTGAAATCAGGGCTGCCTACCACCATGAATACTTTATTTGAATAAAGTGAACAATACTGTGGCACGGTGGAGGGCGGGGCCGGGTCGTGATCCAACACATCCGGTCCCGCCCTCCACCGTGCCACAAATACGAAGCCAAAATAACAAAAAACAAACAAATCAAAACCACACACAAAAACAAAATATTCACTATCATGTTATGAAGTTTCACTTTATAAAAAATATACATGTGCCCGAGCAGCACAGAAAATTCTCTAGCTACACCTGCATCAGATAATCCCCAAACAGGCAATGTTGTTCAGAGGTTAACATGATTGGCTATGAACAGCACCTTATTTTTCTTAGCAAAGTGCGAAAAGGCCGGAAGAGTTCGGACATGTCCTCTGGTTTGCGGTCCAGGTTGAGAGGCCCTTCAGAGTAGATAACAAGGCCACTAATAAGAGAGCATTTAACAAAGGTTACCATTACCACATGAGCATGACATATACAGTGTGAGGACAATAAACACATGTAGAAAATGAGTACTATAGGAGAGATTTAGATGCGGATCATGACATGAAGAGAACAGATGATTAGTGTGACATATCACTTACCAGACAATGGCAAGTCTAGGGATTGTAAACATGAGTGCTGGCTCGTAGTCGTCAATCATGTCTTGTGTAAGATACTCAAGCTTCAGGGCCCTTGAGAGAAGAAAAGTGTACCACATCTTTTTTTTTATTGATGCTGTGCTTTTCAATATCAACTGATGTTTCATTAACCTTTCCTTTTAACCTCGTTTAGTAGTGCATGAAAATGTAGGCTACACTTTCTTGGTCTATAAATAGGACATCCATTTTGATCTTACACTGTGAATATTCACCTTTCAACTGTCTCACAGAAGAGCACGATCACCTCTTGCTGGATGTAATACTCTTTAGGAGACTTTACAGGCACCATGGCTGACACGTAACTACAGGAAACAGACAGAACCATGATAAGATTACATAATTGGAACAACAAAATCTTGGGTAATCAATACAATTTTAATCATACTTTTATGTGCAATTTGTTTGATAATACATTAGTACAAATAAAGATCAACAAATTATAAACTGCATAAATGCACTCGGGCTCTGCACTTTTGGACCAATGAATTTCCATGACTTTTCCAGTTGTTTGTGATAAGTAGAAAAGGAGTTTTAGAAATAATTTTAGACAGAGAACTCGCAAAAAGCAAATTCTATCCAGGCAATAAAATATTTTTGATCAGATCATTACTAGAAAAACATAAAATCACTATAGAAACTACTTTTCAAAGCCCTCTTAAAGGAATATTCTGGGATCAATATAAGTTAAGCTCAATCGGCAGCATTTGTGGCACAATGTTGATTACCACAAAAATTTATTTTGACTGTGACATTTACAATGAAAATGATTGAGGCCAATTTCCTGAAGGTTTTAAAAGGCAGAAATGTTAAACTTACAATTTTATAAACGCACTTAAATTATTCAGTTAAAACTTGTGTATTATTTGGTCTGTAACGTTGTTTAAATAGTTGCTTTTACAGTTGTTTTTGGGTTAACACCATTACATCTTCATGGCACTTTAGAGTTGTTAAATTAAATATATCTTTAGACAGAAAATGTTAGTAAGGGATTTTATCACACTAAAATCATGTTAACACGCATATTGTTTAAGTCTTGTTTTTTACACTTTATTCTTGAAACAAACAGTTTAAATGTTCACGGATTGGCACAATTCACTTCCATTGTACTTGCCTCACTTGAACCCATATTTAGCTTCTTTTTTTTTTAAAGAAAAAGAGGGAAATGTGGCCTGGGTAGCTCAACGAGTAAAGACACTGACTACCACCCCTGGAGTCGCAAGTTCGAATCCAGGGCGTGCTGAGTGACTCCAGTCAGGTCTCCTAAGCAACCAAATTGGCCTGGTTGCTAGGGAGGGTTGAGTCACATGGGGTAACCTCCTCATGGTCACTATAATGTGGTTCTCGCTCTCGCTGGGGCACGTGGCGAGTTGTGCGTGGATGCCGTGGAGAATAGCGTGAAGCCTCCACACGTGCCATGTCTCCGCGGTAACGTGCTCAAGCCATAATCAATAAGACGCATGGATTGACGGTCTCAGATGCGGAGGCAACTGAGATTCGTCCTCCACCACCAGGATTGAGGCGAGTCAATACGCCACCACGATGACTTAGAGCATTGGGAATTCCAAATTGGGCAGAAAAGGGGAGAAAATAAAAAAGAAAAAACTAAAAAAAGAGGGAAAAGTCTACATTTATTTTTGTTGTAATCAACATTATGCCACAAAGTAATCAATATGTTTCCAGGCCTGGAAATCCAAATTTTAAAATGCCCTGGCATTTCCTGTTTTTTCATGACCGTGGGAACCCTGCAAATAAGTGGATGATGCCAAAAGCAAAATTTATTTGCAAAGGTGCCCCATCTCAAGTTACCTGAGCTCAAACTCAGCAAAAAGGCTGTCGAACTGTCGCAAAGCTTCCCTCATGCGGTCGGTGTAGTTGTTGAGATCTCGTAGTGCTTGGTCTCGGGTGATGTTGCGTACTTCCTCTAGGCTGCGGGTGAGGTCTTTGGCCAGAGGCCGCATGGCCATGCTCTCGATTTCACGATTCATGATGATCGATCCTGCAGCCAGACACTGTGAAGAGGACAGATAACAACTATTACTGCCTCTAACAGGTTACAGCCCGAGTCGTGCCCACAAATTATGTGGTTTCTTAGCCAAACAGCTTTGTTACTCAATTGGTAAAATCTGGTAATTGAATATTGTTTTGCAGTAAAGTCCAGGGGGCTCATTTATAAAACGTACGTACGATCAGATTTGATCCTAAATTCCATGGATTTGACGTCAAATATAAGAAATAAATCAGGATTTATAAAGGCCGAAACTGACATGAAAACGTTCTTATGCATATGTCAACTTATAAGCATGCATACATACGTTTTTTTTGTGCTTATGCTCCAGTATGCGCTGATTTTTTATTTTATTTTCAGTGATGCAAATAAGAATCAGTGACTGACTGAATATATGAATAAATTAGTGAGCACATTTACTTATTCATCACTCAGCGTCTTGTCTGCTGTTGTTGGGGACATAAATAAAAACAAATGATTTGACTAAAATGCAGCATAATCAATTGCAAGAGCAAGCAGAGAATAGCAGGAAAAGAACACGCATGTAGTTTATACAGAACCCGATTGCCATGTAGACTGTGAATTTTTAATTATACTGTATGTAAAACAGCATGCAAACCTCTTCTTGGAAAAGAAGGTTGGTTGATGAATGGAATGGATTTACAGTAAACGCGGTCAATGAATGGATTTATTATTGATAATGAAAACAAATAACTGATGAGTTGTTGAAGGCTACATTATATGGGCAGACAAGAAGCTGCACTCCCGCAATAACATCCCATATGAATGAATGAATAATTTGCTTATGTACTTTTATTGTATTCTGTCTCACCATGTTATGATATTTATGGGTGTTCTGTAGGTGGAGTCCATGCATTCTTTCATGTGCACATATTTTTAAGATGAATTGAGATTTACTAAATGGGATGCATTTAGGAAAATGTACAAAAATTCAGCTGATAATTATAAAAGTGCCCCAATATTTAACATGTGGGGATAAAAATGCCCCAATGGCGATTTTCTGTACTATTCTATGATTTATTGCCTTTGCAGTCACTATAGCCTATAAATGTGAGATTAAGAATGTGGGTGAATTAATTGATTAAATTCAAAGACAAGCACGCTGTTTTTATGTATACAGTTTTTTGACACTCTAGTCAATAATCAAGTCCTTTACAAAGATATATAGGGAAGATTGTTATAGAGAGTAGTTAGCACTACCTCTGCTCCAAACCACAGCTGCCCGGCCAGGTTGTCATGGCGGATCTCTTCAGGGAACTTCACACAAAAGTCTCTGTTGGCTCGGTCTTCAGGTATGCACTCATCCATAATCTGATTTATGATGTTCAATACATTGTCCTGTACAAATAATGAGCAGAAGCAAGATGCAGAGTTAGAACACTTATTGCACAGAAACAAGAATTAAAAATTGGTTTTAACCATTTAAAGTCATTGGAAAATTGGCTCGCATTTCAAGGTGTCATGATATGCCTTTTTAGCATTTTAATATGTTCCTTGAGGTTCACTTATATTATTAGTAACGTTTTTTGCGCATATTCATTTTTCAAATATTAATTTGGGAAAAAATTATAATTTTCAATTATAAAGTGACTGACCTGGCAGGAGCGGAACTGGTTGACCAGCAAGGTGCACCTCTGAGGGTCTTTTCTGCCATCCAGACTGTCCAGCTCAGTGGCCACCTGGTTCAGTTCCTCATCTGCATAATAGAACTGGGCCAGCAGCTGTGGATCTGACCTCTGTGTGGAGGAAGAAAAAGGAACACGGTAAACAGATGGTCATTCTTGATTTAAATCAAGAATGAAATACTCAAACAATGTAATGATATGTTGGCAAGTATAATGTGAGGCTTGCTCTCTAGTGGAAAAATTCTACTTTTAAATTCTCTACTTTGCATATCTTGCAACAAAAGTCATCCACAAACATCCGTAGGGCATGTAAGCTAGTGAATGACTTCAGTTCGACTACAGTTGCCAATTTCAGAACAGTCCTGTTTACTATTTTTCTACTAAGGGAAACATTACTAAACAACTACATTATTAGGTTTTCTAAAGACAAAGCGAGTTGTGCTCAGGGCCATAGCCAGGGTTTGAAAATTAGTGAGGTCCATGGTGAGGTGTCAAGACTTTTACCAAAATAACACCTGCAAGCGCAACATATCCTATACATCAAAATTAAAGGACAGAAACCAATAATAATACTGAATTTTTGTCACAAATGATCATCGTGGCACATTTGAAAATAAAGCATTGATTTTGAGTTTGGAAGCAACATTTACTCATTAACTACAGAAAAACAGCTAAAGTTAATTAACAAGTAATTTATTTAGGGCTATGTTAACTCTGTTACATATTAATATTATCCAAAATAATCAATTGTTTTCATTTTTACAGACTCTTCATTATTTAAAGGTGCACTCAGTCATTTTTTCCCCTTTAAAAAAGTTTTACTCCAGAAGAAATGAATTATAATTTTGAAACATATGTATAAAATCATGAGCACTCACATGAGATGAGGACTCTGGTCATATCAGTAACCTTATAAAAGATGTTTTATTCTACATGTGGGTCCCTCATGGGGGGGGCTGCCGTTTTAAAAAAAAAAAAAAAAAAAAAAATCACATGACCATCTGAATTCGGCTGGCTTAATCTCAGTAACCATCTTGTTATTGGACACTTTTATTCCTGGATTAAATTAATCATGGTTGATAGTGAATTTCTACAACGGCATCTGTATCTGAAAACAGCTAATTTTGAATGATGCTGCATCCACAACACTAGGTGTCGCTGTAAGTCGAAGACGACATGAGCACTCTTACTGAGTGTAAGCTACATTTAATTCACAATTTTCAATTAAAGTTCATTAGAAATAAACATTTAAAAAGGAGCAAAAGTCATAGCGTAATTCATGTGTGTCCACGCTTTAAAGCTTTTTTGTTAAATTCTGCTTCAATAGTTGCATTTATGACAATTTACCATTGTTCGTTCATAGTATCCAGAGTTTAACTATGGTATTAGTAAGATCAGGTTAATCACAGGTAAAAAAAAAAAGATCATCGTGGTTAGATGTAATTACTGTAATTAATTAGTAAAAAAAAATAAAACATAAAAAAATATAATAATAATAATAATAATAATAATAATAATCATCATCATCTATGGAATTAGTAATAAAAAAAATATACTAAACACAAATAATAAAAACAACCTCCATAAAAGTGACTCATTGCCCTAATATACAATATTTCATATTTTTGTAGGCTAATAATATTAACATTTATTACAAATATATACACTATTTCTGGCAAGATACCATACCTACTGTTACCATACATACCTAATGTTACTACAGTAACTGTCAGGTATATTTCTATAAGGGTGCTGATTTGTGGAATGAAAAGCCTGTAATTATCGTTGTGAATGGAACAATGTTTTCCTGTTTACCTCGTCACTGTAGTTTAATATGACGGGCTATTTGATCTAGTTTCAACTAGCTTCTGCACAGAGCCTTTAAGTGTCTTGTACCAGATGGGTTTATAACAGAGAATTCTGTGTCAAATTCAAATGGGTCGCACGCGACTCGCACGGTGTTAACCTCAGGACAGCACGCAGCAAGCGCAGAGCAAGTTCATCAGATTAGGGAGACCGGCCCACTTTTACTATGTTCTGCCGGCAAATACGCTGCACAACTTCTGGTAGATCCATTTCATCACATTCTTGTAGTATTTGCGGACACTAAAGAATCCAGCCAACTGTCTAAATTACACTATACATGCATGCATGCATGCATGCATGCAGACACTCAAAGGAATTATCAATTTTTTTTTATTCAGTCATTATTCAGTACATAGCATCAACATTTATTTTTGAATATGAAAAAATAACCGAGGTCCAGACCTCATGACCTCATAGCTGGCTAGTGGCTACGGCCGTGGCTGCACTTGCCTGTTCAAAATTTGCAACTACAATTCCTTGTCCTTTTGGTGGCTTCCAGGGCATTGCTAAATGGTTGATGAGGTGTTCCAAGTGTTGGTTGCTAGGGTGTTCTGGGTGGAGTGATGGTGGCATAGTGGGCTAAAGCACATAACTGTTAATCAGAAAGTCGCTGGTTTGATCCCCACAGCCACCACCATTGTGTCCTTGAGCAAGACACTTAACTCCAGGTTGCTCTTGGGGGGTTGTCCCTGTAATAAGTGCACTGTAAGTCGCTTTGGATAAAAGCGTCTGCACAAAGGCATAAATGTGAATGCTAACTAGGTGGTTACTTGCTGACCCAAGACAAAGGAGCCTATCCCAAAGTCTCTATGGCTTGTGCTCCCTCTTTCAATGCGAGTCTATGGGATTTTGTCACCCATTTTATTTTCTGCAGATCTCATTCATGCCTGTAGCACAAACGATGTGGAACATTCAAAAAGTTAAAGGAATAGTTTACCCAAAAATGTAAATTATCATCCTATCTCAGATGTGAATGACTTTCTTCTGCAGAACACAAATGAAGATGTTTAGAAGACTATCTCAGCTCTGTAGTTCCTCACAATGGTAAATAGTGACTAAAATTTGAAGCACCAAAAAGCACAAAGGCAGAATAAAAGTAATCCATACAACTCCAGTGGTTTAATCAATGTCTTGTGGAGTGATCCAATCAGTTTTGGCTGAGAAAACTAAAATATAACTCCTTTTACACTGTATATATTGACATCAGCAGTCTCCTTGGCGATCATGATTACAAGCTTGATTACATGTCCTAGTGCCATCTAGGGCTCTGCACATGTGTCAAGTGCTGGGAAGAGCAAATTGAGATTGAAATCATGATGGTGTCTAGAGACTGCAATGGCAAGATGTACAGTAAAAAGTTATATGTTGGTCTGTACTCACCCAAAATTGGTTAGATCGCATAAGATATTGATTAAACCAATGCAGTCGTATGTATTACTTTTATGCTGCCCTTTTTGGAGATTTTAGTCATTCACTTGCATTGTATAGGCCTAGAGAGCCGAGATATTCTTAAAAAAATCAGTTTGTGTTCAATAGAACCAAGAAAGAAATTAACATCTGGAATGGCATGAGGATATTAAGTAAATTAGATCATTTTAATTTTTGGATGAACAATCCCTCTAACACTTAGAGGTTTGGTGAAATTCCTAACCTTAAAAGGATAGTTTATCAAAACAATTAAAATTGTCAATTTACTCCTCATGTTATCCCAAACATGTATGATATTCTTTCTTCAACTGAACACAATAGGACATGTTAGGCTGAATGACTGGCTCAGTAACCATTCAATTTTAATGTATGGGGGGAAAAAATTAATTTGCATGTGAAGTGGCACATGGACTACAGCTGAGTCTAAGCTGATTTGAGCATGCAGGTCAGCTCATAAGCTCTATGATTCCCATGTATTAAAAAACAAACCACCAGAGACATAATCAGAAAACAATTGTGCAAATGTGGAGCTAAATATTTGTGTTTTGCACACAGTACTGACAAATGTGGAAGACCTATATTAAACTAATCATTGTGAAGTTGAATGATCATGAGGAATCATGGGTTGAGAGGTTCAACAGGCTTCAAAGTTATAAATAAAAAGATTTATGGTTACATTCAAGATATCAAATTAGAACAACACTGATAATAATAATAAAAAAAACACCCGCACTGACAAACATTGACATTGCTTCTAGCTTGGTCCAAATGTGCTGTAGATTTCTACATACCGTACTTTTTTCTATTTATTACTTTTTTTTATTATTCTGTAAGCTAGTGTTTGATGCCATAATTCAGTCTTGAAAACATGCGCTGTTTGTTAAGAATATATCCAAGTGAGTCACAGTCAATGAGGCAGAACTGTACCCATGGGCCACGGATGCTTCTTTGGAAACAATTAGTGTTTGCACATCTCATGGGGTACCCTGGGTTTAATCCATCAAAACACTTTCCTGCTGCAACATTATTCAGATTTTTTTCATTTGCTTATCCCAGATTATTATAAAAATCTCAGATATCACCCATTGAACTATTTGCAAGACTTTACATTTTAACAATATTAATTTTAACCCTTAAACGCATACCTCGGGTCTTTAGTAACCAGTGACCTCATTCCACCCCTGTACCTGTACTTTTTTGGAGTTCTGTCTACACCTCTTTAATATTCCTCAATCTTTCTCTAATAAAGTGTAGCACAAACAAACAAAAAAAAAGCAAATAAATATATATATAGTTTAGGACAGTTAGGATCACTATATTTAAAGAATGGGAAATGTCAGAATAATAGTAGAGAGAATGATTTATATTGGCTTATATTTCTTTCATCACATTCCCAGTGGATCAGAAGTTTATGGTTTGTTAGTATTTGGTAGCATTGCCTAAATTGTTTAACTTGGGTCAAACATTTTGGGTAGCCTTCCTGAAACTTCTCACAGTAAGTTGGTGGAATTTTGTCCCATTCCTCCAGACAGAACTGGTGTAACTGGGTCAGGTTTGTAGGCCTCCTTGTTTGCACACGCTTTTTCATTTCTGCCAACAAATTTTCTATTGGATTGAGGTCAGGGCTTTGTGGTGGCCACTCCAATACCTTGAGTTTGTTGCCCTTAAGCCATTTTGCCACCACTTTGGAGGTATGCTTGGGGTCATTGTCCAATTGGAAGACACATTTGTGACCAAGCTTTAACTTCCTGGCTGATGTCTTGAGATGTTGCTTCAATATAAATCCACATAAATTTCCTTCCTCATGATTCCATTTATTTTGCAGTGCCTCCTGCAGCAAAGCACCCCCACAACATGATGCTGCCACCCCCATGCTTCATGCTTGGGATGGTGTTTTTCAACTTGCAAGCCTCACCCTTTTTCCTCCAAACATAATGATGATCATCAGTGTTTCCCACAGGATTTTGTGAGACTATGGGGGGGTGGACCTCCAACCCTCTATGGGGGTCTGGGGGTATGCTCCCCCGTAAGAACTTTTTAAAATTTTAAAGTTAAATACTTCCATCTGGTGCACTTTGAGTGTAAAATTAAGAGGCTATTTTTGTGCTCTTGTAAACAATTGTGTGCTCTTAAATCTGCAGTAGGCAACTTTGAAATAAACTGAACAAGCAACGTTAAAATTCGCCAGTTACTCCTGTTTACTTACTCTGCTTACTAGCCTGCATTACGTTAGCTGTCTCTTCCTCATCTGGGTTAAAAAATATTTTTGTATGCTCATTCTGAAAAGCAGGGTACAAACTAGGGATGCCAGGTTCAGATTTTTATCTTTTAACGTTACCTCAGACTGCTAAAGATAGCTAGCTAGCAGAAGCTGAAGCCGCAAGCAGTGTAACAATTATTATTTATTATATATTATATTATTATATATATATTATATATTAATTATATATAATATATATATTATTATATATAATTATTATTATTATATAATACAATTATTATTTGATTATTTTTAAACACGATAAAGAATCATATCTTATCTAATTCCACAACAGGGCTCCAAACAAAAAAAAAAAAAAAAAAAAATCAATTAAGGAGCGATTGGCTCCTATAGGGGGAAAAAAACAGGCGCCAAATTTTTTTCATTTTTAACTCCTTCCATTCCTTTTCGTCCCGCAGCTCGCTAACAGTGTAGTCTGTGGAGCATTCTTCGCAATTTTGTGATCACGTGCATTTTTTATGCTTGTTACTGTCACCGTGTTTTCTAACAGTCTCTTTTTTGAAATGGTTAGTTCCTGCAATGAACTCCGTTTTCCCCGCTATTTCTTTGATATAAACTTTTGTAATGTATCTCGGGAAATGTAATGCAAATTTTAAAATCAAAGGGAGTAAACTTTTACTGTCGCCAATGGCGACCTTGACAGAAATTACACTCACAAATAAATTTATTTGGTCACAAATGCGACCATTTTTAGTCGCAGTTTGGAGCCCTGCACAAGGATGATGATTTATCGACTTTATAGACATTACATTTTTATCGTCTGTTAATGCTGAACTTCTGTAAAGCTGCTTTGAAACGATGTGTGTTGTGAAAGGCGCTATACAAATAAAATTGACTTGACTTGACTTGTAACGTTATGCCAATTAAACTGGTAATGCTAAAATTAATTTACGTTAATCATCATGATTCTAACTTCGGCAGTAGTATTAACTGTTTGCTCTTGTACACTGGTGATGGTAAATTTTGTGTGGAGTAGTGTATAAATGCAGTGAATACATTTAATGTTAGTTAACGTTACTTCCCTCAAAGATTTGTTGCTCTCCTCAACCAAATAACATTAGACAGATCTAGGAATACTCCAGTGCATATATCTGCAAGTGTGCGTGAGCGTGCGAGTTTACAGCAGCGGGTGCATCACAACCTTTTATTTATGTTATTATGAGACTGAGAAATGCAAAAATATTTTAGATGAGAAGTGTAAAAAGGTTTTCGGATCATTATGAGACCGTGGTGGGGCAAATTAGACTGTGGCGGGCCACCAGAGTCTGGGAAACACTGGTCATTATGGCGAAACTGTTACATTTTTGTTTCATTAGTCCAGAGGACATTTCACCAAAAAGTACGATCTTGCTCCCCATGTGCACTTGCAAACTGTAGTCTGGCTTTTTATGGTGGTTTTGGAGCAGTGGCTTCTTCCTTGATGAGCAGCCTTCCAGGTTATGTCGATATAGGCCTCGCTTTACTGTGGATATAGATACTTGTCTACCTGTTTCCTCCAGAATCTTCACAAGGTCCTTTGCTGTTGTTCTGGGATTGATTTGCACTTTTCACACCAAACTACATTAATCTCTAGAAGACTGAATGCGTCTCCTTCCTGAGCGGTATTATGGCTGCGTGGTTCCATAGTGTTTACACTTGTATACTATTGTTTGTACGGATTAACGTGGTACCTTCCCGCACATTTAAATTGCTCCCAAAGATGAACCAGACTTGTGGAGGTCCATAATTATTTTTTCTTGGCTGGTTTCTTTTGATTGTCCCATTATGTCAAGCAAAGAGGCACTCAGTTTGAAGGTAGGCCTTAAATACATCCACAGGTACACCTCTAATCAGAAGCTAATTGTCTAAAGGCATGACATCGTTTTCTGGAATTGTCCAAGCTGCTTAAAGGCACAGTTAACTTAGTGTATGTAAACTTCTGACCCACTGGAATTGTGATATAGTCAATTGAAAGTGAAACAATCTGTCTGTAAATATTTTTTGGAAAACGACTCATGTCATGCACAAAGTAGATGTCCTAAACAACCTGCCAAAACTATAGTTTGCTACTATTAAATCTGTGGAGTTGTTAAAAAATTTATTTGAATGACTTCAACCCAATTGTATGTAAACCTTGGACTTCAACTGTAGATACACTGCTAGGCCAAAAAAAAAAAAACAAGTCACTGTTTTGATTTAAAGTGGTGTGATCTTGGGTTGCTTCAATTGGTCAGGTCTAGGCTCAGCAATGTTATGCAGCAATAACATTAAGTCAGCTGACTACCTGAATGACCAGGTTATCCCATCAATTGATTTTTTTCTTCCCTGATGGTACGGACATATTCCAGGATGACAATGCCAAGATTCATCGGGCTCAAATTGTGAAAGAGTGATTCAGGGAGCATGAGGAATCATTTTACACATGAATCGGCCACCACAGATTCCTGACCTTAACCCCATTGAAAGTCTTTGGGTTATGCTGGAGAAGACTTTACGGAGTGGTCCGACTCTCCCGTCATCAATGCAAGAGCTTGGCCAAAAGTGTATGCAACTCTGGCCAGAAATAAATGTTGTGATGTTACATAAGGTTGTCAAAACAATGCCATGATGAATGTGTGCTGTAATCAAAGCTAAAGACAGTCCAACTCAATATTAGTATGTGCCTTTTTTTGGCCAGGTAGTGCATATCTGTAGAATGTGTCTCAATGATTTTAAAATTGGTTTCAAAGATGTTGTAAGGCATGTAGTAAATCAATCAGTTGTCTGCTGTAGGCAAAAAAATTGTGTTTCTTCACAAAAACAGTTGCGGTGAAACCTACTTATCAATCCCCATCATGTGGCAAACACAAACTGCTGACACCAAGAAACTTTGGGGCCCACACTAGAGGCTGTTAAAATCTAAACAAGGACAAACCTGTGACAAAACCAATTCAACGGTCTATTCACAATAAAGCAGCGAGTCACCTGCATGGGACACCATGTCTGTGTTTCAAAACCTAATAAGCGGCTTCCATGAACAGCATTTAAGAGCATGCCCATATTATAATGGTGCTAAAAATGCTGTCTAGGTAGGCAACTCGCATCATATGACGCCCAAAAAAGCCGTCAAGGAAAGGCAGATCACAACCATATGATGACCAGATGTGCTATCTAGGTAGGCAGCTCATATCATATGATCCCTTATACGCCGTTTAGGGACAGCTCACTAGGTTTTGACACATATCCACAGCAAAACAATTAAATGAGCGTTTTTAAGGAACATTCAAATGTCAAGCTTACCTTTGGCTTATAAAGCCACTTTCGGAAGCGATTCATCATAGGTCACCTCGCCAGTTTTGCCACAGCTACGTGCCAAACCAGATCCCAAAACGAAGCACCTTTAAACACGAACACACAAACAAACAGGCTCTGTCAGCTAGCGAGCTACGCTAGCGCCTCCTCTTCAACAAAGCCGTGTTGACTACGATGAACAAAGGCCAATAACAGACATGGCCAATGTTAATCCACTGTTTATATTAATTAATCGTGGGCTCGGACTCTGCCCTTATATCCAACAGTGGTGCGCTTGCCTTTGTCCCCAAACACACGGACTGCTCATGACTAAGCTATTGAGCTTGCGTGCAGTCTGACCGCGGAAGTTGCGCTCGCGCTGCTTGACTGAGCTCACTCAGGTGTAATATCGCTCAGAAAATATATAGCTGTTTTATAGCTCCTCTTTTTTAGTTACATAAATTAATCAAACAATTTTGAAATGCAAAATTAAATACATCCATTCTTTTTATTCATTAGTTGTTGTGTACATTTATAAAAAAAAAATTGTAGCCCACACACACACTTTTTTAAATTTCTGTCGCATTTTTTTTACTTATATCATTCACAATAATAATATTATTTTTTTTGTTTTACTAAATGTCTAATTTTTGATGAACAAACAGAACCGGATTCAATGGCTGATAACTTCTGCGTTGTTACTATAAGTGAGAGCGTAACGTTCAACTAGCATCTTACGACAGTAAATCACCGTTTGCGGATACCATACTAATGAATGTGGAGAGTAGTAAACTTACACCTACTTGACGCAAAATTGTCCCTAATCTCTACACACACACAGTAGTTGAATCCAAAATTATTTTTTAGTGTAAAGCATGCTGAAGATTATCGAACAGACGGTCATTAAGCGATGAGCTGTTTCCTCACAAATGCAGTTCATACTGCATACTGAATTATATCCTTCACAGACATCCATTCAACAACAAGAACAAATACAGCTCGTCAATATACCGCCAGAGACTACTTGATGCCGTATTTCCTAACATTGTAGGATATCCTTAACAGAAGGGCTCTGGTCGTACTGCCTCCCTGTTACCAGGCAACAACAAAACACTGTCGCTGCCGTTTTGTTGTTCTGAAATGTAGTTCTCGCATCTTTATAGGAATTGATAATAAATGTAACCCTTTTTGCATGATTAAAGATATAATTATGGCACATTTTATTTCCAATGTAATTATTTTTTTATGTTTTAATATTCTGAATCTAAGTGATAAATCATTCACACTGTCGGACTGCTATTTACTGATCCGTATGTGTCTTTAGTTGTGCAAAAACAGTGAGAATGAACTGGTTAAAGGAGTTACAAGAAGACATAATGCATTGACGAGATTACACAGGGTGCTGCCAAGAAATGAACATATCTTTAAAATAAACTTAATGATTAACATATGTGCACCAGTATGTTCACTTGGTCTAAATGAAATCAGAATATGTTGTCTTCTGTTTTTCAGAATCTTTCCTCTGCTGACCAGCAGTTAATAATTGAGATTTTATAAGGATATATCATGCACAAAAGGTTTTCAGATGTTTAGATGTGATCAATATCTACATTCACCATGTGGAAATTTCACATAAAATGAACTGAAACATTGTTATTGGTAAATGCTCTGATTGATGTAATAGCCTAACAAGTATTACTGTCAGCCTCCATCTGCTTTTTTAAAATAGTGCTGTAATCTCAAACGACTGATTATTCCTGCTATAGATAATAGAGCTACTTCATGTCAATGGTACTATAATATGCCGTCGGATTGACGGTCTCAGATGCGGAGGCAACTGAGATTCATCCTCCACCACTCGGATTGAGGCGGGTCACTTACACCACATGAGGACTTGGAGCGCATTGGGAACTGGGCATGCCAAACTGTGGAGAAAAAAAAAAATCACAATAACCCCCACAATGACATATGTTTTAGTTTGGTTTTCTCAGTTGTCTGTTACCTTGCTACATTTTGTCTTGATGACCAAAGAATGGAGCATTTCAGTAGAATGATCAAGTCTCTAGATGACTCAAAAATGCACAAAGATAAATAAATACAAAGCAGAACCTATACTAAACATAATTTAATTACCCATATTATGGACCAAATTATCATTATAGTACAGAAATATCTCGACACGTTTACAAACCTGACTAAAAATATCTCTCTTAGGCTGAACTTGATTCTGTTGTGTACAGTGGTTCCATGTGTTAATTTAAAATGACCACGTCATCTTAACTCAAATCCTTCATGTATAGAGAACCTAACTGAATTGGGTAAACCCAACAAAGTTAGACATGTCAAAGTAACTCAAATTAATTAAGCTAGTGAATAACACTTAATTGTATATTTTACACACCCTATTGAGTCCCATGCAAAGCATGCTGGGAACTAGAAATCCCCTGCCGAATTTTCTGTTAACCAAACAAAAAATAGTAATGTTGTCACTAATGGATAAAAGTGTATATGGTTACATGTATTGATGAGGAATATGAACAAGGGAAGATACTGTAAACAAAGTTTTTTTTTTTTTTTTTTTTAAATGCACCTAAGAACTGATATTTGTTACATTGTATTGCACCTTTCCTCATGTTTTCTCCCTCTCTGGAAGGGGCAAATTACCTGTTTGGTGTGTCAGTTCCTCAGTTTTTCTAACACCAACAACCTCACAATACTATATTCTGATATCTGAATCATCACAAATCAATAACTCCTAGATGAGACTTTTTGTCTTTAGCCTTTAAGAATCAAAATGCTTTGAAATTTAAATAGCACCATCATAGCAGAAATATGTGTCCCACCTCTGAATTATTTATTAGTGTTTGTAAGTCATTACTTTAATTAGGTGTATGGATTAGATGTATGCATTTATGAATAATTAAATTATTAATGTTGGTATGAATTATATGTGCCACTGCTGAAGACTTGGATGAGATGAAGCACGAGTATATATATGTCCTGCTTTAATGGGGTAGTTCACCTAAAAATGAATATTCTTTAATCATTTACTCACTCTCATGCCATCCCTTTCTTCTGCTGAACACAAAAAAAGATTTTAAGAAGTAAACTGTATTTCAGCTCTGTTGGTACATACAATGCAAGTGAATGGTGACTAGACCTTTGAAGCATCAAAAACAAATAAAGTCAGCATAAAAGTAATTCATATGACTCCAGTGGTTTAATCCATGTCTTCAGAAGCGATATGATAGGTGTGGGTGAGAAACAGATCAATATTTAAGACCTCTTTTTTATATTAATCTCCACATTCACCTTATTCTTCTGTTTTTGGTGATGTGCATTCCTTGTGCATTTCGCAATCTACTGGGCAGGGAGGATCATTTTTAGCAAAAAATAAATCACTTAAATATTGGTCTGTTTCACACCCGCGCTTATCATATCGTTTGTGAAGACATGGATGAAATCACTGGAGTCACATGAATTACTTTTATGCTGCCTTTATGTGGATTTCAAAGCTTCAAAATGTTGGCACCCATTCACTTGCATTGTATGGACCTACAGAGCTGAAATATTCTTCTGAAAGTCTTTTGTTTGTGTTCTGCAGAAGAAACAAAGTCATACACATTTGGGATGATGTGAGGGAGTAAATGATGAGAGAATTTCATTTTTGGGAGAACTGTTCCTTTAAACACAACAAAGTGTTTTTTTATTTGTGGCACTATGCTTTCTGACTGATGACTGTTTGCTTCTCATTAGATGATGCAGTAAGATTGATCTACTGTTGGATCAACTTGCCAAAAAAATGTTCAAAGGCAGTCTGCCAAAGAAATCTCCCAGAACACAGGAATTTTTATCTGACCAAGCCCAAAGCTGACCACTCCCTGCTGCTGAAGTCATTTCACAGCAGGACAAGCCCAAGCAAGCAAGTAGCAAAACAAACCAAAGCATGTTGATTTAGGTCGATACATGCAGAAAAAGACATACAGTACTCGGTAAGTAATCGGAGTGCATTTTGCAGTAAAGAACCCTTGAAATCATGACATTTTGTTTGTAGACAAAATTAATAAAATGAATCCACATTTAAAGTTGTGTTCTCTCTTCAGCGAATACAGACCAAAATGTTGATGACTCATCTTGTTCTCAGACATTTTCTACAACGAGAGAGGGAGTAGAGGGAATCCTGAATGAAGCAAACTCTCAGCAGTTCAGATGTGCAATCCCAAAGATGTCTGAGAAAACTCAAGTGTGTGTCAGCAGTGGTTCTCAACTGGTTTTGCTTTTGCTACATCAAGTGGCAATCCAACACAGTATCAACATTTATTGTACTGGCATTAAATGTAATACTAAAACAAAAATCATTTGAAAACTACACATTTTAACACATGTATTACAAACTCGTCTACATTTACAAACGTATTCCAGTGTGATTAGTTTCCATGGTAGCTCACCTGATTGAGTGATAGATTTTGGACTTGGAAGATTGCGGTTCGAGCCCAGCCATGCACGCAAGCGGACACGTGAGAGGAAAGTGTCATAGAAGTGACACAAAATTATGTTGATGCTCCATCAACATGTCCTTTTCATTTCACATTTTGCTTTTGGACACTATCGGTTATGTTTAGGTGTTGGTTTAGGGTAAGGATGTCAGTTTTGTTTACCTCTTATTTGTTTTTAGGACAGTATTGGTTAGTTAGGTTAAAATTTTGGTTAGGAAGGTACGTTGTTCACATGAAAACTTTCATCTAATATTCAGCTTAAAAACCTTGTCTTATTACGACACCATTTCACTTGCTTTTGGCACCCTGTGCTGGACATTTCACTGGGAAACTGCAGCCAAATGAGAAACAAGGCACGTCATTTCATTTTGCAAAAATGTTGCCACGGTCACGTAATGGTCATGAGATCAGGCTGAATAAATTGTGGTCGGCCCAAGGTCATATTTGTTTTTTATTTAATTGCATAGTTTATCTCCCTGCCCTGGGCTGGTAATCTGGCATACCGGTATTTTCCGGGTGAAACTTTGGGGCCGATCAGCGGAGGACTGGCCATTGGGAGAACCGAGGGGTCTGGTGGGTCGGCCGCGATAAGCTAAAATGAGCCGCCGTGTTATGCAGAATGGACCACAAAACGGCGCTGCGATATGCAGAAAAGGACAGCGAACACCCCCACCCACCCACTCAAAAACTCTTGTTTCAAACATAGAGACACTGTTGCTATGTAAAATCCCAGGTCGATCCAGCCCTGTCCCTGGCCCATAACCCACTAATCTTACTGCACATGACTATATTTATTCCTTAAAGAAATATTTCACCCAAAAATGAAAATTCTTTCATCCTTTACTCACCCTTATGCCATCCCAGATGTATATGACTTTCTTTTCTTTCTTTCTTTTGGTCCATATAATGCAAGTGAATGGGTGCCAAAATGTTGACGCTCCAAAAATCAGCATAAAAGTAATCTACATGACTCCAGTGGTAAAATCAATGTCTTCAGAAGCGATATGATAGGTGTGGGTGAGTAACAGATCACTTTCAGATTCTTCTTGTGTTTTTGGTGATTTCACATTCGTTATGCATACCGCCCCCTGGTGGGCAGGGAGAAGAATTTCTAGCAAAACAAATTTAATAAATAAGACTCAAATATTGTTATAAATATCTGTTTCTCATCAACACCTATAATATCACTTCTGAAGACATGCATTTTAACACTGGAGTCATATGGATTACTTTAATGCTACCTTTATGTGCTTTTTGGAGTGTAAAATTCTGGCACCATTAATTTGCATTGTATGGACCTAAAGAGCTGATATATTTTTCTAAAAATCATAATTTGTGTTCTGCAAAAGAAAGAATGGTATACACACCTGAGATGGCATGAGGGTGAGTAAATGATGAGAGAAATCTCATTTTTGGGTGAACTATCCCTTTAAGGTCAGTGGATTAGCCTACCATGTGTCAGAATGTCAGATCATCAGTTTCAAAAGCTATAAGTGTCTTTATTGTTTTGATGAACAGAGTGTCATATACCAGATTCTTCGAAGCCGCAAAGCAGAGCTCAAATTTGCCCAGCTTTATGCTTCTGGCAGTTTAATAATGTATAAAAATATATTTTATACAATGGCACAGACAAACAGCTTACCAGTCAGATTGAACACAACAGCCATTCTGCATGAGGGAGCTTTGTTTAATCACCAGTTGGAGGAAGAATCGCAAAGGTACTGTTATTCCTCAATGCTAATCAGACTGTGTTACTTTTCCCTGTGTAATTACTTAATTATTTGGAGTATAAATTATTCATAATTATTCAAAGGCTTCTGAAGCCATACAATAGCTTTCTGTGAGGAACTGAAATGTAAGTTTTCACCAAAGATCTTCCCCTTTACCGTAGCTCTCAAATCTCATTTGCACATATTTAAATATGGCGTGTGATGCCACATCATGCCAGGTCTAACATCAGTCATGCCAAATGGCATTGGTTCTTGCATGTCCTGTAACAGAGCGTGAAGTGCCAGTTTGAATATGGAAATGTGCAAATTATATTTGAGAGCTATGGCAGAGTGGAAAATGATCTTTGACAAATTTTGCAGTTTTGCAGAGTGTTTGAGGCAGAGTGCAAGAGAGCCATCTGCATTCCTGAAGTGGCAGGAGATGAGACAGAAGGATCTTCATGAGGAACTAGCTGAAGTGGAGTAGAGCACAACAGTAGAGTTTACAGCAACAGATTACGCAGTTTGTGGGGCAGAACACTAAGATAAGCTCATGTTTTTTTTATATCTTTATCTATGTGATTGCTTTAGACTGCGGAGCACATGCAGAGATATGCAGAGAAGCGTCTGCAAGCGGAGATGAAAATGAGGAATCTGGTGCAGCAAGTGGCCGATGGGCACAAGAACTCCAAAGCCACTAAAGCTAAGCTACAAGAAATCAAACAACGCATAGGTACAATGATTCTGGATTCTAAATGTAATGGAAAGTTTTCACAAAAAAATTAAGTGGCAACAAAAGCACGCTGTATGTGTTTGGGGCAGTTGAGTTGGTTTCAGAGCAGAACAAGGACCCGGAGGATGCCCAAGCAGAGCTCAGGAGGAAGATGGAGCTTATACGTCAGATTTGTGCTTTTGAGTCAATGCCTTTGGTCAGATAAAATCTTGTGGATGAGACTGAGGTTAGTGTGTTATTTCCTAACATCAACAAAACAAAGCAAAACTGTATATTAAAGGAACAGTTCACCCAAAAATGAAATTCTCTCATTATTCACTTACCCTGATGCCATCCCAGATGTGTATGACTGTCTTTCTTGAGAAAAACACAAATTAAGATTTTAAGAAAAATGTTGAAGCTCTGTAGGTCCTTATAAAGTAAGTAAATGGGTGCCATCTAGTCAAGTCATTTTTATTTGTATAGTGCTTTTCACAACACACATATTTTCAAAGCAGCTTTACAGAATATCAGGCTTTAACAGTAAATTAAACTGTAATAGCTATAAAGTCTTAGTCATAATTGTGTAGTTTCATTAAATATGATTGTAAATTGTGTATAAAAATAAAATAATTAAATAATAATTGTCTTTATAACCCCAGTGAGCAAGCTGAAGGTGACTGTGGCAAAGAACACAAAACACTATAAGATTAATGGAGAAAAATAACCTTGGGAGAAACCAGACTCACTGTGGGGACAAGTACCCCTCTGGCTAAACACATGAATATAATCTCAATATTACTTAATTATGTGCAGTGCAAGTCATGGTTTAAAATTAGTAAAATAAACAAGTGTTATGGGCCAGGCTGCTGGCTGTATGATGGTCCAAAAGGCCTATTCAGTCAGCATAAAAGTAATCCACATGACTCCAGTCAATCAATTATTGTCTTCTGAAGCAAACATTTTACAACTTTACATTGTTGCCTCCAGCCAGTGCGCTAGGATGCTGTTTGAAACTCTTGCGTGACGTTCATTCGTCTGTTGTAAACAAATCATGCACTTTCGACTTCTCGCATGAACGCGCCATAGTGCTTATTTCACTGATGCGTCGACTGCTGGCAGGAAGCGATTTTTTTATTAAGTTAATACAATTTTAATTATCAATTTGTTTCTTACACCAACCTATCGATTTGCTTCAGAAGAGTTGTGTGGATTACTTTTATGCTGCCCAAATATAATAAACTTTGGACCATCAAACAGCAAGCAGCCTGATGGCACCCATTTACTTACATTATAAGGACCTACAGAGCTTCAACATTTTTCTTAAAATCTTAATTTGTGTTCTGCTAAAGAAAGACAGTTATACACATCAGGGATGGCATTAGGGTAAGTGAATAATGAGAGAATTTAAATTTTTGGTGAACTGTTCCTTTACATTTTTTCTTGTAGAACATATAATTTCAAAACCAGGGGGGAAAACAGAAAAAAAAAGGGTCCGACTTTTTTTCAGGGACTGAAATTATTACTTTGTGGTTCTACATTGAATAAGTTACTTTAAGCATGAGCTTTATATATATTATAAAGTTCTGCTTAAACTATATTAAGTAAATTCTACATTTGTACTCAATTCAGACATGTAAAATGAATGCTTAATTTCTTTTATTAAAAAGTAATAGGATTTATGATTATCTTGCATATGCATCATCATGTATGAATCCTAGTAGACAACTTTGTCATATTTATTTTCTAATTTCACAGGGAAATAAAATAAGTCAATTGTAATAAGTAAACCAAACCAAACTTTCTTTCAGTGTAGAAAGTCAATGTATGTTGCATTAAGAGTAATCTTCACTGGAATTACTGGAATAGCCAAACCCATTAATCTGAAAGGGTGTTCACACAGAGGCGTCTACTTTTGGCCAAGAATTGTATTTTAGGATGAAAAGATACTAACTACTAACGGTCTCGTGATGCAACTCAGCCTGACGAATCCTGCAGGAGAAACAAGTCAAAGAACAGCGGGACAACATCACTCTGTGCAGAAGTCTGGCTGAACAGGCCGCTGCACGCAGGTAACACACATTTACTTGCACCGAGCTCCAACGGGGTCCAAAAGTCTGAGGCCACAAAGTTTTAGAAATGTGAAAATTTAAATACCAAGAAATATTACATACATAAAAACATACATAAAATGAAGAAATATTTAGGATTTTTATGTGATCAATGCAAGTAGACCTGAACAAATGGAAGCAAATTCAATGTTAAGGGCTAGTTCTCCCAAACATGACAGCCGTATGACTGCCTTTATAACATTAAACACAAACAGTTGACGCATTCTAACAATTAATGTAGTCTATGAGAAGGAAGGAATGAAAGCGTGACTTATCCCTGGTCTATTCCAGGCAAGAGAAGAGGTTGAAAAGTGAATTACAGCAGGCAATCAGTAAATGTGAGAGAGTGCTGGCCCTTCATAAGATCCTACTGCAGAAACAACAAGAGGAAGACTGAAAGAATTCTATGCTGAAAATCTTTTTCTGATCCATTTAACTTGTCACAATGTTTTTGTCATTTATAACTGACAATTTTACGAGTTTTATACGACCTTGTTTAAATAGTATTTAAATTCAGTGATCAGAGAGTGCAGTAAAATCAGTGCATGTTGTAACTTTGGCAAAGCTTAAAACATCTTTATTCCTGCCAGCAGGTTATTGAGGAACAGCACTGGCAGGAGCTGGAGAGACCTTTGGAACAACAGCTTTATGGGGCCTTCTGTCAGTCATCCAAAAAAATTAGTTCCGGTCAAAATAATGTAATAAACAACTTCTCTATACTGCACATGCACACTAATGAATAAGGCACCAGAACAATCCAGACTAGTACAACGTTTTACTGTAGATCTAATTCAGTTTAAGAGCTACTGCATTTTCCCGTTAATGCCCAGAAAAAGACAAACAAAAATTAAAATGGACTTAAAACATTTCTTAACTGCATAAAAAAATTCAGTCCAGCAAAATACTTCTATAAAACAAAATAGTTCATCCAGTTCCCGGTGTATCTTTAAACTGGTGTTTTAAGTAACTAAATGTAGTACATGTAAATAATATGAGTTACGACTATATTAACCTGAGAGATGAAATAAAATATTGCACGTTAAGAAAACAAAGCGGCTGGTTTACAACTGGTATGTGCTTTCATAATCCTACGTGCCAAAATCCACAAAGTGCTTAGTAGTTATAGTGGTTACATCATAAGTGGCTGTAACAGACAACTAGTGTTAAACACATGATACACAAGGTTGGACTTTTAAAGGACCGTCATTCAGTTTTCTGACAGGAATAGAGTGATAATAGGAAGAAAGGGAGTTAATCTTAAAAACAATTGTTCATCCGAAAATTTAAATAGGGCGTCTGAGGACATTTCATCTTTCCATAATGAATCATATATCATAAGAGGGCAGACAAATAGATGTCTCATGCCTCATATATGCACCAAGCCTTGGGGTTCATCTTCTCTCTGAATGACATCCTCAGTTTGTTCCTGGGGGCCGGCGCTGGCGGCTGAAGATCCTGACTGGATGCGGTCTCAGCATTTTCTGACTCATCTCTCTTTTTGCGAGTGTAAGTGTGCTGATAGGGCTCACACTTGTCCAAGTGGTGCGTTTTTACGGGAGGACGTGTGGCTCTTCTGAAGCTGTTGAATGATGGCAGAGAATTTAGCATCCAGTGCGGGCGCCCTGTTTGAGTCCTCGCCCCCTTGCAGTTCTCTTTCTCCTGAATGGATAAGACACTGGTAGGTTGAATGAATGGTAATTTATCAGGAGGGGGTAGAGGGGCTCTCCTCTTCTTTTTACTGCTCGTGAAGGGGCTCGGAACAGACTGATTGCTTTCTTCACCTGGTGACAGAACACTTTTTTGTACCACCATTGGCCGCCCAATGAGGAGACTCTCTGTCCTCCTCCTGACCAATGAGAAAGTGCCCATCAGTTTCCTCAATCTTGTCGTGAATGTCAGTCAAACTTCCCATGGGATCCAATGCCTGAACGGTACGATGAAACCATTTAGCAGTTCCATTTTTAAATAAGCTATTAAAAGGATCACGCAATAATTAGAACATGCTGTAATATTGCTAAATAATTTATAAACTCTGCAAAAGGACTTCTCATGCCAGAATAAATTTAGTGTAGATATCATTTTATGTTACTTTTCCTGTTATATTAATGCCCAGCGAATGAAAAGTCATAAATTTGATAGAGTGAATTATTTTTAAATGGATAGTTCACCCAAAAACGAAAATTCTCTCATCGTTTACTGACCCACATCTGTATGACACTTCTGCAGAACACAAAATAAGATTTTTAGAAGAATATCTAAGCTCAGAAGGCCCTCAAAATTCAAAACAGGGTGCAAAACTTTGAAGCTCCAAAAAGCACATAAATGCATCATAAAAGTAAACCATACAAGATCACAACCCCTACTGGGCTGGTTTGCAAATATGATTCATTTATTGTTTTCCTTTTCTCAATCCCTCCCTTTTTTCCCATTTCTTTCCCCTGTCCAGTTGTGGCAATCTGCACAAAATGCAAATCACCCAAAAAAAAAAAAATGTGAACATGCATAAAAGGGCATTTTGAAAGTACATTTATAGTAAAAATGACTTAAATATTGACCTTGATCACCCACACCTATCAGATCACATCTGAAGTCGTGGAGTTGTTTGGATAACTTTTATGGTGCCTTTATGTGCTTTGTGAGCTTCAAAGATTTGGAAGCTGTTGACTTGCATTGTATGGACCTACAGAGCTGAAATATTCATCTACAAATCTTTGTGTTCAGCAGAAGACAGAAAGTCATACACATCAGGGATAGCATGAGGGTGAGTAATTAATGACAGTATACACATGTCTCAAGACGCATTTTCAAAAGTTGAAATTTAAAAAGTTGAAAAAAAAAGTGAGATGTGGCGCAATGGAAAAAGATGTCCTTCTAATGCATGTTTACATAGAAAAATAAATAAAATAAAACTGCAAACGGTGTATGAATGGCTCTTAATATGTAACAACTGTACATTTAATTAATGTAATAGTAATGTGTAAGTATTTAGTAAAAGTAACGTAATAGTATTTAGAGTCTTTTTCCCAATTTGACAGTTCCAATCAGACCACAGTAAATCAAACTAATGCAAGCCATTCTTATATCACTTGAAGTCATGATATAATGTCCATTTACAGTAGATTCATTACTCACTCAGATCTTTATAAACAGAGTCAGCTTGCTTTGTGAGAAAGAGTGGGGGTTTTCGTGGTGAAAGAACATAAATTTCCATGAGCTTGGCGCACGTATGCCACCACTGACCTAATGCATGGGTTAATATTAATAGAGTCATCAACACATATAAACACAGTACCGCATACAGATACCCTTCTCTCTTTTTCTACTAGATGTCAGTTGACTCTGCCAGCATTAAAGACATGACTGGCAGAGTCTCCTTTTCCAGGGTTTATCAGGCTCAGCCTAGACCCAGATTTCTGGTGGTCCTTGTCTAAAACACGGATACGGGTATCCTGCAGAAAGAGACATTTCAAATCTTGGAACTACATGCCTTACAATGGGTCCAAGTTATAAACAGGATATCATTTTTTGCCTTATTATCACCTTTATCAATAGCCGTAATAAAGAGAGGCCAGGAAATGATAGGGAGAAGATAAAAAAAAATAATTATGTAACAAATCAAACACACACACCCGCCTGGAACCAACAATCATGCCATGGTCCAAATCACTGAGATCAAAATGTTCCCCATTCTGATGGTTGATGTGAACATTAACTGAAGCTCCTGACCCATATCTGCATGATTTTATGCATTGCACTGCTGCCACATGATTGGCTGATTAGATAATTGCATGGATGATTGTTGGATCCAGACGGGCTGGTTTTAGTATTTCTGTAACTGCTGATCTTCTGGGATTTTCACAAGCAACAGTCTCTAGAATTTACTCAGAATGGTGCCAAAACAAAACATCCAGTGAGGTGCAGTTCTGTGGATGGAAATTACTTGTTGACAAGAGAGGTCAACAGAGAATGGTCAGACTGGTTCAAACTGACAAAGTCTACAGTAACTCGGATAACCGCTCTGTACAATTGTGGTGAGAATATTTAGTGGCACTATTTTGGAGGACCTACACAATATTAGACAGGTGGTTTTAATGTTGTGGCTGATCAGTGTATATACACAGTGTATATGTGTATATGTGTGTATATATATATATATATATATATATATATATATATATATATATATATATATATATATATTGTAGTATATAGGAAAGTTGGGGGCTTGCCCATGTCTTTTATTTATTTAATTTATTTTAGCCAGTCATAAACAAAACATGTGGTTCAATGGATAGGAGCAATCTAATTAATTTTATACATTCCAAGATTTCTAGTTTTCATTTTAGTTAACTGTAAAAAACTTTGGTCCAAGTACTTCTTACCTTATTTATGGGGATAATGATGCTGGGCTCCACTTTGGCCTGAATCTCCTCAGGAGAGTAATAGCATGAAAGCCGTCCAGCCTTTTGTACACAGTACAGCTTACAGCATCGATGCAAACCCTCAATGCTTTGCTAAAAACACAGTATTCAATTATCTGGTTTCATGAAAACACTGCATAATCCTTTTACAAATATTAATATGAATCCTTATAATAAAAGATTCTTCCAAGAAAAAGTGCTGAAGCAGTACTTCATTACTGTAGTAGCATTCTTGTACACAGAAGTGTAAGTGTGAGCTCATGTCTTACCTGTTGGCTCAGGTAACCACTCATCATATCTTGAGTAATGCAGTCAGGCTGTGCCACCAGCTAGCAGGGCACAGGTTTCCATAGACCGGCAGCCATGATGAAGCTTCCACTAAACAATCAATGGCAGAGGCCAAACAATAAAGGTACGGATCACTATGCTACACGATTAAACAGATTACTTTTATGCTGCCTTTGTGCTTTTTGAAGCTTCCTTTAAGTATTATATCACTTAAAAATTTATATTCTGTCACAATTTACTAACACGTACCCCATTACAAACCTGCATGTCTGTCTTTATTTCTTACATGGAACTTATAGGAGATAAATGTACTGGCTACTTTTTTTTTCATATATTGAAGTGAAATGGGATCCAGGACCCAAAATATCCAAAATGAACAAATTGTCCATATGACTCTTGCACTGTATTCCAAGTCTTCTGGAGCTTTATGCGAGGAATAGACACAAAATGTGAGTCGTTATCGACTTAAAAGTTAGATTAATTCCTCACACAAAGCTGTAGTATGTCTTCAAAAGATTTGGAATACAGAGCAAGCGTCATATGGGCATTTATGGTGCTTTTTATAATTTTTGAGCACGACAACCCCGATCCCCATTGACCTTGATTATATGGAAAAGAGTGGCCAGTACATTGCTCAACATCTTTCCTTTGGTGTTCCACAAAAAAAAAAAAAAGAAAAAAAAGAAGATATACAGGGTTGGAATGACAATAGTGCGTGAATGATGAAAGAATTGTCATTTTTGGGTGAACTATTCTTTAGTGGACGGCCCTTACCATTCTGCATGGTTATGAGAGAATGAGACTGGAACGAGCCCTCCGCCTGCTCTAAACCCAATGTGGTGGATGCCATCAATGAGTAGCGTGCACCTCTACCAACAAAATAACAATATAGCTAATTAGAGAACAATCACATAGTGGAAAAATAGCATAATGCAAAATATTTTTTTCTACAACATCAACAAGATGAATATAACTGCAATGCTAATAAATGTATTATTCGTCCGTGCATACTGTGCTATTGGGTTGGACTGGAGGAAAGTGTCTGGGTCTCCTCCATCCAGATGAGGGCAAAGTTTCCTGCATGAAGATCTGCCAAAAGAGGAGTGGAACTTCCTGGCCAGTTTTTTTGGTGTGTTGACAAAGGTTGTCTCCTCCTCTAGTCCACAGCAATACAGCTCCAATGTTAGTTCAAAGTCCGGCTTACCCTCAGAGCTGTTCAATATATTAAGAAGAATCTCTCGGACATTCAACAATGCACTCGGGCAGTTTTCCCTTTATTTAAAATTTTAGGGAAAGCTGAAAACGTACAAAATATTGACACCCTCAAAACAAATATCAGTCATTGATGGGTCTGCAATCACCATGTCTGTATCAAAAATCTCAGAGCCAATCTTCATCAAACAGAAGACTGCCAACCTCTGTGCACCTATAGGATATAAATAAGCATGACATCAGGACAAACAGCTATTTTTTGTATCCTTAAAAGGTAAGGTGTCATTTTTGTCATATCAGCACTTAATATGCAACGACATTATAAGTAAGCCATCAGTAGACTGATTTCCCCAAACTGTTAACACTGTGGTGCTATCAAAACATTTCTCTGTTTGTTTGAGCATCCTGACATAGCACAGTGGATCAACCAATGGTGTGACTATCTGTTTGACCAATGGAAAACAGGGGGAGTGTTCATGAAACATGTTTGAAAACAATTATGTTAGCTTGAAAAAGCCAACATACTGTTATTCTACATACTTGGATTAGGGTTTTTCCAGAATCAGGTTGTTCTGATTTTGGTTGCTATGACTTTTCTAAATGTTTGGACCCAAGCTGTGTCCCAAACGACACACTATACACAAACAAAATGTACTATACACTCAGCCATGTAGTGTATGAATTTTCAAAGTGTAGTATTGTCCCAAATGGAACACATAACTTTTTTTAATACACTGAAGCATTCACTGTTTAACAGCTGATGGAAGTGACGTTTCAAACCCAAGCATTGTGTTGCAGCTAGCTTTAGCATATTATTCATCCTCAGTTCAACACTAATATATCTCAATAATATACAGTGGATATAAAAAGTCTACACACCCCTGTTAAAATGCCAGGTTTTTGTGATGTAAAAGAACGAGACAAAGATAAATCATGTCAGAACTTTTTCCACTTTTAATGTGACCTATAATGTGAACAATTCAATTGAAAAACAAACTGAAATCTTCATGGGGGGGAAATGAAAAACCTTACAATAACCTGCTTGCATAAGTGTGCACACCCTCTTATAACTGGGGATGTGGCTGTGTTCAGAATTTATAGTCACAACCAATAGTAACCAATCACATTCAAACTCATGTTAAATAGAAGTCATTACACACCTGCCATCATTTAAAGTGGACTCTGGTTAATCACAAATAAAGTTCAGCTGTTCTAGTAGGATTTTCCTGACATTTTATTAGTTGCATTTCAGAGCAAAAGCCATGATCCGCAGAGAGCTTCCAAAGCATCAGAGGGATCTCATTGTTGAAATATATCAGTCAGGAGAAGGGTACAAAAGAATTTCCAAAGCATTAGATATACCATGAACACAGTGAAGACAGTCATCATCAAGTGGAGAAAATATGGCACAACAGAGACATTACCAAGAACTGGACGTCCCTCCAAAATTGATGAAAAGATGAGAAGAAAACTGGTCAGGGAGGCTTCCAAGAGGCCTACAGCAACATTAAAGGAACTGCAGGAATTTCTGGCAAGTTCTGGCTGTGTGCTACATGTGACAACAATCTCCTGTATTCTTCATATGAATGGACTATGGGGTAGGGTGGCAAGACGGAAACCTTTTCTTACAAAGAAAAACATCCAAGCCCGGCTGAAGTTTGCAAAAACAAACATGAAGTCTCCCAAAAGCACGTGAGAAAATGTGTTATGGTCTGATGAAACCAATGTTGAACTTTTTGGCCATAATTCCAAAAGGTATTTTTGGAGCAAAAACAACACTGCACATCACCCAAAGAACACCATACCCATGGTGAAGCATTGTGATGGCAGCAATTATGAGCAGTTCCAAATAACAGACAATTTTGGCAAATAATCACACAATTTTGGAAATAATATTGTTTTTCTTTCTTTCATTACTTTTGCTTATCTGTCTGACTGATGGGCCTGCATATCATTCATACTTTTAAACTATTGGGCCTGGGTACCTCAGCGAGTATTGACGATGACTACAACTCCTGGGGTCGTGAGTTTGAATCCGGTGTGTTGAGTGACTCCAGCCAGGTCTCCTAAGAAACAGAATTGGCCCGATTGCTAGGGAGGGTAGAGACACATGGTGTAACGTGATTAGTGGTTCTCGCTCTCAATGGGGTGCGTGGCAAGTTGTGCACGAATCACGGAGAATAGCATGAGCCTCCACATGCTGTGAGTCTCCGCAGTGTCATGCACAACGAGCCACGTGATAAGATGTGCGGATTGACTGTCTCAGAATCCGAGGAAACTGAGACTTGTCCTCTGCCACCCGGATTGAGGTGAGTAACCGCGCCACCACGAGGACCTATTAAGTAGTTGGAATTGGGCATTCCAAAATGGAAGAAATGGGGAAAATATTTAATAAATAAAAAAACCTTTTAAACTATTTGTTAACTGTCTGGCCATTTTTTTTTTCAAGCCAACATGAAAAGTTTGTCTTGAAAAAAATTTACGTATCTAGTTATTTTTGCAATTCCGTGTGGTGAAGCTAGTAGTGTAAAAATTACACTCTTCAACGTTTGAAGACATTCTTATATTACAACCCACTAAAAATGGACATCAATTGAAATAGATAACATTTTAGCAGTTGTACAATGCATGTTTTAAGCATTACTTTCATAACATCCAAAAAGGAGAGGGCAAGATAATGTGCTTTACATTTTTACTTACTCCCTTTGCTGTTGAAATGTTCTGAATCTTTCCAAAACAACAGAATCCGCAGGCCCGATTGAGCAAAAGAAAGGGTAAAAGATGACATGATCCAAAAATGAAATGAAAAATAAATCACAGACTGACTTGAAAGAAAAAAGATCTACAATGACTACAAAGATCTATCTCCTCACCAGATATGGCAACCTTCCCCTTACAAGGAATTTGATCCCGAGAGTCTGAGGGCCTGTAAGGAATAAAATGTCCATGTGTATTATATTGTATGCAAGTCTAAAAACATTTTACATTAAGATGATAAAATCATTTCCCACTAAATATTGCCAGTACAGATGCAAATGCTATCTAACCTTCTGATGTCCTGGTGCTCTTTCCTCATCTGTGCCTCACTCATGTAGGCTTTAATTCAGGCATTGCAGGTTAACAAACTCCTAGATATGTCCAGCACCTGCTTTTTCTTAGTGCTGGCAACCAGACTCTTGTAAGCCCCTGCTCTCATTCGTATCTCAAAGTCCAGCTTTTCCTGAATATCATAGTCCTATGGGAGGACAAGAAAATTAATCAATAGAAATAAAGAGGTGTTATGGACAGAGGGTTCAGACTGTTAGTTCCAGTCCTCTGATCAGATTGGACGAGCACCGCTCACTGGGACACTTAAACTGTTTGTATCACTCTGCTTCTCAGTGTTCGGGGCTTTCCAAACAGGGTGATGATTTTGATTAATAGTTTATTTTCATTTCAACTACTAATTAATTCAGTGGCCACATGTCATCTCCAGAAGATGTTGACAAATGGGAACATTTTATGTTACAAGAGTCATTCATAGGGATGAGCAAAAATACTATAATTAGGCTCCGTTTTGTTCACTTGACTCCGATCAGATGGATATACGGACAAGGTCCATCAACATGGTAACTATTCAAAAATATAGGCAGAACTGTATAATACAGAACTTCATAAAACTGATAACGCACATCCTGAATGCAGAATGACATGCTTTCAATGTAACCAGAGCACTTGCATTTTCAGCGTGATCGTCGCTACACATTCACAATGCAGAAATGCAAGATAATGATGCAGGTACACACCTAGTTCATGGCATCAAGCAGTTTGAACCTTTTTTTACTGAAACTATTTATCTAAACAATGTCGGACAGAATCAGCAAGAGACTTATCTCTCCAAAGCACCTCCCAAATGTGGGAACATTTACTCCCAGCAGAGGAATTCATGTCTGACAGTGATCGCCTTGTAATGTATTGTTGATGCAGCGCTTTGATTGCTGAAACAGCAGAGGTGCATAAATGGACTAAACTTAAAGCATTAAAGAGACAAAACTTCTTGCAGAAGGCATTACTGTGCTGACTATTATTCACTTAAAACCTCCTGAGACCCGAGAACAACTGCTGTGTACATTTTCCATTTCCCTTTTTGATTTGTAACTAGCAGCCCCTAATAAACATAACAAATAAAAATTAACTAGTTTACATAAACATGTATGTCCTCTTATGGGGACAGCTGCACTTGTGAAAAAGCTATAGAAAGCATGATTTAAAAAAAAAAAAATAATTTATCAAATTGTTTGTTTCCAGGAGTGTTTGTTATTTTATGATTTTGAGATGTTACAAGTCATTACAGCTGATTTTCTTTAAAGCTGCTCTGGAACAATGTGAATTGGGAAAAGAGCAAATAAAATAAAGTTTTTTTTTTTTTTTTAATTTTGGTACAATGTTTTCTACTTTGTCAACAAAATCTCAGTGTTCATGTACTTTCAAACAAGTAATAACCAGTGCTGAAGCATTTACCAATCAGAAATTAGCATAAATAATTCTGATTAAAAGTAATGGCCAGCATCATCCAATCCCCGCAAACTATGTTAAAATAAAATTATACATTATAAATTCTGAATCTATGTGCTGATTATCATTGTCCCATGTCTGCCAAGCATGTTGAATGGTCCAAACATAATCTGCAGCCTGAAACTAACTTTTAGTTGGATTTTAGGAGTGAACGCACTTGGTTGAATAGAAAAGCTATAGTATGCTCCCATACTCCCTATTTAGTGAGTGAATAAGGCCCAGGTATACTTGGTTTTTATGTGTTCCGGATCGGCTCGCTTGCCTTTAGTGGGATACTCTGGGGCTGCAACAACTAATCGCTAAAATCAATTATGGAAATCATTGATAATAAAATGTAATTATCGATTAGATGGATATATGCATAAGCACGGAGAAGCACCATCATTGATGTCACTTCACATCCAAGCAGTTGCTGCATCAGGTGCAATGACAGAGTGATTGTGCTGTTTGATGTGCGAGAGTTGTTTCTCTCCAGCACATCGCTTACATTTCAATGCTATTTTCTGTTTTATAATGTATACATGTTATGAATTCAAAATCAGTAACATATTTCACAAGCGAGTCTACGTTAAACTTTAATGAGCAAACATTTATATTTTCTATTGACACACTAAAGCTGAAGATATAAATAACCATCTTAAGACAAATGCTTTTGTTAAACATCTTACGTGCCTAAGACTTTTGCACAGTACTGTGTATATATGGAATATAAATGAATGAAAAGGATCTGTATGTAATGTTGTGGGTTACCTTACAGTTGTAATTTAATATATGTATATGGTCTGTATGTGTTTCTCTTTTCTGTATTTATAGGTGCTTTCTAGAGGTTCTTCATTTTATTGACCATCATTGGTTGTGATGTCTTGGCCATTAGATGTGTTGATTGGTCATGACATATTTTAAATTTGGTGCTGTTGCACTCTGTTTGTAAATGTCTGATGAAGGTCGAGTGACCGAAAGATTGCTGAATACATTTTGATACTCTTTGCAAGCCAGGATAGTGTGCAGGATTTTTTCCATTTCGTTGACTTTGCTACAGCTTGTGTCCTATGCACCTATCAATTACTTCTCAGGTGTGCAAGGTTAGTTGTTCATCAAAAACTATAATAATAAAATACTTGAAATGCATGTAATCAGTGACAGTGTACAATCACATGCATCTAACATAATTATATATTATTCTATTTCTAATATTTCTATTCTTGTGTAACTATTGCCCTCTGCTGGGCTGATTTTTTTTTGTTCCACACCATCCCCGATGGAACATTTTACGATTTAATGAGGCGCACTTTTTGTTAAGTTTTACAAGGTACTGTTTTGCATATGTACTGAAAGTAATAATACATCCAAATGTAACTTTTCATGATTCAGGCTTTATTCAAAGTTTTGTGAGTATAGAATCATGAATACAGTATTGTAAATCAAACCAAATCCTTACGTATTTTATCATATTTTAATAAAATACAAGAAATAACATTTTAAAATGTAAAAAAAAGTATCGATTATCAAAATAATCATTAATTACAGCCCTAGCATACTCTTCTAACCATGAGCGAATACAAATGTGTTTGACGCATGGATGCAATTTGCATCACACATGATGTGCGCCTTTAACCTCCAGTGTGCTGTCTGCACTAGTTTCCGAACCGTTCGAAATGCACCTTATTTTCATCCTAACTCCACATAAAGACTCTAAAAGCAACATTTTCCATCTTTTGAATGCCCCCATTGACTCTCAATATGATAATGCACAGTGAATATAGGATTTCTAATGGAAAATATCCCTATTGTCCTCGTCTGTGGTCATTTTATTTAACTGCATGCCATTTCACAGTAAAACGATGACATTTTCAAAATGGCATATTGGATGAAACTAGAGACTCTAGTCTTTAGACTCAAAGAGGTGTCAAGGTAAAAACTTGTGTCGAAAGTTTAAGCCTTTAATGGTAGCCCAGAGCATCGTGAACTGAGATCAGTTAGTTTAAATTAAATTATGCATAGCGTATACAAAAACATTGAATGAAAAATGCATGTTCAAATTTCACATGGTTCGGTTTGTATCATGCTTTTAGGGTCAAGGTTTCAGTATGGTATTTGCTATGTTCAGAAGAAAAAAAATATATTACTTCTAAATCCAAAGTAAGAATACCGTATTTGGTAACAAACACTTCAACAGGTTTGCAATTAATAAAAATCATGGTTTTACAACAGTAACCGTATTTTAATCATGGTATTTGTAATAAAATCACAGGAACCACAAAATTAACATGGTTACTGTCATGGTTATAATACATAATAAAACCATGGTTACTATAAGGAAACTACAGTTTTCTCTGTTGTAAAACCATGGTTAATTGTATCAAAACCATGATTTCTGCTAAGAAAACCCTGGTGACAAAGGTCATGGTTAATTCAGTCATGATTACTACAATATCACTATAGTAAAACCAAGGTTAATTTACTTTAGGGACCTGAACTATAGAAAAATATTTTCTCTAATTACTAAATAAATATTTTAACATAATACCTGCACTATTACACTACATGCATCAACAAAGAGCATTTCAAACTCAACTCAAAATATATTCAACATTCGGAAGCTGTACATCACTATAGAAGGAACCTTGCTATTAATATGGATACGAGAAGGGTATCGGGCCTCGACTGTTTTAATCATACACTGAAATCCCTCATCTTCATCAACGGAGTATGGCAACAAATGTCACAAGCGGTTTAGTTTTTGTTTCATGTATGTCTGAGTTAACACTGCGTGCCTGCTTAAACACGGAAGGGAGTGTGTGCAGTTTCGGCTCACCTGCGGCACTGTGTGTGCCGAATGCTTTCTTTCTCTGGGCGATATCTGGGCGTACATGATCAATCATAGATTGATTTATTACCAGTATACAGGACTCACATCAAGCAATGTCTGCAAACAGTGCCTGTTTTGTAAACTTTGACCATCGCTGTTGTAATTGACTGCAAAAAGGAAATGTTCCCAGAGAGGAGACTTGAATAACACAGGGGGCTTCTCTATCAGAAGCTCGTTTTCTGGGCTTGGTGCTTGCCATTTTCAACTACACACAATACATGCAGAACAGTGATGTCATCAAGTTGACCCATGTGAAATACAGGCAGAGCGTCTCCATTTACAGATCCATTCAGGTGCATGATTGGTGGTTGTAACAGTGTCTATTTGGCACTTTGTTTTCTTCACGCAATTAAACCTTCTGCTGCAGATGTGTCATTAAACTTGAGGTGAACCGCGGTGCCAATGCTTACCGAACAGTGGGTGGCAAACCATTTTTTTTTTTTACCAAGTACCATTACAACCCTAGTATGCACATGAGGACATGGGGTTGCATGAGGTTAAGCACAGCAAGCCAGCAATAGTCAGAAATGCTTTCCAAGAAGTTACATCTCAATTCATTTGAAAAATGTGTCTCCCATTAAAACCACCACCACAACTAAAAAATATACATTTTAGTAGTTGACGCACTAATTGATTAGTCAGTTGTTGGACAACGAGTTGATTAGTCAACCACTGTGATAGATTCCAAGTCATTCAATCATTGATTCAACTGATTTGTTAAACGCATAGTCGTTCACCACATAAACAAAGGAAATTAATGAAAACTATTAGTTCACTTAAAAGGTTTGTTCAAGAACCACTGAATCTTTCATAGACAAAAAAATGTGTGGTCCAAAAAAGGCATGAGTGCAGTGCAGAGAACAAGTTGTGCGCAATGCTTCGGCTTCTGCTGGAAATATTTTGACTGTTGGAGAAGAAATGTACAAACTAACTGGCCAATTGTTATTCTTAAACACAAGTTACAGTGAGTGAAAAAAGTATTTGATCCCCTGCTGATTTTGTACGTTTGACCACTGTCAAGGAAATTATCAGTCTATAATTTTAATGGTAGGTTAATCTGAACAGTGAGAGACAGAATAATAAAAAAAATCCAGATTTAATTCAGAGATTTCTGGCTCCCAGGTGTCTTTTATACAGGTAACGAGCTGAGATTAGGAGCACACACTTAAAGGGAGTGCTCCTAATCTCAGTTTGTTACCTGTATAAGACACCTATTCAAAGAAGCAATCAATCAATCAGATTCCAAACTCTCCACCATGGCCAAGAACAAAGAGCTGTCCAAGGATGTCAGGGAAAAGATTGTAGATCTACAAGGCTGGAATGGGCTACAAGACCATCGCCAAGCAACTTGGTGAGAAGGTGACAACAGTTGGTGCGATTATTCGCAAATGGAAGAAACACACAAGAACTGTCAATCTCCCTCGGTCTGGGGCTCCATGCAAGATCTCACCACGTGGAGTTGCAATGATCATGAGAACGGTGAGGAATCAGCCCAGAACTACACGGGAGGATCTTGTCAATGATCTCAAGGCAGCTGGGACCATAGTCACCAAGAAAACAATTGATAACACACTACGCCGTTAAAGACTGAAATCCTGCAGCACCCGCAAGGTCCCTCTGCTCAAGAAAGCACATGTACAGGCCCGTCTGAAGTTTGCCAATGAACATCTGAATGATTCAGAGGAGAACTGGGTGAAAGTGTTGTGGTCAGATGAGACCAAAATCAAGCTCTTTGGCATCAACTCAATTTGCCGTGTTTGCAGGAGGAGAAATGCTGCCTATGACCCCAAGAACACCATCCCCACCGTCAAACATGGAGGTGGAAACATTATGCTTTGGGGGTGTTTTTCTGCTAAGGGGACAGGACAACTTCACCGCATCAAAGGGACGATGGACGGGGCCATGTACCGTCAAATCTTGGGTGAGAACCTCCTTCCCTCAGCCAGGGCATTGAAAATGGGTCATGGATGGGTATTCCAGCATGACAATGACCCAAAACACATGGCCAAGGCAAAAAAGGAGTGTCTCAAGAAGCACATTAAGGTCCTGGAGTGGCCTAGCCAGTAGGGAGTGTGGAGGGAGATGAAGGTTCAAGTTGCCAAACGTCAGCCTCGAAACCTTAATGACTTGGAGAAGATCGGCAAAGAGGAGTGAGACAAAATCCCTCATGAGATGTGTGCAAACCTGGTGGCCAACTACAAGAAACGTCTGACCTCTGTGATTGCCAACAAGGGTTTTGCTACCAAGTACTAAGTCATGTTTTGCAGAGGGGTCGAATACTTATTTCCCTCATTAAAATGCAATTCAATTTATAACATTTTTGACATGCGTTTTTCTGGAATTGTGTTGTTGTTATTCTGTCTCTCACTGTTCAAATAAACCTACCATTAAAATGATAGACTGATCATTTGTTTGTCAGTGGGCAACTGTACAAAATCAGCAGGGGATCAAATACTTTTTCCCCTCACTGTATTCTGTATTTTTTACTTGTTTGTTGAGCTGTTGTATAAAAACTATATCACACTCTAAATCATGCTGTTGTTCCAGCAGTGATCATCACCTGTGGCCTTGTACCTATGGCTGAATCATAGACATGCTGATAAATGGTACAACAACACTCTGATTCTGGCTTGTTTGTTTTGGATTTTATTGCCATATTAAATGAAAAGGCTATTTCATGGCAAAAACAGGAAGTAATCAAACAATTGATAAATGGAACACATTTTGCAAAAAAGAATACAGAAAAAAAAGGTACGCTTCTGATTCTTGCTTGTGTGATATTGCTTAAATAATTCCTGAGACAGGTGCATGCCGATTTAGGTATTGATGTGGTATGGGCACTACTGGTGAATGATGCAATGAAGTATCATGAACAACTAGAAGGGATGAGATAGGAGGGGCCAAGATGGCATCTTACTGATCAGGCGTGTTAGCTTTACCTTCTTAATTTAAGACGACATTTTTTATTTATGTTTTGAACACAGCTGAATTAGTGCGGTCAAAAGCCATTTGAATTTTGTTGGGCAAAAAAAAGGATTAACAAGGACTTGGAACCTGGACAGGTAACTGTGTGACTCAGTTGGCAAAGACATGGAGGACTCTTTGTTTGACTCAGTTTTAAAGAAGGTGCAGAAGTTCCTCTGCTCGCTACACCCAGCAAAAGCCCTCCCAATGAGAGAAAAAAAAAGGACAGCTGCGTTTCTCTCTCCAAACTTTTCAATGTTCTTCATTTAAGCAAGACGTGGTTTTCCAGAAAATCACCAACATTTAAGTTATCGATGTGGCACATCGCATTGGTAAACGTAGAACGGATTGTTCACCCCGACACATCAATGTTCGATATGTGACAAGGATGCACTGCGATATCATCTGGACAGAAGCCAAGAAACTAACAAACTCGGAGGGGAAGAAGGCTGGCTATGTGGGCCCTTTATCGAATCTCGGCAGATTCGATAAAGTCTGCTTGAGCAAATATTTTCGAATGAGTCCTGATTTCAACAAAGCTCAGGTTTGCCCAATTTGACTTTTGACATTGCACTATGGTCTGTTGATCACATTCCCTCTGTTATCCAAATGTTCTTATAGAAGGCAGCATTCATAGGAGTGCCTAGTTATGTGTATATTGTACTTTTAGTGGTAAGAGTTCTCTTTTTGTTCTTCTCTTCTTCGGTTTATTTTATTTATGGACAATTTTTAATTTAACTCTTTGAATATTATTTATTTAAATGCAAGAGATACTACTAAAAGAAAAGCACTTTTTTTGTAGAAAATACAATGCAGATTTAATTTCTTTGCTAATCCCATACCTCGGTTTCGGATTAAACATTTTTGGAAAGCTCAATGGAGTGATATCAATTTTAGTCTGAACAAATAATGCTGCCACTTGCCCTTATTTTAGTTAACAAATTTAAATGAGATATTCTTAATACCAAGACAACATCAGAAGGTAGATGGATTATACAAACTATTATTTGTAATATGTATGGTTATAGCTCTCATGCCAAAAACAAATTCCTGTTCAATGATCTTTCCGAAACCTTGACTGAAATGCAGAAAACAGCCACCGGTGCTAATTTTTTTAAATGTTATTTTATCCCCTTTTCTCCCAATTTGGAATACCCAATTCCCACTACTTAGTAGGTCCTAGTGGTGGTGCAGTTATTCACCTTAATCTGGATGGCGGAGGACAAGTCTCAGTTGCCTCCGCTTCTGAGGAGGTTACTCCATGTGACTCTAGCCTCCCTAGCAACCTGGCTAATTTGGTTGCTTAGGAGACTTGACTGGAGTCACTCAGCTTGCCCTGGATTCTAACTCGTGACTTCAGGTCTGGTAGTCAGCACCTTTACTCGCTGAGCTACCCAGAACCCGAATATGATCTCTTTTTGATCATCTAGAAACTTCTGGGTACTTCAAGATACTGTGGAAAACTTAACACCTTATCTCACTGAGCTACCCAGGCCCCCACCACCGGTGCAAAATTAATAATTTCTGTGGATTTTAATGAAGTACCTAATGCTCTGCTGGCTAGACTACCACAAAAATACTTTCCAATTCACAAAACTCTAATGTTATTGATTCCTTATGTCAAGAGTTATCTTTGGTATTCTGTTGGCACTATTTTAATGGGAATACATCAGAATTTACCTGGAGTGACTACTCTTATACATTGAAATCTAGGATTGATCGATTTCTTGTTTCCTCTAATTTACGACAACATGTTCATAATATATCCCATCGTTACGCCCCCTTTTCAGATCACCTTTTCATTCAGTTAGTCTTACAGACTGGCCATAAATATAACAGCCTAAGTGGCTATTGGAAGTTTAACACTTCTCTGCTTAATGATTTAGTTTTCACTGACAGCATCAAAGTCCAAACTACTCATATTATCAACCCAGAGAGTTCAGATTATACATCTAAAATGGGAAATATTTAAGTTCAAAAGGAACTTAAAACAGAAAGAGACTCTCAAAATAGATGCTCTCTTGAAGATTCAGGCACACTCTTATGTTCAAGAGAGTGAACTTCAGTCTTTGAAATTAGAGCTGGACAACTTGTATATTAAACGAGCCAATGGGGCTTTTATACTCTCAAAGTCTAAATGGATAGAGAATGGTGAGAGGAAAACTGCCAATTTTACTCTTGAATAAATAACTTTAAAAGGAAATAATTGCCACCTTAATGTATTAATGATTGTTTATGTAAAGACCCCAAACAAATTTCAGATTTTGTCAGCTCTTTTTATGAAAAACTTCTAAATCTAATTTGTTACAACAATTGTAAATCCTTCACTGATAGCATCCAAAAGTTCATTCCTTCAATTAGTAATGATTTTAGATCACTATGTGATGCTGACCCTAATGCTGAGGAATTGCAAACAGCCCTCCAATTGGCAAGAGTCCCGGTCCTGATGGGTTATCGACTGAATTTGATCATTTTTGGGGGAAATAATTGAACAAACAATTTTTATTGTTCGTTTAATGAATGTATCCAACAAAAATAAAAAAAATGCTTACAACTATGAAGCAAGGTGTAACATCTCTAATCGAGATAAATATACTCTCACAGTTGATAATTGGAGACCTATCACACTCCTAAATATAGATTACAAACTTGTTGCCAAATGCCAGAAGATTGAAATCGGGTCTAAATCACATTATTCACAAAACTCAGACAGATTTTTTTTTAAAAAGACATGATAACTGTCACATTCGTTTTCTCCTTGATCTCTTATATTATTCCAATCAGATAGATCCTGGGCAAGGCTTTTGATGCTATTGAGCATGGCTTTCTACGTCACTCCTTAAAAGTGTTGGGGAACATTTTATTTATTTAGTTAGCATGTTCTACAAGGATATTAATAGTTCAATCATCGTAAATATGGACATTTCTAAAAGATTTGGCATCCATTGTGGTGTACGTCAAGGATGCCCGATTTCCAATTTTTTTGTTTCTATTAGTTGCTGAGCTCCTTTCAATTAATATTTTAGCAGATCAAAAAATCCTGGAATTAAAAGTTTTTAATAGAGAAATCAAAATATCTCAATTGGCTGATGATGCGGCATTATTTTTTAAAAATAGTAATCCAATTAAAATAGCACTTAAATCTCCTCAGGTCTAAATTTAAATCTTAATAAATGTGAAATTTTATACATTCATGAGTCGAAAGAAGGCTTCAATTATAAACATACTGGTAAAGGAATCAGTCAAATATCTTGGCATCCATACAGGGGCGGACTGGCCATAGGGAGAACAGTGACTTTTTCTGGAAGGCGGCAACGAAGCAGGGCCCGATAAGCTGAAATGGGCCGCTGCGTTGACGAACGGGCTGAAGAGTGCCACAAAATAGTGCCGCAAAATGGCGCCGCAATATGCAGAAAAGGACAGCGAAACCACCACGCTCAACAACTTTTGGGCCAGTTTCCATGTAAAATCCAGGGCTGATTTCTCTTCCCAGTGTACCCTTGCATCCATATTTCCAAAAATAGTGTTATTCACCAACAGTTAATTTATTTATTTTTTTACCTCAAATTAAGAAAACAAAACTTATCTTTAACAATTGGCTTTAGAGATATCTCTCTATCTTTGGGAGAGTGTTATTGTCCAAAGCGGAAGGCCTCTCTTGATTTGTTTACTCGGCATTATCTAGGAATGGGTATCGTCACCCACCTCACAATACGATATGTATTGCGATACACATGTCATGATTCGATATATCGGGATACATCACGATATAATGGTTCGAATTCACTCTTAATTTTAATGAATTTGGGTATAGTTCAGTTATAATGTCCATTTTGCTTACAGTATGAAATAAATTCTCTTTCAGCTAATGCTGTTATTCATATACAGGGGAGCTTCTAACTTGTTAAATTACGGACGTATACATTTTATTTTACCATTCGTTTTTCTTCATTTTGGTGACATTTTAGCCTTTTAAAAAATTTAGTCCATGTATTACATCAAAAAATATGGTGCATTGAAATTGAAAATATTAAATTGCATATACAGTGAAGTATATGAAGTATTCAATAGAAGTATTCCCCTTCATTTTTCCACATTTTATGTTGCAGCCTTATGATAAAATGCTTCAAATTCAAAAAAAATTTCACATCAGTCCATATCCCACAACAAAGCAAAAAACAGTTGTTTTTTTTTTTGGACAAATTTTGATAACTTTGCAAATTTATTAAAAGAGAAAAAACTGAAATATCACATTGACAAATTCCCAATGCACTCTAAGTCCATGTGGTGGCATAGTGACTTACTTCTAGGGATGTCACAATGTGAATTTTTGATGGTACGATTATTGTCTGATAAAAAAAAATACAAATCACGTTTTCACGATTATCTGCAAATTTACCTATTATGCAACAATGAAAACCTCCACAAACCAAAAGGTAAGTAGTACACAACATATAATATTTACTGTGTTTGTAAAATGATTACCTTCATCTGGGCATGAGTCTCTGGATGGTGATCCCTCAGGTGCTGTAAAATATTAGATATTTTCACCGCTTTTGCTGACACTTTTCATCAGCATGTTTTGCATACTGGATACCAGTCTTCAACAACTCCTGTCATGTGTCATTTTTAGATAGACAAAATGCTCCCAAATAGCTGATTTAATTCGCTTCTTCGGTGGATACAACTCCGGGAGATTGCGGTGTTCAGCCATGTTTTCATTTTGAAATTTTCACGTGCACTGAAATTTCACGCTCTAAACGCGCCTCACCTTACCTAGAAAATCACCTCGTGAACACCGTTACCATAGTAACAGCCTCATAGACCAGCCAGGCAGAAGGCAGGACACACGCACGGGGCAAGTAGTTAGACCCACACTGAGTAAATAAATCAGTAAATAAAAATTATAATAGACAACATGGTTGTTTTTTCCGGTAACCGTAGCTTACAAATTCTTAAGGTTTAATAACCATGACCATTTTAATTGCGGTTAATCGTGAAATCGGGTAATCGCGATTTCCCTACTTGCCTCAATCCGGGAGGCAGAGGAGGAATCTCAGTTGCCTCTGTGTCTGAAACCGTCAACCCACGCATCTTAACACGTGGCTTGTTGAGCATGTTACTGCTGAGACATAGTGCATGTGGGGGCTTCACTCTATTCTCCCGTCCACACACCCCACCAAGGCGACCACAAGGAGGTTACCCCATGTGACTCAAGCCTCCCTAGCAACCGGGCCAATTTGGTTGCTTAATTCGATTTATATAAATGATATAGATGATAATGTACATACTCCATTATCTTATCCTCATTTGTATAGGTATATATAAAATCTTTATGAGTAAGATTCCAATGAATTTTCAATGAGCAAATAAATAAAACTGACACTGGACCAAAATTCTGAAGACATATTACAGTTATAAAACAAATTAGCTAAATTTTCCTTGTTTACACCACAAAAAGTACATTTGTTATAAATGTCCATATGTTTAGATAAAATTACATCACGGGGTAAATTTTATGTCGAGTTTTAAAGTGCACTCCTTTTACCTTACTTAGAAATACAGAATTTACAATGATTTAACAAAGCTTTTTTTGCAATCAATATTAGAGATTTGAGCATTTCGAAAGCATTTCCCTCTAAAATAATGTTTTGACTTAAGTATTAGTCTAATATGTTTGTTATTGTAGGGAGAACTACAGCGATTGACAGGGGATTACTGAGACAGTGGGCGGGGCAAGGACACAAAACAAAGCAATGGAACTCTCTAAATGAATAGTTGTAGGGATGCGACGATGTTTCAGAATTCACTCAAGCAATTTTATTATTCGTTTTACTGGCAAATAATCGGGGATGCAAAATAGTAATTTATTCCAAGTATTAGTATTTACTATAATATTTGTTATTTTAATATAGTATATAATAATAATTGTTTTGTGGCCTCGTGAGCTGCTTGTAAACAGAATCAGAGAAACAAGATTACACTCCCATCCATTGACTACCTTTAGTTTCTTAGGAATGTGTCGTAAATACAACAAATTATCTGTATCATTCCGACTTGTGAATCAATTTTCATGTCTCTCTTTCGCCTGAGAAAGAATTGAATATGTGCTGGTTAATTTATAACTATCAAAACAACCATAAACCCGCATTATTCGAGACATCGAAAAACAAAACAATGATTTTTAAAGGGTCTTAAACGCGGTGGGTTTATGACGGTTATGAAATTCGGCACCACTGATTTACCTCGTTTTGAAAAACACATTTCTTTGATTTTCTTTCTTTTTATCTCCATGGCGAGAGAGGAACATAAAGATACTGTAGATTGAGTGCTTATGTTGCGTCTAAAATTTTGAATATCCCGCGATTGATCCATACTGGCCTCTTCACCAAGACAAGCCCCTCTTAGGTCAACAAACCAACGGATTACACAAGCGGGAATCTGCCAATCGTTGTCTTCCAAAGCTCTCCGTCACCTACGCAACATCCGGACTGTACCATTTTTAAATTCGGAAAGGTTGGAACGGCGATGTATCTTAATACGTGTGTGCATATAAGTAATTAATTTAAACGTATTTTCTTATAAATATATATTCTAATCTAATACAAAGTATTACATGTTTATACAACTGTTCATAGAGTTTGTTTGTGCTAATACTCAGTGTGTTTTTCCACATCTCCCCCCGTCTGACTTCAAATAGGTTAAACCGATTGTCTGCCGTACTGCATTCTAATGAATCCTCAAATTTGGTTAAATCTGTTCAGTGGTTTTTAAATCAGATCGATCGTAATTTAACACATGAACCGATGACATCTTGCAAGCATTTTACATACGGAAACTGCATCCAGCGTCACTTTTTAATAAATAATTAATGTCACCTCTGTCGCTGCTGTCACGCTTCATACACTCAGATATCTTTGTACTGTATCTGAATCAGAGAGGGTTACCAGTTGGGCTCGGAAAAATATCAAGCAACAGATAATCCGAACGATCAACAGTTTGATTAAAGGTTACATTATAAAATCCCTGCAGCACGTGCCAACATTGACATTGGACCTCGTCCATTAAGGTACGACAGCATGCTTGCTGTTATGTGTTGTGTAGAATATAGGGTTATATGTGACTACCTGTCTGATTTCAGACTGCCTGCTTGCATGAGTAGATCGCACATATTGCAGTGACAGCTTTATAGGAGTATGGGACATTATGGGTCATTACATTGTGACGAATAATTTGCAAATATGTGATAAATATCACATTCACAGTGAATTATCTGCAGTTGCTACCACATATCCATTCACTTGATTTGCAGAAACTGTAACATTAACCTGTTTAAGATACGGGCGTACTGAAATATTAAGAGAAGATTCGATTGCATTATTAACCGATGGAAATTGTAATCAGTAAATAGTCTTTTTTTTACAGTTTTTTGTTACCAAGCGATCGTCATGGTAATGTAAAACACCTGTACTGGTACTGTAATTGTTTCCCTTAACTTACAGCCCAGAATCTACATTATAAAGATCTGACAAGTCTTTCAAATAGTATTGGTGGTCATTTTCTCTTTCACTTTAGCATACTGTCATTTCAGATTCAGTTACATCCTATCTTTGTTAGGCCTTGTGAAAAGCTCACTTGAGTAAAATTGAAACATGTTACAGACGAGGATTGAGGTTGAGTGGCTGATGGATATGGGATTTTTTTTAGGCCTATGCTGATTTAATATCTAAATATAACATTAAATTGTATTGTATATATATATATATATATATATATATATATATATATATATATATATATATATATATATATATATAGTATGCATGTGTAGTTGATATGACCTGAAATATCACTGTCCTCAAAGAATGGCCGTTCAATCAATCCTCTAATATATTCATCATTTGGCTGGACAGCAAAGAACAAAGATTTTTGACAATGAACAATATTATTTATTCAAATTGTGTTTTAATATATTAGCAATACATTTAATGAACAATGTGGAAGAAGTACTGATGTGTGTGTGTGTGTGTGTGTGTATATGTGTATATATATATATATATATATGCATTGTATAATTGTGGCCTATTTAAAAAAAAATGGCATGTCATTTACATATTGTCATAAAATAATAATACAAAAAAAAAATAGTGTGTACAATTTTTTTCATCATTGATTGAGTCCTTTAGAGCAGACATGGGCAACATACCCACAGGCCAGATCAGGCCCTATGTTGCCTGGGTCCAAAGGAGCCCGATCCAAATTCGCTTATGTGTGATAGTCATAGTCGTCACTGTTAAGCTCCATACATGTCATAAAGGAACAATAAAAGCACCATTAAAGTAGTCAATATGACTCATGCATTTTATTCAAAGTCTATTGTAGACAAATGATAGCTTTGTGAATACCAAATGGTCACGTAAAATGGTCAAGCAAATATATAGTACTGTATTTCAGCACGTTTCAGTGAATGAGCACTGCTTTGTTGTTGACACATACTAATATCACACGTGGGGCTATCATGATGCACTGCTGTTTTCAGCTCTCAGAGTGGTGCGCAATATGTCAGCTCAACAAACAAACAGCATCTCAGATGTAGATTTTCAATTGTTCGGTTCACTTATAGCATTCATCAAGAACAGCACCGGAGGAGCTTTTGAAAAAGAAGCGCATTAAACTACTGTGAACTAGGCTACACACACACACACACACACACACACACACTCACAAGTCAAAGGACTTCCTGGAGTGTTCCACCAAACTAAAAGCCAGATTTGTTTTGTTTATTGTATAGTAAAATTCTACAAGTTCATAGATTATAATAATAATAATATTTTATGACTTGTGTGGACTTTCTTATATCTTACAATTGAAGAGAACAAAAAGAGATCTTGATCCTTTTATGTTTAGATACAATTTGAAAAAACATGTGCTAAGAGAATTGGCTTCTTTTCTACTTTCACTGGAATAACTTTTTAATTTAGCTGCTGCACTATCCAGTAGTTAACAATAAAGTTTTCCTTAATAGGCTACAGATTTATATTGAAATAATTTGTATTTAGAGGATTGTGTTGCTTTACATATAAAAGAGTACCCCCAATTAGTTCCACACTATGAGGTATAGATATAAAATGATTAAGACAAAAACTCTGGATCGGGAATGAAACCGTGGTATCAGTGCTTCCCTACTTAATGAAAATGGTGATTAGCTGATAAATCACATAAAAAGCACACAGTCCCAAGCCCTTCGCTTGTGACTATCCTGAGCTGTGATGTCAAAGGCTGCAGATGGAAAAATATCCATTAACCATCCATGAAAAAAGTCCATTTCAAACTTTTTAGGCCCTTTAAATAAATTGACCACTGGTAAAACATCATAGTAGCCATTTATTTGTTGCTTTCAAAAGATTGTCAGAATACATGGCTACTTTGAATGGCCGTCAATGGAGAAAGATGCGTTTTGGAGGAAATGGTGTAGTTATGGTATCTACCAGCAGCGAGGAACTGAAACATGCTAACCAGCCATACCTTGACTCCTTAGTTTAAGTTATGAATGTTTTGTTTTTTTAATTTTGTAGTACCAAATATTTTTTTTTGTGGTTGTTAGGTTATCTGTGTCATGCAGCAGAAAGTGTGCACACGCAACACAGCGCTGTTTGTGAAGAACGGTCAGGTGTGTGGAGCTGGCGCCCCTCCAAAGTATCCATTCCGCTGCCCGCGATGTGGAGAGCATGAACGTTTTCAGAGTCTAGCCTCTCTCAGAGCTCACCTAGAGTACAGCCACCCGTTTCATACTAAACATGACATCAGCCTCCTGTATACAAGAGATCACTGTAATACGGACCACATGAAAGTCTGCAAAAGCTCCAATTCTGACATGCATAATGTACGTGATGCTGGCACAAATACTAATTCAAACTTAAATGGGAGAGGAGAGCTCAAACTCATGACTCCAGAAATGCGCCCTGAGCAGAAGCGGACTTCCCCAGAGAGGAGCATCAATGTTGGGGCTGCATCAGCTGGTGTGGGGCCCCTCTCAGCTCCAGTGGTGTCGGTGGAGAAGAGGCTGGAAGGGATGATGAGGACAGCCAATAGCAGTATGGAACGACGTCTACTGCGGCTCAGCTCAGAGCTGGCTCAGACAGACACAGCCATACTGTGTGAGCGTGCTCACTCGCATCACCTGGCCCAGGAAAAACAGGAAGTGCTGGAGAGAGAGCGGGCGCTCAGCAGACAGGTTGACACCGCAGTCATGGTGATTGCCACACTGAAGCAACAGCTCAGCATCTCGGAGCATGAACTGGAAAGGAGGGAACAGTGAGTGAAGGCTTTAAATATTATTCAGTCTTCATGTTTAGACCAGTGGTCCTCAACTGGTGCAGGGATTTTCCTGGGTCAAAAATTATCTTTGGTGGTGGCTGATGTGCACGGTCATCCACATGAAAAACCTGTTGTGTGTTGCAACCCCAAAATGATGCAAACAATAGGCAGGAAAACACTGATAAATGCAAATAGTGCATATACTATAATGCCAAACACTCCCCAATTCGTTTATGTTGATGTTAAATCGGCATCAGGAGGTCGAATGTTTTGTCTTCTAAATCAGTGTATGCTTTCTGAATGTCCAAACTGCTCCTCCTAGTGGCTGAAGGTGGTATTACGGTTCACAGAGTCACTGCTTAGCGCAAGAACTTGGTTGCTTGAATGGATGTGACAGGCAACAGGACAAGCACATTACGTCTTTTTTTCATAAACATACAGCAGAAATTACATTTAGATACGTTTAACCCAAACTCTAAACCTAACAGCAAAACCAGTTGATAACCACTGCTCGAGACTGTCACTCAATTGATGTGTTGATGTTTAATTTTCAAGAAGCCGTTCTTCAAGGACCTTTTTCTGTTTGCAGGGAAGTCATTACCATTCAGAAATTTCTGGAAGCAGCAGCACAGCATGAGATGTGTGGGAAGGTTCGTTTGCGACGGTTCATTGAGGGCCTGCTGCGGCGGATTTCGCTGGCAGAGAGACTTCTGGAATATTACCAGAGCGCCCCCCACAGGCATTGTTGCACAGCTCACCCTGTATGTCGCCAAAGTTCTCATTAACATACCAATTGGGATTTACAGCAAGGTTTTAGTTTTCCTTAGAATATACCCTATTGAAAGCTACATAAAGTAAATTTTCATAGATAATTAATCATCTGACTTGGCCCACATAAAAGATTTTTCAGGAACTCTATGATTAAAGGTCATCCATTCAAGGTCACTCCTTTTATTTGCTCTGCTGGGCCAAATGACAGTTGTCTTGGGCTTATACTGACACCTAGGGGCATGGATGCAGCATTACACAAAAAAAGCTAAAGTTTTAAAGGGATAGTTCACCCAAAAACGAACATTCTCTCATTACTTATTCACCCTCATGCTTTCCCAGGTGTGTATGACTTTCTTTCTTCTGCACAAAACATTTGATGTAAAACAGAATAATATCTCAGCTCAGTAGGTCCTTAAAATGCAAGTGGATGGTGATCAGACTTTTGAAGCTCCAAAAAGAACAGACAGTCAGCATAAATGCCACCCATTTTTAACGTCTTCTAAAGTGACACGATCGATCTAAAAATATCAATATTTATGTACTTTTTTTTTTTTACTGTAAAGCATTTTTTAATGCTTTTTAACTATAAAGCAAATGTGTTCTGCAGAAGAAAGAAAGTCATACACACCTGTGATGGCATGAGAGTGAGTAAATGGTGAGAGAATTGAATTTTGGGGTAAACTAACACTTTAAGTCACCTATGCCATTGTAGAATGCACTATTCACAGTAAGCCATGATTAATTTATTCTGTGAGCGAAAGTGGCAAGTATCCGGCTGTTCGTGTTATCATTCTATGTTAGCTCCTATGATGCGACCTGCTCCATATAAATTAAATAAAACCACTTAAATAAGGCCACTGAAATGACTGAGTCTTCATCTCATGTGAGTCTTTACAGTTTTAAACATATTTTTCAAAAGTGCTGATTATTTCTTCAAACATTTGTGTACATGTTTTTAATGAGGGAGAAAAGAGAATAAGTGCACCCATAATTTATTTCAGAAATATGTCAGCCATGTGCAGTTTTCTCTAACTTTATTATCATGATTCTAGGTCCCCATGTCATCTGAGCTTGGTCCGCAGAGAATAACTCAAAGCAGGTATTGCAGCACTGGTTTTACTTTAAAAGAACAAATCATGTTAAATTGAGAGTTCACCTAAAACTGGAATTTCTCATTAAAAGATAAATTACAGATTATTGGCATGAAGGGATAGTTCACCCAAAAGTAAAAGGTGTTCAGCGATTTATTTCTTCTCGCATAATTACACAATTTCAGTGCAAATTATTGTTTCATGTACATTTAGTTAATTATTTGGCATGTAGTCTTGGAATATAAGAAGAAAGATGATAATTACAACAAAATAAACCCCAACAGAACTTAAACCAGAGGCTGATTCCAGATATTCAGCGATTTCTTTCTTCTCAAATGACATAATTTCAATGCAAATCAATATTTTATGTCCATGTATTTATTTATTTGGTTAGTAGCTGTGTAATAAGCAGGATAGTGTACAGTCAGCCAGTAGTTTATTACAAAATAAACCCCTTCAGGGTGATATATGATATATGGTGACAACAACCGGCTGGCTGTATATTATCCCTTACAGAATACGAATTGCCATAAAACAAAAGAATACGAATGTAAAAGTGAAAGTGGATATTTTTAGTAAAAAAAAAAAGACTTAAATATTGATCGGTTTCTCAATTACACCTATCATATTGCTTCTGAAGACATGGATTAAACCACTGAAGTCACATGGATTACTTTTCTGCTGCTTTTATGTGGATTTCGAGCTTCAAAATTCTGGCCATCAAGAAAAAAAGGACCAGAGCTGAAATATTCTTCTAAAAAAATCTTTCTTTGTGTTCTGCAGAAGAAAGAAAGTCACACACATCTGGGATGGCATGAGGGTGATAAATGATGAGAAAATTGTACTTTTGTGTGAACTATTCCTATAAGACAATAATCTGTAATTTAGCTTATTTATGCAACATTTTAAGTTCCAGCTCTCTGTACTTTGACATATACTCTAATGTTCAGAAGTTTAGGGTCACTTACTCATTCTTTATTTATTTTAAATTGTTCTTCATTTTAGAATAATAGTGAAGTCATCAAAACTATGGAATAACATAAATGGAACTATGGGAATTATGTTCCAAAACTGTGTTTTATTTTTGCATCTTCAAAGTAGTCACCCTTTGCCTAGAATTTGCAGACATGAACTCTTGACATTTTCTCAAGCAACTTCTCGAGGTTTCACCCTGGGATGATTTTTAAATGTATTGAAGTTGTTGAAGATTGTGCCCATATATATTGGGCACTTATTGGCTGCTTTCCTATATTATTTGTTCCAAGTTATCTAATTCAAAAACTTTTTTTTAAATTATATTTTAGTTTTATAATGAAATAAATTTATATATTGGCACAATTATATTTTTGTCTACAAAACTGATTTCAAACATTTAAGCATACGCCTTCAGATCAAAAGATTTTTAAGATCATGAGAAAACTTTCAGGCAAGTGTTTCAAAACTTTTGACTGGTAGTGTGTATATGTCCTCACTTGAATGTTCACTTGAGTCAGTGTCCTGTAACAGACAGGTTGTCCACTGTTACTAATTCATGTGATCCTATCAAGACAGTGAAATATCATGTTGCCCCTTCTATAAGTAATGATTGTCCTACTACTCTACGTTTCCTTTCACTTATTTTAGAGTGTGTGTGATGGAGTGTGTGTGTGTGTGTGTGTGTGTGTGTGTGTGTGTGTGTGTGTAGAAATGAAATGTGCTGGATCATGGTGCATACAGTATGTGTGGTAGATGATGGAGCATATCTTTTGTCTCTCATCTTATTTTGCTGATATTTGGTGACAGGTCTTCAGGAGAGTGTTTTGAGCAAGATGAGGAGCAGCAGCTACATGGTCAGTCTGGATGGGGACTGTCCAAAGCCACTGGAGGCAGACTGGGTTTTGAGAGCTGGCACCAGCGGAGGAGGTCTGATGGGTATGAGGTTTAGGGACAGATGCAGAATCTAGCAATGAATGTTAATGCAAATAATATTGTTTCATTAATATATTGAGTATATTAACAAAAATAAGTCAATATGAGTTAAAGATAAAGCCCAGTTGACAGACTCCTCTTAAAGCTCCTCCACACAGATGTTTTGAGAGACTTCAAGGTACTGGTATTGTTTATTCACCAGTGTCAGCTAGAAACAGTTTAGTTTTGCACACCTCAACTACAGCGTTGTTCAACAGCAGATAGCAAATTAGTGCTTTGATACGTTTTTGATTCTTGAATATGATTATGCTCCATCTATGAAATATTTTAAGAGGAATAGTTCACCTCAAAATTAAAATGATGTTATCATACTCGCTCTCGTGTCCTTTCAACCCTGTATGATCTTCTTTCTTCTATAAAGCACAAAAGGAGTTCTTGTGGAATGCCCAAGCTGCTCTTTTCCATACAATGAAAGTGAATGGTGACCACAGCTGTCAAGCAAGATTACTTTTATGATGCTTTTGTTCTTATTTGAGTTTGACTGACCTGGTCCCCACCCACTTCCATTGGATGGAAAAGGCCAACTCATATATTCTGCTACACTTCTCCTTTGATGTTTCATTGTTGAAAGAAATTCACACAGGTTTGGAAAGACATGAGGGTGATGAAATGTTACAGAACCTTCATTTTTGGGTGAACTATCCCTTTAATTGTACAATGTCATATTGGCTATATTTTGGACACATGGGCAAACAGCCCTTTAATTCAAATAGATATAGCTATTCTACAGGTTGCTTACATAAAGAGGAGCTGTATCCTAGTTAAAAATGTTATGTGCTTGATTTCTAACAGATACTACTGTTCAGGACAGTGAATGTAGTTATATTATCTAAATGGAGGTTATTAAACCAGTGTTGCGCAGGTGAGAAGTTACACCACTTTAAGCTTATAGTTTATTCTCAAGCTTCCTCTAAAAATTAATCAAATAAAAAAATGCACTGTTATAGATAGAAAAAAGAATGTAGCAAAGACCTAAACAACTTACTTTGATTTGTGTTTAGCATCAGGGTTGCCAAGTTTGTGTGATAAAGACAGCTCAATGATAAAAACAATTGTGCATGTTCATTTCCTTTCATTTGTAGGCCTACTGTATAATACAAGTAGCGGAATTAAAGGACTATTCAATACAAGTTCAAACAACAGCATTGTAGCATAATGTTGATTAGCACAAAACATTTATTTTTACTTGTCCCCTTTCTTTAAAAAAGCAATAACTGGGTTACATTGTGGAACTCGCAGTGAAAGTGAATGTGGGCCAATCTGTAAACATTCAAATACTCACTGTTTCAAGAGTATTGCCACAAGACAAACAAAACATGTGTTAACATAATTTTAGTGTGACAAAATCACTTACTAACATTTTCTGTGTCAAGTTATATCCAATTTAACAACTTCATTGACAATGTAAAAAAAAAAAAAAAAAAAAGCTAAAATAATACACAAGTTTTAACTGGATAATTATTGCAAGTGCTTTTCTAAAACATAAGCTTCTCACTTTTGCCTTTAAACCATCCAATAATTGACCCTATTCACTTCCATTTGGGTGGATTACTTTTTTGAATTGTGACCTGATACTAATTACAAATTACATGACTAAAATTGTAGTCAGTTTGTAATCTCTTGGAAAATAAAGCAAAATAAACTCATCTCCTGAGATCATTTGCAGCATTCTCATAGATGACACAATTCTTGCAAACTGTTTTCAGACAACTGAAACAGAGAAGAAAGAGTGACAACTGTATGCATGCTCGTATTCTGTGAGAAGTGCTCGTGCTGCTGCTTGAACCTCTGAACACCAAGCGAATCGGACACATTAACGGCTTTTCCGTCGTCTGTGCAAAATATGTTCAAAAAGTGTCTTTCTTCAAAAGCGCGTCTTTGTGTCTAACAGCATTTCTCGTCATATGTCACTGCAAGAGGGTCGCCTACCACAGAGGTGGGTAGATGAGCAAGATTACCCTCCACTGCGCATGAAATACCCATATTTGATGGGTTGGCGGGTGTTAATTTCAAACCCTTTATCTAAACAATAAATAAGTAACTGTAACCTGATCATGAGTATTATAAAATGTAATTTAATCTAATTACAAATACATATTAGTTTTGTAATACGATTGCATTATCCAGATTATATGTAATCCGTTACTACCCAGCTCTGGTGCCTCACTGTAACCATGATTTTTTATTTTATTTTTTTTGTACGTTTTTGTGGTAATCAACATTATGCCAAAAATACAGTCAATTAAACTTGAATTGATAACGCAATATTCCTGTGTATGACTGTCTTTCTTCTGAAGAACACAAAGATTTTTAAAAGAATAATTCAGCTCTGTAGGTCCATGCAATGCAATTTAACTGTGCACAAATCTTGGAAGCTTCAAAAGCACATAAAGGCAACATAGAAGTAATCCATAAGATAAATCCATGTCTTCAAAAGCATTATGTAAGTGTGGGTAAGAAACAGTTCAATATTTAAGTCCTTTTTTTACTATCAATCTCCACTTTCACTTTCACAATCTTCTTCTTTTGTTTTCGTTTTCCTGCATATCGCCACCTACTGGCAGGGAGGAGTATTTAATAGTAAAAAAAGGACTTAAAGGGATAGTTCACCCAAAATAAAAAATGATCTCAGTATTTACTCACCCTCAAGATATCCATGACTTTCTTTCTTCTACAGACACAACACATTTGAAGAAAAATATATTATTATCTTGTGGTAAGTAAGTACACATCTGGGATATTATAAGGGTGAGTAAATAATGAGATCATTTTTATTTTTGGGTGAACTATCCCTTTAAATAATTGCAACTTTCAAAAAATGACAAATTCACAAGCATTAAACATATTTGAGCCTGTCAAAGTCCAGGTCATCGTTGATTGTAATGTAATATTTACGAGTTATAAAATGCAATATATTTCAACTTGTGGGTTGCTTGTATAATATAAATGAAATCTGCGGCAACCATTTTAAAGTAGCCAAATTCCACAATAAAACCGCAGACTTGGCAAACCTGTCTTACGTCATCAAAATTAATGAATAAATATGTTCTGGGTTCAAAACAACTTGAGCCCTATCAAAAGCATCTGTTGATTACCACATACAATTATTTCAATTAGCATCTCAGTTCATAAAAACAAATGAAAGTTGTGTGTACAGTAATGCACTTGAAAACAGTTCTGAGAATAGGAGTAAACTTTGATTTAAGTACTTACCAAAGTCCGGACGTCAGTGTACCGGAAATACTGATGTACAGTATAATGTTTGAAATATAACATTTAATTATGTTGCTACGGTTGAATGGTTAATGAAAAATAAAATAAAAATCTTTTTTAACGTTTGATTGTCCATAATAGTGGTGGAACAGGGTAATGCTTATGGTCGAGTGTGGTGCGAAAAGGGCAGTCGTGGGACTGTTCTATAAAAGAAATGATTGGGTGACATGAGACCTGATGTAGCGGTTCAAAAGTGTTTGCGTAAAGTTGTATGTCTGTACCAATGTAAAGATGATGGTAAAAAAACGACTAGTTTAATTCTTCATTAAATCTCTATTTGTCATATGTTAAGTGATTGCAATGTCATACACTTCATTCTGTGCTCAATTCTGACACTGTGATTAGGTCTTTTGTTGTTCCTTGGTATTTTTGTATCACTAGTTAAGTTGTATTTACTTAGAAAGGAGATCTAGTGCTGTGTGAGCATGAGGTAGTTTACATCCATGAGTATTTTATTGTGAGTGAGCATGCTATGCTTAATCCAGTGGCTTGTGCAATATGTGAAAATATTTTCATGATGTGAGGAAAAGACAGAGCAGTGTTGTGCAGGCGAAATTTGGATAGTCGGAGGACACTGTATGGTTGAAGCATGTATAGTGGGGCTCAACCTAATTCACATTCACCACAGGGTTTTATAACATTGTATGGTTTATAACGATTATTATTAGGGGTCGGGAGTCAAGTCTATATTGTGTTTATGTTGGACGTCAGAGACCGTAAATCAAAGAGAACTCAAACTTTGAGTTTGATTTCCTATTGTTTTAAACTGCTCCAATTTGCTGTGTTTGTTTGTATCATCTAGAGACGCACCTATGAAAAACATATCAAACAAATTTGGATTCGTTTTCTAGTAATGATGTGGCAGATTTGAGCCAATATATTTTTGGATCATTAACCTGTATATTTTGATTGCAATGTCCAAACTTCACAAAACTGGGTACATATAGACAATAGTACATTTTGGGCAATCATGTCAAATTGAATCAATTTCCGATAAGAGAATGTGCTATAATTTAAGAAACTCTTATTATAATAATAATATCCATAACAACTGTGATCAAATTTGTCATTTGTGTGGTAATTCCACTTTTCTAATCTGCTGGGATCCCAAAAATTGCTGCTTCCAGCTATATTTATTATTATTTTGCATATAATAATAATTCTCAAATATTTTCTTTATTTAGGTTCCAGTTTCCTCACAATGTATTTCATTGGCTTCTGTTATCTCATGGATAATGAGAACAATGTCCACAGTGCTGTTACAGTCTAACACAAACTTTGTAAATCAGGTCATTGTTTGAAAGAACTGACAATGTTATCGGACTGATGAAAACATAGACTAGAATGAGAGATGGATGATGAATTTTATACATGATTTTTGTTGACGGAAATAACACATCTATGGAATTGTTAGAAAGTGTTAAGTGTTATTTGGCCAACCGACCACAGGTGCAAAAGCCAATGATATCAATAATTTGTCGATATGAGTTAGGTATGCACAATATATTGTCACAATATCACTCAAAAATTTGCATTTTTTATTACTTTTCTTTGTTGACCTGGTTAGGCCAATATTGAAAGCAGGAAATATTATTTCTCATTATCTTTCAAATTCAAACACTACTTTTTCTCTCTCAATATTTTAAGTATGTAATTTTGCTTGGTTTGAAGAACGGTATTCTTTTTTAAATTAGCAAACAATAATATAGATTTCAAACTTTGACCGTCATATCAGTAATCTGCCATTAAAAAATGGGCTATTGGAGATTGGCTAATTTTAATAAAAATGTAAGAATATCAACAAACATTTAGACTGTGGTGCATACCTAAAATAAATGGCACCTTTAATGAACTACCAGTAATTTCTGAATTTCTGTGAAAATGTTAATCATTTATTTTTCTGTGAATTAGGTTGGACCCTAAAAATGTTGGTGTGCCATTATAGATGTGACAATCAGAAGTAGAACAAAGCTAAATAACTTTAATAAATTTGACTTTTGTTGTTTGTTGTTTTCTGGTAACAATGCCTATAATTTGATAAGCCAATGTTTAATGTTGTGCCATGCTGATTTCTGTTCAAATATTGAATTTGTTTTCACTAGAATTAATTATCTTAATGTTTGTGCCTTTCTCTTGAAACATTGTTGTCTGTATTACACTTGTGATCCTGTGAGAAATGAAGTCTCACGTGATACTTGCTGCTCTATGTGGTATCCTGAATAATAGAAATGAGATTAGAATTGATCATTAAAGACTGATTTATTAATGCTATGCCTGTAATCCATCTCTTTGTGGCAATCACAGCATTATTAAAATCTGAATGGTCAACCATGCAATCAGATCCACTTTTACTGTGTTTACTGAGTGTTTCTATTTTCCTATACAAAAAGTACCATCCTTTTTTCTAAATGAGGTAAACTCTTCATTGAACCTAAAAAACTTGTATCCAAACACCCAAACTCAGCTACTGTAATGCAGAGTAATGGCCACCAGATGGTTTCTGTGCAGTACTGATCCTCTTCTCTTCTGCCGGAAATTGACCTATTTAAACTATTATGCTAGTTTGTGTTCGACTTTCGATGATATGCTACATTTGCAATTTTGAGTGCTTGATCATTTTAAAGTGTTAAAAAGCTCATTATTGGCTCCACAGTGAGTCCTAGAAATCTTACAATCTCTCATTTAGAAAATCTAATCAAGAATTTTTTAAGTCATTTTTATATTTCAGAATCTGTTGATAATTTTGGCATATGCAACCACATGTCCACTGCATAAAACAAGGGCAATAACAACCATAGACATTGAGGGGTATGTGTCATTTTTCAACGTCCGATACTATAGTATAATTATAGTGTAGTTAACTGTCATTTAAACTGCAACTTAAACGTTTCCCTACAAGCTATGACCTTTTTAAACTACAGTCATAGAGTTCAAATAGCCCACATTAACATTATATTTGTGCTTGTGACAGATGCATCCTTAACAGAGCGACTTACAAGAAAGACTTGTTTTTGTGACTATTACCTCAAAACTAAGAAAACAAGACATGTATCAATACTAACCCTCAAGATTCAATAGTAAACATTGTAGTGTTACAGACAAGTTGGACACTTGACACACAAGAATGCACTTGCAGTGATTCATTTTGAGGGTTTTTGGATTATGATGGATCCGTGTGTCCTAACAGACTAGCACTGTTGTAGTGTCTGCATATGTGACATTTTATCTTACAGTTACACAATCATGGCTGGGTTTAAGGGGGCCTAGGGCCTTGCATTGTTTATTCTGAGTTATTTGAAACAAGCAGACGCGACCAGCAGGAAAGTGTCACTGTGATTTAAGGTGTCTCATTTTCTCTCATTTCTAACCAAGAATAATAACCCTTAATGTTAAAAGCTGAATAAAAGCTCATTTTTAGGTGAAAGTCCTGGTTACAGTGCTTTTGTGCTTCATGTAGCTTTTTAGCTAATATCACTGGCCTGTGTCGTTGCATGTTACAATCTGCTATTTTCATCTTAACTAGGTTTTTAAAAACTCCTATTTACATATTGGGAAGTATGTGTTTTGTTTTTAAATGTTATTAATAAAAAAAAAATAAGGCTTTAATGCAGAACAGTGGTATAGCTATAGAAGTGCCTTTATGAGAGTTTTTGTGTTACACCATCCATCCATCCATCCATCTTCAACCGCTTATCCGAAGTCGGTTCACGGAGGCAGCAGTTCCAGCAGGGGGCCCCAAACTTCCCTATCCCGAGCCACATTAACCAGCTCTGACTGGGGGACCCCGAGGCGTTCCCAGGCCAGTGTGGAGATGTAATCTCTCCACCTAGTCCTGGGTCTTCCCCGAGGGCTTCTCCAGGTGGACGTGCCTGAAACACCTACCTAGGGAGGCGCCCAGGGGGCATCCTTACCAGATGCCCAAACCACCTCAACTGACTCCTTTCCACGCAAAGGAGCAGCGGCTCTACTCCGAGTTCCTCACGGATGACTGAGCTCCTCACCCTATCTCTAAGGGAGAAGCCCATCACCATTCTGAGGAAGCCCATTTCGGCCGCTTGTACTCTTTCGGTCTTTAGTTCTTTCGGTCATGACCCAGCCTTCATGACCATAGGTGAGGGTAGGAACAAAAATTGACCGATAGATCAAGAGCTTTGCCTTCCGGCTCCGGTTGTGTTACACATTATCTTATTATCTTGTTATGGCAGACCTGTCTTATATTACTTTCATAAAATACTATTTCATGTTCAGAGGTGGTTGACTTATTGGTTCCCCTGTGAACTGCCCATCAACTTTGAGCACTTGACTATCCTGGATTAATGGCGTTGAAATGCCTTCATAGACTCGCCTCAGGAGGAATCATAGTTGCCTCTGCACCTGAGACCGTCAATCCCCGCATCTTATCATGTGGCTTGTTGAGCGTGTTACCGCAGAGACATAGCGCATGTGGAGGCTTCATACTATTCTCTGCGGCATCCACGCACAACTCACTACGCACCCCACTGAGAGCGAACCACATTATAGTGACTTTGGTACATTTTACACACACTGTTATAGAACAAGACATTTGGAGCTCTGGCATTTTGGTTACTCTTGTCAGCACAAGAGCATTCTGGGCAAATAAAAATAATTAAAAGTCCACTCCTTTATTGAAAGGAAAATATTACACAAAGAAACAAAACTGTGGCCATGAAGCATTGTAATGCCTCACCAGTAGCACAAAAGCCCCCCAACTGTTTTCATCATCATCTTGTGATAAGGAGCAGGAAGCACTATTTCTCCAGTACACTCTAAATTCATTGGTCTTCTTGTACCTCACAGCCATATACTTCCTCAGTAAATAACTGGAATACTAATTGTTTACAGGATTAATATACATAAGTATTCCTCATGAGTAATTTTGGATTGGTCTGCCACAAAAACATACAAAAATGCTAAAGAAAATAATAATGCTGTAAAATTATACTGTTGTTCTTCTGCATGAACGCCTTATTTTGCTCTTATGGAAAGGAATTGGTAGCCCAACATACCCCAAAGTGTCATTCAGCTGATCACAATGTACACTCACCTAAAGGATTATTAGGAACACCATACTAATACTGTGTTTGACCCCCTTTCGCCTTCAGAACTGCCTTAATTCTACGTGGCATTGATTCAACAAGGTGCTGAAAGCATTCTTTAGAAATGTTGGCCCATATTGATAGGATAGCATCTTGCAGTTGATGGTGATTTGTGGGATGCACATCCAGGGCACGAAGCTCCCATTCCACCACATCCCAAAGATGCTCTATTGGGTTGAGATCTGATGACTGTGGGGGCCATTTTAGTACAGTGAACTCATTGTCATGTTCAAGAAACCAATTTGAAATGATTCGAGCTTTGTGACATGGTGCATTATCCTGCTGGAAGTAGCCATCAGAGGATGGGTACATGGTGGCCATAAAGGGATGGACATGGTCAGAAACAATGCTCAGGTAGGCCGTGGCATTTAAACGATGCCCAATTGGCACTAAGGGGCCTAAAGTGTGCCAAGAAAACATCCCCCACACCATTACACCACCACCACCAGCCTGCACAGTGGTAACAAGGCATGATGGATCCAAGTTCTCATTCTGTTTATGCCAAATTCTGACTCTACCATCTGAATGTCTCAACAGAAATCGAGACTCATCAGACCAGGCAAAATTTTTCCAGTCTTCAACTGTCCAATTTTGGTGAGCTCTTGCAAATTGTAGCCTCTTTTTCCTATTTGTAGTGGAGATGAGTGGTACCCGGTGGGGTCTTCTGCTGTTGTAGCCCATCCGCCTCAAGGTTGTGCGTGTTGTGGCTTCACAAATGCTTTGCTGCATACCTCGGTTGTAACGAGTGGTTATTTCAGTCAAAGTTGCTCTTCTATCAGCTTGAATCAGTCGGCCCATTCTCCTCTGACCTCTAGCATCAACAAGGCATTTTTGCCCACAGGACTGCCGCATACTGGATGTTTTTCCCTTTTCACACCATTCTTTGTAAACCCTAGAAATGGCTGTGCGTGAAAATCCCAGTAACTGAGCAGATTGTGAAATACTCAGACCGGCCCGTCTGGCACCAACAACCATGCCACGCTCCAAATTGCTTAAATCACCTTTCTTTCCCATTCTGACATTCAGTTTGGAGTTCAGGAGATTGTCTTGACCAGGACCACACCCCTAAATGCATTGAAGCAACTGCCATGTGATTGGTTGATTAGATAATTGCATTAATGAGAAATTGAACAGGTGTTCCTAATAATCCTTTAGGTGAGTGTATAGTCAGGACATTAATAATGTGAAAAATTACTGTTACAATCTGAATCTTAAACTACTTCAAAGAGTTCTCATCAAAATATCCTCCATGTGCAGCAATGACAGCTTTGCAGATCCTTGACATTCCAGCTGTCAGTTTGTCCAGATACTCAGGTGACATTTCACCCCACACTTCCTGTAGCACTTGCCATAGATGTGACTGTATTGTTGGGCACTTCTCACACACTTTACAGTCTAGCTGATCCCACAAAAGCTCAATGTGGTTAAGATCCACAACACTCTTTTCCAATTATCTGTTGACCAATGTCTGTTTCTTTGCCCTCTCTAACCTTTCCCATACGGTCTGCACCCCTGAGTCTTCTCTTTACTGTTGTACATGAAACTGGTGTTGAGCGGGTAGAATTCAATGAAGCTGTCAGCTGAGGACATGTGAGACGTTTATTTCTCAAACTAGAGACTCTGATGTACTTATCCTCTTGTTTAGTTGTACATCTGGTCTTCCACATCTCTTTCTGTCCTTGTTAGAGCCAGCTGTTCTTTGTCTTTGAAGACTGTAGTGTACACCTTTGTATGAAATCTTCAGTTTTTGGCAATTTCAAGCATTAGCCTTCATTCCTCAAAACAATGATTGACTGACAAGTTTTTGACCTAATATTGACCTTAAGACATGCCAGTCTATTGCATACTGCAGCAACACAAAAACAAACACTAAGACAATGTTTAGCTTAATTTAATGAACCAAATAACTTTCAACTGTGTTTGATATAATGGCAAGTGACTCTAGTACCAAATTAGCAATTTAGCATTGATTACTCAAGGATAAGTTGTTGGAGTGATGGCTGCTGGAAATGGGATCTGTCTAGATTTGATCAAAAATAACTTTTTTCTAATAGTGATGGTGCTGTTTTACATCAGTAATGTCCTGACTATACTTCATATCAGCTGAATGCTACTTTGGTGAATTAAAGTACCAATTTCCTTCTGAAACAGCAAAATCTGTACATTATTCCAAACTTTTGGCCACCTGTGTACATGTTTCATTTTACACATTGGAGAAGAACATCAAGGTAGATGGGAAAAGCATGTTTTGTCTAAAAATTACAGGAAAAAAAACAAGACCTTCATGATCAAAATAGTGCTAGTAAAACAGGCTAATATATTTAATATGGCAGGGCAGAGGAATGGAAAATGAGAGATATTATTTTAGGAAATACTGTGCCTATAGACACAATTTCTTGCATTCTTAATATCAGCATTTTGAATTATGTCCTCCTTGCAATATGTCCCTACCAACTTTCAATCCAAACCTACACCAACAGAAAGGTGAATGTTAACAATATGGACAAATTTAAGTGTGCTTTATCTGTGTAGTGCTCTTGAAGATCAGTGAATTGTTTGGCAGTTTTGATTGGTTCACTCTCAATATTGTCTTTGATATTACTGTGAGCATATTGTGAATCCTCAGAGTGATCAGGGTGCAGCTCTAAGGCTGAAATCCTCATCATTTTTCTGATGGTTTTTGTTTGACAGAGGCCGTTCATGATAATTTCTCTCTGAACAAATTCAAAATACAGCTTTGTGGATGTGTTCCTCTGATTAGTGCAATGTATATTCAGTAGCTCCGATGCCCTTTTCACTTAATATCCTTGTGTATGTTTTGTTTATGTGTTTGTTTGTTTGTTTTTTGCCACCATATTCTGTTTGTTGTCTAAGAGACCCCAATGCGGTTGTAATTACTCAGAAGTCCTTAACATTAAAGTATCAGACTGTTATTTAATGACTTAACCTATCCATATGGAAGGGAGATTCTGCCAATTTTAAATAATTAATAAAAGGAGAAAAATGGAAGGAGAAAAAAATGCCGGTGACACAGAGCACAAGTAATATGTCAAACAAGACATTAATAATAGATTTACATTTTTTATTAATTAATAAATTTTATTTAATTAATAGAATTTAATTTAATGAAACATGTACGCCTACTTCTGGATAAATCTGAGGGTTAAAGCGTCTGTAATATCTGTCTAATGGGTTTTGATTTGCTCAGAGCAGTGACTTAAAAGACATTTATGTGAAAATAATAGGTTAATTTCACCCCAAACATAAAACAATATAAAGTCCATCTCAACAGAACATGAGGTTTAAGGTAGTTTCGTTTTGGAAAATGAGTGAGGGAGGGTTTAACGTAAGAGTGTGAGATCAACTGCAGAATTTGGTGGGGTGTAGCCCACCCCAGCATTCCCTTCAATCAGGCCCTGGTTTAAATCGTGAGGAAAAAAAAGGACAATATGTGTAAATCTCACTGGAAATGTTTTTGTAAATAAATATCTATATATATTAAATTAAAATTAAAATTAAATCATTTTAACAGAAAATAAAAATGCCATAGTAAAAAGCTTTAAATTGGTTACTATTAACTTTGATGAACTATTAACTATCACTATTAAGGCATACATAGTGAGGTGTATGCCTTAATAGTGAAAAATTGTAGTGTAATTGTACAGTAAAATATTGTACAAAATATAGTTTTTAGAAGCAAAAACTATGATTAACCTTATAGTTAACGATAAGAATTAATATTATATTTAACAAGACAATACGTGTTTTGTACTATACTGTTAAAACTATGATGAAATAGTATTGGGTATTCCCAGAAGTCCCTTCACGACCCATCACATTTCATTATATTTTATTGAAATATTTGTTTCTTCTTATTTTTTTTATATCAGTCATGTACACTGGAGTGTTTTATGTTACATTTGATGTTGTTAATGTTTATTGCATTATTTTATTGCCATGACTCATGACTCATGTGTCATGTGTGTTACTCTGACGGTGTTTTGTGTTTGTGTGGGTGACTGTCTATTTATATTTATGGGCCATTGCTTCGGAAAGGCCCACTCCTTATGAACTTTAAGTCATCATGTTGCCTAAAAAGTTGAAAAGTGCAAATCAGATGTTCGTAATTCCATTAGGTTGGTATATAAACATTTTATAATTTAGTCATGTTTACTGTATGGTAGTGAACTATAAAATATACAGACGTCAAAATGTCATAATGCCTGAAACATGATCACTGTTTGTTTTTACTGTAAATTTAACAGGATTTTGTTTAACAGTGATGCAGATAAATTGTAGAACTTTAAGAATGAACACAGAAATAGGAGGTAGGGTCCATCACTGCAGCAGTCAAGTGCTGTTTTAAAGCTTCCTATGAAGCTTCTCAGACAGCAGCTTTCCAGAACTGTAGAACAGAAGGATCATCCAGTACTTCACCACAGCTGTAAAACATCTGAATATGAGAGCTATGTTTGTTTGAGTTGGCTTTGAAGAAAGTATACAGGCTACACTGGGAGGGAGGAGACAAATATTATTTAAAAATGTGTTATTCAGTCATTTGTGCGTAACGTAATTAGGACTGGACAGTTTTATGCATTTATTAATGTTAGATGTGAATTAGGATGACAAGCATCCTTATGATGTCATCAAATAGTGTTTGTTTTTTCACAGTCATACTGTGAATCACTGTGTGCGTGTGGTCTTACGAGCTCAGAGGACTGCAATAGGTGGTGGTGTTGCTTCCTGTTGCATACTTTGTCTTTTAATAGATGCTCTTTTTTTTGTGTTTTTGCCATCAAATAATGACTCAAAGTATACAGGAATAACAACATGACCGCAGATGACTAAACTGTCCACATGTCTCTCTGTTTTTTCTACTGAAAATACCCTATATATACATCTTTTTATAATAATGTAATATGTGTGTAATGATTGACTGGGTAAAGGTCAGCGGCTCTATTTCTGCAGTGATTCATTAAATCTGATTTCTTGCATAACCCACAGATTTAAATTTGAATCAGGTTTATGTAACATATGATTTAATAATAGAATAAAGTCCCGTTACTGCATTGTCCAAAAACAACTCACCCTCAACAAGTTTCTTGTATAGTATACTTAAAATTGTGCTCTTTAAATTGTAATATCCTACCAAAAACAATTGGTCACTTTAGCCACACTTAAATGTTTGCATTTAATTGCTTTAATAAAAAATACAATTTTTTTTTTTAAAGTTGTTAGGTTAGCAATGTAACCAGATGTGTATTTCCTAACATTTGCTATGGGCATGTTCCGCTACGTTTAAGTTTTCATATACTTTTCTTCATTAATGTGCAATTTTACAGAATTTCAACCTGAAGTTCATGTTCAGTGCTTGATTTTTTTGGCCATCAGAAAAGAAAGTTTGGTATTATATCATATCAAAGTAATATGAAAGCATATTACATATTAGTTTAAAGGGATAGTTCACCAAAAATGAAAATGTACTCATCCTTTACCCTCATGCTATCCCAGATGTGTATGACTTTCTTCTACAGAACACAAACAAAGATTTTTTAGAAGAATATTTCAGATGGAGGCCTGGATATCTCCGTGATTATCAAGAACAGCATGAGTCTCCACATGCTGTGAGTCTCTGCGGTGTCATGCACAATGAGTCACATGATAAGATGCGCGGATTGACAGTCTCAGAAGTGGAGGCAACTAAGACTTGTTCTCCGCTACCTGGATTGAGGTGAGTAACCGCACCACCAAGAGGACCTACTAAGTGGAAATTGGGCATTCCAAATTGCGAGAAAAGGGGATATTTGAACTCTGTAGGTCCATACAATGTAAGTGAATGGTGAATGAAACTTTGAAGTTCCATAAAGCACATAAAGGCAGCATAAAAAGTAATCCATATCTTCTGAAGCAATCTAATTGGCTTACTCCCTTTTTACTATAAATCTTGATATCAGCATTCTCCTTGGCAATCGTGATTTCAAGCTTGATTATACTTCCTAGCACTAAGAAGTGTAATTGAGCTTGAAATCATGATATGTACATGTTTTGGTATGTTTTCACCCAAAATCGATCAGAAGACATGTATTTAGCCACTGGGATCATATGGATTACTTTTATGCTGCCTTTGTGTCCGGGAGGGTAATAAATGATGGGAGAATTTTCATTTTTGGGTGAACTATCCCTTTAACTGAGACGGATCATCTCGTGGGACAATTACATGCTCTCTTGACACAAATGTACAAAATAAAACTAATAATGAACATTGTTAGGGACAATACTATTTTTTTTTTTAATAATAATAATAACGCAATACACGTTCAACAGTACCTCTTTCTTAATTCACCCGCCATTGGAAGAAAAAAGTAAAATGTGTACCCTGAGCGGACATATATCCCATAGCGTTGTCTGTAGGAGGAGCTCTGACTACCTGTTTCTGTTACCTGCACACATTTGTCAACGACGTGCCATCTGAGAGGCGTCGAAAGACCGCTGTGTCATTGCCCCTTAAAGAGCAAGTGCGTATGGGAGTTGTAGTAACCCAGTTTGGACTTATTCTCTATAAATCCGTCCAAATACGACAATACTATTATTTGTGACGGACACCTGTGGTTAAAGCATAAAAATAGTAAAGAGTTTCTTGAGTCATTCGTTTTACAGCATTGCTGAATTGACACGATACTACGCTTCCCATAATCCTAAATACGACGTGTAGCAGTCTGGACGTGTGAACTGGACGCCTGTATGGGGTAATCATGGCCAGGAATGAAATGCACGTAACGATAATTCTTTTCTCCTAAGACAATGGTTCCCAACCCTGTTCCTGGAGGCCCCCTAACACTACACATTTTGGATATCGCCCTAATTAATCACACCTAATTCAACTCATTAGCTCGTTAGTTGGTAGGCCTACTCCAAGACCTGAACTGGGTGTGTCAGAAAAGGGAGATATAGCTACAAAATGTGCAGTGTTGGGAACAACTGTCCTAAGAGTTAGTTGTACTTTTTTTATTATTATTTATTTACACATATGACCCACATGAGAAGTTGAATTGTCTTTGAATCGGAACTTAATATCGCAGGAGGAGCAGAGCGCGTGAAGGGGTCGTTTTGAGTTCACCGTCAAGTGGCCGCGCGACTCTCGCGCGGAATGATGCTACGGGACAGCATGACTTCCACTGTGCAGAAAATCGCCAAACAGCCGTTCACGACCTTCCGAAATCCCTCTCTTGTCGGAGAACGTAATAAAATGTTTTTTGGACAACCAGAACAAGCTGAAAAGCCGGAGGCCAGAGCTGACGACTTGAATATTGTCGCCCCCAATGCCGCCCGCGCTTCTCGGTCCTCCCGTTAAATACATGCACATCTACGAGACCGACGCCTTCAGCATGGGAGTGTTTTTATTAAAAACCGGCGATTCTATACCGCTGCATGATCATCCGGGAATGTACGGCATGCTCGAAGTGATCTACGGAAAGGTCCGAATCAGCTGTTTCGACAGGTTGGATAAACCCAGAGACGGTGCCAGCGCGTGCAGTTCAACCCTCCGTTAGTGCCTCCTCCAGAAGGGCTCTAAGAGCATCGGTGTTGAGATCGGTGGGGGCATTCACGGATTGTGTGTGTGCTCTTTAACTCTCAACTCTTTAGTCTCATACACTGTCATACAGAGTTACATCAAGTGGACATCATACAACCCTCCTGCACTTTCAGTTGCCGATTGTCTTGTGGCCTCTCTGATCATGCGAACGATTCGTTCTTGCCCAATTTCTTTTAAAGTTCCTACATTTTCACCATATGCATGCAGTCTGTGTCCTGATTATTTATTCAAAAGAGAATCAACTTTGCTTGGATTTACCTTGTATAATTCCCAAAGTTAACAGCAAATGTGAGATTTGTTGTAAAAGTGTATCAGCAGTTAATCAGAGTAGGAATCTATATATTATTTTCTGTAAACATGGCTACAATGCACTAAGGCTAAGCCATCAGGGCCAGCTAATGCCATATGGATACTTTGCTGAACACTCCTTACAATGATTCTGGCCCATGTCCTAAAACAAGGCATTTATCCAGACCAAAACCATTTTATATATGCAGAATGTGACATGAATTTGATAACTGCACTAAAGGCATCAAGTAACTTAAATTCTGTCATGACTGGAGTAGAATTAACTAATAAATATAAGACAATGGCTGGTCTTGATTTTTATTTTAAAATATAACTCAAATGTTGTTATACTTGTAAACATTGAAAACTATTTTGATTCAACTGACAATATTTTAAAGAATTGTGTGAAAGCATGTCCAGTCGTTTGGGGAACTAAGCATTCAATTGTTTGACAAATGGCGGACTCTAGTGGTGGAAGTTGGTAATGCGTTTGTTCCGCGTTTGATATCCATCGGCTTACAATAAAGTGTCTCAAGTAAATGCACCAGGTAATTATTGATGTTTTATTTAAACACATAAATGGTAATATTATAAGTAAAAATACAACTCATGGATCTATGTAAACACTATGGATAACCCAGTGAGGGAATCTCCAATTTTGCACCGCATGACAAGAATGCCTAAATGTTAACAAAAAAGAAAGAAAAGAAACAAGAAAGAAATTGAAGTAACAATGTTCCACTTAACGGCCGTTTAAATTTCTGTCTGGACAAATACTACAACAAGTCACATTCAACAGTTCATAAGCTGCCTTCAATTAATTGTAAGACAAGTGTTCCACATTTGGGACACGTAGGGGGCGTTCACACTGAACATGTTTTTACGTCGTGGTTTTCAATTATTTATTTTATATGTAAACATGCGCTAGCGTCTGGCGTTCAGTTTTGAGGCGCCATGTCAAGTTAAAATGAACTTCAGCTGTTAAAGTAATAGTTCACCTAAAAATCTAATTATTTTGTCATGCACTCACCCTCATATCATCCCATTTGTGTGACTTAATTCTGCTGAGCACAAACAAAGAAGTTTATCTCAGCTCTGTTGGTCCATTCAATGCAAGTGAATGGTGGCCAGAACTTTAAAGTTTGAAATGGTAGCCAGATTTTTAAGTCCTTTTTTCTTTTTCACTATTACTTCTCCTCCCAGCCCAGTAGGTGGCGATATGCACGAATTATCACCCAGTAACAACAGAAGAGGAAAATGAAAGTGGGAATTTATAGTGAAAAAGGACTTAAATATTGATCTGTTTCTCAACCACACCTATCACATCACTTCAAAAGACATGGATTAAACCACTGAAGTCTTATGGAGTACTTGTGTGCTGCCTTTATATGCTTTTTGAACCTTCAAAGTTCTGATTACCATTGACTTGCATTTTATGGACTTACAGAGCTGAAATATTCTTCAAAAAAATCTTTGTGTTCTGCAGAAGATATAAAGTCATAATAATCTGGAATGACATTAGGGTGAGAAAATAAGAATTTTAATTTTGGGGTGAACTATCCTATTAAAAGTGACAACTGCGTTCTGTTCATTGCGCTGCGTCTAGCTGTTTACAGTGCAGCAACACAATCGGTGTGAACGGCCCCTAACAGCACTCAGAACCTTTACCAGGGCTCACAACAGTGTCCCATCGCTGTTTTAGTTATGAGGAGGCACAGCCAGTTTTTTATCCTTCTGTCTCTGGTGGATTTTTGTGTGCCTCCTTCTTTCGTCGCTCCTTGCGAACTTTCTGCCGCAGAAGTCACAAGAGAAGGGCTTTTCGCCCGTGTGTGTGCGTATGTGGGTCGTGAGGTGGTCGCTCCGGCTGAAGCTGCGCATGCAGATCCGGCACTGGAATGGCCGGTGCCCGGTGTGGATACGCACGTGTCGCGTAAGCTCATCCGAGCGAGAGAATCTCCGGTCGCATCCCTCAGCCGGACACGGGTACGGTCGCTCATGCACCGGTGTCTTGCACGGTCGGTTCGGGTATTTTCGTGGCCGCAGTATCGGCCTGAGTGGGACATTTTGTGGATTGGCGTCTACCTGTGGCCTTGACCCGTCTACCGGACACGCCAGAGTAAAATTTCTTATCGTGTTCAAGGGAGTCAGAGGTGGAGGGACTCTAATAGACTCCAAAGAGCACGAAAAAGGTTTTATGTCCTGAAACATAGGCATGTCCCTTTGGCTGTTGCTGGTCTGATAGAAACCCCCATAGTCAGGAATGATGGAGAACATCGCTCCATCTATGGTAGACTTGGGAGCGGAATAGGACGGAGTGGCGTATGTTATGGGACATGAGCTGGTGGGCAGATAGGCTGAGGGGTCCTGGTATCCGTCAGCACTGCAGGTGTAAGGGGGAGGACTTGTGTACAAATGCTCCATGTTGGGAAGAGTTTGGCCTGTTTTGGAGCAGACTGAAGTGAGAACGGAAGTGGGAACAGGAGAGCCTGTGGAGAAGGATCCCGGTGATGATGCCCTGCCTTGTACCCCAGCACTGACACTGAAGTTGATTATTCCCTCTTGATTCCAACCTCCTTGCGAGTCGATGGAAATTTTCCCTGAGTAGGCAAGAGGCGCACTGTGAGGGAAGAACTTGCTCGACTCTGCTAGGTCAAGGCCCCGTTTCTCCACACCGAAACTGTCCGTGCTCAAGCCACCTGGAAGAATAAAAGTAAAGCAGACTTTTCTAATGTGTACTTCTCATTGTACTGCACCATGTGGAGTAAGCATGCTTGTTTCCAACTAATTATGCATTCACACAGGAGTCAACTCAATTAAAGGAGCAATATGTAACATTGATATCAATGAGGACATGCAACAGGAATGAGCAAACTGACTGTAGCAAGCAACGAGCCTTACACTGTAAGCTGATCAGGTAATGTATACGTTTGCAATGTTTTTATTGTTTGCAAATTATAAACCAACTCATGTTCATTTTGTATAACTCTGTTAATGTTAACTTGAGGTCTTGCTAGCTTCCATGGCTGCAGCGTGCTCTGTTTGCCCGGCAACTTGTTTCAACCCAGGGTGTTGAAATACTATTGGGAAATGGGCAGTGGGCGGGATCTCGCAGGCCAAAACATAAACAGAAATTCCGGCATGGAAAGAACATTTCAAAGTATAATATACTGGCTGTAGCATTGTTTTCAGAGAAGCCAGTATTTCAACTTGGCATGTTTCCTAAATCTCTGATAACATATTATGATAATTGTATGCTCAGTAAATATATTACATATTGCACCTTTAAGGAATATATTTGTTGAACAGTCTGAAAATCTGAGGGTATCTTATGTGTTCTCAGTATTCTGGTAGGCATAGATACTATAGTGTTCTTAGTGTAACAATGAAGTTCCATAAGCTTTCATGCATTTATTTTGTTTTATTATTTTTTTTAATTATTTTTTTTACATGAAGTGGTCTTATCATCTTGTGCACCTCTATGTGCATTTATTACCAATTTAAAAAAAAACAACTTTGTATTAAAAGGGGGTTCTATTCCCATACAGAAATCTGATATATGGCCATATATGAACATATGTTACATATTTAAATTCCACTAGTATTTGGAAAAAATATGTTGCATGTATAAAAACAGCAATTTTATAGTATATATTGCACATATATGCAATTATGTGACTTTATATAAGTGAAAACCATATATGAACATATATATGAAAATAAAGTTCAAATATTTAAGCATATATGTACAAATGCACTAGTATTTGGGAAAATAACTTACATATATAAAAACGGTCAGGTATGTAGTATTTTTAAATATATGTTGCAAGTATGTGACTTAATATAAGTAAAAACCATATGAACATATTTCATATTTGTGTTACATTGCGCCTACAAATAATAATTCCTGAAACGCTAGATGAGAAAACCAAAAAAAATAAAATAATAAGCATTCAAAAATGCATGAAAGCATAGGATGGAACTTCATTATTACACTAAAAACAATAGCTTGAAATTGTGCACGAAATCATTGCCAACCAGAATGTCAACTATGATACAGATTTAAATTGTATTATTATTAATTACTTTTTATTATTTAATTAGCATAAATGGTCATATAACAGACTTCTGTATGGGTTAACACCTAAAGCTCACATACAATGATTATTCAATTATTATTGCAAGCTGTCATTTAGCAGTTGCTTTTATCTATAGCCTAGCAATTTACAGTAGCTATATGCTACTTATTATAGTGCGCAACCTGAGGTTCTCACTTTCAGTGTAAATTATTTAAATGAACAAAACAAGAATTTTATAAAGAATATGCATTACTGACCCACTTGTATTCTAGGGGGAAAGTTAGAAACAAACATGCAATTACGGTACTTTTCTTTTTTAAATCCTCAATATTTTCTTACCTCCCGACGCCTCACTGAATTGATCAGAACAGACGCCCCCTTGGTGGGATGGGGGGATCTGAATCTCATCCAGAAGGTAGATGTTTGGTGGGAGCGCGCGCATGAAGTCGTTTAGCGACGCAGTGATTTTATCTCCAGTATTAGCTGTTGCTGTCATTTTGATCCTCGGGGTTTTTTCCCACGCAAAGTTGAATTTACACTGCCCCCAACAAGTTGATCAAAGTGGCCTAATTGATGTTTTATTGATATTTTCACGCGCTTCAGTTCACCTTCAGTTCACGCGCGCATCGGTCTGTAGAGCCATCGGCGCTCTTCGTATGCCTCATAGCCAATATGCGAAACTTTATGTCGTAGTAGGCGTTTAAGAAGAGTCTGTCAATGCCCCGTTACGTCATTGACCATACAAGGATAGAAGGGTAAAAAATCGGGTTGGGCAATTTTTTTTATTTTTTTTTTGCTTCTTGCCATTTGACGACACGAGATAGTCCATCTCGAGAACTTTGTCGACAGATCGTTGATTTCGAAATGACTCTTTATTTTCAGAAGTGGAATTGATGTGTGGTTGATATGGATATGATACATGTTTATGGGCTGTATGAATGATTTCGAGCTTTTTGATAATTGGAGATTTTTTTGTGAACTTGTTGGTACATGTTATTATCAGGAATTCCGGTTAGGTCGAACTCCATAAATGGATATTATCCGGTAATGTCAAGCACGCCTTTTTCGACTAATATGGGCGCATCCGGGAAACTCTTCACGGAAAAAAACGAGCTACGCCGAGCGCACTTCCCACAGAGGAACCGCAGTAAAACTAAATTAAGGAAAGGGTTATTTTAATATGTTGGAAAGTTATTCTAATTTCAAGGGTGTTAAGGAAAGATATTTGCTAATGTAAAAATGATGTCCCGGTGAAACAAACAAGCACCATTGTGACATCTTGAATAGGCTAATGAAAAAAAAAAAAGTTTTAGCCTAATATTTTATTCTTCCTTTTTTGAAGCCATGTTGGCTACAGAGCAATTCTGTAATACTCAGCAGAGCAAACACAATCTATTAATCGTTGATAACACTGGTAAGCATTTCAACCATCTCAAACATAATAACAGCTTTTATTAGATGTTTAAGGTAAAATATGTTTTACATTTGGCCTCCAAATGTCACTGATGGACTTTGAATACAGCCAAACATTTATCTTTATTCAATACTTCCATGGACACATAAGTCCGCCTTCATCATCATCTCTCGTCACTTTTTGTTTTTCTAGCACCATTGTCTATTTTCATCCATGGCAGCGTGAGCAACTGAGCATTTGCTTTATGTGCGACTGAGGACTAATTCATAGCCACCCACACCATGGAACAGCCCCTTCTCCATGGAGTGCTTGTGAAAGTGGAGCCTCTCTGAATAGATCTTCATCTGCCCTCTTGCAGACACCTCCATCCTGCCTCCCTTCTCTCTGTTCCCATTCACACTCGCCCACATGCACAGGCAGTACATGCCGACTACGCTGATACACTTCTGTGCATCCCAGTTTATTAAACATTACAAGCCCTCAAGATTTTAATTATTTGATCATAACCTGATTTGATATAAAAAGCTTAAATCATAAAAAAAATACATATATTCAGCTGAAGCATGGCAGAGTGTGTTTTACCAGAGATTATTTAGAAAAGACGGGCTACTTCTATTAAAATTAATGAGAGTAACTGGAACGCCCAACCAAGGAGCTATAAGCACCCAACAGTCAACGTTTGTAAAAAGGAAGTCGCACCTTACTGACAAAAGAAACAATTACCGCTTGGATACAGACATTGCGCATGCGCATTAGCTATACAAGCCGGGAAAATTGCTTTTTTATAGTAATATGAGGCATAGAATCACAATTTATGATTCCAGTGTTGTCAAATTGTATTGCTGGTTTGAAACATGTTCTTTGTTCGTAATCTTGAACAACCGTTTTTTGAGATTTCGGTGTTCCCCCATTCAAGTAGATTGGAGTTGTACTGGAATGGTTGGACGTAGCCTCCAAAGAGTGTTCAAAGATGGCCGACAGTGGACTGACTTGCTAGAAAGACTTTGGCTTTACATAGAACCTTAAAGGATTCTATTGTTCACTTCATATTTGGAACCCCTAAAAGGTTCCATATGGAACCCTTTAGAAGGTTTATATAAAAAAACCCTACATGGTTCTTTGTTGCCAGGCATAGCCGCAGGAAGCAGGGGTAGAGCTGAGGGTGCTGCAGCACCCCTGCCAACGTTCCAGCCCACCCTGTGAAGTGCTGTCAGAACAGTGTGTGCATGAAAAATGTATAACAATTCATAAATGATATCTGAAAGCCATCGTATTCTGTGTTAATCTCATTAATGAAAGTAATGCAGAAAATGTATAGGAGTATTTTTATTTAATAAACAATAACGAAGACGACAATAAAAAAGAAGATTATGAGGAATAATTGAATGAAGTCTCTTCCTACCATGTTGCCAGGTGACAAGATTCTAAATAGAACCCTTAAGTGTTCCAAATGTCAGATCCTAACATTTTATGGATTTAGTTTTTGTTTTATTGCCTGAACATGTCATGTGAATAAAATGTTTGTTTCAATACATAATTTATTATTTAATATAGGCTAATTTATATTATAATAATTATATTAATATTATTTATTTAGTAATGATGTCATATTTTATATGTATTTTTTATTATAATATGCAAAATATATAATATTTAGTATAATTCAAATATGAATATTTTATATTTAATATAGAAGTATTTATTAAAGGAATATTCTGGGTTCAGTACAAGTCATTTAACGGTTTTAGGGTGTATGGTGTTACATCATCATGGCAACAAATTGTAGTCTAATTCATTGGATATATCTAATTCATTTGGACATATCTTTACACAGAAAAGGTTATTCATTGATTTTTTCACACTAAAATCATGTTAATATGCATATTGTTTACGTCCTGTCTAGAGGTAGCCGATATATCGGTTTTTATCAATAAATCGCTGCAGATATTTTTATTTTTAAAAGCTTTTATTAAGTATTTACTAAGTATTTCAAGCTTTTTTTTATAGTTATAAGTCCCATGTTATGCACCAAATCTTATTATAGGGATTTGCGGTTGCACAATAAACTGCTTTTGGGATTTTGTTCATTTTAGACTCTTGTAGCTTCAATGTCTTTGTCCTTCACGCTTCACAGTAAGGAAAGAAATGGGAAAAAAAAAAAAAGATCGTTTTTTTTTTTAAACTATTGGCCGGTTAGTTGGTTATCATCCTTTTCCACTGTCTTAGTAATCGGTATCGACCTCTAGTCTTGACTATACTTTTGTATTTTAATGTTGACAGATTGGGCCCATTCACTTCCATTGCTCTTTTAAAGAAAAGTCGAAATAATGTTTTATGGAAATAAACATAATGCCACAAATCCTGTTGATTGAGCTTAACTTGTATTGAACCCAGAATATTCCTTTTATTATTAAATGTTTTAGCTGAAATAACTCTTTTGTGCTAAATAGTTTCTGTTTTTTATACAGAGCCTTTTTGCTGAGTGTATGTGGCAAAAAGTGGGAGGAGGGAAGGCAGGTTTTATCAATGTTATTATGGTAACATACTGGTAAAAGTGGTCATAGTGAGGACAGGTGTCTGTAATGGCGTTTCACTAATCAGAATTAGTGCCTTAAACACACACCGCATTAATTCCCTTCCTGCCATCTGAGATATGGTGACTCTGATAACATGTCTGATCAGAAAGTGTTATCACCACATCAGCTCAGCAACATCCTCTGGCCTTCAGTCTGAGTAATATTCAACAGCAGCTAGTCTTCCCAGCTGTCATTCAGATAATCAGATGTTTGTCTTCTCAGTTCAAAATGTGTACAAACCCTGTCAGCACTGAAGTCAAGAGCGCTGCGTATTTTATACGTTCAGGTGTCTTGTTATATGCATTGCATGTTTCTCACTAAAGCCAAACATCTTTTCATTCTCAAAATTGTTGGGGGCAGTGTAAATGTTCACTTCCTTTGTCTTACGCCTACAGACACAAAAATGTCTTGCCCATTGTGTCTGTGTTGTTACTCACCATGAAAAGTTAATTGCAGCTGTGGAAGACAGAAACTTACATAACTTTCAAGACAACCAGTTATAGTATAGATATTACTAAAAAGTGAACCATATATTAAAACACCTGAAAATATTTGAATATACGATTAAGGTGTGGAGAGACTAATGTTATAAAACATTTATTATAATTTCAGCCATTAATGAAGAAAAATAATTATCCATATACAGGAATATTTAAAAAAAACGGATTACAAATGAAGTGTATTCTTCTTAGCAGATGGTAAATTATTTCGGCGGGTTGTTTGGTACCCCCCATCCCAACAGCCCCTCCCTTTGTGCCCCTCTTATGCCCTCTGTGCCTTGCACGCCCACACAGCGCCATGTTGGGATGGGTTCACAGCCCATTTTGTTTGCGTTTGCTTTGGTGTTGCGTGGGGGTTTGCTGACCCCTGCACACGACGATTAATCAAACGTCACTCTGTGATTTCTCCAAAACTCATTATTCCTTTTTTATAACACAATACCCCGATGTTAAATGTGGTCTCGCTTGTTTCGTAATACCATCCTTTCCGGCCTGTATACAGTTGAAATGAATATATCCAAAGAAATGGATGTGAAGTTCTGGCAAACTTTTATTAGATATGGTCAGTTCTGTTATGCACAAAGAATTTGGAATGAACATTCAGTGTATAAGAGTAAATTGTCTTTCATTTAATTAATCTAGTAATTTACCTGCAGAGGTGTCTAGTCTATCACAACAGAGGGGATCATGTTCATGAAAGTTCGCTTTTTATGTTAATATTTGTTTTTCCTTCACATTTTCAAAGAAAAAAACCCTGAAATCAATCTAAATGTCACTTTTTCATTGGCTAGGTTACCTTTTACTTCTTATTTTAGGAATTGAAGTTACAAAAACCCTAAAATCAATTGATTAATTTTCTTCATATATTAAAAAAAGCTCAATCACCACCCTGAAACCTATCCAAAACAAAAACAGTGAGTTTAAACCTTACCAGCATTGACGGCTGCATTCTGCCGATGTTGTGTTTGGTTTTCATGGCCAGATATATAAGTGCGGAGGTCTTCTCTTGTCTAGGTCCTTCACGGCTTTCTCCTGTTGTTATCTCAAACACTGAAGAACACTAATCACATATAGTCCCATACATGGTTCATGTATGCTTTTCTATTCATTCAGAGACCAACCCAAAATCTGGACAATGCACTTGTTCCCACCTCCAAACACCATCACAATTGATAAGCTAAGCTAATGAGGAAGAATTGGGGAGGCCAGCAGATTGGACCAGAGAGCGTCTCCTGGAGTGGGGAGAGGGAGTCCGTAGGTGTGAGGGTTAGAGGTATGCGTGCTACCCTTAAGGCGTGGCTTCAGAAAAGCTGCCCTTTCGTGATGGGGTCCGAGAGTAAAAGAAGCAATCCAGATAACCGGCACTTGGTCCTTCCAGTTTTGATCACTTTTTGGTACAATATAGTTATCAAACAAAACCTCTGTGAACCTCTTTTGCATCCTTGGGATCATTATGACTGCCAAACTGTGGTTTCTGTTTACATCATTTATGCTTAAGTATTGCTAAACATGCTAAACTCCATCTAAGACTGTTTTAAAAGTCTTTTATAATTATGATGTATGCAGCTTTTATGGTCTCATATTAATTGAGAGACTATTTGTGTTTTTTTGTAAATGTGACAAGTCTGGGCATCAGAAAAAAAAAATATATAATCACTATTATTTTAAAAGTGATTATAGTAATTCATATAGAATTCAGAGAAAATGTTTAAACCGTTAGATTAGATTGTTTAATTTTTAACCATAATCCTATGGCATCTTTACGCAAAAAGTCTGACTGCAAGGCTGGTCATTGAGATTTTGGAAAAACTTCCAGAATCACTTTTCTGGAAGCAAAAACAAACCAAAACAAAAAATGCTGCCTTGAGATGATGCAACAACAAAATGAGCATTTAATCCACTGCCAGAGAACAAGCGACGGTCTGTAATTAGCAATTAGGAAACGCAAGGGGTGTGTGTATTTATGTTGTTGTTTATTCTGTAATATGCTGAATATGGGTAAAATGTAAAGGATGAAGGGATAAACAGATTGAGCTGATGTCCTGCAGATGCTTGTAGAATACTATTTAAACATCTTTAATTATAATTATATGAATGTATAAGTGTAAGTGTATATCTTAGGTCCTGTAATTGGTATTTCTTTAACATTGTTTCAACTTTTTGCCTTTTTTTTTAGTTCATTTTAAATGGTCCTGGTGTGTGACAAATGAATCTTGAAAAGTACAAATATTCCTGGTAGACTTTGAATTATTATAAGGTCTAAAAAACTGATATATTAAAAAAAAAAACATATTATTATCCCTTCTTCTATTAGTATTATGCATAAAATGCATACAAGCTTCAGGGGATAAGGGAAGCTCCAGATCTTTTTCTTTTTTCTCAGGGATCAGTAAACCCCCATCACGCAAAATTCCCAGTGCGTAGGAGGAAAGTCCAGGAAGATGGATGACCAAGCCCCAATAGTTTGATGGTATTGCAAATGTCATCACAGAGACACAAAGACAGAAAGCGACCGCATGGTGGGGATGGGGATTGTGGATCATTAGATGAAAAATCAACAAGGACAAGCTAAAAACGAATGTCGCTCTTATTTTCCATTACTTGGCATAAATGAAGGGACAATAATTAGTTTGACACTGTTGATGTTGTGTCTTATTTTAGCTGTTCAGCCTTGCCGTTTAAACCAGCAGTTGCAACTCATGGTCCCACACAGAATGATTTTTTGTGTGATCAGAGTCAAAACAACCACCCACAGTGTGCACATGCTAGAATACACCAACCCACATGTGCAACCAAACAGTCGAATGAACCAATCAGAATGTGTAACTTCCAGTATTTTACAAAACAAATATCTGATAAAAAAGGGGGGGGACATACCATAGCACAAGCAAAATATTATATTAATTATTAGAATACGTAGCAAATACATATGAAACAGTGTTTGCTGGACATCTAAAACATGTGCTTTTCACACTTGACGTGGTTAATCCTTCATATTTGAAGAATATATCCGCTTTGTAGGTTCATACAATGCTAGTGAATGGTGACCAAAATGTTGAAGCTCAAAAAAGCACATAAAGGCAGCATAAATGTAATCCATAAAACCCCAGTGGTTTAATCTATGTCTTCAGAATGCTTTGATAGGTGTGTGTGTGTGTGTGTGTGTGTGTGTGAGAAACAGACCAATACTTAAATCCATTTTTACTCTAAATCTCCACCTTTGAGCAGCCCGACCAGTAGGTGGTGATATGCATGAAGAATGCAAATCACCAAAAGCTAAAGAAGAAGAATGTGAAAGTGATAATGGAGATTTATATTAAATATTGATTTGTTTCTCACCCACATCTCTTCTTAAGACGGTCTCCTACTGGAGTCATATGGATTACATTTATGTTGCCTTTATGTGTTGCCTTTATTTTGGTCACCATTCACTTGCATTGTATGGACCTACAGAGAAGACTAAAATGACTTTAACCCAGGGTTAAGTGTAATGGCAAAAACCTGGAAGAATTTTACACTGTTTGAACACATTATGCTATTTTCTTTTTAGTAAAGCCTTTCAGTTGACATTAAAGTTGATAGATTTGATATATATATATATATATATATATATATATATATATATATATATATATATATATATATATATATATATATATATAATATGTTTTATAAAATATATAAAAACATAAGATCAAGTTATGATCAATGTGTTCTAAAAAGAAAAATATATAAATGATATTGTAAGTTGATAATCATGTTGAGTCCCTAGATTCATTAATTGGCTTGGTCATTCTCTCTCTTGATGTCGCTCTAACTGTTGTTTTACACAGAGTCCAGCAGATGGCGCGAGACACAATTGAATCAGGACAAACTGAAACGCGCTGACTTGCACGTGACGTCACACGAATCATATGCGCATGTGAAGTTGCGCAGAGGACGGATTGTGTTCCGCTAGTCTGCTGTTTTGAGTTCTCTTGGAACAGAATTAAATAATCCAAGTAAACGTTGACGCTGCGGGATTATATTCAAATGGAAGTAATGGACAGCCCTCTGAATCATGTAAGTTTTTGTTATCACAAATTAAAAAAAAGTAAAAAAAAAAACATTATTATTGATTATTACTATTATTGATTTTATTTTTCAAAATCGCTGTTTTACAGACTCAAACATCAAATTGTATATTATATTTAAATCCTGAAAGCCCTTTTTCAAATATTAGTTGTAAGAAACGACAATATGGATTGACTGTTAACTGCAGGTCCATCTTTATGGCCGAAAGGCAGACCAGTTTGTGGCCAAAGAAAAGTATGAGGCGATTTTATACCACATTAATGCAGCAGGTAAGGTGATTTTTTTATGTAAAATTCTGTAAGAGTTAAAACTTACAAATGATTTTTTTGTGTTAATATCAGTCAAAGAACATCTTGAATTGTTAATAAAGTAGCCTACATTGTGGTGTCTTAAGATCAAATTTATTTTGGTATATTGTAGCTGTGCCAGGGTTGATAAGTTCATTTTGTCTACTAGCCTTGTGCCCGAAGTAATTATTAGTTTTTTTATTATTTAATATATATATATATATATATATATATATATATATATATATATATATATATATATATATATATATATATATATATATATATCAGGGATGGGCAACTTTGATGATAGTGAGGGCCACAAATATTTTATCGTCACTATCAGAGGGCCAAATGTGACCGTGGACTTCCACCAATGGGATATTGGAAAATTAGAGGTACCATTTTAGAAGAAAACATATGTATGTATGTCTGTATTACAGACTCTGCTTAGTGAATCAACCTGCATGTCCATATTCAATTCTTTTTTTCTGCTTCTTTTCGTGAATGAACTTTCAACATAAACAAACAAAAACACATTACTGTGTAGCACGTTTTTTATTATTATTATTATTATTCCAGTGCAAACATTGTGGGCTCTCAGAAAAACATTCAATAATGGCACAAAACTGAAAAAGTATTAAGTGAAGCATTCTTTCCACCATAGGCTATATCTCACCTACAGGGGGGAAAAGTTTAAAGTTAATGAGATACTTGTGGTTTCTCCTGCTGGCGTACAATAGACTGGATGTCAATGTCAATGTTAGTGCAGCCAATCCTTATGAGATGAAACAGAACGTCATCGCTGATCCTGTTTCTCTCTTTCGACTTTATATGTTTCATTGTGGAGAAGCTGCTCTCGCAAATGTACGTGCTCCCAAACATGCTGGCCATTGACAGTGCAAAATCCCTGAGAAGCCAAATTTTGACGATTGGATGAAAATCCTTCTTTGAAAAGCTCTAATTTACGCCGAAATGCATTCATGTGTGCGTAAAGGTCGGATACAGTTTGACCTCGCCCCTGTAACTGTGTGTTCAGGTGATTGAGGTGTGAGGTAACGTCCGTAAGGAAGGCCATATCGCAAAGAAACTCTGTGTCTCTTGAGTTTTCGGGTGTAGGCACTTGTATCGCCTGGAACACTGTCCTCCAAAAACACAGGAATTTCGGTGCGCAACGCAAAAAACCGCTCCAGACACTTTCCTCGGCTCATCCATCTAATCTCGGTGTGCATTTGTAAATCCCCATACGCCGCGCTCACTTCATCCAAAAAAGCTACAAACCTCCTGTTGTCTGTAGTGAAGCAGGTCCGACTAAACGTGTTTTGCATAGGAGGCGCCCTCTATCGATATACTGTATCATTACCATTTGGAATTGGTTCAGATGCGGCAAAACCCGTGAAACCAACATTTCTATGGTATTTGAAAATTGACCGCGGGGCCGCCAGTTGCCCATCCCTGATATATATATATGTTAAATTATTTTAATTATTTATTTATTAAATATTAAATAATTTTTTATTATGGATTATTTTGATAAGGGGAAGTTTAGAGTTGTCCAGATGGCATAACGTGGAGTTACAGTGGCTATAAAAAGTTTACACACCCCTGTTAAAATGCCAGGTTTTTGTGATGTAAAAGAATGAGACAAAGATAAATCATGTCAGAACTTTTTCCACTTTTAATGTGACCTATAATGTGAACAATTCAATTGAAAAACAAACTGAAATCTTTGTGCAGGAAAAATGAAAAACCTTACAATAACCTGGTTGCATAAGTATGCACACCCTCTTATAACTGGGGATGTGTCTGTGTTCAGAATTAACCAATCACATTCAAACTCATGTTAAATAGAAGTCATTACACACCTGCCATCATTTAAAGTGACTCTGATTAATCACAAATAAAGTTCAGCTGTTCTAGTAGGATTTTCCTGACATTTTTATTTGTTGCATCTCAGAGCAAAAGCCATGATCCGCAGAGAGCTTCCAACGCATCAGAGGGATCTCACTGTTGAAAGATATCATTTACATTTATGCATTTGGCAGACGCTTTTATCCAAAGCGACTTACAGGGACAATCCCCCCGGAGCAACCTGGAGTTAAGTGTCTTGCTCAAGGACACAATGATGGTGGCCGTGGGGTTTGAACCAGCGACCTGATTAGCAGCCCTGTGCTCTAGCCACTACGCCACCACTCATCACCACATATCAGTCAGGAGAAGGGTACAAAAGATTTTCCAAAGCATTAGATATACCATGAACACAGTGAAGACAGTCATCATCAAGTGGAGAAAATATGGCACAACAGAGACATTACCAAGAACTGAACGTCCCTCCAAAATTGATGAAAAGAAAACTGGTCAGGGAGGAACTGGTTTCTTCTCATCTTTTCATCAATTTTGGAGGTACAACCAGTTCTTGGTAATGTCTCTGTTGTGCCATATTTTCTCTGCTTCCAAGAGGCCTACAGCAACATTAAAGGAACTGCAGGAATTTCTGTCAAGCACTGGCTGTGTGCTACATGTGACAACAATCTCCTGTATTCTTCATATGAATGGGGTAGGGTGGCAAGACGGAAACCTTTTCGTACAAAGAAAAACATCCAAGCCCGGCTGAAGTTTGCAAAAACAAACATCATGTCTCCCAAAAGCATGTGGGAAAATGTGTTATGGTCTGATGAAACCAAGGTTGAACTTTTTGGCCATAATTCCAAAAGGTATTTTTGGTGCAAAAACAACACTGCACATCACCCAAAGAACACCATACCCACAGTGAAGCATGGTGGTGGCAGCATCATGCTTTGGGGCTGTTTTTCTTCAGCTGGAACCGGGCCTTAATCAGGGTGGAGGGAATTATGAACAGTTCCAAATACCAGGCAATTTTGGCACAAAACCTTCAGGCATCCGTTAGAAAGCTGAAGATGAAGAGGAAGTTCACCTTTCAGCATGACAACAACCCAAAGCACACATCCAAATCCACAAAAGCATGGCTTCACCAGAAGAAGATTAATGTTTTGGAATGGCCCAGCCAGAGCCCAGACCTGAATCCAATTGAACATCTGTGGGGTGATCTGAAGAGGGCTGTGCACAGGAGATGTCCTCGCAATTTGACAGATTTGGAGCGCTTTTGCAAAGAAGAGTGGGAAAATATTGCCACGTCAAGATGTTTGTTTTTCAATTGAATTGTTCACATTATAGGTCACATTAAAAGTGGAAAAAGTTCTGACATGATTTATCTTTGTCTCGTTCTTTTACATCACAAAAACCTGGCATTTTAACAGGGGTGTGTAAACTTTTTATATCCACTGTACATGACAGTAATTAAAATGAATGAATTAAAAAGAAAGAAAGTCATACACAACTGGGATATCATGATAGTGAGTAAATAATGAGAGAATTTTCATTTTTGTGTGAACTATCCCTTTTTACATGATTTCTTCCTGGTTTCAACACTGTACACTAACAGATCTGTGATGTTGCTGACCCAAGGCGCATTCAATTGCACCACAGAAAGTGTAAATGTAAATGAACCGATGCAAAATTGTCTGATGGGAAAAGGTGCTTGTCGGTAACTCGGACTGAATGGGGTCAATGTCAGACTCTTGAGTACTAGAAAATTTAGTAGCAACCTGCTGACTTCCTGTGTGATCATGTTGGTTTGAAATGGGTCTGCATACCCCCTGATTATAACATTATGATCTTTTTCTATTAGATAAAGCTATCTTTAGAGCTCCAGAGAGAGACAGACATATCCAACAGCAGCAACTGATCAAGGTGAGTTCCAAATGGGCTAAACTCAAAGGAAAGTCACTAGTGAACTCATCAAAACACAACTCATCCCCGTCAACACAATGTTTCTTGGCCTCCACCAAAATGCCCAGTCATACAGTCGTCCAACATGAAGGCCAGCGACCTCCACTTGGCTGGAAGACTGCCAAAGATGACAAGAATCGCATGGAGAAGAGCACTGCCATAGCTGGCTTGTGGCGGTTCTGCTGATAGAGAATGAGCGGTTACTGGAGGAACATGAGAAAATAAAAGCAGAGGATGATTTTCTGAGGAGAGACCTTTATGAGGAGCATCAGAACCCAGAAGCTCCTCTAGATCAACCTGCTAAGATGTTTTCACCATTGGGTATGACACTCCTGCACGTGCCCCTGACCTCCAGGAAGAGATCCAACTGTTGTGGGAGAGAGCAAAGGACTGCTAGTATTGTCACAAGCCTGACAGCTACCATTGAAAACATGATGGGGATTATGGCATGGACATTTTTGAGATTATGTATTGTAGTTTAGATTGTTGCTTTGTCAACTTTTAAAACTGACAAAAAACATGTTCCTGTTACCATAAACATTTATACCAGCATTAAGATTTTACGTTAAAAGGTATATGAATGGAAGTGTGTCTTTTAGGTGCTATGATGGCTAGTAGTCACCATTGCTTTGTAGATTTTAATCATTTTAATCACCTTTGAACTTTTTGCAGTTCACATTAATAGTCATGCCACGTGACCGGTGAATTAAAAGTATAAATAAATAATATCTCCATTAATGACGTCATGGAAACTTCAAGTATAGGCTGACAATTAAAACAACAATGAGGAAATTGCAGTTAAATATATTTTTGGTTGTTGTAGGACACTGTTGACTGCTTGAAATTTCAGAACAACCCATATATAACTATATTAACAATTTATAACTTAATATTAAGTGCATCAATGTAAACTAAGTCGGCCAGAAATATGTGTGAAAGCCAACAATATAAACATAGGTGACAATCATGTACATGTAATGGAGAAAAAATTATAATGTATAAAATGTATTATTTTAATTAAGGCACATAGAAACACCTCAAAAATAATTTATGTTCTGCAGAAGACAGAAAGTCATACACAGCTGGGATGGCATGAGGGTGCGTAAATTGTGAGATAATTTACATTATTTAATGCGTTTTTGTTGACACTGTTAGTTTGGTTTGTGTGTTAAATTACGAGGTCTATGCCAGACGTAGACTACGATATGTGTTCAAATAAAACAGTTTATAGATCAGTAGACTGTGATCATACCTCAAAGCCCAAGTTAAAGTGATGCCATTACTATTATTGTGTCATAATAAGCATGGAATTTGAATCAATTCGCCCAATGGCCCATACGTCACAATGATTGGAATTTGATGAAAAGTTGATTGACTTGATGTAACCTCACCTAGCCTATAAAGGTGAGGTGTATATATATATATATATATATATATATATATATATATATATATATACACACTACCGTTCAAAAGTTTGGGGTCACTTACTCATTCTTTATTTATTTATTTATTTCACATTTTAGAATAATAGTAGTCAGCAAAACTATGGAATAATAGAAATGGAAATATGGGAATTATTTTGTGACCAAAAAATCCAAAATAAATCCAAAACTATGTAATATTTTAGCATCTTCAAAGTAGTCACCCTTTGCCTAGATTTTGCAGACATGTACTCGTGACATTTTCTCAACCAACTTCTTGAGGAATCACCCCGGGATGCTTTTTAAACAGTATTGAAGGAGTTCCCATCTATGTTGGGCACTTATTGGCTTCTTTTCTTCATATTTTGATCCAAGTCATCCATTTCAAAAACTTTTTTTTTTTTTAGGAAATTTTAGATTTGTAATTAAATAAATGTATATGTTTTGGCAGAATAATATTTTGTCTACAAAGTTAATTTCAAACTTTTAAGCATACACCTTCAGATCAAAAGATTTTTAAGATCATGAGAAACATTTCAGACAAGTGACCCCAAACTTTTGAACGGTAGTGTATATATATATATATTTCACAATATTTCACAATTCACAACAATGTTAAAATACATTCACAGAAAACTAAATATTTTTGTTTTGAAGGCCCCACTCTGTAAGGGACTCGAACCAGCATGGGAGGCAGGTGCGCTAACAAGGAGGCTAAAGGCTTCAGCCTCTAGCATAAGTTGCTAGTGCACCTCTGTATCAGGAGAGCGAGGTTTAAACACATTGCACAGCAATCTATCGATCAGCTGGCTCCCGTTACACTCATCCCCCTAAACCTCACTCCCATCTTATCACGGCACCATTGTGACGCTCCTGTTCTACCCGCTCCTTATGGGACTCGGCATCTCATAGATGTGAGGCGAGTGTGCTAACAAGGATGCTAAAGGCTACATCCTCTAGCGTCAGTCGCTAGTGCTCCTCTTTAGGTTAGGAGATTGCACAGCATTCTATCTATCAGCTGACCACCGTTACATGTGCAGTTGCACTTCACTACACTAATTCACTTAACAGCATTTGACTATGTCCCCCTCACTCGACACCTGGTGGTTCCATTGCAAAGAGGCACAAAGCCGCTCTCCAGATCATTCACGTTATTTGTTCCTCAGTGGTTGAATGTGTTTCCAACCCCCACCTGAGACCTTCCCATTATTCAAAAAAACAGTTGAAGACACATCTTACATAATATACAGTACATAATATATACTACAGTGTATGTGAGGAATATTGATGACGGGCTGTTGAATTATTTAAAAATAATGTGCACTGGGGTGATAATGCAGCCATGATGCACTCTTGTGAGTGGAACTACTTTCTCCTGCCACAGATTCAGCGCGTTGTTTTGATACAGCCCGAGCCTTCAATGCTAGTTCAAAAACGTCACTTTAGAACTAGCAACGGAGGATTGCGCTGCTGTACTGATCAAGTCGCAGGGGTGTGTTTACTTCTGTGTGTGTGTGTGTGTGTGTGCGCGTATGTGTGAGTGTGCATGAGATGATAGCAAAAGATATAGACAGGGAGCGCAAGGGCGCTTTTCAACCAAAATAGAAATAAATGTAGGATATTAAAGACATTGTCATTCTTATCCGATGTGCTTAACCAATGCCTTTGTATTAATTGGTTATTTTGCTGTGGTAGCCTGAATGGCTCTTTGAAATAACTGAAATAATTTGGTGAAGTGATATGGAAACGTTATGTGGTCAAAACCTGGAACTACTTTATAGCCGTGCCGTGGAAAAAATGGAAAATTATTGCACACCTTAGAACATCCGTCAACCAAATCATATTCAAGCCTTTAACAGACATTTGTATATACAGTATACATACACACACACACACACACACACACACACACATATATATACTGTATATACTTTCTGTGTCTGTTTCTTTCTTCTGTCTTTCCTCTGCTTTAACTCTTGTACTACTTCAGTTACGATTAGACCTTAGTAGACCATGTTGTTGTCTTTTGTTTGACAAATTGCTTATGCTCCTCATTTTATATAACTTGTACTATATAACTTTGTATAAAAGCATTCACTAAATGTAAATATTAAGAACTTCATGGACACTTCACTCAGTGAAGTGAATTGGACTATTAAATTATTTTAGTTGAATGGAACATGCAAACAGTGTAAAAAAAGATTATTTTGTATTAATCCATTTTTAATGGAAAATGTAAATCATCTCTTTGAACTTCAATGTACATACAGTAGCAAACAACAAATACAGCAAATAAAGCACACCATGTTATAGAAAATCATAATTTATATATATATATATATATATATATATATATATATATATATATATATATATTTAGATATATTCTGCTATTTACATTGTACAAATTTTCATACGAACAGAATAGACTGCAATTTCTCTCAAATTCTCCCTCTGCAAAGTGAATACTTGCCAAACTGTAAATAATTTAATGTTGTCTTTAAACATAATAAAAGCTGTCAGTTTGGCAGCCGCTAGCATGATGTAATGCTGCTGTGATTGTGTTGGAATCACTGCTCTCTCCTATCTGTTCAAAAAACAGCATGGCAAACACTTAGCGGTGCAAGAACTACTGATAAAGAAAATGTCACAAATCTTTATCGCCTTTGGAAAAAAAGTGTATTTACCAGTGTTGTTCTTTCCAATACTTTGCCCCTGGCTCAAGAGCACACCGTACTACATTTATCTCTCTGTTTTGCATACCAACACCCCTTACCTCACTTCCTATCTAAGCAGGAAGACACAATGGGGAAGTGGAAAATCAAATCATAGAGAAGAGAAGATAGTGACATCATAGAGGAAGTGACAGAGCCTTGCAGAGATGCACATGAAAGATCCATATTCTTGGTATCACGTCTACAAGGTTCCTGCCTGGAGAATCTTGAGATTGTCTTTATACTCCAAGTGATTGGACTGAGAAGAAAGAAGAGCACCGTCAGGACTCCTCTTTCACCACCTCCATGTTTTTCTCCTTCAAATGTTTTCTCAGTGTGGCCACAGCATCTTTCACCGAGTGGTAAAAGATATTCTTCACCTGAAAAATTGAGAGGGGACCAAAGAGTTAGACCAATGTTTTGGAATCAGACTTTACTTGCATCTATTTGCATGATATTGTATGGCTAATGTATGGCCACTGAAAAACTCATATCGGTCGACCACTAGCAATAACCTCATGTATAGGTCCATTTAAGTGTTCAAGAATCAGAGCTTGAAGGAATGTGCAAGGTAAAGAGAAACAATGCAGCAATACTGTAGAAACGCACCTGGAGTTTGTCCTCATAGTTTACTTGGTCTTTGAAAGGGCGGAGCTCCTGGGTTAGGTAATAGGAGTTGTGTGCATGTTCAGGGGACACAAAGTCCACATTCACTTGGATGCAACTGTGCAGATTCATCACCTAAAAACACAGCATGAAATACTGAGCCCCTGCAGGATCTGACTTAAAGAGACAGTTTAAAGAAACTGGTAATCCTTCTCAAGAGCTCAAGACAGTTTGTTTCGGGAGAATGGAGCTTGTAAGAGTACCTGGTGCAGAGCTCCAGCAGGGATGATAACTGCATCTCCATGGAACTGGAGGAGTGTGTGGCTCTCTACACCATGTTCCTCCTGCAGCCTCTGTCTCAGCCTCGGGCTCAGATACCAGCTGCCCTCACGTAAGTGGTCTGCATCGCTGTCCCACTCTGAGTCTGAGTCTGGATCTGCCTCAGCCTGCTCAGCAGCAACCTACACACACACACACACACACACACACACGCACACACACGCACACACACGCACACACACGCACACACACACACACATTGGTCATCATTATGAGGACATTCCATAGACATAATTATTTTTATACTGTACAAATGATAGATTCTATCCCCTAACCCTGCCCCTAAAACTAAGCCTCACACAAAAACTTTTTTTTAAGCGGTTTGAATTATAGGGACACTAGAAATGTCCTCATAAACCACATTTATAGCATAATACCCTTGTAATTACCAGTTTGTAACCTAAATATGACTCTCAGAACTAATTTCACTTGGTCTGGAGTAAATGGTGGCCAGAACTTTTAAGCTCAAAAAAGCACATAAAAGCAGCATAAAAGTAATCCATATGACTCCAGTGTTTTAATCCACGTGTTCAGAAGAGATTTGATAGGTGTGGGTGAGAAACAGATCAATATTTAAGTTATTTTTTACTATAAATTCTCCTCACTAAATGCGAATCACCAAAAAACAAAACAAAAGGAGAACTGTAATGAGAGAATAGCGCTTAGGTGGGCTGTTTGAAAGTGGAGATTTACAGTTAAATAAGAACATAATACAGGGAGCCTCTCTCCCATTGAAAATAAATATAGAACCTTCAGCTAACACTTACCATGTAAAACTGCCTTTTATTAATTATGAACTTAACAGTTTTTATATAATTATTGAATCACACTGAGACAGTAAGGTAATAAGTAGCTGCTCTTTTTTAAACATCAAGAAAAGAGTGTAAAAATGCAGCAAAACCGTCAAAAGCACCAAAGGAAATAAACAGCGACCGACCAAACAAAAACATAGACATAATCTATATTAGATTATGAAAAAAAACTGATTGACTGTTTCACAGGAGAAAATTTTAACTGCACATAAGTTGATAGAAATAACATCGCACTTTCCCTTGGGTGCTCGTCGCATCCTTCCCTGTGAAGGTGATCTCCGAAGCACTCAAGTGTTGCTGCCCATAGACAAATATGTTAGATAAAGATTTTTGCCACAGATGTACATTTTTTACATGCAATAATCATTCATGTTAATTATCGAAGGTACAGATACGTTTTTGGTTTAAATAATACATTTAAATTCCACTTGGCTCAAAAACCTGAGGGGGCAATGGTCACGACACTATAACTTATGACAACAGGAGGAAAAGTCCTCTGCCCACAAACATGTTTATCTTTGTGCAAATATATGCAAATATAATATTAATAATGCAAAAGTGAAAATAAAGTGTACTGGGAATGTTATTTAAAGTGTTCACATACAAGTGAAAATGTTGCCCTGAAACTAATCAAGTGTCGGCCAGAGGCTGACATAAACTATAAACAACTGGGACATGACTGTCGCACCGTTTATGACAATGCAAACAGCATGACTCTAGCAAAGGTTCTATGCATGCCTTTGTTTCTTTGTTTCTCATACGCAATATCCCAGCTGGGTGGATATTCTCTCCAGTCACAAACACACTCACCAGCAAAGACCACAGATGATGCATGCTGTGTGGTAAGACATTTCCACAAGTTAAAGACTGACCTGCCAACTGGTTCACTACTTTTGTGGACAACTATTCAAGTATTCGAAGTAAAAATGAGTAGTCGTGCAAGCTCAAATGTCCCCCAAATAAAAAACAACAACAAAGGGCCCAAGACTGAGTCATGTGACATGCCATACTTGACCTGTGTTTGTTTGGAAAACTCATCATTTATGCATAAGCACATAAGCAATGCATTTTCAAGTAGTGTGGTACCTTTTGTAGAAACTCTTGGATTTTTGGCAGATCTTTACTCATGTAGATGTGCCACAGAGCACCTGGAGTCTCATTAGGGTCTCTCAGTCTTTTCTTTACACTCTCATCTAGAGCTTCTCTGTCCAACAGCTTCAATATACCTAACAAACAAAGGGTTTAACAACCAGACTAATGCAGTCAAGCACATCTTTTATGGCTCATATGATTCCTTTAAAGGTGGGGTTTTAAAGAATACCAAAAAGTTTTTATTTCAGAAATTCGTAAGACTTTTGAACATTCGAGCATCTTTAAATCAGACATCATGGTAGGGATTATTTCACTGAAAGTCAAGGAATGGTTATGTATTGATGTGTCACTACTATGCTGTACAAAGGCAAAACATGCAGTAATTACAGCAACACTAAAACTGAGATAAATGCCATCAAAATTTTAGATTTTCGTGTGGATTCTGTAATTATTGCAATGTTCCCGTTCCATTTTCTCTGAATCTGAACATGGTTGATCCAAACCTGTCTGTCACAGGACAGATAATTTTCTAAGAGTCCTAATTTTGGTCATAACTTAATTTTGGCTAATTTTGCAGTTTTTGACAATTCAGTTACTGATTTAACACAATTATGATTGCATTGAATCCCCCCCCCCAAAACAATTCTATTTAATATCAAAAGGTGCACTCAGTAATGTTTTCCTCATTAAAAAGTTTCAGAAATAAATAGTAATTTTGAAATACATCTATAAAATCACGAGCACTCGCATGAGATGGAGACTCCAGCCATATCAGTAACCTTATAAAGCTGTTTTATTCTACATGGAGAGGGCCTCCTCATGGTGGCTGCCATGTTGGGATCACATGACCAGACGAAAACTAACAGTGAACAGTGAATTTTCACAATGGCATCGGTAACTAAAATCTATTTTGTTTCAATCAGAGAAGTCCAAGACAACAAACCAAAAAATTACTAAGTGCACCTTTAAATCATATATTATGCAAACTAGGGCAAAATCTAAATGTCTGAGCAAAACGTCAGTCTGATATTGCCTCGCAAAATCATCTTCATTCAAATGTACCTGTTTTGGATGGGGCCCCATTTCCTTTGGCCATCCCGACATACACCAGAATACTCATAGTGTCAGAAATTTCAACATGCAGATTACTGGTCCCGAAGTCTTGCTCTGGGCATGCTGTCACACCTGCACAAACAAAAAATCATAAGATTCACTGCATAGCAAAGACAAGAACAACACCATAAGTGAGTACAGTGAAGATATAATACCGTGGGCACAGCAGAGGCGAGGACCAAGGTCAGGTCGGATGAAAAATGAGGGCAGGTGTGAGGCCAGGTTCAGATGAGCCTCTGGGTCTGTGTACTCCGGTACTGGCAAAGTCTTCATCACATCATGATATCTGAAATGGGTTAAAACAATACAAAATAAAATTCCTTCATACCAGTGTTAAACATAGGTAGACCATCATCACACATGTCATTAGAGTATGTCACTGATGTAGCTGTTTTGTGAAATTAAGTTTTATTATTATTGTCATAATAACTAGTATTAACCTATTATTAGGATTGTATTATTTTTATGTTCTAAAATAATCAATTTATCATTGGATTGGAAAATGTTGGATTATTTTGCGAACTTCATTGTTTATACTTAAAGGTATAGTTCGCCCAAAAATAAAAATTCTGTCATCATTTACTCACCCTCATGCCATCCCAGATGTGTATGACTTTCTTTTTTCTGCTGAACACAAGTAAAAATGTTTAGAAGAATTATCACAGCTCTGTAGTCCCTCACAATGCAAGTAAATGGTGGCCAGAACTCTGAAGGTTCAAATATCACATAAAGAGCGCATTAAATTATTTTATATGACTAGTGGTTTAATCAATATCTTCTGAAGTTATCCAACTGGTTTGGGGTGAGAACAGACCAAAATATAACTACCTTTTCACTGTACACCTTGCCATTGCAGTCTCTAGGCACAATCATGTGCTCAATTAAGTTCAATTAGACTTCCTAGTGCTTAACACATGGGGACTGCAGTCAAGATTTATAATGAAGAAGGCATTATATTTTGGTCTGTATCTTACCCAAAACCAGTTGCATCGCTTCAGAAGATATTTATTAAACCACTGGAGTCGTATGTATTACTTTATGATGCGTTTATGTGAAATCTGTTGCCAACAATTATTAATTGCCAGCAAAAGCTTTCATCAGTCATCTAACAAAGGACAATGCCTCTATGTGAACTTCTGCAGTTAATCCAGGACATTAGTCATTAATCTTAAAGTTCATATAAAATATTTGTTTAAACAAAGTTGGCCCCTAACTCTTACTTAGATTACTAACTATTGTGTTCTTCAGAAGAAATAAAGTCACACACATCTTGGATGGCATGAGGGTGAGGAAATGAGGAGAGAATTGTAATTTTTGGGTCAACTAACCCTTTAATTTACCATTTTTTTATTTATTTTTTTACATTATTTAAATTTTTTTTTTTTTTGTCAGGTGCATCCTTAATTTCACAGGTGTAACTGTCATATGTGAGACAGCAAGACATTATTACTAAATAAGATAAACAGACTAAATAATCTGAACTGAGTAAAGGAAACAGAAATATTTTCAAGCTTTATAGAGGTGTATTAAAAAAGCGGTGAGAGAGTATTCAAATTCAGGATGTATTAGAAGCACAAAGTTGTATTCTATACAATGCTTTAAATGTTTCCAAGGCCGGCGGTACCTGGCAGGCATTAGGGCCAGAAACTCCTCCCCTGATGGCCAGTCTTTCAGCCTGTACACCACTGACTCCCCTTTTGCAGATTTTGGCCTCTCTTTGGGACACATACACATGCACATAAATGTCACTGGCCTTGTTTACAAAAGCCATTAATATCTTTATCCAGAAATTTCATAACAAGTGGATAGCTCTAAGGTCAAAACCCCCCTCCCCAAATAAAACCGATTTGTCATCCGATCACTCAATCCACATTCAGACATGGTAGAAAACGCATGTGACCACATTCTGCTCAAAATTCAAGTACTTTGTAAGTACTTAAAATTAAAAGTACTTAAGTACTGAAGTTACATTTCAAGTTTATCTGGTTGAGTGCAGCAATTTTTCTCAAATGTATTTTTATTTATTTTAAAATTTTTGTGTTTTATCATCATGCTTAACACTGACAAAGTGAGTGATGAATGCAGTCCCTCCCTTTGAAAACCTAACACAAGTGGTTGAAGGAGATGCTTTTCAGATGGATATTACGAGGTATAAACAAACAATGTGACTTGGCTGAACAATTGGGATCACCTGAGACATTAGTACCTAATGCACAAATGGTCATCATTATGTCTACTTAGGCTACAGGGTAAGAGTAAAGGTCAAACTGCATCTCAGACATGAGCACAGTCATGCTCAACTGGATCACTCACTTGAAACGTCCTCAAAACCATCCCAGAAATCCTTGACCTTGGAGTTTGTAATGCTCCCGTCACGGCAGTTGTAGAGGTCACTGTGAAGATTGGAGAACTCACGGCTGAAGTGCTCAGGCTTCCAAAGGCTAGCGTTCAAAATCTTGTGCAATCCGGACACAAGTACTGGCTAAAGAGAGATCACACCAACTTCAGCTTTAGAACTATGTTTAAACATTTTCCACGTAATTTATAGAATTGACAAACATCTTAAAATGCAAGCCCAAAACTGCTCTAACTAGCTGGTTTCTACAACTGTAAAATGCCTTATAATAACAAAACAATAATGAAACATTAAACACCAAACAATATTGTCTATGGAAACTCCAGGCATTAATTAAGGCAATAATAATAATAATAATAAATAATTATTGGAAGCTGTCTGCACAGTATATCATTTTGAACTGTAACTGAATAAAAAAATATTCACACAACAATGGTTACATTCAGTGTCCAGTTTACTTGGTAAAGGTTTGTTGAAAATTAATTTCAAGAAATGAAATCCCAAGGGATTTGGACCTATGTTAAATTCAGGAATTATCAAGGAAGTTTCATGGTTATTTCACTTACTCTCTGTAGAGATATAGTTATTACTACACTTGCATGAGCAATACAAACCTGCTCTTGTGTCCAGTTAGCTTTGAACAGTCTTTGGTTGCTTAGGTGTCGGTGATCTTTGAGCCAAAGCAGCCGATGTTTTCCAAGCCAATCGTGAGTAACAATGGTGTGGGGATCAGCCAGTGGGCTTTCATCAAACTCCACCCCCTCTGGTAGCTGCCCTGCCTCCTTCTCTGGCAGCAAATCCTGATTCAGCTCTGTCCTGGCTGTCTTTGTAGCAGGAATCTTTTTTTCTACTACAGAAGCGATGATGTCATGCAGGACGTTGGGTATGCGAGTGTTTTGGGCTGCCTAAAAAATTAAACATTGATACAGCAAATAAGAAACTGTTAGTTTAGTTATTAACTAGTCTCAGGCTGCGATAGCATTCCAACGGACTATCTGGTCCAAACTGCACATATTAATAGAAAATAGTTTCTAGATTTAGTAAGCTCTAATCTGATTGGCTGGCTTGATATAATGTCCACGATTAAAGGGTTAGTTCACCCAAAAATAAAAATCCTCTCATTTACTCACCCTCATGATATTTGAGGTGTGTATGATTTATTTCACTAGAACACATATTGAATATCTTTGCTCTGTAGGTCCTTAACATGCAAGTGGATGGCGATTTCTCTTTTGAAACACCAAAAATCACATACAACTGCAGCAGTTAAATTAATGTCTTCTAAAGTGGCACAATCACTTATGGTAGGAAAAAGATAAATATTTAAGAACTTTTTTTAACTGTTTTGAAACACGTGAACTGTTGCACGTGAGTCACAGCCGGAAGAGAGCGATTACACGAGAAAGAGGAATGCTGTACAGTAGCTTGGTTGGTTTTGGTCTATATCTGTATTTATCTGCTTTACTCACAATGGTGATTCTCCGTCTGTCGCTCACTTCAACGTTGTGTTGAAGAAGCGACACTAGGGGTATCTCTTGTGCGCCGAATATGCCTCTGGTCTATGAAAAAAGGCAAATGAGAAGTTGGCAGACAGTATTTGCATACCCCGCCCTGGACATACTGGTATAAAAGCGCAGAAATACGTCGAGTCCATTCAGAAATTTTTTTCGGAGCCAATGGTCGTGTATGCAGCCAGCTGCGAGTCACACATGTTTTTGAATGGTTCATGTTCTCAATGCGAGAACATAGCCATGGCAACATTGCAGTCGCGGCTTTCTTTTGTCATGAGAGAAAGCTACTTCAGCCACCCCCCCCCCCCCCCCCTCGCCTCCTTCCTACGGGATTACGGGATCACTGTGTGACGATCACCCCCTCCTGCCGCCAAACACTCAAACCCTGGACAGACCTCTGTTTTCTACGGGCAGGAGTGCCCTTACAGCAGGTGTCCCAATGCGTCTTGGTCACGACCGACGCCTCCAGATCGGGTTTGGGCACCGTGTGCAACGGGCACGCAGTAGCAGGGGCCCCACTGCGCTGGCACATCAACTGCCTGGAGTTGTTGACTGTCCTCTTTGCCCTGCGTAAGTTTCTCCCGGTAGTTCGAGACAAACATGTCCTGGTCAGGTCAGACAGCACCACTGCAGTAGCGTACATAAATCACCAAAGCGGTGTACGCTCCCGCCACATGTCACGACTCGCCCGTCGTCTCCTCCTTTGGAGCCAGCAGCGACTCAAGTCTGCCAACTTCTCATTGGCCTTTTTTCATAGACCAGAGGCATATTCGGCGCTCAAGAGAGACCCCTAGTGTCGCTTCTTTAACACGACGTCCCTTTCCCTCCATCAGGGAACGGAGGTTACATACGTAACCAAGACGATTTGTGTGCTAATCCTGGATGTCTCAACCAAGTGGAGAACGTGAGATTACGTCCGTAACATATATATACAATATATATTTCAAACCTGTTCAGATGAGTCATAAACTGGAGCAAAGGCTCCTCCAGAGGACCCAAGACATAGCCTCCCAGCTGTGGATGTTAAAAGATCACGCAGTGTTGATCCTTGTTCTGGACTGGAGGACTTCATGTTGTTAGCTTCCACACCATCACACCCTGCCTTTTCTGGGGGATATTTACAGATGGAGTCGCTCAGATAAACAGCATACCATAACATATCAAATCAAAATCAATACTCTCAAGAGAGAGGGCTTAATTTGTTAACTCCAGAAAATACACAGAATTTGTCAGAACAGTGTCCTATCAAGTTCCAGCAACAAGTAATTTGTCTTCAATGATAATGAAATGCTGCTAGAAAGTGACAAAATCCCAGCCAATCAGAGCACATTTGATGCAATGTCCACACTACGTGGAGTGAGATTTTGGACCAATTAGATTTAACCGTAGATGGGGTTGCTCTGTAAGGAGATGCTGTAAGGTGCAGTGCATGTATGTGAGTCCTGAACGGACCTCACCTTTTCTCTCAGTGTGCGATCTCAGTGTGGTGTGTTGTCCATCCTTTTGTTGATCTGGGATCTGTCGGCTCTTCTGGTCACTCTGGTCTCTGTCTGAAAGCTGATATCACAATAAAAACTCATTCACATAATGTTCAATAAAAATATTTACTAAATATATATATAAAAAAATTAAGAGACCACTGCAAAATTATCAGTTTCTCTGGATTAACTATTTATTGGTATGTGTTTGAGTAAAATGAAAGTTTTTGTTTTATTCTATAAAATACTGACATTTCTCCCAAATTCCAAATAAAAATATTGTCATTTAGAGCATTTTTTGGCAGATAATGAGAACTGGTCAAAATAACAAAAAAGCATTGCAGTGTTTTCAGACCTCGAATAATGCAAAGAAAACAAGTTCATATTCATTTGTAAAACATAATGTTTTACCTTAGGAAGAGTTCAGAAATCAATATTTGGTGGAATAACCCTGATTTTCAGAGCTCTACCAGTCTTTCACTCAAACCAGTCCGTCTGGAACCAACAATCATGCCACGGTCCAAATCACTGAGATCACATTTTTTTCCCCATTCTGATGATTGATGTGAACATTAACTGACGCTCCTGATCCATATATGCATGATTTTATGCACTGCACTGCTGCCACATGTTTGGCTAATTAAATAATCGCAAGGATGATTGTTGGTGCCAGACGGTCTGGTTTGAGTTTTTCTGTAACTGCTGATCTCCTGGGATTTTCATACACAACAGTCTCTAGAATTTATTCCAAATGGTGGCAAAAACAAAAACATCCAGTGAGCAGCAGATCTGTGGATGGAAATGTCTTGTTGATGAGAGAGATCAACAGATAATGTCCAGACTCGTTTGAATTGACAAAGTCTACAGCAACTCAGATAACTGCTCTGTACAATGGTGGTGAGAAGAATATCATCTCAAAATGCTAATCTGGGATGCAGTTTGGTGCTGTTTTGATGGCACGATGGGGACCTACACAATATTAGACAGGTGGTTTGAATGTTGTGGCTGATCAGTGTATGTATATACACACACACACAATGGTGGCCAAAAGTTTGAAATAATGTACAGATTTTGCTGTTTCAGTAGGAAATTGGTACTTTAATTCACCAAAGTGGCATTCAACTGATCACAAAGTATAGTCAGGACATTACTGATGTAAAACAGCACCATCACTATTTGAAAAAAGTTGTTTTTGATCAAATCTAGACAGGCCCCATTTCCAGCAGCCATCACTCCAACACCTTATCCTTGAGTAATCAATGCTAAATTGCTAATTTGGTACTAGAAAATCACTTACCATTATATCAAACACAGCTGAAAACTAGTTGGTTCTTTAAATGAAGCTAAACATTGTCTTTGTGTTTGTTGAGTTGCCTCAGTATGCAATAGACTGGCATGTCTTACAGTCAATATTAGGTCAAAAATGGCAAAAAAGAAACTGCTTTCTCTAGAAACTCGTCAGTCAATCATTGTTTTGAGGAATGAAGTCTATACAATGCTTGAAATTGCCAAAAAACTGAAGATTTCATACAAAGGTGTACACTACAGTCTTCAAAGACAAAGAACAACTGGCTCTAACAAGGACAGAAAGAGATGTGGTAGACCAGATGTACAACTAAACAAGAGGATAAGTACATCAGAGTCTCTAGTTTGAGAAATAAACGTCTCACATGTCCTCAGCTGACAGCTTCATTGAATTCTACCCGCTCAACACCAGTTTCATGTACAACAGTAAAGAGAAGACTCAGGGGTGCAGACCTTATGGGAAGAATTGCAAAGAAAAAGACACTTTTGAAACAGAAAAACAAAAAGAAATGGTAAGAGTGGGCAAAGAAACACAGGCATTGGACAACAGATAATTGAAAAGAGTGTTGTGGATCTTAACCCTATTGAGCTTTTGTGGGATCAGCTAGACTGTAAGGTGTTTTTTTTTTCAAATTGTAATAATAATTTTTCACATTATAAATGTCTTGACTATACATTGTGATCAGTTGAATGCCACTTTGGTGAATAAAAGTACCAATTCCTTTCCATACGAGCAAATTCTGTAGATTATTCCAAACTTTTGGCTGCCAGCGTATGTATATATATTACCCCACTGGCAAATAGATTTTTCTGTTTTTCTCATTAACCTTTCATTAGCCTCATTAAATTTGTTAGCTAAAGGCATAAATCTATGAAAACAATTTGGCAATGGGATCAATAAACTCTTTGAACAAGTCTTGATAGCTTATAAAGTTTGCTTCTCAAGTAAATTTATCTTGTTTGGAGGATGTTTAGATATTTTGCAGTGCATACTGCTTCACATGCATCTACACAAATTTATGAGACTTCCAGTAAAATAAAGAAAATTATGCCAAAAACATGATGCAAAGTCTTACTGGTGAGTGTCCATTAGTAGTGACTGTGCTGGGATTCAGACTTTTGTTGTCAGTGCAGGGACAGTAGAAAGAGATTCCAAAAGTTTCTCTCATTGAGTGAACACAGCTCTGCATGTCCGCCAACACTTATGGAGAGATGACATTGCACTAATTTTACTATCAGGTTCACAGTCAAGAGTGAAAGAGAACAGGATGCAATCTTTAGATATGCACACATAAACACACAACCATACTTTACTTTGATGCTTACCTGTTTCTGGTACAATCTGAGTTGGCATTAGATTCTTCAGGTCATGGGGCTGATTTTTCACACACCGGACCCAAGTGTACAGCTCCTTATCTAAGAAATTAAAATAAGAAAATGTACAAAGCACGCAGAAAGTGACAGGTAAAGTCCTGTGTAAATATTTTGCATTTTGAATACTGGTGTACTGTTGTCTCCACCTGGCTCTTTTTAACTAGACTAACATTCTTGATTAGAAGCTATTGAGGTTCTACTAAGAGGTGCTACTTTTAAAAAAAGCAATTTAATCTATAATCATGTAAATTCAATACTGAAAATTCCATAAATTTTTTGGATTGTAATAATTTCCATAATCTTTCCAGGACTGGAAATAATAATTTTAAAATTCCCTGATAGGACTGTGAGACAGAAGATCAAAAAGCACATGGAAAAATCTCTGATGTTTTTGCAGGGTGCACTTCACCTTTGGCTTTTTTCTTCTCACGAGCATTGTAGCAGTCCATGCACACCACAAAGCCACATTTATGACATGCCCAGTGAATGTTGAAAAGAGTGGCCTCACACGAATCACACATCTCCCTCACACCCCTCACAGCTCGTTTCCACATGACTTGAGCTAGAGAGAGAGAGAAAACAGGGAAAGGTGAAAAAGACGAATTGACAAGGAATAATAGAGTGTGTATCTTCCGTTCCACAAACACACACACAAACGTACTGTCTTTTTTGACCCAGGTGACAGCAGTGTTCTCAGTCTTTACGAGCTGGCAGAACTTGTCTCCAATGAGTGAGAGGACGTATTTAGACATCTCAAGGTCCATCTGTCTCCTCTTCTTGTCCTCCTCGTCCTCTGAGCTGCCCGTCCACACTGTAACCGCCTCCTCATCTGTCTGCTCGGACACCGAAAACCCATCCACGCGAATGACGCCATTCTTACTGTATGACAAACTAAATGAAAAAGGGGTAGGAATTTGCTAGTGTATGTGACATGAAATGCTTGGTAATTGATGCTGTCAATAAAACAAAATGCAGACATTAGTCTTGAAGTGTTGCTAGGCCATACAGCATGAGACTTATATTGCAAAAGAAAATTAAGCCAAGCTCAGGTCTAAATAAAGATAATGTTGTGCGTCACTGGGAAGTATGTCCAAGAATAATCTGAAACACAAGCTAACAGCGTAAAAAAACGAACCGACGGAAGTAGTAAAATCGGCAAAAGACGGGTGAGATGGCAGGCTCCTCAGCTTTACGCGTGCGATCCAAGCGACACTCCCGGCACTTCTGCACATTGAAGCCTATCTCAGAACATGAGTCGTCCTGTAAGAAAGCTTCTCCGGTTTGCTTGAGCTTCCTCACTTTCCGGCAGTCTTTCAGCACAGAGCGAGGGATGCCATCTGACAAAGAAAACACATAGTAGACCTGAGTACATCTGTGTACTCAGCATCATCTTCAATATGCATGCTGTGAATTACCATAGTCTTCATTCCCACTTTTGATAATCAAGGTTAAACTGAGTTTTTCTTAATTACATTCTGGCAAAGACAAACAGTTTGTGTAACTGTTCAGACAGCCAGTCTGAGCTTGCATAAACATTGCTGCCAAAGAATGAATCAGTAACTGCCTAACTTTGCAAAGTATTTTCCCCTTTAATTTTCTCCCCAGACATTTCAGAAAATATATTGCGTCATGGTGGGCTGCGATAGCAGCTACATACACCTTCAAGGTGGACAGCCTCCCCTCCAACCTCTGCTGCAGAAATGAGAGCACTGACCTGAGTGCGCACCTTTGTGGGTCTTCGCCCTGAGAAGAACACCAATTTGCTACAAGCGCCACTTTAGGGCGTAAAGTTGCCTGGTAGAAGGGGCTCTGGCTTGTTTGAATGTGTCTACGACAGTAGGGGGTAGATCAGCTAGGTCTTCCGCGTCCCGTCCAGGGGCCAGACGTGGAGGTTCCAGAGGTTCCAGAGGTCTGGGTGCGGATGCCAGAGCATACCCCATCCCTGAGAAAGAAGGTCTTTCCTCAGGGGAATTTGCCAGGGAGGGGCTGTCGCAAAGAGTATGAGGTGGGCCAATAGGGAGCCACTAGAGTGACTTGTTCCTCATCCTCCTGACCTTGCATAGCACCTGTGCAAGAAGGCTCAATGGGGGAAATGCGTACTTGCGCAGCCCCGTGGGCCAGCTGTGTCCCAGTGCGTCTGCCCCGAGGGGAGCCTCTGTTCGGGCATACCACAGCAGGCAGCGGGAGGACTCTCGGAATGCAAACAGGTTTACCTGAGCCTTGCTGAACCATTCCCAAATCAGGACCAACTGGGGGTGAAGCCTCCACTCTCCACTGGGCAAGCGTTATCGTGATAGCGCATCAGCTACCACATTGAGGTTGCTGGGGATGTGAGTGATTTGACCAAGATGTGTTTGCCCTGAACTAGCGGGAGAAACTTTCTCAGGCATTGAGACTGAGTCTAACTCCATACCGAGAATTGAGATGCTCTGAACCGGGGCGAGCTTGCTCTTTTCCCAGTTGACCTGAATCCCTAAACAGCTGAGGTGCCTGAGCACCTGGTCCCTGTGGGCGCATAGTAACTCTCGGGAGTGGGCCAGGATGAGCCAGTCGTCAAGGTAGTTGGGAGCCTTCCGGGTCCTCCAGGTGGTCCGTGAGACGGGGGGCGTGCACTTCCTGCGGGGTGCTTGATGCTGGGGCTGAGAGCTGGGCCCGGGTTGAGGCAGAGCATGTTTCCTAGCCGTAGGAGGACACCCTCGGCGAGCAGACGGGGCTTGGCCCGTGGTGGCAGGGTTCTGGCGGGGCAGGATGTGTGAAATGGCCTCCGTCTGCTTTTTCACTGCGGAGAACTGCTGGGCAAAGTCCTCGACGGTGTCGCTGAAGAGGCCAAACTGGGAGACAGTTGTGTCGAGGAAGCGTGTCTTGTCTGTCTCGCGCATCTCGACCAAGTTCAGCCACAGATGACGTTCCTGAACCACAAGTGTGGCCATCGCCTGCCCGAGTGACTGCGTTGTGGCCTTCGTGGCCCTGAGGGTGAGGTCGGTTGCTGAGCGCAGTTCCTGCAGCACGTCAGGATCAGGACTACCCTCGTGCAGATCTTTGAGTGCCTTGGCCTGGTGGACTTGCAGGAGGGCCATGGCATGCAGGGCGGAATCGGCCTGTCCGGTGGCACTGTAGGCTTTGGCGGTCAATGATGACGTCGTCCTACAGGCCTTGGAGGGGAGCACAGGGAGACCCCACCAGGTGGCAGCGTTCTCAGGGCATAAGTGGGTCGCAACCGCCCTATCCACCTGGGGAATCGCCGTTTACCCGTGGGCCGCTCCGCCGTCGAGGTTAGTGAGAGCGGATGAGCGAGGGGCTTTGTGACGAGCAGAGAGGGGTGCTCTCCATGCAGTTGTCAGCTCATCATGCACCTCCGGGAAAAAAGGGACCGGGGGGGCATGGCTGTGAGCGGCGCGCAGACCCCAGGAACCAATCATCCAGCAGCGACAGCGACATCTCCGATGCAGCGGCGAGCTCATCCAGCTTGGGGGGGGGGGGGGGGGGGGGGGGGGCTCAAGAGGATAGGCAGGCTGGCTGTGAGGCGAGCCGCTGTTGCCTCGAGCCCGGACGGAAGTCAACGAGCGTGCCGGGGGATGGGAGGTTCGTGGGGACATACCCAGAGAAACCGCGCCTGCTGCCATCCCCGGATCGCCTCCATCGCCAGGGGGCAGGTGGAGTGACATTCCTTCATTTGAAGGAATGCTGTGACCGCAACGTTGCCATGGTCATGTTTTTGCAGTAAGAACATGAACCATCTTCAAAAGCTGCCTCGGTGTGATCGCAGCCCAGACACACGAGACAGCACCTGTGGCCGTCTGAAGCAGAGAGCACTCAACCGCATCCAGGAACTACACAGGGGCGGAAAGGCATCTTTGCTCTTTTAAGAGGAAAATACTCTTTTCGAGAAAATCACTCTTTTAAGTCTGTGTCAGAGAAGAAAGCCGCTGATGTGCGCCATAGATCCAACAGCAGATTCGACCAGAGGTAAGAGGAACAGTGTGTGACTCGCAGCTCGCTGCATACACGACCATTGGCTCCGACGGGGAACAGACGGGGAACACATTATTTGAAAATGTACAGTGTATGACTGTATACTTAATGTCTTTCATGTACAAAATGAAGAATTGGGAAATGACATAATCGAAACAGCAATGACTATAACTACTGACTATATGTCATCATTAAGTATAAAAAGTTATAACTAAAAACTTGTATGGTTTGATACAATGCTAACGATTCAATGCGTGTATGAAGGCCTAATATGTTCAATGCATAAATGGTCTGCACTTATATAGTGCCTTTTTAACCTTAACGGTATTCAAAGCACTTTACACTGCGTCTCATTCAATCATTCACCCATTCACACAGCAATGGTGGCAAAGATGCCATGCAAGGTGCTAGCCTGCCATTGGGAGCAACTTGGGGTTCAGTGTCTTGCCCAAGGACACTTCGGCATGTGGAGTCGTGTGGGCCGGGATTCAAACCACCAACCCTGTGATAAGTGGCCGACCCGCTCTACCAACTGAGCTACAGCCGAAATGCAGCAAAATACAGCCTTCCCCCTGGAGCAGCAATGCTCACTGGAGAACAGAGCAATTAATTTGTTTGCTAGACTAGATAGACAAGTTGAGAGCTAGAACATCAATGACAAAAAGTAATTTGAAGCATTACATCTGGTTGAATCTGCCAAACAAGAGTGTCATGTCCCAGTGCAACTACCTCAATCATATCGTTTCACTAAGTCTGACATCACTGTGCAAATCAGTGGAACTTTCAAAAAAACACAAGGGTAAAACAGCAGCAAGTTATCCTTAACAGACAGACTCTCCAAGTTGAGCTTTAAATGCACAAGAAAAAACCAACAACGCAAGAAACCCACATGTACATGAGACTTATTGTCTACTATTTATGTCAAAACGTAAACAGGTATGAGCACACATGCACACACTGGATAAGCCAGTAAGAACACTGGTTTACATGCAATGTGAAATCTGGATAACAGACAAAATTTTATGAGTGTCGATCTCTTTTTGCTTAAACCACTTGCTCCACAAGCAGAACTGATTCCTCTCAAAGTTTTTTCTCTCCACTAACTTACGTTGAATGGAGGTATTGTATTTTATATCCATATATCCTTGTATGTCTTATTCAACTATATAAAAATATGTAAGTTGATCAAGAGTGTAGAGAGACTGATATGATAACAACAATTGCAATGCTTTATAACAGTGGGTAGTCACTGTTGAGCCTGATTGTTGTGATTCTGTTCACACAGGTGTGATTCTGTTCATTTCTCTGTTTGGTGGATCTCGCTTCAGTATTGTTGGTAATGTAGGACTTTAACTGTAAATTTGATAATTATACTTGTAATAAACTTATTTTTTTAATTATACTAAAATGACACTAATATTTTCTTAAGAAGCATCTTCTATCACTTAAACTCTGAGCTCTTAGTAGGTCTGTACTGAAAAGTACATTCAGAATTCTACTGTTAGGGGAGATTTTTCTTATTATTACCAATGACAAAATCTTGATGTTCTAATTATGAACATCTTTCTTTGGGACTAAACATACACATGCATGAACACTTTGAACTTGGTAGAAACACTCACTACTGTTCAACACTCTCTGTTGAGTCTTGTCTTTTGGACTTTGCAATGTTCCGTTCGGTTTGCTTTCCTCCTCTTCTTCTTCCTCCTCTCCTTTATTCTCCAATTTCTTCTTCTGTTGGTCATTCTGCTTTATTTTAAAAGAGAGCTTGGACTTCCATTTTAACTTCTGTCCTGATCCACCGCTCTCACTCTCATTGCCAGAGTCTCCTCCACCCTCGCTGCCACCGCTGAACTCTAATGGCCGTTTCTCCCCCCGTTTCTCCTCAGCCTTTATATGCACCAAGGTTGATCTTTTTCCATTAGACTTCTTGTCCACTAGGTTGGACTCCTTGCCCTCCACCTTGCCATTTCTGTCCAAGACAGGTTTGACGTCCTTCATGGAAGACTTCTTGCCTGTCATTACTGGTTTTTCATATACTATGACCGATTTTTTGACTTCTGTACTGGTACTTGTAGCATTACCATTAGATTTCTTGTCCTCTGATCTTCTGTTCTCTTGAGTAGGCTTCTTCTCCTCTGAACCATACTTCCTGTCCAATATTTTGGACTTTCTGCTGTCTAGTGCAGAATCTTTGTCCTCCTGACCAGACAAACTATCCAGCAGTCCATTTACTTCCTGTTTGATTGGCTCAGAGGTGCTTGTTGTGTTGGTCAGAGTTACAGATGTCTTAGTGCCGTCTGCTATTTGGGAGGTTGTACTGTCTCTGTCTTGCTCAGAATGGCGTGTCAACCAGGCTTTTTTCAGTTTATGATAGTTGTTCTGACTTGATTGAGCTGATTGGATGCTGAGGGCTGAGGCAGGTGGCAGCTCCTTGGTGAGCAAGCTTTGTTTGGTTAGGGGTTCAGGGTTGGCCATCCCTGATGCTACACTGTGACATTTAGAAGGACTGGGGTTGAACACAGACACTTTTTCCCTTTCTAGAGCATGGGCAGAACACAATGTGTGTGTACTGAGTGAAATGTAAGTGCCGTACCTACTGTTAGAGGGGTGTGAGATATGAATCGTTTCGTTTGACGAATTCATAGTGTGTTGAGGCTGAATTGTATGTGTGTTATTTCTGGATTCGGCAGCAGCCAGTCCAGCTCTGTGTTTCTTTAGATGAGGAAAGTCCCTAGAAGAGCAAAAGGAGGTGGGGGAAGGCTCAATCTTTGGCTGAACAACCCCACCATCAATTCTCTTGCAGTTGTTGGTGATTAAATCTACTCCAGAGTGTGTGGTGTCCATATTTGTTAACAGGTGCGTCACTCTGCGACTTGGTTGAGCTGTATTAATAGAAGTAGTTTTCATGTTAATGGGAGTATTGAGATCCGCATTTGGGGCCGCCATGTTGATGGGGTGAACAGTATCCAGAGGGGTCCAGAGGACTCCTCTTTTATGCAGAACACTACCATTCTTAGAGTGTGGATTGGACAAACTTTCCAAAGGGCTCATATGACCACAATGCATCTGTGAAACTGAACTGTTGGAGACTGTGTAATTGATTGTTGTGTGTGTGTGGCTTGTTGGTCGAACAATAACTGATGCAGTGGCGATTTGTGGTCTGACTACACCACCATTTGTTGTGTTCCCAACAGCCCCTCTCTCACATCTGTGCAAAACTCCACCCCGATGAGTATCATAAGCTTGTGATGCCACTGTTACTTTATTTGGAACAGGCCTTTTCCCATCTACAGCAGTATGTCTGAGTTCAGGCAACAGGGTGGGCAGTCTTTGCTGCTTCTCACTTTTACCAGACAAGCTCATTGGCTGAATGGGTGTGAGGGTGGGCGGGGACAATCTACCATGTTTGGAGTCTTTAGAAACCATGATAGGAGGTGCTGGAGGGTGAAAAATTGGGGCTCGGTGGAGTAAAGGCACATTGTGGGAGGAAGAGGAGACCGAAATGAGAGAAGAGCCTGGCCCCCTTCTCTCTAAAGATGCTACCTCCAGTTGTTCCATTGTGGAAGCTTTATGAGCCAGTTGTTCTGTGATCTTACCCAGTAGACCCTCCTCTTTCTTGTGGTGCCGTATAACAAGAGGCGGAGATCTAGCCCTGATGGAGCTCTGTGAGCTGGATGAAGTCATGGCAGATGCAACGGTGTTGCTGGCACTGAGCCTCTCATAGAGTTCTTGACTGGCTGGTGCTCTGCGCTGTGGAGGTTTGTTCTCCACAGTGTTGGAAAGAGAGGTGTAGTAGCTGCTCTGTGTAAGAGTGGGAGTGGGGTGGGCTGACTGCGGCCGGGGGGGAAGAGTGTGTCTGAATGCAGTCACTTCTAGCTCTCTGTCTTGCTCTCTTTCTCTCTCCCTCTCCATTTCTCTCTCCTGCTCCTTGGAATGAAGGGTGGATGTGGGGCCTCTAGAGTATCGTGACTCCCTATTAGAGCCCAGTTTAGCGGTGTACGGTGCCACCTCAATGCTCTCCTGAAGAATGCGCCGGTTCTCTTCCTGGTAGCAATTTGGCCTCTCACCTGTGAGATCGTAAACAACAAGTGGCTGATTGGTTCGACTTGAGGGCGACTCAAGGGCAACTGGGCTGTAAGTCTGTCTGGTTTTCCCTGCTGCTACCCGGACACCCTCCTGCTCTGACTTGACGTGAGTGTGGATGGAGCTTGGACTCCCTGTGATTCTTTTTCTGTCAAACTCTCTAGAAACAAGAACAGCAGGTATGAATGTGGAAGAGCTTGTTGCGAAGATCAACATTATTGCTCAGAATGTTTGATAAGTAAGGAATAATAAATATGCACAGCCATGGTGATAATAAATTATTCTTCTTATGCCACGGTTACCATATTTACATGCCCATGTAATTTGTTTATCTATGACATTTATGATATTTTTGAGGTTTTGTCCACAAAAATATGTGTAGAACTACTTCCGCCACTTATAAAGCATCTTGATTAATACAGCCCAAGCCACTGTTACTAGTTCATAAAGAACATGGCGAGTTGATTAGGAATGGTAATGCAGTAAACAAATCTGGAACTACCTCATATCTGTGCAGTTATAAAAAATAATAACACCTTGTAACATCTGTCAATCAATAAGAATCAAGAATTAAACAATGCTGTAGAATAAATTATGTAATTACAGGTAAAACAATGATATAACGTAAAAGTGTGTGAAGTGCAGGAATAAACTGGAAAATTACTCTGTGATTTTGGAAGAGGGTGTGCAAGGTTGAGAGGTCCTGGACATTCTCTGAGGGTCAGCACTGGAGGGTCGCACAGGAAGTGCAGGTTGCAACCCTTGACCGTCTGCACTCATCACAGGGGTGGGCTGAGGAAGCCAAGGGCTTGGGGTGTTCTGTTAGCACACAGACAAACACATGCACACAAAAAAAAACACACACACGCACACACACACACACACACACACACACACACACACACACACACACACACACACACACACACACACACACACACACACACGTTGGTGCGGCTATCATAAACCACATTTATAGCATAATACACTTGTAATTACCAGTTTATAACCTAAAAAAATTGTCCTTGTAAATCACCCAAACATGCCCACACACGCACGCACACACACACACACACACACACACACACACAAGCACGCACACACACACACGCACACACACACACGCACACACACACACGCACACACACACACACACACACACACACACACACACACACACACACACACACTTCACTCATTGAAACATTTTAGCAAAGAACATGAAACATTAAGGAGATCAAAAAAACTAATAAAATACATATAATGAAATTAAGCATGCACAGTTTCCACACAAGAGAAGGGTATTTATACACACACATACACGCAAAAAAAATCTTCTTGTTTATATGCATAATACACATTAAGACAAACAGTGAGTAACAGAGTAACCCTTGACTCAAGGGTGCCCTGGTATCACATGAGTACAACAGCGGAATGTCTACGGCCTACGCGGCTTTCATTAACTTTATCATTCACTTCATCCCACGCTAAAGCTTTATCTTGTTCTCTAGTCTTCTTGTCCATCATCTGCCTCTCTTCTTAATTCAACATGGAAGCCAAACACAATTCATACAACTGCAATATACATCATTAATACCATAACTCAAGTCTCTGTATCTCTCAGGAAAATACCTCTTAGGATAATACCCACTATGCCCATAGCAGCTTCGGCTGGAGGAGATGTCTATTCCATTATGCATACCTCAGGGGAAACGCTCTGCTCGGGTATATACGTCTGCCTGTTAATCTGAGGTTTAGCTATGAGCTCATAAGTACCATAACAACTTCACATTGTCTACATTACAACATACTGCAAGCAATAACAAAACATCATAAAAAGCATGTTACCAACAAAGTCAACAAGAAAGAGTGTTTGGCCATTCAACTTCCATGATTTGACATATTTCTGAGTGAAACAGAAAGGAAGATGGGACTTGATTTTATTCATCAGGAATTGATTGGATCATGAAAGGTGGGCATTACATACCAGAATGGAGACAGACCTGAACGCAAAGGACACATGGATAGTGGGGAAGGGTTTAAAAATATGACATATGACGCCAATAGGGAAAGTAATTTCAGAGGTGGAGCAAACTGGATTACTAATATATATATATATATTTTTTTTTTATATATATTTTTTTTAATTTGTCCTTTCAGTTTAGTTTCATTTTGGTTCATTTCTTACTAATTAATTTTAGCATTCATTTATTTATTCATTTAGCCTTTGTTTTAGTTTCGTTAACGATAATAACTCGTAACGTGTTATTACAATTTGCTGAAAGATTATGAAGAGAAGCACTTTGCAAACACAATCTTAGCGAGACAAAAATAATCTGCACTGATGAATCGTGTATAAACGCCCATGAATAAAGAAAATATAATCAATTTTGATCTCATGTTGACAGTAAAATCCACAAAATAGTTGCACATGTTGACGTTCCTCCAACTGTCTATGATGCCCAGGCTTTAAATCCTGACTGACTCCAGAATATGGCATACAATATTAGGGCTTCCTGATGTATTTGGCTTAACATGTGCATGATAGAAGTGTGAAGTGTGAAGTGTGGACACTCACCCTCCTCATGCTGCTGTCAGAGATACCAGCTGCGTCTGGGTGTGTCCATTTTGATGCTGGCAGGCCTAGTCCAGCATAGCTATGGGTTCCATTGGGGAAAGAGGGCCAAAGGAGGGGATAAAGGCCAAGGGGTGCCAGAGAAGCTGAGCCAGAAGTCTGGCCCAGAAGAGATGGGTTGCCCGGAAGGGCCAGAGGATGGTGGGGAAGCCCCAGAGCTCCGATATGAGGGTGGCCAGCCAGGAATGTGGCAGAAGGGGAGAGTGCAGGTAGGAGGGACGGGAGAAGGTGCGGGTGAGGGATGGTTGAATGAGGCGTGCTGAGGGTACAGAGCGAAGGCTGGGAATGGAGAGGAATTGGAGAAAGGTGTGCAGGGTGAGGGGAGGGACTTAGTAGCCTGCTGTGGGAGGAGGAAGGGATCAGACTTGGAGAGCTGGAGGAAGGAGATGGGGTCTTCAGGTGGTGTTTGGGGTTTGGGGGCGTGTGAGGAGGCTGGCTGTAGGTGGGGTGGGTCTCCAGCTCTATCCTCACTAGTGCAGGGTCTCTATAGATGGTGAAGGGCTCCTTTTTGTCCACAATGAGGGGGCTTTTGGTGGACTTGTCTGGGGTGGGAGTGCAATTAGGTGTATGGGGAGAATGTGTTGGTGTTCTGGATCGAGTTGGTGTTGGAGAAGGGGACTGGGTCAGGACTAGAGCAGCGGAGGAGGTCACTTTGTGATTGGGAGCTGTTTTTAAGCTGGTAGACGTTCTATCCATGGCAGATTCAGCCACAGAAGATCCACCTTTCAATATGCCCATTTCTGGGGATGCACTTTGTTTCTGTCTAGATGATTCACATACAGGGTTTGATATGCTCTCTGGAGAGGGGCAAGGACTGGGGTGCACACTGGGCTTGTTGTTAGTTTCCAAGGAAATTACAGGTCCATATTCTGTGTTCATCATTCCTGGAGAACAACTCGGTTTAGAATGCATATCCACCTCCTTTTTGTTGCAAGTTATGATGGGCGACTGAGGCGGTGCTCCTCTAGGTAGAGGAGTACTGCTGGGTGTAATTGCCTCTGAATGGGATAATTCTGACCTCCTGACCTCTGATTGGCTAAACTCCAACCCCCTAGCCTCTGCATGAGTGAACTCTGAACTTCTGATCTCAGGTTCACACGTCAACATTTCCTGCTGAACCTCTGCACCTTCACACTCCACAGGTGATGTGTGTAATATCACACATGTGGTCTCCATGGAGACCAGCTGCTCGCTCGCTTGGGATGCCAGCAGCGCCGACACAGCCTCAGAGTCCTCCCGAGATGCCCCCTCACTCCTGTCCTCTATTTCTGATATCCCTCCACTGCTTCTCTCCTCTGCTTTGCCACTAACTCTGGCAGCACACTCTGCTACCTCAATGTTTTTGAAAGCACTGTTGCAAGATGTACTAGGGGAATGGGACTGAGTAGCTTTGCCAGATTTCTGACCCTCACTATCTCTCAATTGGTTGGGTGAAAGTTCCCCACATTTGTGGGAGGGGTGAGTCTCACAGTCCAATTGCCTCTTTGAAGTGTAACGCTGTTTCAGCTGTCTCTTTGATCCTGAATCCGAGGATGAATCTTGCACTCTGCAGCTGGAATGTTCAGAATCGCTGTTCTCAGACAGTTCGGACACGCTGCCTGCTTTCAACCTTTTCAATCCACATCTACTCCTCTCCTTTTCATCTTTCTCCTCCTCTTCTTTCCTCCTTTTTCTCTCACTGTGGCTGTTCTTAGATTTGGACGAATCTAGTATTACAGAGACCAATGAAGAAATTGATTAAAAAGTTGAAAAAGGCTAACACAACAGTTAGCTCTACCCTGATCAGATCTCTTAAGTGATTGAACAATGTGTGTTCCAAGAGTGCTGATATTTAGTATAACAGTTTTGTATAACAACACTGGGATGCTTCACTTCTCTTGTCTGTTTACTGCATTCCACATTATTTGCTTCTTTTATAACTATATTTGTTAGCGGGGAAAAATAGACAAAACAACTTGTCATGTATGTGTAAAATGTAATTTTCTTGATATTTTCTAACTGCAATATTACTATTACTTGCAATCATGCTGTTGTACTGCTGTTTTATCAGCCGCAGTTGTATTCAATTCAACAGCACTCAAAAATCAGCAAGCAAATGCTATAAATCTGTATCCAACTAAATGTAATTTAACACAGGGGGAGCTCTTAATACAGCTACAACTCACCTCCTCTCCCTTCATCAGTTATCTTTTTCTCCTTCATCTCGTCTTTTTCATCCTCTTCAATGCTGCAGTTCTGTTTGCACAGTTCTGACTGCTGCTGCACTGGACTGGAACTGCACACCTTTAGCAGGAGGAGAGAGATAATGTGTATTTAAACTAGAAGATAAAACAGATAATGTCCATTTGCATGTGTATTGAAGTCTCTACCTGGTCATTTGCTGTAGTGTTGCTTGATCTGTTTCCTGTGCCCTGGAAGCAGATTTCAAATATACAGTAAAGAGAAGCTGTCTAGTACATGTTGTACATACACACACATGCACACACACACACACACACAAACACAAAAACACATGTTGGTCTACCTATCATTATGAGGACTTTCCATAGACATAATGATTTTTATACTGTACAAACTATAGATTATATCCCCTAAATCTAAGATAACCTCTAAACTTAACCCTCACAAAAAACTTTCTGTATTTTTAAATTTTCAATAAAACATAATTTAATATTAATAATAAATTATGCTATTATAATTAAGCTATTTTAATTATGGGGACACTAGAAATGTCCTCATAAACTACATTTATAGCATAATACCCTTGTAATTACTAGTTTGTAACCTAAAAAATTGTCCTCGTAAACCACACAAACACACACACAAATGAATGTCTTTACTCACAAGCAAAATCCTTTTGATCTTGGTGATATGAGATTTGAGTTTTGAGTTTTCTCCCTTCAGTGTGGAGTGTGAGATATCATCTAGTAACGTCATCTGAACAAGCAATGGATTGACATTGACAATCTCTCGGACCTTTGAAAATGAAAATACAATTTAAAAAAACTGCAAAGCAATTAAATTTTCTTCTACATATTTCTCCATTATGCTACTCTACATACACTGATAAGCCACAACATTAAAACCACCTGCCTAATATTGTGTCTTCCTCGTGCTGCCAAAACATCGCCAACCTGCGCACCACAATTGCACAGAGTGGTTATCTGAGTTACCGTAGACTTTGTCAGTTCGGGCCAGTCTGGACATTCTCTGTTGACCTCTCTCATCAACAAGGCATTTCTGTCCACAGAACCAGCCCGTATGGCACCAACAATCATGCCACGCTTCAAATCACTGAGATCAAATGTTTTCCCCATTCTGTTGGTTGATGTGAACATTAACTGAAGCTCCTGATCTGTATCTGCATTATTTTATGCACTGCACTGCTTCCACATGATTGGCTGATTAGATAATGCAAGGATAATTGTTGGTGCCAAAGTGGCTGGTTTGAGTATTTCTGTAACTGGGACCTATACAATATTAGGCAGGTGGTTTTATTATTGTGGCTGATCGGCGTATATACACTACCGTTCAAAAGTTTGGGGTCACATTGAAATGTCCTTATTTTTGAAGGAAAAGCACTGTACTTTTCAATGAAGACAACTTTAAACTAGTCTTAACTTTGAAGAAATACACTCTATACATTGCTAATGTGGTAAATGACTATTCTACCTGCAAATGTCTGGTTTTTGGTGCAATATGTACATAGGTGTATAGAGGCCCATTTCCAGCAACTATCACTCCAGTGTTCTAATGGTACAATGTGTTTGCTCATTGGCTCAGAAGGCTAATTGATGATTAGAAAACCCTTGTGCAATCATGTTCATACATCTGAAAACAGTTTAGGTCGTTACAGAAGCTACAAAACTGACCTTCCTTTGAGCAGATTGAGTTTCTGGAGCATCACATTTGTGGGGTCAATTAAACGCTCAAAATGGCCAGAAAAAGAGAACTTTCATCTGAAACTCGACAGTCTATTCTTGTCCTTAGAAATGAAGGCTATTCCATGCGAGACATTGCTAAGAAATTGAAGATTTCCTACAACGGTGTGTACTACTCCCTTCAGAGGACAGCACAAACAGGCTCTAACCAGAGTAGAAAAAGAAGTGGGAGGCCGCGTTGCACAACTGAGCAAGAAGATAAGTACATTAGAGTCTCTAGTTTGAGAAACAGACGCCTCACAGGTCCCCAACTGGCATCTTCATTAAATAGTACCCGCAAAACACCAGTGTCAACATGTACAGTGAAGAGGCGGCTGCGGGATTCTGGGCTTCAGGGCAGAGTGGCAAAGAAAAAGCCATATCTGAGACTGGCCAATAAAAGAAAAAGATTAAGATGGGCAAAAGAACACAGACATTGGACAGAGGAAGACTGGAAAAAAGTGTTGTGGACAGATGAATCCAAGTTTGAGGTGTTTGGATCACAAAGAAGAACGTTTGTGAGACGCAGAACAAATGAAAAGATGCTGGAAGAATGCCTGACGCCATCTGTTAAGCATGGTGGAGGTAATATAATGGTCTGGGGTTGCTTTGGTGCTGGTAAGGTGGGAGATTTGTACAGGGTAAAAGGGATTCTGAATAAGGAAGGCTATCACTCCATTTTGCAACGCCATGCCATACCCAGTGGACAGCGCTTGATTGGAGCCAATTTCATCCTACAACAGGACAATGACCCTAAACACCCCTCCAAATTGTGCAAGAACTATTTAGAGCAGAAGCAGGCAGCTGGTATTCTATCGGTAATGGAGTGGCCAGCGCAGTCACCAGATCTGAACCCCATTGAGCTGTTGTGGGAGCAGCTTGACCGTATGGTACGCAAGAAGTGCCCATCCAACCAATCCAACTTGTGGGAGCTGCTTCTGGAAGCGTGGGGTGCAATTTCTCCAGATTACCTCAACAAATTAACAGCTAGAATGCCAAAGGTCTGCAATGCTGTAATTGCTGCAAATGGAGGATTCTTTGACGAAAGCAAAGTTTGATGTAAAAAAAATCTTATTTCAAATACAAATCATTATTTCTAACCTTGTCAATGTCTTGACTCTATTTTCTATTCATTTCACAACGTATGGTGGTGAATAAGTGTGACTTTTCAGGAAAACACAAAATTGTTTGGGTGACCCCAAACTTTTGAACGGTAGTGTAGGTGCGAGTGTGTATATGTGCTGTCACCTGGTCAGTCAAGACAGCCATGGTTCTCTTGTCCTGGTCATGGTGTGTGATGACTCCAGACAACCACTGGGTTTTGGAGTCCTGCCTGAACACTTTCACTTTCAGACCCCTCAGAGGATGAGCACCTGCCGCACAACAGAACAAATCATACACAACAAATAAATGTGGTCCTCATGAGACTCATAACAGTGATCAAACAAAACACTCTCACTTTCAATCCACAATTCAACATTAAAAATATTTCAGACCAGCCAAATTGCTGAAACAGACCTTTCCAGCAAGAGCTGTTCTGATATAATCATTTATTGATATATCGGAAAGCAGATTATCTATGTAAGCACAAACTCTGAAAATGGAATATCTCTGTGCGTCCAGAGCTAGGATTGGGATCCGAAAATCTGTTCTTTTTCAGAACTGGTTCCATTTGTAAAAAAACGACCAGAATCAACTCCTTTTTAATGACAATCGGTTTCGTTAACAGTTCTCGAACATGTATTATTCAGCGGATGCAGATGGGGCACCATGCTAAAATACTCTGACAATGTTTTTTCTGCAGTGCAACACCACTATTAAATCAGTAGCATGAGACATAAAGTGTGACTAGTGTAGTCTGATTCCAGAACAAATTACTCTTATGAGTAGTTCTTTTGATTCTACAGCTAACACATACAGCGCTTCCTTCTGAACAAATTACTTTTATCCGACGGTTCTTTTTAGTGAATGAAACATGCACTGAGTGGCAAGTCATTCCTTTCATCAACTAAAAATTAACCAAGAACTATTTGTTAAGTGTACTTAAGGCTCGTAAGACTAAAATCAGAGTAATTACTGGATGGCTGTTGATATAATAGTTAAAGTCACTCAATATGATGTGATAGTTGATAGTTAAACTCAAAAAAAAAAAATCACAATATGAGTTTTGTTGTTATTAGTGGTATTTTTTATAAAAATAATGAATTCATAAAATATCTTATTTAAAAAGTCTGTTTACACACCTTTTGCAAGAATCTGTTCAGTTAAAATAAATAATCATCATTTGGTCACAGGGTGCTGAGGGTGGTAAATCTGCATTTCTTATTTGCAAACATTTCTTCCTCAAAAGTACTACAATAGAGGTAGACCGATATATCAGTTTTGCCGATTAATCGGCACCGATAACAGATTTCAGGAACTATTGGTTATCTGCAAAAAACTTCACTGATAGTTTTTCCCCATTGTGTCCGGTGCTGGAGTTGCTGGGAAGGGTTCACTGTCATTATACTGTAGGGAATACAGTTTGGGCCCTGTAGACCAGTAGGCTTGGAATAAAGACCAGGAGTCGATCAATTAGTTGAAGTTTTTACTGAAGAAAGTTGTTTTCAAAATCAAATGGAAGAAGTCAGCAGTACAAAAGCCTCTGAGTTTGTAGACAGGAGAAACCCATGCCAAATTACGAACTCAGAGGCTTTTGTATCTACATATAATTACAGCGCATGTCTTTATCCTGTTGAAAGAACCAACAGATATGTGCTCCATCAAAAGCAGCCCATCAGTGTAACTGAAGATGTAAAAGAGAAACTAGTAAAAAGGAAAAAAGAAAGAAAAAAAATAATCTTGTAACTTGAGTATGAAAAGCAAACCTTAAATGTGAAAACTTCACATTCATGTGTCTGTTGTGTTGTATGTTCTGTCTGGCCCAGTTTATGGGATCCAGAATGTCAACATTATAGGTTGACTTGATGTGTTACACTATATGATGATTTATCTCTTTATTATGGAAATGGTATTTGGTAAAATTCAAGAACAATTTAAACTCTGCAAGTTTTAAGATTAAGCTTGAAAAATTAAGGAAATATGAAAAGCTTCAGTTCAGGTGTAAGGGTTAAGTTAAAAGAAGTGATTTTTAAGTTCTAACATTTTTTTTTTAAAGTATTTTTGTTTTAAGATGAAACTGATCCTCTACTAAATTGTGAGGATAAAATTGAGTATAATCTTAAATCAAACCCTGCAAATTCTTGATATCTAAATATAAAAGAAACAATGATTAATTGTTTAGAGAATTTTATATTTTTGATTTTCCTATGTGATAAAGTATACGTAACTTAAATGTATTATTGTGAGATTCCAAAATGAAAAGGAATGACTGTAACTGAGGCTTTGCATTTTTAAAGATTAGGAACTGAGTGAGAGAGTGGAGAAAAAAAAAAACCCTCCCTCTCACACTTTCTGTCTCTAAGTTTAATAAGCATCTGCTAAACACAAGAGCAGTGAAGGTCAAGAGCAGATTTTGTAGCATGCTAAAGGCACCTCTCTTAATTGTTTTATTTCTGTATTTTATTCATTTTTATACATATAGAATAGTATATTATTTGATAATCATGTTAGATACAGTGATATGATGAAAAGATTCAAGCTGCAGCTTTCCTCAAATTAGTTAAAGATTTTTTTATATTCAGAGAACAGTTTGAAGTTAAGTGTTTATACTAAAGATAAGAAATTTAGTTGAATGTTCATCTGCAAAAAATAATGTTGGTTCAAAACAATCTGGAGTGTATAACTGAATTAAGGTGAGGTTTTTAAATTAAGCTTCTTTGAAGCTTGACAGAGGCTACCCTTTGTTTTGTTCTGATGTTAGTCCCCCCATGATACATGGTCTTTTGTGATGTATGCTAAAGTAGCACAAATATCCCTGAATCTAAATTAATTATCGGAGTACAATTTTTGCATTGTTATTTCTCTTTTAATTTGGACATTAAGTGACGGTTCTCAAGTGATACTCCCCGAAACAAAATAAATGATCTCTTTACTAAAAACCAATAATCAGAGATTGCCAGAGGGAACAAAGTGTTAACTCAGTGGCAAGATGTGATGACCCAATGACGGTAAGACATTCAATGGCCAAAAGGGGGGCAACCTAAGGCAGGGCATCACAGCCCTGGAAACCTGCCCAAGAAGGGAGGTGTGAAATGGGTTATGGAAGTGGATGGATGCTTTTAGGCCAAAAGCACTGGAAGGGAAGTCAAGAGTGATCTGCCAAAATATTGTGAGTGCACTCAACCCTACTGCATTTTAATTTCCACATTACTACAACAACTAATGAAAGTGTTAAAATACCAAAGCTTCTGGGTCACTGTGCCATCAGGGGCACCCTGTGTAGAAGATTATTATTTATAGATTGGTTTGGAGGTAGGCTGTTGAGAACTGTTGCAGTCAAAGGAGAGCCTGACTTTGGAGACTGTATTAAAGAAATATTGGAATGTTTGTCTGATGAATAATTGTGATTGAAAGCTGATTTACTACTTCTACATATTTTTACTGATCTCATGTACGTTTTAATAGGAATAAAAAAAAAATATGGTGGTGACTAAAGATATAGATTGTTTTAAAAAAAAATTAGGATTGGTTTACAGTTAAGAACAATTTAAAAAGAATTGTCTGAGAATTGGGAAAGAGAAACTATTCATGTGGAACATTGTTTGGGTAGAGAAATTAACCAGTGGTTTATGGATACGTTTCCCCCAGGCCAGGCTGATAAGAATTTAGAAATTGGAAAAAAAGTGATGGGTACCAAGGTAATAACTGTACCCTGGAAGATATGTAATTCATCCTTTGTCCGACTAGATTATACCTGGGCTAATTTTATAGACAAGCTGCAACAGTGTGATTTCACTATGATTCCAAGTCTATTACCAAACTTGATCAGCTGCATGACCAATTAGAACATAAATGTCATAGCGCCACCTCTATGGTTTATAATGCTATGGCATGGATGCACTTGAACATGTTCCCCCTCGGTTTAGAGATTGTAGCAAGTAGAAAAACTACCCTACGTGTGCCTCTGAATATTTTTTGATTTAATATGGAAGGACTTTAGGCCTTATCGGGTGTTTATGTGGCTCCAGGTATCAGATGTGGTCATGTTAAAATGGTTTAACAGAAAGCAGGTGTCTCAAGATGCTTTTAAAGTTCTTTTTAATTAGACACATCATCTAAGAAACAGCACTCCTGCACGAGACACAAAACAAAAACAAAGGGAAACAAAGACGTTCGTCTAGCGCACGTTTACATAGAAAAAGAAATATATGGTTGCAAATGCATTAGGTGTGAACAGCCCCTTACAGTTGGTGGAGGTCTTTGGCCATTGCGTCTTGCTCTCTTATAAGCATTTCTCAGTTTAAGCAATGAGTTGTTTAAATGCTTTGTCAGGAGGCTTTTTTCAACGTTCAACTTGGAAATACGTGTCTTGAGATCCTCATGTTCGGTTCCAGTCTGTTGTGTTCTGTCTGATTGAACAGCTCCTGGCCTGTGCTCATAGTCTGAGCCGATTCACCAGCGAGTTCATCCGAATACCACTGCTGTCTGTGAATATTGCTTCTCTACATACAACTGTAACGAATAAAAAACAATGTGGTATTTCGCTGTTGTTATGAAGCACCATGTGAACTGTCTATTGAAGCATTTTCCACCCTAATTTTACTTTTGACTTAACATTTGAGAATATGGACTGATTCAAAACTTTATTTTTATTTATTTTATGCACATTAGTTGAAAATTAAAGTTGCTCTTTTTTAACAGCCAAAATAGGAATGTTATATGCAATAATATAATGGTGCTGAATAGTTTATGCATTTATTGCACCGTCTTGTGGACTAAGGAAACAACGTCAATTTAAAAATCAGCTGACATTAAAATTTGAATATTAGTTCATATATATTCATATTTATATATTTATTTCATTTTAAAAAATATAATACATTTTCAAGGTTCAGTCAGCACTGTTTATTTTTGTAATAAAGTTCAGCACTATTTTACTTTGTGTTAATTAGGTTGGCTTGAGAAAGCCAACTTACTGAAATCCTATTTAAACTTATTATTATTAGGTTGGCTTGAGAAAGCCAACTTACTGAAATCCTATTTAAACTTATTATTATTAGGTTGGCTTGAGAAAGCCAACTTACTGAAATCCTATTTAAACTTATTATTATTATTATTATTATTCTGAGACTAAATTTCTAAATGTAACTCCTCCTAGAGCTTTTAAGCTACATGCACCAAACTCGGCACAGACCTTCAGACTAATCCCGAATAGTGTGCTATATCTTTTCTAACTGATCGGACTTACGGTTTTCCTAAAAATGACGATCAAAACTCGGAAAAACTCCCATTGATTAACATTGCGGAATGTTCAGAAATTTAAATCCCAACTGACGTTTTCACACACACAGACAAAAAAGTGCCTGTCAGCCCTGCGTCTCTCCCTCTCTCTCTCCCTCAGAGGATTTCTTTTATCAAGCAGCCAATAAGTAATGACCTAAAATCTTCATAGCCACAGTATAGTAGCTTCCAGGTTGACTTGATTCACTCAGTATGGAAAGGAGACTTGATAAGTATCACCCTGGTAACTGCCTATCAACCAGATGGGGTTACCCTAGCAACCAAATAACAAATCACATATCTCTGCACCAGAAAATCATAAAGACTTCCTGTTTCACTTATTTCACTCAGGATGGAAAGTAGCCTTGATATGTATCACTCTGGTAACTGCCTAGCAACCAGATGTGATTACCCTAGCAACCAAGTAACAAATCACATATCTCTGCAACAGAAAATCAGAGAGACTTCCGGGTTGACTTATTTCACTCAGGATGGAAAGTAGCCTTGATATGTATCACTCTGGTAACTGCCTAGCAACCAGATGTGGTTACCCTAGCAACCAAGTAACAAATCACATATCTTTGAACCAGAACATCGTAGAGACTTAGGGGTTGACATATTTCACACAGGATTGCAAGGAGCCTTATGAGTATCACCTTGGTAACTGCCTAGCAACCAGATGGGGTTACCCTAGCAACCAACTAACAAATCACATATCTCTGCACCAGAAAATCGTAGAGACTTCCTGTTTCACTTATTTCACTCAGGATGGAAAGTAGCCTTGATATGCATCACTCTGGTAACTGCCTAGCAACCAGATTGGGTTACCCTAGCAACCAAGTAACAAATCATATATTTCTGCTCCAGAAAATCGTAGAGACATCTGGGTTGACTTAATTCACTCAGGATGGAAAGGAGGCTTGATAAGTATCACCCTGGTAACTGCATAGCAACCAGACAGGGTTACCCTAGCAACCAAATAACAAATCACATATCTCAGCACCAGAAAATCATACAGACTTGCGGGTTGACTTTATTCACTCAGGATGGAAAGGAGGCTTGACAAGTTATCACCCTGGTAACTGCATAGCAACCAGACAGGGTTACCCTAGCAACCAAGTAATAAATCACATATCTTTGAACCAGAACTTCGTAGAGACTTAGGGGTTGACATATTTCACACCGGATTGCAAGGAGCCTTATGAGTATCACTTTGGTAACTGCCTAGCAACCAGATGGGGTTACCCTAGCAACCAAGTAACAAATCACATATCTCTGCACCAGAAAATCGTAGAGACTACCTGTTTCACTTATTTCACTCAGGATGGAAAGTAGCCTTGATATGTATCACTCTGGTAACTGCATAGCAACCAGATGGGGTTACCCTAGCAACCAAGTAAAAAATAATATATCTCTTCACCAGAAAATCGTAGAGACTTCCTGTTTGACTTATTTCACTCAGGATAGCAAGGAGTCTTGAAAAGTATCACTCTGGTAACTGTCTAGCAACGACAAGGGCTTACCCTAGCAACCAAGTAACAAATCACATAACTCTGCAACAGAAAATCAGAGAGACTTCCGGGTTGACTTATTTCACTCAGGATGGAAAGTAGCCTTGATATGTATCACTCTGGTAACTGCCTAGCAACCAGATGTGATTACCCTAGCAACCAAGTAACAAATCACATATCTCTGCAACAGAAAATCATAGAGACTTCCGGGTTGACTTTATTCACTCAGGATGAAAAGTAGCCTTGATATGTATTACTCTGGTAACTGCATAGCAACCAGATGTGGTTACCCTAGCAACCAAGTAACAAATCACATATCTTTGAACCAGAACATCGTAGAGACTTAGGGGTTGACATATTTCACTCAGGATTGCAAGGAGCCTTATGAGTATCACTTTGGTAACTGCCTAGCAACCAGATGTGGTTACCCTAGCAACCAAGTAACAAATCACATATCTCTGCACCAGAAAATCATACAGACTTCCTGTTTCACTTATTTCACTCAGGATGGAAAGTTACCTTGATATGTATCACTCTGGTAACTGCCTAGTAACCAGATGCGGTTACCCTAGCAACCAAGTAACAAATGACATATCTTTGAACCAGAACATTGTAGAGACGTAGGGGTTGACATATTTCACACAGGATTGCAAGGAGCCTTATGAGTATCACCTTGGTAACTGCCTAGCAACCAGATGGGGTTACCCTAGCAACCAAATAACAAATCACATATCTCTGCACCAGAAAATCATACAGACTTGCTGTTTCACTTATTTCACTCAGGATGGAAAGTAGCCTTGATATGTATAACTCTGGTAACTGCCTAGCAACCAGATGTGATTACCCTAGCAACCAAGTAACAAATCACATATCTCTGCACCAGAAAATCGTAGAGACTACCTGTTTCACTTATTTCACTCAGGATGGAAAGTAGCCTTGATATGTATCACTCTGGTAACTGCATAGCAACCAGACAGGGTTACCCTAGCAACCAAGTAACAAATCACATATCTTTGAACCAGAACATGGTAGAGACTTAGGGGTTGACATATTTCACACAGGATTGCAAGGAGCCTTATGAGTTTCACTTTGGTAACTGCCTAGCAACCAGATGTGTTTACCCTAGCAACCAAGTAACAAATCACATATCTCTGCAACAGAAAATCGCGGAGACTTCCGGGTTGACTTAATTCACTCAGGATGGAAAGGAGGCTTGATAAGTATCACCCTGGTAACTGCATAGGAACCAGATGGGGTTACCCTAGCAACAAAGTAACAAATAACATATCTCTGCAACAGAAAATCGCGGAGACTTCTGGGTTGACTTTTTTCACTCAGGATGGAAAGGAGGCTTGATAAGTACAACCCTGGTAACTGCATAGCAACCAGATGTGGTTACCCTAGCAACCAAGTAACAAATCACATATCTTTGAACCAGAACATCATAAAGACTTAGGGGTTGACATATTTCACACAGGATTGCAAGGAGCCTTATGAATAACACTTTGGTAACTGCCTAGCAACCAGATGGGGTTACCCTAACAACCAAGTAACAAATCACATATCTCTGCACCAGAAAATCCTATAGACTTCCTGTTTGAATTATTTCACTCAGAATGGAAAGTAGCCTTGATATGTATCACTCTGGTAACTGCCTATCAACCAGATATGGTTACCCTAGCAACCAAGTAACAAATCACATATCTATGCAAAAGAAAATCGTAGAGACTTCTGGGTTGACTTTATTCACTCATAATGAAAAGGAGGCTTGATAAGGATCACCCTGGAAACTGCCTAGCAACCAAATAAAAAATAATATATCTATCTATCTATCTGTCTATCTATATATTTATATATATATATATATATATATATATATATATATATATATATATATATATATATATATATATATATATATATATATCTGAGGGTCAATATCTATCTATCTATCTATCTATCTATCTGAGGGTCAATAACTATCTATCTATCTATCTATCTATGGGTCATACTCTATCTATCTATCTATCTGAGGGTCAATAACTATCTATCTATCTATCTATCTATCTATGGGTCAATGACTATCTATCTATCTATCTATCTATCTATCTATCTATCTATCTATCTATCTATCTATCAAATCTATTTGATAGACTGAATGGTCTTATAATCTCTAAACTTTGAACTTTGAAAACTACTACTTATAATTACATCAAACTAAAAACTACTTCAAACTTTCATGCTAGGCTTTCTCAAGCCAACCTAAAGTTTGTACTCAAACTTTTTATTAGGTTGGCTTGAGAAAGCCAACTTACTGAAATCCTATTTAAACTTATTATTATTAGTGGTGCTTGCAAAGCAACACTATTGTAATCTCACATACTTATTTTTCTTCTTCTTCTTCTTCTTCTTCTTCTTCCGTACAAAACTTCGGCACCTAACTCGTCCCGCACCTTTTGGCGTAGACCCATGAATGAGGTGTCAAATCGTGCGGCTCATTGAGGAGAGGTGTGCTATGACTTTTATAAGCGATCGGGGGTACGGTGTTTGCCCCAGGGGCAAAAAATTGGGCAAAAAATCCCATTGACTTAACATTGCGCCGAACTTTGACGAGTCAGAGCTCAAAGCGAGGATTTCGCAGAGACATGTGATTTACCACATTTGAAGAGGCTGACAGGCTCTGTGAGAACATACCTCACAATGGGGTAAAAGTTGCACCCCTGGGGAGCAGGAGCTGCCCAAAGTTGCCCCAATGTAAGTCAATGGAATTTTTTTCAAAATTTTTTGGTCGAAAACCCACAAATGAGGCGTCAAAACGTGCGGATTATTTGGGAATGGTGTCCTATGACTTTTATAATCGATCGGGGGTACGGTGATTGCCCCAGGGGCAAAAAATTGGGCAAAAAATCCCATTGACTTAACATTGCGCCGAACTTTGACGAGTCATAGCTCAGATCGAGGATTTCACAGAGACGTGTGATTAACCACATTTGAACAGGCTGACAGGCTCTGTGAGAACATACCTCACAATGGGGTAAAAGTTGCACCCCTGGGGGGCATGAACTGCCCAAAGTTGCCCCAATGTTAAGTCTATGGTAGATTTTGTATTGAACATAACTCTGGATCACAGTGTCTTAGAGACAAGTGGGCGGGCTCATTTTACTCAGATGACCAATCAGTCTCTCAGGATCATTGTGAAGCTATCAAGCCACGCCCTAGCAACCATTTAGAGCACCTTAGCAACAACTCCCATAGACTTCCATTGAAAGAGATCAAAGGGATATCTCCGGACTGAATTATCATAGAAACACGAGGGTGGTCTCGTTTGACTTGGGGCAGTAAAACAGCCAATCATGAATCCCCTCAACACTTCCTAGCCCCTCCCTAGCAACCATTTTCGAGCACCTTAGCAACCAAAATCCAAAGAGAGATATCTTCCATTCTGAATGTCACAGAGGCATGGGAGTTGGTTTGTATCATTCATACTGACAAGCAGCCATTGGAGATTCATCATTGGCAGCTGCCAAGCCACTCCCTAGCAACAATTTGGAGCACCCTAGCAACCACATTTATTGATTTCAATTGAAGTAAGATATCTTCAGATCAGAATGTCCTAGAGACATGATAGTTGCTTTGTTTTAATTGGGTGAGTAATCAGTCTTCATCTTTCATCATGTGAACTGCTTAGCCACGCCCTAGCAACCATTTAAAGCACCCTAGCAACAAAACACCATTGACATCCATTCAATATCACTAAGATGTGTATCTTAGGATCAGAATGTCGTTGAGACTTCCGGGTTGACTTATTTCACTCAGGATGGAAAGTAGACTTGATAAATATCACACTGGTAACTGCCTAGCAACCAAATGGGGTTACCCTAGCAACCAATAAACAAATCACATATCTCTGCACAAGAAAATCACAGAGACTTCCGGGTTGACTTATTTCACTCAGGATGGCACGGAGCATTGTTTGCTGTCACCTTGGTAACTGCCTAGCAACCAGATGGGGTTACCCTAGCAACCAAGAAACAAATCACATATCTCTGCACAAGAAAATCACAGACACTTCCGGGTTGACTTATTTCACTCAGGATGGCAAGGAGCATTGTTGCCTGTCACCTTGGTAACTGCCTAGCAACCAGATGGGGTTACCCTAGCAACCAAGAAACAAATCACACATCTCTGCACAAGAAAATCACAGAGACTACCGGGTTGACTTATTTCACTCAGGATGGCAAGGAGCATTGTTGGCTGTCACCTTGGTAACTGCCTAGCAACCAGATGGGGTTACCCTAGCAACCAATTAACAAATCACGTATCTCTGAACCAGAAAATCGTAGAGATTCCAGGTTGATTTATTTCAGTCAGGATGGCAAGGAGCATTCTTGGCTGTCACCTTGGTAACTGCCTAGCAACCAGATGGGGTTACCCTAGCAACCAAGAAACAAATCACATATCTCTGTACAAGAAAATCACAGAGACTTCCAGGTTGACTTATTTCACTCAGGATGGCAAGGAGCATTGTTGCCTGTCACCTTGGTAACTGCCTAGCAACCAGATGGGGTTACCCTAGCAACCAATAAACAAATCACATATCGCTGCACAAGAAAATCACAGAGACTTCCGGGTTGACTTATTTCACTCAGGATGGCAAGGAGCATTGTTGGCTGTCACCTTGGTAACTGCCTAGCAACCAGATGGGGTTACCCTAGCAACCAAGTAACAAATCATATATCTCTGAACCAGAAAATTGTAGTGATTCCGTGTTGACTTTTTTCATTTAGGATGGCAAGGAGCATTGTTGGCTTGCCCCTTGGTAACTCCCTAGCAACCAGATGGGGTTACCCTAGCAACCATGTAACAAATCACATATCTCTGTACTAGAAAATCGTAGAGACTTCCGGGTTGACATATTTTACTCAGGATGGCAAGTAGCGTTGGTGGCTGACACCTTAGTAACTGCATATCAACCAGATGGGTTTCCCTAGCAACCATGGAACAACACCTATATCTCTGCACCAGAACATTCTACTGTCATGGGGGTGGCCTCTTTCAACTTTGGGCAGTAGGTGGGACATTGTGGTAAGAAATTTTGCCACGGCAAGCACCACTCACATTTTCTTCAGGAAATGTACATTCTAGTTATTATTATTATTCTGAGACTAAATTTCTAAATGTAACTCCTCCTAGAGCTTTTAAGCTACATGCACCAAACTCGGCACAGACCTTCAGACTAATCCCGAATAGTGTGCTATATCTTTTCTAACTGATCGGACTTACGGTTTTCCTAAAAATGACGATCAAAACTCGGAAAAACTCCCATTGATTAACATTGCGGAATGTTCAGAAATTTAAATCCCAACTGACGTTTTCACACACACAGACGAAAAAGGGCCTGTCAGCCCTGCGTCTCTCCTTCTCTCTCTCCCTCAGAGGATTTCTTTTATCAAGCAGCCAATAAGTAATGACCTAAAATCTTCATAGCCACAGTATAGTAGCTTCCAGGTTGACTTGATTCACTCAGTATGGAAAGGAGGCTTGATAAGTATCACCCTGGTAACTGCATAGCAACCAGACAGGGTTACCCTAGCAACCAAATAACAAATCACATATTTCTGCACCAGAAAATCATACAGACATCCTGTTTCACTTATTTCACTCAGGATGGAAAGTAGCCTTGATATGTATCACTCTGGTAACTGCCTAGCAACCAGATGGGGTTACCCTAGCAACCAAGTAACAAATCACATATCTCTGCACCAGAAAATCATACAGACTTCCTGTTTCACTTATTTCACTCAGGATGGAAAGTAGCCTTGATATGTATCACTCTGGTAACTGCCTAGCAACCAGATGGGGTTACCCTAGCAACCAAGTAACAAATCACATATTTCTGCACCAGAAAATCGTAGTGACTTCCTGTTTCACTTATTTCACTCAAGATGGAAAGTAGCCTTGATATGTATCACTCTGGTAACTGCCTAGCAACCAGATGTGATTACCCTAGCAACCAAGTAACAAATCACATATCTCTGCAACAGAAAATCAGAGAGACTTCCGGGTTGACTTATTTCACTCAGGATGGAAAGTAGCCTTGATATGTATCACTCTGGTAACTGCCTAGCAACCAGATGTGATTACCCTAGCAACCAAGTAACAAATCACATATCTCTGCAACAGAAAATCAAAGAGACTTCCGGGTTGACTTATTTCACTCAGGATGGAAAGCAGCCTTGATATGTATCACTCTGGTAACTGCCTAGTAACCAGATGTGATTACCCTAGCAACCAAGTAACAAATCACATATCTCTGCAACAGAAAATCGTAGAGACTACCTGTTTCACTTATTTCACTCAGGATGGAAAGTAGCCTTGATATGTATCACTCTGGTAACTGCCTAGCAACCAGATGTGATTACCCTAGCAACCAAGTAACAAATCACATATCTCTGCAACAGAAAATCAGAGAGACTTCCGGGTTGACTTATTTCACTCAGGATGGAAAGTAGCCTTGATATGTATCACTCTGGTAACTGCCTAGCAACCAGATGTGATTACCCTAGCAACCAAGTAACAAATCACATATCTCTGCAACAGAAAATCATAGAGACTTCCGGGTTGACTTTATTCACTCAGGATGGAAAGTAGCCTTGATATGTATCACTCTGGTAACTGCCTAGTAACCAGACGGGGTTACCCTAGCAACCTAGCAACCAAGTAACAAATCACATATATCTGCACCATTATATCGTAGAGACTACCTGTTTCACTTATTTCACTCAGGATGGAAAGTAGCCTTGATATGTATCATTCTGGTAACTGCATAGCAACCAGACAGGGTTACCTTAGCAACCAAGTAACAAATCACATATCTTTGAACCAGAACATCGTAGAGACTTAGGGGTTGACATATTTCACACAGGATTGCAAGGAGCCTTATGAGTATCACTTTGGTAACTGCCTAGCAACCAGATGTGTTTACCCTAGCAACCAAGTAACAAGTCACATATCTCTGCACCAGGAAATCATAGAGACTTCCTGTTTCACTTATTTCACTCAGGATGGAAAGTAGCCTTGATATGTATCCCTCTGGTAACTGCCTAGCAACCAGATGCGGTTACCCTAGCAACCAAGTAACAAATAACATATCTTTGAACCAGAACATCGTAGAGACTTAGGGGTTGACATATTTCACACAGGATTGCAAGGAGCCTTATGAGTATCACCTTAGTAACTGCCTAGCAACCAGATGGGGTTACCCTAGCAACCAACTAACAAATCACATATCTCTGCACCAGAAAATCGTAGAGAATTCCGGGTTGACATAATTTATTCAGGATGGAAAGGAGGCTTGATAAGTATCACTCTGGTAACTGCCTAGCAATGACAAGGGCTTACCCTAGCAACCAAATAACAAATCACATAACTCTGCACCAGAAAATCGTAGAGACTTCCTGTTTCACTTATTTTACTCAAGATGGAAAGTAGACTTGATATATATCACTCTGGTAACTGCCTATCAACCAGATATGGTTACCCTAGCAACCAAGTAACAAATCACATATCTATGCAACAGAAAATCATAGAGACTTCCGGGTTGACTTTATTCACTCAGAATGAAAAGGAGGCTTGATAAGGATCACCCTGGAAACTGCCTAGCAACCAGATTGGGTTACCCTAGCAACCAAGTAAAAAATGATATATCTATCTGTCTATCTGTCTATCTATATATCTATCTATCTATCTTTCTGATGGTCAATATCTATCTATCTATCTATCTATCTATCTGAGGGTCAATATCTATCTATCTATCTATCTAACTATCTGCGGGTCAATAACTATCTATCTATCTATCTGTGGGTCATACTCTATCTATCTATATCTCAGGGTCAATGACTATCTGTCTATCTATATATCTGACGGTCAATATCTATCTATCTATCTAAGAGTCAGTGACTATCTATCTATCTATCTATCTATCTATCTATCTATCTGAGGGTCAATATCTATCTATCTATCTATCTAACTATCTGCGGGTCAATAACTATCTATCTATCTATCTATCTGTGGTTCATACTCTATCTATCTATATCTCAGGGTCAATGACTATCTATCTATCTATATATCTGACGTTCAATATCTATCTATCTATCTATCTAAGGGTCAATGACTATCATCTATCTTTCTATCTTTCTATCTATCTATCTATCTATCTGAGGGTCAATATCTATCTATCTATCTGAGGATCAATATCTATCTATCTATCTATCTATCTAATGGTCAATATCTATCTATCTATCTATCTATCTGATGGTCAATAACTATCTATCTATCTATCTATCTATCTATCTGATGGTCAATAACTATCTATCTATCTATCTATCTATCTGAGGGTCAATATCTATCTATCTATCTATCTATGGGTCATACTCTATCTATCTATCTATCTATCTATCTATCTATCTATCTATCTATCTATCTATCTATCTATCTATCTATCTATCTATCTATCTGAGGGTCAATATCTATCTATCTATCTATCTATCTATCTATCTATCTATCTATCTAATCTATTTGATAGACTGAATGGTTTTATAATCTCTAAACTTTGAACTTTGAAAACTACTACTTATAATTACATCAAACTAGAAACCGTAAATCTTCAAACTTTTACAACTACTTCAAACTTTATGCTAGGCTTTCTCAAGCCAACCTAAAGTTTGTACTCAAACTTTTTAATCTAGTTATTATTATTATTCTGAGACTAAATTTCTAAATCTAACTCCTCCTAGAGCTTTTAAGCTACATGCACCAAACTCGGCACAGACCTTCAGACTAATCCCGAATAGTGTGCTATATCTTTTCTAACTGATCGGACTTACGGTTTTCCTAAAAATGACGATCAAAACTCGGAAAAACTCCCATTGACTTAACATTGCGGAATGTTCAGAAATTTAAATCCCAACTGACGTTTTCACACACACAGACAAAAAAGGGCCTGTCAGCCCTGCGTCTCTCCCTCTCTCTCTCCCACAGAGGATTTCTTTTATCAAGCAGCCAATAAGTCATGACATAAAATCTTCATAGCCACAGTATAGTAGCTTCCAGGTTGACTTGATTCACTCAGTATGGAAAGGAGGCTTGATAAGTATCACCCTGGTAACTGCATAGCAACCAGACAGGGTTACCCTAGCAACCAAATAGCAAATCACATATCTCTGCACCAGAAAATCATACAGACTTCCTGTTTCACTTATTTCACTCAGGATGGAAAGTAGCCTTGATATGTATCACTCTGGTAACTGCCTAGCAACCAGATGTGATAACCCTAGCAACCAAGTAACAAATCACATATCTCTGCAACAGAAAATCAGAGAGACTTCCGGGTTGACTTTATTCACTCAGGATGGAAAGTAGCCTTGATATGTATCACTCTGGTAACTGCCTAGCAACCAGACGGGGTTACCTTAGCAACCAAGTAACAAATCACATATCTTTGAACCAGAACATCGTAGAGACTTAGGGGTTGACATATTTCACACAGGATTGCAAGGAGCCTTATGAGTATCACCTTGGTAACTGCCTAGCAACCAGATGGGGTTACCCTAGCAACCAACTAACAAATCACATATCTCTGCAGCAGAAAATCGTAGAGACTTCATGTTTCACTTATTTCACTCAGGATGGAAAGGAGGCTTGATAAGTATCACCCTGGTAACTGCATAGCAACCAGACAGGGATACCCTAGCAACCAAGTAACAAATCACATATCTCTGCAACAGAAAATCGTAGAGACTTCCGGGTTGACATAATTCACTCAGGATGGAAAGGGGGCTTGATAAGTATCACCCTGGTAACTGCATAGCAACCAGATGGGGTTACCCTAGCAACCAACTAACAAATTACATATCTCTGCACCAGAAAATCGTAGAGACTTCCTGTTTGACTTTATTCACTCAGGATGGAAAGTAGCCTTGATATGTATCACTCTGGTAACTGCCTAGCAACCAGATGTGATTACCCTAGCAACCAAGTAACAAATCACATATCTCTGCAACAGAAAATCAGAGAGACTTCCGGGTTGACTTATTTCACTCAGGATGGAAAGTAGCCTTGATATGTATCACTCTGGTAACTGCCTAGCAACCAGACGGGGTTACCCTAGCAACCAAGTAACAAATCACATATATCTGCACCAGAAAATCGTAGAGACTTCCTGTTTCACTTATTTCACTCAGGATGGAAAGTAGCCTTGATATGTATCACTCTGGTAACTGCCTAGCAACCAGATGTGATTACCCTAGCAACCAAGTAACAAATCACATATCTCTGCAACAGAAAATCAGAGAGACTTCCTGTTTGACTTATTTCACTCAGGATGGAAAGTAGCCTTGATATGTATCACTCTGGTAACTGCCTAGCAACCAGATGTGATTACCCTAGCAACCAAGTAACAAATCACATATCTCTGCATCAGAAAATCATAGAGACTTCCGGATTGACTTGATTCACTCAGGATGGAAAGTAGCCTTGATATGTATCACTCTGGTAACTGCCTAGCATCCAAATGGGGTTACCCTAGCAACCAAGTAACAAATCACATATATCTGCACCAGAAAATCGTAGAGACTTCCTGTTTCACTTATTTCACTCAGGATGGAAAGTAGCCTTGATATGTATCACTCTGGTAACTGCCTAGCAACCAGATGTGATTACCCTAGCAACCAAGTAACAAATCACATATCTCTGCAACAGAAAATCAGAGAGACTTCAGGGTTGACTTATTTCACTCAGGATGGAAAGTAGCCTTGATATGTATCACTCTGGTAACTGCCTAGCAACCAGATGTGATTACCCTAGCAACCAAGTAACAAATCACATATCTCTGCACCAGAAAATCGTAGAGACTTCCTGTTTCACTTATTTCACTCAGGATGGAAAGTAGCCTTGATATGTATCACTCTGGTAACTGCCTAGCAACCGTATGTGGTTACCCTAGCAACCAAGTAACAAATCACATATCTCTGCAACAGAAAATCATAGAGACTTCCTGTTTCACTTATTTCACTCAGGATGGAAAGTAGGCTTGATATGTATCACTCTGGTAACTGCATAGCAACCAGATGTGGTTACCCTAGCAACCAAGTAACAAATCACATATCTTTGAACCAGAACATCGTAGAGACTTAGGGGTTGACATATTTCACACAGGATGGAAAGTAGCCTTGATATGCATCACTCTGGTAACTGCCTAGCAACCAGATGGGTTACCCTAGCAACCAAATAACAAATCATATATTTCTGCACCAGAAAATCGTAGAGACATCTGGGTTGACTTAATTCACTCAGGATGGAAAGGAGGCTTGATAAGTATCACCCTGGTAACTGCATAGCAACCAGACAGGGTTACCCTAGCAACCAAATAACAAATCACATATCTCTGCACCAGAAAATCATACAGACTTGCGGGTTGACTTTATTCACTCAGGATGGAAAGGAGGCTTGACAAGTTATCACCCTGGTAACTGCATAGCAACCAGACAGGGTTACCCTAGCAACCAAGTAATAAATCACATATCTTTGAACCAAAACTTCGTAGAGACTTATTGGTTGACATATTTCACACAGGATTGCAAGGAGCCTTATAAGTAACACTTTGGTAACTGCCTAGCAACCAGATGGGGATAGCCTAGCAACCAAGTAACATTTCACATATCTATTTAACAGAAAATCGTAGAGACTTCCGGGTTGACTTATTTCACTCATGATGGAAAGTAGCCTTGATATGTATTACTCTGGTAACTGCCTAGCAACCAGATGGGGTTACCATAGCAACCAAGTAACAAATTACATATCTCTGCACCAGAACAACATAAAGACTTCTGGTTTTGTTCATGGGACTCAGGGTAGCAAGGATCTATCTATCTATCTATCTGTCTGTCTGTCTGTCTGTCTATTTATCAGTCTATCTATATCTATCTTTCGAACTGTCTATCTATCTGAGGGTTAATATCTATCTATCTATCTATCTATCTATCTATCTATCTGAGGGTCAATATCTATCTATCTATCTATCTATCTATCTGAGGGTCAATATCTATCTATCTATCTATCTATCTATCTATCTATCTATCTATCTATCTATCTATCTGTCTATCTGATGGTCAATAACTCTATCTATCTATCTGATGGTCAATATCTATCTATCTATCTATCTATCTATCTATCTATCTATCTATCTATCTATCTGTGGGTCATACTCTATCTATCTATCTATCTATCTATCTATCTATCTATCTATCTATCTATCTATCTATCTATCTATCTATCTGTGGGTCATACTCTATCTATCTATCTATCGATCTATCTATCTGATGGTCAATATCTATCTATCTATCTATCTGTGGGTCATACTCTATCTATCTATCTATCTATCTATCGATCTATCTATCGATCTATCTATCTGATGGTCAATATCTATCTATCTATCTATCTATCTATCTATCTATCTATCTATCTGTGGGTCATACTCTACCTATCTACCTATCTATCTATCTATCTATCTATCTATCTATCTATCTATCTATCTATCTATATATCTATCTATCTAATCTATTTGATAGACTGAATGGTTTTATAATCTCTAAACTTTGAACTTTGAAAACTACTACTTATAATTACATCAAACTAGAAACCGTAAATCTTCAAACTTTTACAACTACTTCAAACTTTATGCTAGGCTTTCTCAAGCCAACCTAAAGTTTGTACTCAAACTTTTTAATCTAGTTAGGTTGGCTTGAGAAAGCCAACTTACTGAAATCCTATTTAAACTTATTATTATTATTATTATTATTCTGAGACTAAATTTCTAAATGTAACTCCTCCTAGAGCTTTTAAGCTACATGCACCAAACTCGGCACAGACCTTCAGACTAATCCCGAATAGTGTGCTATATCTTTTCTAACTGATCGGACTTACGGTTTTCCTAAAAATGACGATCAAAACTCGGAAAAACTCCCATTGATTAACATTGCGGAATGTTCAGAAATTTAAATCCCAACTGACGTTTTCACACACACAGACGAAAAAGGGCCTGTCAGCCCTGCGTCTCTCCCTCTCTCTCTCCCTCAGAGGATTTCTTTTATCAAGCAGCCAATAAGTAATGACCTAAAATCTTCATAGCCACAGTATAGTAGCTTCCAGGTTGACTTGATTCACTCAGTATGGAAAGGAGGCTTGATAAGTATCACCCTGGTAACTGCATAGCAACCAGACAGGGTTACCCTAGCAACCAAATAACAAATCACATATTTCTGCACCAGAAAATCATACAGACATCCTGTTTCACTTATTTCACTCAGGATGGAAAGTAGCCTTGATATGTATCACTCTGGTAACTGCCTAGCAACCAGATGGGGTTACCCTAGCAACCAAGTAACAAATCACATATCTCTGCACCAGAAAATCATACAGACTTCCTGTTTCACTTATTTCACTCAGGATGGAAAGTAGCCTTGATATGTATCACTCTGGTAACTGCCTAGCAACCAGATGGGGTTACCCTAGCAACCAAGTAACAAATCACATATCTCTGCAACAGAAAATCAAAGAGACTTCCGGGTTGACTTATTTCACTCAGGATGGAAAGCAGCCTTGATATGTATCACTCTGGTAACTGCCTAGCAACCAGATGTGATTACCCTAGCAACCAAGTAACAAATCACATATCTCTGCAACAGAAAATCATAGAGACTTCCAGGTTGACTTAATTCACTCAGGATGGAAAGTAGCCTTGATATGTATCACTCTGGTAACTGCCTAGCAACCAGACGGGGTTACCCTAGCAACCAAGTAACAAATCACATATCTCTGCACCAGAAAATCGTAGAGACTACCTGTTTCACTTATTTCACTCAGGATGGAAAGTAGCCTTGATATGTATCACTCTGGTAACTGCATAGCAACCAGACAGGGTTACCTTAGCAACCAAGTAACAAATCACATATCTTTGAACCAGAACATCGTAGACACTTAGGGGTTGACATATTTCACACAGGATTGCAAGGAGCCTTATGAGTATCACTTTGGTAACTGCCTAGCAACCAGATGTGTTTACCCTAGCAACCAAGTAACAAATCACATATCTCTGCACCAGAAAATCATAGAGACTTCCTGTTTCACTTATTTCACTCAGGATGGAAAGTAGCCTTGATATGTATCCCTCTGGTAACTGCCTAGCAACCAGATGCGATTACCCTAGCAACCAAGTAACAAATCACATATCTTTGAACCAGAACATCGTAGAGACTTAGGGGTTAACATATTTCACACAGGATTGCAAGGAGCCTTGATATGTATCACTCTGGTAACTGCCTAGCAACCAGACTGGGTTACCCTAGCAACCAAGTAACAAATCACATATATCTGCACCAGAAAATCATAGAGACTTCCTGTTTCACTTATTTCACTCAGGATGGAAAGTAGCCTTGATATGTATCACTCTGGTAACTGCCTAGCAACCAGATGTGATTACCCTAGCAACCAAGTAACAAATCACATATCTCTGCAACAGAAAATCAGAGAGACTTCCGGGTTGACTTATTTCACTCAGGATGGAAAGTAGCCTTGATATGTATCACTCTGGTAACCGCCTAGCAACCAGATGTGATTACCCTAGCAACCAAGTAACAAATCACATATCTCTGCATCAGAAAATCATAGAGACTTCCGGGTTGACTTGATTCACTCAGGATGGAAAGTAGCCTTGATATGTATCACTCTGGTAACTGCCTAGCAACCAGACGGGGTTACCCTAGCAACCAAGTAACAAATCACATATATCTGCACCAGTATATCGTAGAGACTACCTGTTTCACTTATTTCACTCAGGATGGAAAGTAGCCTTGATATGTATCACCCTGGTAACTGCATAGCAACCAGACAGGGTTACCTTAGCAACCAAGTAACAAATCACATATCTTTGAACCAGAACATCGTAGAGACTTAGGGGTTGACATATTTCACACAGGATTGCAAGGAGCCTTATGAGTATCACTTTGGTAACTGCCTAGTAACCAGATGTGTTTACCCTAGCAACCAAGTAACAAGTCACATATCTCTGCACCAGAAAATCATAGAGACATCCTGTTTCACTTATTTCACTCAAGATGGAAAGTAGCCTTGATATATATCACTCTGGTAACTGCCTATCAACCAGATATGGTTACCCTAGCAACCAAGTAACAAATCACATATCTATGCAACAGAAAATCATAGAGACTTCCGGGTTGACTTTATTCACTCAGAATGAAAAGGAGGCTTGATAAGGATCACCCTGGAAACTGCCTAGCAACCAGATTGGGTTACCCTAGCAACCAAGTAAAAAATGATATATCTATCTATCTATCTATCTATCTATCTGATGGTCAATATCTATCTATCTATCTATCTGAGGGTCAATATCTATCTATCTATCTATCTAACTATCTGCGGGTCAATAACTATCTATCTATCTATCTATCTGTGGGTCATACTCTATCTATCTATATCTCAGGGTCAATGACTATCTGTCTATCTATATATCTGACGGTCAATATCTATCTATCTAAGGGTCAATGACTATCTATCTATCTATCTATCTATCTGAGGGTCAATATCTATCTATCTATCTATCTAGCTATCTGCGGGTCAATAACTATCTATCTATCTATCTATCTACCTATCTGTGGTTCATACTCTATCTATCTATATCTCAGGGTCAATGACTATCTATCTATCTATAAATCTGACGGTCAATATCTATCTATCTATCTAAGGGTCAATGACTATCAATCTATCTTTCTATCTTTCTATCTATCTATCTATCTATCTATCTATCTGAGGGTCAATATCTATCTATCTATCTGAGGATCAATATCTATCTATCTATCTATCTATCTAATGGTCAATATCTGTCTATCTATCTATCTATCTATCTATCTATCTATCTATCTATCTATCTATCTATCTGATGGTCAATAACAATCTATCTATATATCTATCTGATGGTCAATAACTATCTATCTATCTATCTATCTATCTATCTATCTATCTATCTATCTATCTATCTGAGGGTCAATATCTATCTATCTATCTATCTATCTATCTATGGGTCATACTCTATCTATCTATCTATCTATCTATCTATCTATCTATCTATCTATCTATCTGAGGGTCAATATCTATCTATCTATCTGAGGGTCAATATCTATCTATCTATCTATCTATCTATCTATCTATCTATCTATCTATCTATCTATCTATCTATCTATCTAATCTATTTGATAGACTGAATGGTTTTATAATCTCTAAACTTTGAACTTTGAAAACTACTACTTATAATTACATCAAACTAGAAACCGTAAATCTTCAAACTTTTACAACTACATCAAACTTTATGCTAGGCTTTCTCAAGCCAACCTAAAGTTTGTACTCAAACTTTTTAATCTAGTTATTATTATTATTCTGAGACTAAATTTCTAAATCTAACTCCTCCTAGAGCTTTTAAGCTACATGCACCAAACTCGGCACAGACCTTCAGACTAATCCCGAATAGTGTGCTATATCTTTTCTAACTGATCGGACTTACGGTTTTCCTAAAAATGACGATCAAACTCTGAAAAAATCCCATTGACTTAACATTGCGGAATGTTCAGAAATTTAAATCCCAACTGACGTTTTCACACACACAGACAAAAAAGGGCCTGTCAGCCCTGCGTCTCTCTCTCTCTCTCTCTCCCTCAGAGGATTTCTTTTATAAAGCAGCCAATAAGTAATGACCTAAAATCTTCATAGCCACAGTATAGTAGCTTCCAGGTTGACTTGATTCACTCAGTATGGAAAGGAGGCTTGATAAGTATCACCCTTTTAACTGCATAGCAACCAGACAGTGCTACCCTAGCAACCAAATAACAAATCACATATCTCTGCACCAGAAAATCATACAGACTTCCTGTTTCACTTATTTCACTCAGGATGGAAAGTAGCCTTGATATGTATCACTCTGGTAACTGCCTAGTAACCAGATGTGGTTACCCTAGCAACAAAGTAACAAATCACATATCTTTGAACCAGAACATGGTAGAGACTTAGGGGTTGACATATTTCACACAGGATTGCAAGGGGCCTTATGAGTATCACTTTGGTAACTGCCTAGCAACCAGATGTGGTTACCCTAGCAACCAAGTAACAAATCACATATCTTTGCACCAGAAAATCGTACAGACTTCCTGTTTCACTTATTTCACTCAGGATGGAAAGGAGGCTTGATATGTATCACTCTGGTAACTGCCTAGCAACCAGATGTGGTAACCCTAGCAACCAAGTAACAAATCACATATCTTTGAACCAGAACATCGTAGAGACTTAGGGGTTGACATATTTCACACAGGATTGCAAGGAGCCTTATGAGTATCACCTTGGTAACTGCCTAGCAACCAGATGGGGTTACCCTAGCAACCAACTAACAAATCACATATCTCTGCACCAGAAAATCGTAGACTTCCTGTTTCACTTATTTCACTCAGGATGGAAAGTAGCCTTGATATGCATCACTCTGGTAACTGCCTAACAACCAGATTGGGTTACCCTAGCAACCAAGTAACAAATCATATATTTCTGCTCCAGAAAATCGTAGAGACATCTGGGTTGACTTAATTCACTCAGGATGGAAAGGAGGCTTGATAAGGATCACCCTGGTAACTGCATAGCAACCAGACAGGGTTACCCTAGCAACCAAATAACAAATCACATATCTCAGCACCAGAAAATCATACAGACTTGAGGGTTGACTTTATTCACTCAGGATGGAAAGGAGGCTTGACAAGTTATCACCCTGGTAACTGCATAGCAACCAGACAGGGTTCCCTAGCAACCAAGTAATAAATCACATATCTTTGAACCAGAACTTCGTAGAGACTTAGGGATTGACATATTTCACACCGGATTGCAAGGAGCCTTATGAGTATCACTTTGGTAACTGCCTAGCAACCAGATGGGGTTACCCTAGCAACCAAGTAACAAATCACATATCTCTGCACAAGAAAATCGTAGAGACTTCCTGTTTGACTTATTTCACTCAGAATGGAAAGTAGCCTTGATATGCATCACTCTGGTAACTGCCTAGCAACCAGATTGGGTTACCCTAGCAACCAAGTAACAAATCATATATTTCTGCTCCAGAAAATCGTAGAGACATCTGGGTTGACTTAATTCACTCAGGATGGAAAGGAGGCCTGATAAGTATCACCCTGGTAACTGCATAGCAACCAGACAGGGTTACCCTAGCAACCAAATAACAAATCACATATCTCTGCACCATTAAATCATACAGACTTGCGGGTTGACTTTATTCACTCAAGATGGAAAGGAGGCTTGATAAGTATCACCCTGGTAACTGCATAGCAACCAGACAGGGTTACCCTAGCAACCAAGTAACAATTCACATATCTTTGAACCAGAACATCGTAGAGACTTCCAGGTTGACTTATTTCACTCATGATGGAAAGTAGCCTTGATATGTATTACTCTGGTAACTGCCTAGCAACCAGATGGGGTTACCCTAGCAACCAAGTAACAAATTACATATCTCTGCACCAGAACAACATAAAGACTTCTGGTTTTGTTCATGGGACTCAGGGTTGCAAGGATCTATCTATCTATCTATCTGTCTGTCTGTCTATTTATCAATCTATCTATATCTATCTTTCGAACTATCTATCTATCTGAGGGTTAATATCTATCTATCTATCTATCTATCTATCTGAGGGTCAATATATATCTATCTATCTATCTATCTATCTGAGGGTCTCTATCTATCTATCTATCTGAGGGTTAATATCTATATCTATCTGAGGGTCAATATCTATCTATCTATCTATCTATCTGAGGGTCAATATCTATCTATCTATCTATCAATCTATCTATCTATCTATCTATCTGAGGGTCAATATCTATTTATCTATCTATCTATCTATCTGAGGGTCAATATCTATCTATCTATCTATCTATCTATCTATCTATCTATCTATCTATCTATCTATCTATCTGTGGGTCATACTCTATCTATCTATCTATCTATCTATCTATCTATCTGAGGGTCAATATCTATCTATCTATCTATCTATCTATCTATCTATCTATCTATCTATCTAATCTATTTGATAGACTGAATAGTTTTATAATCTCTAAACTTTGAAAACTACTAATAATTACATCAAACTAAAAACCTTAAATCTTCAAACTTTTACAACTACTTCAAACTTTATGCTAGGCTTTCTCAAGCCAACCTAAAGTTTGTACTCAAACTTTTTAATCTAGTTTTTCATTTAGTATCAATTTTAATCTATATAGATTAATTAAGATTAATCGGTTATCGGCAGGCACTGCACAACTTAGTTATCATTAAAATCCACTATCGGTTGACCTCTATACTACAAGAATCATTAATAAAACCATTAAAGAACCAGAATTGCTAAATTATTTACGATTTTCCTCACAGTTCTATGAGCCACATGCTGCAGAATCAATCCCAATCCAAATGTGATAATGCAATGCAATGTAGACTATATCATGAGGTAGTTGGCAATACCCAGCCCTAGTTTCAGCTCTAAACAGGCAATAAACATCGAACGAGTTCAATAGAAATTCACCATGTTGCAAAATTACAGCCCACAGTTAGGCTAATTAACTAATTCCTTGGCAGAAGAATTATTCATTGTGATCATTCTTTCAAATTTAATATTATTATATTAGGATTCTGTTGTTGCTGTTTTATTAAATCAATAAGCCGCTGGAGTCGAGACAGTATGCTACAGTGATTATACCTCTGTTAAGGTGTCAGTTTGTGCATAAAAATAGACCTTAATCGTAGACAGTCACCTCTTGTGGCTATTGCTTTTTTTATTCCAGTCAAATATCAGTGTCAGCAGTGAAAAGGATATTTAACATGCAAAATCCTCTGTGTTCTCAAGCAGACAGAATGCACAGAGAAAAGATGTTTGACAGTAATGTTTCAACCAACAATGAATAAATCAGATTTATCCAAACATACAGGATAAACATCCTTATCTCCAGCACTAACAGAGAACAGATACCACAAACAAATGCTGAATCACAGGATCTTCACACACAGATTTGCAGAATAAAGATCTTTCCTCTGAGGAATCTAGAGTGTGGAGAGAGAGAGAAAGAGAGAGAGAGAGGCTGGAATACCTTGCTGAAGAATGTTCTGGAAGTGGTTCTGCTTGAGCCAGGCCTGGACCTGTTTCTGTAGAGACGGATCATCTTGCACAGCTGGATTTCCACTGTCCGCCTCCTCCTGTGACAACAAAACAACACAGCGGGAAAACCATTGAGCATGCGATAAGTTCTGGCATTTCTTTCTTTTTTTTTGAGGTGCACTAAAGATTATGTTATGATATACGATATGATCAGACATATCCATAAAAAAAGATGAAGGAAAGCAACAGTTGCATACCAAACAGTCTCAGATGGGGGAGGAAAGAACGGGAGAGACAACAAGAAAGAGCACACATACAGAATTACACATAGTATTACTTATCTATCCACACAATAGGCAAACCTCCTCATTGCGCACACACACACCCACACACACACACACGCACACGCACACGCACACATACACATACACATACACATACACACACACATACACGCACACATACACGCACACACCCACACAAACACAGGACTGGAAATTACGTAATAGTAGTGTGAGGATGACATTTAAGCCGAACTCTAGCTGAACTTCCAAACCCTCTGCTCGTTTTACACACACACACACACACACACACGCACACACACGCACGCGCGCGCATAAACACAGGAAACACTGAGGCTTCATATCATTTCTAAAAGCATTACATCACACATCTCTCAGTTTCTGTGCACACGCAACACTTCTATCGAACACACTCTGGAGAGCACGAATCCTAACACACTAAGTCCGACAGAGCATGCTCCCACACACACTCTCTCTCTCTCTCTTACCCTGGCATTTACATTTTTAAATGTTTTTCTCTGAATTAAATATTATCTCTTGCTCAAGTCGAGAAATAAACGCTTCTCAAAACTTTTCTCTGTTTGCTTTAAAACATTATTAGCTGCTCAGTTTACATGACTTTGAGTCCAAAAAAAGAGGAAAAATATTATTGTATGAATTATTTAATATTATTTACTAATAATAATTATGGACTTTAATACATAATGTTAAACATAAATGTATGGTTATGTATTGTTATCGATTACTGATTATTATTATTATTGTTTTGTCAATACGATATATGTTGTTGATAATTGAGAATAAAGAGGGGGGACAAAGAAGGAAGGGACATGCGCGGATATTGTTTGTGGCTTCAAAAGCAGTCAAATCTAATCAATCACAGTTATCACTCTTCCCCTCTCTCTCTCTACATCTGACTTCACATGGCTAGTCTAAAGCCTGGGTCCAATTTCTCCTGTGTGAGTCAAAAATGACTGACCCCTGAGTCTGTAATCGGCCCGGGATTTTACATAGCAACTGGCCCAAAAGCCGCTGTACTTTTCTGCATATCGCGGCGCCGGTTTGTGGTCCGTTCTGCATAACGTGCCAGCTCATTTTAGCTTTTCGCAGCCCATTCGGCCTGTTTCGCGGCCAACCCACTGGCCTGCTCGTTTCCCGAGGACCAGTCCGCACCTGATCGGCCCCAAAGTGCGCCGTCCACCGGGAAAATGCCCGTCATGCCAGATTACCAGTCCAACCCTGCTCTAACACAAACACAACCCTTACCCCAAAACCCCTAATCCTAACCTTAACCCTACACTTACTCCTAAACCTACCCGTGCCTCAACCCCAGTAGCAGCAAATGTGGGCATTTTATAGAACAATATGTAGTCACACAGTATATACATAGTCTTGTATGTATGTAATGTTAGTACATAGTAGTTAAGGCCATCTTATATAAAGTGTGACCGTATATACTGTAAGCACCTGCTGGACGGACGCTGAATCTCACAAATTTTTCTATCAACGTCTTGTGTTGAATCACCACATTTTTAGTCACCCAGTAAAGTTCAAAAGAACTTACATTTTTATTAAACACCTGTTTTTTTTTTAATTCGTGTGACCTTTGGAACCTCCACGTCTGGCCCCTGGACGGGACGCGGAAGATCTAGCTGGTCTACCACCCATGGTCGTAGCCACGATCAACCAAGCCAGAACCTCTTCTACAAGGCAACTCTACGCCCTGAAATGGCGTCTGTTCGTGAATTGGTGTTCTTCCCAGGCAGAAGACCCACAGAGGTGCACAGTTAGGTAAGTGCTCCTGTTCCTACAGAAGAGGTTGGAGGGGAGGCTGTCCCCTTCCACCTTGAAGGCGCATGTTGCCGCTATTGCAGCTCACCACATCCCAGTAGACGGCAAGTCTCTGGGTAAGCACGACTTAATCGTCAGGTTCCTAAGAGGTGCCCGGAGGTTAAATCCCTCCCGGCCAAACCTGTTCCCTTCCTGGGATCTCTCGGTGGTCCTCGGGTCTTCAGAGATCCCCCTTCGAGCCGCTAGAATCAGCTGGACTCAGGGCCCTCTCCCTAAAGACGGCCCTGCTGATCATGGCTGCCTCCATCAAGAGGGTCGGGGACCTGCAAGCGTTCTCTACTAACAACACTTGCCTGGAGTTCGGTCCGTCAGACACATATGTGATCCTAAGACCTCGACCGGGCTATGTACCCAAGGTTCCTACCACGCCCTTCAGAGATCAGGTAGTGAACCTGCAAGCGCTGCCCCGGGAGGAGGCTCTTTGTCTGCTTCGGGAGACAGCAGAAAGGGAACGCTGTCTCCAAACAGAGGCTGTCCCACTGGGTGGTGGACGCCATTCTGTTGGCCTATCACACCCAGGCCGAATCACCCCCCCTACAGGTTCGAGCCCACTCTACCAGGAGTGTGGCATCCTCATGGGCACTGGCTAGGGGCACCTCCCTAGCAGACATTTGCAGAGCTGCGGGCTGGGCAACACCTAACACCGTTGCGAGATTTTACAATCTCAGGGTTGAATCAGTCTCGTCCCGTGTTTTCTCAGGTCCGAGCCCGTAGAACTCGGTACACGTCGACGGTCTGACCGGGTGAATTGCTCGCGTCCAGCGCCCTTTCCCTCTGCCGATGTAAAACAGTGCACCTTCTTCCCAGGATACCCCTTTAGGTTCCTGGTTGATTCCTCCCTAGCCCTCTTGGGTCCGCAGTTCAGCGGAGGAACTCGCCGACCCAGTCCACTATGGGTACCCCAGGCTACCCCTACTGGAATAGGTGCTCCAAAGATCAGGCCTCCTACGCGGACTCCTCCTGTGTGTGCTTCTGCAGTATGGTCACCTTACGAGCTGACCCGCATCTCCCTTAGGCAGTCCTTCGCTGCCCTCCGGTCGCCGTGTTGTAGCAACTCCCCCCTCCTCGAGGCTGGATCTACCACTGCGCCATTCTTCCCACATGTGACCGAAGAGGCCATGTGATGTATTTCGCCACCTTTACCTCCCCTTTCGGGCGGGTGTGGCCTCCGCAAGTTCTTTTCCCCCTGAAAGAATAGGAATTCAGGAAAGACCCACGATGCGGTAAGGGCCCCGGCTGCTCTTGCTCTATGCCGAGAAAACATAGAGAGAAAAGAGGCCCAGCCAGGCTTGGCCCGTTCCCTAGTTGGAATCGTCGCCTTGTTCCCCTCTAGGGTAACCAAAAGGATTCCGACAACTTTTTTGGGGCATTGGGGATGAGTACGTGCAGTCTGAAACACAGTTGGTCACTTGTGCACGTGAAATACCTGCCCGCTTCTGTGTCAGCAGTACACGGCTCAGCACATGTCGTGATTTGAAGTGGACCCCTAGTGTCGCTTCTTCGACACGACGTCGAAGTGAGCGACAGACGGGGAACGTCTCGGTTACGTATGTAACCTCCAGGGAACGAGACGTCGTGTCTTCCCGGCCATGTCGCTGAGCCGAGCCGCTGAGGTGGCCAGAACACTCCCGGCTCCTCAGAAAAATCCTGAATGAACAAGCGTATTTCCCTCGTCTTTATACCCGTATGTCTGGAGGCGGGGTATGCAAATACTGTTCGCCAACTCTCATTGGCCTTTTTTCATAGATCAGAGGCTCAAGAGAGACCCCTAGTGTCGCTTCTTCGACACGACGTCTCGTTCCCTCCATCAGGGAACGGAGGTTACATACGTAACCGAGATGTTTTCTCTGCACTTCATTTGCTGCAAATTACAAAAAATATAAAGGAAGGGAATAAGGAGGAAATAAAAAGGAAATTCCATTGCAATAAATGTTCTTTATTCTGGAGATTGTGAACTATTGTGAAACCTTGCAGACTGAAGCACATCCCTAAAAATTTAGGAACTTTTTCAGTACACTTAATCACATCTTAACGCACAATTATCATTACCGCAACACATAATTACATTTTACTTTTACTGTTCCCATAGTTTTAATGATGATTCTCTTACAGTAAAAAGATGTTGTTGAACATTATTTTTTTTATATTAAAATCATCAAAAATGAAAGGTAGTCCCAACGGAGTACTATTATGATGTATAAAATACTTTGCTATTTAAATAATACATAATTTTTTCACATTGTGATAATGAAAATATCGTCATCTTTTTCTTTGCATTGCATTAATCAGAATTGGAGGGTTAAATGTGTGAAACTTTCATAAAATAATGTTACAATGTAATAAAAAAGGCTTCATTTTCTAAATATTTTTTTTTTCTTTCCCATGAAATATTGAGGTTTCTTGACAATCACCTTATTATGTCTATAACATGAGGACTTATTTTATTTGTCATATTTCTCCCTTTTTTATGCCAGGCTTTAAAATTATTAAAAAGTTGTATATCATTTCTATGGTAAATTATGTTTTGACAACATGTAAAATTCAACTTTAGCATGAAAAACAGTGCACAACAGGGGACGATAGTTCAAATTACAACATTATTTGGCCATAACATAAACAATAGGCTAGGATATCAGCCAAAATGTCATTATCATTATTGCTTCTGTCTCTTCATGTAATCCCAGACTGACACGATGATGCCGATATATGGGCTCTGTAGGGGGAAGTACAATCTGTTGTAGGGCTCCTTGTTCTTCTATTCAATTCTATTTGCAAAGGGAATGTTGAAATCTAAAATGAGTATTTCCTACTGTTTCACAAAAAGCAGAATATATAAAATAACAATTTTGTGAAAAATATAATGTTCCTAAAACTTTTGCACAGTACTGTATATATATATATATATATATATATATATATATATATATATATATATATATATATATATATATATATATATATATATACAATTTTTGTTAATACAAGAAAACCAGCAGTATTAACATACTGGCATGATTAATAACATCTTACAGCAGTAGTACAAAGAGAACTGGAGCTGCCCAGCTTTGTAGGTGCGATCCACATGCATATGTGGGAGCTTAAAGAGCTCTAATAATATCGGTGTATGTGTGTGTGTGTGTGAAAGAGAGATTGCCCATCTCTGATTACTATCTGTCCTTGCGTAGCAAACATAAGGTGGTGTCTGTGTGTGTGTGCATGTGTGAGAGAGAGAGCAGACTGCAAGAGAGAGGAGAACGAGAGCGGGAGGGGGAGTGGGTGTGTGTCTCTGTGTGTGTATTACTCATCCGAGCTTCAGTTCTCAGGACGAAGGGAAGACATGATTTATTCATTTACCCGCAGGCAGGTTTTGATCTCTCTCTCTTTCTCTCTGCTCAGACTGTCTTTCTTGTCTTGCTCACAAACACACACACTATCTCTCTCTTTCTCTCCCTCGCTCCTGCTGTTTCTGTGCCTTTCTCACCTCGTTCACTACTTTTTCTCTCTGTCAAACACACACACTCTTAGCTCTGCTTCACTAGCCTTAAGGAGGATGATTTGGGGGGGGGGGGAGGAGGAATGAGTGAGGCGATAATGAGACAAGGAGATGAAGTGAGGTGTGATTGAAAAGAGTGCTATGTGGGTATGGCTAGAGGGCAAATTGAGCTAACGATAATGGTGAGGTTATTTAGTGTTAATTAGAGCATTACACCGCAGCTTCCTTTGATTGGCGAGAATTTTTTTGCTTTTAAAGTTTTCCAAATAACCTGAAATTGGCTCAATCGGTCAATCACACACACACACACACACACACACACACACACACAAAAAAGTGTTTCCCTAACGCATATGGAAAATGCACACACGCACGTACACGAAGTGCACAAGAACTAAGAGGCAGGAGAACACAAAACACAGTGACTCAAACACACTATAGCAGATGCATGACACACCGCAAAACACAGAAATATGTTCATTGTTGTTATTACACTTGGATATTTTAATGACAATTAGTCTGTAAACCATTGCCCACACAAAATGAAAATTCTCTCATCATTTACTCTTATTCCATCCCAGATGTGTCTGACTTTCTTTCTTCTGCAGAATACAAAGATTTTTAGAAGAATATTTCAGCTCTGTAAGTCCACAAAATGCAAGTGAATGGTGACCAGAACTTTAAAAGTTTAAAAAGCACATTAAGTCAGCATTAAAGTAATTCATACAACACCAGTGGTTTAATCTACATCTTCTGAAAGAATATGATAGGTGTAGGTGAGAAACAGATCAATATTTAAGTCCTTTGTTATACTGTAAATATACATTTTCACTTTAATTTCCACAATCTGGTGTGGAAGTGACTTTCACTTTCACATTCAGACACCTACTGGATGGGGTTGTTTAAAAGGTGAAGATTTATATTAAAAAGGACTTAAGGACTTATTGATCTGTTTTTTCACTCACACCTATTATATCACGTCAGAAGACATGGATTTAACCACTGGAGTAATACAGATTACTTTTATGCTGCTTTTATAATCACCATTCACTTGCAATGCATGGAACCACAAAGCAGACATTTTCTTCTAAAAATCTTAATTTGTGTTCTGCATAAGAAAAAGTCATACACATCTGGGCTGGCATGATGAGAGAGTTTCCATTTTTGGGTGAACTATTCCTTTAACATTCTTCATTGCAAAAAGGACAACATGAAATCAAACTACAACTTCAACAAATATGACAACATAAAATCAAAATGCAACTTAAATTAAAATGACAAAATGAAATCAATCTGCAACTTAAATACAAACAATCATTTTAAAAGCAAAATTGTCCCTATTAACTGTAGAATTGTTCCAGGTTTTACTGTGCTTGATTCATCAGTGTATGTTAATCTAAAGATGCTTTTGTAATGTTTTATCAGAGTGTAATAACTATTATATTATAATAAAAGTATATTACACAATAATATAATAGCATATCATTTCACGACCAATTAAAATCCCAAAGGATAAAATCAAGTCCTGCACTGCTCTGTTCATTATTTCCCAGTACATTTTTGGTTTTAACTCTAAAATGTCACATATTAAATATGTTGCAAATGCCATTTAATGTTGTCTGTATTGCATAAGAACTCATTAATTGTTTTATGTTATGCTTACTGTACTGTATGATAATGCTCATTAATTAAATTATATTCATGCTGTAACAGACTACAAAAAACTTGTGCAAAAGCAGGTTATGACAATTAATCTTTACAGCAGACAGAACAAAATCTAAATCCAATTGCACATACAAACCTAATACACCTATCAGAATACAGTTCCACTACAGGTACAGCACTATTTTTAGATAGGGAAATGCATGTTTAGTTGGTAGTTGTGGTTTAGGATTGAGGATTAGAAGCTTAATTCCTGTTCAACCAAAGTTCAGCTTGATTATTTCTCTCCACTGTATGGATAATTGTCATGTCTGATGTGAGAGGTGAGATTGGACACTATCAGGATGAGCTGATAAAGTCATATGAAAGGTTGACATGACCTCAGTATAGCACGCAGCCATCACCACAGCAACATGTGCAAGAGAGACATCAGGCAGATCCAACTATTGCATCAGGAAGAGAGAGACAGGGAGGGAGACAGATCAACAGATAGACAGACAGATAAGAGATTATAGAAAGGGATGGGTGAGTGTAGTTGTAGCTGTTTATGTTTGTATTCGTACAGATCTGTAGAGAAGGAGAGCAAACAACTTTGTGTGCCTTTCTATGGCAAGAACACAAACCCAACAACCAAACACACACACACACGCACACACACACACACACACACACTAGCTAGTGTGAATGAAACAGGAAGAGAAAGAGAGGGGAGTGATACAGAGGGTAAGAAATAGATGATGCTGAAAAGTGCTTCATTTAATTTAAATGTGAAAGTAGAGAGAGAGGAAAAGAGAGGGAGGTGTGCATGTTAGAGGAAAGACAGAGAGGCTGATTGAGAGCGAACAAGAGAGATAGTGTAGAGGGATGATGATGAAGTGGATGAGATAATGACAAATAGAGGAGAGCGAGTGAGAGGAAGGGTAGAGACGCAGACAGACACAGAAAGAAAGAGATAGAGTGCTCATTAAAATCAATGCAGGAGTCAGAAGACTTGTCCTTCAGTAAGTAACAGAAGAACTGAGATCAGAGAGATCCAGAGAGAGACAGAGAGATATGTAGTTTCCTCTTAAATAAGAAGAATTTAAGAAGTAGGCGATAACCGACAAATGTAATGAAAAATCCATCAAAAGCAGATCCCAAACTTCAGAAAACTTGATTTATTGCAAGAATCATATAGTTGTCCACAGATACTAGGTCTGGGCAATACATAAAAATTATTTTAACGATAATCGCCTGAAAAAATATTGCGATATACAATTATATTGTCAACCCCCTGCCAAGGGTTGGTACATTTTTTTGCTTTATTTATTTTTATTCTTTTATTGAAAGACGTAAACAAAAGACATTTCTAAATTTTAAACTAAAGTGATCAAAAAATCTTATATATAACCACCTCCCCAAATCCAAACATTCACTGTCTCCAACAGCCCCATTTGCCATCACGCAAGCATCCGTCAACAACAACAGGTGGAATATTACTAATAGCCTACGGATTAAGAACTAAAGACAATTATAAATATAAAGACAATAATAATCATAATAAATAAGCCTAATAAATTCCCTTGTGCTCCCAAAATACTGCTGCCAAATGTGTGTTCTTATCCAATTTGTGCTTGTATTGCGTTTTGGTAATACAGTTAATGCTGCCTAAAGAAAAGAAAATAGAACTCAATTTTAGGTTCAAGATGAACGTGACTTGTATTAATTTATGATTTCATCACATTCATCTTCATTTATTTAATACAAATATATATATTACTGAAACTGCAGAGTTGTATTCACAATGCATGTTAACCGCATGGAAATAAAGCAAAACTCACAGCACCTCCTGAGATTATCAAAACAGACTGCTTTTCTTTAGTCTGTTCTTAAAAATATAATAAAGTGTGTTTCATGTCATGTGTCACTCCGAGACATCTTACAGATCTCCCTCCTGTAGCGGGTAGATGAGCAACATAACACTGGATTCAGCCTCGTCGCATTTGGTAGATTCACACCCTGGCCACTGTTTAATATATTTGGTGACTTCTCAGATCCATAGTTTTACCATTTCCCGATATTGTCGATCATCATCTGTCAATTGAGTATCGCAATTGGCATCGGGATCTTTGTAAGACATCATCGATATCTGCTAACATTGTCCTATCGCCCAGCCTTTACAGGCATAAAATTAGACAAAATACACCATGATAATAACTAGAGTGACCATACATCTAAAGGTGTGCACTTCATCTGATATTAAAATACTTTTTTTGTATTCCAGTTTAAAGGGATAGTTCACCCAAAAATGAAAATAAATGTACTCTCTCTCATGTCGTTCCTAACCTGAATGATTTTCTTCCATGGAGCATAAAAATATATTAGGAATACATAAGGCAGAATGACAGCCTCATTCACGCAAGTGGAATCACTGTGGCTCTCTGGTGCTTTCAAAACATTGCTCTGTTAGTTTCAGTAGTCAGCTTCTGCTTGAACCGATTGCGTGACTACCTGTTAATATGAGCTTTGGAAGACGGAGGTTAGGGAAACCTGTTTGGAAATAATCATTACTGCAATTCAGTTTGGCGCTGCTAGTGGTACAGAAATTACACTCCGTAGCTTTAAAGGCAATATGAAATTAAAATCCAAATGTAATTGCAAAATAGGGCTGCTACTAACGATTATTTTAATAATCGACTAATCTAACGATTATTAGAACAATTATTTCACTATTCAGGCGATTACTACAAAAATGAATCATTAGCTCTTAATCGACTATTCAGCTTGTGCCTCAACATAAAAGGCTGCATTTAACATGCTTATTAACAATAAAGAGGACAAAATCATATTTTAAAAATACCTCTAAAGGACATTCACTGAATTGAAGGGGAAACAATTATTTTATTTAAGTTTAATTCAATAAAAAAAAAATTCACTGCAAAAAATCCTATTGTTATCAATTGTTTTCCATGCTTGTTCAATGAACCATAAACAATTACAATAATGAACATGCACCTGTGGAACAGTTTTTATGACACTAACAGCTTACAGACAGTAGGCAATTAAGGTCACAGTTATAAAAACTTAGGACACTAAAGAGACCTCTCTACTGACTCTGAAAAACACCAAAAAAAGCTGCCCAGGGTCCCCTGCTCATCTGCTTGATCGTGCTTTAGGAATGCTGCATGGAGGCATGAGGAATGCAGATGTGGCCAGGGCAATAAATTGCAATGTCCGTACTGTGAGACGCCTAAGATAGCGCTACAGGGAAACAGGAAGGACAGCTGATCATCCTCGCAGTGGCAGACCCTGCACAGGATCGGTACATCCAAATATCACAGCTGCGGGACAGGTACAGGATGGCAACAACAACTGCCATGTTACACTAGGAACGCACAATAATTCCATCAGTGCACAGACTGTTTGCAATAGGCTGAGAGAGGCTGGACTGAGGGCTTGTAGGCCTGTTGTAAGGCAGGTCTTTACCAGACATCATTGGCAACAACGTCGCCTACGGGCACAAACCCACCTTCGCTGGAATAGACAGGACTGGCAAAAAGAGCTCTTCACCAAAAAAATCATGGTTTTTTCTCACCAGTGGTGATGGTTGGACTCACGTTTATCATCGAAGGAATGAGCGTTACACCGAGGCCTGCACTCTGGAGCGGGATAGATTTGGAGGTGGAGAGTCTGTCATGGTCTGGGGCGGTGTGTCACTGCATCATCGGACTGAGCTTGTTGTCATTGCAGGCAATCACAACGCTGTGCATAGCAGGGAAGACATCCTCTTCACTCATGTGGTACCCTCACTGCAGGCTCATCCTGACATGACCCTCCAACATGACAATGCCACCAGCCATACTGCTCATTCTGTGTGTGATTTCCTGCAAGACAGGAATGTCAGTGTTCTGCCATGGCCAGCAAAGAGCCCGGATCTCAATCCCATTGAGCACGTCTGGGACCTATTGGATCGGAGGCTGAGGGCTAGGGCCATTCCCCCCAGAAAAGTATGGGTATTTGCAAGTGCCCTGGTGGAAGAGTGGGGTAACACCTCACAGCAAGAACTAGCAAATCTGGTGCAGTCCATGAGGAGGAGATGCACTGCAGTACTTAATGCAGCTGGTGGCCACACCAGACACTGACTGTTACTTTTGATTTTGACCTGATCTAAATATAAAAAATATTTAACATTATACACAACATTCACAGATAACACATTTTCTTCTGCAGTATAGCTCCCAAAGTAAATGTACATGGTTTTAAAGGCATTTTAGATTTTTGTATTGGAAAACAAGCCAAATTTTGTTGCAGTGTATGGGTAAAGGCTACCTACTCCTAACTTTATGTTCACTTGATTTCGATCCATCTTTAACTCACAGCAGTGAGGGACGAGTGTCCCCGCACCAGAGTGTATAAGCCGGGTACAGTTTCAATCTCTCCCCCTACTATCGGGTTTCTTAATCCGACTCATAGAAGCGGCGCTAACCACACAGAGAAATACAAGTTTCAGAGTTTGTACTTATTTACATGACCTGCTTCCTTATTATTTGAACTTTAATTATGGTTGCATTAAAGATATAACACCACGGTGTTTCCTTTAAAGATGCTCTGACATGTAAGTTTTGCTTAAGCGGAACGGCAGCTCCGACTCTGCTTTATTTCACAAACTACTTATTTTGTATTTTTATATAATTTCCTCACACTTTGCGATCTACATCCCCCTAAGCTGTTTGGAGTGCATCTGGACTGTAAGCTGTGTGCTCTTCCTCTCCTCAATCAGGCTCGAGCAGCAGTGCTCCTCTCGTGCGCTATCATTAAAGTTTAATATGATCTCATGTGAGGTTACATAAGATCAAATGACGATTTGACCACAAAAATGTTGTTGATAATCATTTCAGCCATATTGCAAAAATAATGATTGTTTTCAAACAGATTACAGAAGTCTTCCATTGGTTGTACAAAGAGAGAGTCCCACCTCAAACTCACTATTGATCGAGCCAATGTTGCTGTATCAGCTGAACAGGCCACTCAAACAAACAGAGGTATGTTTTGGGAGTGCCACAGAGCCACAGTATAACAGCTTTAGGTAAAATCAACCTTTAAATGACTTAGACTCTGCATATTACAATGAGATGCAAGACAGATTTTTTTCCCATTGAAATAATAACACATATAAGCTTTAATAAAGCTAATGGGATATCTAGAAATGAACATGGCACATCTGATAAGCAATTACATCTGCTTTATTATTATGCCATTTTCACTGTTACTACCATATTACAAATTTATGGGCCAATAAAGCTTCATTTAACTGAGAGAGTGAATGAGAGAGAAATAAGAGACAGTGAACAAATGACAGGGAAAGAAGCCAAAGGTGAAAGAGAGAGAGAAAGAGAAAAAACAGTGAAAACTGAAAAATTACTCTTGAACTTGTGTGTGAAACAGAGATGGAAAGCAGTCTTTCTTTAACACACGCACGCACGCACGCACGCACAGTGAAGACTGTATTTGTGTGTGTGTGTCCTGATTGAGGGTGTCTGACTCAATGCCAAATGTCTTTCTCACCACAGCCTCAAAAGGAAAGTGTTCCACACAAGCCTAATGGAAACCACTCTTCCTGCATTTCCCTTCAGAAAACCTCTCCCTCACACCCTCTCTCTCTAACTTATTTCAGTCTATCTCTGTCATACACAGCAACAAACACACATACACACACAAATACAGTGTTTGGAGCTTTCTAAAAACAGCTGCAGTGTTCCTATTTTGGCTTAATAGGTCAAGACTGCTTAACCCTTCCCTTCCCTAACACACACAAGTTGGGTTTCCATGTTTAATGGGGACTTTCCATAGACGTAATGATTTTTATACTTTACAAACGTTATATTCTATCCAATAACTCTAAACCTACCCTAAACCTAACCCTCACAGAAAATTTTCTGCATTTTTACATTTTCAAAAAACATAAATTAGTATGATTTATCAGCTGTTTTCCTCATGGGGAACAACAAATTGACATTTTGTCCCCAGAAAGTGATAAATACATGCTCACACACACACACACACGCACACACACGCACACACACGCACACACACTCTAGAGGCTATAAATTAGTGAGGATCTGTTTTACTGTACATGTTTTTCATACTAAGCTAATGATATTTGCTATACTTTACCCTTGGCCCTACCCCTAAACCTAAAGTAAATTTAAAGCAAATCAAGATTTAGCCAATTGATGAACCTGTGAAAAAGTTGGTGTACAGCAGTAGTATTTTAATATAAGGCCTCACAAGTATGGCAAAACAAGTGCGGACACACACACGCATGCACGCACACACACACACACACACACACACATGCACAAACACACGCGCACAGAATCATGCAAACACACTCCTCTGGCCTTTTAACATGTGCCAAGTAAAAACACAGCTTTGAGTTGTCAAGGAAACAGCAATAAAACACACGGTCCTCAGTCCATACTCCATTCTCCCTGATAGATCTCTCTCTCTCACTCTCTTTCTCTCCATCTTTATCTCTTTCTGTCTCTGTCTCAATTTCACTCACAGGCTGCTCAGTAATTCACTCACGTCACAGAGCTTAACACTCAGAACTGTTAGTAATAAAGCAGTGGAGAGAAACAGTACTTTTTGTGATATCCACACACTTTTACTCTAATGAAACTTTTGAAAAATTATACATTTTAATGCTTGTATTACAGACCCATGTACATACTGTATATACACTTATTTCAACATGAATAGCTTGTGTGGTAGCTCATCTTACAGGGCGTTCGACTTCAAATCGGAGGACTGTGGTTCAAAACCAACCATAAACTCAAGTTGATGTGTGACATGACAGAGTCATTGAAGTGGCACGAAATGATGTGGTTGGTTAAGAAAATGTTATTTTTCATTTTGCTTCAGCATTTTAAAACACTAATGGTTAGGTTTAGGCACTGATAAGGTAAGGATGTATTTTTTATCTTCTCATTTATATTTTAAAACACTATTGGTTAGGTTCAAGCAAAATCTTTACTCTAGGGTGGTATGCTTTAAAAACATCCATCTAAAATTCACATTAAAACCGCATCTGAATACGACATTTTACTTGCTTTTCCTGCCCCCAACTGGACATTTAATTGGAAAACTGCAGCCAAACGTGTTATACAGCACGTACATTTTGAATTGCAAAAATGTTGTCATGCTCACATAAATTTCATGAAATCAGGCTGACTACACATGAGTGTTGTAAAGAATAGATAAGAACAGAATACATTAGAATGTGGGATCAGAGAAGAGTAGAACAGAAGAGTAGTAGAACAGATTTCTCAATAACTTAAATATATTGTATTTTAAATGGTAGATAGCAGTTTCTTCAGATTTCTGTTTAGTCGTTACAAAGTTTTGTAATTTATTTGCACATGAAGAAATTGTTAATATATTGCGATGAAGGAAATAACAGTACACACAGTAGTCCAGCAACCATGGATGGCATGTGCGCATTAGCAGTCGCATTCACTCAAATAAATATCAACTTAAACCATACATACAGTGCATAGCGAATAAGTTTTACTTACAGCACACGTGAAGTGCTTTTACCTTGATCTACATCTGAAAAAGTAGGCAGCTAATTTACTTCCTTGCTGCCTCATCATTTAATGGCTTAACTGACAGCTGTTTTAAATGAATGTTACTCTTATAGAAAATGGCCGCCAAATAGTTTGAAAAACACCTTTTTTTCATCCAACATCTGTATACAGATGCAGCCTTGAAGTTGTTGATCCAGCGTGAGCAACCTTCTGACAGTTTAAACAGCCTAGAACACTGTAAAACAGATCAAGGTCATGGGCAAGGAAGAGGCGAGAAACCGGCTTGACATATAAAGGTTTAATGTAAAACTCAAAAGACAAACACATAAGACGACGGACATGTCCGTGAACGATCTCTCTCTCTCTTGCATCGCCATCTGCAATTGGCCTTTATCCCTCTTGCCGGCCTCCCGTGTGGTCTGCCGGCGGGTCGTCCCCATCAACCTGGACGAGGGAGGGGGCAAGGGGAGGGAAACAACAACAACAACAACAACAACAACAATTAAAAATGGGGGGGAGGGTTCCTGCACTGGGCAGTACCTCCCCTCCCACACACACCAGAATTTAAAAAAGAGGGAAAAGGCCAACGCAGAGCGGCAGCGAGAGAGAGAGGAGAGAGAGATTAATAATAAAAAAAAAAAAAAAAAAACTTACTCGCCGGTTCTCTGATACGCCGTAGCTCGTTCCTCAGCCACTCCTCCACCCTCTACCGATGGCAGCCGCGCCTCTCCAGGCGGATCCGAGGCAGTCCTCAGCCCCTGGCGGACAGAGCACCCCGCCGCGTTCTCGGGGAGCCGAAGGGGACTCCCCCGCCCCTGGCAGCGGTTCTCCCGCTCCAGGCGGTCGGTCGCGATCCCCTCCCCTCTCGCGGACGGCGGTCTTCCCTCGACCCCTCCGTGTTTCAGCGGCTGGTAGGGGCATCCTCCGCCCCTGGCAGCGGCCCTGACCGCTCCAGGCGGTCGGCTATAGGAGCCCCTTCTCACCTTGCGGTCGGCGGCCATTCCTCTGCGTCCAGCCGGCTGGGCTCCTCGTTCCCCGGCAGATGGCCGCGGCTGCTTCTTTGGGGTAGTGGCGAGAACTCCGCTACGGCGTATCCCTCTTCCTTCCCGGGTTTCAGCACCAATGTAAAATAGATCAAGGTCACGGGCAAGGAAGAGGCGAGAAACCGGCTTGACATATAACTTAAAGGTTTAATGTAAAACTCAAAAGACAAACACATAAGACGACGGACATGTCCGTGAACGATCTCGCTCTCTCTTGCATCGCCGTCCGCGAGTGGCCTTTATCCCTGTTGACGGCTTAATTAGCCTAATACGGGACTGGGCATGCGTAATCGTGCCCCGGTCCCGCCCTCCACCGTGCCACAATCACCTACTTGGATTGACATGGAGTGACCGCCATGATTTGAAGTTTTTAATTCTTGCTTATGGAATACATGCTTCAGAGGAAGATATTAGATGAGCGCTCGATGGGAAGAAAATGCTGGATTTTCGTGAGGTTTGTGAATTACATCTGTTTAAATTAGATATCTGCATATTTGCAAAAGGTATCTAATAGAAGTTTTATTGATATTTGCCTTTTTATCATTAGACAAGACAGTTAAAAGTTACAGGGAACTGTTGAGGAGATAGAGGGAGAATGAAACAGGCGAGCACTTTTAACATTATGAGCTCAAAAGTGTCTGTCGTGGCTATGATATGCTGACCATTTAAATGATATTGTGTTGCACACTGGTCTATTATTTTAGTAACACAATGGCACAGAACAAGTAACGAACTGTGACTGATCGTTTACATGTCTCAGTTGCTTCACATGCAAGCAGACGATTCTCGGCACCCTCAAGAAATAAATCAGCCAAATGGGAAAATGTATCAGCCGATAATTAAAAAAATCAGAATATCAGCAAATTTATCGGCCGATATATCGTTCGACCACTAAATAGAACAAAATAGAATGTAGAGTCAGAGAATAGTAGAGTGGAACATAATAGAAGACAAGAGTAGAGAAGAATAGAATAGGATAGAAAAGATTAGAATTGAATAGCTCAGTAAAGAAAAATAAACAGAATCTGGGATCAGAGTAGAATAGAAAAGAGCATAATGTGGGATCAGAGTAGAGCAGAAGAGCACAGTTGAGTATAAAAGTGAACATAGTAGTGTGCACTACAGTAGAGTGCAGTGAAGAGTAAAATACAACTGAACAGAATAGAATGTGGGATTAGAGATGAATAGAGTAGTGATATGGGAACATGTTTTTGAAGCTGTTCCTCACAGATTTGACAAAACTACAGCATTCACAACACATCAGTGTCATGTGCCAATGCTTTACCCAGACACACAGTTTCTCTCTGTCTCTATTCATTTCCCTGCCTCTGCCCTGAGTTTTTTAAAACCCTATACATAAAAGTGAGGGGTCTCTCTTTTATCATCCATCTACAGGCATCAGAGACTGGGAGTGATGGAATGATGTAACGGTGTGTGTTTCTCCACAGCTCTTAGTAAATGTAAACAGTTTCATGCAGAGGTCTTAAGTCCTGTTTGTCCCTGTGTATTCTACTGCATTAAATGACATGATTGCTCCATATGATTATGATAAACAAACACAGCCTGCAGGAGTAGGTAAAGTGTGTGGCGCATTTGTCTACAGCGAATGACACAAACATACACTAATAGTCTGCTAAACCAACTCTGCTCATAAAGGCACACTCTACCTAATACACATTTAGCACACTACACAACTATCAAACACACTCATACTTAACTGAACCCTCTTTTTAATAATGTACATTCTAATACATAACGCAATGCAGTTCATTAATGCAATACATTTAAACAATTTAGGGTTTTCTGGGGGAACTGAATCAATGACCATGGTGTTGCTAACACCATGCACAACCAGTTGAGCTACAGGAACCTACTCTAAACGAATACAAGGAGATTATTTATTTACACAGCATTTACCACACATATGTACATGTCTTTAAATATTATTCTACTGCTCATAACACAGTCCACACACCCTGCAAAAATGATCTTCTAATGATATATCCTAGAGAATATCCTCTTCAGATTGCCAGATGACAAGTCCCCCACATTGAATTTCAATACACTTGTCTGGAGTTTATTTAGTTATAGAAATCCATATTCCAATGTTTACATAATAATGTTGACATCCTAATGTTATCTTACAGTGATTCTCCTGGAAAGCTATAACACACAATGAAATCATTCAACTGAAGTATTTCTGGGAATATAAATAATTATTCATCAAGCTTTATCACGTTTTTTCACTGTCATGGGGTGCAAAGGCTATTTACCTACATTTCTGTTAAGTTCAAAACAGCGTGTCTTGGACATACATCCCTAAGGCTCTCTCACAAACACTGCTAACATGTAGACTAATTAAGCTGTTAATGACTGATAAATGTCAACATACATCACACTTTAAGAGGAGCTCTATGATAGCGAAAGCAGTGACACAAATAACATCTGCAACAAAACCCGCCCAAAAAACACCTAGAGCGAGTGAGCGAGCGAGAGAGAGAGAGAGAGCGAGAGAGAGAGAGAGAGAGAGAGAGAGAGGCTGAGCATGGAGGTTTTTTGGTGGAGTGAATTTCACCCCTCGATAATTATTTCAACATGATGTGGAAAGTAGGAGATGATAAAAGGCTAAACAGATAACAATATTATCTCACACATACAGAAATGTTGCTTCAAATCATAAAGCAATACAGTTTGCAGCATTTGATATGTTTAGTCAGTGTTACGTTATTGATTTTCAAGGAATAGTTCACCCAAAAATTATAACTCTCATAATTTATTCACCTTGTGCTGTCACAAACTCATATGATTACTTTCCTCTGCGGAACACAAATGAAGATTTTTTGATGGAGATATGATGTGAATTCAATGCTTTAAATACTTTAAAAGTTAATTGGGTCCAACACTTTCAAGGAAAAGTTTCATTTAATTTACACAATACTTTAATTTATATATATATATATATATATATATATATATATATACTTTAAATGTGCTTTTTGAGTAAATGATGAGAGAATTATAATTTTTGGGTGAACTATTAATTTCAGGTCTAAGCTGGCTTCATTCAAAATACAGTGAACTTTCCAGTCCTAACAGGTCATACACAGAAGTGCACAGATCATCCAACAGTCGAGATAACAGACTTTATGTTCAACTCCTAGAATGCTACTAACCCAAAGAAACATTAACCTGGCAATAATCTGAAATTAACCTTTGAAACGTTTTCCTTTTCTAAACTTGTGGTGGCTTGTAATTTTAATCTCACTGTAAAATACTATACATCAATCATACACAGTTACACATATACACATTCAAAACACCCACACAGACAGGAATTCGAGTAATAGTCCCTTATGCACACACCTCAAATGGCTGAAGTTCCTCCTTTTCCGTGTAAAACTCCAACTGTCTGTCAGAAATGAACTCCACCACTGAAACGCCTCCCACACATGACTGACCAATAAGAGGCTGGAATCTCTGTAAGACAACAATGGCAAAAGTGTAAGCAAACAATGACTCCTATATTTAATAGATGTTAATACAAAGTTCAAACGTTAATACATTTTTGTTGTATGTATCACTGATCGTTATTACAATAGTCCTCTTGGACTTAAACGGATAGTTCGCCCAAAAATGAAAATTCTCTCATGATTTACTCACCCTCCAGGCATCCCAGTTGTGTGTGACTTACTTTCTTCTGCTGAACACAAATGAAGATTGTTTTAGAAGATATTTCAGCGGTTTAGGTCCGTACAATGCAAGAAAACAAAAATACAACATTTTCAAGCTCCAAAGTCTATATAAATATACGACTCCAGTGGTTAAATCCATGTGTTCGGACATTATATGACAGAGTCCTTTTTTGTCATAAATTCTCCTTCCTGCTCATTAGGGGGCAATATGCATGTAAATCAATAAAAAAAGAAGTAGGAGAAAGTGAAAGTAAAGAAAAAAGGACTTAAAAATTGATCTGTTTCTCACTCACACCTATCAAATCACTTCTGAAGACAAGGATTTAACCACCAGAGTCTTCTGGAGTACTTCTATGCTACCCTAATGTGCATTTTGGAGCTTCAAAATTTTGACACCCATTCACTTCCATTGTATGAACCTAAATATCTTTATTTGTGTTCAGCAGATGAAAGAAAGTCATACATATTTGGGATGGTGAATTTTCATTTTTGGGTTGAACTATCCCTTTAAATACTGACACCTTGAAATTGTAGAAATACCACTTTTTGCTGCTTATTTGATCAATGTTGAATCACCGGGGTCCTGAGAGAAAGTTGGTAGTATAGAGCACAACATGGTCTGCCCACTTTTTCAGCCGTCTTGGTTTCGGAAGTATTTTTATGGTATGGTTTCCATAATTTTTTTAAAAAGGGAAGAGTTATTTTAAACACATTAAAGATGCTATTTAATAAGATATTTTTAAAAAAAATGTAAATAAATAAAGTGGACTGATGGCTTCAGCAGTAGCATATAATCGATCAAGAACCTCAGGCCTGTTTTTAAAGGTTTATAAGTTATCATTAATAATCAATTCCCTATGTAAAAATTAGTGGGATTTTTACTGCCGAAACCAGATTGTTGCGCTCTATTCGACTGGTCATGTGATCTCAACAATGCACCCTTATGTAGAATAAAACAGCTTTTTTGTAAGTCACTAAGATGACTGGAGTCTTCATTTCAGGTGAGTGTACAACATTTTAAACATCATTTGTCAAAAGTACCACTATCCATTTCTTAAAATCTTAGTTGTACTGTTGTGTTCTGTATGTGTATAATGCATGTGGCACATACAAAGACATTTAACTGCTTATTACAGCACTTTACATTGTAGGATTTTCCATTGTGCATGTACAGAATGCATATACAGTATATCTGTGCAAAGTCTCATGAGATCTTGTTCATTCAAATTATCATTGATCAAGTCCCATTCATAATGCATGGTTTCTATTTATTTAAATACTAGGCCAGCACACTCAAACTTTCCATGTCTTGCTGCATGGGGTGTGTGTGTAAATGTGTGTGCTCATGTGTGAGTGGATGTGCATTATGCAACACAACAGTTGTAATCTCTCTAAGGTATCCAGAAGTGAAACTTAATCTAAATGAGGCCACAGTGTTATGGGATGTGCATACATGTATGTGTGCATGGGCATACTGCATTTGATGACTTGTGAGGAGCCAACCTTTATTCAGCAAGCAGTGTAGTAGTGTGTGTTAGTCTGACTATTCATGTGTGTGACTCCATAAACCATGAGCTGGAGGGTAAGGGGACAAACAGAACGCATGTTAGCTATTTTTAGACACTCCACTGTGTGCACTCTGTCGCTCTCTCTCTTTCTCTCTCTCTCTTATTCTCACACACTGAAACGCAACACACACCGCACTAGGGATGGGCCTCTACGAGTACTCGAGTGGCAATGACATGTACATAACTGTATATATAATAACATGTCTGACAAATGTCTTTGGCTGCTGAATTGTGTCTTGTTGTTACAGTGTATTGTCTATTCATTATTATAGGCTGTTATAAAATATTCTGTTACAAAATGCACAAAATATTGCATAATCAAAATATAATACTTAAAATCGTATTTTGTCATGTGATCATTCACTGCCCAACTCAATAAAAAATATATGTACACCGCGCATCTGTCTATTCTTCATTCAGGTTACCATAGTAGTATTAATAAGCCCGCACCAGTTTTTTTAGTGACTGTCTGAACCGTCTATTTTCAAATCACTTTCAGTTTTGAAGACGCAACATTCTGTTCCATTCAGCTGTGATCTGTCTAGCTGTTTGAAACACTCACCTGCTGTATATGCACTGCTTCAGCATGTTGAGTTTGTGTCCAAGTGTTCACTCCTGTGGGAAAGCCGTAATTGTCACATTCCCTTTTGTCTTTTGTTGTTGCGCTTTTATGTTGAAGTTTAGTTTAGTTCCTGTTTCCTGTTAGGTTTTTGTAGTCCTTTGTAGTTTCATTTTATGATTGGTTTTCCCCTGATTGGTTCTCATTCCCTAATTGTTTCCCCAGGTGTTCCTTGTTTTCCCTTGTGTATTTAAGCCTTCGTTTTCTACAGTTTATTTGTCAGTTCTTGCATGTTTTGTTATGCTCTGTGCTAGGTTCCCTGTTATTTCTTTATTCTGAGTTTTTTTGTTCTTTTTTTAATAAAGCTGCACTTAGATCCTCATTCTTTGCCTGCTTGTCACAGAAGAACTGACCCAAGATGGATCTAGCAGCGGTCTTCATAGCGAACCGAGCGAACCTCCCTATAATTGAATACTCATGTCTGCTCAGCACCATTGCCAGATGCACTGGATTTACTGATGGTCACTTGAAGTCCATTTACCAGATCGGCCTCCTTGCCCATGAATTTATGGAATTGCCGGAGACCAGTGATTACACGTGGGAGGAGTATGTGGATTTCATTTTAGAGATGTTCACTTCTGAGAGTACTCTTAAAGAGCCCACACCTGCCACGGCCAACGAGCCAACGCCTGCCACTGCCAACGAGACAACGCCCATGCCTGCCACGTCCAATGCCCACGCCTGCCACGGCCAACGCCTGCCACGGCCAACGAGCCCATGCCTGTCACATTGCCTGCATGCGTTGCCAGCCTCGTCCATCCCAGAGCCTGCGTTGCCAGCTTCGTCTATCTGGAGGAGGAGGAGAAGAATAAAGGCTTCTGTTTCCCAGTCTCTGCCCTCCACGGCTCCGCCTCCGAGCCTTCCACGGCTCTGCCTCCCGAGCCTTCCACCACTCTACCCCCGGAGTCCTCCATGGCTCCCCCTTCCATGGCTCCGCCCCCCCCTGAGTCCTCCATGGCTCCGCCCCCCCGAGTCCTCCATGGCTCCACCTTCCATGGCTCCGCAGCCCGAGTCTACTCCACGCCACGCCGCAGCCAAGCCTCAATCTGCTTCATGTCACGGCTCAACCGAACCACAGTCTGTTCCTGACCCTGTCCTGTGGCCGCCTCCCAGGCCCCCTGACCCAGTGCCCGTCCTGTGGCCGCCTCCCAGGCCCCCTGACCCAGTGCCCATCCTGTGGCCGCCTCCCAAGCCCCCTGACCCGGTCCCCGTCCTGTGGCCGCCTCCCAGGCCCCCTGACCCGGTCCCCGTCCTGTGGCCGCCTCCCAGGCCCCCTGACCCAGTCCCCGTCCTGTGGCCGCCTCCCAGGCCCCCTGACCCGGTCCCCGTCCTATGGCCGCTTCCTAGGCCTCCTGATCCACTCCCTATCCACCTCCCATGACTCTTGATCCTGGCCATCTGCTTGGTCAGCTCTGGTCTCCTTGGTTTCCAGTCCATCCGCCTGATCTGCTCCCTAACCTTGCCATATTCCACTACTCTCCCTGCCCCTTGTGCCCCCTTGGACTGCCTGTTTGCTCCTTGTGCCCCCCCGAGCCTCATGTTTTCCACTTCACTCCGTGGGCGATTTTGTTTTTTGGAGCGTCTGCAATCCGCTACTTCACATTCCCTGTTGTCTTTTGTTTTTGTGCTTTTATGTTGAAGTTTAGTTTAGTTACTGTTTCCTGTTAGGTTTTTGTAGTCCTTTTGTAGTTTCATTTTATGAGTGGTTTTCCCCTGATTGGTTCTCATTCCCTAATTGTTTCCCCAGGTGTTCCTTTTTTTTCCTTGTGTATTTAAGCCTTTGTTTTCTCCAGTTTATTTGTCAGTTCTTGCATGTTTTGTTATGCTCTGTGCTAGGCTCCCTGTTATTTATTCCGAGTTTTTTGTTCTTTTTAATAAAGCAGCACTTAGATCCTCATTCGTTGCCTGATTCGTCACAGTAATGCTCTGTATTGTTGTTGCTGTGATGATTTATGAAGTGTTCCATTCAACGCGGAGAGTCAGAATTTCCATCTTTCAACTGGGGAAAGTGTTTTTTTTTTTTTTTTTTCTTCTCCCCAATTTGGAATGCCCAATTCCCAATGTGCTCTATGTCCTCATGGTGGTATAGTGACTCGACTCAATCTGGGTGGCGGAGGATGAATCTCAGTTGCCTCCTTGTCTGAAACCGTAAATCCGTGCATCTTATCATGTGGCTTGTTGAGCGCATTACCGTGGATATATAGCGCGTGAGGAGGCTTCACGCTATTCTCCGCTACATCCACGCACTCTAACGAGGAGGTTACCACATGTGACTCTACCCTCCCTAGCAACTGGGCCAATTTGGTTGCTTAGGAGACCTGGCTGGAGTCACTCAGCACCCTGGATTCAAACTTGCGACTCCAGGGGTGGTTGTCAGTGTTAATACTCGCTGAGCTACCCAGGCCCCCCAACTAGGGAAAGTTTAATGGAATAACACTTTGTCACTTTATGCTATGAGACGTATCTGACAATAAATACACACCTCAAAATCACAACGTAATCAATCTCTCTTCGATACGTGTGTGTTTAGTTGTCAGGTAATTGTCACTGAATTTCGAATTAAGTGAAAAGTCACATCATGCTTCATCACCATCAAAATCATTATCATCCCTACACCGCACACAGTTGCACACATTTACCGCAGTGGTTTTGAGACTCAGTTCTGTCAGTGAGGCAGACAAAAGGTAAACAGCCAGGACAAATACATTCTTCTGCAAAAACAAAATATCCACTTCACAACCAAATTTGTGCAGAATAAACACATTTAATACACACACGCACATTAAAGGGTAAATGCACAATAAATGACGAGCCGTTTGTATTTTGTACTGTTAAAAACTTTTGTGCACTCTTGCATTTTAAAAAACTTTTAAGAATAACTGTTATTCCATGACGCTGACTCACAAATCTAAGTGCTTTGATCACTCAAAGTAAAGAATGATACTTGTGATGCCAATTAACTGCATCGCATCAGACTGCGTTTGTTGCAAACACGCCTCTCCATAAATCTACACAAATGCATTTCAACTGAGTCAGTTATTGATGAAGAGCTTTTTGCCCTTTCTGATTTTTTAATTCAACATTAAATTCAAACCAGGAAGAAGAAAACAGCGCAAAAATCGTTACATTTACCACTTTCCCCTTTGAATAAAAAAGAATGCTTGCTATCATTGGCTGGGTTTCCGTTCAAAATGTTTCGCATTTATGTTATGAACATTTCTGAATAAACAACTTGAGTGAGCCCTCCTTGTCATGATGAGCCCGTTGCTTCAGGTAGAGTTATTTGTGGTGTTGGACATCGTTTTGTTAAATGTTGCTAGAAGACAAAGAAGAATGAGTGTAATATCTCATATAATGAGGGCTGAAATGGATGCTATGCCCATACACCAGCACCTCCGTATATGTACCTACAAGCACCCGCGCTCAAAACAACTATATGGGAGTTCAAACTTCCGAATGCCAAGAGCTATGTAGGAAGAATTGTGTGCCAAGGTCTAACATTTTGTTGGGCCAATCACATCAAGCTATCGTACACCCATTCCAACCGATGGGCATAATGCCATTGCGCTTTACATGCACAAATGGTCAAAATGCGTCATCAATATGCAAATAAACTGTTCCCATCACCTTAATGCGGAGTTTAACTAATGCGAAACTCTAGAAAATCCACCTCCTCCTAGCGCATTACATTTCTATGCAAATTATGAGAGATTATTCGCATATCAAGCGTTTCCATTCAGGATTCTTATGCTCATTTTAAAAAATGGTTGGATGGAAACCCAGTGATTGTATTTGCCTACATTATTTGCAGCATGTACAAATCTGTTAATAATTAGGCAAAAAAATATGTTTAGTGCTTCATGACCATTTAAGATCAGTTTCACTTAAACAATGTTGCAACAATACAGAATATTTTCTGCAAATTCCGATATGTTCCTCATAGAAAGCTATGGAATGACTTCATTTTGAAAGCAGAATATAAATAACCATCCACTTTCATGGCACATAAAAGAGCCGGTGGGACTTTCTGTAAAAGTGTTCCTTTTGCGTTCTATGGAAGAAAGAAAATAATTTGGGTTTGCATTAACATGAAGGAGACTACATGATAACTGTTTTTATGTTCATTTTTATGGGGGAACTATTCCTTTAATAAACATACCCAAATAAAATGTTGTATATAATTGAATTCAAGGTGAAAATTAATGGATTTTATACATTGTGTCCATACAAGAATGAACTGGTGTCTGAAGTGTGACAGCACAGGCTGCAGCTACCCATAAAACGAAGTCCAATCTCTGTCTAATCATAAACACAACAAGATTGACTCCAGCTTCAGTGAATACACACACACACATGCAGTTCAATAACTTTAAATAAACACACATCACATCCAACACTAGATCAAAATCTGAATCACAAATGCACATGTAATCAAACTCTGCGTCTTTTACAATGTTCACATGTATACATACACACACACACACACACACACACACACACACACACACACACACACACACACACACACATTTTCCCCTATCCCTCTGTCCTTCTTTCTCTGTCTGTCTCTCACTCTTTCCAATACAATTTAGGTCACACACCTGCTGAAGCATGACCATACGCCCTCACTCTTGGCAGAGCACACTGTGTTGCCATGGTTTTAATGTGTGTGTGTGTGTGCAACATTAAGACTTCATTAAGCTTTTAAAGCTGCTTGAGTCTGTCTCTACACATGCTTTGAGGGACCCAGTGTGTTTTGTGTGTTTGTAAGGGAATGCATGTGTGACTCTATTCACATTTAAGAATATGAAGGAGGAAGAGAAAGCTGTGTCTGTGTGTATTTATGTAATTAGAAATATACACAAACAGAGGGGTACTCAAACACAAGCAGAAGTGACTGCTGATTGAAAAAGCAGCAATAGACAGTTAAGACTGTCATACATATCAATCCACATCCACATGACAGAGAATGAGAGACAGAGAGAGAAAGAGAGACATGCAGGGGGGAATAACAGCAGTGTTAATCACTGGCCCTTGGGCTATGGCATACTGACACATGTCTCACCACAGTAGGGGCTCTTTAACCCACGTCAGATCAATTCCCCAAATTATCCACAGGATGTCGACATGTTGTTTCTGAGAGTTACGGCACCCTAGGTTCAGTCACATTTTGCAGATTCACCGACAAGCACCATCTCTTATAAGACAACATTTTTACTTTCCCCTGTGATGCAACCGGAAGTGCAATGTGTCAGAAGTGTGGGAGGCCTAGGTTCAGATCCTGTTTTTAAACCAGGAAGTAATCGTGCTCGCATAATCAGTGACAAGAGGGATTCGGAGGTTGCATTTTACCCACTTATATTACATTTTTACTCAACTGATGTATGGTTATGTTTAGGTTTGGGGTTTGGGTTGGGGATACAGTTTATAAAACATGAATTCCTCTTCACTGTATAACTGCCTGTACAGCTGAAAATAACTCGCTTCAAAACTCGCTTTTGGTACCCCTCTACATTACACCAGCAAAATGGAGCTCACACTTGCCCATACGCCCAACAACACTTACCGTTTAGGCCACTGGGGGCAGAATCGATTTTCGTAAGCATAGACCAATTTTACCTAAAGAAAAGTCAACCTACTGTTTCCGATTTCACTGTAAGATCCTTCTGCAATTGCAGCTCTTTCCTTCAGTTAACAATATACTGTATCTTTTCATTCTAATGTAGAATGACAGCAGTGTTCAGCCCAAGGAAAGAAAACCTTGACAGCAATGAGATTAAATCATTAAATCAATCTCATGCTTTACTCCTGAGATTTGGCAAGATACCAAAATTTGCAATCAAAAATCAAGAGATTTTTTGAGCCTGTGAAAAATTATATTACGTGGTTCCTTACATGTATTTGACATTTTCAATGTGATATGAAAGAAATTCAATCGCTAAAGCAACCAGGTCATTTTGTGGTACTTCTATGACAGTTTCGGCACTTGTATCGACTCACTTGCTCTTCAGGACTCCAGTTTTGTGCATCGCAAGTGGAACGCTTTTTCAGTTGAGCTACCGCACAATTTGATCATGGTCAAACAAGCTTGTTAATACATTTTATAATGTAATGCCAACAGTAACATGTATCACCTTAGAAGTCATACACTATGGTGTTTGGATTTCATAGGACAGTATTGTTGGAGGAACAGGGTAAAAAGTTTATGTTAATAAACTGATAATCTGCCATTTTACCAGTGATTTGTGTGAAAGGGAATAAAAATTGTAGATAATCTTGTGTTCATTTAACCAGGAAACTGCTGCAATACGTACAACGAGCCAAAACTAATTTAGCAAAAATGTAGGAATAGTAACGTGATTTTATGAGACCAGGTTGAAATTATTCGAGTTATACCATGATTTTATAGCTCTAATGTTTACTCTCACAATTGATTTATTTGTGTCTGTTTTTAACAATTTTTGGAGAAAAACCTATGAGCAAAAACATTTTCCTCTGGGGTTGTCTCAGTCTTCAAGTGCTCCTAAATGTTTCACAGTAAGGAAGAGAGTATGTCTGAGTTGTCCTGCTCCGTTCTCTGCTTCCCTCTGGGTAAACGTGACCTTTCTTGTCTGTTTTTTCCCCCTTGGCGAGAGTGCAGTTCTGAATGAAGAACTGTCACTGCTTGGAATTTCTGATGAAGAAATGTTCACTCAATACATTCTTTTTAGTACCCGCCAGGCTGCATTCGAATGGTTCTGATTTTAGTGTGTATATCTCCACAAATTCAAGCTGCCTTTCAAATATTTGAAGGGAAACATTTGATTGAAGACTTCATTTGTCCAAGAGCTATATGTAGTAAAGATAAGCAGCAATCTCTCTAAACCCTCAGAAACCCAGCATAGCAGAATTGCATTGTTTGTTTAAAGCAAATGAATGATACCTATTATGATACTCAACAGTAGCTAACACTTTGAACTGTATAACAATCATTTTGTTGAGAAAAAGCTGGTCATGGGATAATCTGTTGAGATTTTGAAATCATATTTAAATCTCTGACATTTGATTAGACTTCGGACGATTAAGATCTGATATTTTTTTCGAGGATGTGACTATGAGCTGAGCGCTCCCATCCAGTGCTGCTATTAAACGAATTTAAAAAAACACAACTCCGTCTGGCTATGACTCACGGTTCACAGTTGTGAAATGATATAGCCTCAGTTTGTTTTGGAATTAGCTTTAATGAGGCCTTGGTGCTTATTGTGACAGCACAGGTTTCAATCTTTACCTAAAAACAAGAAAAGACAGATAAGCAAGCACCAAAAACACATTAAGAGAATTGTCTTAAATGTATGACAAAACATGTATGTCGAAAAAAACGACATTAAATGAAGTTTAGTCCTCAGAGATCTTAAAGAGTACACAAAGAAAAGTAAAGGATGGAGAAGTTATTCTCTTAAGCTTTTCTCTCTCTCTCTCTCTCTCTCTCTCTCTCTCTCTCTCTCTCTCTCTCTCTCTCTCACACTCTCTCTGTCTCACTCTCTCTCTCTCTCTCTCTCTCTCTCTCTCCATTTGTGTGAGTGTGTGTGTCAGAACTCTCTTTGTTTAGGCTCACCAAGTGGCTGTCACACAGCCAACAGCCAGACAGTGCCTCAGTGTGTGTTTCAGCCTGTGTGTGAGAGAGCGCAAGTAACAGAAAGACTAGGAAAGAGTGAAACAGATCTTGAGTGTGTGAGTGTCTGTGCGGCGGGTAAATTTATGTCAAACTGAGTGAGTATTATTGAATGCACTTCCACAGAAACAACCCATGTATTTTATGTCCACATAAAATACAAATCTGCCAGCCATAAATAGAAAATGTTAACATGTATGTATTTATTATCCAAAACCTGTCCACTCTCAAAGGACAGGACAGGATGCCCACATGAGAGGAAAGCAGAAAATATTAGTACCATATTTATCCTCTGATCTGAATCTCATCAGATTCATTTCTGCTCAACAATTCAGAATGAATTCAGTTTTTGCTGAAGATCTGAAACCTCAACGTCTGAGATTAAATGTCTCTTCTGTGGCATTTTCCAAGCAACTGTTATTTATTAAAATGAGATTTGGGAAAAATGAGCATGTAAGGGTGACATTATGCATGTACTGTATGTGTGCTTGTTTCCTCCCGCACACTCGCCCTGAGTGTAAGCGATCAAAACACAAACAAACACAGCAAACTAGCACATCAGTCTGCGTGTGTGTGTGTGTGTGTGTGTGTATGTGTGGTCCTGCCTCTTCTTAAATTATGACATCATTTCTGCTGACTGCTCACACACAAACACACACACTTATAATCTCTTAACCTGAATCAATTTAACTGCCTGCTATTAACACAGACTATGTAGAATGAACTGATCCATCACTGAGAGAGAGAGAGAGAGAGCGAGAGAGAGAGCGAGAGAGAGAGAGAGAGAGAGAGAGAGAGAGCGAGAGAGAGAGAGAGAGAGAGAGAGAGAGAGAGAGAGAGAGAGAGAGAGAGCGTGTCTGGTGGTAGATGTCGACATGTGGTTAGGCTGTTACAGGCAAAGTGCCAAGAACAGGCAAGGGGGCTGGAGTCTCACTCTCTCTCACACACACACACACACACACACACACACACACACACACACACACACACACACAAACAAGTGCATAAAAATAGAGTCCTGCCGAGGTCTCAGTCTCACACATACACGTTAAAGGCAAGTACAAATCACACACACACAAACAAGGATAAGATGAAACAAAGTAAATAATTTCCTTTCTAATGAACGACTAGTACGATTCATCACACTGTTTATACATGTGTGTGTGTGTGTCAACAACAATCATAGAATGAGAAACCAACTCCATCGAGAGAGGGAGAAACCTCAAACACCCAAAAAATTAATTTCTGATGATACACATAACTGCACACACACACACACACACACACACACACACACGGTTGACCTGTTATTCTGTGGGGTCATGGAGTAATATAAGCTGGAGCTGGTACATAAATATGACTTTGAGAGTAAAGTCCAAGGTAACTTGACACAGCTCTACAGCTGCGTACAAACACGCGACACACACACATATACACATAAATTGTCTATTTGAACTTCCTTCAAACAGATTAAGTGCAGCAAGAGACAGATCGCTCTGTTGTGTGCTATGTGAGGAAGGTAGAGAGTGAATAAAATGAAATAAAATGAAATGACAAATGAAAGGAAAGTGACTGCTTTCCTTCTGTAGCGCATCAGTCTCTCTCTCTCTCTCTCTCTCTCTCTCTCTCTCTCTCAAGACTGATGTCATTCTCTCACGTGAAACGCATGCTAAATGTCCGATCCATGAAATCACAGCTACACAAATGCAAATGCATAAATTGTGTGCTCTCTAGGTAATACTGTCTAGGTGAGGTTGTCTTTGATGCTTATGACAGCAGGTGGCTTTATTTGTGCGCCAGCATTCAGATTACAGATTGACACTTGCACCTGTGCTTACGAACACTTGTCTTTATTAACTCTATAGTATTATATAATATTATATCTTTATTATTATGATTTTCCTTTGAATAAAGTTTGAAATACTGTTAACAAAATTCTAATGCTCGAAACGTTTTCTCAATCCACCCAGACCATTTATGAAAACTACGCTGCCAAAATTCTCATTTTAGCCTCATCTTTGACCGGCAACCTGCGCATCTTATCACGTGGCTCGTTGAGCATGTTATCACGGAGACATAGCGCATGTGGAGGCTTCACGCCATCCACCGAGCGCGAACCACATTATAGCGACCACGAGGAGGTTACCCCATGTTACTCTACCCTCCCTAGCAACTGGGCCAATTTGGTTGCTTAGGAGACCTGGCTGGAGTCACTAAGCACACCCTGGGATTCGAACTTGCGAACTCCAGGGGTGATAGTCAGTCTTTACTCGCTGAGCTACCCAGGCCACATTACAGTTCTTGAAGAAGCAGGTTGTCTAGCTGAGAAGAAACTCTGAAACCCGCATTTCACTGTGCAGTCAGAGACATGTGCAGTAAACCGAGACTAAACTGAGATTAAAACTGATTCTACAGAGGATCACTCTATCATGCATTTGGCACTGTTTCAATTGCAACACATTTATTATTAAGTGATGCATCACGAAGTATTGAATCGTGACATATTGTGATCTGTATTGTAACATGAGGTGCACTCTGATAAATGACAGTAGCTGTGTTTGCATCAACGTATTTTTATTCAAATTTTGGGATATTGTATAAAAATGCTGGAAGGAAATATCCAAATAAAATGTATATGCTCTTGGATAACAATGCGGCTTCAAAATTCACTTTTGAGGTATGACTGTGTGTTATCAATGTTGTAGAACAAAACATCCAAGTTTCTTTACTTAATGTGAGTGATGGTGGTGTAGTGGGCTAAAGCACATAACTGTTAATCAGAAGGTTGCTGGTTCAATCCCCACTGCCACCACCATTGTGTCCTTGAGCAAGGCACTTAACTCCAGGTTGCTCCGGGGGGGATTGTCCCTGTAAATGCACTGTAAGTCGCTTTGGATAAAAGCGTCTGCCAAATGCATAAATGTAAATGTAATGTTTACCATTAATTTAAATTACTCAAATTACTTATTTGAATCCAAAAACTGCCATTATAAAAACCCATATTGACACTTTTAGTGCAACACACATAAAAAAATGAACAAACATAGCGCACACACATAAGCAATTCATTACAACTGCCATCAAAATTATTGGCTACTATTAGTCTACCTCCTAGAACTGTCGCTCCCAGACATAGTTAGTAAACATGAAGTTCCATGAGTGCTTTGTCTGCTCCCTCTAAACCAAAACAAGTAATTTATGAAATTTTATAAATGAGCAATCGTGGTTACAATTTCCCAAACAGTGACAAATTTGATCTATCAAACACATTGGACGGAAACGCAGCTTATTCGCAAGTTGTTTTTGCAATATTGAAATTTTCGCATAAATTAAATACGCAATTTGGATGGAAGTCAGTCACATTTATTTATAAAGCACATTTTTTAAAAAAACAACTGTTGACCAAAGTGCTGTACAATTACACCAAATAAAAATAAATATAGCATTAAAGGACAAAGATCAATCTCACACACACACACACACACGCAGCATAGCCAGTGTGAACTAAGGTTAGCCAATTATAACAGAGACTATTTACATACAGAACTGTTAAAATGCTGCAAAAGTGTAGAATATGCCACCTTTAATTTCTCTCAAAACATATCAATGGGAAACTTAAAGGTTAATCTAGTGATAATCACTCTCTGTTGCTCTCTCGTGCTCCTCCTCTCATTTCCTCAAATCCTCTCAATTCTCGTTCATGTAAAGACACTGGTCTCTTTTTTTCATAGTCTCAACAGACAGTAAAGGTCAAAGCTGTCTCTTAACACCTACAAATTTCACACTTGCAGACAAACACGCACACACAAAAATGCACAAACGCATAATCAGCCCCCCCTCTCAACACATTCACAGTCTCACCCACGCACACACACACACACGGACACACAACACAGTGCTAATCGTCTGTCTGACAGTCACACACATCGACTGGCTTTCATTCTATTGAGTGAGCGTCTGTCCCTCTCTTCCTGTCTCTTCTTATCTCACTTTCTCTGACAAGTACACTGACATATAAGCCGTGTTAATTTTTGAAAAAGAAAGGCAGACAGTGGTAGAGTAAAGAGGGCTAGTGAGATTATACAATAACAAATGATGGAAAAGATTGTGTGTATGTGTGTGAATGTATGTGTGTAAGTGTATGTGTGCAAGTGTAGGTCACTGTGATGGAACACGGCTGCTGACTCAGTAATAATCTACAGCAGAGAAAGTCACCAGCAGATCTCTCTCTCTCTCTCTCTCTCTCTCTCTCTCTCTGTGTGTGTGTGTGTGTGTGTGTGTGTGTGTGTGTGAGAGAGAGAGTTAGAGAGGAAACCCAGCATGTGTATGTAACTGTGTTACAACCCAGAGGAAATGTTTATTGCTCAAAGCTTGCTATCATAGGAGACATAATGAATTTATTAGTTATTGGTTATATTTCATTTAAATATCACAATTGTTTCTATATTTTTCCTAAAATAAATAAAAATAAACAAAAATCAGACATTAGTTGAAACTATTTGAGTTAGTGTCCAGAGCTATAAACACGAATGTGGATAGCAAAAATCTTTTTAAAGAGATTTAGGGTGTGTTCACACTTAGCAGGTTTGGTTAGATTAAAACAAACTCCGGTGCGATTGTTCTGTTAGTCTGGTTCATTTGAACAAGTGTGAACGCTGCCATCCGAACCTTGGTACGTACCAATAAAGCGTACCGAGATCGCCTGAATGGTGTGTCTCGGTCTGCTTCTAAACGAACTCTGGTGCGGTTTGATTGATATATGAATGCCACATGGACCAAAGACGTCGAAATGGACCAAAAACAGGAAGTAATTTGCCTAATACTGACCTCAAGCATACCTGGTTCTTCTCATCATAAGAGCTATGTTGCCCATTACAGTTCGGTACAGGCGTCTCCTCGCAGCATATCTTTGTTTGAGTGTGCAACGGAGGAATTCCTGGTGCTGTTTTGACTTCTTTACACATATTAGTTATTTGTTTGTTCTCAGCTGGTAAAGATACCACCATATATACATACATAAATCCAATGAGCGCAATTAGCCCAGCAACCGGCATTATTTTGGATGTTCGGCAAGTTCTGTTGCAAAATATACGTCATAAAAGCTGTCCAATCAGGATATATCTTTATATCTTTATATCTTTAGGTTCTGAACACTAAGTGAACCAGGACTAACTGTATCATTTTCTTTTTTGGTCCAGACCAAGAGAACCAAGAGAACCAAACTACAAGTATGAGAAAGTGTGAGATCATATTGAATTGACTTTTGATTGCAGACTTTAGTACCTTTGAATCTCTGAGCACAACTTGTAGATATCTTTTCTGAACCAGAATCAGCTGTGTAAAATCACTCTCTCTCAGATATTGCTGCAGAAATAGCTTTTATACTGACCAGCCTGGCACATAACACACAGTTCAGCATACATGCACTTACACTGTTTTATCAACCAAGCTATAAACTCACTGTCGCATAGTGCTAATCCACAATTTAAAGGAAGTTCACACAAACACTTACCCACACCACATACATACACACACATACACTCGTTCATTCTTATCTCTGCAGCCCATAGGCCAAACAGAGCTCTGTTGCCACGGTTACCCAATTTACCCATGTAAATGGCTGTAACCCATGGTTACTCCAAGTTAAGCATGGTAACCCATAGTAACACGTGGTTAGCCATGGTAACATGCCATCATAAATGAGGTTGCGTAAGTAAGATGCACAATTCTAGTGTGCGAGCCTGCAATGGCACAAATGATTGTAAGGAGCCTGAGAAGTCTTTGATCTACCATCTGGAAAAATAATATATTTTTTTTATAATCTGTATGACACAAGCAGCAGTTAATGTTTCAGTCTACCAGCAGTTTGGATGATGAAAACAGGACACATCAGGCAGTCAGTCTCCTGCAGTGGAAAAACTCCAGATATCAAAAAAATCCCCATCAGCTTCATTCATTCTACGCTGAGTGACTTTATCAGTTTCATATTCATACATGCATGTCTTCAGTGTCTAGACACAGGTAGTCTTGTGAAACCAGATATTTGACAACTGGCATAAAGTCTTGTCCACATTGCAGCTAAAAACATTGAAACATGTTGTCTGACTAACACAAAGTGAGAAACCACAGATCGCTTTTTCAGTGATGTTTGGGGGGGGGGGGGGGGGGGGGGAAATCCTGTCCCTAGTTAATTCTTAGAAGCACTTATTTTAGGAGCCTCAAGCCAGCAAATCAGATTGGAGCTTGCTGCTTTAAGAAAGCACTTGCCATTTTTTAGCATTATTCATCAGACAGTCCATGAAAAGTCCTTTGGAGACAGGTGGAAGTGGCAGTGCGGGGTTTTGCAGACTCACCAGGGCAGGTTGCAAGCTTTTCTTTTCATGTGCGCTGCTGTTGTTGGTGCTGGTTCCTCTGGCAGCCCAGACAAGTTCCTGCTCCAACAAAACCACCTCACATTCCTCTCTGAGTCTCCTCCACTTCCCCTCCGTGCACTGCTCTCCATCCCAGTGCACGCACACCTAACAGAGAGTGAGAGAGAAAGGGTTGAAAGATTGCAGATCTATTTAAGGAAACACAGGTGTGCACGCACACCTGATTCGCAGATCAAACACAGTATGATCGCAATTAAATTGATTGATGCATCTAATTAATAGATGATTCAAAGTTGATAAATCATATGAATTAGAAACAAATGTCAACACACCAACAGCATACTAAATTAAAACAACCACACATAACCACATGTATGCTTACACATACTCATATACACACACAACATGAAATGGATTATAAAAACATGCAGCTATATGTGTGCTTATATTTTTCAAAGAAGATATTTTCAGCTGAATGTCATCCACACACTTACACAACTGACCACACACAAGAAAAGTCTTGTACATATCACTCCAGCTCAGACCAGACATGATACATATTTTCATTTGTATTCTGTAAATGTGACTACAGTGATATTTGTCTTACAGAGAGTCGTCCCAGCATTATAAGCCCTTGACTGACTGATGATTGAGTCTGACGAAATGAAAACTCACTCATTGTCTGCAATGAGCCAAGCAGCACTACAGCAGCATGACAATACGACTCAATGTGTGACAGATCTGAAAATCATCTGAAAAAATAATGGATTATTGTAGTAATGTAACCAAGTAAGGTAAATAAAGAGGTGGAGTATCTCAGCACATCATCTGCAGTCCATGTGGAATCCAGGATGCAAGGAGAACAGGATGAATCCAGCAGGGCTGGTAATGCAGCAGCAAATGAGCTATGTTCCAAAACCTTGTGAGATGCCTACCTACATGGCATTTTTGGGCGTTTTAAGGCCTAGGTATACTTTCAATTCGAGCCAGTCAAATGATACTCCATATAACTGTGTGCACATACACAGGAGGTTGGTGCATCCATGCTACAACTGCTTTGAGACACTGGACTATTTCTCTTCAGAAGTTCAGACCCATACGGATGTCTTTACATTCCTTCAGACTCAATTTATACAAATGCAAGTATCTCCTGACCTCCTCACACACGCACTCTTGAATTAACATCCACTGTTGTTGTTTTTACCGTAATTTCCTGATGTTTAGTGCAGAGTACATCTTCTTTTAGCATTTCTTCATAACAGCAATGGCTAATATGTGAGTGTTGCCAACTTGTGGACACACTATAGGGCAAATAATTCCATGCGCATTCTGCACCTTTAAAGACAAGCGGTTAGAAAAATCGGGCTGCGTGTGTTCAGTGCTCGAGCACTCTTCTGATGAAGAGATTTGAGTGTCCGCATCTGAGCAAAGTATCTTTGGGCTTTAGGCCTATATGATGTTTGAATTGTCAATTCAGCATTTTAGGGGATCAGAAGTATTTTTTAATATTTGATCAGAATTTTGTACGTTTAATTTTTTTTTAACGTTTGATTCCTGTTCAAAGGTGCATTCAAAAGTTTGATTTGAACATTTGAGCATTTGATTTAGCATTTTTTGTTGTTATAGGTTGTAATGGAATGTTCAATTCAATATTTATGGGCATCATAGGCATGTACAACAGACAATCCTGCCTATGATGCTTAAAAATGCTGTCTTAGGTTGAAAGCTTCCTATGTATTGAAACACAGCCACAATGAACAATTTTGTCTGTTCTGGGAGCGTTTGATTGATTGAATGTTTAATTCAGTCTTGTTAAACTTGAAAAAAAATTGTGGGCACCTTAGGCACATACAACATTTAATCCTGTTTATGATGCCCAAAAATGCTGTTTAGATAGGAAGCTCTTTCTAGACAGCCAAAATGGGTTCACTTTGTTTTGCCTTTATGAATGAAGATCTGATATAGAAATAAAGAGATATAAGAAAGTAGAATATGTCCTAGTCCTGAGAGAGTCTGTTCACCCAGTTAACACTCCTCAAGTTTCCCCCATAAAAGCAAACTTCACACATTATTAGGAATAGCGATGCAACCATGTGTGTGTGTGTGTGTGTGTGTGTGTGTGTGCAAGACAGATTATTTGTCTCACACTCCACAGGAGAAAAAAGCCCTAAAATAAAACACGTGCTGTCATTGGTCAAGATCATCTGAGTGTGTGTGTGTGTGTGTGTGTGAGAGAGAGAGATAACAGAAAAAAGACCTGCTTTGAGTTGCCATGCTACCAACATCTCTTTCTCTGTCTTTCACTCTCTTCCTCACTCTCTCTGATTATCTATACAACCACCACCTCTCTCTCTCTTTCCATCTTGCTCAACTCTGTTGTTTCGCTGTCTTTCATCCTCACCTTTCTCCTTCATCTTCTCACTGTCTCTTTCACAAAGACATTATACATCTCTCTCTCTCTCTCTCTCTCTCTCTCTCTCTCTCTCTCTCTCTCTCAGTTTCAGGATGCGTTTCAGACAGTGATTTACGTGCTCTTCTGCCATTATCTCTAAGGTGTGTGTGTCTGCCTGTGAATGTGTGTAAGAAGGGGGTGTGTGAATGAAAAAACGGCAATTATTCATGTACAAGAGATCATTAGTCATACAAACCAGTCCTGCTGCCTTTTAAAACCACACACAAACATTCACACAGAGCTTCATCTTCCCTGCATATCTGAGTCTACCATGTTATGTTGTCATTTCATGCTATTTGTGTAATTAAGATGAAAGTGTGTGTGTGTCTTAGACAGTATGTACTAGTATGGCAAGTTAGTTGTCAAGAGCCTTTTTTCTGCTATTCTCTAAATATACAACATGCACGTGTTGGCTGAGATATTTGTGTGTGTTTGTGTGTGTGTGTGTGTGTGTGTGTGTGTGTGTGTGTGTGTGCTGAACCATTTGGCCATGAAGCATCGACAAGCTGTAACAGGTCAGGAAAGTTTTTCCACACATACAGTCGTCACATGGCCACACACACACACACGCACACAAACTCACAGGCACACCTGCAAATCAACTCAAGCATTGCGTACTCACAGCCGGTCTCGCATAAACACACACACACTCCTGCATTATCTCTTATTGACACTGCAGGATAGAAACATTTACACACACAAATACACACACACACTCTCTCTCTCAGTAAACACTTCCCTGAGGCTTGTGGGAGGGAAGCATTCACAGGAATCAGATTTCAGCTTGGACCACAGCCAACATTCTGGCAGAAATGTGCTTATAGCATCAGCATTTACACACACACACACACACACACACACACACACACACACACACACACACACACGCAACAATCTGTCTTTATAGTCTGTTATTCTAGCATGAACACAGATCTACATGAATTCATGAACACACACACACAGAAATACATCTTGAGATCTGTAATAAAATGTTCAGACTGTAATCATTACAATAACCCAACAGGAATGAATGAGATCTGCTTATATTCCTGACAAAACTGACATTGTGTGTGAATGGAGAAAGAGGGAGAGAGTATGGTGACACTGCCAACATAGTAGAATGAGACCATCATGTGACAGTGTGTGTGTGTGTGTGTGTGTGTGTGTGTCCATGTGTGTTATACATACTGTCTTTAGCTCAGAGTGGGCCTCTCTGATCAATCATTTTCTGAGCTGAGAGATGGAGGAAAGGTGTGTGTGTGGGGGGGGGGGGGGTTATTATACAATATTTTTGTACAGACAATTCATTACACACCATGACTTCTGTGAAATTTAAATTATTAAATTACACAATGTTATTATTTGTCATTTAATTAACATGTCATTAATACGTTATATTAATATGCAAGTCTACTCTTCATATAACAGTGTTACTAAGTAGTTAAACAAAATGAAAACAATTCAAATGTATTCTGTCAATAATGGTGCGGTATGTTCTATATTGCTATGCACTGCCACTGAAACTACATTTTAACTGAATTGTGAGTTTGCAGTTTGAATGTGATCTCATAAAGTGTGGTTCGTACATTTGCTAACGTTTGCACAGACACTGATACATACAACACTGAAGTACTGATAGCATCTAAAACGCAATAATTTCCATATTAACAACTTTAGACATACAAATGTTTACAAATTATTATTGAATTCAAGAATAATGAATTTATGGAATTAATTATCTTTTTTTCACAAATGTTTTTTTCATTTTATAATCAATGAGATTAATTAAACGTTCAATGCCATCACAGAACATTTATTTAACCAGGTTGCTTTTAGGGACAGGGGTTTGGTTAAGGGATTTAAAATATTTATAAAATAGTAAATGTAACTATACAAATATATTTATAACATAAAAGATTTGTAAATATTTTATGTTTCTAAAGCTGTAAATATGTAAAGATGTTTACATTTGAGATGCTGTTAATATGTCCACATTGTATGTTTCAGTAAATGTACGTTTAAATATTATTTACAAATAGCTACGAACAATAATTGGATCAGGCTGGAATTTGATGAAAATACTGGGTACTGTGAAATAATACAAAGACATTTAATAGACAATGTGTCTTTTGCATGTATTTTAGATATAGAGTATATATAACAGTATATACACTCACCTAAAGGATTATTAGGAACACCTGTTCAATTTCTCATTAATGCAATTATCTAATCAACCAATCACATGGCAGTTGCTTCAATGCATTTAGGGGTGTGGTCCTGGTCAAGACAATCTCCTGAACTCCAAACTGAATGTCAGAATGGGAAAGAAAGGTGATTTAAGCAATATTGAGCGTGGCATGGTTGTTGGTGCCAGACGGGCCGGTCTGAGTATTTCACAATCTGCTCAGTTACTGGGATTTTCACGCACAACCATTTCTAGGGTTTACAAAGAATGCTGTGAAAAGGGAAAAACATCCAGTATGCGGCAGTCCTGTGGGCGAAAATGCCTTGTTGATGCTAGAGGTCAGAGGAGAATGGGCCGACTGATTCAAGCTGATAGAAGAGCAACTTTGACTGAAATAACCACTCGTTACAACCGAGGTATGCAGCAAAGCATTTGTGAAGCCACAACACGCACAACCTTGAGGCGGATGGGCTACAGCAGAAGACCCCACCGGGTACCACTCATCTCCACTACAAATAGGAAAAAGAGGCTACAATTTGCAAGAGCTCACCAAAATTGGACAGTTGAAAACTGGAAAAATGTTGCCTGGTCTGATGAGTCTCGATTTCTGTTGAGACATTCAGATGGTAGAGTCAGAATTTGGCGTAAACAGAATGAGAACATGGATCCATCATGCCTTGTTACCACTGTGCAGGCTGGTGGTGGTGGTGTAATGGTGTGGGGGATGTTTTCTTGGCACACTTTAGGCCCCTTGGTGCCAATTGGGCATCGTTTAAATGCCATGGCCTACCTGAGCATTGTTTCTGACCACGTCCATCCCTTTATGGCCACCATGTACCCATCCTCTGATGGCTACTTCCAGCAGGATAATGCACCATGTCACAAAGCTCGAATCATTTCAAATTGGTTTCTTGAACATGACAATGAGTTCACTGTACTAAAATGGCCCCCACAGTCACCAGATCTCAACCCAATAGAGCATCTTTGGGATGTGGTGGAACGGGAGCTTCGTGCCCTGGATGTGCATCCCACAAATCTCCATCAACTGCAAGATGCTATCCTATCAATATGGGCCAACATTTCTAAAGAATGCTTTCAGCACCTTGTTGAATCAATGCCACGTAGAATTAAGGCAGTTCTGAAGGCGAAAGGGGGTCAAACACAGTATTAGTATGGTGTTCCTAATAATCCTTTAGGTGAGTATATATATATATATATATATATATATATATATATATATATATATATATATAGGTGTGTGTGTGTGTGTGTGTGTGTGTGTGTGTGTGTGTCATGAAGGAGGGACCAAGACACACTGATGATTGCTGCTAGCACACTGTCATGATGGAGCATTCATAACATAATGGATTTGATGAGCTATAGTTGTGTTTATGTGTGAGAGTGAGTGAGAGAGAGAGAGGAAACTGTCATTTAATTGCCTCACATTATGAAAGATCCTACTAAAACTGTGGCAAGCATTCACACACACACACACACACACACACACACACACACACACACACACACACACACACACACACACACACAAACACACACACACACACACACACAGGATAGGTGAGAGTTGGTCACCTTATGTGGCTGCAGATCCCATCTCCTGACTGTGATTCTGTCATGTATGATATTAAACAAACACTCTCTAGTGTCTGCCAAACACACACTCGCCTTCACACGCTCTCTCTTTCACTCTCTCACTTTCATACTCTCTACTCCGCGCATTCAAAGACATTCGAAAACTCACACAGCTAGTGTGATCGTCTCAGATACAAAAGCAATTCCACAAACATAGCAACCGCACACACACAAATAAACACATCAATGCAAGTAATACATCATCAGAGTGAGAGAAGACAGAGTCGGAGTTAAAACAGCTGTGTATTATCATGCGCTGAATTGAATAAAGACATACATTATGGTCTGTGTCACCCAAAGTGATCTCATTGCTTCAGAAGATATGGTTTAAACCACATGAGACATATGGATAAATTTTAAGCTGCATTTATTTCCTTTCTGGAGTGTGAAAGTTTTAAACCTCATTGACTTACATTGTTCGGAAAAAAATACACCATCATTTTTTATGTTCCACAGAAGAAAGAAAGTCATGCGAGTTTAAGATGGCATGAAGGTGTGTAAATGAAAAATTATAATTTTTGGTGAACTACCCCTTTAATGAAAGTCTAAATATGTAGAACAGTTTCTGTGAGGGTTAAGGGATAGGGTTATGGGAGAGATAATATAATAGAAATTAATGGTCAAGTCCCCACCGTGATAGAAAATAAAGTTGGTATGTACACAGATGTTTTAGATTAGATTAGATTAGATTCATCCTTATTGTCATTATGCAGAGTACAAGTACAAAGACAACGAAATGCAGTTTGCATCCAACCAGAGTGGTCTCTCTTGAGCGCCTTTTGCATCTCTGATCTATGAGAAAAGGCCAATGAGAAATTGGCAGAGAGAATTTGCATGTTCCGCCCCCGGACATAGGAGTATAAAGGAGGGGAAATGCATCTGTTTCATTCAGGATTTTTCTGATGAGCCGATAATGGTTCGGCCGCAACAGTGGCTCGGTTCAGCGACGTGGCTGGGAGGACACAATGTCTCGTTCCCTCCATCAGGGAACGGAGGTTACATTCGTAAACTAGACGTTCCCCGCCTGATGCTCACTTCAACGTTGTGTCAGAGAAGCGACACTAGGGGTCCGATTTAAATCACGCCATGATTTGTACAGCTGATTTGTGATTTGACATGTACTGCTGACGCATATTTTACGTGCCAAAGCGACCGGCTGTGTCAGACTGCACGTACCCTTCCCCAACGCCCCATAAAATCGTCAGAGCCTTCTGATTCTTTACCCCTGACAGGGGGGAACAAGGCTATGCTGCCGCGCCTTTACTCTCTCTATGTTTCTTGCATAGAGCTAAAAGCGGCTAGGGCCGCTACAAACATGGCGACCAGGGGTCCGTGAGGATGCCCAAGGGAGACGCAAGTCCGCTCGCAAGGGGACTGTACCGCGGAAAATACACATAGGGGGTAAGTCCACATTGAAGCCCGTCCTGTGGAGCACCTATTCCAGTACAAGGTAGATTGAGTACAAGCATTGGATTTGGTTGGCAAATTCTTCCGCTGAATTTGCGGACCCAGAGGTCTAGGGAGGAGTCATCCAGGGAGCTGAGTTAGTGGGATCACCTGGGATAAGAGCGCACAATTTTACCTCAGCAGAGGGAAAGGGCACTAGGTGCAAGCGATCCACCTGGTCAGTTTGTCAGCGTGTTACCAAATTCTACCAGCTCGGACCTGAGAAAACATGGGACGAACCGACTCAACCCTGAGATTGTAAATTCTCGCAAAGGTATTGGGTGTTGCTCAACCTGCTGCTCTGCATATGTCTACTAGGGAGGTACCCCTGGCCAGTGCCCACGAGGATGCAACACTTCTTGTTGAGGTGTGATAGGCCAATGTATTGGCGTCCACTACCCAGTGGGAAAGCCTCTGTTTGGAGACAGCGTTCCCTTTCCGCTGTCCGCCAAAGCAGACAAAGAGCTGCTCAGAGCGTCTAAAGCTCTGCGTGCGGTACAAGTAGATACGCAAAGCACGTACCGGACACAGCAACGAAGGGGCTGGGCCTGCCTCCTCCCAGGGTAGCGATTGCAGGTTTACTACCTGGTCTCTGAAGGGGGTGGTAGGAACCTTGGGCACGTAGCCCGGTTGTGGTCTTAGGATCACATTAGTGTCTGCCGGACCGAACTCCAGGCAAGTGTCGCTAACAGAGACACTGATGGAGGCGAGCGCGATGGCCCTGAGTCCGACTGATTCTAGCGGCTCGAAAGGGGGACTCTGAAGGCCCGAGAGGACAACTGAGAGATCCCAGGAGGGTAACAGGCTTGGCCGGGAGGGATTTAACCTCCGGGTGCCACTTAGGAACCTGATAATTAAGTTGTGCTTACCCAAAGACTTGCCGTCTACTGTGTCGTGGTAGGCCGCGATAGCAGCTACTTACACCCCTCCAACCTCTCCTGCAGGAATGAGAGCACTGACCTGACTGCGCACCTCTGTGGGTCTTCAGCCCGGGAAGAACACCAATTTGCGAACAAGCGCCACTTCAGGGCGTAAAGTTGCCTGGTAGAAGGGGCTCTGGCTTGGTTGATCGTGTCTACGGCGGCAGGTAGTAGATCAGCTAGATCTTCCACATCACATCCAGGTGCCAGACGGCGTATGAGATCCGAGAACCAAATCCGAGTGGGTCAGTAGGGGGGCCACTAGAGTGACTTGTTCCTCGTCCTCCCTGACCTTGCACAGCACCTGTGCAAGAAGGCTCACTGGGGGGAATGCATACTTGCGCAGCCCTGTGGGCCAGCTGTGGGCCAGCGCGTCTCCCCCGAGGGGAGCTTCCGTTCGGGCGTACCAGAGCTGGCAGTGGGAGGTCTCTTGGGAGGCGAACAGGTATACCTGAGCCTTGCCGAACTGTTCCCAAATCAGCTGGACCGACTGGTGGTGAAGCCTCCACTCTCCGCTGGGCAAGCGTTGTCGTGATAGCGCGTCCGCCACCACGTTGAGGTTGCCCGGGATGTGAGAGGCATGCAGAGTCTTGAGTTGTTGCTGGCTCCAAAGGAGGAGACGACGGGCGAGTTGTGACATGTGGCGGGTGCGTACGCCGCTTTTTATGTTTTTGTACACTACCGTAGTTGTGCTGTCTGATCGGATCAAGATGTGTTTGCCCTGAACTAGCAGGGCAAAGAATACAGCCATCTACTCTAGGCAGTTGCGCCGCGGAGGACGCCATATGCCCCAGGAGCCTCTGGAAAAGTTTTAACGGGACCGCTGTGCCCGGCCTGAAGGCGCGAAGGCATTTCAGCACTGACTGTGCGTGCTCGTTGGTGAGGCGCACTAACATTGAGACTGAGTCTCCATGCCGAGAAAAGAGATGCTCTGGATCGGGGCGAGCTTGCTATTTTCCCAGTTGACCTGAAGCCCTAAACGGCTGAGGTGCCTGAGCACCTGGTCCATGTGGGCGCACAGTAACTCTCGGGAGTGGGCCAGGATGAGCCAGTCGTCGAGGTAGTTGAGTATGCGGATGCCTGCTTCCCGAAGCGGGGCAAGGGCTGCCTCTGAGACCTTCACAAAGACGTGAGGGGACAGGGACATGCCGAAGGGGAGGACTTTGTACTGTTTCAACTGGCCATCGAACGCGAACCTTAGGAACGGTCGATGTCGAGGCAATATTGAGACGTGGAAGTACGCGTCCTTCAGGTCTACTGCTGCGAACCAATCTAGATGCCGGACGCAAGTTAAAATGTGTTTTTAGGGCATTTTGAACAGGAGTTTGTGCAGGGCCCGTTTGAAAACTCGCAAGTCCGAGATCAGTCTTAAGCCACTTCTTCATCTCGGTTGCAGGGACAGGCTCTATCGAGTCTTTGAGTAAGAGAGTCGTGACTTCCGCACGCAGGGATTTAGCATGTTTGCCGTGTACTGCGGTAAAGCGGACGCCCCTGAAGGGGAGTGGGGGGTGGGGGTCTGGCAAATTGAATAGCATAACCGAGTCGAATGGTCCAGGCCAGCCAGTGTGACAGATTGAGAAGTGAGGGGGCGGATTAGTGACTGAGGAGAAGGTCCCATGGAGGCATCCTCTGGACTCGTCAGAAACGGCCGGCCGGGGAACAGTTGTGGGGCTGATGGTGAGAGGTGTGGGGACTGTTGAGGTGTGGCGGCAGAGTGCCATGAGAATGGCATTTGTGGGCTAGGTGATCCAGAGACAAAGGAAATAGCTCTTTTATTGAGAATGTGGGTACTACAGCCCGAAGGGGGTGCAGCAAATTAAATAAATTCAACAAAGAATTCTCCTCCCGGCTCTCCACCGGGGGATGGAGTGGTCTTCTTACCAGCTCCTAGCGAACGTCTTGGACTCTGGGTCGGGCATCTCAGGACCACCTGGGAGCCTTACAGGTCCTCGAAGGGGTCCGCAAGATGGGGGGTGTGCGCTTCCTGCGGGACGCTCGATGCAGGGGCTGAGAGCTGGGCCCGGGTTGAGGCAGGGCTCCATGTTTCTTAGCCACAGGAGGACACCCTCGGCGAGCAGACAGAGCATGGCCCATGGCAGCAGGTGTGTGGCAGGGCAGGATGTGTGATATGGCCTCCGTCTGCTTCTTCACTGCAGAGATCTGCTGGGCAAAGTCCTCGGAAGCGTGTCTTGTCCACTTTGCGCATCTTGACCAGGTTCAGCCACAGATGTCGTTCCTGAACCACGAGAGTGGCCATTGCATGTCCGAGTGACCGCGCTGTTACCTTCGTGGCCCTGAGGGCAAGGTCAGTCGCTTAGCGCAGTTCCTGCAGCACGTCAGGATCAGGACTACCCAAGTGCAGATCTTTAATGCCTTGGCCTGGTGGACTTGCAGGAGGTCCATGGCATGCAGGGCGGAAGCGGCCTGTCCGGTGAAGCTGTAGGCTTTGGAGGTCAGTGAAGACGTTATCCTACAGGCCTTGGAGTGGAGCACCAGGTGACCCCGCCAGGTGGCGGCGTTCTCGGGGCACAGGTGGATCGCAACCGCTCTGTCCACCTGGGGACCGTCAGGTTGTAAAATTGACTATAGCTTTACAAAAAAAAGGTTAGTAAGCAATTCTTTCACACTAAAATCATGTTTACACATGTCCTGTTTATGTCTTGTGGCTAAAAGTTTGAAACAGTGAGTATTTTAACACAAAGAATTGGCCCCATTCACTTTCATTGTATGTGACTCATTGTAACCCAGATTTTTGCTTTTTTTTTTTAAAGAAAATTAGGGACGAGTCAAAATAAATTTTTGTGGCAATCAACATTATGCCACAAATGCTGCCGATTGAGCTTAACTTGTATTGAACCCTGAATATTCCTTTAAGCGTAGGGTTAGGGTGAGACCAAGGGTTAGTCTACAGTCTTTTAATTTAGCTTTATAGAAAAACTAGGTCTATGGTATGTGTTCATAGACAGCTAAGCAAATGAATGTGTGTGTTTGCACGTGTGTACATATTCCTTCCTCAGACTTCTTGTGTTTTTCAGGAGATAAGCTACACCGCTCACACATATACAAAATCTGTCTGGTCTAAACAATCACACATTGCTTCCCTGGCAAAGCTTCAAACCATCTGCCAAATGTCAAGGGTCAAATGAAAAGTAAGCCATATATGGAGCACACATACACACACACTCAAACACAAACACACAGACATTTTGCAGACAGATAGATAGGGTCACATAAACAAGGATTTAAAAATGTATGATGACAAAGTATGGGCCCAAGAATGGACCAAAATATTCCTTTTCACTGTACACCTTGCCATTGCAGTTGCTGGGCACGATCACGATTTCAAGATTGATTACGCTTGCAGTCGAGCTTGAAATCATTATCGGCAAAGCGACAGCTGATGTCAAGATTTATAGTGAAATTTTTGGGTATTTTGGTCTGTTCTCAACCAAGTGTGAATGAATCGCTTCTGAAGACATGGATTTAACCACTGGAGTAATGTGGATAACCTTTGTACTCCTTTTATGTGCTTTTTTGGAGCTTCAAAATTTGAGTCATCATTCACTACAGAGCTGAGATATTCTTCTAAAAATCTTCATTTGTGTTCTGCAGAAGAAAGTCATAGACATCAGGGATGGCATGAGGGTGAGTGAATGATGAGAGAATTTAAATTTTTGGGCAAGACAACATGTCCTCACCATAACAACCACCCAAACAAAATCTACCCACTCTTTAAATCTACACCAGCATTAAACAGTCTTTCATGGGCTTTTCAGAAACGTTTAAAAACTAAAACAATTATCAAGCGCAAAATGATTCATTAAACAACAAAAATATAAAAGATAACATGCAAAAATATCCACAACTTAACATTACTGAGATAGAGAACTTTCCAATGTGACAGACAGCCTGGTCTCCCCTATGCTATATCTAGTACTGATAAAAAAAAATATTTTAAAAATTAAAAAAAAAAAATATATTTATCCTACTATGACATTTTATGTATGTTTTTGAACTACAGCCCCCAAAATAGTGCATATATCAATCCATCAGGCCTGGACACATTGTAGATGACTGCTGGAAGTGCAAGCTAGGCAGTACTTGTGATAAACCCATGGGAATACGGCACAGTACAACAACAGGTTGTGAAGGAGATGAGAAGCATTAAGAGATGTGTGTGTGTGTGTGTGTGTGTGTGTGTCTGTGTGTGTGTGTGTGTGTGTGTGTGTGTGCGCGTGTGTGTGTGTGTGTGTGTGTGTGTGTGTGTGTGTGTGCACGGCAGGAGGCTGTAAAACAGGGAAAGCTGTCAGTCACACGGCTTAGCTGCTGTTGCCACGGGGCCATCATCTACTGGTGTAAAAGACACGAGTCCCCAAAGACACACAAACACACATGTACTTACACTCTGATGAAACATAAACACAGATAAATACACCAGGAGAGGAAACAGCTGTTCTGATAAACAAGCCAATCATAGAGTCTCATCTGTATTCTTCCCAGCTTTAAACCGTAAACCAGACAGATTCTTCATGGAAGAAATATGAGAAATATTTCAACTAAACAAAAATAACTTACACTAACATGATTAGTACATACATAAAATGTATTATAGTACTATAGAACAAGATTACAGGTTTATAAAATAACAGACCTTGCAGAGGGGGTGAATTAGGGCTAAAAAGACCCACACAGTGAGAAAATCATGTAGATGCCCACACAGAAAAGCATCCACACAAAGACCTGGTTAGCACACACACACACACACACACACACACACACACACAATACTCCAACTGTAATGGTCAAATTAATGACAGATAAGAGCATGCACTCTTTTCTTTCTTTCTTTCTTTCTTTCTTTCTTTCTTTATCTCTCTATCTCTCTCTCATTCATACACACACATGTGCAGCTGGGAGATTATGACAGCCCTACCAAAGTATGCAGTGCATGCAGTAATATCTGAGAAAATGGATAAAACAGTCAGACAACAGACACACGAACATCAAACCATCTTGTATCATGAACAAACACATTTAGATGTAAAAGCAGAGCAGTGAACAGCAGGGGGAAAATTCACAGCTACATTTCTAAAACAAACCTGATTATTCTAAATCTTCAAAGGAACATATCCTGTACATTTGATTTACAGTCTATATGGCACAAGTCGTTCGATCAGTTGTTCAGTACAATCCTCAGAGAGTGATCTGATCACTAGCTGAGAGATCATGTAGGAGGAACGAGTGCCTTTGAACACCGTAATTAACTTCACAGTTGTAAAAATGCAAATACGTCTATCACAGTACAGTGGAGATACAATCCATATGAACTATAATGGGTTTACTGGAGTCAACATGCATTTAGTATGTGCAGGATTCCCACATGACTAGTGAACTGCCTTCTCCAGTCATTTGTAAGGGTTTTAAAAACATTTGAGCAATTTCTAACCAATTAAACATTTTAGAGCTGATATATATATGTATATATAATTTTTGTATCTCCATGACTTCCAGGCCTGCAACAATTCTCTGATATTTTACATGACTGTGGGGAACCTTAAAGGGATAGTTCACCCAAAAACTAAAATTCTTTCATCATTTACTCACCCTCAGGCAATCCCAGATGTGGATGATTTTCTTTCTTCACCAGAGCACAAATTAAGATTTTTAGAAGAATATCTCAGCTCTGTAGGTTCATACAGTGCAAGAAAATGGTGGCCATAAATTTGAAGCTCCAAGAAGTACATAAATGCAGAATAAAAGTAATCTATAGGACTTCAGTTGCTAAATCCATGTGTTCAGAAGTGCTATGATAGGATTGGTTGAGAAACAGATCAATATTTAAGTCAAATTTTACTCTAAATCTCCACTTTCACTTCCACATTCTTCTTCTTTAGTTTTTTGTTGATTTGCATTCTTTGTGCATATCGCCACCTACAGGTCGGGTATGGTCAAAGGTGGAAATTTAAAGTAAAAAAGGACTTAAATATATCACCCACACCTATTATATTGCTTCTGAAGACACGGATTAAAACACTGGAGTCGTATTGATTCATTTTATGCTGCCTTTACATGCTTTTTAGCGCTTAAAGGTTCTGGCAACTTTTCGCTTGCATTGTGAGGACCAACAGAGCTGAGATTTTTTCAAAAGATCTTCATTTGTGTTCTGCTGAAGAAAGAAAGCCATTACATCTGGGATGGCATGAGTGTGAATAAATTGTGAGAGAATTCAAATTTTTTTGGTGAACTATCCCTTTAAATATGCACAGGTAATATATTGCAGTGTTTATGTTATACATAATACATGTAATTATAATTATAATTATGTGTACTTTCAACTAGATAAACACATATTAATTACCTGTCGTTCATTAGCATTGCATATAAATACACGTTGGAACAGGAACATTGTGCCTGACCCTGCCTTCAAAAGTTTATTTAGTAAATGATTACACATAAAGATAAATCATTGGGTATAAAAGAAAAAAATGAAACCCTTATGATAAAGCTGTCTTATTTAGTCTGCTCATCTTTTGCAGAGTGATAGTCATTAGTCGCTACAGCAGCAGTGCAGTAAACTGTCTCAAAACAGCTGATTAGTTGGAGTGAAGTCCTGCTGAGCTATAAACAAACACATACACACACACACACACACACACACACACACATTGGTGCAGCTATCCTAATGAGGACCATCCATAGACATAATGATTTTTATACTGTACAAACTATATATTCTATCCCCTAACCCTACCTCTAAACTGAACCCTCACAAAATTTTCACTAGAAATGTCATCATAAACCTTATTTGTAGCATAATACCCTTGTAATTACCAGTTTGAAATCTAAAACGAATTCCTTATAAACCACTTAAACATGACCCCCACCCCCCCCCCCCCCACACACACAGACACACTCACACACAATGACACTAACACACACACAATCACACTCACAGACACACACACTCACACACTGACAGACACACATACACACACAGACAAACAAAACACACAATCACACTCACAGGCACACACTAACAGAGAAACACACATTCACAGATACAAACACACACATTAACACACACTCACAGACACACACACTCTCACAGACACTCTCTCACACACACACACTCTCTGGCACACACACACTCACTGACACACACACAAACAATCACACTCACAGGCAGACACACACACACACACACACACACACACACACATGTTGGAGCAGCTATCATTATGAGGACTCTCCATAGACATAATAATTTGTATACTCTACAAACTATAGATTCTATTCCCAAAACCTTACCCTCACAAAAAATCTTTTACATTTTTACATTTTCTATAAAACATTGTTTAGTATGTTTTTTAAGCGATTTGAATTATAGGGACACTAGAAATGTCCTCATAAACCACATTTATGGCATGATACCCTTGTAATTACCAGTTTGTAACCTAAAAAAAAGTCCTTTTAAACCACTTAAACCTGCCCAAACACACGCACACAAACACACTCACTCACACACTCACTCACAGACACACACACACACTCTCTCACAGACACACACTCGCACTCACACACACACACTCACTCACAGAAACACACTCTCACTCACAGACACACACACACACACACTCACAGACAGACACACACACTCACTCACAGACACACTGAGACATACACAAACACACACTCACAGTCAAAGACACACACACACACACACACTCACAGACACATTCATAGACACACTCAGACACACACAAAATCACACACACACACAGGCAAACACACAGGCAGTTATTTTGCCTCTCTATCATAGTAACACGCCCATATAATAGTTGTCTGAATGTGTTGACTAAACAACTGATAGAAACAAACACGTTCCAGCACTGAATACTATAAACTATAGCCTTCCTGTTACTAGTTCTGACAAACCTTTTCTCTCACAAACAAGCGAATGAATATTAATAGAAGTTGTAAAAGCTGAGAAAAGTTACAAATATTCGTACGTTTAAGAGTTTAAGAGTACATATAGTGTCGTGAGGTCAGTTTTTACCGTTAGCGCAGGCGGGTCGGTGGTCGCACGGATTACTCCGGCTCTCCAGCTCCAGCGCGAGATTCCCGCGAGCTCCAGCGACTCTCCGCCGCTCACGCACAGGCAGCGCTTCCCCACCAGCTCCACCGCCATAGTCCCGCAAAATGTGCGAGAAATGTGTACGGACAGCAAAGAAACGTCCTCCTACTGCGGACTACTGTGTTGACACATGATTAAAATATGGTGATTAAATCAATATTCATGTGTATTGGAGTACAGGGGCTTTAAATTCCCTGTGTTGTCCTCTGAAGAGCGTTGTCCTCTCTGTGCGTTGGGGAACTGATTTACACACTGAGGGAGTAGTAACTGTCATTATGTATCTCTCTCTCTCGCTCGCACGTGGTATTCATCCGCCCGCGCTGAAGCACACAGGACTAGCAGAACACAGCGGAGAGACTTGTGCGTCCGCCAGACTGAGCTCACTGTCAAGTGCACTAAAACAGACTAGAGAAAAGTAGTCTCTCGTCTGAATGTATTCAGAACTTGACCTACTTATTGACATTGGTTTCAAAATTACAGTTGGCTTCTTGAGCTAAAATGAATTATTTACTTTTCTCAGAAACCCATTTTTCACGAATGGCAGAATTATAAAAATGTAGTATAGTATGTCTATAGTACAGTAGAGGAACACACAGATACAAATATGTTACACATGCTAAAACCTGGGGGACATTAAGCCATCCTCAATTGAGCAAATATTTATGTATATGTCATTAAAAAGTATAAACACATGCCACATTTTTATTTTCTGTTGTTTTTATAAATTTTTATCTTTCTTTTTCTTTTACTAATATACAGTGTTGGGAGGGTTACTTTTGAAAAGTATTCCACTACAGATTACAGATTACATGTTGTAAAATGTCATTTGTAATGTATTCCGTTAGATTACTCAAGGTCAGTAATGTAATCTAAATACTTTGGATTACTTCAGCACTGGTAGATTTTTTTACTTCTTTTGACTATAAAATCTCTTCCAGAACAGTAAGACAAAATACACATGTTAAAAATACATTCTCTGAAAAACCCAAATATCTTACACAGTGTTGTTTCTAAAACAATATTAATCAAATTTATCTTGTTTAAAGGATTTTTAGATATTTTTACAGGAAAACAATACAACAATTATTATAAAGAATATGATTTTTGCCCCAATATCAAAGGTCTTACTAGAAAAAAGAAATTATGATCCAACGTGAATTTTCTTAATAAAAAATATGATGGTGCTGGTAACATGTGGATGTAAAATAGCTGGAAATAGCATTTTAGCTTAGCGAAAATCTGAAAATGTACACAAAGTTTATTTCTATTTCTTCTGCTCCAAACTTACTTCAAACGTACTTCTCTGTCTGCTCGTATGAATGTAACACATCATAAGAAAGTGTTTCACCGCTGTTCGAATGCACTGTGGATCGCATCATTTATATGTATAAATGTTTCCCATCTGAAAGGACTAAATATTAAATGAAACAAATGACAATTAAATGCTAATTAATCTCTTCAGTAATCAAAATACTTTTTGAATGTAACTATTCGAATTACCAATTATTTAAATTGTAACTGTATTGGAGTTACTTATATTTTGTATTTTAAATACGTAATCTCGTTACATGTATTTCATTACTAACCAACCCCTGCTAATATACCAGTTCTAATCTTATGCCTGTTATACAATTGCTTATGTTCTGATTGTATATACCCCATGCTTTTGTAATTTAAGGTGTAAATACATAGAAAATAAATAGATTTTTTTTTATATATTTAAAATGCAACATTAAAATTTTTATTTTATTTTATTTAATCTCTAAATTTAGACAATTCACACTTTCGCAATATAGTTACCAGAAGGAGTGAACACCATAAATTTGGAGAGGCTTTGAGGTAAACAAATCTTTTTTCTTTTTCTTTTTTCTGTAATCTTGAAATGCTGCCATAAGCAGTGTCCAGTCTACTGTACAATATATTAATGATATTTGTCATACTGAATACCCACTAATATGAAGAATTATAGGTCTATCTTGAAAGTTCTTTATGAAAATACCAGAGGGCAGAATGATTTCAGAATATACTTAATGTTCAATTTTGCTTCTGTGATGTTTGCAGGACATGAGGCTTTATAGCCGACGAGTCAGTGGTTTCACAGGGGATGATCATACATTTACACAATTCTATAACATAGTCATGTATGTGCTGTTGTTTGAAGTGCCCAAAAGCTGTTAGTGGACAATTCAGAACCAGATGACAACAGCGGATACTCACAGTGGTTGATGTCATGGGATCTTACTGGTGTTTTCATGTGAATTGTACAAACAAACTGACCCAGTGAACTATTTACTGTTTACAACAATGAGGAACATACAGTGAAATTGCCAACAAATTCTCTCCATCTTGTAATTTTTTCCACAGTTTTTAAATGTTTTGGATATAAAACTGTTTCTCCACATCGAGGAAACCACATATATTTATGATGTTATTTGACTGCCCTCCGGTGGTTGGTTCTGGAAATACGACGGAAAACCCAAGTAGGTGTGGCTGCACTGGAGAACTGCAAAAGAGCGCGGGGTAACTCCAGAAGTGAGCTGGGTCATTATATAACAAAATATAAGGTGGTATCTGCAAACAAATTATGCTATACATTTTCTCGAAAATATCATAATTATTTTTACTTTAAACAAACTGAAACAAATGTCATTTTTAGAGTCAGTTCCCCTTAAAGGGTTAGATCCCCTTAAAGGGTAAATTAAAAATTATCTCATGATTTACTTATCCTCAAGCCATCCCAGATGTGTTTGACTTTCTGTCCTCTGCAAAACACAAATTAAGATTTTTTTAGAGGAATATCTCAGCTCTGTAGGTCCATAACGTGTCCATACAATGCAAGTATTTTATCACTTTTTTCTTTTCCTGTTTGTCTACATCTCGCTTCTCGACTGCATGCATTCGTTTTCTCCACTGTGTTTTTCATGGATTATTGCATCAATCTTAAACATCTGCTGATCAGAAACCACATTTAACCACATCAATCACAAGCGCTTGCCACTCAAGAACAACCATAACAACAACAAACAATTGTGGTAAGTCATTGGATCTGCTAATGCTATTTCTTCCTTCATAGCATGCCATATGTTTACTATAGCTTCTTCTCTCAGCAGAGAGGGATTCCCATGTGATAAATGTAAGGAATCAGTCAGGATGACGGAGAAGGTTAATGAGTTAGAGACACGCATCCAAACACTAGTGGAGGTCAGTGAGAAAAAGAAGCCGGTAGATACTGTTTCAGATGTGGGTAGTACAGTGAGCAACACACACACACTTTGGTCCTGGCTCTAGAGCCCCCGCAGCAGGTCTTGGCAGCATACTCGCTCAGCAAAGCGTCACCACTCTCACGTTCCTGTTAGGGTTTCCAAACGATTCTCCCCCACTCAGTGATGCACCAGCTGAGAATCATGTTGAAAGAGCCTTAATAATTGGTGATTCTGTTTTAAGGAATGTGGAAATCGAGACATCAGCCACCATTGTTAAATGCATTTCAGGGTTTGAGCGTCTGACATCAGATCAAATGTACAAGTGATGAATAATGCTAAATGCAGATTTTCGAAAATTGTTATTCATGTTGGCACTAACGCTGTCCAGCTCCACCAGTCAGAGATCACTACAGATATTGTTAAAGTGGTGTGTGAACTTGCAAAAATGTCAGACACTGTTATATGCTCTGGGCCCCTCCCTGCTCATTGTGGTGACAAGGATTATAGTCACTGACTGCCTGGATGTCTTGAGTGGTGTCCAGAGAATAGCATAGAATTTGCAGTCAACTGGAAGAGTTTTTTGGGTTAGACCTGACCTACTAAAGAGAGATGGACTCCATCCCTTCAGGGAAGGTGCCTTCTCTCCTCTCTAGTAATTTGGCACATAGTATTAATAGTGATAGTATTTGACTAATTGGGGCCCAGGTCAGGAAGCAGACAAACTGGTTAATCCGAACGTCTGCTAGCTGCCTTGAGACATCACACAGGTCACATAAACTACAACACATAGAGACTGTATCACCTAGATATCTCATAGAGACTGTGTCTGTTCCCCGAACACCAACCACAAAACCCTCACTAAATCATGTAGAAAAAAAATGTGATTAAGTTCAAATTTGAAAAAAATTAATACATTTTTTTTTTTAAGATAAACATCATAAAAAGGTAGGTCCACTAAACATTAGATGTCTTTCTACCAAAAACACTAATTATAAATGAAATTATTACAGACCATAGTTTGGATGTGCTCTATTTGACTGAATCCTGGTTTAAACCAGATGAATATGTAGTTTCTACTCCCCCAGGTTATTGTTACATGAGCTTAGTCTGAAGGTTCGAAGATGAAGTGTTGCTACAATTTACAGTTATTTTTTTGGAGTTACTCAGGGGACATGATATAAGTTTAAGTCTTTTGAACTAATAATGTTTAAAATGAACAATCCAACATTGCTGGGTTTAGCCCAATGTGTGCTCTGTCCCATAAACAGTGACTGGGTTAAAAACTATCACTTTTAATGTCCAAATACTTTTTGGGGCCACTGTAGCATGGTTTATTTCAGTAGGATACAATATCCTATCCGCTAACAGATTTAGCGTAAAAGTAATTCTAAGTTCTCTATGAATTACAATTTATCACTAAGTCAATAATCATATTTGTCTTCAACTTTTTATAACGTCGAAAATTTCTCAATTACATGGACAAATAGTAGGAGATTGTTTACAAATTCTACGCTGCACGTGACGGGGGCGTTTCCTCACAAAGGCTCCTCCCATTCGTTTTCCACCCATTCATTTCTCATTCAATACTTCCTGTGAAAGGTAAACAAATGGCGCTGTGCACTCCAAGCAGAAAAATGACTCAAAATGTAACCCGAATACGGATATTTAAGAGTTCAAAATGCCCGGACAGAAGAGAAAATATAACGTTCGCTTTCCACCCGTGAGTAACAAATGTTTAATTAAAAAAACAAAAACATTTTACGAGCATTGTGAAGCTCAGACGAGAGGCACTGTAATGTTAAAAGCAGTTGAACCTCTCAATCTTGGCTAGGGACGCATCAAGAAAATAATGCAAAAAGACACAGAAGTTGGAAGAATCGCCACAGCTGTACCGGTCATAATATGTATCCTTTTTAAATACTGAATGTTGATATGCAGGTAGGGCAATGCAATCAGGAAATACTTTGGGGCTAATTTCAGCCTGCCTTGGCCATATTTCACAAATATATATATATGTATGTCTACTGTGCAAAAATTGTATACACTTGTATAGTGAGGAATAGGGAGGATGTCTTCAAAAAAGGCCATAAATATTTTTCATTTATCAATTAATATCATACAAAGTCCAGTAAACATAAAAAGCTTAATCAATATTTGCCTTCAAACCGTTGCCTTCAAAACTGCACCAGTTCTCCTGGATACACCTGGACACAGAGTTTCTTGGTTGTTGGCAGATAAGATGTTCAAAGCTTCTTGGAGAATTCGCCACTTTTATTTATTAAGGCTGTCTCAGTTGCTTCTGTCTCTTTATTTAATCTCAGACTGACTTTATGTTGAGATCCGGGCTCTTTCGGGGCTGCACCAACTGTTGCAGGTTGGGGATTGTTGAAAATGTATATTTCCTACTGAATCACTAAAGGCAGAATGTATGATATAACCATTTTAAGACAAAGGTTGTTGTTAAACATATACAGAAGACTTTTGCACAGTAGCTACTATAGATAGATAGATAGATAGATAGAGAGTGTGTGAAGGAAATTGAGGCTTATTTTACAGCCTTGTTTTTTTAGGGCCTTATTATTTGGCATTTCAGCACAACAACAATTCCACCATTTTTACTGAAATAGTGATAATAGTTAGAAAATAATAGTTAGATAATAGTTAGAAATAGTGATATTTAAAGTCTGAAGTTTATTATTATTTCTACAACATGACAGCATTTGTTGCACTGGTGAACTATTACCTGTGCGATGTTTTCGGGACTGTGCAAGTGGACATAAAACGCATTCCGTGTGAACAGCCCCTTACACTGTAAGTGTAAAACTCTTTAAAACCACTATTGGTGCCTTCAGAATGCTGCATATGTTCCATAACTGTACATTTAGCTAAAGCTTTAGAAATGTTCCTCAGATCTCTTCTTACCAAGACCAGTAAAATAACACAGTCAAGGAACAGCAGAGTGATGTCCATAAATCACATGTAAGCCTCAAATCTAACCTTCATACTCCTGTCTTACAGTGTAGCATTGACTCATCCTTCCTTTTATGAGTTTCATGTATGTACTATATGTGCATAGTATAGATGTGCTTTGTCCATCTATTTCTGTGTACTTTCATTATACTGTGTGCACTTGTATGATCTTTGTAGGAAACAGTGTATTCATTCAGAGAAGCTGTTTGACTTCCTAAAGGATCTGGCTGATCAGCCGTCCTCTGCATCAGCATCAGAGTGTAAAGCTAAGGGCAAATGGCAGTCACACCGGTGCAAAACAATTAAGATACACTTGCACCTAATTAATGTTCCTTAAAAGCTTATACTGTTGTTTTTCTATATAAATAATAATTATCGTTTAAGGTAATGAATTGGTCCTCCTTTTAGGAAACGCTTGCAAAGTGCATCTATTAAAGCCAGGTCACCTGAAAGGCAGGAGTCACCCCAGAAAGCCACCAATGATCTAGTCATCAACAATGATTCATCAAGTGTGAGTGACTATGATGACATTGAAAAATGCATTTTATTTCAGTTTATTATTGATTAGAGATCTTAGTATTTTTAAACCATGAACAATGTTCTTGATGTGTCTCTTGTTCAGGAGTCGGAGCTTTTCATCTGTTTGGAAACTCGTTCACCTTAACCGCACGTTGAGTAGGTGAGGTACTTCCTGATATAGATGTAATGAGGATAGGCTATTATTGCACTCAGAGGACAAATATTGGATGGGTTGCGTTTGCCTGGTGTTTAAGATTGGAGTTTGGATCATAATTGAACTGTTAATTAATGCATTGTTCTAAATGTTATTTTTTGATTGTATTCTTAAGTCTCACTAGATCCAACAATCTTCCCCACTGAAAACTGCAGTATTATTTATGAAGACCCAAAATCCTTTTTTTGGGGGGTGCCGTTGTTATTTGACATAAATGTTTGATTTTTAATATGTGAATCTGCTTTGTTGTGGTGCTAAATTCACCAAAGAATTAATTATATAATTGTTTGTTTTCAAGTGTTCAAGTTCTCCATGGAGTAACTGTCATCACATTCATTAAGTTTTATATTTTGCTAAGAAAATAATTTTTGTTATAGAGACATTTTTTGGTAATAAGCATCTCCAATCATTTTCTTTCCATTGGATTCATAATTAAAACTGTAGTTTGAACTGTGTACTGTTTACAATTTAACATAATTTTCTAATCTGTGATTTATTGAATATTGTAAATATGTAAATATTTTTCTATCAGCTTTGAATGCAGGTCAGTGGTTTTGTTACAGTTATCCACAGTAGGTTTAGGGGTTATTTAAGAAGCATATTGTAACAACATCAAGTGTATTTTATAGTGAATGTTCTATAAAGTATATTTTAATAATGATTTGTTGTCTATAATACAATGTTTATAGATTCCTCACCTAACTATAGAGGGATACGATACAATCTGCAGTTGAAAAAAATGTTTCAAATAACCAAGGATCTATCACAGAGTAATGCAAAATGATGGCTGAATAAAATATTTGAGGATGGTACTTTTATTTTAAGCTAGTGATGCTTTTTGTCTCGACACATTGAAAATAAACTCTACTTCTGGATCATAATACTAAAATATATATTGGGGCATAATATTCAACCCTTACTGGGTGACTTTAAATTAGTTTATGCTTTTCTTTTTCAAGTTTAGCATTTACAATTTTTCACAGCAGAAAACCAGACAAAGCCCTATGAAGTTTTAAGTCCAGTACTTACAGAATAACAAAAAACAAACAAAAAAAACACAGAGTCATCTAAAAATACTTTTGTGCATTTTACATGATTTTTAATATTTCTGTTTGACACAAAAGGTTCCTGAAACTTTTCTTCTTCTTGGTGAATAGAAATTGCTGAGTAAAAATCCATATATTCCATAATACTATATTTGATAATATGACGACAAAACAATTTACATGAAGAAAGCCACAATTCTGTCCAATTCCTTCTCTCATACAATCAGAAAGAAACTTATTAATTTAGTGGTCTGAAAATATCTTTATTTTTCCTTTTCCAAACTGTCTTTATAAGATCCAATTTTAAATAAGTTTGAAAAATTAACCCCCTTAAAAAGGTTAGTTAACCCCCCGAAAATAAAATTCTGTCATAATTTTCTCACCCTCATTTCGTTATAAACCTGCAGGGCTTTAAATTTTCCCATGGAACACCAAAGGAGATGTTAGGCAGAATTAAGGCTTTGTCGATACAATCAAATATCGATATCTCGTGATATTTTATCGATATTTAGATCAATGTATCGTGATATTTTCAGTGCAGTCAGAGATGCTTCAATGAGGATTAACGGTTTCTCAGACATCCTTGACCTTTCTCACATGTTTGGATCTAGGGCCAGCCAAGACATCGTCTTTATTTGTATGATCCCAATGTCATTTCTTAAAATGCCAAGAATGTTCTTTCTTTCAATCTGCAATCCCCTACAATCAGATGTGTGTAAATGCTTCCCAAAAGCTACAAAAAATGTCTGTGATTAGCCACTGGCTGGTACATTTTAGATTTCACTAATGTTTGAGAAGTGAAGTGGCAAAGTTCAGCACCGAGATCTTTTAACAGTGTGATGAGAGTAAAAGCTTTGACGCTTTCTGTGTGATGCGAGTCCAAATACTAAATCCAAGCAAACCATTTGTTGTTAAATAATGTCTCTTTTCATATCATTTCTGTTCTCATTTCTGTATTTTTCAAAAACAACATAAGAAACATTTCATTCTAATCTCACATAACGTGGATGCTCTAATGCTGCATTTCAATGAAAAAAAGCCTTTGGCTTTGGAACAACACGAGAGTCACAAAATGATGACAGTATTTTTTTTTGGGTACTATCCCTTTAACTTCTCAAAAACCACCCAGTGCATTAAATTCAACCCTGTACCTCACAGGACAGGAATGCCATCAGAGATTTACCATGTTAAAATAAGAACTATTTTACACACACACACAGATATTTCATGACTCAAGTCTCCCCTCTGCCTCTTTTCATCTCTTTCAGTTCAGATTTTTCAAGGTTTTCACTTTATTTACTGCAAGCATCAAAATCAGACAGGAACGTGTTGATAATGGAGTAATGTGATGTCTGCTGTTCAGTAGATTCACATTCAGAACCTCTCATTTGTACATGGACCAAAATGAAGGGAAATAAAAACAATAAAACAAACAAAACCAAAAACTGTGGTTGCTACATCCTGGGCTCAGAAGAGTTGTGCACCGTAGCCAAATGTCTGTTTAATGGCATGGCAATAGTACCTCTGCCAGCCATCTCGTGTTCGTTCCTCTTCACTCTCTGGAACTGCCCGACACTCAATCTTTAACTCTGTCTCATTACCCTTGTCAGTGAATGTCAATGTCACCATCGCATAGTGCTCTGAATTGAGGAGGAAAGGACAGACAGCAAAAGTAAACAATGTGTCGAGACAACCTGATGGACAGTTCTCAAAGTCAACTGTCAAAATGTAAAATTGGTGGTGAAAAACTTTCAGACTTAAAACATTTTCATTACTTACATCACAAATTTGTACTAAACCCAGTCCAAACCACTTTACAAATATAAAGTATAATATACAAATATAAAGTGGATATTTGGAAGTGTTCACATCGTGTCATTCAGACTTGCTAAATATGATCAGATTCGAATCGGAAATGCACAAAAATGTCTGAACATAGCTTTTCATAAGTGGAAATAAATTGGATACGTATCTGATTTTTAAGATGTGCCTTCATTCTGAACAGCTAGGTCAGATTTAATGTGATTTTTATTTTTATATAAATGTCATATGTCATAGAAAAAGCTAAATAATATTTTTGTGATTGATTCTGGCAGACTGGACCAATGTTAAATGACAGCAGTCATTAAATTATGATAATTCTTTAGATTTACATTTTAGCATTTTACAAGTTATATCATAAAAAATGCTGATGTTTCTTAAAAGTTCAGTTGATATGCTTTCTTTCAAATGATATCACATATTCTTAAAAACAAAATATTTTCTAAAATAAAAAAAATCTATAAAACTGTCGTATTTTGAAGAGAGGCTGATGAGAACACCATGTCTACACTGGGCACGTCCGTTGAGCAAAGGCTTGAGGCTGACTACACTGAACAAGTTGACACAAACATTCTAAATTGTTTATTTCTGTTGTTGGCAGTAGTAGTGCCAGCACGTGCAGTGCAAAAATAGAGCGGGACACCCGTATACTGTCGGCACGATGCAACAATGTACGCTTCCAGTGTAGACAGCATCATTGATTATAATGGGTTCTATTGCTTTTGACGTGACGTGCAGCTCGAGTCCAGTGTAGAAGGGCTGTTATAATGTCCCCCCCCCCCCCAGTTTTCTGATATTTCATTTTTTTTTTAAATCCCCTTTTCTGCCCAATTTGGAACACCTAATTCCCACTACTTAGTAGGTCCTCGTGGGGGAGCAGTTACCTCAATCCGGGTGGCGGAGGACAATTCTCAGTTGCTGCTGCGACAGTCAGTCCGTGCATTTTATCATATGGCTTGCTGTGCATGACACTGTGGAGACTCTGCATATGGTGGCTCATTCTACTCTCCGCGATCCACGCACAACTTACAATGCATATATATATATATATATATATATATATATATATATATATATATATATATATATACATACATACACACACACACACATACATAAAAAAATGGGAAAAAAAAGGAACATTGGGGGGCCTAGGTAGCTCAGCAAGTATTGATGCTGACTACCACCCCTGGAGTCAAGAGTTTGAATCCAGGACATGCTGAGTGACTCCAGCCAGGACTCCTAAGCAACCAAATTGGCCCGGTTGCTAGGGAGGGTAGAGTCACATGGGGTAACATCCTTGTGGTTGCTATAATATGGTTCTATCTTGTGGGGTGTGTGGTGAGTTGTGCATGGATGCCGCGGAGAATAGCGTGAAGCCTCCACACACGCTAGGTCACCGCAGTTACGCGCTCAAGACACGTGATAAGATGCATGGATTGGTGGTCTCAGGCACGGAGGCAACTGAGATTCGTCCTCCATCACCCGGAGTCACTATGCCACCACGAGGACTTAAGAGCGCATTGGGAATTCCAAATTGGAGAGAAAAAAATAAATAAAATAGGAACATTACTTAACTTGCAAAATTAAACCACGTGCTACTCTCCATACAAAGTTAAGACGTAACATAATTACATTCATTATCAGCAACAAAATCATGTTTAAAAGTAAGTAACCTTAAGAGTCATTGTTTGCCTTGTAGTCCTGACAAGCAATAGGTGATGGCTGTACCCTCTTAGGCTGTACTGTTAACCGCTTGTTCGCTGGTTCAGTTCACTGCCAAACCAATCGGTTGACAGAGGCTTCTGTGTCGTTTAGACGGCCGGCCTCTATTTCCTTGCATGGCTGCCAAAACTCTTAAAATATTATGAATCATTTCCTAAAAATAATTCTAAAAAAGTAAGGGGAATATGTCCTATACCCCAGGTTATAATGGTTGCTACAGCCCTGCATTTGTAACATCTATTAAAAGTCATTATTAATCTGCATCAATAAGTCTATTAAAATCTATATATTGGTTATTTCAAGATAACAACTGTACATGCACAAATGGAATGACAAAATTTCAGGGAAATTAAAAAAAAATAGAACATTTTACTGTAAATTGTTCTAATGTGGTGAATAATTATGTAGTACAATCTTTGTTTGGGTTGAAAATGCCAATGGTGAGAAAAAAAAAAAAAAGTATAAATATTATAAAACAAACAAAATTTAATAAAGGTTCATTCAAATATAACAAAAAAATTAAGCAAATCGTTTAAGTAAAGGAGTTAAGATGACAAAATGTTTTGGGAACCCCGGGGCTAAAGTATGCTTTGGTTTCTGCTTGCCACTACATCTTGCACACAGTGTGTGTGTTGTAAATTTCGTCATCAGCACAGTCCATGTATCCTCGTACAGCCCAGTTTAAGTAACCCTAATGCACCTGTGTGCATCATCTGGGCAGGCTCACAGTCAATACAGTATACTTTGAAAGGCTAGAACACTCAACTTTGCACTAAACGTAACAGCTCACAAAAAAATGAAGCATACTCTATCCTTTTTCTAATCTTATTTGAACTGGTTTTGACTTACCGCAGGGCCATGAATTGAACCTCCATTTCATGACTATCTTTTCCTCAGGTACCTGTCGAACCCAGAATACATGGTTTTCAGCAACCAAAAAAGTATATATACAATAAAGGATAGATAATCATTTTACTTTCTGCTTGAATGTACTTTTAAGTGAGCCATTTATTTACCAAAAAGCTTCTTTTGCCATCACACATTTTATAACTATAGCCATTAGAAATTGTAAAATCTCACCAGCTCCTGGAACTCGCCCTTCACGTTTCCGTCCAACAGGCGAAACTTCCCGCCTTTCTCAGCCTCAACCACAGCACCACTGCGTGTGAAAGCCTGAACCATCTGCAACACACATTTCATTTCAGTGCACTACATGGGGATATTAACACTCGATCACTTCATGCACTTATACTGATCGGATTGCTAATCAACTGAATAAGCACATCCCCATTTACGCTTGCCACCTCAGTGTGTCTCTGCCAATTCCCATGCTTTGTGCAGATAAAACAGTTTACTTCAGTGATTATGCTAATGCCAGGCAGCAAATTTAAAATATGTGATTTATTATTTGATTCCAAGTGACTTTTCCCAGTCTCTGTGTGTGCACACAATGTATTTTTCATAGGTAAGATATGTTTGTAGTAGGTAAGATGTCCATGATATGCTTCCTTCAGTTGTGCTTATTGTCAGTGTTAAGTTTTAATTTCTGTTAGTTTCAAAGTTCTGTCTCTCCTACAATGTGCATCCATTTCTTAATTTGTTATTATTTATTGCACGACCTGAGCCCTATGCAAATACTCTGTAGCAGCTGTTATGTTTCGCATTTTCCCTATGCTGACCTCTGGAGGTGGTTTGAGTGATCAGATCCATCCCGAATCTGTCTGGGAGTGCACTTAAAATTGGATAGCAATCCGATCAGCAAAAACACAAGTGTTTCAGTGTTTATAGTACATGCCAACTGAAAATCAGACAGGCTATTTTATAACATTTGGCTGCTGAACATTTGGATTTTATAAACTGACCACACCACAAAAAATTATAAATGTTATTTTTTGGCAACATATTTTAAAAGTGTTAGGAAATGTAAAATGTTCTTTAAAAAAAAAAAAAATAAATAAATAATTTATATATTTATATATATTTATATATATATATATATATATATATATATATATAAAATTTTAATACAGTATATAAACAAAAAATAATAATGTTTATAACTGGCAATACTAGAGGGAATTTTACAACTATTATATAATAGGGCTGCAACTAACGATTACTTTGATAATAATATAACGATTTTAAGAACAATTATTCAACTATTCAGGTGATTATTACAAAGATTAATCATTATCTCTTAAATCGACTATTCTGCTTGTGCCCCGACTTAAAAGGTTGGATTAAACATATCTTAAATTTAAGTGTATTTTGTATACATGTATATTTTTTCACCTATTAATACTTCTGCCAGTGCAGTAAAGACAAAATATACTTATATTCAAGATCTATTCTCTAAAAGCAAGTATAAATATAAATATAAAAATATTTAATATTATATTCAACATTCTCAGATTTTCTTCTGCAGTATAGCTCCCAATGATATTTACTTTGTTTTAACAGAGTTTTAGATATTTATATTGGAAAACAAGCCAAAACAAAAACAAATAAAAAAAAAAAACATATTTTTGCTGTGGTGTAAAATGGGCAAAGACTATGTACTCTCTCTCACCATTTTATTCACATTGACCCATGTTTAACACACACACACACACACACACACACACACACACACACACACACACACACACACACACTTCTTAATACAGCTGCATGTTGCCGATTTTCTTTTCGATATGAAATACACAGTGACACATATATTGTGATTCAAAATGTCACAAGCCATCACTTTATAATCCAGCTGCAGCAAGCGTACGTGAGAGACGAGCGTCCCCGCACCAGAGTGCCTAAGCCGGGTGCAGTTTCGATCTCTCCCCCTACTATCGGTTTCTTCACCCGACTCATAGAAGCGGCGCTGAACGCACAGAGAAATACCAGTTTCAGAGTTTGTGCTTATTTACATGACCTGCTTCCTTATTATTTGAACTTAAGTAAAGGATGCATTAAAGATATAATGCCGGAGTGATTCATTTAAAGATGCACGGACATGCAAGTTTTGCTTAAGCGGAATGGCAGCTCTGGCTCTGCTTTATTTCACAACGAGAGTGCTTCTTATTATTTCCTCATACTTAGCGATCTACATCACCTGAAGCTGTTTGGAAAGTTTAGAGTGCATCTGAACTATGAGCCGTTTTCTACTCAATCAGGCACTCTGCTCTCACGCATCATCATTAGAGTTTAATGTGATCTCATGTTCCGTTAATTGAGATCAAGAGACTATTTGACAACAAATATTTTTGTCAACAGATTTTTATAGTAAACGTTGTCGATGACGTCGAATAAACATTTCAGGCCTATTATAGAACTCAGAGACCACTACAAATTCATATACATTTTCACTAGATATGGCATATAGTGCACAGATTTGTTAAATAATTTTCAACATTCTAACATTCATTCTAACTAAAGCTACAAAGACTACGTCATTCTTGTCATCAGTGTCAGCCAACTAGATAGCGAGAACTTGGTGACAAATTTACATCAGCAGAATTCACAAAAACAATGATCAAAACAACCTAATAATTGCCTTTACAAGGCATGCAAACTCATACATGATCAAAAAAATTATTAGAACGCAAGAATGTAAGCACTGGCCTGAACATTAGCCATCCTTATTGTTGAATGAGATCTGTCACTTTTAAGACTCTTTAATGTTAAAGGCACCAGGAGTCTCACTATAGCTATGAGATCTAATATATTCCAAGCTGTGAGGATTGCAAATTACTCTAGTGAACTGCTGTAGAAAAACTCACCTCTTGATTGAGGAAAACCCTGTAAAGCTCTTCAGGTGAGGTGAGGAAAGTGTCCTTTAGTGAAAACTTGCAAGTGGGGATCTTTACCCCTGTGCTAGAAGGAGGTGGTGCGGAGTTACATGAGCCAATCTAAAAGATCAAATTAAATGATAATATCATTTACTTTTTGCAGTATCAAGTGGCTGGCATGTAGACATGTTGTGTACATATCCCAAATAGTTAATTGCTTAACTCATTGCATCATTTAGAAGTGCATATTAAGACTCACCTGTGTTCTGCTTGCCTTGGTTGGCGCTTGGGCTGTCTCTGTCTGCTGATTTGTCACACCATTGGCTGTGGGCAGGATCATGCCCTGTGTGAATTCTACAACAGGTAATAACAGATCATGGCAGTCTACATCCCCACAGACAACACAATAACAGTAATACAGCAATGCTCCAAAAACTCCTCTCAAGGTGTAGCATGCTGTCAGATTGGTCCGTCTCTCAGTGAGACAGTCGGAGACACTGACCTGTTTTGAGAAGTCCAATGTAGCTAGCCAGCACTGTACGAACTTTACTGGCACCCTCCCCCCTCATCAGAGAAAGCAGCGCAGTTTCAGGCTCATCTTTACAAAGACTAACGCTGATCTGTGTGTGACCCCATGGAAACAAGAAAAACAAAATTGAGATGACAAGTCTTGAACCTTAAAAGACAAAATTACTAAACGCTACCACATACCTAACAAAATATACTCAGCATGCCAGCATTTCATTAATTACAACCAAACTAAGTTTTCATATTCAGCAACTTTACAAAATGCATAGATAATATTGAATATACAATACATAAAAAATACATATAATTTGATATTGCCAGCAACAAATTAAATCAATAGTGTCTCTGACTGTAATTTAAACCTGGTAATAAGATCTGTCACAAGTGCATAAATGCATAAAATGAGCTCATCTTCAAAAATAACTTACATCAAGTTCATCCATGTCATTTTCATCTGAAAGGTTTGGAACTTCAATGTTCCCCTTGTATTTAATCCCTGATTTTGATGTCCCTATAAAGACAGAACAAAATATTTTAATGAGCAATGCTTAAAAAGCAATTAAGAACATTTAATGCAAGTAAGGGGGGGGGGGGGGAGCACTGAATAATAAGGCTGAATATTTACAGATTTTATTCAGATTCACAAGCTCTCGATTCTGTTCAAATTTCATATCGATTGATATGGGTATATTTCAGTTATAATGGCCATTTTTCAACTTATGAAAGAAATTCTCTCCCAGTTAATGCTGTTAATTATACAGGGGTCCTTCTAACTAGATGCATTATGAAAATATTCATTTTACAAATAATATTTTAAGCATTTTTCATTATTTTGGTCACATTTTAGCCTTTTAAAAATGTAAAAAAAATCCATGTATTCCGTGAATAAATATTATTTAAAGTTATATTTTATTACATGTTTATTGTATAATGCATTACTTATACTATTTACAAGTATTAACTAGAGCTGCAACTAACAATTATTTTGATAATCGCTTAATCTAACATTTATTAGAGCAATTAAATGATTATTCATCTTGTGTCCCAACTTAAAAGGTTGTATTAAATGTGCATACTAACAATAAAGAGGACAAAGTCATATTTTAAAAATACCTCTAAATGACATTCACTGAATTAACGGGAAACAAATATTTTTATTACGTTTAATTCAGTAAAGAAATTCACTGCAGAAAATCCTATTGTTATCAAGTGTTTTTGTCTTGATTTCTATTTAAAATTGTCTAAAAAACTAAATACATTTACTTGAGAAGCAACATATGAGATATTTAGACTTGCTTTAAGAGAATGTATCTTATGTGTGTGTGTGTGTGTGTGTGTGTGTATTTTTTTCACTTGGTTATACTTCTGCGAGTGCAGTAAAGACAAAATATTCTTATATTCAAGATCTATTCTCTAAAAGCAAGATCTTATATGCTGCTTCTCAGGTGAATGCATCTTTTATTAAAGGATTTTTAGATATTTTAAAATAATTGCATTTTTAATATTATACTCAACTTTCTCAGACATTTTTTCTTCTGCAGTATAGCTACTAAAAAAATATGTACGTTGTTTTAAGAGTTTTACATATTTTTATTGGAAAACAAATCAAATCATATTTCGTTGCAGTGTATAATAGGGCGAAGACTTCCCCTCTCACCTTTCTGTTCACTTCAATCCATCTTTAACTCAAAAAACAAACTCCCTCTTATTAATAAAGCTGTGTATTGCCAATTTTCTTCATGATAAGAAACGTGCAGTGATACATATATTATGATTCAATAAGTCACGAGCCATCACGTTATAATCTAGCTCGAGAGATGAGCGTCTCAGAGTGTGCATCAGCCGGATTCAGTTTCAATCTCTCCCCCTTAGATCTGGACATTTGTGCAACTCAGAGGCGCTGAGCACACAGAAAAATGCCAGTTTCGCAGTTTGTAGTTATTTACATGATCTGCTTCTGTATTATTTTAACCTTTTAAACATCCTGCAATATTTGCCAAAAACGCCTAAAAAAGGCCTACCCAAATTAAAATGCATGCTGTTCTTGAACCCTTTGGAGTATATGCATGCTTTTGGTCTCTTTTGAAAGGGGAGACTTTGAGGTTTGTTCCTAAATAGTCAGAATCACTGTAAGTCTTACTTGTATTGAGTAATAGAACTTTGAACACACTCAAAAAGGGGAAATAAACTCCGCCTACATTTTTTTTTTGTAAAAAGATGCCTGCAGATAACTACAGCTGGGAGGACATAACTGGAAAACACAATTAAATCACAGCATGAAGCCTTACCAAACCCAATTTAAAATTTGATAACAATACATTAGAAAATGAGTGTTTTACACATGTTTATCCAAGTGTATGTATAGGCTTCAAGGATATTGATACCTGGCCACACCTCTAAAATGCACCGACTGGCTCAAATGACCTGTCCATCTAAAGTCCAGGGGTCAGTGGACATTTTGACATAAAAATATCTGTAAAGTTTACATGTTCAAGGTAGATTCATCAAAGAATACAAAGTTGTGTTTGCTCTGTCGGTTAGCTCGAAATGCTACATGGGTGTTTATTGATATATAAATGTGTTATGGACCAAAAACTTTGTTGAATTGGATTGTATGGACCCTTTACAGTGTAACTAAACCATTTTTGATGGAATGAAGTGGATCAGTAGAGTAAGATGAGCATTATAAGTGAGTTTCTACCATTTTGGATTCGTTTATTTTGCTGTAAGTGGTCTGATAAATACACCGATTGTACCCGCTGTGTTAAGTGTATATTAAAATGGTTTACATCGTTCGAATCACAAGAGTCTCAGCTTTCCAACGATGTAAGATATGTGTATCTTTTAATTTTTGAGTTTTTGCATTTCGTGAAGTTATTGCGTAATAGTCGGCCGGGCCCGCAGACGACCCGTTGGGATGTTAAAAGGTTAACTTAAAGCTATAATGCATTAAATAGAACTGCATTAAAGTAACGCCGGGGTGTTTCCTTTAAAGAGCTCCAGCTCCGCTTATTCCACAACGAGAGTGCTTCTGAATTTACTTATTTGTTTTTTTATACAATTCCTTCATACTTTGGGATCTACATCACCTTAAGCTGTTTCGAAAGTTTAGGGTGTTTCTAGACTGTGTAATTCTTCCTCTCCTCATTCTTGCGCTAACTGCTGTACTGCTCTCACGCATCATCTTTACAGTTTAATGTAATCACATGTTATGTTAAATGAGATCAAACGACAATTCGACAACGGAAATTTTTTATTGTCGACTAATTGTTTCAGCCCTATTATTAACACATGCTAAAAATCATTCTTGCACAGCTCTCTGGAATACTCTATTCTGATGGCGCCATCTAGAGGTCTGATATTTCTCAGTAACAACCGCACATCTATGTATTAGACCGCTCATCAGGGTATTTGCAAGCCATTTTCCTGTTTCTCTGACCACTGTGCGATCTCTACAACTAGGCTAATAAAATTCTCAACTCAAATCAATGTTTCATGTGCTTTTATTTATTTGGCAAGAAGTCTTGTAATAAGATAAACAATGATCAGTCAATGTTCATTAATTGCAAAAGAACTCTGACGCGAACAGAGGAGGGTTTCAGCTGTTCAGTGATTTATTTCTTCTCGCATCATTACATAATGTTAATGCAAATCAATGTTTTATGCCCATTTATTTTTTTGTTAGTAGCCATGTAATAAGTGGAATGTACAGTCAGCCAGTAGTTATCACAAAATAAACCTCATTAGGATGATACAAGAGGATTCCGATCTCTCTGATGGGGTTTATTCTGCAATAACTACCGGCTTCTACACTAAATGTTTGTTTTTAGTAGTTTTTTTAATCAACAGCTAACTGTAAAGAACAGAAGGGGTATTAAAAGAGACATTAATCAATAACAAATGCATTGCGTGGAATGGATCTTCTCTTTGGACACACATTACATGGAACGACCCAAATCAAACTTATAGTCGCAAAGCTCAGTGAAAAGATCTTGCAGCTTCTTCGACACCACTATACTACTCAATCACTGGTGAGTGAAATCTGAACATTTTCCAGCCGGTGGCTAACCACAGACATTTTTAGTTGCATAACTAATTTACTTGCATTGTAGAGAGTTGCACATAAAGTAAAAGCTTGATTTTGGGATTTAAGAATTGATACTGAAACTGTTCAAATGAGATCGCAATGCATCTGAAAATCAATATTTTTACCCAGTTGTATTAATTACACAAACAAAGTGACAACTGAAATAAGTGGGACTTTCTCCAAAATACAAACCACACAAATTTTCTCACCTGTCCAGATGGCCTTCAGATTCCATTCATAGAAAAAGATAAGCTTTCCTTTGCGGTTGTTGATGGACGCCTCTCCCTCCACCTGGCTGACCTCTGTGATCTCGCACTTGCCTTCTTCACTCTCCACCTGCAGCCCCATGAGCAGCTCCTTCAGCTTCTCTGATGACCAGTTTGTGGCATCTCTCTCCGTCCTAACAATATAAATGACATTTGTCAATATTACTCAATTACTTGGGGTAATTATTAGTCCTGATATTTGCCAATCCACAGATTCTACATACACACAGAGGTGTCAATGTTCTGCCAGAAAACTATGTGGCATTATAAGGTATATGTTTCTTGGTAAAGGAATCATTCATCAAAAAATTATGATTCTCTCATCATTTACTCACCCTCTTGCCATCCCAGATGCGTATGACTTTCTTTCTTCTGCAGAACACAAACAGATGTTCTGACTTTTAGAAGAATATTGCAGCTCTGTAGGTTCACACAATGAAAGTGAATGCTGACAAAAATTTTGAAGCTCCAATATGCAAAAAAGTTATCCACATGGCTCCAGTGGTTTAATCCAGTGGTAAGGAGTAAGCAAGTCCGGATGGGAGTGTGACGAGGATGAAGGCGTGGCCAGGCTGTGAAGATACACGGCCGGCGCAGAGTTGCCAAATCAGCATGAGGGAGATAAGGGAAGAGCTGGGGATACCTGAGAGTGAGTGAGTGAGATACACAGCCGCTCTGTGTGTTTGTGTTTATCTTGCTGTGTTTTGTTGTTTGTTACTCCTGTCCCCGCATCCTAATTTCCAAAACTGTTACAACTCTAAATGTCTACTTTCACATTCTTCTTTTGTTTTTGGTGATTCGCATTCTTAATGCATATTGTCACCTATTGAGCAAGGAGAATTTATAGTAAGAAAAAAAAAACACTTTTATATTGATCTGTTTCTCACCCCGACCTATCAAATCACTTCTGAAGACATGGATTAAACCACTGGAGTCGTATGATTTACATTTAGGCTGCCTTTATGTGCTGTTTGGTGCTCCAAAGTTCTGGCCACCATTCACTTGCATTGCACAGACAGAGCTGAGATATTCTTCAAAAAATCTTTTATGTTCTGTAGAAAAAAAGAGAGTCAAAGACATCTGGGATGGCATAAGGGTGAGTAAATAATAAGATAATTATCATTTTTGGGTTAACTATTGTTTACCCAATAAAATTCTTTAGACATTATAAATGATATCCATACATTTAAAGTCTTTTGAAGTCACTTGAAGCCATTTAATAGCTTTGTGTGTGGAATAAACTGAAATGTAATATTTATTCACTGATCATTTTCTGCTCCAGTGAGCTGTTAACTCAAGAACAGCGTTGAGTCAGTTTCTGATTTGGGAACCAGATCAACAGGTTAATTGAAAAGAACCAGTGCAAAAGACTGTCTAATTTACAACTGATTATCACTGAATGACTTATATATCAGTCTATTCTTCACACAAAGCTATTGTATGAATTCAGAAGGCTTGAAATGTAGCACCCTGGTTATGCATGGACTACTTTTGGTGTGCTTTTTATTTAATGTATGCAGCTTGACAGACATGGTCACTATGAAGTGTCATTGGAAAATGACTGTGTGAAGATGTCAACTGACTACTTTGTGTTATATGAAAATAAATAAATAACTGCAAATAGATGACAATTTGTATTTTTGAATGCATTATTCATTTAGAAGACAAATATCTTTTTTTCCTTTAGGCAGCCATGTATAAAATTGGGGACTTCATATTTTTCTAATCTTCACTTGAGGATGAATGGAGTTGCTACTAAACAAGGTTGAGTGATTGCTTTTAAAAGCCCTGTTTACCACATTTTAGACATCAACCCCATTATTCGGATATGTTATACGAATGGTGTATTCTTTAACATGTTGCTCAGAGATGATTGGGAGCATTTCTGGCAATACCGTTTTTTTCTCCCTAAAAAGTAAATGTCCATAAAGCTTGTCAGTCTTCCAGACACAGAGAATGAACAACTGATGACAACTGATCGTACAAACCTAGTATGCGGACAGAGATGACAGCCAATCCAATGACGGATACAATGAAAGCATGGCATGTTTAAACTTGACGACGCTATTGGTTCAATAACCAGACAGCAACATCTCTCTTTACAAATAAAATGAAAGACTAAAAGCGACATAAGCTATATCAGTGGCAACAAGCTTTTTCATCGACCGTGGTCGACGCTCTTGAGAGGACACCTCATGTTTGTGGTTTAGTGTGCTTTAGCATGTTAGCAGCAAGATGGCTTGAGTGAATATGTGTGTGCCGGCTGAGTCTCACCAATGCCAGTTGTTGACGTTTGTGGCATCCGCTCTCTCCTCCACGATCCAGCGAGGGTCTCCTTCTCCCCACTTCGCCATGTTGATTCAGAGTAAACACAGATATTCAAATGAAAACCACTGACTCGGGCAGGATGTGTAATGTGTTCGAAACGCGTGCGCTAACTTCTGGAAGCCTCTCGACTGTTGCCGCTGGTTTTGATCCCCGTAGAAATTACTGGAAATGGAATTGTGTCACGCGCAAAACGCTCCGTGCGGAACAACGATCCGACTGCCTGGGCTGGAGAAGGTTCCGCTTGAGCTCTCATGTGCGGTGAGACGCGAAGCAACACGTTTAAAACCTGTATCTGTGTTGTTGCATTCAACAGATACGTTTAAAAAGGTATCATAGATGTTGTGTATTGGTATAATAGAAAGCACTACAGTCCCACCTTAGCCCCTTCTGGTAGATGCTGGATCTACACCCCATGTTGGCAAAAGCTTTTCACAGACTGTGATGACGCGTTTCCGCCTTATTTAGCAGCATAAATCTAGCAACTTTTTTATATTAGCAATTTTTTTAAATATTGGGTGTAAGTTTATAACATTATGCTTTGTGTTATATTACCCTGGAATCGTTTTCAAAAATTAGTTACCACAGCAGCGAGGAGGTTTCTATTACTAACTGCTGAGAGAATGGCAGTAAATTTGGCATTTTCTTGCATCTGACTGTCACAATTCACCACTCTCTATTTTTTCCTCTTCTGGAAAGTAATTGAAAAATAATCGGGAATTTTCTTCGCTTGTTGTTGGAGCAAATGTGTAAAGGGAAATAATATTTTCGGTGGTCTCCCATTCACCGCTGTCGAAGTTTACCCTGCAATCTTTTACTTCCGCGTTCCAAAACCGGATGGTGAAAAAGGTCAATTGAAAGTCATATAAAAGTAGTGTTTTCAGACTATACTTTATGTCTGTCTGTCAATCCATCTATCTATCTGTCTGTACAGGATTTAAGTGAGCGATACGATTTCGATATTATTCGATTCCGGGCCCTGCGATCGATATTCCTATATTATGTGCCTATTTTACACAATCAATTAAAAAATGTTGCCCTCAAATGCAAACAAAATATATTATGAATATTTTATTGGGCTCTCTGAAAAGTGCAAATTTAGTATCCACATTGGGACATCCACAACAAAATAAAAAAATTAGACAAATAATTTTTCAGCTTTTTTTCAGTTTAATCCAATTCAAAGTACTTGCATACCCATTAAATTTTTACAACAATCCGCGCTATCAACTACGGAAGCTCAAAGAGGCCTTGCGTTATAATTTTTTTTCTGTCTCGTTTTCTCGTGATCTCGACATAACTAAGGTTGTTTTCTCGTGATCACGACTTAATTTTCTCGAGATCTCCACATAACAAAAAGTTGTTTTCTCGTGATCTCGACAAAACAACCTTAGTTATGTCGAGATCACGAGAAAACGAGACAGAAAAAAAAATTATAACGCAAGGCCTCTTTTAGCTTCCGTAATCAACAACAGAGTTGTAATGAAAAATTCTGTTAAATTCTATTAAAAATATCCCTTTCATGACACAAGACTCTGTGGAATTTACATTCTGTTTTCAAATAAATATAGTGTGTAAATGTTTGTAATATTCCATTAATATTCCATTAAACTCAATGACCGTTTGACCTAGACACATGAAACCTCTCAGAATATTATTCTTTATAAAGCACAAGACTTATTTTTGGGAGTAAATGTTCAGTATTTTTTATACAGATATTATAATTCTATTGTCATTGAGTTTAACAGATTTTTTGGGATAAATGAATCATATAGAATGTAAATTCCACAAACGCAGCCTTGTGTCATGAAAGGAATATTTTTTAAAAACATTTCACATTTGTTGATATACGTCTTACCTATATTTAAAGTAAGTAGTAGTGCGTAAATTGTGACTTAGTGCCCATTTACGCCACAACTAGGCTAAATTGTAACATACGTAGGCCTATAGCTGGTGCAAATCCAGCCCTGTATGGAGTAGCTATCATGTAAATATCAGTGTATATGAATATGGTGATCATAAAGTACCATGCCACTGTACTGCTGCAACTTACAATTTTTGTAAGGATAACAATAAATTGGGCAGCAGCAGCTGAAGCAGCCAAAAAATAAATAAAAAATATATTTTATGAGTTTTGACAATTAGTCACATGTACGTTTAATGTAAGAGATAACGTATGTTCATTCTACATTTTCAGTTGTTATAATATTATTAAATCTATATCATAATAAATTCTTTCATTCTTGTAGTCAGCTGTAACAATTAACCATTGCTGAAAATAAAAGGATATTTGCAGCACACAGGTTTATAGATGAACGTTCTCTTGTGGAGTTTGGCATCATTCCAGAAAAGCCAAGGACAAGAAATACTAATATTGCGAAAGAAAAAATAAACAAATGTAGATAGAGGACAGTGCTTTTTCTCTTTTACAAGATCTGAAACAGTAGACAGTCTTCGGCATTTTTGCAGCTGGTGGTTCCTTAGGAGATTATCCATCATCACGTAACATTTTGTGAGTGTTAGAGAAACTATTTACATATTCCACCTGCTATATGAAGATTTAGTGCACTTATGTATTTTCCATTTTCAAAAACAGATTACTACCAGTATTTATTAATTTGATTTCTTACACAGTTTTTCTTTTACACAATATCTGTTTTTTAACACGATATCTTCTACTCTAACACCACTGTATATTACTTGTATAGTAATCTCTGGACTTTAGATAAGAATTATTTTCCGCATGCATATTTTTTGGTGTCTTCCACTGGATGGTGCATTCCAATTTGTGTGCATATACACCACTCAACCACATGTTTTCTTCTGTGCAAAGGCAAAATGAAGCTCCTGATTCTGGCTGCACTCCTTGGACTGTCCATTGCCCAGCACAACCCAAATACTAAATATGGTAGGACCTCCATCGTTCATCTGTTTGAGTGGCGCTGGGCAGATATAGCAGCAGAGTGTGAGAGATACCTGGCACCAAATGGCTATGGTGGAGTGCAGGTTTGTGTAGAATTAACTTCTTACTGATGCCAGTATAAATATGAATGGTATATACTGCATATATATATATATATATATATATATATATATATATATATATATACACACACACACTACCAGTCAAAAGTTTTGAAACACTTGACTGAAATGTTTCTCATGATCTTAAAAATCTTTTGATCTGAAGGGGTATTCTTAAATGTTTGAAATTAGTTTTGTAGACACAAATATAATTGTGACACCATATTCATTTGTTTCATTCTAAAAAAAAAAAAATTAATAAGAAAAGTATTTAAAATTGATGACTTGGACCAAATAATAAAAAGCATCCACTAACTCCCCAACATGGATGGGAACTCGTTCAATTTTGTTTAAAAAGCATCCCAGTGTGAAACCTCGAGAAGTTGGTGGAGAAAATGTAAAGACTTGGCAAAATTCTAGGCAAAGGGTGACTACTTTTAAGATGCTAAAATAAAACACAGTTTTGATTTATTTTGGATTTTGTTTAGTCAAATCATAATTCCCATAGTTCCATTTATGTTATTCCATAGTTTTGATGACTTTACTATTATTCTAAAATGTGAAGAAAAACAGTTATAATAAAGAATGAGTGTGATTCAAAACTTTTGGCTGGTAGTGGGTATATATATATATATATATATATATATATATATATATATATATATATATATATATATATATATATATACACTCACCTAAAGGATTATTAGGAACACCTGTTCAATTTGGCTGCTGGTGGTGGTGTAATGGTGTGGGGGATGTTTTCTTGGCACACTTTAGGCCCCTTAGTGCCAATTGGGCATCGTTTAAATGCCACGGCCTACCTGAGCATTGTTTCTGACCATGTCCATCCCTTTATGGCCACCATGTACCCATCCTCTGATGGCTACTTCCAGCAGGATAATGCACCATGTCACAAAGCTCGAATCATTTCAAATTGGTTTCTTGAACATGACAATGAGTTCACTATACTAAAATGGCCCCCACAGTCACCAGATCTCAACCCAATAGAGCATCTTTGGGATGTGGTGGAACGGGAACTTCGTGCCCTGGATGTGCATCCCACAAATCTCCATCAACTGCAAGATGCTATCCTATCAATATGGGCCAACATTTCTAAAGAATGCTTTCAGCACCTTGTTGAATCAATGCCACATAGAATTAAGGCAGTTCTGAAGGTGAAAGGGGGTCAAACACAGTATTAGTATGGTGTTCCTAATAATCCTTTAGGTGAGTGTATATATCTTTTGATACAACTGTATGTAACATTTTTAAACTTTTTTTATATGGTTTTGTTAAAACATATTTTTACAGATGCTTATGAATGAAGCTCATGCACATGGTAACATTTGCTTTTGATCTGTCAGATCTCTCCCCCCAGTGAGAGTATCGTGATTTCCAATCCTTGGAACCCTTGGTGGCAAAGGTATCAACCAGTCAGTTACAACTTGTGCTCTAGATCAGGAACTGAGGAAGAGCTGAGTGACATGATTATACGCTGTAACAACGTTGGGGTAAAGGCTCATGGTATCACACTACTCAAGATGGCCAAATGACAACAATAAAAATTAAAAAAATAAAATAAATCAAAATGTAATAATGGTTACGCAAATAACAATAAACTTGAAAAAGAAGAATTGAAGATAAACATAATATAAAAGGTAGCTCCACTAAACATTAGATCTCTTTCTAACAAAACACTAATTGTAAATTAAATTATTACAGATAATAGTTTGGATGCGCTCTGTTTAACTGAAACCTGGCTTATACCGGATAAATATATTAGTTTAAATGAATCTACTCCCCCAGGTTATTGTTATAAACATGAGTCTCGCCTGAAGGGTCGTGGAGGAGGTGTTGCTGCAATTTACAGTGAAGTTATTGGTGTTACTCAGAGGACAGTAATAAGACATATAAGTTTAAATCTTTTAAACTAATAATGCTTAATGTGACACCATCAGATATAAATAAAAGTTCTCTGTCATCTTTTACTCTTGCTACAGTATATAGATTACCCGGGCTGTATTAAGATTTCCTTGGTGAATTTGCTAATTTTCTGTCAGATCTAGTAGTTACTGTAGATAAAGCTTAATTGTTGGTGACTTCAACATTCACATAGATAATGAAAATGATACATTGGGATTAGCATTGATCAATATTCTCAACTCTCTTGGAGTCAAACAAAATGTAACATGACCAACTCATCACCATAATCATACGCTAGATTTAATTCTTCCATATGGAGTTGATGTTGAAGCTATAGAAATTCTGCAGCAGAGCGATGACATCTCAGATCATTACCTCGTCTCTTGTTTGCTGCGATCAGCAAATGTTACTTAATCTACACAACTCTATCGTTCAGGAAGAACTATTCTTTCGACCACTAAAGATAGCTTCACTAATAATCTTCCAGAATTGTCTCACATATTCAGTAAGCCAAAAAGTCTAGAAGAACTTGATGTAATAACAGAAAATATAAATGCAGTCTTTTCTAGCACTCTCGATACAGTGATCACACTCATGCTGTCAAGAGAGCAGCTTGGAAAATGGAGCACAAGTGGAAAAGTACAAAATTTGAGGTATTTCGCAGTGCATGGAAGGATAGTGTGTAGCTACAGGTCAGCTAAAAGCTGCCAGGTCAGCATATTTTAGCAAACTCATTGAAAATAACCACAACAATCCAAGGTGTTTATTCAGTACTGTGGCTAAATTGGTTAGGAATAAAGCCTCAACAGAACCAGACATTCCATGCAACACAATAAAAATAACTTCATGAATTTCTTTACTGATAATATTGAAATAATCATAAATAAAATTGGAACTATGCAATCAACTATCACCGCAACTCAGAAAACAGTGTCTCATAATTTTCAACACAAGCAACTTCAATCCTTCTCTGTCATAGTTCATGAAGAGCTAACAAATCTGAAAAAATCAAAAAAATCAAAAGCCACAACATGTTTGTTAGATCAAATACCAACTAAGCTCTTAAAAGAGGTATTCCCTGTAAAAACTTCTTCTTAATATTTTTAACTCCTCGCAATCCTTAGGACATGTCCCAAGAAACTTTAAAATGGCAGTTATCAAACCGCTTATTAAGAAGCCAAAGCTTAATCCTGGAGAATTGGCTAATTATAGACCGATTTCAAATCTCCCATTTATGTCAAAAATGCTAGAAAATGGTAGTGTCCTCCCAAATATGTTCATTTCTACACAGAAATGGTATATCTGAACAATTTCAGTCAGAATTTAGGCCTCATCACAGTACAGAGACTGCACTTATCAGAGTTACTAATGACTTGCTCTTATCATCTGATCATGGCTGCATTTCTCTTCTAGTGCCTTTAGATCTTAGTGCTGCATTTGACACGATAGATCACAACATTCTCTTGAATAGGCTTGAGAATAATGCTGGAATTTGTGGACTTGCATTAGCATGGCTTAGGTCCTATTTATCAGACCGCTACCTCTTTGTATGTGTAAATGAGGAATTGTCAAATCAAACAAAAATTAAGTATGGAGTGCCACAGGGATCAGTTTTAGGGCCTCTGCTTTTCTCCTTATACATGCATCCCCTGGGAAATATTATCAGGAATCATGGAATAAGTTTCCACTGTGATGCCGGCGATACCCAACTTTATATTTCTTTTAAACCCAATGAAAATTCACAATTCTCCAAATTAGCAGTGTATCAGAAATTTCCTTCTACTCAATTCTGACAAAACAAAAATACTAATTATTGGACCAAAAACCTCTAAAAATAAGCTGCTAAAAATCATTTGATTCTCGTCATCTTCTACAATGAAAAACTTCTGTTATATTTGTTATATTTGATACCAATCTGTCCTTTGAAAAGAACATTTCCAATATTTGTAGAACAGCATTTTTCCACCCCAGAAATATTGCTAAATTACAACATATGCTCTCTGTTGCTGATGCCGAAAATGAATTCATGGGTTCATGGCCACAAGACTAGATTATTGTAATTCAAAATGCAGATGCCAGAGTGCTGACTAGAACAAAGAAATATGATCAAATTAACCCCATTTTATCGTTGTTACATTGGCTACCTGTTAAATTTCGTATTAATTTAAAAATTGTTAACTACATACAAAGCTTTGACTGGTCTAGCTCCGCAGTACTTAAGTGACATTCTAATGTACTATAGTCCATCACGTTCATTACAATCACAAAATTCTGGCTTGTTAATAGTTCCTAGAATATCAAAATCCACAAAAGAACTTAGATCCTTTTCATATTTCAGACTCCTCTATTTAGCCAGGCATACACCTAATTTATCCATCAACTCACAATTAGGCTGCTTTATGTTAGGTGTGCCGGAACCAGAAATATCTATCATGATCTATAAACCTGCATAAAATTGAATGGCATCTACGATAGTATTATTCTATTTTTTCCACGTCTCAACCTCAGGATTCATATTAGTCATTAATCTTACAGTTCATAAACAAATTCAAATAAATACAAATTAAACACCAGACCTTAACACTTACTTAGTTTACAAATTTTAAACCATGACTTGCACTGCATACATATAACTAATATTGAGATTATATTCATGTGTTTAGCCAGAGGGGAACTGGCCCCCACAGTGAGTCTGGTTTCACCCAAGGATATTTTTCTCCATTAACCAACATCTTATAGTGTTTTGTGTTCCTTGCCACAGTCGCCTTCAGCTTGCTCACAGGGGTTCTAAATATAATAATTTTTTAATTATGTATTTTTTTTTACAATTTACAATCATATTTAATCAAACTACACAATGATCACTTTATAGATATTACAGTTAAATTTTTTGTTAATACATGATTTTCTGTAAAGCTGCTTTGAAATTATGTGTAATGTGAAAAGCGCTATACAAATAAAAATGACTTGTTTGGCATGAGTGATTGTTTCATTGAGATAATTATACACGCCAAATCCGGTATCATTATCTCTACCTGTCGCTCATTTTCTCTGGTCTATTTAGCTCATCCTCCTCCTTCAGTGTTTGTTTAATTGTTGCATAGTGTTGCAGTTTTTGCTTTGCTTTCATATTTCAGTGTAGACCTACATATCTCACCTCTCTGTTTTGTTCCTCTGTTTTTCGTCTGTTTCGGTTCTCGGCTGAACTCTCCTGCCCTGCTGCGGATTTCGCTTTTTCTCTGTGGTCATCTGGATGCTCATCTCTCTGTGGTCATCTTGATGCTCCTCTCTCTGCCTCTCTTTCTCTGCCGCTCTCTCTCTGCCTCTCTCTCTGCGCCAGCCCAGTTGTGCCTCCCTTCTCTCAGACTCACTGGAGGCTTGACTTGTTCCCGGGAGTGTTTTTAGCTAAAAGGTCCGGTTAGAGCTGTGGATTACTAGCCAGATTCCGTAATTTCTTCTCTGAATATTCTGTGAATTACTGTTTTATTTTTCTAAAGAAAATAACGATTTTCATTTTTGCATCCAGGACTTGGGTCCTTGCCTGTTCTTGACAGTTTATGACTTTCTTCTACAGAACACTAATGAAGATTTTAAGAAGAATATCTCAGCTCTGTTGGTCATCACATTGCAAGTGAATGATGGCCAGAATTTTGAATCTCCAAAAGCACATAAAGGCAGTGTAATAGTAATCCATAAAACTCCACTGATTTAATCCATATCTTCAGAAGAGTCATGATAGGTGTGGATGAGAAACAGATAAATATTTAAGTTATTTTTTACTATAAATCTCCACCTTTGACCAGCCCCGAACAATTGACATTTTTTGGTCAACTATCCCTTTAACTTGTCTGGAGGTAGAGCAAGTAGAGCCTTAACCTAATTCCTGGAACAACATTTTCATTAATGAATGGATTAATACATTTTTCTGGAGTCCTCCATAAACCACAAACATCTGCAAACTTACATTCAGGTGTGATGTGGTTCTGTTCTGGTATAGACCTTATTTGCACTAGCGCAATCTTTGATTTTTAATGGGAATGAGGCTGTGAGGGACAGATGTACAGTCTCTCATTGGACTCTTCTGCAGTTTAAAGAGTTTTTGGATCATTCCGCGGACAAAACATTGATAAAATATCTGTCCAAGAACATTAAGTATAAAAAGAACTCCAGAAAACATGAGCTGAAAATCAGATCACAAATCGGAGCTTTATACCATTCATGCCATTCAAGAGATGGTAAGTCTATCCCTCACAGCCTCAAACAGTCTTTCCCATTAAACATCAAAGGCCCGTGTGATACTTTGTTGTAGGTGAACATATATGTGGACGCAGTCATCAATCACATGTCTGGAGCTGGTGGTGGAGAGGGCAATCACTCCAGCTGTGGAACGTACTTCAATGCCAACAACAAGGACTTCCCCTCTGTCCCCTACTCATCCTGGGACTTTAATGATGGCAAATGTAAAGCTGGCAATGGAGAGATTGGAAACTACAATGACATTTTCCAGGTTCATTTTCTCGATTGACATTTATTTAGTCATTTGTTTTTCTACAGTACTTATAGAGAAGTTACATGTTCTCGTACTTCGTGTTGACAGGTTAGAGATTGCCGTTTGGTGAGTCTCCTGGATTTAGCCCTGGAGAAGGACTATGTTAGAGAAAAAGTGGCTGAATACATGAACAAACTGATCAATATGGGTGTGGCTGGATTCAGAGTAGATGCTTGCAAGCACATGTGGCCTGGTGACCTCAGTAGTGTGTTTGGTAGACTCAAGACCCTGAATACCACTTGGTTTTCACCTGGCACCAAACCCTTAATTTATCAAGAGGTATTACCATCCAATGAAGAACAGAGTTGACTTAAATGGATGTCAAAAGCATTAAAACAATAATTTTTTTTCCTTCAGGTTATTGACTTGGGTGGGGAGCCCATTAAAGCCAGTGAATACATTGAGCTTGGGAGAGTAACAGAATTCAAGTACAGTGTGAAACTGGGGACAGTGATTCGTAAATGGGATGGAGAAAAGCTAAACTACCTAAAGTATGCAACAATTACCTTTGATGAGAAGTAGATCATATGTAGTGATATCCTCAATCCTTAAGTAACTTGTGCTTATATTCATGCCTAGCAGTGTTTTGGTGGTTTGGCATTATTATAAGTGAGTTGTAAAAAGTCTTTCATTTTAGGAACTGGGGAGAGGTTTGGGGTTTCCTGCCCTCTGATAAAGCCTTGGTGTTTGTGGACAATCATGATAATCAGAGAGGCCATGGTGCTGGTGGAGCTTCAGTTCTAACATTCTGGGACTCTAGGTAAAATCTTTAAGGTCTCCTTTTGTAAACAAATTCAAAACTGATGAAACCTTCTGGTCTTGTTACAAGTACAGCAACCATCACTTTTGTGTGTGTGTGTTTAATACGTTGTCTTTCATAGGCTTTACAAGATCGCTGCAGGGCTCATGTTGGCTCATCCATTCGGTGTGACCAGAGTGATGTCTAGCTATCGCTGGGATCGTAAAATTGTGAACGGAAAGGTAACTGCTCTCTAAAAATGATCTAAACAGAAATTCAACCCTAGAATGAGGGCAAATCCAGAGAAGAGTAGATAAACAGAATACAGGTCAAAGCCAGGAGATCAGATAAATAAACAAACAGGTTAGCAGGGCAAAGGGGAAACAAACAAAACACGAGAAGATCGGACGGATAAACTTCAGTGGAGGTGAAACTAATATTCGGGTGATTGGGAACGAGCGTGGGAACTGGAAGAAGCGGGGTGGATTATGGAACTGGAGACCATGACAGCAGATTTACCAACATAAAATGCATATGTGGGTTGAAAAGGACCCAGGTGAAATCTAGATGCTTAATCTTTATTAAATTACCTATTTTTAAAGGAAAATTAACTGGAATGATTATTTTATTAATAATTTAAATTTTTACTCATTACAAATGGAGTAGGAGTATTGAGTGACTATACAAAAACCTTTAGAAAAGAAATATGGGCAATTTCCATGTTTAGTGGTAACATACCGTGAAATGTTTCAAAAACTTAAAACAACAACAACAAAGCAAACAAATATAAGAGTGTATTGGACTAGGGCTAGTAAATATGAACTAGGCTGAAATGTTTTTTATTAGATTTTCTTTTCTATTTTTTTTTAAAACAGTCATACTTAGTCAACTTGTAAAATGACAACCTTATGTAGACTACTCTATATTGCTGTATTACTATATATTGTTATATGACTCTTTATAGATATATTTGTTGTTGTCAGTGTGGTGAAGTGTACTGAAAAAAGAAAAGTTTGCAGGTTCAAACACATTGAGATGTGGTCCAGGACCTATTACCATTGTGTCCTTGCCATGAACTAGGCATCTAACTTCAGGTTACTCCGTGCACTGTCCCTCTAATAGATATACTCTCAAGCGCTCTACATAAAAATATACTTTACTTGCATACTACACATATGAATACGAACATGGCATTTAAAGCTATAGTTCACCCAATAATTAAAATTCTCTCATCCTTTACTTCCCGTTATGCCATCCCAGATGTGTATGACTTTGTTTCTTCAGCAGAACACAAATGCAGATTTTTAGAAAAATATCTCAGCTCTGTAGGTCCATACAATGCAAGTGAATGGTGATCAGAAATGTGTAGCTCCAAAAATCACATAAAGGAAACATAAAAGTAATCCATCCAGCCACACCCACTTTAAACAGTGTTTAAATCCATATCTTCAGAAGCAATATAAATGGCGTGGGTAAGAAACAGAACAATATAACAAAGTCCTTTTTACTCCGCTTTTTGACTTCTACTGAAGAATGAATGTCATACTTGTCTGAGATGACATGAGGGTGAATAAATGATGATAGAATTTTCATTTCTGGGCGAACTATCCCTTTAAAATATATTAAACATAATAAATGGAAAAAGTGTAAAAACAGTGTTATGTGCATTGAATACCAAAGTAAACACATCTGAGTCACATATATGTATTCTAGGGGTAGTAATGCAAAAAATATTCAACTAAATGTAAAAAAAAAAAAGTCAGTTGACATGGTCAAAGACACCTTAATTGACTTCACCTTAACCTTAAAGTGTCAGATCAAAAGACCACTTCATGTAAAAATATAGTCAAAAAGTGGATACACATGAATTTTAGGGTTAAAGGGATGCCCCATGTACTTAATTACTCTATTTTCTTTGAGTATACTCTTAAGTATAACATCTTAAGTATATTTCATTATATCCTATTGTAGGCCTACACTGTAGTGACCATTTCAAATAGTTGTAATATAACTGAAGTTACATAAATGGATGACATGCTGTATTTTATTTGTAAAACACGCACTCATAAAGGTAAAAAAGATTTCATATACAATAAATTCTAAGGGGTAAATACTGTATGTCCCCTTAATAAAAAATTACATTTCTGACCGTGGTTGAGACATTTTTGAGTTTTTCATTATATGAATAAACAGGACTATTAATCCATATGATTTCTTTCATTGTACACTGGCACATGGCACAGGATGAGAATGACTGGATGGGCCCTCCAAGCAATTCTGATGGATCCACAAAGCCAGTACCCATCAACCCAGACTCCACCTGTGGTGATGGTTGGGTATGTGAGCACAGGTGGCGCCAAATAAAGTGGGTTTGATGTTCAGTACCTTTCTATTCAATGTCAAAACCTAGAAATTCTCTTGAATGCTCTATTTTCTGCCCACAGGAATATGGTGATTTTTCGCAATGTGGTCAATGGCCAGCCGCTTTCCAACTGGTGGGACAATGGTAATAATCAGATCGCATTTAGCCGAGGCAGCAAGGGATTCATTGTCATCAACAATGATGACTGGTGAGAAGCAACACCTTCCCATGAGTGATTAAAATACTAAATGTGTAATAATACAAAATAAGCACATAATGGGTCCTTAACTGGATATGATTGGTATCCCAGGGGACTGAATGAGAGACTGAACACTGGCCTGCCCGGAGGCACGTACTGTGATGTCATCTCCGGAGATAAGAGTGGAGGCAATTGCACGGGTAAACAGATCTCAGTGGGTTCTGATGGCCGTGCCACCTTCAGCATTAGTAACACAGAGGAAGATCCATTCATTGCCATCCATGCTGACTCTAAACTGTAGATTCAGTGAGGATAAAATCATACTAAATCAGCATCTCTCAACTCAAATGTATGGAATGATAGCAGGGGTATATCCATAGAAATATTTTTAAATATACATTTATGTCACATCTTCTGCTGTTTCTTCTTCCTTCCGGCTCACACATTCCTCATCCCCTGAATACTGATCCCTCTTTGGACTACAACCCCCATCATGCATTGCCTCCCGCCATTTTCCCTCACACCATGTTTACTCATTATCTGTGTATTTAAGCCCTGAGGTTCTTCCATTCAGGGCGAAGTATTGCCAGTACATTCTCTGTCTGCAATTCCAAGTGTTCTTTCCTGTTTGCCTGTTCATATCTTTGACCTTAGCCTGTTCATTGTGGATTTAGCCTCAGTGTTACCCCTTTTGGATTTGTATGCTCTTCTACTCAGCTTTCTGGATTTTGTGACCCTTGCCTGTTTGACCATTCTATTAAAACTGCACATGGATCCTACTTCAGCCTCTCCATCTGCTTTGTTACAATTTATATATATTTTTGTTAAGTTTAAACAAATTAAAGGTGATAAGAGCAGGCAAACATTGTAAAATTGGCATTTGAACATAAAAAAATTAAATAAAAAATGAAACAGCAATCGTACATTAAATATACCATGCTATATTAACGTAGTGCGTTTATTTCTAATTTCATACAAGCTCACAGTAGAAAATTTAGGATTTAAAAAATACATTACATTTTATTCTTGGATGTCAGGGGAGGAACCAGTGTAAAAAATAGTAACACCACTGATTAATCTCATGATAAAGATGATTTTGGAGATGGAGGAAACTATATATAAAAAAATGCTAACAATGGAAATCCTAAGTAATTGCCAAGACATTTCAGAAATGTTTTAACTGCATAAAACCACCGACGTATGTACAGTTGAGTCTGGATATGGCTATTTTCTTATTTAAATAAAAGGTATAGGGATGGTTCACCTTTTCTCATTTACTCACTCTCATGCATCCCAGATGTGTATGACTTTCTTTCTTCTGCATAATCTCCCTCACAATCCACTCTGTCCAGCAGAAAGGGGACTAATTTATGCATAATTTTGGGTTCAGCCATATGCTCGAGTCTACATTTAAATAAATGTCTGAATTAAACACTCTGGACGCTTTTGTTCATACTGCTGCAAATGCGAGATAACAGGGCGTGACTTAACTTCTCCAATTAGTTTGATAGAAAGGCTTTGCAGTGGCAAAATTGTGGCAAGAACTTCCTGTTCAATACAAAACCAGGCAGGGGCTCTCTCAGGTGGAAGCGACCAATGAGACAAATGCCTGAGACCGTATGCATAATAATAAAACAAAATCTTGGGACGGTCTAGCCGACCTTTGTCAATCGGCCTATGCAACCTACTGAAATGTATTCTGGGACATTTAACATTCCAAATAAAGGACTTTGCTATGCTATCAAATTGCTTGAAATAAGAGAGGGAGACATCTACAGGGAGAGACTGTAGCAGGTAGTTGAATTTTGGAAAACAATTCATTTAAATTAGATTAACCTTCCCAATCATAGATAAATGTAATTAAGCCACATCGCTCAAAAACCTTTTTATTAAAGGGTCAAAATTAACAAATTAAACTCATACAAATTTTCTGGGAATATAATACCCAAATACGTAATGCCCTGTTTGGGCCACTGGTAGACACCTGGGCTGAAAAGCCATTATTGGGCAGTACGCTGTCAGAGCCAAAGCTTCGGATTTAGACCAATTAACTCTGTATCCTGAGAACTTAGAAAAGGTATTAATAATTCTGTGGAGGCAAGGCATAGATCTAGTTGGGTCGGAGACAAATAATAAAATATCATCTGTGTAAAGAAAAAGCTTATGTGCCACACCTCCCGCCACCAAACCTGGAAAATCATCCTCCTTTCTTATCGCAGCTGCTAATGGTTCCAGGGCAAGACAGAACAATAATGGGGAAAGAGGGAAACCTATCCAGAGTAAAGTAAACTGAAATAAATCCATTTGTTTGTACCGTCGCTACCGGTTGTCTATAAAGTAACTTAATCCATCCAATAAAATTATTCCCGAACCTGTAAATTTCCAAAATCTTAAAAAGATAATCACATTCTACCATATCTAATGCCTTTTTAGCATCAAGTGAGATGGCTGCGACCGGAGTCTGATCATTCGCTACTGACCACATGATTTTGATGAAAGGCCTAATGTTATCAGAAGAGCTACAGCCTTGAATAAACCCCACCTGATCTATATGTATAAGAGATGTCCTAACTTTACTTAATCAGTTAGCCAAAATTTTAGACAATATTTTAACGTCTAGCTGGATCAGGGAAATTGGACAGTAACTTTTACACTCGTTTGGATCTTTGTCCTTTTTAAGAATCAGACTGATCCGTGCTTGTGTCATGATTGGCCGAAGCCTTCCATTCTTTAATGAATCTGTATAAACTTCTAACAAAAGTGGAGCCAGTTATGTAGCATAAGATCTAAAAATTTCAGCAGCAAAGCCATCTGGCCCGCAGCCTTGCCTGTAGGCAAGGCCTTAATTACCTCATCAAGCTCCTCCAATGTTATATCAGAATCAAGACAATGTTTTTGCTCATTCATCAGTTTGGGATGTTCTAATGTTTCCACAAAGTTTCTAATATCTTCATCGGTGGACGAAGACGTAGAACTATCAAGAACAAGATAGATTTTTTTTATAAAAGTATTATTAATATCAATGGCCGAGATAAATATTTCACCACCAGCAGATTTCACTGAGGGAACGGCAGAAAAAGACTCTTTCTGTTTTATATATCTTGCCAGAAGCTTCCCTGCTTTGTCCCTGACTCAAAGTATAACTGTCTTGCTCTGAATAGCCAAAACTCCACTGTCCGCTCCAAAATAGTATTATATCTGTATTTCAATCGGTTCAATTCTCTGAGGCCATTAGATGACATTTGCCACTTCAGCTCTGCCTCGGCACTTTTAATATTCCCTTCTAACTCTGAGTTCTCATGCTTTGGATTTTTTGATGAATGAGGCATACTCTATGATCCAACCCCTAAGAACTGCCTTAAGTGCCTCCCAAGCCACACCCACAGAGGATACTATGGACCAGTTGGTCTCCATATAAACATTGATTTTGGCCTTTAACATTTGTTAGAATTCCGGATTTTGCAAAAGGGATACAATAAAGTGCCAACTATATGATTTATTTTTCTCTGTATGTAGCAACATCTCTAAACTCACCAGGGTGTGATCTCAGACTAAAATGTTTCCAATTAAGCAATCAACAACAGATGAAATGAGGGACTTAGATATATATATATATATATATATATATATATATATATATAAAAACTATTCTAGAGTAAATCTTATGGACTGAAGAAAGAAAATGATAGTCCCTACCAGATAGCTTCAAAAGTCTCCAAATATCTGTAAGACCAAGATTTTTTTTACACATCCTGTTGCTAGGGGGCTTGCACACTTTTGCTTCACTATGATCTAGGACTGAAAGATTAAAGTCTTCTCCCAATATTATATCATGAGGGGCGCCAGCGACTTGCAACATCCCTTTTAAAAACTATTTTTACAATTTTTTTTTGTCTTGCATAGTATATAGATGCCAATTTTAATGAAAGTGATTATGGAAGTGAAACTCCTATGAAACTCTTATTATGATGCTATGAAGCACAAAGTTGGTTACTCTGTAATATAATTTTTTAAAATAAGCATTATTTATGGTTATGATGTGTCAAGTGTGAATTTATGCATTTTAAATGAAGAAACTGAGTCAGCCCTCAGTAGTCCTAACTGTATTCTGCTAGACATTTTTAAATCGTCCTGAATAGCATTTTTACCACTTTGACCACAGCAAAACTTTTTTCAAATCTCAGAATTTCCATGTTAAACTTTTTTTTAAAGAAAAATTTAACAAGCCCAGAAAAAAAGAGACGATGCTCATTAAAGCTTCAAACATTGTGTTGTGGTGATGCCTTTAAATGTAGGAAGAGAAGTGTGTGTGTGTGTAGAACTGTACTTAACATGACCTTTAGCTGTCTGTGAACTTCCTGTTTGCTGGGATTTAAAAACAATATGTCGAGTAGAATTTGATTTTCAGTTTGACTCTAACTATTTGAAATATTCCGGTTACTCACATAATCAGGACTACCATCCTAAATTCAAATTTACCCTTGTTTTTAATGCCAAAGTGAAGATATCTGATAGCAAAATAAGATCTGGTAGATTGGTTTAAAATGACAGACATAAAACTTGACTAAATTATTAATTGGGTGACACATTAATATTTTGATATTAAGTATTTCTAGTTATTAGCTCACTTTTTTTTTTTTGGTTTTACACTCTATTGTGGTGAAAAATTCCAAAGACTTGGCCTACAATCAAGGAGAAACTTGAGCCATATCTAGAGACAAGACTATAATAAGACTCTTTTTGACACCCTAGCAACCACATAACAACACTCTAGCATCATGGTGCTGAGTTTGGCATGACTTTGTTGTGCATTAATTTCTTTCTTCAGCAGAACACAAATTAAGATTTTTAGAAGAATATCTCAGGTCTGAAGGTTAAAGGCAGCATAAAAGTACTCCAGATGACTCTGGTGGTTAAATCCATATCATCTGAAGCGATATAATAGGTATGGGTGAGAAACAGATCAATAGTTAAGTCAATTTTCCTTCACTTTCTCCTTCTTCTCTTTCACATTCTAAATGCATATCACCTCCTACTGGAAACGGAGAAAAATATATGACAAAAAAATTACTTTAATATTCTTAACCACACCTATCATATCATTTCTAAGTACAAGGATTTAAACACTGGAGTCACATGGATTACTTTTATGCTCCAAAATGTTGGCACCCATTCACTTGCATTGTGAGGACCTACAGAGCTGAAATATTCTTCTAAAAATCTTCATTTTTGTTCTGCAGAAGAAAGGTCAGTCACATCTGGGATGTCAGGTTTTTTTTGTGAACTATCCCTTCAAGCCGGTTCCACAACACAATGACATTTGACATAACCATTTATTTTTATTAAATTGAGTTGAAAACAAATAATTCATCCTGATGTGTAGTATTTAAAATAATAGAATGATATATTCATAAATATACTGAAAACATTAAAACATTTCAGATATCTGTACACACATTATACAAATAATATAGCATTTGAGAACAGTAAGCCATGAGCTTAAGGCAGCAACAAACAATACAATATATTAATCTGTATATGGCTATGTTAGCTTCCAGTACAGTGATTTTGATCTTGTTAAGCACACACTCCATTGTCTATGGTGTATTGTAACAGTCTCCTCTTTATGTTAGATCTGATGAAAGTGTTTACTTCAAGTATGTAAGGAATTGTTTCCTGTGCTAGTGTGCATAGCAGTACTGTCCATTTCAAAGTCTCTTTGTAACAGGCTTTTCCTGAATTTATTTGTAAAAGTGTTAACTTCAGAAGATATTATCTATGCTCATTTATGTGAGCAGAGCAGGCAGTAGTACAGTATGTATTGAAGATTCAGTCTTTTGAAACAGTCAGTGTCAACATAACTGTAGTCAGTGGTACAGGTCTCTTATACTGTGCATGTGCAAATGTAATCTTGATTTACAGGAAAGGATCTTTCTTTTGCTGGTATGGGAGCAGCTTCCTGGTGTGCTGGTTAAGCCACTGATGTGAGATCTGATAAAGGAAACCTGGCGCATTCTGACAATGTGATGTTGGCATTAGCTACATGAAGAAAAATGGTCAGAGGTTAATGAACCAGTGTAATGCTTACATTTTAACTGGAATTATTTTCCTCTGTAAGCATACAGTAACTAGACATAAAATAACCTTGGTTTGAATAAGGGCTCCAGGAGGGTCTTCAGGCTCTTCAAGTTCAAGATCAGAAAGAGTAATGCACTGGAAAAAAAGGAAAAAGTTAATTTATTTTAATAACACTACCCTTAGAATGTTAGATATGATAGTGTTACAAACACTATGTGTGAATTGTTTTGGTTTATAAAGTCTCTTCTTCAGCCTACCCTCTTTCACACATGAAACCTGGTAAATTGCATTAAAATTGTTGGATTGCCTTTACTAGTAAATGTTCCACATCAGCTATTCACACGTGCAATGGTTTCCGTCTTTTTCCCGTTTTGTAACCATTCACACATCCGCACCAAAATGCTATTAAACTCTGAGATATAGTTAGTTATTTTATCAGTCAACAAATTTCTTCATGCACTGAGGGGGAAGAGAAGAACTGGATTAGACTGGATTACACTACACAACTTCTAAAATCAGAATCTAAAAATATTAGGTATCTTCACACACTTACCGACAATGTAAATGGATACAAACAAAACTGGGAATAACACACTAAATGACTGAACATAACTCCTGCTGTCAAGTCGATCTGATCACATGCGCCCATTCTAGGAGATGCGCTGCCGTGATGTTGCTGCTTCCCAGTTTCGAGCTTTAAAAGAAATGGGCTGAGAGCATTTGGGTGCAGTCTTAGGCGAAAAGACGAAGACTGCGACGCAAGTCGCGTTACATGTTTTCTCCACTTTGAGCGCTTGGCCACCATCTCCAATTCTTTGTTGTCCAGTGTCGTGGCCGCATGTGGTTAATTACCATTGGCTCAGTTTATGACTTCATAATTGAGTCGTGGAGCATCATACACAATGAGATTTTCTCTATAGTCGGCTCAAAATATCAAATATTTTTTATATCCTCTGAACTCAAACTTGCTCAAACCGTTAATCTTGTGACTGTTCACACATACTAAAACATCAAAACTGAACATGTCAGGGTGGGAGGTATAACCAAAAAGATAAAATCACTGACTGCAGATCAATTAAATTTTTTATCAATGTGGCAAGTTGTGGTTGGCACATTTCTATCATCACACGTTACATACAATCATACTTCCCAGCTATAGAACAGAACAACTAATATAGAAAAACAATTCTGAACCTGAATGTAAAGTTGTAGTACGAAACTTTATCAATGTTAAAATACGTTCTCCTATACTAGCTTATTATGAAGACACAACTATATGCCAGTAATTTGTAGTATCGTCTTTGGGCTATAACAGTTTGTTTTAAGCAACCCATCCAGCCTAACACAACAACACTGACTCATTCAGTGGCTTGAGTTGGACGGGACTATCTGTTTGTTTGATCAATGGGAAACGGCCGTATTCAGAAAGCTGTTCGAAAACCATGTTTATTTTTGCAATTCTGTTCGGTGGCACAAAATTTATGGACTTAAGCTTTAACCAGATGTTGTGCAACAAAGGTACCAGTAAAGACAAGTAAATACATTTCACCCACCTGTGAGGCTGCGCTCGTGTTAGGGTGTCCGAGCTGAAGGGTTTTGAGCAGTACTTCGTGGGAGTGTAATTTGGGTTTGGGGCTTGATATTCTCAGAGTTTTTGACCGAGACTGTAAATGACACCAGAAATTGGCCGCTTCGCTGATGTTGAAGAGGGAGAGAGAGATAAAGACTCTTGAAAACTCTCTTCGCATTTCATCATTTAAAACAGGCTTGAGTGCAGAGCTTGAACAATAAACCACAGCATTTTACAGTGCAAATGTGTTTGAATTCATTCAAATCAGAGCTATTAACAGTGGACACACACTGACAGATGCCTTTATAGACATGCGCTTGTTAACAAAATTGAGCAAAAACTACATATATTTCTACACTTTATAGAGTAACAGCAACATAATGAGCATATAGATGTACATGCCGACAGCTATTGCCAACTACTAGAGTGAAATATGGAGAAAGCACCACAGAAACACATGAAAGACACTGAACGGCAGAAGTTTTTTCCCTGATGAAGACAGTGAAGGGTATCTAAAAGCTATAATCTTGTACCTTGTAATTGCTGCAGACTCGGAGAGCATGTCAACTGCACTCTGGAATAGTTGGGACAGTGTAGGGATTTCCATCATAGCAGCTTCTTTCTTTACCGACTCAGCACAAAAACAGTCATGGAAAACTAACTGGGCATTTAGCTGGTTGCCATTTTCAACCTGTAAAGAATAGCAGCCTTAAGTACAGTACATTAGAGGTACCCCAATAACAGTCATAGTTATGAACATGTTATAAACAACAAACCAGTTTAAAATAAGCCAAACGAACATACGTTTCCAGGGAGCTCAAATGTTCTTATTTCTGTCACAGGCACGGTTGATAATTCTTCCTCTTTCTTGGTATTCTGTTGAAATTCAGCCCAATCTGAAAAGCTGTTATCATTTTGCTGGGGCTCTACCCAGTCCGTGGAGGTGAAGGTGGACCAATCGTCAAATCCTTCACAGCTTTGAAAGTCATCCTCTCCATAGCTGTCCAACATGCACTCCCCCATTACACACAACTACTCTCCTTGTTTGTTATCCAGACCCTGAATTTTACAGTTTTGAAGTTGTCAACATTTATGTGTTCTTTTCAAGCTTTGGCAGAATCAGTAGCGGTGATACGCCCCACGTTTCTTATTGACCTAAATACTTTTGCTGTCGTCTTTGTAGCTATGTAGCAGATGGTTCTCTGGTGACCCACAACAAACATGGAGGTCCCATTGTGTTTCAGATGCACGTCTGATGACACACGCTTCCTTCCAAAGAAAGCAGCAGCAGCAGTTATGCTTTGATTTCCAGGAAGAGGCCTGAGAATCTGGAGAGAGATAAGAAACAGTGATTTTCTCCTTTCCTGTTCCTTAAAAAATGTCTGCAGTTTAAACATAATTATTTTACATTAACATTATATGTTATTAAGACTTTGTTAATACAATAGGGAAACAGGAGAGGATATTAAGTGGAAATTAAACAAAATGAAATATGATATTTTACATCTAATATTATAGGAGTACAATAAAGAAAATCTACAACTGTATTTAGATATTCGAGCTTTACTGATATTACAAAATAAATATACCTGCAGTCAAATGTGTGGACACACATTACTAAATTTGTTTCTCATCATCTTTCGATCTAAAGACGTTTGCTTTAAATGCTTGAAATGTGATTTATTGACAAATATCATTTGTGCCTGTTTGTGAATTTCTTTACAAAGCTTTAAGTTTTGATGATTATTTTTAATGGGTAAATTGGATAATTTGATACGTCATGAAGTTGGTTGAGAGCAAAGGGTTTTAAAACAGCAGGGGGCCGCGTGGGGGTGCTAGAGGGTCCGACGAAAATTTCAGAGAAAGAAAAAAGTTTCTTTAAATTCCATTTAATTTAATTATTTTTTGTTATCAATTTATGCAATTAATTATAAACAAACTATACATTTTTCATATTAGCGTTTACATGTTTGTGATCATAAGCATGAAAACCCCCTATATAAAAACTATGTTTGATACTGGAGGATTATATCGACGGTTATAGCCGATGGTTTTAATTTGTTCAATAATTGGCCGATATATTGTGCATCCCTACAGATCATAATTTTAGAGTTTATTTCGGATTTAGTAGGCTACAACAACAATACAAAAGCGAATTATTTAGATAATCTTCATAATATCACACTTAAAATGTTTCTTAATTTTCCTCTGGTCTTTATACACAAATATATAGGCTATATATCGATCTTTATGTTTTAGAAGGGGGTCCGTTGCAAGGTGACGTACATATGTGGGGGGTCCTTAGCATCAAAAAGTCTATAAAACGCTGATCAATCTTCGAAGAAGAAAAATATAAGATTGTTTTTGATTTGTTTAACATTTTTTCGTCGTTAAATGATCTACTACACGCCCATTTGTGTTATTTTATAGTTTTGATGACTCTACAAGAATTATTAAATTTGGAATATATATTATATATGTTATAAATCTGGCAAACCTTGACTGGTAGCACACAGTATAAAAAACACAATACTGACAAGTGAAACCGCCTGGCCTTTACCTCCGTATTCTTTAAGGGTTAAAACTTTAAATGATACTTAAAAACATACTTTAAAAGGTTGCCTTTTGAAACCAGCTTCAATGTTCTGACTAAATGCACGTATAGCTCTATCAATGATGTCAGGGTCAGATAAACAAACCTTTTGACTTTAAATTCTCTAAGCCGAAGTAAAACGTCCTTTGTTTGAACAGTCGAAAAAACGACTATAATCCACTTACCCTCTTGAACAGACCGCGACAGATTTAATAAAATGTTGAATTAATAGTTTTTCCACGTCGCGTTTCCGCAGTTTTCTGCCGAGTGTGTGACGTCATGTGAATAGGTGGAGCGCGCGATGTACGCACCTGTCTGTGACGCGTCACGCCCAGCACAGGTATGACGAGATCCACAGGGGGTTGAAAGCACAACTCCGCACGTTCATAGAAGTAGTGTCACTCAAGGTTATTATAGTTTAGCATTTCCAAATCAGTTTTTATTTTATGTCGTTTTCTGATTTTCTATACATTTAAGTTTTAGTAATTTTTTTGTTGTTTTGTAAACACATTTCTAATTCTTTAAATATATATTTTAGTTATCTATAGTTTCTAGAGTTAACAGGACACTGAGCAATTTGAGCAATTTGAATTTAAGCTTGGCAAATTTACACAATACCCTCAAAGCAAAACGAAACAGTTGAATATGTGCACAGTTTACTTAGACTCAGAATACTTGTGCATAATAACAATAACAACAATGGTTTGAGATGCAACAAAGTCACAAAGAACCAAACAAAAGCAAATCAAAGGTACAAAAGTTAGACGTATGAAAAGTTTAAATGAACTCAGATTCATGTTAAATATGATATCTTGTTAAATTGTTGATGCTCACTGTACCGACGGGGGCGCTCTGTGACTTTGTTTATATATGTTCACATTTACTGCATACCTGTGATATGTGTCTCGTAAAAATCTTGACATTAAAATATACAGTCCCTCCAGGATGTTGCGATCGCAAAAATTCTAGCAAGTTCAACTAATCTCCGCATTATTTGCTGTAGCTTGACATTTTTTTTTTTTTTAGAATTTCCGCAAATGTTCCGCAAAAGACACATAATAATCCCATCACTTTCCTTCATGTTTGACTGTGGCCAAACAAATGCTGGAAAAGCCTGAAGCAGTCGCAACATATCCAATGCACAGCAGCTGTTATATCATCAGTTTATATCAGCTTGCGTTTAATCTTCACCCTGTGTGCTGAGAATGAGACACAAAAACCTGCATTTATACAAAGAATCCCTAACATTCACTTAAAATCCCCATTTGCTGTGTAATAAAATGTGATTAGAATTTGAAGTGCTATTAATACAGTAGGCTAAGAATCTGAAAATGGTCATTTATGCTGAAAAAAAGCTTTTTTTTTACTGGTCACATACATGTATACAACATATATTTCAAAATGTGACAAAAATGGCATTTTCTTGCATTGTCTGAAGCATTGTCTGAAAATGCCCGGTATGTCCAGCCATACCAGTCCAGCCCTGACTGTAATTCCACATCGTCTAATGTAAATATCTTTCAGTAATTTGTTATAGTTGTTATAACGGCTTCTTTTACTGATTTAATGTGGATTTCATTCATAGAATGAATCAGAAAGCATAATATTTATCTAGAATATGTGTGCACATTTTGTTCTTCATGCTGGAATTTTTATCATTTCTGCACTACAGCAGTCTCTGGTTTCCTGGTTACTATATTCAGTCCCACCAGGATTTTGCAGCACTTTTTCATGAGTTTTGCAGCCAAAAATGATTGAATTTGCTGCAACTTTTCTCAAATTTTGTGATTCAATTTGCAGATATTTTTAGTTTTTTTTTTTTGCAGTGAAAACTCACAAATCATCATTATATACCTCTGTTATTGTGTTAATTACATTGTAAATGCAATTACATGTAAATATTTTAGTGCACAATAACTTAATATGCTGTTAACAGGCCAAAAAAAAAAAAACAATCACACACACACACACACAAAACATAAATTTAGTTGAGTCCTGTCGATATTGGAAGACCCTTAATTATTTTTTATTAAAATGTTCTGCCTTAGACAATGCAAGAAAATGCAATTTTCACATAAAGCCATCATAGAAGTAATACATACGAATCCAGTGGTTAAATCCATGTCTTCTGAAGTTATAGGATAGGTGTGGCTGAGAAAAAGATCAATGAGCATGTTTACATGCACACCATTACATTGATTACTCCCACTAATAAGCTTATTTAAAAATCAGCCAAACCAATAAATCCGCATTTACATGACGTTTGAAATAATCACATTATTCTCTGCTTTTGACGTCAATCCGTGTAGAAGCATGCGCTTAACACGTGTGCACATTGGATGAGCCAGAACGCCAGTTAAGTTGTTTACATGCCATGTGAAATCCGAGTAATGGGCAAAAATCTACCAGTGTCGGCCGGTTTATTCATAAGCTGTTTATGGCCTTTACACCGATAAAGGAACACTGTTTATTGTGTTTACATGACCACACGAGTTGTCAGCTTATTAAGCATAATAGGTTTAATAACGTGCATGTAAATCACTCAATGTTTGATCCTTTTTTTTTTATTATAAATCTTCACTACACTTTATTTTGTTTTTTCACAATTCACATTTTTCATGATTATCACCACCTGCTGGTCAAAAGTGTGCATTTACAGTAATTTTTTTTAAAAATAAAATATTCTTTATTTCTCACCTACACCTATCATGTCGCTTCTAAAGATATGAATTCAACCACTGTCTAATGGATTATTTTTATGCTGACTTTTGGAGACTCAATGTTCTGGCCACCATTCACTTGCATTGTAAGGACCTACAGAGCTGAAATATTCTTCTGAAATCTTCAAATTATCATTTAAACAGTGTCATGACCACCAAGGACATCTAATATTCAGAAAACTGGTCCCTCAAAATAACAGATTCTTAATCATTTACATTTGGTCCCCCCCAATATTCAGACTTGGTTGATCATTATGGATTTTGCAATGACAGATTCATTCATTTACATCTAAGCACCTCCATTTTTGACTGTAAAATGGATAATGGCTGAAATCTCTTGGTACATGGAATATTTTGCATAAACCTTACTGGATTTTTCCAGTGACTGGCAAACCTACTAACCTTACAGGTTTGTTCAGCGTTATCTTAGACAAATATATATTTGGCAGACAGCGAGAGAGTGAGAGAGAGGCCAGAAAAATACACAAACAAACCAAAGGTTAGTTCATTCCAGTGGCAACAATTATGAGCTACCAAATGGGATCTTGTCAAACCATGGCCAGATCAATTATCATTTAAGACAACAATGGTCAACTGACCATGTAAACATATTTGAAAAGTGATCAAGTGGGACAGCAAAATGATAGAAATTAAGAATCCCTTTATTACAGCCAATGTTTAGTTTATTACAATTGCCAGGTATTTATTTAGGATAAAGATGTGCTAAGGTTTACTATGGCCACAAAGGATTCCTAAATCTTAGCCCAGAACTGCCTGTCTGATCAGCTAATTAAAATATGGCCAGAAAGACATAGGAATTGTGGTATGATCAGTGGTAAGAGAAGATTACAAATGTCATATTTTACAGCAAATCTGGCTAGTGCATTTGTTTAAAAGGGGGAAGCCACTAGTTGGTGGATAGGGATGACAGAATATCTCAATAACTGCGTCCAAACAGCGTGTAGTGCTGGGCAGGTTCTTTGCCGCTGACGCACATCTGACCAGGCTGCAAGATCTTCAAGGGCTCGAAGGGGATACACAGACTCTTAGCTCCCATTGAAGGTGCACCAGGCTCCAGATCTTGATCCCTGAGGATAGGTGAAATGGTAATCATTTTTTTTTAACCTTAATAAACAGCAATATGTACCTGTATATATTGAAAAGTAGGTAAGATACCATGCAGGGACTTATATACATTTTTTTGTGTAATGATAAACAAATCTTTGAATCAGTGAGTGGGTTTACAACCCTAATTCCAAAAACATGCTTGATCTTAAACTGATTATGCTTAATTACCCGAATATGTGTAAGGCTATGTAAACACCTTACACCATGTTCTTCAATCAGGGAAAGATGATAAACTGTTTAGCTGTAAATGTATTGTACTGTGCTAATTAAGTGGTCATCACATGAACAACAACATGAAAGCTTGGGAGAAATTTCTTACTTGGCTGTTGTCTTCTTTATCCAGTCCTCACACTCGATACCTCCACAGAAGGGAATTTGTACAATCTGTGAAAAATTATAGAAGTCAGTCAATCAGAATAGCACATTTCTGGCCAAGGCTTCCATTTCCAAACAGAGTTTCTAGTTCAATGCTGTTTCCTTACCCTTTCCTGGTCCAGATCTTTCTGGAATTGCTCCATCGTATCTGCCACAACCATGTGTTTGTTCAAATCATCAGAAGCCCTGAAACAAGTAGGAAAATTATAAATGATTCTTCCAATGTAGTGATACCAGGTGAGGAACTGAAACATTTCTCATGTAACCAAGATTCTTTTGGACACTAATCTAACATGTTTATTTGAACCAATAATTCCATCCTCTAGCAGCAGGTGCATGTTCATACCGCTTGAAGAGGTTGTTCTGGATCTCTTCCAGAAGGTTTTTGATTTTCTTCTCTGTTTCAGCCTCTGGCAGAATGATTTTATCTCCTGTGTCTCTCCTTACTGCCACACACTGGCCCTGCTTTAAGTCCTTTGGCCCAACCTCCAACCTTATGGGCACACCCTGCATTCATAAAAAAGGAAGAACAAAGATTCAGGATTAGTTCACCCGCAAATAAATATTCTCACATAATTTACACATCCTCCTGGCATCCCAGATGTGTATGACTTTCGTTCTTCAGCAGAACACAATTTAATATTTATAGAAGAATATTTCTGCTTGGTAAATCCATACAATGCAAGTGAATGGGTGCCAACATTTAGAAGCTCCAAAATCCACATAAAGGGAGCATATAAGTAATTCATATGGCTCTAGTTATAAAATCCATGAGTTCAGACACAATATAACAGGTGTAGCGGAGAAACAGGTCACTATTTGGGTAATTTTTTTAATCACAAATTCTCCTCCATGCCCAGTAGAGAAGGAGAAAGTGAAGGGACAATGACATAAATATTGATCTATCATATCGCTTCAGAAGATATGGATTTAACCACCAGAATTGTCTGGAGTACTTTTGTTGCCTTTATGTGGATTTTGGAGCTTCAAAATTGTGGCACCCATTCACTTGCATTGTATGGACCTACAGAGCTGAAATATACTTCTAAAAATCTTTGTTTAAGTTCTGCAGAAGAAAGAAATTCAAACACCTCTGGGATGACATCAGGGTGAGTAAATGATGAGAGAATTTATATTTTTGGGTGAACTAACTCTTTTAAGCCATGAAGCATACAATGTTAAGTTTGCACTTATATAGACACCCTTCATACCTTCAGCTCCCAATGGTTGAACTTCCAGCCGGGTGAGTAGTTATCACGCAGGTCAGCCTTCACTCTGATATCGGCCCTCTGCAGTCTGGAAAGATATATGGAGCACTGGGCCAATATAAGATCTTTCTCTGCTTCAGGCAAAGAGGCTGTGATGCCACAAGGAATGATGATCACCTATGAAACAGTGTGTTAATATTTATTAATGTATTTTTTTTAAGCAAAAAAACGCTTTCAAGGTGTACATTTTATCAGTTTGCATTCCCGGGGAATTAAACCCATGACCCTTGGTGTTGCTAGAGCTACACTTTACCAGATGAGCTACAGGAGAAATCTGCAATGCTATGATCCTTTATAAATGAAAAAGCTAGAGAGGGATGAACGTTTAGCCTACCTGTAGACATGCTACTCTGGGGGGCAGCACCAGGCCCATGTTGTCTCCATGAACCATTGTCAGGACTCCAATGGTTCTGGTAGTGATGCCCCAAGAGTTCTGGAAGGCAAACTGCTTCTCACCTGGCTTCTTGGGGTCTTCAAAGACAATCTCAAACATTCTGGAGAAGTTCTGACCCAGGTGATGAGATGTGGCACCCTGAGGGATTGACAAGGAGAGTCAAGTTCCAATTGTACTGTCTCTGAAGACAATACATGTGTAAATGGGATCCAAAATATTTTTTTTATCTGATACCAAATTGCATTCGTAGTGTCAATGGTAATCTGTCCTGATGTGCCTGAGAGGGTTCTTGAAACTGAAGGCTTACCTGAATAGCTCTGCCGCTGGCTGAGATGAAAGCTTCCACAGTGGTGGTGTAGTCTCCTCCAGCAAACTTCTCCTTCTCAGTTTTCCTGCCCTTGATCACAGGGATGGCCATCAGCTCCTCGTACACCCGAGCATACAGGTCCAAAATCTGCAGCACCTGCACACAAAAAAATGACAATACAATTATTTCTGGATCAGTATGCAAATTAAAAGTTATGGTAGTGGTGTGATAATCCACATCTAACCTCTTCTTTGGCTTCCTCCTTGGTAGCAAAAGCCGTGTGTCCCTCTTGCCATAGGAACTCTCTGGTCCTCAAGAAAGGCTGGGGGTGTTTGAACTCCCAACGCTGAGAACAGAAGTAAGGGGCTGGAATAAACACTACTGATGCTTATTTTAGACATGGTGGTAAAAGAGAAAGTTTATGACAAAATCTGAATCTGACCACAACGTTGCACCACTGGTTGAGTTTGATCGGCAGGTCTCTGTGTGACTGGACCCACTTGGCATAGGCCGGGTACATGACTGCATCAACACAAGAGAAAAGTAAATAGAGATAATAATGGTGATAATCTAACCTAATTATTTCAGGTGCTTTCAATGTGGCTGCTTCAGTCACTCACCTGTCTCACTAGTGGGACGCACCGCAATGGGCTCTGCCAGCTCCGTCTTTCCTGATCTTGTCACCCAAGCGACCTAGAGGGAAATTGCACAGGAACAGTTAATTTGTTTAAGCTAAACTTAACACAGTCCATAATGATTAGTTTTGTTGTCCACACCTAATCTGCCCTAAATAACCCCTTTCCACTCTAAAATTAACCTGTTCTTGTCATCCATTATTAAAACTTGGATGACCCACAAGGGGTTGGACTTGCACTGATATACACACAGCACATCAATTATATCTGTAGCACTTTATTTTACAGGACTGTTCTACATTTACAAACTATATAATTACAACAACTACAGTAATTACTAGGTACTAAACCTAACCCAAACTCTAAGCTTAACCCATATTAATATTAACATATTAACCATAACTTTACACAGAAATGGTTATCACACTAAAATAATTTTTACACACATATTGTTAATGTCTTGTGGCTATACTTCTGAAACAGTGAGCATTTTAACATTCACTTCCATTGTAAGTAACTCACTGTAACCATGATTATTGCTTTTTTTAAGAAAAGGAGGGATGAATCAAAATACATTTTTGTGGTATTCAATACATTGCCACACATGCTGTCGATTGAGTTTAACTTGAACTACTGAACCCATGATATTCCTTTAACTCCTCACCTCTGGTGCGAAGTCTGCAATATGGGTTTTCTCCTTCTCCAGGGCAGCCTGAGAAACAAACATGGGAAAGTAGCAGTTCTCCACACCCAGCTTCTTGATCTCCCGGTCAAAGAATTCTTTGATGGCATCCCAGATAGCATAAGACCAGGGCCTCAACACGTAACAGCCACTAACATCATAGTACTCTATCATCTCGGCTTTGGTGATCACCTGAAAACAAAGTAAAGCAAAAGCTATTAATCAGACATCAGTGTTTAAAAAAAAAAAAAAAAAAAGGGGAGGCAAATTTATAGTAAAGAAGTGTGGATAATGCATAATCATTTTAACCAAGCATACCTGCGAATACCATTCAGCCAGGTTTTCCTCTTTCTTTGCCTCAAGGCCCAATCTACATTTCACAAAAATAAAAGTACCGCAAATGTATTACATTTATTCAGCTTTAATGGAAAATGTCCTCGAAATATAACTCAATACGTGTGAAGTGTACACAAACAAAGCTAACTGTCTGAATAAATACATTCAGACAGAACTGCAGTGTTTGTGGTTTAGTCTTGGAGGACAAAACCAGTTGTGGCAGTACACAAACAACTGCAAAACTTTCTCAAGCCTCCAAATCCAAGAGTTAAAGGAATAGTTAATCCAAAAATGAACATTTTCTCAACATTTACTGCTGAACACAGAGATTTTTTGAAAAATCTCTCAACTTTGTTGGTCCACTTAATGCGAGTGAATGGCGGACAAAACTTTGAAGCTTCAAAAAGCACATAAATGCAGCATAAAATTAATCCATACGAATCCAGTGTTTAAATATAAACCTTCCGAAGGGATATGATAGGAGTAGGTGTGAAATACATCAATATTTAAGTCCTTTTTTACTATAAATTCTCTCATCCCTGACCAGTAGGTGATGATACGCACAAAGAATGTGAATTGCCGAAAACAAAAGAGAACAATGGAAGTGAAACTGGAAATGTATAGTAAAAACTGCTAATTTTTTCACCCACACCTATCATATAACTTCTTAAAACATGGATTACCAATATGCTGTCTTTATATGCTTTAGGGAGCATCACGGTTCTGGTCACCATTTACTTCCACTGAATGGACCAAAAGAGATGAGTCTTCTACAAATCTTCGTTTGTGTTGAGCAGAGGATAGAAAGTCATACATATCTGGGATGGCATGAGGGTGAGTAAACGGGACAACTAAAATTTCTGGCTGAACTATTCCTTTAAGATTCATGAATTTATAAATAAGACCTATCGGCACTATCAAGTCGTAGTTTTGTGAACACTTTTAAAATTTAAGAGTACAATCTTTTGTCTTCAAATATCTTCAAGTCTCTCACCGTGTCTGTTTCTTTGGCCCCTGGCTGTCTCCTGATCCACCGGCTCCAGATTCTTGGCCTTGCTGAGGTTTCTCTCCTCCCTTCTGCTGTTTGCATCCTCCTCCGCCTCCTCCCTGCTTCTCAGACTTGTTCTCTCGCTCCTTGCGGCTCTTGTCTTCTCCTCCTGTGTTTCCTGAGGCTCCTGAGCTAGTAACAGGTTTGCACTCCTCTCCAGTAAGGGCTTTATATTGACCCTTCAGCTCAAGCAGAGTCTTCACTGCTTTATCCACTTGCTCCTAAATATTATTAACAAAAATAATTCAAAATAAATGTTTATATAGGTCACATTCACAAGAACATGTTAAATTCACTCAACTCACCCTTATGCCATTCCAGACGTGTTACTTTCTTTCATCTGCTGAATGCAAATTAAGATTTTTAGAAGAATTTCTCAGCTCTTTTGATCCCTAAATTGCAAGTGAATGGGTGCCAAAATTTTGACGCTCCAAAATTCACCACAGTCAGCATTAAAGTAATTCATAAGACTCCAGTGTTTTCCAATGTCTTCAGAAGCGATATGACAGGTGTGTGTGAGAAAGAGATCAATATTTAAGTTATGTTTACTATAAATTCTCCTCTTTGCTCAGTCAATCTTTGAGTGTTTTTAGTGATTCACATTCTTTGTGCAGGGAGAAGAATTTCTAGCAAAAAAAGGACTTAAATAATGATTTGTTTCTCACTCACACCTATCAATATCACTTCTAAAGATATGGATTAAAACACTGGAGTCCTATGAATTACTTTTATGATGCTTTCATGGAAATTTTGATGGTCAAAATTTTGGCACCCATTCACTTGCATTGTATGGACCTTCAGAACTGAAATATTATTCTAAAAATAATAATTTGTGTTATTGTAAGAAGGATCGAGCTTGTGAGCTGCTATAAGCTTGCCACTCAGGCTTAGAGAGTTGGCAGCTACTGTATTCATGGCATGATGGTATTGATCCCAATTGCGTCATGACACAACATTGAAGCTTCCTTCGAAAGGGAACATCTTGGTTAAGAACACAACCTTGCTTCCCTGAGAGGGAATGCGATGTTGCGTGGCTGGCCATACTCTCTAGTTGCTGCACAGACTAGTGACTGTTGCAGAAAATCAGGTGAGATGGTGCCAAGCATTCGCCTATATGGAGCCTGTGAAGTGGCTCCCTATGGGCATTGCTTAAGCGCCATCAGCCAATAAATTACCGTGATTGTATACAGGCTTTAGACCACGTGACCACTGATGTAGTTCCAATTACGTCATAACGCAACATCTTGTTCCCTCTCAGGGAAGCAAGGCAGAACTTTAAAATGAATAGAAAATTGCTTAATGCAAGACACAGAAAACATTGATTCTGGGGAATCAAGAACTAACCAATCGAATCTGCCCAAGAATCCTTGATACTGCAAGTCAATTGTTAACAAACCTTAGCAGCATTCTCTGCCTTGAGTCGTCTCACTTGCTCCCCCTGCTGGGCAATGTCGGCAAACAGCGCTTGAGCCTGAGGGGAGGAGCTGGACAGAGGTTGGGATTGGCTAGACTGAGTTTGGGTGGGAGCTGTGGAAGGAGGCATGCCTGGTTTGTACTCCTGCCCAGTTTGCTGCTTGTACTCAGCTTTAAGATTCAGCAACTGCTTCACAGCTGCATCTACCTGATCCTGTAAAAATGTAAAGATTGCTTAAATAGCACTTTGAATCAAAACATTTAAAACTTTTGACCAAAATATGATTACGCAATTAAAAACCTTGGGTGAATTTTCTGTTTTCAGTTTCCTCACAAGGTCTCCTTGTTGAGAGACATGCTCATAAATAGACAAAGGAGAGTTGTCTGAGGAGCAAGACACTACAGTGGTGGTGGTGGCAGGGTGTGCTGGAGTCGATGGAGAAGCACCAGCTGGAGGAGCTCCGGGCTTGTATTCTTGCCCCGTCACCTGCTTATATTCTTCCTTCAGAGCCAAAAGCTGTTTTACTGCTGCATCAATCTGATCCTGAAGAAAGGGGTTTGAAAAGATGTTATCCTGATGCTTGTTCGACAAGTAAATGTCAAGTTAAAAATTATGGAAATACATTGTCTCACTTTTGATGCTTTCTCAGTTTTAAGCTTTCTGACCAACTCTCCCTGCTCTGCCAGACGGCCATATAAAGAGGCAGCGGTGGAGTCAGATGAAGGGGAGGGCTGTGAGGGAGGTGCTGTGGGTGGGGTCATGCCTGGCTTGTAATCTTGACCAGTGAGCTTTTTAAACTCTGCTTTGACAGCCAAGAGCTGTTTCACTGCTGCATCAATTTGCTCCTATAAAATAGTGATGAGGATACAGTCAAAAACTCCATTACACCCATTAATATACAAACATACAAACAAACAAAATGCTGTTTACCTGTTGCCTAAATAGGCATCTAAATGGAACCACAAATCTCTGATTTGGAAAACTCGACATTGTCATCAAGACTGCTGGCACATGCTAGTATACAGGGCTCAATGCTAAGAATTTTTTTCAACTGGCCAGTGCTTCAGATTTTTACTGGCCCTGCCAAAATTTTCACTGGCCCCAACACAAAAATTATAAATATTATATGATATGATAAATATGTTTTTACCATCATGGCTTTAAAAATGTGTCCAAAGATAATCATTTTTACATATAATATTCTTTAAGACCATGTCCCACAAAACGAATCACATTTATAATTTGCAAGATATGATTTTTCCTTATGTAATCCCATATAAGTGCTTTACAGATACATTTATAAATGCATCATATTAACCTCAGCCATCCTACCATTTACAGATGAGTTTTTAAGCAAAGAGTTCTGTGGAGGAGATGATGGGTTTTCGGTCTGCTGTCATGCAACTTTTGGCCATGTGTAGTGTATTCACAAACAGGATCATAGATTTAATCACGGAGTTAAAGACGTGATTACTGTCTGAATGTAATAAACAAATGAATCCCTGAGAAGAGACTTCCAAATCGGTTGTGACGTGTAATATACATTAGGGAGATATTAGGCCTAATCTGTGAATTAAGAATGTGTATATAACATAAAATCAACAACCTAAAGACCAACACAGCCTGATGCACAAAGCACAAAAACAAAAATACCTGTACGGTCCATAAATGAGAAATGTAACAGATGCTTCATGAGGATGATATGAAGTACACTGTTTTGAATATTCATCTTCACACTGCAGCTAAACAGCACTAATAATAATATCCTAATGTGATGCCATAGTGATCTTGCTTCTTTTCATATCAAACGCCATTATGTCAAATTAATGTTTACATTTTGAAACTAACCTAATTAAATGTATACTTATATTTTGGATCCTGAGCAGCTCGTGATTTCCAGGCACACGTATAACTGGGGTTTAACAAAGATCTCTAAAGGCGAATTAATGAGAGACAATTTTCTACGCTGCACGGAGAGAGATGATGATGAGACTGGATACTTAAAATGTTGCTTAAGACATGCAATCCCACTGCGAAATTCATTACGTTTTTTTCTTTCCATTTTCAACACATTGGTAATAGCTGCTGCTAAGACACTTGGAAAAGAGCAAGGACAGTGCTGTGAGAGTGCACTCGGTGTCTGCACAATCTTGTGCTTGCATGAGACTGTGCCTTGGCGTGTCCAGTATATATATATATATATATATATATATATATATGCTAGGTGGTACTATGGGATAATTTCCATTAAGCAGGGTTAGGGTTAAGCTTACACAATAAAGCAAGACACCTTGATTTGAAACTTTGAACTTAATTTTTTATTTATTTTAACTAAAATTTCAAATGAAACTAGAAAAAATTAAGTGCATTTAAAACGTGTTTTTCCAACTTTTTCAAAGATGGCTTTACATCCGTGCATTCATCAGTGCATTCTCTAGCTGAAAATATATCATGTGTGTGAATAAATTTGTTTAGTTCCATCCTTCACGATATATATATATATATATATATATATATATATATATATATATATATATATATATATATATATATATATATATATATCCAATTACATCGACATTCCAGCCCGGCCACGCCCCCCTCCACAGTTTTTTTTTTAACTTTTATTAATACATAGTGTTCATTTAATAATAAAAAAAAAGATATAAAGTTTGTTGAAGAAAGCTCATTTAGAAACTGTTCTTGGTTACGTTTGTGAAAATGTGTCAAACCTGCTATTAATAATTTGTATTTTAATTTACGAGTAATCAATAACTTTTTTTTTCTTGGAATTAGAGTACTCGACTACAAAATTACTCGATAATGCATATCTCAGCACATACCACACAAAAAAAACGTTCCTCAAGCGAAACATACGAGTTTGACATCTTACAGTGCAATACATAGGAAACAAATATTGACTAAAATGGTCAATATTTAATTAGACTAAACAATTTATCAAACTATTTTTTTTAGTATTGAATGAAATTCAAGTATATTTAAAATCTATCTCTAGACTCGTCTAAAAGGAATGCCTTGATCTGGGAAAGTCTTGCGAGCCGCATTTGATGTTACTATGGTTAGGGTTAAGGTTAGGGACTCCAAATAAAAAATAGAGCCTTTCCCACTGGTGGTACAAAAGCCCGTTTGAGGTACTTTTCCCCAAAACTAGTGCTTTTCTTCACTTTCGCACCTTAGGAATTGTAGTTCCTCGAAGCCGTTTTAGGGGACATTTTTAGCTCCTACTCCTAGGTAGATACTTTTGAGGAGTATAGGGACTGTGGAAGGAGCTACAGCCTGTGATTGGTCAAAAACCTACATTGAGAAAGGAGAGGAGCTCCATAGCCCCCATAGCAGGGCTCTAGACTGCGACTAAAATGCTGAAATATGACAAAAAATTCTTTATTGCAACTATAATTTAAAATCTAGTCGCTATTGGAGACAGTCAGGTTGTGTGCATTCATATGTTTTTTCATCAGATATCATTGTGAGTTATTGAATACGTCTATAGAGCGCGCACTAGTGTGTTTTGTGACGCTTTTCACCCATTCTGTTGTGATGAGCTCACTGCAGGCAACAACAACCCCAGCGCAAGAGAATCGTGACCAAATAATTCTTTTGAACCGTATCTTTTTCATGAATCACCCGAAAAGAACTGAGGGTTTGAACTCAGGAGCTTAGGTTAGCAGTTTGAATCAGATTCACTTTCTCATTGAATCAGCCGTAAGTGAGCTCACTATATATATATATATATATATATATATATAGATGAGATCAAGCTTTTGACACTTTTGAGGACTATTACACAAGGTGCAACAAACTACTAAATTACTATATGCATACTATACTTTCTGTAAATATCTGTAATGTAGATTGTGAAGAGCAGTATTAAATGAAAAAAATATTTTATCTCTTATATTTGTATAAATAATGAAAGAGGGTGTGAAAATTTCTGAGACAAAAGGGAACGCAAACATATCTTCACAACTATATACTGTATACTGTTTATTAATCCTTAGATTAATGGGTTATGAGCCATCTTCCTTTTCTTCTGCTTTCTATCTGGTTTCTAAACAGCAATCATAATCGAGCAAGTCTGTGATTGCAGACTAAAAACAGTCATTTGGCTCCTTATTAATTTTTTTAGTCTGGAGCCCTGCATAGTAACTAAAATAGTTGAAAGCCTGCTACTGAGAAGATTGCGCTAATTTTACAATTCCCTTCACAGAAATAACAAGGTATCCAATGAGAATCGCCAGTTGTATGTGTATGTGTGTGTGTGATTTCATCGGGAAACACGCTTTGAGTTTTCATCGCATCTGCACTGTGACTTTATAAAAAACAAGTGATTTCTGGATTACTACATCGATTTTTTTCCTGGGATGATGGATATAAATAATCAGATGTTTATTGATAGTGAACTATATTGTACACTAAAATGTCATTAAATCTAGTTTACACAAGGGAAGTATTGCGTGCCTGTAACTGTGTGGTTAACTTTTATCAAGATGTCTTAAGTTAATGAGTATTTCAGTACAACAATTTATGTTGAGTCATAAAAGCCTTATTGTAAATGATTGTGTTGATAAATAGGTTTATAATGCATTTTCAACATGCTGTCCACTGAGATCAGCGTGTGCTCCATGGTTAAAGAGCGCCTCTCCCACCTCGTCTCATCTCTCTGGCTGCAGCACGGCTGCTCACAAGCCCTGTTTAAACTATAACCTGAAGATACAGGCTGTGTCTGAAAACGAAAATGCTGCCTTCAGAGGCTGTATAAAGATGGATGAAGGTAGGATGAAATAAGGTGCCTTTTAAACAGTTCAGAGAGATCCATTTATCCAAAAACACTGTTGTTTAAACCATTAACTGACAAGGCAGATGCCTACATTTTCTGATGTAGCCAAAGTTTGTATAAAACAGACCTAAACAAATAAAAGTGTACCTCCGATCCTGGCATGCTCCATTCTTGTTGTTGTTGTTGTTGCTATTGAAACTTTCGTGAAAATAAAAATGGTAGCAACTAGATGATGTCACTATGATCATGGTACTCTATGAATTCGAATGCAAGAGGGGAAAGTCTTCTTGGGTGTTCCTTTCCTCTTAAAGAGTTCTCATCTAGATAGACACTAAAGGAAAAGTACCAGGACTGTAGGTGGGAAAGGGCATATTGTCGTTGTGAGACTTTCATTTAAACTCTACCTCTAGACTCAGTCAGCCATCTTGGATTAATCTGTTTTGTTTAACTCAACACAATGCATTTGGGAGTTGCTTTCATGAAGAGTACATGTAATGCTGCCTTAGAATTTAGCCAAAATTAGATATCTACCTTTTATAACAGCCTTTGCATCAGGATCATGCCTATGATACCTTAAAATGCGGTCTAGGTTGGTAGCTCACTAGGTTTTGGAACAGAGCAACTGAAACAGACCTTGGATACTTTTTCAGCCTTCAGTTTTCGAACCACCTCGCCTTGCTCAGCGACACGAGTGAAAGGACAAGAGGAGGAAGCAGGGATTGGACTTCCTGAGGCAGGGGTTGGGGGAGTAGAGCTCTTCTGTGCTGGAGCAGAAGTGATAGGGGCCATCTCTGCATCTTCTGATCCAGGTGGTGCTGGGCTGGAGCACTGCTTGGAGGCTGGAGCTTGTTTGGATTTGCTGGGAGCAGCAGATTCGGCCTTCAGATGTCAGAGTGGGGAAAAAAAAAAAAAATATGTGATTAATATTTCTTTCATTACAATTTCTGAAACAAAGTGGACAAAACAGGAGGTATTCAGCACTTACTGGTTTAGCAGCTGCTTGGCACTTGCCCTTGGAACCAGCAGTGGGCATCTCTTTAGTGTGTCCATCTGGGATGTAGAGCAGGACACAGGGGCTTTCCTTACAGCTGTTGGGACTAGACAAGGTAAAAAGTTTTACATGAATATTTTACACAGGGCTCTCTCCATTTTAACCAATGAATTTCCATGATTGTTTCAGGTATTTGTGATTACTGGATATAGATTTTCAATAGATTTTCATAGATTTTACTCTATACAAGAGCAAGATGAAATATTTTATAGCAGAGACCAACTAGAAATAGTACACATTCACTGACCACTTTATTTGGTACACCTGTACATATCTATGCGATTCAGCCAATCGTATGACAGCATTACAATGCATAAAATCATGCAGAAATGGGCCAGAAGCTTCAGTTAATGTTCACAAACCTTGCGGAGAATGGTCTTCAACAGCAGAAGACCACGACGGGTTCCTCTTCTGTCAGCCAAGAGGCTGCAGTGGGCACAGGTTCACCAAAACTGGACAGTTAAAGACTGAAAAAACATAGCCTGGTCTGATGAGTCTTGATTTCTACTGCGGTACTACAGGAAGGATACTGTTTATATCATAGGCGACTTCAATGTGAAGGTCGGCAGTCAGGAAGAGGCGAACATGGTAGGCCAGATTGGACTGGGTAAAAGGAATGACGCTGGTGATCGTTTGGTCCAACTGTCATTCAAAACATTTTTGGTTCTCAAATACTTAGTTCATGCAACCTAAATGCCATCTGTACACCTGGACAGCCCCCAATGGACATCATCGTAATCAGATCAACTACATCCTTTACAGTCCTCGCCATCAAAACATTCCCTGGTGCTGACTGCGGTTCTGACCATGAGCTGCTTGTAGCCACCATCAAGTTGAATGCTCCACCAAAGCGATTTATTGTCTCCAAGGTTCCGGTTTCATACACAGTTGAAGTGAAGAACAGATTCAAACTGTTTGGCACAGCAGACAAACAGCCAGACTAATTGTGGAGAAACCAGAGAAAAGGAGAAAGTGGCTGTCGGCAAAAACTATCATAATCGCCAAACAAAGAAGAGCAGCCAAAGCTGCCGGGGACCGATACAAGGCTTGGAGGCTAAATGCAGAGTTTCAAAAGGCAACAAGAAATGACAAAGCATACTGGTATCAGTGATGCAAGCAAATGGAGGAGGACCGTCGAAACAGTCACAACAGAGATTTTTTGTGCAGGTCAAGAAAATTTGAACTCCCTTCCCTGCCCAAAATGAGCCATCAAAAACAAGAACGGGAAGGTCCTGACTGACCAGCAAGGAATCAGAAGCAGATGGCGAGTATACAAGAGCTGTATACAAACACCAGCTACCCTGAGCCACCCCACGACGACACAGTAGAATTTGAGCAAGCCATCTTGGACGAGGAAGAGGTATGGGTGCTGAAGCAGTTACCAAACAACAAGGCACCTGGTATTGAGTGCATCCCAGCAGAAATGCTGAGGCCTGTTCCACCAGCAGCTATCACAGTGATCTGCCAGAAGATCTAGGAAACCAGTAGGTGACCAAAAGATTGGAAGAGATCAGTATTCATTCCACTGCCTAAGAAAGGCGATGCAAGGGACTGTTGCAACTACCGTACAATAGCCATGATTCCTCATGCGAGCAAAGTCCTTCTGAAGATCATCTGCATCCAATCATCGAAGCAGAACTACCTGACTTGCAAGCTGGGTTCCAGCGAGGTCGTAGTACCTGTGACCATATCGCAAATCTGTGGTGGATTATGGAGAAATGTCAAGAAAATAAAAAAAAAACATCTACATGTGCTTCATCGACTACAGCAAGGCTGCATCAAATACGATAAGCTATGGAAGGCCATGCAAGAACTGGGAGTGCCAGCACAATTGATCCAGCTGATAAGATCCCTTTATACAGACAAAGAAGCAACTGTCTGAACACAACACGGAGACACCGAGTGGTTCAAGATTGGGAAAGGCATGCAACAAGGTTGTATTCTGTCCCCTTTTCTTTTCAATTTTTATGCAGAAATTATCATGAGGAAATTATTTCTGGAAGAATCCGAAATCAGTGTGAAGATTGGCGGCAGAAATATCAACAATCTCCGCTATGCTGATGATACAACATTACTGGCGGAAATGGAAGATAGCCTAAAACACCTCATACTAACAATCAAAAAGGAAAGCAAAAAGATGGGCCTCCACCTCAACATCAAAAAGACAAGATCATGACAACAACTGGAAATGGAGCAGTCAAAATAACCATTAATAATGAAGAGATCAAATGCATCAAGTATTTCAGCTTCCTGGGATCCAGGATCGATTGAACTGGAGATTGGGGCCCTGAAATCAAGCAACAAATTGTGTTAGGCCATAGTGCGATGCTGAGCATGCACCAAATCTGGAGAAGCAAGGACATCAACCTCACATCTAAATGCAAACTGGTCCATGCTATTGTGTTCCCCATATCAATGTATGGATGTGAAAGCTGGACCCTGAAAAAAGCTGACCAAAAGGAGGTTTAATGCTTTCAAGCTATGGTGCTGGAGAAGACTGTTACGGATACCATGGACAGCAAGGGTCACAAACAAAGAGGTTCTGGAGCACATCATGCCAGAAATGTCACTTGAGGGAAAGATCACCAGACTCTGGCTCACTTACTTTGGCCACATTATGAGATCAATTTCATTGGTGAAAGCAATGATGCTTGGCATGGTCAGTGGAACAAGAAGATGAGGTTGTCAAGAACGCGCTGACTCGACACCATCAAAACGGACACCCTGGCCTAGGCGTAGAACAGCTAAAAGGGAAAGTCCAAGACCAGAAAGTGTGGACAGAGATAACCCATAAAATCGACAAGAGTCTGATCTGACTGAACGGATAACACACACTCCAGGTAGACCCACTGCAGCCTCAGCTTTCTGTTCTTGGCTGACAGAAATAAAATCCAACATGGTCATCTGCTGTTGTAGCCCATCCGCCTCAAGGTTCAACGTGCTATGTATTCTGAGATGCAATTGTGCTCACTACAATTGTACAGAGGGGTTATCGGAGTTACCATAGCCTTTCGGTCAGCTCAAACTGGTCTGGCCATTCTCTGTTGACCTCTCTCATCAAGGCATTTCTGTTCACAGAACTGCCAATTGCTGGATGCATTTGGCACCATTCTAAGTAAAATATAGAAACTGATGTGCGTGAGAATCCCAGAGGATCAGTAATTACAGAAATACTCAAATCAGCCCATTTGGCACCAACAATCATGCCAAGGTTAAAATCACGGAGATTTTTTTCCCCATTCTGATGGTTGATGTGAACATTAATTGAAGCTCCTGACCCATATCTGCATGATTTTATGCACTGCTGCCACACGATTGGCTGATTAGAAAATCACATTTATAAGTAGGTGTACCAAATAAAGTGTTTACTGAATGTATATTCACTGGCTTTTGAGATCAATACATTTCTGACTTTTCCAGGCTTGAAATAATTTTTTAAATACCCAGGAGCAGATTCACAAGACTTATTTTGTTAGAACTGATTGGATGCATAACCTGATTGGCTCATAAGGTTGATCACAAATGTAGAAGCCCCGCCTCTGGAGCTGAATGATGTCACCATTCTTCAGGTCCTTTAGGCAAGGGTCTCCCAGCATCTTCTCCTCTACCTGGAAACAGAACATTTATTAGACCAAGAGCCCCATCCCAGGTGACCCAACCACAAGTAGACAGGCGTGATGTCATCTACTGTGAACAATTGAGATTAGATTAATCAAGGGGAGGGTCTCACCTTGCTGTTCTTGTTGATGTAATCTTTGAAATTGTCATCCTTTCCGAGGACTGGTTTGGTAATGAGGTGGCTGTAGTTGACACAAACTGTGGGCAGGAGTGGAGCGCGGGTGGTGTCAGCCAGCCATGTGATCTTAGTGGTATTTTTAAAATCTGTGTTTTCTAGGTTCAGACGGCCTTCCAGACAGGAAATCGCTCCACTGCTGTCCCTGTGGGGTTCAAAAGAGAAGCTTTAGTGCAGCAATAAGCATCTACACAAGACCTGCAATACATGCATAAAATCAATATACATACTACACAACTCTTTGGAATACTTAATTCTGATTGGTCAATTGCAGCATTCTTGTATAATGAATGCTAAACTGTAAAACTGACCATTGTCCCATGCAACCAATTTCCTTTATACTTGTGCAAGTTTTATATCTCGTATTACTCCACAATCTCTTTTTTCACAGTCAAATCAATATTTTATGTCCATTTATTAGTTTAAACAACCATATAATAAGCCAGCTACTGTAGTCATTATTGCAAAATAAACCCCAACAGGGTAACATGTTTATATTCCAATAATGCCCAGCTGACAGTACATTATTCCTTACATTTCACATGTACCTTCGGTGTCTGTTGCATTATATTTCTGAAGGTTTTACCTGTTGATTTTGGTGATGATGATGTTTCCCCAGTTGATGAAGGTTACTATCTCGCCCTCAGTAAAAGTTTCAGCATCAGCACCCTCAACAAACACCTTTGGGCCATACCACACCTGCTTCATTCCCACGTCTGCATTCTACAAATCCCCAGAGTGAGATATGACTGTAAACCAACTTCATATGACAAGGCCCAATTTAAAAAGACAAAAATCAAACAAACAAAACTGTCTATTTGACACAATAACCACATTTTGGATTCACAAGGGAATTCCCTGTTGATAGACTTAAAATGTTACCTTGGGATGTTTGGCAACCTCCTTCATCTCTTCCTTGGCTTCTGAAATGAAGACTGGAACCACCTGTGAGCTTAGTAGGGCTGTGTATCTGGGGGCAACTGGGTCAATGACCTACACAGAGAAAAGGAGAGAGAGAGAGATCAAGAGTGCATGAGAGATAGAGAGAAACAAATGGCAGCAGAGACATTTAGATCAACAAAAACACACTTAAGGCTTCTTTGCCTATGCACAGTTCTGTATGGATGGATAGACCAACATCAACAGATCACAGAGGATTGAAAGGACATGTAAAACAATGGAGAAAGAAGAGAAGAGGTTGCACTACAAATAATCATATTCGGTCAATTGAATGTCTGGGTTGAACATTTTCCACTCTATATTTACCCATCAGTAAAACATTGTAACATTACAATGTGACATTGATATCACAAGAAATCTTGCGGCAAGAGCTCTTCTAGTCTTACCAAGTGCTGTGTTGTGGGTTCTTGGCCTGTTCTGATCACGCAATTTATTGAACAATACCACATCAATTATTCCAATGGACTACAAATTGGAATCTTCCATCTCTCAAAACAAAACAGACAATCAGAAGCAATCAGTCTGTAAACTATTGTTGAAAAACGACTCATGTCATGCACAAAGTAGATGTCCTAAACGACTTGCCAAAACTATTGTTGCTACTACTAAATCTGTGACGTGGGTAAAAAAAAAAGTGAATGTAAACTTCTAATTTCAACTGTAAAATAAGTGAAATCTATTATACTTGTGTATTGAAACTGTGTTGTAATATATAACGTTTTTAAAGTGTTTAGGCTACTATTGTATTTATAAATACTATAATTTATGTTTAGAAAGACTAACTACATTTACCTAAACACAGATATAGGGAGCCATTATGGTCTTTGCATTGTTCATAGATATTAGGAAATCAACTGGTGTTATTTTGTAAACTGGCACTTTCATATTAATTTAATGCATTTGATGATTTGGAAATAGTTCTCTGAGGTCCGATGAAGACGAATGAGAAAAAATGTAGTGAAATGTTGCAACATATCATAGTTTTGAATCGCAATACACCAAAAATAATGAATCGCAATAATGTTGTATTGTAACCAAAAATCTATATCATATTGTATTGTCAGTTACCTTGTGATTCCCACCCCTACCAGATACCTTATTTTTCATCTTTCAAAATGACAAAGCATTTTGAAATATACTTGATAACATCAATGTTTTTAAAATTCAGCAAATTACCAAAAACTACCAGTTAATGCAACCTCTGGAGGAGGTGAGGTAAACAATTTGTGAAAAGAGCCGGGAAATCTAAACACTATGGACTAATCAGCAACAGAAATGCTCCATTATTAGAGGAATAATAAATAAAAAAAAAAAATGTTACTGTTCTTTAACTGGGACGTGATGGAGCTGATTGCCGTAATGTGTGACGAATCAAGTATTCAGGCTGGAAACAAAAGTAAAAGCTTTTACGTCACTGGGGAGTTCTATAGCTAAACGAGTGTGACTGAACACCACAAATCATTCTAAATGAATGTATTTCTATGGAATCTGCCAGAAGCTGTATGAGGGAAGGGAACGACTGAGAACACAAACACACACCAGCTGCACAAGGGAGAGAGTAAAAAATAAAAAGAGCAAAAAGTGGCACAATTAAATATGTAGCTAGATTTCAAATTCAAAGATGCATTAGACAACTACTGAATACAATATATAAAAGGAATAGTTTTTCCAATCATAATTTACACCATCAAATTGTTTAAAGCCTAAATGATTTTCTTTATTCCATGGAACACAAAAGTTAACATGGAGTTAATTGGGCATGGCAGAGTGTCCATGCTGCTTTTCCATACAATAAAAGTGAATGTTGATTTACATTGTCAATCTCCCATAAAAGGGCAATAAAAGGATTCCATTTAACTTGTGTGCTATATTCCATATGCTTGAAAGGAACAAAAAACAAATAAAAAGGTGTCAATTGCTGAAAATCTTTCACTGTAGCTCTTAAATCTCTTCTTGCAAACACACATTCAATCCTGGTGCATTACAATGCAGGCAAGAACCAATTATGTTTATTTACAGTTTCTCCTCCTTATAGCATTGACTGCTCCACATTTGTATTAAGACATAAACAGGCTGAAGGCAGGATTTCAACTGTACAATGACTTAAAGGAATATTCAGGGTTCAATACAAGTTAAGCTCAATCAACTGCATTTGTAGCATAATGTTTATTACCACCGAGTCATTGCTCCTTTTCATTAAAAACAGCAAAAATCAAGGTTACAGTGATGCACTTACAATGTAAGTGAATGGGGCCAATTTTTAGAGGGTTTAAATGCAAAAATGTTTGGCTTTTTATTTTATAAAATCACTTACATTAATTCTTCTGTTGAAACTCAAGTAATATTCGAGCTGTAAAGTTGTATAAACTGCCATTTTTACAGTCATTTTAAGGTTTTAGGGTTTGTTGACTACATCGTCATGGCAACATAGTTATAACCAATTTTACAACTTTGCAGAAAAGGTTAGTTAGTGATTTTATCACACTAAAATCATGTTTACATGCATACTATTCATGTCGTGTGGCAATACTTTTGAAAAAGTGAGTATTTTAACATTCAAAATTTGGCACCATTCACTTCCATTATAAGTGCCTCACTGGAACACAGAGGGACAAGTCAAAATACATTTTTGAGGTAAACAATATCATCACAAATGTGGTCAATTGAGATTAACTTGTATTCAACCAAAAATATTTCTTTACATTTTGTTATGTTCCTCACACAAAGTTATCAGAAAACTTGTACAAACTGTTGTGGTGCCTTTTTGGAGCTTGGCAGTGTGATTCACCATCCATGTTTGTTGTGTGAATAAGAGCAGCTGGGACACTCTACAAAGTTTCTCAGTTTGTGGTCAAAACAGGACTGTTTTGAGTGGCACATGGTCAGGGAGGCTGCAACATATGGTGACTCTACCAACTTGGGAGGAATACACAGCATCAATGGCCAGCTACATCAGCAAATGCATTGATGATGTCACCTTCTCCAAGACATCACCGCACGCTCCAACCAGAAGCCGTGGATGACTGCGGAGGTGCGTGCGCTGCTGAGGACCTGAGACTCCGCCTTCAGAGCAGGCGACAAGGCTGCCCTAAGAACAGCGAGGGCAAAACTGTCCCAGGTGATCAGGGAGCACATGCCCAGAGAATCCCCAGCACTTCCAGGACAGCGGCGACACGTAGCACATGTGGAAGGGCATCCAGGCCATCACCAACTACAGGACAACATCAGTTGCCTGTGACAAAGATGCCTCCCTTCCAGATGCGCTGAACGACTTCTACGCTAGGTTTGAAGCACAGAACGACGTGGTGGCGAGGAATAACACCCCTCCTCCCAACGACCAGGTGCTCTGTCTTACCACGGCTGATGTGTGGGAAAACTCTACGTAGAGTCAACCCACAGAAGGCTGCTGGACCAGACAACATTCCTGGCAGAGTGCTCAGAGGATGTGCAGACCAGCTGGCAGATGTTCTTACCGACATCTTCAACATCTCTCTGAGCAGCGGCGTCGTTCCACCTTGCTTCAAGGCCACCACCATCGTCCCCATGCCAAAGAAGTCTTCAGTGTCCTGCCTCAACGACTACCGTCCCGTCGCACTCACACCCATCATCATGAAGTGCTTCGAGAGGCTCATCATGAGGCACATTAAGACCCAGCTGACCCCCTCACTAGACCCACTGCAGTTCGCGTATTGTCCAAACCGCTCAACAGACGACGCCATCGCCACCACCCTCCATCTGGCCCTCACCGACCTAGATGATAAGGACACATACGTTCGAATGCTGTTCAATTCAGCTCGGCATTCAACACAATCATTCCTCAGCACCTGAGTGGAAAGCTGAACCTGCTGGGCCTGGACACCTCCCTCTGCAACTGGATCCTGGACTTCCTGACTGGGAGACCTCAGTTAGTCTGGATCGGGAACAGCATCTCCACCACCACCACACTGAGCACTGGGGCCCCCCAGGGCTGTGTGCTCAGTCCATTGCTGTTCACTCTGCTGACTCATGACTGTGCAGCAATGCACAGCTCGAACCACATCATTAAGTTCACCGATGACACGACCGTGGTGGGTCTCATCAGCAAGAACGATGAGTCAGCATACAGAGAGGAGATGCAGCGGCTAACGGACTGGTGTAGAGCCAACAACCTGTCTCTGAATATGGACAAAACAAAATAGATGGTTGTTGACTTTAGGAGAGCACAGAATGACCACTCTACGCTGAACATCGATGGCTCCTCTTTGGAGATCGTCAAGAGAACCAAATTCCTTGGTGTTCACCTGGCGGAGAGACTCACCTGGTCCCTCAACACCAGCTCTATTACCAAGAAAGCCCAGCAGTGTCTCTACTTTCTTCAAAGGCTGAGGAAAGCACATCTCCCACCCCCCATCCTCACTACATTCTATAGAGGGACTATTGAGAGCATCCTGAGCAGCTGCATCACTGCCTGGTTTGGGACTTGCACCATTTCGGACTGCAAAGCCCTGCAGAGGATAGTGAGGACAGCTGAAAAGACCATTGGGGTCTCTCTTCCCTCATCATAGACATTTACAAAAAACACTGCATCCACAAAGCCACCAGCATTGTGGATGACCCCACACACCCCTCACACAAACTCTTCACCCTCCTGCCGTCTGACTGTGTGTAACAGCCAGACTGTGTAACAGCTTCTTCCCACAAGCCATCAGACTCCTCAATACTCAGACTGGACTGACACACACACACACACACACACACACACACACACACACACACACCCTGAGTTGCACTTTAATTTGTCACCTCATACCTGGCTGCTACCTCAATAACTGCTATGCGCATAGAACACTATCTCATAGTATGTTATGTTTACATTTGGCATTTTTAGAAACTGTCATCTTTTTGCACTACTGTGTACTGGTCGGCGCTGCACTGTCTCTCACTGTGCCTATTGTCCTGTTCATTTTTAGTAATTTATTGTATTGTCCCGCACTTTTTGCACACGTTTGCACGTGCACTTTATATAGGTATGTTATTTAGTCTGTGTAGTCTCATGTGGTTCTGTGTTTGTCCTATGTTGTTTTATGTAGCACCATGGTCCTGGAGGAATGTTGTCTCGTTTCACTGTGTACTGTACTAACTGTATATGGTTGAACGACAATAAAACCACTTGACTTGATCATTGCAAGAAATACATTTTTACGGGTTTTGAACAAAATAAGGTAAATTACAGAATTTTTATTTTTGTGTGAGCTATCCCTTAAAAATAAACTTTCTGCTATATATATATATATATATATATATATATATATATATATACATACACTCACCTAAAGGATTATTAGGAACACCATACTAATACTGTGTTTGACCCCCTTTCGCCTTCAGAACTGCCTTAATTCTATGTGGCATTGATTCAACAAGGTGCTGAAAGCATTCTTTAGAAATGTTGGCCCATATTGATAGGATAGCATCTTGCAGTTGATGGAGATTTGTGGGATGCACATCCAGGGCACGAAGCTCCTGTTCCACCACATCCCAAAGATGCTCTATTGGGTTGAGATCTAGTTACTGTGGGGGCCATTTTAGTACAGTGAACTCATTGTCATGTTCAAGAAACCAATTTGAAATGATTCGAGCTTTGTGACATGGTGCATTATCCTGCTGGAAGTAGCCATCAGAGGATGGGTACATGGTGGCCATAAAGGGATGGACATGGTCAGAAACAATGCTCAGGTAGGCCGTGGCATTTAAACGATGCCCAATTGGCACTAAGGGGCCTAAAGTGTGCCAAGAAAACATCCCCCACACCATTACACCACCACCACCAGCCTGCACAGTGGTAACAAGGCATGATGGATCCATGTTCTCATTCTGTTTACGCCAAATTCTGACTCTACCATCTGAATGTCTCAACAGAAATCGAGACTCATCAGACCAGGCAACATTTTTCCAGTCTTCAACTGTCCAATTTTGGTGAGCTCTTGCAAATTGTAGCCTCTTTTTCCTATTTGTAGTGGAGATGAGTGGTACCCAGTGGGGTCTTCTGCTGTTGTAGCCCCTCCGCCTCAAGGTTGTGCGTGTTGTGGCTTCACAAATGCTTTGCTGCATACCTCGGTTGTAACGAGTGGTTATTTCAGTCAAATTTGCTCTTCTATCAGCTTGAATCAGTCGGCCCATTCTCCTCTGACCTCTAGCATCAACAAGGCATTTTCGCCCACAGGACTGCCGCATACTGGATGTTTTTCCCTTTTCACACCATTCTTTGTAAACCCTAGAAATGGTTGTGCGTGAAAATCCCAGTAACTGAGCAGATTGTGAAATACTCAGACCGGCCCGTCTGGCACCAACAACCATGCCACGCTCAAAATTGCTTAAATCACCTTTCTTTCCCATTCTGACATTCAGTTTGGAGTTCAGGAGATTGTCTTGACCAGGACCACACCCCTAAATGCATTGAAGCAACTGCCATGTGATTGGTTGATTAGATAATTGCATTAATGAGAAATTGAACAGGTGTTCCTAATAATCCTTTAAGTGAGTGTATATATATATATATATATATATATATATAAAATCTGGACTAGCATAAAAGAGAGAGCGTGGGTAATAGAAAGTGAGAGGGAAAGAAGGAACAGACAATGCAGGAAAAAATGTGTGGAAGAGGAATAAGACGGAGGAAGAAGAGGTGTAGGAGTACCTTTTTACAGCTAACTGGCAGCTTGTAAACAGAAGAGTGAGATAAACTTTAATGTAAAAGAGGGGACACAAAGCTCAGGGGTCAGAGACAGACAGAACAGGAAGTGCTTCAGTGTGCATATCACAATCAGTTCACTGTAGATGGTCACAATGCCTCTCACAGCCAATATAACTGCTTCATTCTAAATCAAGTTGGCCCAACTTTAGAGGCAGATTTACCCATGAAGCAATGTTAAATCCAGTTAAATATAACGGCGGAAATGTCTTGAAACAAATTAAGACACTTTACAGCGAACAACATTCCTGCTCTTAGGAAAATAAATAGCACCAAAGTGAGAGAAGAAAATGCAGCAGCAGATGAAGCTTACAGCTAATAAGAATCAAGGACAAGCTTGATGCAGGAAATGAGCAGCAGAAGATCAATGCAAGACACTGAATCACAAACATGTGCCCAGCATTTAAAAGATGGTCGTTAAGTTATTTTAATCATGAAAGCATCATTAAAAGCTGACAAGAATCAAGTGTATAGATGTTGCTGTGACAATTCACAAGGCACATGATAAAAATACTGTCAGTTTCGACACAGCTAAAGGTAAATGCAGAGGCAAGTTAGTACCAGAGGATGAGAGAGTAGAAGAGGGGATGTGCAAACAAGAGGACAAGGCTGAGGAGTACAATAAAGGTAAACTTCACATCAGTCCACTATAATCTCTCAGGCGCTAGAGAGGTTAGAGGCTGGAGTATTAATGTAGGATTTGGATCGATGGAATGTTGCTGGAAGTGTAAAGACCCCATAGTCAGCTGATAGGTTTACAGTATTTTAACTAGTGAATGAATGGGATCACAAGGACCAGCTGGAGATCAGGAGCCAGTTGCACGAGCTAAACGTAAATTAAAACTTAGCCTAGTTGTGGCATAAATGGGCACTAAGTCACAATTTACGCACTATTAAATATTTGAGTGCTGCACCATTAAACTGGTACAATGCAACCCTATGTATAAACTAAATATTACAGATGGAATAAAAAAAGCAGACTGATGTAATGATACCATTGACCTTAAGTTTTGCATGACAGGGTTTTGACCTTTTGACATGATGATGTTGGCATTTACACTAGTTTACATTTACGGGTAAAAAGTACTGCTTAGCGGCTCTTCTGTGTGAAAACGATCTAAGCGGTGTGTCAAGTTTCAACACATACAAAATATATATTTTCCCAGCCTGTTATATTTGAATTTATTTAGAAACCCTTATACATTTTAGATACAGTTACTAAATATTGTTTTTAACCTATTTCTTAAATCTACTTTTATAACTTATCGTATTTCTGGGGGATAAAATCTATTACAGCTGAGAGTTACGTGAGCAAACAAGGTTTGAATATCAACGTAATGAGATCAAACAGAAATTTGCAGCTTTTTAACAATTCTGTGTACAAATTTGAAGGCTGCTTATTGGGTCAATAGAGGTAAAAGTCATGTTATGCGACTACACATTTCTTTACGGAGAACTTGCGTCGTACTAGCTAAGTCTCGCCATAAGAACAGGTAGTGCAACAAAGAACCTAGTGTGAACTTTACATCCCATCTTAAGTGAGACTTTATGCACAGCCTTGGGTGTGGTTTTAATATGTACCTTCTTGTTGAATGACCAGATCTTGTCCCACTCCATGTTCACCACAGATCTGGATCCTCCCTGTAACAGAGTGAAGGTAAATTAGATAATTAAAGGGGTCATAATATGCCTTTTTATATAAGTTCCTTGAGGTTCACTTTTAATATAAGTAAGGATTTGTTTGCACAGAAAGAGTCATGTATTTGTAAACGTGATCATTTTCCGCCCTCATTCTGACCCCCTGTCAGAAACGCTCCGTTTTGGCACTGCTTCTCCTTTAAGACTTGACAGTAAACGCCCACTGTTATTATTGGCACCCTGCTCTTGACTGGTATGCTCTCTGCTTGCCATCTCACTGCTCAGGCTACAGAAGTGATCAGGTAAAGGCGTTGATGTGTTGTTGTGGAGGTGGTCACAATGCAAAGATACAAAATTACCACAGAGTGACATCACAATGTGGAGGAATTAATTTTCAACAAATGCTTCTTTTGCAGTGAAGAGGAAGTTTTGAGTTCTGAAACTTACAGTTTGTTTTAATAGTACAATTAACTCTTATATGTTAAAAGATAAAGGAAAATGTAATACCTCATGTCATAACCGGTCATAAAGTCTAAAGCAGAGAGATGGACTTGACATTTGCTGTAAAAGTGTGAAATGTGAGGTGGATAATGCAATTTCCTTAAACCCTATTGTTACACTATACTACAGTAAAATACAGACAGAAAATACACTTTTTAAAAACGATTTTGATCCTTTGCAAAAACTTTTTTCCATGGTATGGTTGACATTTCCATGGAATTGTCCTAGTGCACATGACAAAGCCATTGACCAAAAATCTTTCTATTCATGAGATACACAAACCTGAGCAGCAATGAATTGTTTGAGTCCCTCAACAGTCATTCCTCTACGCAACACACCTCTAACTGTGGGGAAACGTGGGTCATCCCTGGGAAAGGGAAAAGAGAGGGAGATAAGACAATAACATCTTTTACACATGCCATCACATTTGTACGTCTTTACATTAATGTTTAGTGATTGAACACTGGCTAAAAATTCTTGCTCTATAAGGTGAGACTCACCAGCCTTCCACATAGCCCTGGTCAACAAACCAGGTGAGCTTCCTCTTGGACAGCAAAGTATTGTTAAGATTCAGTCGGGCATACTCCCAGATGTAGGGCTTCCGCAGACCCACTGCATCTATTACCCAGTAGAACTGCTCATCTCTGTCATGGTACTCAGTAGTACGCAAGGCATGCGTCACCCCCTCAACACTGTCCACGATGGGGCAAGCAAAATCATATGTGGGATAGACTCTGGATGGAGGGAGAGGAGTGAAAGGACAAGAAAGAAACTTCAGTGAGCAGAAGGTACAAAGGCCTAAGCAACAGTCAATGCCACCTAAAATGTAACATACTGTACGCACGTTCACTCACTTGTAAGTGCTGCCAGTGCGTGGGTGAGGGGCGTTCTTGCAGCGGTACAGTGTGGGATCACGCATGCAGCCATTGTTGGAATTCATGTCAATCTTCGCTCTCATGCAACAGGTCTGGCCGTACTCTGTGCCTTTCTTCATCTCCTCCCACATCTGCATGTTCTTCTCCACAGCTGAGGAGAAACGGCATGTTCAGTGCAACACCTAGAACTATTGCTATGCCGTAAATTATACTTTCAGTGATTAAGACATACGCCCAGTAACATGAACTTACAGTTGATGCGGTTGTGAGACTCAACCCTTTGTTCTCTTTCTTGTTTCATGACGTCTGGAGGTGTGTCATCTATGTAGGCCTTGCCCTCCTGAAGGAGTTTGTCTGCCAGGCGCAGGATGGTGGGAAAGTGGTCACTTGTGTAGGTGAACTGGTCTGGTTTGATCTGCAGCATGGCCACATCCTCCAGGATAACCTGCAGCAAAAATGGCAACCGCATTTATCTGGTAACCTTAGTGCTCATTCAAGATATGCAGATTCGAATCTGCCCTGTGTCTTGTCCACATCCCTCTTCCTTTCAACTTAACTGTCAAAGTGGCAAAAAAGCCCAAAAACTAAATAAAGCAATGAGGGATTCTTTGTATCTCACAATTTGTGTAAAGTAACCCAATCCTCAAAGCATCTAATCAGGGTTACCACTCTTTTCAAGCATCAATTTTCAGACATTTTATGCGCCCAACAAGTGTAATATTTTAAGCAAAAACACGTGTCCATTTAAATCTAGCTTTTATTTAGCGGTTTTTGTGTGTTTTTGACAGAAGTTTCTCACCTCCAGATAAGCAGTATGCTCCATGGCATCGTGTGATTATCAATCCCCGTACAGCAGTAACTTAATTAAACAAATACATAGTCTGTATGTGATGTGCACTTCAGAGTGCTCTCTGTCTCTGTCATCTCACACATTAGCATACACATGATGAGATGTTTTCAGTGTATGAGCGGCCAGCTCTACACATTAATTTTGAAACTTAAATCAGACCCTATTTTAGTATATTTATCACACTAGGACATATCACAATTTTAAATGTACATTCAAACATTAATTTTCATCCAAATACAGTATGTCATCTTTCATGACATTTCTGCAGTTTATTGCTAATGGTATTTTTATTACTATATTCCATGTTTTCTGCATTCTACATGTTGTAACCATGGAATAAGCAGACTCAGATCATTCAATTACTGAAAATGAATTCACATCAGAGATGGTAAGGCTGAATCATCACGCTACGAACCCAGTGTGAATTTGTAATTTTTTTTTAAATCAGTGGTCCAACTGTCTAAAGTTTTTTAAGAATAAGCTAAAAGCACCAATTTAAGATATTTTAATGATTCAAGTATAGAAAATTATCTGCACAATTGTGTAGAAGTAGCTGCAAAAATAAAGTGTATTTTGATGTGGCTTGCTTCTGTTTCATAAATATGTTCAGATTCAATAACACTGTGGTGGGTTTATTTCCTAATTGCTTATGCCTCAAAAGTATAGAAAATGGCTATTATTCCCCACAACCTTTGGTTTTGTGACCAAGACTTTGATCAAGATTTTGAAATCTACCTATTTTCCAGAACATTTCAGATAGACTCAGTGCCGGGTAAACTTGGAGTAACTTCTAGAACTTTCCAGTAATATAAATAGTAGTATAAACACAGGGGCCTTAAGCCCACCAGTTCAGTTTAGTTATAGCAGCCTAAGTGGATACATAAAGACCTTGCTGGTCATCTTGAAGTATGAGGAGTATGGCTGGGAGTTCATAGGAGACTTCCAAATGGTGGCATTCCTGATGGATCTCCAGTGCGGTTTCACCAAGTTTCCCTGCTTTCTTTGCCTTTGGGAAATCAGGGACACCAAGGCGCACTACCACAGTTGGGACAGGCCACAGCGGACCGAGTTCTCTGTGGGGAGGAAATGTGGAAGCCACTGTTGGACTAATGGAAGGTGCTGATGCCACCACTGCACATCAAATTGAGCCTTATGAAACAATTTGTCAGAGCTCTAGAATAATTACATGTTAATTGGGATTAATATATTGTTTTTTTCTGACTTTATGTGAATGAAAATAAACAAATTCAAAGTTTGTGGGGAATAATAGGAAATAACACTTACTACCCAGGAATCAAAATTGTGTTACATAGTGTAATTGATTAGTTTAGTGACCCCTTCTGGAGATGCCACTAGGTGGCAACAAATTAAATTCTAATGTGCTATGAGCGAGTCATTGAATCATTGGAAATGTTCAAAATATGCCAATAAAGTTTATAGTGTTTAAGTAATATATGAACAAAGCAGATCTATGATTTCCATTCAGGTTGTGAATGGCTGAGCATGACTTTTCATCCAAAAAGACAACAATAATAGTCTAATAATAACAATACTGAGTATCAATAATATCCTTAGCTTCTACAATATTCAAATTTGCATGTCAAATCTACTGACTTCAGTAGAATGTTTAAGCATTATAAGAACAAAGCAGATGTGCTGTATCATTTTCCTACAATATTTAAACTGCTGACCATGACTTTTATCAGAAAAAACAACAATAATAGCATAATAACAATAATTTTGAGTTTCAATGATGTCCCTTCATCATTTTAAAGAGCATTTCAAATGAGTTGAGTCGAGGGGATCAAAGCTCCGCTAAACACCAGCATCAAGTGGTGCTTTGTCCTCCACATTAGGGTGCCTACACACTGACTAAAGTTTATGCTGCGTCAGAGAATGCTGCAAATGCACTGATTTCAAAGGGGATGGTATGTCGGGAGGACGATGAGGGAAATTATGAGACGTTTAAAATCTCTTCATAAATTTCAACCATTTTAAAATATTTAACCTAGCTTTGTACTCTCAAAGACATAATTAGTAAGGCAAAACAAGTGTGAAAAACACTTTGGTGTGAAGTTGCAGCCGAAGTTGTGATGACGCATCACTTCGTAGACTTCAATGCATTCGGCAGCACTGACACAAGTTATGTGACATCCCCTCAACGTGTAGAAACATCAGTCACTTTTACACATTAATTGTTTCTTCCACCTTTTTCTCTCCATGATGAACAAGGTAGACTCACATGCCGATGCTGAAGTAAACGAACAACATGCCCCTCTATAGTTATTGGTCACAAATTTGTAGCAAATTAAGATAAACAGAAAAAAAGGGCTAATTGTTGTACCTTCTCAAAGTCCTCTTTTTCCTTCTCTGGGTTAGTGTCATCAAAGCGCATGATTAACTTTCCCTTGAAATTGACCTGGTAGTGCTGATTAAGCAGAGCTGCTTTGGCATGGCCGATGTGCAGGTATCTGAGGAGATGAAAGGGTACATTAGAAAAACACATCTATACAATTAAAGATGTGTTGTGCTGACATTAATGCTACTTACCCACTAGCCTCTGGTGGAAAGCGCACCACTACTTTGCCAATCTCAGCACCTGGGAGCTCCACAAATTTTCCCAAATCCTGTTTCTTTTTCACCACAGGCTAAAAACAATATTACAAGAATTTAATACCAGAGCACTATAGGAAATACAACATCTATTTGTAATTTAAATGAAACCAAATATCCCGCAAATGAATACCCTCTTCAATGTTATAAAATTTTAAATAGAGCAGATAAAGTTGCACTAGTCTATCAAGAAGCCAAAAATATTTCACAGAGATGATGCAGTGCACTAAACTCACAGTGGCTTTGTTGGCACTGATCTTGCCAGCACTGATCTTGCTGGCCCATTTACTGCCCACAGAACTGAATGGCACCTGAGAGCTCAGCAAAGAAAACCAGCGGCACAGATGGGGGTAGGAGCTTGGCTTGGCCTGTGACTCACCATTTCCTGTGGGTCAGGTAAAGACGGGGATTAGCTGCTAACCCGCTAGAGACCATGACAGACTGGGAGCGCATCTGGGAAAAGTTGGCAGACCTTGAGTAACCGGCAAAACAACGTATGGAATTCCCAAGGACGAAGAAGGACAAGATATGGTAAATTCCTAGACAAGCTCTTCCAGAGTCTGCTCAACATAACAGGCCATAAGATGGAAATCAAGAGAGCTCACAGAGTTCTGGCTCAAAGATCGGTGGAGGGAGACAGGCCCTGATCAATTCTGGTCAAATTTCTGAGATCTTCCAATAAAGATCTTGTGTTACACGAGGCGTAAAGGAAGGCTTTCTTCGAAAAACAACAGCATTTTCTTGTTCCCAGACTTTGCAAATTCGACAAGAGAGAAATTGAAAACTTTTACATCTACGGAAGGTTGCTTTTGCACTGATAATCCCAGACAAATTGAGAATAGACACTAAGGATGGCCACAAAATATTTACATGCCCACAGTAAGAGATGTCCTTCATAAAGTCAACGGAGTAAGTTATTTTGTGATACGTTGCAGCCAAGTGGACCGACTCACTGAACATCCGCTTGACTGTCCGAGGAAACTGAGCGCCTTTTGTGTTTCTTTTTGTACTAATTTGTTTTGAGGAATAACACACCTTCAGGACAGATTGTGGATGAATTTGCACGTTCCTTGTGCTTAAGCCTCCTATTGGATGGAGTTTGTTTTGTGGAATATTTCTTGCAAAAACATAGGAGTGATTAGGGAATATGTTGTACTCATGTAATAGCCAAATGGGTCGGCTCACCGAACATTCGTTTGACTGCCAGAGGAAACTGAAAGGCTTATTTTTTTATTAGAATTGTTTTTTGTGCTGGTTCCACTAGTGGCTGGTGCTTGTTTTGTGGAGGAACATTCCTTCAGGACAGTTATGTGGATGAATCTACACGTTCTTTGTGTTTATTCCACCTACTGGCCTGAGTTTGTTTCATTGATTATTTTCTGCTGTGAAATTCTGACTCACTAAATTTGTATAGAAGCACTGCACTTGAACAATCTGACAGCAAAGTTGTCGCAGGGACTCCTGTAGGTGTACATGGACTGTTTGAGTTTAGATGGATGGACGCCAGTTGGTGCTGCCAGGTTAATGCGCACAATTTTCTTTTTTTCAGTTTTTTTTTCCTGGGGGATGTTCAGGGGTTGATTGTCACACCAATGTTGGAATCTGGTCTTTATAATTGTATTTTTGACACTACACATTTTTTTAATATGTCAAAATGTTAAATGTTTATATGAGTGGATTGTCCCTCTCCACGCGGAATGTGAATGGGTTGGGGCACCCCATAACACTCCATAAAGGAAGGTTATTTATTTTCTTAAATGTAAGAAATATGATATAGTGTTGCTTCAAGAAACGCATCTTTCCCGCAGGAAGCTGAAAAATTTGGGAAGATATGGGTGGACATGTTTTCTTTAGTGCTGGCTAAAGAAAGAGCAGGGGAGTCATTACATTGATAAGTGAGCATCTACAATTCAAATGTCTCAAACAGATTGAAGGAGATAAGTTAGGAAGAGTCATTATTGTTTTAGCAGATATTCAGGGTCAAAGGTTGATTTTGGCAAATATTTTGCACCTAATGCTGATGATCAGGGCTTTTTTGTTGATCTCGAAGGGATGTTGCAAGCTGCTGGCACACCTCATTATATAATATTGCGAGGAGACTTTAATCTATTGATGGACTCTGTCCTTGATCATAGAGAAGCAAAAGTATGCAAGCCCCCTAGAGTAAAAGTGATGCTTCACAGGATGTGTCAAAATCTTGATCTTACAGATATTTGAAGACTTTTGAACGGTTCTTAGGGGTCATATCATACAGTAAGCAAACTCATTCATTAAACAATCCATAGCATGAGAACTCGTGGAGTTAGAAGGGAATATTAAAAGTGCCGAGGGAGAACTGAAGCATCAAATGTCGTCTGATGGCCACAGACAACTGACCCGATTGAAATACATATATAACACTATTTTGTCGCGGAAGGAGGAGTTCTATTCAGGGCAAGACAGTCATACTTTGAGTCTGGGGACAAGGCAGGAAAACTTCAGTCTAGATATATAAAGCAGAGAGTGTCTTTTTATACCATTCCCTCAGAGAAATCTGCTGCTGGAGAAATCTTTACCTCAGCCATTGATATTAATAATGCTTTTAAAGAATTCTATCTTGATCTCTATAGTTCCACGTTTTCATCTACTGATGAAGATATTAGAACTTTCTGGAACAATTAGAACTCTCTAAACTGATGACTGAGAAAAAAACTCTTGATTCTTAGATAGCATTGGAGGAGCTTGGCGAGGTAATTAAGGCCTTGACTACAGGCAAGGCTCCTGGGCCAGATGGCTTTGTTGCTGAATTTTGTAGATCTTATGCTACAGAATTTGTTCCACTTTTGTTAGAAAGTTATACAGAATCATTAAAGAATGGAAATCTTCCACCAACCATGACACAAGCCCGGATCTGATTCTTTAAAAAGGAAAAAGATCCAAACGAGTGTAAGAGTTACTGTCCAAATTCCCTGATCAAGTTAGATGTAAAAATGTTGTCAAGAATTCTGGCTAACCAATTAAGTTATGACATCTCTTATACATATAGATCAGGTGAGGTTTATTTTGAGACCATAGCTCTTCTGATAACATCAGGCATCTCCTCAATATCATGTGGTCAGTAGCGAATGATCAAGCTCTTGTCGCTGCCATCTCACTAGATGCCGAAAAGGCATTTGATATGGTACAATGGGATTATCTTATTAATATTTTGGAAATGTATGGGTTTGGGAGTACTTTTATTGGTTGGATTAAGTTACTTTATAGACTTCAGTAGTGGCAGTACTAACAAATGGACTCATTTCAGTCAATTTTAGATTGGATAGGGGCACCCGGCAGGGATGCCTTATTTCCCCACTATTGTTCTGTCTTGCCCTGGAACCATTAGCAGCCAAAATTCAACTACCTGCTACATTTTCTCCCTGTAGATGTCCCCCTCTCTTATTTCAAGCAATTTGATGGCATAGCAAAGTTCTTCATTTGGAATGGTAAGCGGCCAATATTTTGTTTTATTATTATGCATTCGGTATCAGACATTTGGCTCATTGGTTGCTTCCACCTGAAAGAGCCCCTCCCTGGTTTTGTATTGAACATGAAGTTCTTGCCCCTATTTCACCATTCCAACGCCTTTCTATCAAACTAATCTGAGAAGTTACACCCCGTTATCTTGCAGTTGCACTCGGTATGGACAAAGGTGTCCAGAGTATTTAATTTGAACATTTATTTAAATGTTGTCTCAAGCATATGGCTGAACCCTAAATTATGTATTAATAAGTCCCTTTTTGCTGGTCAGAGTGGATTGTGAGGGGGGGTACTACACTCTGTGACATAATGAAAGTGGAGTGTTGAGATCTTTTGAAAATTTCGTTAAACATTTTGTGATTCCCAGATCTCAGTTCTTTAGGTATTTACAGCTGTGCCATCTGCTATGTTTTGGGAGTAGCATGCATACACCCCCCCCCCCCCCCCCCCAAAGTGGCAGATACTCTGGGAGAGGTGATTACTGCTTTTGGAAAAGGTCATAAGGCATCAGTGTATTACTCCCTGCTAACTCAGAGTCTGGGGTACAGAGCTCTAACTTCTATCAAGAAATTATGAGAGATAGATTTAAATTTGGTATTGGAGGACGGAGTGTGGGCTAGGATTCTACAAAAATGTGAAGTCTGTATCTAGAGAGGCAAGGGTGCGCCTTATGCAATTCAAGATTTTACATTGATTCTATTGGCCCCCCTCTAGACACACCCACCTGCTGGCAATGCCAATCAGATGATGGAGACACAACCCATGTTTTTTGGGTGTGTGTTAAGATCCAAGAATTTGGGGTTTTATATGTGATGTTTTGGATTTGTTTGTTGGGAAATGGGGCCAATTTTTGGCATTCTTGGAAGGTTTTCGGGGTGGAGCAGTGGAGAAAGGGGGTAGTTGTTAATGTGTGTGATATTTATATTTTTTAATTATTTTCTTTATTTTCTTTTGTATGTGCTCATGTCTGACTACAGGGGTGTTTGTTGAGGGTCGGATGGGTGTTAAATGTTGATTCCATGTATTTATGTTATGCTTTTCTGTGTTTGATGTAGGAATCAATACAATTGTTAATCATAAACAAATAAAAAAAAAATGACAAGATGTTCTCCTTTAGGATTTTCTGGTAGAGAGCAGAACTCAAGTTTCCCTAAATTATTGCAAGTCGCCCTGGCACCGAAACAGCAAAGCATCCCCACACTATCACACTACCACCACCATGCTTGATTGTAGGTATGATGATCTTTATGGAATTCTGTGATTCTTGATTTGTGCCTGTTGAAACAGGACCCATGTCTTTCAAACAGTTCCACTTTCAGATCATCAAGGTGTGTTTTTGCAAAATAAAGAAGAGCCTTAATGTTCTTCTGGGTTAGCAGTGATTTTCGCCTCGCCACACATCCATCAATGGCATTTTTGGCCAGTGTCTTTCTCATAGTGGAGTCATGAACAGTGACCTTTATAGATGCGAGAGAGGCCTGCTGTTCCATGGATGGTGTCCTTGGCTTTTCTGTGACTTCCTGGATGAGTCATCGCTGTGCTCTTGGAGGAATTTTGGATGGTCGGCCACATCTGGGAAGGTTCACTACTGTACCAAGTTTTTCCATTAGGAAATAATGACTCCCACTGTGGTTCTTTGGAGTCCCAAAGCTTTTGAAATAGCTTTGCAACCCTTACAGACTGCTGTATTTCAATCAACTTTTCCCTCATCGTTTCTGAAATTTTTTTCAACCATGGCATAATGTGCTACTTGGTGAGACCTTTAGCCAACTTCATGCTGCTGAAAAAGTTATATTTAGGTGTTGATTTGATTGAACATGGCTGGTGGTAATCAGGCCTGGGTGTGTCTAGTCCAGCTGAACCCCATTATGAATTAGTTTCATAGGTTTGAGTATTTAGTAACTAAGGGGGCAATTACTTTTTGACACATGCCAAGTTGATATTGGATAACTTTTTTGCTTCAATAAAAAAATTCTAATTTACAAACTGTATTTTGTGTTTACACAGATTGCCTTTGTTTTATGTTACATTTTGTTTGAATAATAATAATAAAAAAAACAATAGTATAAGATATATACAAAAACAGAAGAAATCAGGATGGGGGCTAATACTTTTTCAAAGCACTGTACAATGTGAAAATATGTAAAACATGCCAATAGAACTGGCTTCATGTTCACTGAAGATTTTCTCTGTAATTATGTAATTTTGCTGCTATATATTTAGTAGAGCAATTAATGATACAGGTTTAGGCTGCACATTTTTCTAAAAAAAATTAAATCTGACTATTCTATTTTAAAATTAAATGTTCTGGTTATAGAAAAAGTGGTTTGGGTGCATCCCTAATAATAACATTTAGAATGTAATTATTCCAAACAAATTCTTATTTATAAAAAAATATATTTTTGGTTTTAGTTCAGAAGCTTTTGTTTTGTTCATTTTAGTGAATCACTAATTTTAAGAGGTCTCGTTTTTAAGTGCAACAAAACAATCTGGAAACTAGCCTAAATCACATATGCCTTCAAGATGTATTTAGCATTTTTCTTTCATGCACATATCAATATTTCCTGAGTATTTCCACTATTTTTGCTTGGACAGGCAACATTCTAACCCCCACTTGTGATTTTGTTTGAAAAGCCATTTTGCTATGATTTCACCTCTAATCGATATTAGCATGGTGTTCTCCTTAAATTAAATTCTATGGTTTGCAACAAGGGTAGTTCAACTATACTTCATCAGCAGAGCAAAATTAAACAATAAAAGAAACCTGTCCATATTGTGTCTCAAATGTAAGTTACTCAATCTTATCCTTGTTACTAGAAGTCTTGTATAAAAACCTCACACTTGCAATTAACATAATTACAGTTTATGTCAATAATCTGAACTAATATATATATATTCAATTATGTATTATATATATATATATATATATATATATATATATATTTTACAAGAAATTGGTCTTTAGCTGTTGATAAGCCAATTGACTGACCTTTGAGAGCAGCCCAAATGCAGAGGTCAGCCAGGGTTACACTGTGACCCACCAGGAATGTTCTCAGTGCCAGAGCTTTATCCAGCTCAGCCAGAGCAGGAGACAGATCTGACTGAGCATGAAGATGACGGGCACTGAACTCCAGCCAGTGATCAACCTACCACAGAGAGAACAAGTTAAATAAGTGTAATTTAAACCAATTAAATTATTTTAATCTGCAAACAAGACATGGAAATTAAGTATATGATGCCCAAATCTAACCTCAGTTTGCTCCATCATGTTAGAACCATACAGTCCTAACGCTGGAGCCACTCGGGCGAGATAACGTGTGATGGAGTTTACGTCACTGAACTGTACCTGACTGAAGTAGAGAGACACAGAGAGAGAGAAATTGTGAAGTAGATAGAATGATGGGTATTGAGAATTAAAGTACCAGTAAAAAAACAGATCAAAAGTTTGCTTATTGCTCCTCATTCTTTGAAACGGTGCTCATGATCAAGGAGAGTAGCGAGTAATGCCATGCAGCTACATCAGGCTGGGCGGTATTACACTGTGCAATGTAAGAAATGTGTCAAACAGTAGAGATTTTGTTATAACCATTTAATAGCTATCTCATAGTGATTCTAGGCATCACTCTTTTCTGAAAACTCTATATATTTAACTCCAAATCAAGCAAGAACTTCTCATACTGGACAAACACTCACTCAGAGACATGCAGCATGGTGTCTTTGCCCTCGTCCACAGAGAGACTGACGCTGTCCTTCACATGTTCGGCCGCCAACAGCGCCCCTACAGGACGAGAGATGAATTTCAATGGAAATCTAATACCTGTACGTAAAGCCACGCCAAACAAAACTGGGCAAATAGTGGGAGACAAACTCCAAGCTGAAAATGGCATATACATGCATTTGAATTTTTTATTTCCAAGTACAGACAAATTCGTCCACAAAAACAAACTAATGTGCAAACATTTCAAGATATACATCTTTATTGTTAATTTTGTATGTTTGCACAATGTATACTGATGCTTTGGCATGAAACTCGTGCCAATTCAGATTCCTTTAACCCTTAAAATGCATATTTCTGGTAGTCAGTGACCCAGGGCCACATTCCAACCCCTGTGCCTCATCCATTTTTTTATTTACTCTGTGTACTGTGCATTAATACATTGAGAATCAATGAGTTTATCTAAAAGCTGAGAAATGTTGCTTTTAGAGGCTTTATATGGAGTTAAGATGAAAATAAGGTGCATTTGGAGTTTGTCATTCACTAAATAGGGAGAAAGGGATCATCCTAGCTTTCCTAAGCAGCCAAGTGCATTAACATCGGCCCAAAAGTTCCACTCAACATTGGCAGACATGGGGCAATGGTAATCAGTACACAGATTCAAAATGTATTATGCTAAATTGTATTTTAACATGGTTGGCGGTGATTTGATGTTGCTGGCAATTACTTTGAATCATAAATAATTATGCTAACTTCTGATTGGTAAAATGTTTCAGCACTGGCTATTACTTGTTTCTTTGTCAGTGCAAAGAGAGAACATTAAGGATGGAATGATATGGTTATCTCACGATTCAGTTCGATATACGATATGAGGTTCATGATTCAACATAATCTCCATTTTATATAATAACATTTAAAAGTTTTAAATTATTTATTTTCTGAAAAAAAATGTTTGAGCAAAATGTCATTATGATTTCTCAAATTTTTTTTTAATTTAATACACAACATAAATGTTCAAAGTTTAAATAAATCAGCCAGGCTACATTCAGGTGCAAAACAAGCAATAGAACCTGTCCTGAAAAAAGTTTGTGACAGTGTATACTATTTAAATTTTTTTTGTTTTGTTATTATTATTATAATACAAATTTAACTTTGTAAAAACACAAAAATTCTACATTATATTAATTCATATTATATCATAAAAATGGTGTATATAATACTGATATGAGCTATCACTGTTTGAAATAATGTGTACAATTTACAAGACATCGAGTTTACATTCATTTGTATAAAAAGAAAATGGTAAAAAGGTACTGTCACTTTAAGAGTTACAAGTTGCAATTTATAGTGTTCCGGTACAGCAAAATCAACGTAAGTTTCTTTAGCTCATCCATGCTGCGTAAGATTAAAATTAATATATTGTTTTACTTTTTTATATGACTGTAAGGAATAGGATGTCAAAACACAATATTCAATGAAAGTGGAGTACGCCTCATCTTTGATGGATACACATTACACAGAGGAAACGATATGCTTTAATCTCAAGCACTTTTCACTAAAACAAGGAGATTTTCCAAGAATTCCTGAACTTACTTTTCTAAAAGCTAAACTCAAGCACTTTAGGGACCTTGTATGACCCCTGTAAATAGTTTAGAAAAAAGTGGAGTAGGGGTAAAATCAAGCGATAGAGCGATTATGAAATTTCTAAATATCGAATTGAGCCACAATATGGTTCGTGAGATATTGAAATTCGATGTCACATCATTCCTAGAGAACACTGACATTTTGTAGCCAAAGTAGAAAATAAAAAATTGTAACATAAAAGATAGTCTATTTTTATTGGTTTTTATATGTGTTTTTCCCAATACACACCCTGTTCCAAAGCAGCTTTACAGAAAATCAGCTGTAATGTCTGTAAAGTCTAAAAAATTAATAACCAACACTGCTGTAAACGTAATAAACAATATGATAATAAAATCTGATTTTCTATAGCTTGGTATTATTTAAAATTTCACAATTTAGTCCTGCTGTCCCCATAAGAGGACATACATTTTTAACAAAAATATTAGCTCTAAAAAAACCATTTTTTGTAAGTGCTACTAATTACAAATCAAAAAGGGACATGAAAAATGCACACAGCAGTGGTGCTTGGGAGGAGGTTATACATACTTGATTTACATATGACATTGCTATTTGTTGAAGAAGCAACATATGATGAAGAAGTTAACTATAGCAAATGTAACTCATGAACAGTATGATATGACTATTGTCATTTGGGTGCACTACTGAAATTAAGTTGTGCATCTATAGGAACGAGTCAAAGTTATTTTTTGTGGTTATCAATATTATGACACAAATGCTGTCGATTGAGCTTAATTTGTATTGAACCTGAAACATTTCTTTAATTCCTCTGTTAAAACTCATGTATTACTTGCAGCAAAGTTGCTAAAATTGTAATTTTTACAGTAATTTTAGGGTTTGTTGAAAGAACATCGTCACAGCAACAAAGTTGTAAAATTGGCTTTAACATTTCACAGAAAAGGTTAGTAATTGATTTTATCACACTAAAATCATGTTACCATATATATTGTTCGTGTCTTTGGGGCAATACTTAAAACAAGTGTGTATTTTAATTTTCAGAAATTGTCCATATTCACTTTCATTGTAAGTAGTCTCACTGTAACCCAGATTTGTACTTTTGATTTTAAAGAAAAGTAGGGATGAGTCAAAATACATTTTTGTGGTAATCAATATTATGCCATAAATGCTCTCCATTGAGCTTAACTCGTATTGAGCACGGAGTATTGCTTTCAAGAATCATGGAAGCAGGTTGTGCAAGCATGAAAATATGAAAAGCCTCACCTAAGATAAACTGAAAACAGTTGCACATTCAGGTTATATTGGCCGCAAAACAAATGCAAAGTGAGCAAACTGGTCCACCAAGATGTGCACTTATTTATTATGCAAAGTGATTATATCAGGTTTACCCAGTTGGGTACCTCTGATTAAACGTTTGTATGATTGATTTACCATTCAAATTCATTTTAATTTCCAGTACACCTTAAAATAAGCTTAACTGCAAGCAAAAATGTTGTTAGTATGCACATATAATCTGTTGCTTAAAGTGAGGACAATGTAAAGGAAAGCTTAATTGGTTAGTTCACCCAAAAGTAAAAATTCTCTCATCATTAACTAACCCTCATGCCATCACAGATGTGTATGACTTTCTTCTGCCAAAAACAAATGAAGATATTTAGAAGAATATTTCAGCTATTTAGGTTCACACAATGCAAGTGAATGGGTGCCAAAATTTTGAACATCCAAAATCCACATAAAGTGAGCATAAACGTAATCCTTATGACTCCAGTGGGTAAATCCATGTGTTCAGGCAGGATATGATAGGTGTGGGTGAGAAACAAATCAATAATTAAGTCATTTTTTTGTGTCATAAATTCTCCTCCCTGCCCATAAGGGGGTGATATGCAAGGAAGACATGAATCACCCAAAACAGCAGAAAGTGAAACTGAAGTGGAAATTGACTGAGCAGGGAGGTGAATTTATAGTACATAAGGATTAAATATTGATCCATTTCTCACCCACACCATCAAAACCCACACCGCTTGCTATGTGGATTTTTGAGCTTCAAAATTTTGGCACCCATTCACTTGCATTGTATGAACCTACAGAGTTGAGATATTCTTCTAAATATCTTTGTTTGTGTTCTACAGAAGAAAGTCATGCACATCTGGGATGAGGGTGAGTAAATCATGGGAATTTTATTTTTTGGGTCAACTATCCCTTTAAATACAGTAAGACAATACAGCATTTATGTTTCTACATTCCCTAACCAAGTATACAAGCAAATTATTTATAACATTTCCTTCTTTATGTTTGCCCTAATCCACTTATGATCATCAGTTATGACTAATAGGTTTGTCAACATATTTCTGAGACACTCTTTTACTGTATTTAAACAGCAAAAAGCTTGTGACATCCCTTTTGGTTTTGTTTTTTTTGCAGTGTGCCAAGAGAGCAAGACCTTAGTTATTTAACCACATCACACATGGCCATCAAAATGATCTCCCCCTACAAAAACATATTTAACAAAAAGAACAAAACAACCCTGCTGCACATATTGTCTTAAATTGACATGTGTGAAATAAACAGATTTTGACAGACAGCTTTCAGGTGGCTTGCATCATCCAGCCTTGTGTGTGTGACAGCAATATACACATCTTCCCTTAATAATAAAACCAAGCACAGATAAATGCTACTATTTTTTGGTATTTCTTAAAAGCAGAATCAAGCACTTTACTGTCAATGCCCTTGCGTTGACTCTATTGATCTTTAAGGCGACGGAGAACAAGAAAAACCCACAATAAAACAGTAAGAAATGCAGACACATTATTATTTACTATGGCACGAATATATTCTGCGTGTCAGTGCATTGAACCGGTGCGCGAGCTCAGTTGCAAACTTCATGTCCTAATTAATAAGTAAAAATAAATAAATGTAACACATTACATATGCCCTTACCAAGAGGTGGGTTACCGCTGTTGATAGTCAGGTTAAGCGCCATGTCGTTTCTCCCTGTATGTTCTTCGTAATAACCAAAACACTTCCAGCATCAAACTACTTCAAGCGCCACTAAGCTGCTCAGCGCCGCCTGCTGAGTGCGCAGCTACAAAACGATCCGGCTACAACTAGACCTAGAACAAAGTTCCTGCGCACAACAGAGAAAAAAATCATGAAGTGGCCCGGTCTCTTGTTTACTGTGTTTGAGTGCTTTGCTCTACATGTTTCTTTTGAAAAGAGCAATCATATTGTACAGCAGTAAAATTTGGATATCCATTTTGCCAGTTAAACGTTCTGTACAATCCTGCCATAAAGAGAGTGTTCACCCCAAAATGAAAATTATACTATCCCAGATTTGTATGACTTTCGTTGTTCTGACAAATAAAGATTTTTTTTAAAAGAATATCTCATTTCTGTAGGTTCATACAATGCAAGTGAACAGAGGCCATAACTCTGTAGGTCCAAACATTACATAAAGGCAGCATAAAAGTAGTGCATGCAACTCCAGTGGTTAAATTCATATCTTCAGAAGCAATATGATTTATATTTTTAGCATTTTAAAATCCATAAGTATTGTAGATTTTTTCTTAAATAGTATTTTTTTACTATAAATCTCCACCTTTGACCAGCCATGACCAGTAGGTGGCGATATGCATGAAGAATACGAACGTGCAAAAAAACAAAGAAGACAATCGTGGAAGTGAAAGTGAAAGTGTGCATTTATAGTAAAACAGAACTATAGATCTGTTAGAACCTATTAGAGTTGAAGTCAGAAATTTACATACACCTTAGCCAAGTAAAATTCAACTCAGTTTTTCACAATTCCTGACATTTAATCATTTACATTTACATTTACATTTATTCATTTGGCAGACACTTTTATCCAAAGCGACTTACAAAAGAGGACAACATAAGCAAATCATCTTAAGGAGACATTTGTACGAAAAGTGCCATACTTCAAAGTTTCACTAGCACCAGAATAGCATTCAAAACAGATTTAAGTGCAACAGTAATTTTTTTTACATTTTTTTTTTTACATTTTTTAATTTTTTAGTGACTGGTTAAGTGCTCTTGGAAAAGATGTGTTTTTAGCTGTTTTTTGAAGACAAAGAGTGAGTCAGCTTCATGGATGGAGTTGGGAAGGTCATTCCACCAACATGGTATGTTGAAACTGAGAGTCCGGGAAAGTGTTTTGGTGCCTCTTTGTGTTGGTACAATAGGGCAACATTCCTTAGCCGACCGCAGGCTTCTGGCAAGAGTGTAGATCCGCATAAATGATTTTAGGTATGCTGGAGCAGACCCAGTGACTGTTTTGTATGCCAGCATTAGAGTCTTGAATTTAATACGAGCATCAACCGGCAGTCAGTGGAGAGAGACAAAGAGTGGTGTAACATGTGCTCTCTTTGGTTCATTAAAGACCAGACGTGCTGCTGCATTCTGGATCATTTGCAGAGGTCTAATTGCACATGCAGGAAGGCCTGCAATGAGAGAGTTACAGTAGTCCAGTCTAGTTATGACAAGTGACTGAACAAGCAGTTGTGTGGCATGTTCAGAGAGGAAGGGTCTTATATTCCTGATATTGTAGAGTGTAAATCTACATGATCTTGCAGTCTTTGAGATGTGGTCTGTGAAATGTAGCTTGTTATCGATGGTTACCCCTAGATTTCTGACTGTTTTGGAAGGCGATACTGTAGTTGAACCCAGCTGCATGGTGATGTTGTGTTCAACAGCAGGGTTGGCTGGAAAGAGTTTGGTCTTGGCTGGGTTGAGTTGCAGGTGGTGTTCCTTCATCCAAGCCAAGATGTCTGCCAGACAGGCAGTGATTCAAGCAGTCACTGTGGTGTCGTTGGGCTGAAAAGACAAGTAGAGTTGCGTGCTGTCAGCGTTGCAGTGGTAAGAGAAACCATGTGACTGAATGATGGGTCCCAGTGATGTTGTGTATATGGAGAAGAGAAGTGGCCCAAGCACTGATCCCTGAGGTACCCCAGTAAGTAACTGATGTGACTTGGATACATCACCTCTCCAGGCTACCTTGAAGGACCTATCTGAGAGATAGGAGGTCAACCAGTCAAGCACAATTCCTCTGATGCCAAGACTAGAGAGGGTGGAGGGAAGGATCTGATGGTTGACTGTGTCAAAGGCTGCAGAAAGGTCCAGCAGAATCAGAACGGATGATCTGGATTCAGCTTTCGCCTGTCTCAGCGACTCCGTGACAGACAGCAGGGCAGTCTTGGTAGAGTGTCCACTTTTGAAGCCTGACTGATTGTCATCCAGCAGCTTGTTCTGTGAGAGATCTGCAAAGATCTGATTGAAAACTGCCCTTTCAAATCACAGAAAACATTCCCTGTATTAGGTCAGTTAGGATCACTACTTCATATAAAGAATGTGAAATGTCAGAATAATATTAGAGATAATTATTTATTTAATCTTTTATTTCTGTCATCACATTCCCAGTGGGTCAGAAGTTTACATTACATAGTAAGATTACATAGTATTTGGTAGCATTGCCTTTAAATTGTTTATCTTGGGTCAAACATTAGCCACACGCTTCTCACAATAAGTTGGTGGAATTTTGGCCCATTCCTCCAGACTGAACTGGTGTAACTGAGTCAGTTTTATAGGCCTCCTTGCTCGCACATGCTTTTTTAGTTCTGCCCACAAATTTCAAATTGAGGTCAGGGCTTTGTGATGGCCACTCCATTAACTTGACTTTGTTGTAGTTAAGCAATTTTGCCACAACTTTGGAGGTATGCATGGGGTTATTGTCCATTTGGAAGTCCAATTTGAGACTGAGCTTTAACTCATGGCTGATGTCTTGAGATGTTGCTTCAATATATCCACATTATTTTCCTCCCTCATGATGCCATCTATTTTGTGAAATGCACCAGTCCCCCCTGCAGCAAAGCACCCCCACAACATGATCCTGCCACCCCCATGCTTCACACTTGGGATGGTGTTCTTAGGCTTGCAAGCTTCACCCTTTTTCCTCCAAACATAACGATGGTCATCATGGCCAAAAAGTTTCATTTTTGTTTCATCAGACCAAAAGACATTTCTGCAAAAAGTAAGATCTTTGTCCCCATGTGCACTTGCAAACTGTAGTCTGGCTTTTTTATGGTGGTTTTGGAACAGTGAGGTCAGTCTTGATGAGCAGACTTTCAGGTTATCTCGATATAGGACTCGTTTTACTGTGGCTATAGATACTTGTCTACCTGTTTCCTCCAGCATCTTCACAAGGTCCTTTGCTGTTCTGGGATTGATTTGCACTTTTCACACCAAACTACGCTCATCTCTAAAAGACAGAATGTGTCTCCTTCTTGAGCGGTAGATGGCTGCGTGATCCCATGGTGTTTACACTTGTGTACTATTGTTTGTAAAGATGAACGTGGTACCTTCAGGCAAATTGCTCCCAAGGATGAACCAGACTTGTTGAGGTCCACATTTTTTTTTCTTAGGTCTTGGCTGATTTCTTTTGATTTTCCCATGATGTAAAGAGTAAAGAGGCTCTGAGTTTGAAGGTAGGCATTAAAATACATCCACAGGAACACCTCCAATTCAGTACACCTCCTATCAGAAGCTAATTGTCTAATTTTATAAAGGTTTGGCCCAGAACATAATTTTCTGGAATTTTCCAAGCTGTTTAAAGGCACAGTTAACTAAGTGTATGTACACTTCTGACCCACAGGAATTGTGATACAGTCAATTCAAAGTGAAACAATCCATCTGTAAACAGTTGTTAAAAAAATGACTTGTGTCAAAGTATGTTCTAAATGACTTGCCAAAACTATAGTTTCCTAATTTAAATCTGTAGAGTGGTAAATTTTTTTTTTTTTTTTTTTTAATGACTTCAATGACAAGTGTATGTAAACTTCTGACTTCAACTGTGTATCACTTCTGAAGATGTGAATTTAACCACTTGAGTCATATGAATAATAATATGGATAATAATTTTCATTTCTGGGTGAACTATTCTTAATCCTTTAAACTTTCCTCATCCCTGATACTGTACTGTAACCATTATATTGTGTATCTATCTAGAATATATTACAGCCGATTAGTAAACAGCAAAAAGAAGATTGTAATAAAATCTTATAAAATCGTTTTAGAGTTTCTTTACAATTTCTCATCAGACTTCAACTTGGTTTTGCTCATCCATATTCTAAAGTAAATTCTTTATCCACAAACACAAATATTCAATAAATAAATTAAACTATATGGGAGTTAATTCCCAGTGAACACTGAACATCACACTAACATTAGTGTATGGATACAGTTTATTTATTTTTTTGGGAACCAATCCCCAATGTTCTTGGAACATTCCTTTTACAGTAGAGCTGTGTTCCAAATGAGGCACTATACATTATGTACATTATGTAGCCATGCAGTGTATGAATTTTCAAAGAGTACTAACATCTCAAATGGAACACTTAATGTTTTTATTTTTACTACACGGATGCCATTTTTCAGATGACGGAAGTGATGTTTCAAACGTACGTCATGCTACATGCAACCTCTATCCAACACTTCTAAAATAACGTACATATTCACACAGTGTTTAGTGATGCATTCAACCCACATTTGCAAGTTTTGCTAATTGCCACATTCACCTTTAATACAATGGGCATATTTTACAGACCGTGATGACTCGTTTCCACCATATTTAGCAGCATTAATCTAGCTAAATTTGATAGTTTTGCAATTTTGGAATGATTTATTTGGAATTTATGGCATTATACTTTGTATTATATTACCCTGGAATTAGTTTAAAAAATAAAAAAATAAAAATAAAAATACTATTTAAGCAATAGTAAATTTGCAATCTTCTCTCTTCTGATGTTCGTAATCTATCTGTCTTGATCTTTTCTTTATTTGGAAAGTTGTGGAAACGTAATAGTAGTGTTTTTTGATTTGTTTGTGATTATTGAAAGACCTGATCCATTTTCAGAGACAAATTGTTTGTATGCAAAAAGGAAAACAAAGGATATTCTGAACACAGGTGAATCTGATATGCCCTAATTCAAGCACTCCTGAATTTTGTTATGTAGGCCTATTTACACTGCACTCATCTTACAACCAAAAACACTTTTGTTAGTTCTCTGTAAGAGAGAAACTGCACATCCTCAAAAGCATGTACAGTAGCCTCAAAAAGCAGCCTGATCTCATGACAATTAAGCATCAAGCCATTTGAACTCAGGTGAAGGTGTCAATTCAATAAAACCAGAAAGTAACTTTTATTTATAGAACACTGTGGTATGGGGGGCATGGTCATGTTTCTGTCTGCGGGAGAGGGAGAGCGGTAAGGCTCGTCACCTGGTTTGTGATTATTCTAAAACCTGTCTCTCATTATAGTGAAGAGGGAGACCTGATAAGGCATGCAAGAGCATCAGAGTGTGAGAGAGAGAGCAACACTAGAGTAGTGTGCAACGAGACTGAAAAGTCGATAGTGTAAAGAATCAAAAGAGCATGCAACGAGAAAATAAACACTGACCTTAAACCTGTTTCATTGTCTCCTGACATTGCACACGAACTCAGATCTATCACAAACACCATGTTTTGAAAGAAATAATTTTGTGACTATAAAACCAAGTCGAATTTGTATAATCCAGTTGTAAAATTATTACTGACAGTGACAGCTCTCTGGAGTACAGTATGATGTATGATCTCTGTCCATTGAAATCATGCAGATGGTTCAGAGTTTCACTTTCAAAATCAGCAAAGTTTTAGACTATGCCGCTTCAAATTTCTGATTTCACTTTTCTGCTCCAGAGCACCAAATGCAAAATACTAAGCAAAAGTCTGCAGTGACATGTTTGAGCTTTTGTTTGTTTGGAATTTTTCAAGAATATTAAAGAGCACATAAGCAAACTGTTCTGGTTTTTTATGCTCTATTGATTTTGCCAAAGTAATTAAAGATGTAATACTGAACTCTAAGCCATCTTATTTTTTGGTGGCAGACAGAATACAACACAAGCCTGGTATTCATAAATACCCAGCTAATATAAAAGCAGGGACCTGATTTGTTTTCTTCAGTGGTCATTAATCTACCTGACAGAGCAATAACTCCTCTGACCAACTCTTAAGACCGCTCCAATGGAGCGTCCTTTGTGACAGGTTTGTGTGAGGATTTATGTGGTAAGATGTCATTATTTTCTCATGTTTTTGTTCAGGATTACAGATTAATGTGATAAACACATACTGTAATGTGCTCTTAGTGGGTACGTTAGCTTGTTCCATCATTGGAAGTGTCTCTCCTTTGCCGTACTTCATTAGAGGCCATACATGCTCGGCTCCCACCTTCAAAGCCATAAGAGGTTTGGAATTGCATTAGAATTAGCTTCTAATGAGACTCTGGCAGTGAGATGTGGCATCAAATTTATCTTTTCAAAAGGCAGATACATAAAACCCAATAATGTCTGATGCCGAGGCAGGTACATCTTAGACTGATGAAATATGGAAATGTGGCTTGTTTGTTCAGTGAGGTCTGCAGTTGCAGCTGACATTTTCAAACATAAAGCCAGTGTAAGCTTATTAATCTGCTGCAGGACTATTCCATATGTGAAATCACAGAAGCGGTAGAGAGGAAAAAATCCCGTCTGAATTATTCTAGACTGCAGGGTAATGAATGTGAAATTAGTTTTATGGTGGAGCAGCTACAAGGAGAAATTCAGCAGGAAATGCGTGCATCCCTAAAACATTTTCAAACCAGTCATGATAACTTTTCTAAAGGAGTCAGTTCTTGCATCTCTCAAATAAGTAAATTGACATCCATTTTGCAAGAGTTTGAAACTGAAATAAAGGAACAAAGGAAAGTTAAAATGGAGAAATGTGTTAAGATGGACAAATGCATTTGTTTGAGCATTCTACTTCAACTTACTCAAGTGAAATTGCAGTCATCTTCCACAACAGTTTCTCCAGTTGTCACCAAGAGTGATCACATCAAGTTGACTTTTCCAACCTATGGAAAGCCAAGTGATGATCCTGACCCTCTGAATTATTGGTCAAATTTTCTTTTAGATTATGAACTTCTTGCAATATTGTGAACGGCTCTTCATGGAACAGCTCGGGACAGGTGGGAAATAGCTAGATCCAGTGTGTCTTCCTGGATTGAGTTTAAAGCAGCATTCCAGTCTGCATTCCTTGCTGAGGACTGAGGAGGAATTAGCTGAATGAGTGAGAAACCAAAGACAAGGAGAGCAAGAAACAATCAGAGACTTTGCCTTCTCCTATAGAGCTTTGTGCAAAAAATGGAATCCTGAATCTACCATGGTCAAGATGATTCTGAAAAACATTAAACCACAGTTGGCCAGTCAACTAAGGGGTCATGTGAATAATGTTGATGATTTGTTGCACCTTGGACATGAATTAGAATTTTATTTTTGAGCAACAGCAAAAATATAAGCATCAAAACAGTACAAAGATTGGACAATCTAACGTGGCAAATCGAAAAGTTGGTTTTACCAATCAACCAGTTGACAAACCTGTTCACAGCTGAGGATGTAAGGGACAGGACTCTCCTGGTTCCTGCCCTCATTTCAAAACAGCACCTTCCTCCCACTCACACAATTCATCCTCCCCGCAACGGGATAAACATCCCTCTCATTCTTCAAAAAATATGGGGCCTCCTCACAATCCTTCAGTGTCAACAGTAACTTCCAAAAGGACCAAACAAAACAGTAACAAGCCGGGCAGCTGGGGGCTTGATTAGCCTGATTAGCGGGCAGTGTGCAGCATCACGATCTGGCCCCACCCTCCTCACTGCCATACTCCTCCCTCCTTTCCTTCAGACCGGGGAGCCCTGCCGGCAGGTCATCCCCACCTCTTCGAACCTGGGAGGGTGACATGGCCAGCGGCCGTTCCTCCGCTCTCAGGTGGCCGGGCTCCTCAATCCCCCGGCGGATGACAAGGTAAAAGGGAAAGGAAGAGGAGAGAACTGGCTTAACAACGTAAATAATCACTTAATGATTAACTTAAACAAAAATACAAACACAAAAACATGCCGGGAAGATTCAACAACGTGTTGTAGAAGAACCTAATGTGATGTTGGGTGTGGACATCATGGGACTTCTACCTAGTAGTCCTGAGAGGAACGAGTACCTCTTAGTCTTTGTGGATTACTTCACTCGCAGGATTGAATTTTTTCCCCTCAGAGTTGCCACTACATATACTACTGATCAGATTCTCAGAAAATAAATATTTACAAGGTGGAACATTCCAGAATACATATTATGTGACAGAGGAGCACAGTTTGTGTCATCCATCTGATTTGATGGTTGCACCAAAACTCACCACAGCTTATCATTCACAAACTAATTAGACAGAACGAGTGAATCATACACTGACATGCATGATTACATATTATTGAGTATCACCACAAAAACCAGGGCAAATACAGAATTTTGATTTGCACTGAATTCTGCCATTCAGGAAACAGCAGGCGTGTCGCCAGACGAATTACAGCTGGGATAGAAGTTAAAAAGTCCTATGGCCAAAATCCCTACACCAGATTGTTCTAGTTATGATGTTGTCCACCAGTTGAAACAACATAATGCTCGAGTAAAGGAGAGTTCTAAAAATTAAACAGCAAAATCTGCTTCAAGGTGACAGTATGTCTTTATACCAGCCTGTCACAATTCTAATAGCTGCAAGACAGACAGAAAATTATTTGTGGGAGAAGTTTTTCTTTCTTTCTTTCTTTCTTTCTTTCTTTCTTTCTTTCTTTCTTTTGTGCTTCCCTCTCTGCTTCTGTCCTTTCTTCTTTCCTGTTCCATGCCTTTTTCTAGTTAAGCATATTGCAAACTTGACAATATCTTCATTAGACCTCATATCAAGCATGTAATTACCAGAGAAATGAAGAGCCTTTTGAACGATCAATCTTGAGGCCATAATTGTCTTGTCATCTCATTCAGATGGGAGGTCTATGAGAGAGGAGATAGAAATTGCTTTGTCAGCTGCACTATGTCATTTTCTCATCTGCAAATAATAAAAGTCACTAGAATATATTAATTTGCTTGTTCACTTTCAGATTTCATAGTAAGATTGAGCACTAGATGTCAGTAATGTTGTACTGCCATTAAATACCCAAACAACCAGCAGATGGTGGTGTGTGACTTTTGAACAATATGATGTTGGTTTGTTTGGCTGTTGGCTCTAGTGGTACTTTTCCACACTGGATAGGAGTGTAGCTGGAGGATCCTGGAAATTTATTCCAGGAAAAGGCAACTGTTTAGCTTAGAAGGGAAAATATCAGAATCAGAATTAGCTTTATTGCCAAGTATGCTTACACATATAAGGATTTTTTCTTGGTGACAGAAGCTTCCAGTGCACAAACAATACAGCAACAAGAATAATAATAAAAAAAAAAGCCAATAGAAAATATAAGTATTTATAGAAATACACAAGAAGACAAAAAATATACAGTATATATATATATATATATATATATATATATATATATATATATATATATATATATATATATATATATATATATATATATATATATATATATACGTATGTACAAATACAAGTCAGTTATATACAGTAAAGGGAATGCTATTCAGAAGAGGTAGAATATGTTTAATAAATATAACTGATTAAGCTGCGAATTGCACATAATTATTGCACAATGGGGCAGTTTTAACTGATCATGAGATGGATAGCCTGAGGGAAAAAACTGTTCCTGTGACTGATGGTCCTGGTGTTCAGAGCTCTGAAGCATCGGCCAGAAGGCAACAGTTTCCAAATGGTAGTTGGCAGGGTGAGTGGGGTCCAGAGTGATTTTTATAGCCCTTTACCTTACTCTGGAAGTGTACAGTTCTTGAAGGAAGGGCAGGGGGCAACCAATAATCCACTCAGCAGTCTGAACTGTCCCATGTATTCTTGTGATGTCTGATTTCGTAGCTGAACCAAACCAGACAGTTATTGAAGTGCAGAGGACAGACTCAATGACTGCCACGTTGAACTGGATTAGCAGTGCCTGTGGCAGGTTGAACTTCCTCAACTGACGAAGGAAGTACAACCTCTGCTGGGCCTTATCACACAAAACAACTCTTTTTCTTTCTCAAAATCAGCTAAGACAGCATTAATTTTCCCTTATTAAGGGTTTATAAAGGGGTTCATTAATGACTAATAAGGAATATACAAACGTATTATAAATCATTTGCTTAATAATACGCTTATTCTGGGGCCTGGGTAGCTCACCGAGTATTGATGCTGACAACCACCCCTGGAGTCGCAAGTTTGATTCCAGGACGTGCTGAGTGACCCCAGTCAGGTCTCCTAAGCAACCAAATTGGTCCATTGCAAGGGAGGGTAGAGTCACAAGTGGTATCCTCCTCGTGATCACTATAATGTGTGGTTCTCGCTCTAGGTGGGGTGTATGGTGGGTTGTGCGGGCATTTTTTACTGTACTTGTTCAGTGTTTGATGGTGATTTTTCTCATCTCTGTGATAGAAGTATGATATTTATTTATTTGTTTGATCATTCCATGGTTTCACTGTAATTTGACATTTGACATACAAAATAGAATTTTTAAACTCCAGAACATTATTACTACCATGACAATGAGAAACCTAGTTCTCATTCAATTGAAAGAGGTTATACATTTGAGTTATTATAGGACAGATTTGCTTAAAGTAGTCTTAAACACAAAAATGCAGTGGCAACACTGGTCATTTCACATTAACCCTGGATTTCAAACATGCTTTTATCAAGTTAGCTGTTAAGATCTCCCTATTTCTCAGAACAGAGAAAGGTTTTTCTGTTTCACCTGCGAGCTCGAAAACCTAGGGTTTCACTAGATTTTTATTTTTTCAGTAAAGAGACTTGAAATTATGACATTGCATTACAGTATCCATACTCTTGACATCATGTGGGCTTCCACTGTGGGAACTGTTAACTCAATAGTGTAAGCAGCACTCATAATGTGTGTCAATACACTATTAAAACAGTTACAAGGAAAACAATACAAAAATTATTTTGAAGAATATTATTTTTTTCTGTAATATTAAAGGTTTTACTAGAAAAAAAAAAAAATATGATCCAATGTGAATTTTCTTGATAAAAAAATATGATCATGTCTGGTAACATGTGCATGTAAAATGGCTAGAAATAGCATTTTAGCTTAGCGTAAAGCTAACAATTTACTCAATATTTATTTCTATTTCTTCTGCTCCAAACTTACTTCTCTGTCTGCTAGTATGAATGAAGTAGTACACATCATAATAACGTGTTTCACCGCTGTTCAAATGGACTTTAGATCGCATCATTTATATGTATAAATGTTTTCCATCTGAAAGGACTAAATATTATATATATTATGACAATAAAATGCAAATTAATCTCTTTAGTAATCAGAATACTTTTTTAATGTAATTGTATTCTAATTACCAATTATTTAAATTGTAACTGTAGTGTAATACAGTTACTTATATTTTGTATTTTAAATATGTAATCCCATTACATGTATTCCATTACTCCCCAACCCTGATCATAACCATCAGTGGCGTAAAAATGTAATGTTAGCGGGAAAAATACAACTTCCGAATCACGCTTATAACTGATGCAATCATGATTACTTTCTAGCTTCAACATGGTACCCAAACCTGGGTCTCACGCTGGAGTAAACACACTGGAGCCGATGCAAAAATATCTAAAAGGTGATGCCTCTGATGTCAGCATAATGTGGCTGATCTTAGGGTACCAGAACTCATGGAAACAACATGCCAATCTCTAGTGCTGGAAGTGGGGAACAAAAGTTCAGGTACTCTCCTTGTTAGTATTTAACACTATTTTAAAATTTTTAGGGGGTAAATTAACAATATTCTGAACATATGTAAAAATAAATAAATACATTTTGGGTTTTATACTGAATGATGGCCAAACTTTTTTTCCATATTTATCTTACGTAACACTTTCATTGTACAAAACCTTAATTTGTTAATTTGTTTACAGTAAAATAGTTAGGGGTATTTAATTAACATTCTTAATGTCTGACCATAAATTCCTTCTTAAGATCTGCATTGCTGAAGAACAGCATGACCTCACACCCTCATACAACCAATAGGTTTAGATTAACTTTACTTTGAAAATGAAAACATACGTAGGGTCATTGTTTATGAAACCGAGGAGGGAAAATTTAGATCTACTAAAGACTGTATCTTTCACAACATCAAACCAAAATAAGAAACCAATGGCAATCTAATATTGCCTTCTTTTTACATAAAATTAGCCTATGCTTGTCCTGCACATATGGTGAATTTGTGCAGGAGCTATATACTTGTGTAGAAAGCAAACGAAACACAAACTGATTTGATGATGTTTGGGGTTGAGAATGCTTACACACATCTGTATAAAGAACCAAACACAATCAGGATATAAGCATGATCCAGTTACGCTTCACATTATCACTTTTTAAGGGCACTACAGAGAAGAATGGGGAACAAAAGCAAACTTTTCTGTGTATTTTCTTAGAAGGTTGGGTTTTCAACATCGATTTATGAAGTCTCTTGAGCAAAGAAAGACCAGCCTTTAAGAAATACAGTTTTCCTCTATTTAGCACTAAGTTAGTCAATGTTCAAAAGATACCCATGAAGAGATCCAGTGTTACTTCCATCCACCTGAATAATAAATATACATGATGAATTTACCACATTTTGCTGAGTGTCTTTCGAAGTATTCGCCTAAAGCAATTAATGAAATTCTGAATCCAGACCCTTTTACAGGTTGAGGTGTTAAATGCAAGATGTTTTAATGCCCATGTTTGTACCTCTATAAATATCTGAATCTATGAAGCTGAGCTGTCCAATAAGATTTATTTTCACAAAGTTTTCTTGTGGGCTTTTGGGGAGAAGCGCAGCAATATATTACTACCATTACTGGCAGAGTATTTTTCAATTATGATATTATAATATAATAAAATACAACACAGGGGGTAATCAAGATGACCGATACCTGTGGAGCAAATTATATTTTTCAAATATTATATCTTCTCAACAACCTGTATATGCAAGATGGATCTGTGTCACTTTGATCGTCTCTATATGGAGTATGAAAAATACAGTACATCTCAATTAAGCTGCACTGTTATATTGATATAAATTAAATTCAGATGGTGGATAATATCTCACGTATTTAGGTGTATGTGACAGTATGTGTTTGTGATTTTCATGCAAAGTATCCATAAATATGAGTAACTCTCCAGAGTCTCATTTCTGAATGCTCCAAGACGTTACGCTATACTGTTAAACTCATTAAATGACTTAACTATTATCATGCATAATTCTCCCATAATGGTGTTTGGGTGTAGGTGTACAGCATATTTTTCAAGGATAATAGAAGACTTGCTGCTGCATAATCAGTGACTTTCCTCAACAATAATTTGCCATTTTGTTTCCCTCCATCTTACTTTACCATGCTTCTGAAAGGATAAAATGACATGGGAAACATACACAAAGAAAAAAGGAGCAGCTAATGTTTGCAAACACTGTTGAATTCAAAGGCGATTACTAGAGCATTCTGAGCCTATAAACTTTCTGCGTTTTATATCTGTTTGTTTACTGCTGCACAAGTACAAAGGCTTGTCCTTGCACAAGTTGCCAACACAATGCTAGGATGTTATAGGTGGCAACCAAAGCATCACTATGAAGTTGCTAAGGTGTTTGGAGTAGCTTTTATTGTGTTTGGTAGTTGCTCTGGTGTTTTATCTGGTTGGTAGGGCATTACTAGGTGGATTCTAGGGTTTTTCTAGAGTGTTCTGATCAGTCGCTTGGTGGTTTCTCACTGGCCCAAGCCCACCCCTCAGAATATCATCCCTCTATGATATTCTGGTTCCAAGATGTGTTTTAGGTCCCTTTTTCAAAGTAAGTCTATAGAATTGTTCATCTCATTTTATCGTCTGCTTGGTGAAAATGGCATGTCTTATCACTTAGAAAAGCAATACCACACCTCTTCTCATCAATTTGCAGGATTTTAGGTATAATTTATGTCTGTAGCACAAATGGTAACAGATAAATGGCAAAAGTAAATACTTAGGTTAGAGGTGTATTCAAATCTGTTACCTTTGTCTTGTCTTAGCAAGCACCACTGATAGACCTTGTATGATGGGTCTAGATTTAATTTGATTTCAGATTTCATAATTGGTTTTCTTTTCACATGTATATAAAATCCTTTCAGGTTGTTGTCATTTTAGCAGATTCTTCTAATCCAGTACACTGACTGCAAGGACAGTCTTATTGGAGTAACTTGGGGCTAAGTGAGTGCTGAAGGGCACAGTAGTGATGGAGAAAGATTGTGATGTCATTAACTTTAGTGCCTGGTCTTTACCAATTTGGGACTGAGCCTATAACCTTCTCGTCTGAAGCCCAGATCTCACACCACCATCATTAGGCTACCATTACTTTTAAGGTACAGTAGCTGTTTTCTCCTGGCAGTATAAACCAATTAACAGTTGGCATTGTTAATATTCAGTCAGCATATATGGGTTAGGTGAAAAAAATTAAATAATGGAATAAATGTTTAACACTGTAGTAACTAAATAACATTTTTAAATATAGTTTAGGATGGCCAGTTGTCCTGTTTTTTCCCCAGTAGATTCACATATTTAAGCACTTTATCTTGAGTCCTGACTTCTTCTGAAAAAAATCACGCTTTGTCCCATATTTCCCCTCTCCTAGAATTTCTCTATCGCTTTCTCAGTCACGTGAATATACTAATCAAAGGTATCCAAGGATATGGCTTGTAAAACCAATAAAATCACAACATGTTATTTTAAGTACATGATTGGATTAAACTATCCTACTGGACTTCCTGTTGCTGACGGCATGCTGCACGAGTGTTTGTTTGTAGCCTGCTTAGGCTGCTTAGCATTGCTTATTCTTATTCTCAAATGTTCACCGTTATATTTATCGTTCATCGTTATATCCTTTGGCATTTTGACGCGTTTCAGGTTTTTCTGCTTTTCTACTGTTTCATCTGCATGTATTTTACCTGTTACTGCTAGCACATAGCTAGAGTCTGTGTTTGTAGCCTGCTAGTTTTTTAGCATTGCTTATATATCTGTTTTCAGCCATTAATCCTTAACATCTGCCATTTTTAAGCACGCAACAGGTTTTCCCTTGCATTATTCTCTTATCGTGATTAAACTGCGCACATATTCCACCTGCATCCACATTCTATTTTTATCGGGATTAAACTGCATGCATTTTTTCAGCACGCACCTGTTTTTTCTCCTCAGCGGTACACAGATCATTACATCGATCTCAAAGCACCGCTTATCAAGAACAACCAACAACAACAAACAATTGTGTGAGGTATTCACATCAATCTCAAACCCTCACCGCTCAGGAACAACCAACAACAACAAACAATTTGCGGTAAGTCATGGCATCCGCTCATGTTATTTCTTCCTGCATTGCATGTCACATGTTTACAATAGCCTCCTCCGTCAGCAGTGAGGGATTCACATGTGATAAATGTAAGGAATTAGTCAGGCTGACAGAGAAGGTTAATGAGTTAGAGACTCGCATCCAAAGGCTAGTGGAGGTCAGTGAGAAAGAGAAGCCGGTAGATACCCTGCAGCAGGGCATTTGGGTTATGTCTCTGCAGCATACTCACTCAGCAAAGAGACACCACTCTCCTATTCCTGTTAGGGTTTCCAATCTATTCTCCTCACTCGGTGATGCACCCACTGAGAATCATGTTGAAAGAGCCCTTGTTATTGCCGGTTCTATTGTAAGGAACGTGGAAATAGAGACTCCAGCCACTATTGTTAATTGCATTTTGGGGGCCAGAGCGTCTGACTTCAAATCAAATTTATACATGCTGGCTAATGCTAAACGTAGATTTTCTAAAATTATTATCCATTTCGGCACTAACGATGTCCGGCTTCACCAGTCGGAGATCACTAAAGATAATGTTAAAGAGGTGTGTGAATTTGCAAAAACGATGTCAGACACTGTAATATGCTCTGGTTCCCTCCCTGCTCATTGTGGTGATGAGGTTTATAATAGATTAGTGTCAATAAATGGCTGGATGTCTGAGTGGTGTCTGAAGAATAAACAAGGATTTGTAGACAATTGGAAGAGTTTTTGGGGTAGAACTGACCTGCTAAAGAGAGATGGACTCCATCCCTCCAGGGAAGGTGCCGCTCTCCTCTCTAGTAATTTGGCTCATAGTCTTAATATTGATAGTATTTCACTAACTGGGGCCTAGGTCAGGAAGCAGACAAACTGGTTAATCCGAATGTCTGTTAGCTGCCTTGAGACGTCACACAGGTCACATAAACTACAACACATAGAGACAGTATCTCCTAGATATCTCATAGAGACTGTGTCTGTTCTCTGAACTACCAAACACAATAACCTCACTAAATCATTTAGAAAAAATTGGATTAATGTCAAACTTGAACGAAACAAACAAATTAAAAATACACATCATATAAAAATAGGGCTACTAAACATTAGATCTCTTTCTACCAAAGCACTAATTGTTAATGAAATGATTATAGATCATAGATTGGATGCACTCTGTTTGACTGAAACCTGGCTTAAACCGGATGAATATATTCGTTTAAATGAATCTACTCCCTCAGGTTATTGTTATAAACATGAGCCTCGCCTGAAGGGTCGAAGAGGAGGTGTTGCTACAATTTACAGTGTAGTTTTTGGTGTTACTCAGAGGACAGGATATAAATGTAAGTCTTTTGAACTAATAATGCTTAATGTGACACCGTCAGATATAAATAAAAAATCTCTGTCGTCTTTTGTCCTTGCTACAATGTATAGATCACCCGGGCCTTATTCTGATATCCTTGGTGAATTTACAAATTTTTTTATCAGATCTTGTAGTTACTGTAGATAGAGCTTTAATTGTTGATGACTTCAACATTCACATAGATAATGAAAATGATACATTGGGATAAGCATTTATCGATATTCTCAACTCTCTTGGAGTCAGACAAAATGTAACAGGACCAACTCATTGCCATAATCATACACTAGATTTAATTCTATCATATGGAGTTGATGTTGATAATATAGAAATTCTGCCTCAGAACGATGACATCTCGGATCATTACCTCGTCTCTTGTATGCTGCAATCAGCTAATGTTACTCAATCTACACCACGCTATCATTCAGGTAGAACTATTCTTTCAACCACTAAAGATAGCTTCACTAATAATCTTCCAGATCTATCTCATACACTCAATAAACCCCAGAAGAAATAAAGCTCAGAAGAACTTGATGAAATAACAAAAAATATAAATGCTGTCTTCTCTAGCACTCTTGATATTGTCACCCCACTTCGATTAAAGAAAATTAAAGAAATAAGCCCTGCACCATTGTACAATGATCACACTCATGCTCTCAAGAGAGCAGCTCGGAAAATGGAGTGCATGTGGAAAAATACAAAATTAGAATTATTTTGTGGTGCATGGAAGGATAGTGTCTGTAGCTACAGACAGGCACTAAAAGCTGCCAGGTCAGCATATTTTAGTAAACTCATAGAAAATAACAACAACAATCCTAGATGTTTATTCAGTAGTGTGGCTAAATTGGTTAGGAATAAAGCCTCAACAGAACCAGATATTACGTCGCAGCACAAGAGTAATGACTACTCTTTTACTCTTACTCATTCATTTCTTTACAGATAAAAAAAGAAAACAGTGTCTAATAATTTTCCTCACGTGCAACTTCAATCCTTCTCTGTCATAATTCATGAAGAGCTATCAAAACTTATCAAAACATCAAAAGCCACAACATGTTTGTTAGATCCTATACCAACTAAGCTCTTAAAAGAGGTATCTCCTGTAAGTTCAGAACCTCTTCTTAATATTATTAACTCCTCGCTTTGCTTAGGACATGTCCCAAGAAACTTTAAAATGGCAGTTATCGAACCGCTTATTAAGAAGCCACAACTTGATCCTGGAGATCTGGCTAATTATAGACCGATTTCAAATCTCCCATTTATGTCAAAAATACTAGAAAAGATAGTATCCTCCCAAATATGTTCATTTCTACTGAGAAATGGTATATACAAAGAATTTCAGTCAGGATTTAGGCCTCATCACAGTACAGAGACTGCACTTATCAGAGTTACAAATGACTTGCTCTTGTTACCTGATCGCGGCTGCATTTCTCTTCTAGTGCTTTTAGATCATAGTGCTGCATTTGACACGATAGATCACAACATTCTCTTGAATAGGCTGGAGAATTATGCTGGCATTTGTGGAGTTGCATTAGCATGGTTTAGGTCCTATTTAGCAGACCGCTACCACTTTGTCTATGTAAATGAGGAATTGTCAAACCAAACAATAGTAAAATATAGAGAGCCTCAGTGATCTGTTTTAGGGTCTCTACATTTCTCCTTGTATATGCTTCCCCTGGGAGATATTATGAGGAATTGTGGAACAAGTTTCCACTGCTATGCCGACGATACACAACTTTATATTTCTTCAAAACCTGATGAGATTTCACAATTCTCCTAAATAGCAGAGTGTATCAATGAAATAACAGATTGGATGGCCAGAAATTTCCTTCTACTCAATTCTGACAAAACAGAGGTACTAATTATTGGACCAAAAAACTCTAAAAATAAGCCACTACAATATAATTTGACTCTCGATGGATGTACTGTTACATCATCTTCAACAGCAAAGAACTTAGGTGTTACATTTGATACCAATCTGACCTTTGAAAATCAAATTACCAATGTTTGTAGAATAGCATTCTTCCACCTAAGAAATAATGGTAAATTAAGGCACATGCTCTCTGTTGCTGATGCCGAAAAACTAAATGCGTTCATGAACTCAAGACTAGATTATTGTAATGCATTACTGGGAGGATGTCCAGCAAGATCAATAAATAAACTTAAATTGGTTCAAAATGCAGCAGCCAGAGTGCTGACGAGAACCAAGAAATATGATCATATTAGCCCCATGTTATCATCGTTGCATTGGCTACCTGTTAAATTCCGTATTATTTTTTCAAATTGTTAACTACGTACAAAGCTTTGAATGGTCTAGCTCCACAGTACTTAAGTGACCTTCCTCCAAACTATATTCCATCAAGTTCATTACGATTGAACGTGATAATTCTGATAATTCTGGCCTGTTAATAGTCCTAGAATATCAAAATCCACAAAAGGAGGTAGATCCTTTTCATATTTGGCTCCTAAACTATGGAATAGTCTCCCTAACACTGTTCGAGATGCAGACACACTCCCTCAGTTTAAGTCTAGACTAAGTACTCATCTATTTAGCCAGGCATACACCTATTTTATCCTCCAACCCACAATTAGGCTGCTTTAGTTTAGTCTGCCGGAACCAGAAACCAGAAATATTGATCATAATTTATAACTCTGCAATAAATTGAATGGCATCTATGCTTATATTATTTTATTTGTTTCCCTGTCTCAACCTCGAGACTCCTATGCTGAGGGCACCAGAACTGGCTAGATCAGCACCATTCCTGCTTCGTGTTGGACTCCACTGCTACATGTCGCTGAATGATGATAACTAAATGCAGCCAGTGCCAGCCAAACATCACTTCAGTCTATTATGATGGACTTCAGAGGATGAACTGATGCCAACTCCAACCATAAGACATGGGATACTTCATATGCCATTGTCTGAACCTTGGATTTAGGATGGACCAGACCGAACCTCACTGAAATTGAACCTCCCTGATCTCTGCCTGCATCACCTCGGTCTATTGATGGAGACTAACAATTGCCAACAAAAGCCTTCATCAGCCAATTAACAAGGACAATTGCATCTATGTGAACTTCTGCAGTTAATCCAGGATGGACTTACAGTTCAAACAAAATCGATGTTTAAACACTAACCCTTCACACTTACTTAGTTTAATAATTTTAAACCATGACTTTAACTATACATAAGTAATATTTACATTACTTATTATATTCATGATGTTAGCCAGAGGGGAACTGGCCCCCACAGTGATTTTTCTCCATTAATCAACATTTTATACAGTTTTGTGTTCCTTGCCACAATCACCTTCAGCTTGCTCTCTGGGATTATTAATACAATTAGTATTTAATTACTTATTTTTAAACATGATTAACAAACGTATTTGATCTAATAACACAATGATGATTCATCGACATTATAGACATTACAGTTTTATCATCTGTTAATGCCTGATCTTCTGTAAAGCTCCTTTGAAACGATGTGTATTGTGAAAGGCTCTATACAAATAAAATTGACTTGACTTGACTTGAACTATCCAATCACAATCCCCTTTCAACAGATGTCCAGTTAGTGAACTGATTGAAAGAGCAAACAGATGAAATTGTGGCTGGAAAAATGGCATGCATGTACAATTAATGAAGATCTTCAAAAAGAATTAAAATAAAAATAATAATAATAAAAAAGGAAGTCACAGACAGAGCTGTGTGAGATTTGTGGAGCTCGCTTTTCCATCGCCCATGGAGGCTGCACCGACATCGCGCAGCATTTTCATACAAAAAAGCATGTGGATGCTGCTAAAAGTAAGTGTGCCACACCAAGTGTTATTTTTTTGTGAAGAAAAGTTCTGAATCTGACAAGGTACATGCAAGTGAAGGACTTTTTTCTTATCATTTTGTTGTGCCCGGCCATAGCTTTGCACATTCATGATCTGAGAAAAGTCTTGCAGGCCAGGCTAGCATAATCATTCATAAAAAAGCAGTTGGATGCCCTGGTTGAAGCTGGTGGCATGCGAGCGGATAATTTCTTTTGTGCAGTGAGAAACTTTTATTCAGCATCAGTGGATTACCTCCAAAAATGGAGCTGCTCATTGGAGAACACAGAAAAACTTGTGTGGGCCCTACTGTGAGACATCCCAGAGTGGAAAAACATTCAGAGCAGCCTCAAACACTTCTACTCCACAATCCCCACTTGAGGCTTGCATGAAAAACATTGTCACTCGTCACATCACTGAGTGGAACATGAACAAGATGGCAGTGTCTGAGAGATAGACAGACATTTTCATGATATAGAGAGCAAGACCATCAACTTCTGAGTCTTAGCCAAGATCGTGGAGTTTGTTTTATGCCTGCCTGGGATATCTGCATTGGTGGAGCGTGTGTTCTCATGAATGAATGCAGCATAGACACCAGATACATCTAGATTCATTATAACAGTCATGAAGGAAATGCTTTTCTTACATCTTACTTTTGGACTGGAATGCTCTGCATTTTACGATAAACTCTTGAAAGTCAAGTGCACACTGCCAGTGAAAAGTACAAGGTGACAACAGTTACAGATATGGATGGACCCTCTACTTTGCATGGATCAGGAATCTGGTCACCCTAATATAGCTGCAAAGCTCAGCCACAACGAATGTCAATTAGCAGTGTATGTAAGCGACAACATTGGTGTGCCAATTAACACCTTGGCCTACACATTTTCAAAATAACATGAAGCAACAGAGGCCAAAGAGCCTGAGAGTGGTACAGTCAAAATAAATAAATAAATGAATAAAATAAAAATAATAAGTGTGAGCAAAAAATAAAAAAATATACTTGCTGCAACAATACTGGGATGTTGTCGGGGGTTGCCAAAGCATTGCTATACAGTTGCTTTGGGTGGTTGCTAGGTACTTACCGGCCCCAGACAAAAGAACCCACCCACAATGTGACCAATATTATTTAGATATGGCTCAGCTGCCTGCTTGTATGTAAGTCTAAGAGAATGATATATATATTTGTATATTTAGAAAACAAGCCTGGGTCGCATTTTTTTTTTTTTTTAATCTTGCATAGTTTTTCCATTGCTTTCGAGAATAAGGGTAAGTATCAAGTGACATTATTTTTTGTTGTTGATGTGAAAAAAGAAAGAAAAAAGGTTTTGTCTCACCCCTTTGAAAAGTTGATGAGCCTATTTATAAATATAGGCCTGTTAAATTTATTATCCAGTTTATTTCCAATATCAAACTCTAGTGAAACAGAACATATTACAAAGGAGGAAATCTTCATCTATAATTTGTCCATAAGTCTTGGTGGTCCAGAATTGAAAGCCCTTTATGAACTTACCCTTATATTTACAGTGCCATATAAAAGCACATGTAAGACCCTGGGTTGCGCCTCGTTGCTGTGGTTAGGTCAATGTCTTTCTAAATAAAAATAAAAATAGTCTAAACACATTTAGAATCTTTAACTATAACCACCACAATTAAAACATAATAAAAATAAGGTCTAATAAAGTCCACCTAAACATTTTTGGTCAAAATAAAATTTGTATTGTTACTACTGTAAAATTGTTATATATTTTAGTAAGGGTGATGGTGTGTAATGTGAAAAACCCTTATTTTGGTACATGGCACAGTGTTGTCTCTTTTCCTCATCAGTGCTATTTTTGATGTTAAGGCTGTCTGAGAAGTTGTTTGAGAAGTTTGACTTCCTCCATAGCACTTTAAATAAAAATTCTCATTAGAACTCAAATGGGTCAGTGTAGTTTTGTGGACTGTGTTGCGATAGCGTTCACCAAAAAGTGGTTTTGTGATGACTCGCTCCATGTTAGTGCAAAAACATGAGTGTACAAAACATTATTTTGAACTTGTTGAGCATAAATTGTTTAAGAAAGTAACTTAAATGTAAAGTAATTAGTACTGTGATTACTTTCTCAAAAAAATTCAGTAAAGTCATTTTAATACAATTTTTAAAGATATTTAGTAATTTGTAGCGTATACCATTTTTTGAGTAACTTACCCAACAACGATAATAAACATCTTACCTCACCACTAGTTGCGTTATTTTAGGTTGAATTCATGTTGGTAACACAAATGGTATGGGACAATTTATGTGCTGAAGTTTAATAATCATAGTTAGGTATTGCGTTTGCACACCCCACAAATAATTAAAGTAGATTTTGCTGATTGCAAGTTGTGTCAAGGATTTGGCTTGGACTCAAATACCAACCATGACAGAGATTGTTAGAGCAAAAGGATTTTTTTTTAATAATTCAGAAAATGAATATAGTATTTAAACAGTCCAGCACTCCAAAAAGAGGTAAAAATAGGAAAAGTCTAGGCAAGAAAAAAAACTCCACAGAAAAATAAGGGAAAAACATAAACCTAAACATAGCATTCTTGATCAGGGTTTGGTGAGTAATGGAATACATGTAATGGGATTACGTATTTAAAATACAAAATATAAGTAACTGTATTCCACTAGAGTTACAATTTAAATAATTGGTAATTAGAATATTTACATTCAAAAAGTATTTTGATTACTGAAGAGATTTTTTTGCATTTTATTGTCATTTGTTTCATTTAATATTTAGTCTTTTCAGATGGAAAACATTTATACATATAAATGATCCAAAGTGCATTTGAACAACAGTGAAACACTTTCTTAAGATGTGTTACATTGATAGCAGACAGAGAAGTAAGTTTGAAGTAAGTTTGGAGCAGAAGAAATAGAAATAAACCTTGTATAAATTGTCAGCTTTTCGCTAAGCTAAAATGCTATTTATAGCCATTTTACATGCACATGTTACCAGGCAGAATCATATTTCTTTATCAAGAAAATTGATGTTGGATCATAATTATTTTTTTCTAGTAAGACCTTTAACATTAGGGCAAAGATTTTATTCTTGATAATTTTTGTATTGTTTTCCTGTAAAGATTTCTAAAAATCCTTTAAACAAGATAAATTGAATATATCTTGTTTTAGAAACAACACTGCATAAGATATTTGGGTTTTTCAGAGAATGTATTTTTAACATGTGCATTTTGTCTTACTGTTCTGGAAGAGATTTTATAGTCAAAAGAATAAAAAAACTACCTGTGCTGAAGAAGTAATCCAAAGTATTTAGAATACTTTACTGATCTTGAGTAATCTAACGGAATACATTACAAATTACATTTTACAACATGTATTCTGTAATCTGTATTAGAATACATTTCAAAAGTAACCCTGCCCTTGATTAGCAGCATTACGTGAAATGCACTGTATATAAAACAAAGAACTATACTTCTTTTAAGCACACATTTTAAGTGGAGTTTATATCAGTGCCTGAGTCTTCATTAAGTTCTGCTTTCTACTTTATGTTTGCGAGGTAATAGTTGGTTGGTTGTTTACTAGATTACTAGATCTCTGTTAAATATGTACAGCTATTTTAAATATTGTCTCCTGTTTTTACCTCTATGTTGGTGTGCAGTCAACAAACTGTTGGAAAGAAGATAGATCTGCTGTATTCTTTGAACACTTAGGCATTTTACTGAAGTGAATAGATTTGAAGACAATTTTTTATTCATGAAAATGTATGAATGTTATTGAAACTCTTATTATAAGATTAATTTTGTTGTCTTTTGATTAAAAGTCATGCTCAGTAGCTCACAAACTGTAGGGAAATTATAGATTTGCTTTGTTCTTATTATGCTTAAAACCTCTACCAAAATCTGTTTGTAGGTCTGTAGACATACACATTTTAAAGGATAAAAATTTAATTTTGATCGTTGATTAAGTGACTGACTCATTTCACACAAGACACTAATTTGTCACCACCTTCTTGCGTCACCAGAAATGGTCACTGAATTAATCATAAAATGGATCTGAACGAATTTTGGTGAACATAGTCAAAACACTGAAGCCACTTTTACATTTAATGATACATTTAAATCGTAAATTGTGCACATGAACATTTGTCATTATTGAAATTGATTAAATATTTTTTTTCAGCACCACCTTGTGCTCAGTCTTTTATTGTCATGTGTGAAACAGAAGCGTGCTCTGTTATACAATACTTCAATCTTTAAAATTCTACAAATATTAAAAGTATGTAATACACATATATATTTATATAATACTTATACTATATTTATATATTAATATATTCTGTAATATATTAATACTGCACTGTAAGTGTGTAACACAATCACTTTCATGCGCAAGGAAGAGGCGAGAAACCGGCTTGTCAACATAAATAATAATTTAATTAAGAACTTAAAACAAACATTTAGGACAGCAGACGTCTGCTGATTAAGCTCTCTCTCCCGATCGCCGTCTGCGAGTGGCCTTTTAACCCTCTTGCCGGCTCAATCAGCCTGATACGGGACCGGGCGTGTGCAATCACGCGCCGGTCCCGCCCTCCACCGTGCCACAAAGTGTTATGTATGTCACACCTGAGACTTTTAGTTTGAAGTTTTGTTTACCTTCTTGTGTCTCTGTTCCTGGTTCCTGCCCTGATTGTTCCCAGCTGTTTCTTGTTTACCTTGTTTGCCCCAATGTATTTAATGTCCTTGTGTTTGCTTGTGACTTGGCCAGTTGTTGTTTCTTGTTATCCTCATGGATGTAATGTTTGTTCCTGTATCTTCCAAATTTTGTGGCTTGACTCATTTTCTTATTAAATCAAAGCTGAACTTACATCCTGCTCTCTTGATTTCCTCCTGCATTCGTTACAGGGTCTGTGAGCCACCTACTGACAGCTGACCCCCCCACCCCCCCACCCTACACCCCACACACACACACACACACACACACACACACACACACACATTTATAGCATTATACCCTCGTAAGTACTAGTGTGTAACCTAAACAAATGTCCCCAACACCCACACATAGCCTAAGAGACAGGGGGGATCCTTGGGAAAAATAATTTTATCTGTGATCCAAATTTCAACAAAAGTTGTAAATGTCATGGAGCTAGAATTTGTGACAGGGCTGCCATTTAAAAATTGCTTGCAACAACACACAGGTATGATCTGATGTTTCATATAATTAACGTCTCGGTTACATATGTAACCTCCGTTCCCTGATGGAGGGAACGAGATGTCGTGTCGAAGAAGCGACACTAGGGGTCTCTCTTGAGCACCGAAAGATGCCTCTGATCTATGAAAAAAGTATTTGCATACCCCGCCTCCGGATACGGATATAAAGGCGAGGGAAATACGCTCTTTCATTCAGGATTTTTCTGAGGAGCCGGGAGTGTTCCGGGCACCTCAGCGGCTCGGCTCAGCGACGTGGACGGGAAGACATAACGTCTCGTTCCCTCCATCAGGGAACAGAGGTTACATACGTAACCGAGACGTTCCCCGTCTGTCGCTCACTTCGACGTCGTGTCGAAGAAGCGACACTAGGGGTCCACTTCAAAACTCGTCATGCGCTGAGCCGTGTACGTGTACTGCTTACACAGAAGCGGGCATGTATTTCTACGTGCACAAGCGACCAACTGTGTTCAGGCTGCACGTACTCTTCCCCAATGCCCCAAAAAAGTCGTCAGAATCCTTTTGGTTACCCTAGGGGGGAACAAGGTCAAGCCTGCCTGAGCCTCTTTTCTCTCTATGTTTTCTCGGCATAGAGCAAGAGCAGCCGGGGCCCTTACCGCATCGAGGGAAGGGGGTCTTATCCTGAATTTCTATTCTTTTAGGGGGAAAAGACCCTGCAGAGGCCACACCCACCTGAAAGGGGAGGTAGAGGTGGCAAAATACATCACATGGCCTCTTGGGTCACATGTGGGAAGAATGGCGCGGTGGTAGATCCAACCTCGAGGAGGGGGGACTTGCTACAACACGGCGACCGGAGGGCAGCCAAGGACTGCCTAAGGGAGACGCGGGTCAGCTCGTAACGTGACCATACCGCGGAAGTACACACAGGAGGAGTCCTGATCTGTGGAGCACCTATTCCAGTAGGGGTAGCCTGGGGTACCCGTAGTGGACTGGACCAGCAAGTTCCTCCGCTGAACTGCTGCGGACCCAAAGGGCTAGGGAGGAATCAACCAGGGACCTAGGTCCTCTGGGAAAGAAGCTCACTGTTGTGCCTTGGCTGAGGGAAACGGCGCTAGAACAAGCGATTCACCCGGTCAGATTGTCGACGTGTACCGAGTTCTATGGGCTCGGACCTGAGAAAACACGGGACGAGACTGACTCAACCCTGAGATTGTAAAATGTTGTAAAGGTGTTAGGTGCTGCCCAGCCCGCAGCTCTGCAAATGTCTTCTAGGGAGGTGCCCCTCGCCAGTGCCCATGAGGATGCCACGCTCCTAGTACAGTGGGCTCGAACCCGTAAAGGGGGTGGCACGGCCTGGATGTGGTAGGCCAACTGAATGGCATCCACCACCCAGTGAGACAACCTCTGTTTGGAGACAGCGTTCCCTTTCTGCTGTCCTCCAAAGCAGACAAAGAGCTGCTCAGAGCACCTGAAGCTCTGGGTGCATTACAGGTAGGCACACACGGCACGTACCGGACACAGTAGTGAGAGGGCTGGGTCTGCCTCCTCCCGGGGCAGCGCTTGTAGGTTCACTACCTGATCTCTGAAGGGCGTGGTAGGAACCTTGGGCACATAGCCCGGTCGAGGTCTTAGGATCACATGAGTGTCTGCCGGACCGAACTCCAGGCAAGTGTCATTAGTAGAGAACGCTTGCAGGTCCCCGACCCTCTTGATGGAGGCGAGCGCGATCAGCAGGGCCGTTTTTAGAGAGAGGGCCCTGAGTCCAGCTGATTCTAGCGGCTCGAAAGGGGATCTCTGAAGACCGGCGAGGACCACCAAGAGATCCCAGGAGGGGAACGGATTTGGCCGGGAGGGGTTTAACCTCCGGGCGCCTCTTAGGAACCTGACGATTAAGTCGTGCTTACCCAGAGACTTGCCATCTACTGGGTCATGGTGAGCTGCGATATCGGCAACATACACCTTCAAGGTGGACGGGGACAGCCTCCCCTCCAACCTCTCCTGTAGGAACAGGAGCACCAACCTAACTGCTTACCTCTGTGGGTCTTCGCCCGGGAAGAACACCAATTAACGAACAGACGCCACTTCAGGGCGTAGAGTTGCCTGGTAGAAGGGGCTCTGGCTTGGTTGATCGTGGCTACGACCGTGGGTGGTAGACCAGCTAGAGCTTCCGCGTCCCGTCCAGGGGCCAGACGTGGAGGTTCCAGAGGTCTGGGTACGGATGCCAGAGCGTGCCCTGTCCCTGAGAAACAAGGTCCTTCCTCAGGGGAATTTGCCAGGGAGGGGCTGTCACAAGGAGTACGAGGTCCGAGAACCAGGCCCGGGTGGGCCAGTAAGGAGCCACGAGAGTAACTTGCTCCTCGTCCTCCCTGACCTTGCACAGCACCTGTGCAAGAATGCTCACTGGGGGGGAATGTATACTTGCGCAGCCCCACCGGCCAGCTGTGTGCTAGTGCATCTGCCCCGAGGGGAGCCTCTGAACGGGCGTACCAGAGCGGGCAGTGGGAGGTCTCTCGGGAGGCAAACAGGTCTACCTGGGCCTTGCCGAACCGTTCCCAAATCAGCTGAACCGAGTGGGGATGAAGCCTCCACTCTCCGCCAGGCAAGCGTTGTAGTGACAGCGCGCCCGCTATCACATTGAGGTCACCGGGGATGTGAGTGGCACGCAGCGACTTGAGTTGGTGCTGGCTCCAAAGGAGGAAACGACGGGCGAGTTGTGACATGTGGCGGGAGCATACGCCGCCTTGGCGATTTATGTACACGACCGCAGTGGTGCTGTCCGACCTGACTAGGATATGTTCGTCCCGAATTAATGGTAGAAACTTCCACAGGGCCAAAAGGACGGTCAACAACTCGAGGCAGTTGATGTGCCAACGCAGCTGGGCCCCTTTCCAACGGCCTGAGGCTGCGTGCCCGTTGCAAACGGCGCCCCAACCCAATCTGGAGGCGTCGGTCGTGACCAGGACGCGTCTGGACACCTGCTGTAGGGGTACTCCAGCCCGTAAGAAACAGAGGTCTGTCCAGGGGTTTAATGTTTGACGGCAGGCGGGGGTGATTGTTACCCGGTGTGTGCCGTGGCGCCATGCTCGTCTCGGGACTCGGGTCTGGAGCCAGTGTTGGAGCGGTCTCATATGCATCAACCCCAGCGGACGCCATAAGCCCCAGGAGCCTCTGGAAAAGTTTTAAGGGGACCGCCGTGCCTGGGCTGAAGGCGGCAAGGCAGTTCAACACTGACTGGGCACGCTCGTTGGTGAGACGTGCCGACATTGAGACCGAGTCTAACTCCATCCCGAGAAAAGAGATGCTCTGAACTGGAGTGAGCTTGCTCTTTTCCCAGTTGACCTGAAGCCCCAGATGGCTGAGGTGCCTGAGCACCTGGTCTCTGTGGGCGCATAGTAACTTTCGCGAGTGGGCCAGGATGAGCCAGTCATCGAGGTAGTTGATTATGCGGATGCCAGCTTCTCGGAGCAGGGCAAGAGCTGCCTCTGCGACTTTTGTGAAGACGCGAGGGGACTTTGTACTGATTCGCCTGGCCCTCGAACACAAACCGCAGGTAGGGGCGGTGTCGGGGCAGGATGGAGACGTGGAGGTACACGTCCTTCAGGTCTATCGCTGCGAACCAGTCTAGATGCCGGACGCAGGTTAAGATGTGCTTCTGCGTGAGCATTTTGAACGGGAGTTTGTGCAACGCTCGGTTGAGAACTCGCAGGTCCAAGATTGGTCGTAAGCCGGCGCTTTTCTTGGGTACGATGAAGGGCTGTAGAAACCCTTCTTCATCTCGGTTGGAGGGACAGGCTCTATCGCGTCTTTGGCCAGAAGAGTCACGATTTCCGCGCTCAGGGACTGGGCGTGTTCGCCGTGTACTGCGGAAAAGCGGACGCCCATGAAGGGGGGTGGGGGCCTGGCAAACTGAATTGCGGAACCGAGTCGGATGTTCGGGCCAGCCAGCGAGACGGGTTGGGAAGTGGAAGCCACGCGTCCAACCTCTGCGCTAGGGGCACCAAAGGGACGATCAATTTTGACGTACCCGGCGGGGCTTCGCAGCAGGGCGGAGCAGGTAGGGCAGCGTTGGGCGGCGACGAGGCGACCCGCGGCTGAGGTGCTGAGAAAAGACTCAAAGCACTTACCTTGCTCCGCACACCCGGCAAGGGGTGGGTTGGCGACTGAGGAGGAGGTCCTGGGTAGGCATCCTCTAGACTCGTCAGAACCGGCCGGCCGGGGGACAGTCGTGGGGCTGAAGACGGGTGGTCCGTGTCCAGGAAGCCAGGACTGTTAAGATCTGAGGGCAAAGTGCCGTGAGAACGGCATTTGCGGGCCAGGTGACCCAGAGACATAGGAAATAGCTCTTTTATTGAGAATGTGGGTACCGCAACCCCATCTAAGAGGGGGCGGCAAATGAAATTGTTTAGAAACAAAAGATTCTCCTCCCGGCCCTCCACCGGGGGACGGAGCGGTCGTCCGTCTCAGGACCGCCTGGGAGCCTTCCGGGTCCTCGACGCTCTCCATGAAGACATCAGCTCGTCATGCACCTCCGGGAAAAACGGGACGGGGGGGGGGGCATGGCTGTGAGCGGCGCCCAGACCCCAGGAACCAGTCATCCAACCGTGACGGGTGTGGGGAGGGTGGAGGTTTCCAGTCCAACCCCACCCCGACGGCGGCCTGGGCAAGCATATCGGACATCTGCGCATCCGCCTCAGCCTGGGCGTGCTGGCCCAAAGGCGGCAGCCCAGGGGAGGAGTCAGCGTCAGATGCCGCGCTCTTCGACGGAGCGGCGAGCTCATTGGCTTCAAGCTCCAGAGGATAGGCAGACCGGCCCGGAGGCGAGTCGCCGTTACCTTGAGGCTGGACGGAGGTTAACGAGCGTGTCGGGGGGCGGGTGGTCCAAGGGAACGTGCCCGGCGGAACCGCACCCGCTGCCCTCCCCAAATCGGCTCCATCGCCAGTCGCATCGTCCTCAATCCCGTGGGAAGAAGGAGCGATACGGGGGGCGGCTGGAGTGGCGTGCTTTCTATTGAAAGCAAGCCGCGACCGCAACGTTACCATGGTCATGTTCTCGCAGTGAGAACATGAACCATCCACGAATGCTGCCTCGGTGTGATCGGCGCCCAGACACACGAGACAGCGCCTGTGGCCGTCAGAAGCGGAGAGCACTCTACCGCATCCAGGAACTACACAGGGGTTGAATGGCATCTTTATAAAGACGCGCCCTGAAAAGGGTGTTCAACACCACTGTGTATTGCTCTTTCAGAGAAATAAACTCTTTATGGAGAAATATTACTCTTTTAAAATGGAACTCTTTTAACTCTGCGCTGTCGAAGCGCCCAGGGGCAAACTGCATGACGGCAGAGAAGAGTAAAAGCCGCTGAAGTGCGCCGTAAATCCAACAGCAGCAGAGCGTCAGAGGATCAGAAGCAGTTGTGTTACACGCAGCTGGCAGCATACACACGACCATCGGCTCCGAAGAAAATAACTGAATGAACGAGCGTATTTCCCTTGCCTTTATATCCGTATCCGGAGGCGGGGTATGCAAATACTGTTCGCCAACTCTCATTGGCCTTTTTTCATAGATCAGAGGCATCTTTCGGCGCTCAAGAGAGACCCCTAGTGTCGCTTCTTTGACACGACGTCGAAGTGAGCGACAGACGGGGAACTTTTATTCACCGTGAAGGGTTTATGTTTGAAGAAAGTCAAAGAATGGCTGCTGTCTACATCTGCTGTTAACTGCAAAACATGGTGAGGAATCCACAGTAGCATGGAAGCTATTGAACAGGAGTGATTTGGTTGGAAGATAGCTCTCTATTGTAGATGATTGTCCAAGCAATGGGAGGTCATTTTATTGAACCAGGAGCATCCTATGGTGCAAATTATATTTCTACGCATTTATCAAATCCTTGGATGAGTATGTATGAATAGCTTTTTCTTCTTAAAGAAAGGTCAATATCCCACCACAGTTCAGGAAGATTTTTAAGAAAATGTTTATGAATGTAATCAAAGCAGTACATACCTCATACAACAACTAAAATTAGGGGCGGATCTAGAAAATTATTTATCGGGTAGCAAGGGGGTGAGGACATTTGTCTACACTAAAAGGGGTACATTTTCAGAATGGAACCAGACCAGTGGCATATGTTTGATATAAATATCCCTGAATTCACCAAAAAAAAATCTAATTTAAGGGGATTTTAAACTAGGTGTTTGAAACCAGCATACAAAACCAATGCTAAAGAAAACACACATTTGTGTAAGTAGACATTTGACCATTCTCTGTTGACCTCTTATCAACAAGGCATTTCCATCCACAGAACCGTCACTCACTAAATGTTTTTGGCACCATTCAGAGACTATTGTGTATGAAAATCCCAGAAGATCAGCAGTTACAGGAATACTCAAACCAGCCCGTCTAGCACCAACAATCATGCCACGGTCCAAACCACTAAGATCACATTTGTCCCCATTCTGATGGTTGATGTGAACATTAACTGAAGCTCCTGACCCATATCTGCATGATTTTATGCACTTCACTGCTGCCACGTGATTAGTTGATTAGATCATCACATGTATGATTGTTGGTGCCAGACAGGCTGGTTTGAGCATTTCTGTAACTGCTGATCTCCCCTCACATTTCCTCAGCAGACAGCTTCATTGAAATCATTCCATTCTTTTTTTTTCAAATTGTAATAGTAATTTTTCACGTTATTAATGTCCTTACTGTGCATTGTGATCAGTTAAATGCCACATTGGTGAATAAAAGTACCAATTTTATTGGTATACAATCTATACAATCTTTCCATAAGAGCAAAATCTACAATAAATATACATTATGCCAAACTTTGGCCGCCAGTGTGTATCTTTTTTTTTTTTCCTGGGTAATTGAAGCGGACATTTGCACTTTTTCCTCTACTGTTCCAGCTCAACTTAGATAATCACTAACCCCCCAAAACATGCTGTCGATCATGTCTAAGAGATTGTTAAAGAGATAGATAGAGAGTGAGAGAGCGAGAGTGAGAGAGAGAGAGAGAGAGAGAGAGAGAGAGAGAGAGAAAGCTGAGGTTGAGAGGAGGTGGAAAAAAATAGAGAAGAAGAGAGATGTTTTCGTGCTGAGTGAGGCAGAAATTTTCTCTTTGGTCTTTCGAAATGTTCTACAATTATTTATGATTTGGTCATCAGAATCTGAACATTTATTGTAACTCTCATCCCTCTCCCCAAGGTTTTGTTGTTCTGGAAGCAGTCGTGTACTGTAGACACTCAAATGCCACCCAAAAAACAATAAGTTTGCACCCCCAAATTAAAAGAGTATTTTTTTATATGAGAGTAAAATGCATCAGTCTTATAATGACAATTTGATGCATTGATTACAGAATTTACTTCCAAAAAATCATCAATGCTTTACAGAGGCTGTCTCAGGTTACACTTTCGCAACACATGCGGAAGACATGAAAATAGGACATGAGGAAAATACTCAGTGCTTTAAATTGATAAAGTTCATGCCTTCACTTTGGTTTTCTGTCATTATTCAGAATTGCATGTTTCCATTTGAGCTAAGTAAGCTAATTGTGCTATTTGAATGAAGGATATTCAGTAAAGACTTTGAACCTTCTGCCTCCTGACTGTTCGTTCTTCTGTTCAACACAATGCATTAGGCATTTATTTCTTATCCAACTTGAAATTTAAACTAGTAAATGTAAAACCTGATGTATTTTTTTGGCTTATAGTGCAAATTTCCCACCATTTACATATGTGTCTACAGCATATTTTTTAAAAATGATTATGAATTGGTCCCAAATAAATAAATAAATAATATTACCACAGATTTCAGAGTTTGTGATTAATTTAATATGCCCAATATTTGGATATACAGGCCTACCTGCTTCATTGCTAAAATTGCCATTAACAAGTCATTGTAACGTAACACAGGGCTAAAAAATTTAGGGCTAAAAATAAATTAATCCAATGGTTGTTAACTGATGTCAAAGTACACTGCCTGGCCAAAAGAAAAAATTGCATACTCTAATATTTTGTTGGACCACCTTTAGCTTTGATTATGGCATGTATTAGTCATGGCATTGTTTTGACAACCTTATGGAGCGTCACAACATTTATTTCCATCTAGAGTTGCGTTAATTTTTGCCCAAGCTCTGCTATTGACGACGGGAGAGTCGAACAACTCCATAAAGTCTTCTCCAGCATAACACAGAGACTTTCAACGGTGTTAAGGTCAGGGCTCTGTGGTGGCCGATTCATGTGTAAAAATGATTCCTCATGCTCCCTGAATCACTCTTTCACAATTTGAGCCTGATGAATCTTGGCATTGTTGTTCTAGAATATGCCCATGCCATCAGGGCAGAAAAAATCCATTGATGGGATAACCTGGTCATTCGGTACATTCAGGTAATCAGCTGACTTCATTTTATTGCCGCATAACGGTAATTTTTAAAAACTTTTTTCTCCTTTGAGGTCCACTTATAAAAAATTAAAATGTTTTTTTTAAAAACATCTTTGAACTTATTTTGCTTCTGTGCAGAGTTGCGGGTGCTACACTCTACCAAAAATATGACAAGGTCTAACAGATTTATCCACATTTTTCTGTTAAAATGAGTTATTCTGGTTTAGGAATAGTTTTATCCTGCTTTCTCCTCAGTACCTCACTGAAATTGTGCAGGACAATTTTCTAAGTGCTGAATTTCAATAGAAAGTTTAGATAAATGCTATTTTTAGACTGTGGAGGATGTTTTCAGCTCTAAAAGTAACAGTATGTTTTCATAATAGGGGAGACCATGTTGAATATTTCTCAAGGTAGGTTTATTTTTTAAAGTCAATTGCCATTTCCACCTTATTTTGCAATGCAGAATTAAGTAAGTGGTTGCATTTCAGGCAAGTGTGGCAAAGTTCTGCTGTCATTGACGGCAGTGTAAATAACTAGAGGGATAAAAATACCAGAATTTAGTGATATGGGCTTATAAACTACCACACAACCACAGGATGTACAGCAGAATAATATCCTAGTGTTGAATAATTTTCTAACATCAGCATTTATAGTAAAATAGAAAGTAGATCATTCACTTGTTGCTATGTGTTGTATTGAAGAGTATAATACAATCTGAGACTTACTTTACCAAGAGCATGGCAATGCAGTGATTCTTGTCTCCATGTAAACCTCCATTCATATGTACTGTAGCTGCATAACCTCCGATGATGCCTATATTTATTTCATAAGCCATGCAGAATGCAATATCTTTATCTATTTACTATATGCCTTATAGAAAAAGAGAGTGTTTTCAATCAAAAAGGAAAGAATAATGCATTTATTATTTTTCCAAGATAAAACAAGATGTAGTTTTGGTGCAATAAAAGTTGAATATGCATTAAAAGTGTAAGCTGACTCAAGCTGCTTTTTCCTAGCTGCTTTCTGCATCTCATTTTCTCCCTTTGTCTCCTGATCACGTGTAAAGTTTGTGGTAGCTGTGACAACAGAACTTCCTGTCTGTTTCAGCACCTGATCTCTCATTCATTCTGCCTGTGCATCAGTGTTTGATGATGTGACAGCAAAATATGATAAACGGTAAAAATATATGTGCTCCGAACCAATGAGTTTATAAAAATAATAATGAATGAATATAATGTTTTGACATGTATTGCCAGCCTGCAATATAAAGCAACATAAATTTGGTATTTTTGTATAGCTGAAATAGCTGGAGGTGGCTTATACCAGAAGCAGTCGGCATTCAAGGATGATAATGGCCACTCCCTAATTACGTTGAAAAATTAGGTGGATACCTTATAGTCTTGGCTTCAAAAAAGGTATGAATATTTTCACTGTTGTTGCCTTGGAAAAAGATACAGTTCATTGAACACATGTTGACCTTTCATTATAAGGGGTATGGTGTCACAATGGTACCTGCAATGGAAACAGTGGCGTAGCTTAAATGTGAACAGAGCAAAGTAAAACTCAATTTGAATAGTAAAACAATGATGAGGCACACAATGATTAATGAAAAAACAAAACGTCTTGGTTACGTACGTAACCATTGCTCCCTGAGTGGAACATGATGCTGCGTATGATCGCTATGGGACACCGTCCGAGTGTCACATGTTTTGAAGCCCTTATACAATCATGCCAATTTATTGGGAGCCACGTCATGGGCTTCATAAAGGGGCTTGCTTTTGTTCCATTGAGTCAGGTTTTCTGCAAAAGTTATGAGCCTATGCAGCTACTAGAAAGTATGGCCAGCAACGCAACATCTCGTCCCCTCAGGGAACCATAAGTAACTGAGATGTTCCCTTTCATGGAACTCGAGCTGCGTATGATCATTATGGGAATGAATACATACATGCAAACAGTCGCTGCCAACTGTCTAAGCCTATGTGGCAAGCATACAGCTACTCAGCTCATAACTCCTTGGCTTCTGTGCTGGCCTCCCATGAGTCACACGGCTGCGTGGTGCTGGCAGACATGCGACTAGAACGAGCGCGTAGCTTGACTTTATCCCTTTCAACAGAGGCAAGCCTTTCTCTGAGCATCCTGACGTTCATCAAATCACACTGCAGGCAATCCGAACCCTCCAACGCAGGTTCCGCATGGCGAAACCCCATACAGGAAACACACATGTCGTGGGAATCCTTACCAACGATGAACCGTGCAGATGGAGGTAACAAATGAGGCACTTTTTAAAATCCATCCTGTGTTGCCACTCAAAAGGGAGAAATGTGCACTGATGAGATCGTGCAGAAAGAACAGAAAATCTGACCCGACATGAAAGCAAGCACCTTTATGGAGCCCATTAAGTAGCTCCCTAGGGGGTGTCACTTAAATGCCATCAGCCAATAAATTGGCTTGATTGTATAAGGACTTCAGACCAAGTGACTCTCGGATGGTGTCCCATAGCGATCATATGCAGTTCGATAGGGAACTAGAAATTGTAATGTACAAAAATATAAAAAACATTGTTTAGACCAACAAATATTGTTATTGATAAATTGTATATAGTTTTAACATTTCAAACACATACAAACATAATTGCGAAACTGGACATTTGACTCCAAGTCTCTTCTTTCCTGGTATATAGCCAACATGACAACTTCACAATGTGACAGCTAGAACCGACCTTCTCAACACCAAACTATTATCTCAAACGATCAAGTAAAATTTTATTGTTCATACTGTGAACCTTTCAAGTACTTCATTTAACTTCAAGTCATACCTTAGATGCTGTGATTTGCTGAGGTGCACCCAGCAAAACATAAATTCATTCTTCAGAATTGCATTCAGTTCTACGTTCTTTTGTTTGCCAGATAGCCTATTTTCTTTCTGTCATTCCACGCAGTACAGATTCAGTCTTCAACGCTCAGCTTACAGTTCTGAAATAAAGGTATGCTCCCATGTGTAGAAATACACAACACAAAAAGATCAAAGCTGCATCTCCAGGGCTCATATGCAGAGGTGAATTGGAAGGGAAGGCTGAGCTTTCAGCTGGAACACAATTATCACAAAGGACAACTGATAGCTTGACTGTTGTATGGTTAAGAAAGGCTACCAACACTAAGCTTACATGTAATGTCCTCCCTTCATTGTATTTGTCTCTTGTTCATTTTTGAAAATTAAATTTTAAGAAAGAAACAGGGAGAGTGAGAGATATACGGAGATGGAGACATTTACATTTACATTTACATCTATTCATTTGGCAGACGCTTTTATCCAAAGCGACTTACAAAGTCTGGAGAAAAAGTGATTCTCCAGAGGAAAATGATGTCCTCAAGAAGCACACTGCATGACATAAAGATTGGAAAAGGTGAGCTAGGTGAGCCTTCTGAAATTCCCATCCCCACATCAGGGGTTTCCCAGCTATTGCTTTCATCAAATCAATAAACAAAATGAATGAATCTTGTGACAAAAATTAATTTGACATGGCACAGCTGGTACTGTTCTATAAGATCCAGCTGATATTTATACAGTATGTCTAAATGGTAGGCGGAATCTTATGGAAACATTTCACTTCGCATTTCACACAAAAACGAAAAGATTATTATCATTTTTTTAGAACATTAAGATTCTTTGCATTGTGACATTATGTATTGACACTCAGGACTATTTTCCCACATTTTTAACATATTTATTATATTTAACATATAATGCTGTGACGAGGGGGGGGGGGGGGGGCAGTTGCGGGGTCATGGCGGTAGCACACTCTTGGGGCACCTGCCAGTCCTCCGCTTGTGCCTGGAGGAGCGCAATAAGCCGGTGCTCCTGTTCTGCGTGCAGCTCAAGGAGGGCCTGATGCTGTGACTGTTGGAAGCGGGCAAGGGTCTTGAAAACAGCCTCCAGAGGTGAGGCATCCTCGGCGTTGCGAACCTCAGCAACGAGGGCTTTCTGACAGCGCGTCTTCCTCCAATCCTGGGTTTCGCCACCAGTGTGGCAGACAGTCCTCTTGTCCATCGGAAAGGAGGAAGTGGGAACCGAAATATCAACCAAAAAGACTTTTAATTAAACACAACACAACATAAAACTGCTACTCAGCGCCAGGCGTGCATCCTCACGGCAGGCCACAGCCGCCTCCTCATCACAATGAGGAACATTCAGACGGATGATATTTTTTTTTTTCCTCAATGCTCTTTCTCATGTAATTCGAATTACTGTAATACTGTAATTTGTACTATATATACATTTAAAATGACTAATCCTATTTATTTACCTATTTAAATCAACAAAAATGAAATGCACTACAACAAATCACACCATGATGTATAAATACTTGCAATTTAAATATAGCATTGTTTTTTTTATTATTATGAAAATAGTAATGCAAAAAATCTTAATGGTGGTCATTTCTTTTCTATTGATTAGGGGTTGAATTATGGACATGTTCTTGACAGGTTTTGTGAGATTCTCCCACAATAGTTATTCAACATCAGTTTGTTCAAATGTGTAATTTATTTGGCCACCAAAAGAGGAAGCAGAGACTAACCTTCCTCATGTTTTGGTAAATAGCAGGGGAGGATTTTTGTGTGTGTGTGTGTCTTGAGAGGAGCAGCACATGCCAAGGATAGCAAGCAGCTCTGCCACAGTGGGGTTTCTCTCTGGATACATGCCTGCAGGGATGCTTGAGCTTTTAATATCAAGTTGGCTGAGGAAGCATGTCATACCCTAGAGACAATCTAAAATCTCTGACTAAAACCAAAAGAGACTGAGCAGATGATTCAGATGGAGAGGGTGTGAGTGAATGTGTTCATGGGTTTTTGTTACTGTGTGTGTGATTGGGAGGGATGACGTGCTTGCTTAAAAGGGTAGATTCATGAGGAAACAAATGATCTTTTATCTTTTAAAATAAGTGTGCATTTATATAAACAAATACAGAGTTCCCACACCTTTTGACTAATCAATTTCCATGACTTTTGCATTTGTCATTACAGGATAAGTATAATTATTATAATTTTATTTTTTATTTTTATATTGCACCATTCTGAGCCATTTCTAACACATATCCTGTATTTTATATCTAATATATTATTATTTTAAAGCTGAGTATAACCAGAAAATATATCTTCCCTATAGATGAATAACTTTCTATAGCATATATTTAAAATATCCATGACTTTTTAAGATTTTATCCATTTCCATGACTTTTCCAGGCCTGAAAATAAAAATATAAAAATTCCCAAATACTTTTTGGACATATTATTTATTATAAGCTTTAGAAATGGCTCACTTTCATCTTTAGATTTCTGACATCAGAAACAAGAAAACTTTGATTCACATATAACTGCCCACATTTACACATCACAGATGCCTATGTGGTGCTGAGAAACTTGACTACCTCAGTCTCATTGAGGAAATATGGACAAAGTAGGATAGATGCTATTCTTCCTGAACATCAGAAGAACAAATGTTAAGAGTAAAATGATGGAAAATGTGCCAAGTTAATTATGCCTGATCCTGGCTTTGAGTAGCACCTGCCACTCTGAATTTCCTTCTAAAGATTCACAACATTAGAAAAGAGCTGTGTCAAGGATGCTGTGTCAAGTTAAACAGATTGAAAAACACTTCTTGAGACCCCTGCATTCAGAGTTATGCTCTATCCAGCTGTGTTTGAATGCAAATCGAGTCTGTGCATTACAATCCGCAGGGTCCCTACATATTGTCTACTGCTCCCTACTCACTGAGCATGGGATATCTGTTGAAGTTTGACTCCATTTTCAGTGCCTGTTGAAAACTCAATGCAAAATCAATTAAAAAATTGTAAACAGTGCTGATTATGCACACAAACAACATAAAATATGTCAAATGTATACTAAATGTGAAAATATTCAAACTGGGAATTTTGAATGATTAAATATATGTATTTGAATTATGATGAGTTCACTAAATAGGCTCCTACACATAATATTGTGACAGACCGAGAGAATGGGGTCAATTTAACTGTTGAGGTGTGGGTATGTGTAGATTGGTGATGGTTTCAAAATGGATGGTTTCTTTTCCCAGAGATTGGGAAAGTTGCCAAACTTAAACAAACTATCCATGGTGTTAATTCAAGAAATTATCAAAATGTCAAAAGTCCTCTGGAATTTTACCTGAAATGCTTTTTTCCTCTCCTTCTTGATTTATGGAAGCAAACTTCTGACAGTAGTCACACCAATCTTCGTGATTCATTTTTACCATGATTTTTATTTTATCAATACTGTTTACATGCATATGGATAAGCTGACAATAAAAACTCTATTGACTTAAATGACAAATAAATTAAATAAGCTAATCCCATCATAGATCATATTATTATTTTACAGATGGTGAAATAAAAAAAAAGATTTATTCAGTTTTCTCCAGCAAGCTCACAAGACATGAAGTGGGCATGCTTTGTAGTGGGTTTGTCTTGTAGTAGTCTTGCAGGATGCAGTCAGACCCAACTCATAGCAGCAGGATATGTTTGGTTTACCTGCCCTCTACAGGTTTTTTAATTTAAGTTTTTTACACTGTTATTAAGAGTACAAACTGTATTATTATTTACAACAATCAAATTTAAATGACTGTATTACACTACAGGAATGTTAAAACTGAACTGGGTCTAAACATTTTTTTTTAAATACTGCGCATATATCACACAATGCATTGCTTAATACTGTAAAACTTACAGTACATTGCTGTGAAATTTAAAGCCATTTCTTACAGTGAAGACGTTTAGCAGCCTCTATTCAATTTCGGATATGTATTCCGGTGCTAAGTAAACACAAAGAGATTAACCTAACCATCAGTTAAGTAAAGTTTTTATTTTAGAGCGAAAATGGATCCTCCAAATCATGCTCAACATTGTGCATGTGGACGCAATTATTTGCTTGTTTCCATGGGAACAGAACCCATGTCTCAAAGACTGTTCACGAAACACGGTATCAGTAGTGCTGAAGGGAAATGTGAGCACATTTGAAGTGATGCAAAAATGTCTGATGGGGGATAAATGATGCTTGTCAGCAATTCAGCATAATGGGGCAAGTTTCAGGGTATATGTACATTCAGAAGCAGCATGTTCTTTAGTAGGTTACAGCCATTAAGATTACTGAAAATAATACTCAAAGTAAAATTATTGTTAGTTCTTAAATTTAGTTTGAGTAAAAAAACTAATCAAGTAAGAGTAAGCTCAAAGTACTCATGAGTAGTGAGTGTTGAGTACTGAGTTGTGAAAGCTATGCCCCTTTATAATAAAAACTCTATGCTGCAATTTAAAAATTTAGCACACATACAGCAATTTACATTCCGTTTTATGGCTGTTTGACAGAAAGAATAAAAAATACTAGTATTTTATAGGTGTTTGTGATTGACATTTTTTAAAATACATCACTTATCTATGATACTAGAAACACTATATGAATCTGATTTAAATAATGAATAAAAGGGCAACATGATTACAGAAATGAAAAGATGAGTTATTTTCAATATTATAATATACAAAACAATTACATTAAAATCAGTATATGTGTAGGGTCTAAATGTCCCTTAATGCCGACCGAGAGAGTTATTGTTGTGCATAAAACATGTTCAAAACAATGTAAGAAATACAAACAAACCCACTAAAAAAACAGGGTCACTTGGCACATCATGTCCCATACAATAGAGGTGGTAGAGCAATTGTTTGGTACAGGGGCCACATATGGCTTTAAAGGAATAGATGAAAATTCTCTCATCATTTAGTCACACTTATGCCATCCCAGATGTGTATGACTTGCATTCTTCTGCTGAACTCAAGTGAAGATTTTTGGAATAATTTCTGAATTTTTGAAGTTCCAAAGATCACTTAAGTCAGCATAAAAGTAGCCAAATCCATGTGACTCCAGTGGTTAAATCCATGTCTTCAGAAGAGATTATTGTTATTTGATTAATAGCCTTTTTATGATATAGCCTACTAGACAGTGCTCAATTTGGTTACATGTACACTTCAAGTCCAACATTTTGATGCAAATACACTTTTTGTGTTCACTTTACACCAAACCTACTGTGTTTACATTAATGCCTCACCAAGACGGGCATTGAAGGAATTATAAAGTGTATTTGACCATTTAGTCATGTTCCCGCGTTAGCGCACTTGGAGCACAAGCTCATGTAAAGCGCACAAATGTTAGCGGTCTGTCAATCAAACAGCACGCAGCTACAGTCAATCTATTTTAAAAAGTTAATCTTTTATATTTCATATAGATCAACCAACCAGTGGTTGTCTAGATGTAGAACATTGGCCAAGTATAGACAAATACTGAAACATTATCATCGTTATCAAGGACATCGCTCTTTCTTAAAATTTGAGGCAGGATTAATGCTGATATCTGGCAAGTTCAACTGACATGACATGATCAAGCAATTGGCCTTTTTCTCTGCGAAAATCCCTTTCATGTGCGGCCGTGATGTTCAGGTTTTGAACTGTGTTTGAGGCATCCTCCACATCCATAACAGTTGGCGCCCAATCTACAGCTGCCATTCAAGTTTTTTCTTGAATGGTCACGAGGATCTTTTATAACAAATAAAATCAGGACAGGGAAGTAGCAAACACAGATGATGGGAAAATCGTTCATTAAAAGTACAGTTACAACACTTAAAATGTACTCAAGTAAAAGTATAAATTCCTGGGAAAAACTACTTAAAACGACTTCATTGATTATTTGAAATTGGTTACTTTACATCCCTGGTTACAGCAGTAGGTTACAGAATCTCATAAGTAAAATAATGAAGATTTCATGAAGCGGCATTGATTGGCACACACCCAACAGTTGCCAGTCTGTGTTTAAACACATAGGAATTTGTCTCAGCTTTGTTTGAACAGGGGTCAAATTAGACTGACAAACTGTAAAATCCTGAACTGCAGGGAACATGCCATGGAGCACATTGCATGGGAAGCAAAAAGATTAGCGTCAGAAGGATCTCTCCTCGCTCTCATGATGAGAAGGATTTGCATATTTCCTCACTGTTATATCTTCAGGGTCAGTTCCATAACAAACTGTACTCGTTCCAATCAAACACCATTCCATCATCCCATATCCACATTACAAACCTCTCATGAGGGAGAGAAAACCAAATATAATAACAAAACCAAACAATTGAACACAGAACAAAACTCACACGGGGGGGAGAGAGGGAGAGGGAGAGACAGAGAGAGAGAGAGAGAGAGAGAGAGAGAGAGAGAGACAGAAAAAAGCAAAAAATAAATAACAAACATTAAAGAATAAACAAGACTAGAGAAAACATGACTAGACTGACTAGTAGCAGAAACAACAAACTGGCAATAGACAGATCACACAAGGGAGAATAAGTAGGGAGAGAAATCAGGAGGGATGACGAGCAGAGCAGGTGAAGACCATAAACTAATAATCAAACAGGTCACAAGGCAAACGAAAGGGCGGGGTATCAATAAAGACTAGACAGACACAAATGCACATGGAAATGAGAACAAACAAAACCATGTGCATTCACATAACATGAGACAAACTCACAGTGTCATTAAACGAATCCAACCGAAGTGGCTGAATCCAGACACAAGATATAAAACAGACGTAAAACATGTACATGCCAGGGCTCTGCCACAAAAGGACAAAACCCAAAACTAAGGGCAGAACCTTGACAATATCGTTCCTGCGCTTTTTGCGATGCTCCACTTTCACAGAGGCCTTCATCTCTCAGAGCATGAAGACTTGAGAATTGAAGAGCTTTAACACAGAAGCCACTCTCATCCACCATGAGAACGTTGTAGGATAAGTGCGTGTACATATATGGAAACAAAAGGTGTGACGGTGTAACACTGCACGCCAAAACAGGACAGAAGCAGTGCGTGTTCATGTTAACAAATGAGTGTATTTTCATAGGAAGCAAAAGCAGCGCATCAGTGCATGACAGATCAGAGTTTCAGTGTCGAGTCTATTTTTGCTGCACTGCTCGCACTAAATTAAAGTACCAGTGCACTGTTGATGGACATCATGAAGATGAGATGACATGAAAAAACAGATATTGCACAGAAAAAAACATGTATTTAAAGGGTTTAAAGGGTCAACATCAATACACATACACAGTCGAGTGCTAACAGCTGAGGTAAACAAATGCACACGCAGCACATGTGGTTGGTAAATTGAGAACTTACTCTTGAATTGAAATGCACTTGTATTGAAGTTTATTGTGAATTGTGTTGTTCCTGACTGCTGGAGAAGATGGTAGGTTAACATACAGGAAGTGCATCCTTTTTGTGAGAAAAATACTCAACACGTAAATGTTTTGAATGGTGTTTAAAAAGAGGGATCTCTATTCTGTGGTTGTACTTAATTACTTATTTCTAATTATATTATTAAGCTATATTATTAAGAGTGATCGAACCAAACAGAGTGATCAAACCGTGTTCTCCTGTGCAAAACATCATTCAGGCTCATCATCCTCCCCTTTCCACTAAATAATGATGTTTAAAAATGAGCAGAACACATTGTTTTAGCTCTCATAGCCATATTATAACTTTATTTTCTCTTAAGAGCACAGCAGATTCTGCAGCAGAAACGCTGCTGGTATAAAAGCACACATGTTGTTTGCAGAAATTGTCGTAACACACTGCTTCAGTTTGATTTACAAGTTTAATATGGCTTTATGGATCTAAGATCTATTGAATAGCCCCTTAGTATTTCAGGATTGTATGATTCAAATGTCAAGATGAAAACTGACCAGTGTTGGGTAAGTTACTCAAAAAAGTAAATTAAAACAGATTACTAATTACTACAATAAAGTTGTAATCAGATTACTGACTTTACTGATTACTTTATTCAAAAATGTATCATATTATTAATTACTTTAAGTTACTTTCTACAACACTTTTAAAAATGTACCATGCTCAACGAATTCAAAATAATGTCTATATTTACTCCAAAATCACAAAATGCAAAAAGATGTACATATTAACATAATTCACATTTTAAATGTATTCTACATATATAATTTTTAGAAATGTGTGTAACCCAAGTAAAGTAATTAAAAGTTATTTACTTAATTGAAAGTAAGTAACAATAATCTGATTTCAAGATTTCATTTTAGACAAATAGAAAAATAGAGCAGCACAAAATGAAAGCTGATCGTCTTAAAAGGCAAGATATTGTTGTTTTTGTCCACAAAGTCACTCAAGGCATTAAATCACTCCATAAGCATACAGTAGTATCCCATCAGTAACGTAACTAGTCATGACAACTCTCTGAAAGATTTAGCATGTTATTGTGGGTATGACATATTGATAAGATATTGATCTTGGCAGACTAAATCTGCTACACTGCTGCTGCTGCAGAGCAAGTACTGAAACTTGCTACAGCTAGAAAATAGACCCAGACATACTGAGTTAAGCATGAGGACATGCTGCTGCTGCACATTAAACAAAATGCAAGACATGCTGCATCAAACATGTATGAACAAGTTGCTGCACAAATGGACATTGCAAACAATCCCCATGAAGCAGAACTAGACAGGTAGAGCAGGGATGGATGTGAGTTTTAGAGAATTAACTCTCACAGCGCATGTTACACAAAGACAGAGACACAAGTTGACTAGCTACATGATTACATGTCAAAGGACCAATCAGCTTACACCATGCAAGCCAATTGGCTTAACATGTCACATGTAAGCAATCCAATTGGCTAACAGATAACAAGCTCAAAGAACCTATCAGCTTGCACCACATAAAGTCTGGCTGAACTTTGGTCATATATACTGATTTTAATGGGAAAAAATTACCTAAATGGGTCAAATATGACCAGAACATCACAGGATGGTTAATATAAATTATAGGCCTATGAAAACATCATGAATACAGCACATTGACTGCCTTTTGGCTCTGCACATCTGTAAAAAAACCTTGGGTTTGGGTGTTGCTAGGTGGTTGCTAGGGTATTACTAAATGGTTGAAAAATGGCTGCTTACTGGCCCAAGTCAAAAGAATCCACCCCCAAGTCTCTAGATTTGAGAGGGGTCCTTTTTGATTAAAGTTTTAGATTTTTCTCTAATTTTTATATATATAAATAAATAAAACGCTTTTAGAATAAAATTAATTTCAAACAGATACAATGTAAGTACTCTCAAAATGAAGGATTTACTGAATAACTACTATAAAAGAATAATGTCATACCACAATTGGTGCCCTTTCCAATTGAATTCCTACAATATAAGCTTGTGTTTAGTGAACAAGACTATAGGTGTGTCTCAATCAGCTCCCGAGTTCTGAAGTCAGGGCACTGATCAGGGAGTCAGGTTCTAGGGCTGTCTCAACTGCAAAATTGTTCTAGTAGACTGAAACATTCACTCCCTAATAAACTCCCACAATGCACCGTAAAAACCAGGGACCATCACTGCTCAATATGTTCCCTTACTGGAAATATCGTCATGCCTTCTGAAGTCTTTCAAATCATTAGAACAGTGTACCCGCGAATCCTTAAAAAGTCTTAAAATGTCTTAAATTCAGTTTTCCAAAAGTTAAGGTCATAAAATGTCTAAAATATATTAAATGATACAACAAAAGTTTTAATTTTTATTCTTAAATTTGGGGGTGGAAAGATCAGGAATCCTGATATGACCTACGTCAAAAGAAAACATTTTTATTAAATAAATGCATGTGCTGTGTCCTTCAAAGTGAAAAGATTTTGTGAGTGTTTTCAGCTGTTGCAGAGCAGTTCACAATCATTAAACCATATTGGAAATGTGTGACATGCTATCACTAAAGATCAACTGTTGATGATGTAGTGTTGATGAAATATAATGTTCACTTTTAATTGTTTATATTGTAATAAGCTGTAGATTATTTTAGGAGTATACATTTTATTTCCCTTAAACTGGGCGTACACGGTGCGAGTTCTGACATGTAGGAGGTCCTGAGCCACTGCATGTGTTACGAGTCAGTTTATCTGATAATCGTACAGGTGCAATCGAAAATCATACAGGTGCAATCATATACGACACAACTTTACGACTTGGTGAATTCATAAGCCAGAGGAGGACATTGCTTTAATTCCAAGTAGCTTGCAATTTAGAAATAAAAAAGAAGAATGGAATGGCCACTCATCTGCAGATTTAAAATAAATAAATAAATAAATATGGATAATTATTAGAAATCCTGTCCAACATTTGACAGATTCAGATTTCGAAGGGAGGCTCAATGGCGTAGATTTGGCTTTAACATTGTGGGGGCTTGAACATGTTGATATCAGACATTCTGAAGAAGATCCCTGAGGTCTTGTCCACGTAAATGTGCACAACAAAGTTAAAAAAATCTTGTTTTAGCGCAGCGGTTGATTGACAGGTTGAAATTACAACCTATAGGTTGTTTGTTTCACCAGACATGCGATTGGGGTGTTAAAAAATCTATCACACATCCACTATCGTGTGCATATACAATTATAATAGATTATATATTCCCTCTATATGAAGCCCTAGAACTGAAATGAATGCAAGTATGATAAATTAAAAATAGACCATGACAGAAGTGTTAAAACTCAGATTCATAAAGATTGATCCAGCGCAACCCGTGAAGCAAATTATTTGTTTGATGAGCAGAAAACAGCATTGCATTTCTGTAGAATCATTCCCAGTGATGTGGTCATAAATAATATGGGAAAACACAGTTTTAACCCACCCATTTTCTCCAAATGTTCAATAGCTTCATGAACACTCAGTTTTCATTGATTGTGTGAGTTGTAACACCTCTCTTTTTTTCTTGGTTATTGGTATATTGGTTACACCATAAAGTGCATCTGGAATTGTATTACATTTGGACTCTTGTAGCCACTGTCTGGCCCTCCCCATCACAGGAAGAAAAGACTAAAAACATTTAATATAGGCTACCAATTTTAAAAACTATTGGCAGCTAAGTTGCCTTTCTTTCAACAGATTATCATATCAGTGAAATTAGTTGACCACTTATTTGTATTAATTTATATAATGGTAAATAAACCAATTTTAATGTGATATATGTGGAAAACGCATCTTGGTTATTTTAAACTTTCATTCAGCTTACCCTGTTTTACTGATGAGCAATGTTAAGGCCATGTTGAATGTGTGCCCCTGTCTGATTAAGTAAGAGTTTGTGATACATGTTGTTTGTTTTGTCTTTCATCCATATTGACCATGAAATTCTTTAAATATTAGAGTTGTTAGAAAATGTAAAAAATACACTCCTTTATATTTTAATTTCTTTATTTATATAGCTTAATTTATCTTTCATAATAGCACGATACGTTTGAATATCTACAATGAACACGCACAATAGTGTCATTTATACAGTGATTCTGCTAAATAATACCAACTGCATTTCAAAGCACAATCTTGAGTTGCAGGTATATTCAGTGGATGAACACCAGTGCCAGAATTCATGTTCACGATATATTGATTCATGACATAGGGAGCTAGTGATTGAAAAAGGGTGTTTCAATGCTCATGTTTATAATCAAAAGTGAGGTGTGCAGTATATCTACTGTACTCCTCTGGATCTTTTTTGACCCAAACAGAAATGTTGTTAGTAATTTTCTTCAACTATTATTTTGCTCACAGTTTTTCAGTTTGCACTCTAAGCGAATGAAAAATAATCAGAGAGAACATTGTGTGACTAGGTTGCACTAGGATGTTCTGATTTGAGCAGAGAAGGTACATGGCCTGAAAAGCTTAAGACCCGTTGCCTTAACCCACCCCTCTCTCAGCGTTGAGATATTCAGGAAGATTTCCTCTCAGTTTCTCTTTTCCATTCGAAAAATCTCTCACTCCGACTGCCTATCAAAGGAGCAAGGTTTTTTTTTTTTGTCTTTACGTGTCAACTTGTGTCTTGATTTAGTCAGATAAAGTGAGCTTGACATTTAGAAGGCTTACAGAAGTCAGACTGGCGCCTCGTCTCTTTTTCCCAGAGATGTATGCAGACTTAAGTATTTCCTTAAATGCAATTTTGTCAAATGATATCTGACACCCAATTGACTGAGTGTCTGGCTTAATGTGGTTAAAAGAAGTCTTTATCTTTTAATATAGATGTGATGAGAGCATGTTCAATGTTAGCACAGTGGAAAAAACAGGAGCAAGTCTAAACCATGTGCATTTAACTAACATTGCGGGGGGGACTTTTTGCCTGCACCACTAAAATGTCACCCTTGGCCCGTACATTAAATGTCATTCTGTTGCATTACCTAACACTACATTTGATATTAAATTATTAGAGAATTGAGAAAAGCTATAAAAATTCTATAAAAATTATCATAAAAATAATCCATGCTGTTATGTGCTGTACTTCCAATGCCATGCGATTGCGATATTCTTTCATTTATGGGTAATATAGATTAATAATGAGTGAAGGCTTAATTTAGACAAAATATACAACCCTGAAAGCATTTTTTTTTAACACAACAGATCAGTTTTTAATTAAACTTATTTGTTAACTTCATCAATTGTACTTTTTAAATTTAATGTTTGTTTAATATGCATTGCTAGAACAATGCATATTGTTATATCAGTAGCACTTACACCCATATCATAAAGTTCTCTAATAGGACTGTCATGCTGTTCATAGATTTTAGCTCTGCATTCAGTTCAATAATTCCTAAGAAGCTGATTGAAAAGCTAACCAACCTGGGACTGAACACCTCATTCTGCAACTCGAGTCCTGGACTTTCTAACAGAGAAACCTCAGATAATCGGAATTGGAAAAAAAAAAAAACTCTAGCATCATGAGTCTTAGCACTGGTGCGCCCCAGGGCTGTGTGCTCAGCCCACTACTGTTCACTCTGCTCACTCAGGATTGTGCTGCTAGGTACACACACATACACATACAAAAATAGACTACTTATCTATTTATTCTCGTATCATCATGCACTCAGAAATTAATATGTACCTTAAAACCTCCTCCCGAGAGGTTTGTATTATCATACTGATGCCATCAATCATCAAGCTTACACTGTCGTGCTGATGTTCTAATGTCCTACAAATATCTTGTGTATATTGTTTATATTGTCTGTATTGTGTCCCACATTGTCTGAAGTTATTGTTATGTCTATACTATGTTGTCTAACATTTTATTTAATATGCAATATAACAATGTTATTTAATATGGAATATAATTATAACAATATACACTGTACACATACAGCATGTGATAAGGAGGAGGGAGTAGCCGGGCCTTAATGATGGACACCTGGCCACACCCTCCTCCTTGTCACTTATGTGTACAGTGTATATTGTTGTGTGTTGCATGTATAGTGTTTCTTTTTTGTATAGTCCAGTCTTAACTTTTACATTATCTCCAGGACCTGTAAGAGAAACACAATTTCATACCACCTGTGTGCACATGGTTGAATGACAATAAAGCAAACTTGAGGAAGTTAAACTAACATGACCACACAGAATGATCACACAAAATGTGTGTTAGTTCTGAATGTTATACCACTCATTTTAAAACCTGAGGTGCGGAATTACAGACAAGCACCATCATGTGGCGAATGATTTAGCCCCAAAAATGGCCTGTTCTGTGCATATGAATTAACATTTAAATTACTACTCCAGCAATTCTGTAAATCGGGCACACTCTTTGTTTTATGTTACATACAAAATTACATTAAAAGAGGCAAATTCTTGCAGTTGCACAGTGCATTGCAATTGTAGTTCCAGCTTAGGCCACTGGGAGGGCCAGTTCACACATTCGGACATGTAACAATTTTAGCAGACCAAAGAGTCATCCTCCAGCTGCTAATTTGTCATGAGAACAGTCTCTGTTCACAAACCTTATATAAAACCTCCTTCAGGTATTATGCTGAAGAAAAAAAAAACTTTACTTTTTAAGAGTTTCAAACCCTATTTTGTACCATATTTGTGGAAAGTGCCATGTACAGATGGTGACTGCAAAGGCTTTTATGGGAATGGAAGGCACATGACTTGGGGTGATATCAGCATTCCGTGCCAGCTGATTAGGCCAGCTTCCAGCTCCCACTCTTACAGCAGCTACCACAGGGACGCAACTCTATTACAACACCATTAAATGGGGACACATGGAGAATGGACCCAGCATCCAAACACTCCAACTCAGCCTGATCTCTTAAATCCCTAAAGACTATATTACAAATGCAAGGGGAGAGACCAAACAGCAGTTTGTTGTGTCCTTATGACCTCAACTATAATCCCTCTCCTTAAGTTAGAGACACACAACATAACAGACCAGACAGCAACAATGAGGAGTTACATAATGTGTAAATTTGCAAAGACAGACTTTTGACTATTGGCGTAAAGTCTGTTCCACTTTGCAGCTTCTCCTTACCAAGACCCAACATTGTCTGCGACCAGTGGCATAACTACAGTCAGTGCAGGCTGTGCAGCTGCACAGGCGCCCAGGATGAAATGGGGGTCCAGCGACGGCCGCCTGAAAGAGAATATTAAAAAAGACAAATGCCAGTAAGGACCGAGGGGGATGACAAAAACCCCCACCACCCGGGAAGGCTAAAAGGACTAAAATGACTAAGGGGGACTGATAAAAACCATGAGTTCTCAAAAGTTGCAAGAAGCAGGCCAATAAGATTAGAACTCGTGATTTTCAGATGGGTCTTGCCAATTTTTCATGCAATATGAATCAGATAGTAAGTAAATTGACTGTGGGCAGTCTATGGGTGTGAGACTATGTAATTTGTACTACTTTGTTCCGACCAAGTGTGATACAACAAATTTCTAGCAACATATTTTGTCTGTGCACTAAAAAGAGAAAATGTTGTGGGATGGGACAAAATTACAGCCAATCAGAAGATATTTGAAGTGCACAGCATACTTTGCAAAGTTTTAGGCAGTTATGAAAAGTGTTGCATAGTGAGGATGTTTTCAAAAACAATTCCATTAATAATTTGTATATATCAATAAACTTCATAAAAAGTGCAGTAAACATAAAAAGTTCTAAATCAATATTTGGTGTGACCACCCAATATTTATGCCTTTAAAACTGCACCAATTCTCCTAAGTACAATTGTGCAAAGGTTGTCAGCAGATAGATTGTTCCAAGCATCTTGGAGAACTATAATCCCAGAATGACTCAATGATGTTGAGATCTGGGCTCCTTGTTTTACTTCTATTCCATTCTATTTGCAAAAGAAATGTTTGAAAATCCAAAATGTATATTTCCTATTGACACACAAAATGATTATCTTATCATTAACTCACCCTCATGCCATCACAGATGTGTATGACTTACTTTCTTCTGCAGAATACAATTTTAAAAGATTATCTCAGATCTGTAGGCCCATAAAGTGCAATTAAAAGGCAGCATAAAAGTAATCCATACGTTCCCCGTCTGTCGCTCACTTCAACAGTGTGTCGAAGAAGCGACCCTAGGGGTCTCTCTTGAGCACCTTTTTCATCTCTGCCTTTATGTGCTCAAAGTTTTCGACAGCGCAGTTAAAAGAGGTTATTTCTTATTTCGATCTGAGAGGAAATAACCTATATGAGTGTGTATTAAGGATAGTTCATGTATGTTGAATGATTATTGACTCTGTGAAGGTTTTAGTCCCATTAAGGGCAGCTGGATCAATACTGCTTTGCTTTACATGAGGGAATGGCTTTAAATTATTTTCACCCAAACAGTCTCAAACCAATTCACTTCATGCTTGCCTTTTTTTCTGAACCTAAAAAAGCTGCCTTCACAGGCAATATATGGAGGGAGGAAGGCAAAAAGGCTCGTCTGAATCCAATGTTTGTGTAATGTCCTTCATAAATCTAGTTGACTATGAAGTCATTGACTGACTAGGAACAGAGATTAGTCCCGAGTCCTGACAGAGGTGCAGTCGTGACGCCTTTTGTCCCAATCATCAGTCTTAGCTTAAATTTGTTTTTTAAATTGACAAAGCTGTGGTTCGTGCTTGTCGTGAGAAACAAGTGATGAGTAATTTCCGCAGTCAAAATCAGCCGTAATTAACTTTACCCCTTGCTGCTGCCCCCTCTTTTTAGTAGAACACAAGCATCCACTTTTATTCCAAAGGACACTACTTGTTTAAAAACCAATGTGATTTTTTAAAAATCATTCATTATTATTAAATCATTATAATGCGTTTAGTCCACACGCACCCAAGCAGAGTGTGCGTGCATGCAGAAGAGAGAGATTTAGGTTAGAAATTGATTTTACGTGGTCAAATGAATATTTGAAATATGTTTGAGGATATATTTAGTAACAAGAATAGATTTATTGAAATGATATTACTTTATATAGGATACCGGGAACTAAAAAGTTTGTTACTTATTTTTGCCTCTTCTGGGTGAAGCAAGTCACTCATCGTGAGCTTGTTTTTTTTTTTTTTTTCAAAAACTGGTGCCTTGATGCCTCTCTTGTAAAATCTTTTATCAAATTAAAAGATGAATTTGCCAGTTATGATGTACCCCTGGTTAGGAATAATTGCTTTAAAGTTGAAGTGAGTCATTGACTCAACTGATTCACGAACAAAACAAAAGAGTGAACGAAAATGATTCATTCAAAAGCACATTATGAACGAAACACCACTAGTTCAAAACAGAGTATGAGTGCAGTTCAGAGAGCGAGTTATGCTTCTGAAACTATTTCCACTAACAGAGAATAAATGCACAAACTAACTGGCCAATTTATGTCAGAATGTAAAGTATTCAGTATTATTCAATTGTTTGTTGAACTGTTGAATAAAAGTAATATCATTCTTGTAATTGTGCAGTTCTTGTGTTTACATATGGCCTCATGCCTTCAGTCGAACCACAGCCGTGGTGAACTTCCAAACAACAGCACTCTTGCTCGTGCAATTGCCAGCTTAGCTGAGCTGTTAGTGTATCGGTCCCTTAAAGGTGATCCTCGGAAAAATCTGCTTTATTTGAAGAATGCCATTTTAATTCCAAAATGCAATTTGTTACAATTTTCTCTGAATAGCAATAAAGTAAAATAAAATTATTTGTTGCCATAAACACTTAAATGCAAATAAAAGAGGAGAGTGAGAGAGAGAGAGAGAGAGAGAGAGATTAAGGTTATGAGCATTTGTACAGGCCATGCTCACTCCCCTTGTGTCTGTTCCATCCTGCTGAGTGTGGTACATGCGAGAAGTGATACAAGATACGAAAACAAATGAATGATCATATATTTTATTGGTTACAATATGAAAAAAATACCTCCTGCTGAAAAATCTACCTATTTGCTTACCTGACTGTCCAAGAGAATTAGCAATTTCTCTCCAACTCTTCTCTTTCTCCCCCTGTTGTGCTACAGTTCAAATAAAACATCAGATAGGCAATGGTGCTCCTGCCAATGTTCCACAAATTTTTCCTCCATTTCTTCGGTCCAATGAGACTCTCGGCATAAGCAGCAGAGACAGTTATTCATGTATTTGCTTTGGCACGACCCTCAGGTATAAGCACTTTATGTTAAGCTTTCTCTGATTCCATTGTTTGCTGCCCTTTCATTCAACACTGTACATTCATTTAAATTGAATCATGCCGGCTACTACAAATGACCAAGTTAAAAATTAGTAAAATGAGTAAGCCAATCAGAAGCTCCTTCCTTCAGTCAGCGCTAAAATGGATATATCCAGGGTAAGCATCAAAGACCTACGTGGATTTGGCAAAGTTCATTTAAATAAAAAATCGAGAAAGAGAGGCTATCAAAACTTCAACAAGCGGGCGACTTTTACAGCAAATTAACGGAGATTTCGCAAGGAGAGACGCATGGATTTTGTGTTTGAGTAAAGATAAATTCATATATTTATAAAAAATCTGTGTTTTTGATAATAGATACTAGATCATTGTTTCATGTTAGTCTAAAATTATGAAGTATTGATATGGCAATCATGTCCTTCTTGTGTTACGTCTGTTTTATAATTCTAATGTTAGGGCACAGCCGTGTCCCCGTTACATTTGCCTTGCGCATTCAGGTTTAGATTGTTGTCTTTGGTGGTCAGATAAGTTAATTGTTGCTGTCCATTCTAGTGTTTCTGAACAGTGGGAAGAGTGACGTGTGTGGCCTGCAGTACAGTATGATGTTGAAACTAGTAACTGGCAATATATTCTTTTTCTTTAATGTCAAACAAGCTCTTCTGGCACTATGGTTCATTTTATGATTTAATTTAAATAAACATGATTGCTCTATATATGACATATGCATATATATATATATATATATATATATATATATATATATATATATATATATATATATATATATATATATATATACACACTGTATATATATAGATAGATAGATAGATAGATAGATAGATAGATAGATAGATAGATAGATATCTATGTGATATGAGCAATATTACTGTCCTGAATTGAAAACAATTTGGTGATGAAGTGCGCCACTGTGACATAATTGTTTCCATTGACTGGTGGTTGTAAGGCAACAATTTATGTCAACGAGATTTCCACGACATTACACTCACCCGTATAATGTGTTTTGGGCACAGCGTTTAATAACATATATTAAAAATCTTTGATGCTTGCCCAGTCTCAAAGCCCACGACACATGACTGGTGTGTGCTGCTTAAAGTTCTCTGCATGATGTATTTTGAAGAAAAGCTCTGAAGATTATAAGAGTGTGTGTGCTTGTGTATATCTCCTGCAGGGCCAGACAGACGGTGCAGTCAGGGGGATGCAGTGAACCCTGACTGAGCGTGTTGATAGCGCTGCCCCGAGGGAGTGTATGCATATGTGTGTGCAGGTATGATGGATGGGGAATAGACAGGGGGCTGTGGCCCTGCAGGTAAAGCTGTGAGTGGCACAAAGGGGGACAGTGGACATGCTGGATGCCAGTGTGTGCCACGGGATCATTGCATGATCAGTTTCTAAGCCATTGTCTTTCCATCACTCTCTGCCTCTCTCAAGCTGAAAATGTATGCAAATGCATTTTTGAATATGTTTCTATCCATCTTTACAAACTGCATTGCTGTTGTGCCATACATGCTGAAAAGACCAGCTTAGACCAGAATGAAATTCCATACTGTTTTGGGCTGGATCAGGCTGGTTAACGCTGGAACAACATAGCCATAATCAACTTTTAACAAAGCTGTTTTGCTGGTTAAGATAATTCAAGTGTCACCTAAAAATTTAAATACTGTTGTCATTTACACACCCTCATGTGTTCCAAACCTATATGATTTTCATATAGTAAACAATAGGAGTGAACAAGATGTGAACAATATGCATGCTAACATGATTTTAGAGTGATAAAATTACTTGCTAACCTTTTTGTGTAAATTAATATCCAATTTTACAACTTCTTTGCCATGACAACTCAATGCCGTAAACCCTGTAATCATGGTAATGTAATAGTCTGCAGCAAAAACATTGATTTAAACACATTTAAACCTAGAAAATTACAAATTTAAACAGTAGATTTAGTGTAAGTGCTTTTCTAAAATCATAAGCTGAAAATGTCAGCCTTTTAAACCTTTCAAAATTGGCACTATTTTTCTTTTTAAAAAGATATATTTTAAAGAAATATTCCTTTAAAAAGCTTGGTACCACTGGTACACCAGTATCCCATGCTGATCTCACAGGTTCAAGTTCTAAACAGATAAACAGAATTCAAGGATGTCCCCAGCATCCAAAACACAATGCTAAGTAGCAATGCTGGTCTTTTCAAAGACAGAACTTTTTTTGATAACTGTAAGAAGGACAGTGAGTAAATCAAGGATGTGATGTTTATTTGAAACACCCGGTCTGCTCCTTTTTGCCTGACCACACGGGACCTCCATTTTTCCTCACTATGGACAATTTCACACCTTTAATGCCACAGACGCAAACCTAACACTTCAGAAACAGTAGAATAATTACACTCTTTATTGAAAGCCTTTTATAACATTTTAATTGGCCCCTGCTCTTCCAAACTCTCACACTTTTGGGAACTATGCACCCCTTGGTGTCTCCTCCCTTCTTTCTACTCATGTTGTCTGAATACTGTAAGCTCTCTTGTCACGATCCTGTCACTCGGTCAGTCTGTCTTGGACAGGGTCATGACATCATTGTTCTGGTCTGTCTTGTGTTTTGTTTTCTGTCTTTGTTTCCCTGCTGTGAGACTCTCGGTCTCATGTCTCATTTCCAGAGCATGGTGTCTGATTTGTCGCCTGTTGCGTGCATTGCTTGGTGTTTGCCTTTTGATGTATGCTTAGGCTTTGTCTAGTGTGAGAATTCGTGGCAATGCTTTGTTAGCGCTGATGTGTATTCTCTCGTCTTATCTGTCGGTTGGCATGAGCACATGTTGCCTATTGTCTTGGCGAAATGCGTTTGTAACATTCGAGTGTCTGCGTTTTTGTGAGAGCACATGGCTTTGTTTTGTTTCTGTTTTGACTCATGTCTCTCTGTCTTGCGTCATACCCTGCCTCCTTGTTTGCTTATTATTAGTTCATTAGTCACTCATACCCTGCTTATTAACCTGTTTGATTTCCTTCCCTATTTTAGTCTCCTCGTGTGTGCTGTTTCATGTTCTTGTCCATCCTGTTTGCTTTCTAGTCTGTCGGTTCTGGTTGGTCCTGGACACAGTTCATCTTCCCCCAGCCTGTCAGCTAGTTTGTTGCCCTGGACTGTGTTTTTTCCCCTACGGGGTAGTTTTTAATTTTTTTTTTATAAATAAATCATTTTGTTTTAAACTCTGCGTTTGGGTGCTACCTCTGCTTCAACCTGTGACACTCTCTGATATGGGAATAAATGACAAACAACTGTTCATACATTATGTCTTATAATGAGTTATAAAAAGTTATAATATTATAAGTTATACAGTAACTTATACAGAAATCAAATGGCCTTGTTGAGGAGAGGTGTGCATGCCAATACTTTTCCAAGCTGTCTAGGTGAAAAATTACATAATGACTTACATTGAAGGAGCTATATTTAGAAACAACAATATAAGAATTGGTGATGGGCTTTTTTGACTTGGACCAGTAAATATAATCTACCTGCAACCACCCACAACACCCTAGAATAGGGACAGCAAGTTATTCTTCAGAAAATGTTAAAATCCATTTGATATAATGCAACTCCACAAAGTGATTATGATTATTTGATCACAAATAATCAGAATTTTTTATTTTCTTTCTAAACTCAATGATCGAAGCACTTTCATGTATTATTTCCTTATTTCCTGTTTGATTTCCTTCCCTATTTAAGTCTCCTCGGGTGCTGTCCAGTGGCAGTTCATCTTGTGCATGTTTCATGTTGGTCCTGTTTGTTTTCCAGTCTGTCTGTTCTTGTTGGTCCTGGACACATTTCATCTGCCCCTAGCCTGTCAACTATTTTGTTACCCTGGACTGTGTTTTTTCCCCCTACGGGGTAGTTTTTATAAATAAATCCTTTTGTTTTTTAACTCTGTGTTTGGGTCCTGCCTCTGCTTCAGCATGTGACATTACGAACTGGCCATGATGGACCCAGGAGAGAATTGTTTTTTGACTGGTTCTCCTGCTGACCAGGGTGCAGAGCATGTAAAGACAGGCTACGGAAGGAGGACAGGTCCATGTGGGGTGTATGCCTTAGAGTTTTTGGTGTTATCCTGGGGGTCTGGGATACAATCAGGCCTGTTTTATTGAGCTTTTTAAGGGCAGGTCTTTCTAAACCTATTAGACCTTGTAATCCAGATTGGGGTGAGGATGGAGATTTTCTCGTTGCAGTCAGGCTAGCCATGAAATGGATGGAGTTTATCATAGCCTGTGCCTCGGGAGACTTCCAATCCTCATCCCAACCCAAGGATGAGGGAACTCCCCACACAGAAGTGGATGCCTCAGCCACCGCCTCCGCACCTCAGAAGAGGAAAAGAAAGAAGCCCAGTCCATTGGCCAAGCCCACTGTGGATGACAGCATGTAGGCGCTGGTTCCCACTGTTGACCACTAGGAGGCCGAGGAGCCCGGTGCTGACCACCAGGATGCCGAGGAGCCCGATGCTGACCGCCAGGAGGCCGAGGAGCCCGCTGCTGATCGCCAGGAGGAGGTGGCCATTACCGCAGCAGTGGAGGTGGCCATTACCGCAGCAGTGCTTCTTACCGAGGAGGAGGAGGGCCACTAAGTGACAGAAAACCATTCGATAATCTTGTTTTTGTTTGGTGTTTTCACACTGGCATAAACACATTAATAGAACTCCAATTCAATAAAACAAAAATACAATAAAATAAATCAATATACACAACTGCCTTTAAAAATGATTTGGCTATAATCCTAAAAAGGGCAAGAATATAAACATACCTGTAAAAAATTATTCATGGCTATTTCCAACACATTGGAGCACACACAATACATTACCATGTCCCCAGGGTTGGGGAGTAATGGAATGCATGTAACAGGATTACGTATTTGAAAATACTAAATATAAGTAACTGTATTCTACTACAGCTTACAATTTAAATAATTGATATTTAGAATACAGTTACATTCAAAAAGTATTTTGATTACTGTAGAGATTACTTTGCATTTTATTGTCATTTGTTTCATTTAATATTTAGTCCTTTCAGATGGAAAACATTTATACATATAAATGATCCAAAGTGCATTTGAACAGCGGTGAAACACTTTCTTATGATGTGTTACATTCATACAAGCAGACAGAGAATAAGTTTGAAGTAAGTTTGAAGTAAGTTTGGAGCAGAAGAAATAGAAGCAATCCTTGTGTAAATTGACAGCTTTACGCTAAGCTAAAATGTTATTTCTAGCCATTTTACATGCTCATGTTACCAGAACGATCATATTTTTTTCACGTTGGATCAGAATTTCTTTTTTTCTAGAAAGATCTTTGATATTAGGGCAAAAATCGTATTCTTGAAAATGTTTATATTGTTTTCCTGTAAAAATATTTAAAAATCCTTAAAATAAGATACATTTTATTGATCTTGTTTTAGAAACAACACTGCATAAGATATTTAGGTTTTTCAGAGAATGTATTTTTAACATGTGTATTTTGTCTTACTGTACTCTTACTGAATGTTTATAGTCAAAACAAGTGAAAAAAATCTACCAGTGCTGAAGAAGTAATCCAAAGTATTTAGAATACTTTACTGATCTTGAGTAATCTAACGGAATATGTTACAAATTACATTTTACAGCATGTATTCTGTAATCTGTAGTGAAATACATTTCATAAGTAACCCTCCCAACTCAAAATTTTTAACAAAAATTAATAAAATGTTAACGAACAAATTCTCCCCAGCCCCATAAATGTTTGTATACCCCAGGATTTAGGGAAAAAAGAGTTTTCTTACCATATATTTTCCAGGCCAAACAGCAATTTTCAATGCAGGCATAGTTGCTATGGTCCCTTCCCACTACCTCTCTGCTTAATTAAATTCAATATTTGAAAGTAGTGCAGGAATCGACAGTAATAAGCCCTTCCGTCACGCTAATTAGACACTTAACAAAAGCATAAGCAGTATGGAGTTTCAACTAATGGGCCCCCGCAACCCTGACTGGAGCATTGTGCTTCTGTGAAAAAAGCCCTTGTCTGCTGAGTGGAAGAAATATTTTAAGGCCATGTCATAATTGGTGTCTGTGATTGAATCTGATTAACATTACTCACTGCATTTGTTTGATGTGATTGCCTCTTGAACATTTTTGCATAAAGTATGTTTTCACTGAAGAGTCTAACTCTGGCTTAACTCCAGGAAAACCTCTCAATTCTGAAGTCTGAATGCTGAAATGACATCTCTTAGATCAACATCATGGCTTAAAATTGTAAAAAGTCAAAGCAGCCTGAACCTACCAGATAACCAGGCTGGGGTGAACAGTAACAGAAAAGGCCTTAAAGTAATAGATGTTTCCACTATAAGACCTGTGAAAAACAGTCTTTATAAAAGCCTCAGTTGCATACTGACAAACATTAGTGGATCTAGCCATAAGTGCACATTAGCATTCAACAAATTTCTCTGATGAGATTTAGCAAATACAAATGCTGTAAATAATTGAGCTCCAAGCTCTGGCGTGATAAATGCATAATAAACATGACCTTGGAGCTTTTAGTGACACAGATTTTAGGGATCAGTGCTATTTAGTTCTGAGGTCAAACAATGGAAATGACACTTGTAAGACTGTATTTCTAGCATGGCTACACACAAATCCATGTTTATTTCAGTTATTGTTAATATTGCAGTCAGATTTTTGTATGTGTGATTCATGCTCACACAATTATTTTTCCACTGTAATTAGACACATAATATAAATAAAAAGGCATTGATTAAAAGCCAGACCACATACTATTTTTCTTAGATTTAAAGCATAGCTCATGAGTTTTTTGTTAAGCTACTGAGCTAGCACACAGTCTGCAGTCTGTGTTTCAGTCTGCATTGCTCAACACAATAGCCAAACAACCAGTGATGCCGGTAACACATTACTTAGTAACGCGCTACTCTAATCTGACCACTTTTTTCAGTAACGAGTAATCTAACGCGTTACTATTTCCAAACCAGTAATCAGATTAAAGTTACTTATCCAAGTCACTGTGCGTTACTATTTTTGTAATTTTCCTTAGTAAAAATATATATTTTTGCTTTCTTCTTGCGTCTCGGGGAGTGAAGTCACGTATGTGACAAGTCATGTTTTCAGCATGAGGACAGTTCATCTGTACCACGCAGCGACACAAACGTAAACAATAATTGAGGGAGGAGAGAGATGCATGTTTTCTAGCTGGAAATACAGTCACTATTTTGAGTTTGTGTCAGCTAAAGATGGAAATATTAAGGTTTGTTATACACTCTGTGCTGGTGGCGACAATGTGCTATCTAGTTACAAAAATACTATGTCAAATTTGAAGAAACATTTGGAGTCGCAGCACTGCACAGTCAAATTTACAGAGCAAGTCCCACCTGGTGGTGCGAAGCAGAGAGCAGGAGGTCCCCCACTACCCAAACAGCAAAAGCTGGACTTCGGTGCAAAACCAGTAAGTGGGGGAGAGTTGAAGAAGTTGGTCGGGCAGTATGTTGTAGAGGAAATGCTGCCCTTAAACACAGTTGACTCGCCCTCGTTTTGTGCCATAATAAGCCAGATCCCTACTACTGTCAATGCAGAGCTGCCACACAGAACAGCTTTTTCTTCTTACATGGAGAAGGAGTATGCAGTGATGGAGAGAAATCTGAAGGCCGCGCTGAATGAGGTCGAATTTGTTTCAAATACCATGGATATTTGAACTGCTAACAACAGAAGTTATATGGGAGTAATGCTCCACTGGATCAGTAGATCCACATTAGAGCGCAACAAGGCTGCATTGGCATGTAGGAGAATTCGCGGTAGACACACGTATGATGTTATTGGTGCAGAAATCGAAAACATTCACTCTTCATATGGACTACTCAACAAAGTAGTTGCAACAGTGACTGATAATGGATCCAACTTTGTCAAGGCGTTTAAAGTTTATCAGCCTGTCACAGAGTCCGATGTTGAGATGGTGGAGGGAGAGTACACCCCCACAGATGATGATGATGATGTCACTTTTTTAGATCTGTCAGAAATCCTCTCAGCTGAGGATGAAAGTGATGGTCAGCTGTCTCTTCCCCCGCAACACAGGTGTGCTTCACACACCATCAGCCTCATTTCCACAAATGATGTGGAGAAATATTTAACTTCCAATGCAGAGACCAAGGCTGTGTATAGGAGCAGCACAGCAAAATGCACAGCTCTTTGGACCAAATCAAGTAGTGGAGGAAGTCAGCAAAATAAAGCTCCTGGTACCAGCATCCACAAGGGAATTCCTACCAAGCTGGGAGTTAAGTGCTTCAAAGACAAAGAGTACCAGTACCTGCATGAGTACTGCACCGCCACGAAGCCTCTGACTGCAGCACTGGACATTTTACAAGGCGACTGTCCTTATAAAGTGAGTGTTGGCAAAACAGGTTGTCATTTTTATGTTGAGGTGGCGGGGGTGTTGTCGGCAGCTGCTGAATGTAACTAATAAAGTAACTTGTAAGCTAACTTAGTTACATTTAAAATCAAGTAATCTGTAAAGTAACTATGTTACTTTTCTAATCAAGTAATCTGTAAAGTAACTTTGGCAACACTGCAAACAACTCTCGTCATTGAATGAAATGACACTCTGTCCAGCAGTTAACCTTAATTAGACATGCATTCAAATCAAGACAACTCCTCTTTCTTTTAAGAGGAATAGGCCAATAACAGACTTTAATGGGGCCATATTCTATATCAGAGGAATTCAGTTCCATTCCTCAGGGTAACGGTCCTGCAGAGTTTTGTACCAACCCTAATCAAACACACCCGAACCTACTAATCAAGACTGTGTATGATTTTAGCAGTCTTCTCACCTTACCAACTGGAGTGCTTTGACGTTTGCATTTTGAAGAAGTACTTTAAAAGAGAGCCATCACGTAGGATAATTTATGGTTCGTGTACTGTGCTGAACTTACATCAGTCATAGCAGATCATGCTGTGTTTGCTTTTTTTATTGCAGACGAAGTGGATGTGACAGTAATACAAATGACAGATGTTTATATTTTAAATGTAATAACCAGGGGCCAGAAACACCTGCATAGGTTACGTGCTACTTCATACAGTTCCTGTGTGTACGAGAAGTAAGTCTGAGCCCAGTGTTGAGTAGTGTTACTTTTAAAAAGTAACTCGTTAAAATACTGCACTACTCCTTAAAAAAGTAACATAATTATTTAAAAAGTAATTTTTTATGGAAAATAAAGCATTGTGTTACGTTTGTTTTACTTTTCTAACAGCCATTTTCTCTTCTGCTATGCTATGCATTCCATAACAATAAGCCATGCTAGCTACTGTACAACACTCATGTCAAAACAACATAGTAAACAAACAGATATTTAGAAAGTATGTCTTCATATCATATTTATAATAACAAATCAATAACATGAATATGCCTGTATTTTACAAGGTTCTCCTCTTTCTGATAAGTTCCTCATTAATACGTGATCACCAGGTTTAAGGACTGAACTACATGCTTGATTGTAATATTTCTGTTCTCTTGCACTTGCTTTTCTCTGGTTTTGATCACAATGTTGTATGCTTCTTGCATTGATGCTTTCCACCTTTTCAGCATATCCTCGATGAGATACTGGGGTGTCATCAATTCTTCCTTTTGGGAACACCAGATCAATGGGCAGGATTGATTCTCGTCCAGCCAAAAGGAAGAACGGTGAGTACCCAGTGGCTTCATGTACTGTTGAGTTGTAAGCATAGACAACTTTGTTTTAGTAGTCTATCCAGTTTATCTTGTGTTTTTTTCTCAGAGTTCTCAGCATGCTCAACAAGGTTCTATTGAAATGTTTAGCTGGATTTGCATGGGGGTGGTAGGGAGTATTTCTAGAGTGCTGGATTCCACTGTAACTCTACAGCTTTTTGAACAGTTCATTTTCAAATTCCCTTCCTTGGTCATGGTGAATTTTGGCTGGATATCCAAAGCGGGGTATGAATTCTTCAAAGATCTTACGAGCTGCTGTTTTGCCAGAGTTATTTGATGTTGCTTATGCTTGTGCAAATTTTGTGAAGTGGTCTGCAATTACTAATTTATATTCCACTCCCCTCTTGCTTCTCTCAAGGTGAAAGTAATCAATTGAGATAATTTCAAATGGTGCAGATTATTCTATGCTCTGAATTGCTCTGAAAAGTGTCTTTGTCATTCTGTTTGGTTTTCTTTGTTTCAAGCATCTGCACACTTTTGTCACATAATGACATAATGTTCAATTTCCTCTTTAATTTTTGGCCAAACAAAGCACTATTGTTTTGGCAAACAATACCATTCTGTCTGCACCTAAGTGACTCATCTCTTCATGTAACTGTTTGTAAATCACTGCTTTCAATGCTTCAGGCACAACTAACTGTGTACTTAATGTTGTTTTTCTCCACAGGATTCCATCTTCCCCAAGATTCAAACAAGGCCATTCCTGAGAAGGTGTTTTGTGACTGCTGACTCTTTCACCTTTTCCTTATATCTCAGATGTATGTTTTGTTCTTTCAGGGTTATCACTCTGCTGTTCACTGTATCTTGTTGCTACAGTCTGAATATCTTCCGCTGCAATTAGTTTTACTGACACTGCACAGGTATGCATTTCAGATAGCACATTGACATTACAGGTGAGAGCAAATATCCAGTCTGTTTCTTCTGTTCTCTGAGCCACAAATCCTTCTGTCAGTGCATTTAACTTATCTTGTGTACACTCTGCTGTGCATTCCTTAATGATGTTATTCAACTCTTTTTGAGGTCTAGACAAACAATCTGCATCTCCATTGGATTTCCCAGGTCAGTATTTCAGTGTAAATCGGTGGTCAGCCAGTTCTGCAACCCATCTGGGACCAACTGCATTGAGTTTCGTTGGCTTTGTCAGATACGTGACTGAGTTGTTGTCACTGTATGCAACAAAATAAGGAGCATAGAATGGGTAATCTCCAAATCATACCGTAACCACCCACTTTAACACTCGAAATTCCAGTTTTCCTGAATGTAACTTGCAATTTTTTTCAGCAGGGGTTAGCATACGGGAACCATGCCTGATGACTCTCAGATTTCCTCTCTGTCTCTTGTACAGGACAGCAACAAGTCCATCCTCTGGTACATCCACATGCAACAAATGGTTTCTCAAAATCTGGGTATGCCATCATAGTTGGGTTGGTGAGTATGTTGGCAAATTTTTCAAGAATGTATTGGTGCTTTGTTGTCCACTCAACAGGCTGAGATGGTGGTAGCTGGAATGAACGTTTACTTTTCATTTTCTTCGTCGCACTCTTGGGGTCTCTCTTTCTCCCAGTCTTTGGCTGTGACAAGAGTTCATATAGAGGTTTTGCTATCCTTGAAATGTCCCATAACACACATTTCACTTAAAGAACTCACACTTTTTGCTCTGAGTTTGGTATGGTGCATGGTTGGCTTTCTTTACTCACAAAGCCCTCATGATGGGTTTTTCCTTGGTCGAGTACTGTGAACCAGGAGTTGCCAAAAAGATTCAAGATGATCTCCTGATTTGAGGGATGAAAGTCTGGCTTTGTCTTTTGATTTAATTGCAAATAATCCGTGCATATCAGCATGGATTGCTTATGAACCAGTCACAATATGATTCAAGCTTTGCAAAGGAACTGAAAGATGTGGCAGTAAAACACTACCTGACCTATGAGTACACAGTTTAATTTACAAATGTTTCAAATGTCATGACTGATTGATAGTTGATGTGCTTGAGTGAATATTTTGATACAACCCCAATTCTGAAAAGGTTGGGACAGTATGAAAAATGCTATTAAAAACAAAAGAGTGATTTGTGAATTATAATAACCCTTCTCTATATTGAAAGTGCTACAACTACACATTATATCATGTTTTAATTTTGTATTTTAAAGAAATTTCAAATCAGATGCAGGGCTCGACAATAAGGACTGCCCGATGGCCCGGGGCTAGTGTGAGAGATTTTCGGACCAGTTGCCAGAACTGTCACTTGCCCAATCGGGCCAGTGCTGCATTTATAACATTAGTGCAAGAAAACAACAAGTGAGAGAGCACAACAATTACACTGAGCGAACAAAGTCTTCTAACTGACGAGTGAGTGCGATTCTATTTAGCTCGCAAAGATGTGCAAGTACATAATTTATTGGATGCACCAAGGTACAATTGCGTGCACGCACAAGATCGTGCAGACACCGAGTGTACTCTGCTAGCACTGTCCTTGCTCTTTTAAGGGTCTTAGCAGCAGCTATTACCAATGTGTAGAAAATAGAAGGAAAAAACTCACTTAATAAATTTCGTAGCGGGATTACACGTTTTACGCAACATTTTAAGTATCCCTACACATTCCGTTTTCTCAGTGCAGGAAATCCCCACATTTTTCATTTTTACATGTTGGTGAAAATTAGTAATCCACACATTGGAACACAATAAATCAACAGATTCTTTCTATAGCACTGAAAATCCACATCTCTCCATGCATAAGTCTCATCATCATCTCTCACCATGCAGCGTAAACTGTTTAACATGCATGTGCTCTCGTAAAGGGACAGAGCACTAGTTTTATTCCCACTGTAAAAAAAAGAAAATTGTCTCTCATTAATTAGCCTTTAGAGATGAAGCGCCGAATGAAACTTAATAAACTTTGTTAAACCCCAGTTATACATGTGCCTGGAAATCATTAGCTGCTCAGTATCCAAAATGTAAGTATACATTTAATTAGGTTAGTTTCAAAACGTAAACATTAATTTGTTTGATATGAAAAGAAGCAAGATCACTATGGCTATTAGGATATTATTTTCAGAGCTGTTTAGCTGCAGGGTGAAGATGAATATTCAAAACAGTCTACTTCATATCATCCTCATGAAGCACCTGTTACATTTCTCATTTATGGACCGTACAGGTATTTTTGTTTTAGTGTTGGTCTTTAGGTTGTCTGATTTCATGTTATATACACATTCTTAATTCACAGATTAGGCCTAATGTCCCCTAATTTATATTACACATCACAACCAATTTGAAAGTCTCTTCTCAGGGATTCATTTGTTTATTACATTCAGACAGTAATCACGTATTTAACTCAGTGATTAAATCTATGATCCTGTTTGTGAATACACTACACATGGCCAAAAGTTGCATGACAGCAGACCGAAAACACATCATCTGGTTAGGTTAATATGATGTATTTATTAATTTATATCAGTAAAGAGCTTATATGGGATTACATAAGGCAAAATCATATCTTGCAAATTATAAATGTGATTCAGTTTTGGGGGACATTGTCTTAAAAACATAATATATGTAAAAAAAAAGTATAATCTCCGGACACATTTTTATAGCAATGCTGGTAAAAACAGCTATTTATAATTTTTGTGTTGGGGCCAGTGAAAATGTTGGCAGGGCTAATAAAAATAGTGCAGTATGTGGTTTGAAGGTGTCCTGTTGGAAAATGCAAGGACGTCCTTGGAAAAGACAACACTGGATGGCAGTATGTTTGTGGCAGGGCCGAGGGCCGGGCAGGGCTGTGATGCTGTACACTCGGCCCCTAACCTAATCAGGCTGATCAAGCCCGAGAGGTATAAAGGTGACCGGAGGCAGCAGCCCGAGAGAGAGAACTATGGGCAGCTGCCCATCATGTGTTTGTGTTTGTCCTTTTGTTTAAGTTAATCATTAAACTATTATTTATATTGTCAAGCCGGTTCTCACCTCCTCCTTTCCCTTTTACCCCAGTTACAATGTTCCTCCAAAATTTGTACATATCTGTCTCCATTCATTGTGTTCTCACAGATGTGTGAGTTACCCATGCCATGGGCACTGACACACCCCTGGCCCATACAAAATCAGTATGCTTACACACACAAGGAATTTGTCATGAAGACAGAAGCTTCCAATACAAATGCAACCATATATACATACATACATAAAAACATATACATTTCAAAATATTTAGATGTAGAGACATAAAATAAATAAATAAGATATAACAGATGAAAAAGAGAAACATACAATAGAGCAATAATGATGTTTTACATTATACTATATATTTTATATATAGATTTTGTGAAGGTGATGTAAGGTATTGAAGAAGAGATAGGATATGTTAAAGAATTTTACTGAAATATAGACATAAGTAGGAATGAATGGAATGAATATTGCATATGGTTGTATTGACAAAAGGAAAGCATTTGGGGGCAGTTTTAGCTATTCATGAGGTGATGGCCTGAGGGAAAAAACTGTTCCTGTGCCTGGCTGTTCTGGTGCTCAGTGGCCACGAAGGTCACAGCGCAGTCACTCGGGCAGGTGATGGCCACGCTTGTGGTCCAGGAACGTCATCTGTGGCTGAACTTGGTTGAGATGCGTGAGACCGACAAAGCTCGCTTCCTCAACTCTCCCCTCTCCCAGTTCGGCCTCTTCGGCGACACCGTCGAGGACTTCGCCCAGCAGTTCTCCGCGGTGAAGAAGCAGACGGAGGCCATCTCTCACATCCTGCCCCGCCGCAAGCCTGCGGTACCCACATTCTCAATAAAAGAGCTATTTCCTTTGTCTCTGGGTCACCTGGCCCGCAAATGCCGTTCTCACGGCACTCTGCTGGCAGATCTCAACAGTCCCAGCATGCTGGACGCAGACCACGCGCCTTCAGGCCCACGACTGTTCCCCGGCGGCTGGTTACGACGAGTCTAGAGGACACCTACATTGGACCTCCTCCTCAGTCACTAACTCGCCCCCTACCAGGTTTGCAGAGCAAGGTGAGTGCTTTGAGTCTTTTCTCAGCACCAGAGCCTCGGGATGCGTCTTTGCCTCCTGACGCCGCTTTACCTGCTCCGCCCCGCTGCTCCGCCCCGCTGGGTATGTCAAAAATAATCGTCCCCTTGGTGCCTCTAGCACAGAGTTTGGACGCGTGGCTCTCACTTCCCAACCCGTCTCGCTGGCTGGCCTGGACCATCCGACTTGGTTACGCAATTCAGTTTGCCAGGCCTCCGCCCACCTTCATGGGTGTCCGCTTCTCCGCAGTACATGACAAACATGCCAAATCCCTCCGCACGGAAATCGCTACTCTCTTACTCAAAGACGCGATAGAACCTGTCCCTCCAACCGAGATGAAGAAGGGTCTCTACAGCCCTTACATCATTGTACCCAAGAAACGTGGCGGCTTACGACAGATCTTGGACTTGCGAGTTTTCAACCAAGTGTTGCACAAACTCCTGTTCAAAATGCAGAAACACATTTTAAACTGCGTTTGACATCTAGATTGGTTCGCAGCAGTAGACCTGAAGGACGCGTACTTCCATGTCTCAATTTTGCCTCGACACCAACCCTTCTTACGATTCGCGTTCGATGGCCAGGCATATCAGTACAAAGTCCTCCCCTTCGGCATGTCTCTGTCCCCTCGCGTCTTCACGAAAGTCGCAGAGGCAGCCCTTGCACCGCTCCGAGAAGCCGGCATCTGCATACTCAATTACCTTGACGATTGGCTCATTCTGGCCCACTCACGAGAGTTACTATGCGCTCACAGAGACCAGTTGCTCAGGCACCTCAGCCGTTTAGTGCTTCAGGTCAACTGGGAAAAGAGCAAGCTGAAGTTAGACTCAGTCTCAATGTCAGCACGTCTCACCAATGAGCGTGCGCAGTCAGTGTTGAGGTGCCTCGCTGCTTTCAGGCCGGGCACAATGGTCCCCTTAAAACCTGGGGCATATGGCATCCTCCGCGGCGGTCGCGCCGCTGGGGTTGTTGCATATGAGACCGCTTCAGCACTGGCTTCAGACTCGAGTCCCATGAGCATGGTGCATGCACCGTGTGACGATCACCCCCACCTGCCGTCAAACATTCCAACCCTGGACAGACCTCTGCAGCAGGTGTCCCGACGAGTCTTGGTCACACTGCGCTGGCACATCAACTGCCTGGAGTTACTGACTGTTTTCTTTGCCCTGTGGTAGTTTCTCCCGTTAGTTCGAGACAAACATGTCCTGATCAGGTCAGACAGCACCACTGCAGTAGCGTACATAAATCGCCAAGGCGGCGTACGCTCCTGCCACATGTCACGACTCGTCCGTCGTCTCCTCCTTTGAAGTCGCTGCGTGCCACTCACATCCCAGGCAACCTCAATGTGGTAGCGGACGCGCTGTCACAACAATGCTTGCCTGGTGGAGAGTGGAGGCTTCACCCCCAGTCAGTCCAGTTGAATTGGGAACGGTTCAGCAAGGCCCTGGTAGACCTGTTTGCCTCCCAAGAGACCTCCCACTGCCCGCTCTGGTATGCCCGTACAGAGGCCCCCCTCCGGGCAGACGCACTGGCACACAGCTGGCCTGCGGGGCTGCGCAAGTACACATTTCCCCCAGTGAGCCTTCTTACACAGGTGCTGTGCAAGGTCAGGGAGGACAAGGAACAAGTAACCTTGTGGCTCCTTATTGGCCCACCCGGGCCTGGTTCTCGGATCTCGTACTCCTCGCGACAGCCCCTCCCTGGCGAAGAGACCTTCTTTCTCAGGGACGGGGCACGCTCTGGCATCCACTCCCAGACCTTTGGAACCTCCATGTCTGGCCCTGGACGGGACGTGGAAGATCTAGCTGGTCTACCACCCATGGTTGTAGCCACGATCAACCAAGCCAGAGCCCCTTCAACCAGGCAACTTTACGCCCTGAAGTGGCGCTTGTTCGCTAATTGGTGTTCTTCCCATGCTGAAGACCCACAGAGGTGCGCAGTTAGGTCAGTGCTCTTATTTCTGCAAGAGAGGCTGGAAGGGAGGCTGTCCCCTTCCACCCTGAAGGTGTATGTCACCGCTATTGCGGCCCACCACGATGCAGTAGACGGCAAGTCCTTGGGTAAGCATGACGTAATCATCAGGTTCCTAAGAGACGCCCGGAGGTTGAACCCCTACGGGCCAAGCCTGTTCCCCTCCTGGGATCTCTCAGTGGTCCTCGCGGTCCTCCAGAGACCCCTCTTCGAGCCGCTAGAATCAGTTGGACTCAGGGCCCTCTCTCTAAAGATGGCCCTGCTGATCGCGCTCGCTTCCATCAAGAGGGTCGGGGACCTACAAGCGTTCTCTGTTAGCGACACTTGCCTGGAGTTCAGTCCTGCAGACACATATGTGATCCTGAGACCACGACCGGGCTACGTGCCCAAGGTCCCTACCACGCCCTTCAGAGACCAGGTAGTGAACCTGCAAGCGCTGCCCTGGGAGGAAGCATTGCTTTCATTGCTGTGTCTAGTACATGCTTAGCGTACCTATTTGGACCGCACACAGAGCTTTAGGTGCTCTGATCAGCTCTTTGTCTGCTTTGGGGGACAGCGGAAAGGGAACGCTGTCTCCAAACAGAGGCTTTCTCACTGGGTGGTGGATGCCATTTCACTGGCCTATCGCACACAGGCTGTGCCCCCCCCCATCCTCGTGGGCACTGGCCAGAGGCACATCCCTAGCAGACATATGTAGAGCAGCGGGTTGGGCAACACCTAATACATTTGCGAGATTTTGCAATCTCAGGGTTGAGTCAATATCGTCACGTGTTTTCTCAGGTCCGAGCCGGTAGAACTCGGTAACACGCTGACGATCTGGCCGGATGAATCGCTTGCACATGGCGCCCTTTCCCTCGGCCGAGGTAAAATTGTGTGCTTTCTCTCCCAGGAGATCCCACCCACCCAGGTCCCTGGTTGATTCCTCCCTAGCCCTTTTGGGTTCCACAGTTCAGCGGAAGAACTTGCCGACCCAGTCCACTACGGGTACTCTAATCTACCCTGTATTGGAATAGGTGCTCCACAGATCAGGACTCCTACACGGACTCCCCCTGTGTGTATTTTCCGCGGTACGGTCCCCTCACGAAGTGGACCCGCGTCTCCCTTAGGCAGTTTTTACTGCCCTCTGGTCGCTATGCTGTAGCATCTCCCCCTCCTCGAGGTTAGATCTACCACTGCGCCATGTTCCACATGTTGCCTAAAAAACCCATTTGATGTATTCACCACATTTACCTCCCCTTTTGGGCAGGTGTGGCCTCCACAGGGTCTTTTTCCCCTGAAAGAATAGGAAACTGGATAAGACCCCCTTCCCTCGATGCGTGTAAGGGCCCCGCTGTTCTTGCTCTATGCTGAGAAACATAGAGAGAAAAGAGGCCCAGCCAGGCTTGGCCCATTCCCAGGTTGGCAAGCGTCACCTTGTTCCCCTCTAGGGTAACCAGAAGGATTCCGATGACTTTTTCGGGGCATTGGGGAAGGATACGTGCAGTCTGAAACACAGTTGGTCGCTTGTGCACGTGAAATACCTGCCCGCTCCTGTGTCAGCAGTACACGTACATGGCTCAGTGCATGGCGTGATTTGAAGTGGACCCCTAGTGTCGCTTCTTGGACACGGCGTCGAAGTGAGCGACAGACAGGGAACGTGTTGGTTATGTATGAAACCTCCATTCCCTGATGGAGGGAACGAGACGTTGTGTCCTCCCAGCCACGTCGCTGAGCCGAGCCACTGCATTAGCCAGACCATTTCCGGCTCCTCAGAAAAATCCTGAATGGACTCGATGTACTTCCCCGCTTTTATACCTGTATGTCCGGGGCGGGGTATGCAAATACCGTCTGCCAACTTCTCATTGGCCTTGTTTCATAGACCAGAGGCATTTTCGGCACTCAAGAGAGACCCCTAGTGTCGCATCTTCGACACAACGTCTCATTCCCTCCATCAGGGAATGGAGGTTACATACGTAACCGAGACGGTTTCACCAGACTTGCACTTGCACACACCCCTAAATGTAGTATTTTCAAAATTAATACAAGTATGATAGATTAAAATAGACCATGTCGGAAATTTTACAACTCAGTCCATCAGAGTGATGTAAAAAATAAAACATTCTACCGCAACCTCTGGAGCATCCTTACCAACCCAACACAGCAGCATAGGCTAAATCAACACTTCTGTATGTCTATCCAATAGCAAATGGGGGTTTGAGAGCAGGTTTGGCACTTTGTTTTTGCTATTTATTATGGTGACGCTAATGTACATCTGAGTCCAATCTTTAACTTTTTTGATGAATGTAGGTATTTTTTGGTTTGTAATCTTTGTTTTGCAGAACTTCTCATGTTATTGTCACCTAAGGTTGAATTTTGTTAGTCTTCCTCATTTGTAAGTTGCTTTGGAAAATATGTAAAAGACCAAGGTTCCCTGTTTTCTATGATATGTCCTCTTTAAAGCTAAAATTAAGTTGTTATTCCTACATTAAAGTATCCTTCCACATTTCCAGTCACACACTCTAATGTGTCTTCCTCATTTTCTGCGAACAGAGGATTACCAGCACAGATGCCTAGAAAAAGCAAGGGCCCATCAGAGTTGTTTATGCACAAGATTTCTCAAGCTTCACATCATAACAGCTCCGGGGCAAACATCTTTTCGAAACTTTTTGACTGGGTCACTCGCACAAACACAGGATTTGAATCTGCTTGCTTTTCTGAGAGCTTGCCAAGAATCTGAGAGAGATGTTCTTCAATTTCGACTTGGTCATGCCTCATAACCAGATTTCATGACTTAAATGAGCTCATTACAGTGGGCTGGTCTCATGAGAGATGGAGCTCACAATGCCCAGAGCACTTCTCAATGGACAATGATGTGACCACCGCAATAGCAAACAAAATTAAACCCAATGTGCATGCAGATAGTTAGACTATACACTCGTAAATATGTATGATTTTGTCTGAACCGTTCAGTGATAAACTGAATCAGTACGATATAACAGAAATATATTTGATTTAGATGATGATCAAACCATAAAGGAATGATTGGATATGACAAAATGAGCCCTTGAACAAGTTTTACTTTAAAAATGGCAAACTGTAAAAGGTGTTAAATGTATGTTTTTTTTACATTTTATGTAATTTCTTTTTTACTATACTTATTTATATACAACCCCAATTCCGAAAAATTTGGGACATTATGAAAAATGCTAATAAAAACAAAAAAATATTCACCCTTAACTATATTGAAAGCACCACAACTACGCATTATATGATGTTTTACCTTGTGAATAGTTTTTTTTATATGAACAATAATCTCAAAACGCTCCAAAAATTTGAGACTGGGACAATTTAAGATTAATAACAATTAGAGATGTCCCAAACAGCTTTTTTTCAGCTTGTATTTGCCTAGATAATAGAGCTGCAGACTGTTTTTTTACAAAGTGTTCAGATTCTCCTCGATGGCCTGTTTTACGAGCTCTGCTGTATGAGCCCCACGAAACTGGTGTGTATGCAATACTGCACACTTAAACTTGAAAGTGGAGGAATCAACCCAGTGTGCAGTGAGGCTGAGCAATGACATGGGGCAAACGTCAGATCTCCAAATGTCTGTTAACTAACAGCAGTCACATTATGTTTTAAATCCCCTCTTTTGTTGTCACAAACCTTACTGTACAGCTCTGCTAAGGTGGTGTCTGAAATGTAGTGCCGAGATGGCAGGGTATAGCACGGATCCAAAAGCTCCAAAAGATGGCAAAAACCTGCATTCTCTACCATAGAGATGGGCTGGTTGGCCGAAGATATGAATTCAACCACTTTCTCTGTAATCTTTTTGGCCTTTTCACTCTCTCGAGGATATTTTTCCTTCTCGCCGTATTCCGTTGCATGCTTAGTTTTAAGATGTCTTATCAAATTGGTCGTATTAAATGCAGCTCTATTGCTACCGACTCGTTAAACGACTGGAAATGGATGTTGGACAGTTTTCACTTTCTAGTTTAAAATATTTCCACACGGCTGACATTTTAGACAAGGGTTGCAAATGCTAAGTTACTTGTCAGTTTACGTTCTACCGCAAATTGTGCTCAGCTGACGTAAATGATCGGAGTAAGGTGATCTGGCTGACTGCTGATCCCCGATCAGTTATAAAATGCCCATATCGGCTCCAATCCGATGCTTGCGATCAGGATCGGGACATCCCTAATAACAATTTGAGAGGTGAAATAACAAGGCGGTGTGAAACAGGAGATGTTAAACAGGTGAAGTTATAATACTGTATACTGTATAAGGAGCCTCCACAAAACAGCCTAGTCCTTCAAGAGCAAGGATTGTTCAAGACTTGTCAATTTGCCAACAGGTACATAAGCAAATAATCCAGCACTTTGAGAATAATGTTCCTCAAAGACAAATTGGAAGGATTTGGGGTATTTCACCCTCTACAGTGCACAATATAGTTATTCTAGGAATCTGGTAAAATCTCTCTGCGTAAAGGGCAAGACGAAAACAAATTCTGAATGCGCGTGATCTCTGATCCCTCAGATGTCACTGTCTTAAAAACATAATTCATCTGTCATGAACATGGGCTTGGGATAACTTTAGTAAACCTTTGTTAGTCAACACCACTTTCCACTGCATCCAGCAAGTTAAGACTTTAATATGTAAAGGAGAAGCCATACATCAACACTGTCCAGAAGTGCTGCCAACTTCTCTGGGCTCGGTCTTATCTTAGATGGTTAGTAGAACAGTTGAATTGTGTTTTTTCTGGTCTGAAGAGTCCACATTTCAAAAAGTTTTTGAAAAACAAAGCCCTTTTGTTATCCTGGCCAAAGAGGAAAATGACTATCCAAGCTGTTATTAGTGTCAGGTCCAAAAGCCAGTGTCTGTATTCACCAGGGGTGTGTCAGTACCCATGGCATGGGTAACTCGCACATTTATGAGAACACCATGAATGCAGACAGATATGTATAAATTTTGGAGCAACATATACTGCCATCCAGCACCGTCTTTTCCAGGGACGTCCTTACATTTTCCAGCAGGAAAACTGCAAACCAGTTTTCATGGCATGGCTGTGTAAGCAGAGAGTGCAGGTGCTAGACTGGCCTGCCTGCAGTCATGACAATCTCCAACTGAGAATGCGTGGCACATTATGAAGCACACCATCCGGCAATGAAGACATCATAAAATTGCGCAGCTAAAGACCAACTTAATGGATGAATGAGGGAAAATTCCACTTTCTAAACATAACAAACATATGTCTTCAGTGCCCAAATGCTTAATACGTGTTATTAAAAGAAATGGTGATATTTCACAGTGGTAAACACTCGACCGTCCCAACATTTTTGGAGCGTGTTTTACTGTACGTTTTCAAAAAACAATGAAATTCACAAGGTAAAACATCACATTATGTGTACTGCCCTACAAAGCAAAATGGCAGTAACTACACAGAGTGCAGAACTGAGAAAAATGACTTTAAAGTTATCCTGTCATCCAGCCTAAGTAGTTGTAGGTAGATTATTGGACATGTGGCTGTTTTGTTACTTTATATTAGCTTATTATTTGTACATATCAATTCTCATATTTAATTTGATATTTTATCCCTATTTTGCAGTTAATGTATTCTTGCTTTGTATTACTTACCAAAAACGTGGCACCATACCAAGGAAAAAGGCAGTAACTACAGATTCTCCAAAAATATTTTGCCACAACTTGGGCTCTGGGTGTGTTAGATACACTGTATTTGAAATAATTGGAACCGTGCAATAAATAAATGCTTAGGAACAGGAACCAATGTGTTTGAGCCTGAGAGCTAAGGGGGGCGTAAATACCTGCCGGCTCGCTCTGCAGAAGTTTGTTTTTGTTGAAAGCATGGATGCTTACAACAGTAAAGAGAAAGATGTCAGTTTTGCTCACAACTCGCTAACTTCTCTAAACAGCGGACATAGTCTTCAAACAGCGGCCGCGAAGAGAGTGTGTTTTAAGTTGAACAGACACCTGTCACTTTAAAGAATAACTGTTACACCGATAGCTGTGTTTATGGACAGTTATATTCTCATGCTGGACAACAACGCCGTGAATGATTAGCCTATGAAAAAAAGAAGACGCCGTTCATGTAGGCTAATAAGAGCGAAGAAGATCACGCTGGCTGCTTGGATGTTATGGGATAGCCTGATGCCTTTAGAGGTTTTACCTCCGCCCAAAGGTTATCGTTTGGTGCTGTTTCTGTCTGTCTGTTCGTTAGTAAGATAACTCGAAAAGTACTGTACGGATTTGGATGACATTTTCGGACAACATGGGTTAGGACAAGGAACAGATTACTACATTTGGTGGTGATCCGGAATTTTTTGCCTCAGTGACCTATTAGGCTACCTTGACAGAGGTTAGTGCTCTCCGAGTGCTTTTCTAGTTATTGAATATTTTTCATCCGCTGATTGGATTATAACTTTGTGACATGAACAACAAAATGATGACATGGTATCGACGATGATGTGAAGTTACAGAGGATAAAGTTACAGCTAGGAGCAGGGAGAATCAGGGGCAGGTAAGCAAAGTTATTTAAAACATCGCCTGTCAATTAGCATAATGCTGTCTGAATGGACCTCTGAGAGGAAGTCCCGTCCTGGCGGCTGACAGGTATTTATATTGTGATAGCCTAGCCTCTAAATGTTTAATCTGTCACTTACTTACAGGTGAAACTCGAAAAATTAGAATATCGTGCAAAAGTTCATTAATTTCAGTAATTCAACTTAAAAGGTGAAACTAATATATTATATAGACTCATTACGAGCAAAGTAAGATATTTCAAGCCTTTTGGAAATAATTTTTATGATTATGGCTTACAGCTTATGAAAACCCCAAATTCAGAATCTCAGAAAATTAGAATATTACATGAAATCAATAAAAAAAAAAGGATTTTAAATACAGAAATGTCGGCCCTCTGAAAAGTATAATCATGCATATGTACTCAGTACTTGGTTTGGGCCCCTTTTGCATTAATTACTGCCTCAATGCGGCGTGGCATGGATGCTATCAGCCTGTGGCACTGCTGAGGTGTTATGGAAGACCAAGATGCTTCAATAGTGGCCTTCAGCTCTTCTGCATTGTTTGGTCTCATGTCTCTCATCTTTCTCTTGGCAATGCGTTTAGGTCAGGCGAGTTTGCTGGCCAGTCAAGCACAGTAATACCATGGTCATTGAACCAGGTTTTGGTACTTTTGGCAGTGTGGGCAGGTGCCAAGTCCTGCTGGAAAATGAAGTCAGCATCTCCATAAAGCTTGTCTGCTGAAGGAAGCATGAAGTGCTCTAAAATGTCCCGGTAGACGGCTGCGTTGACTCTGGACTTAATAAAGCACAGTGGACCAACACCAGCCGATGACATGGCTCCCCAAACCAACACAGACTGTGGAAACTTCACACTGGACTTCAAGCATCTTGGATTGTGTGCCTCTCCATTCTTCCTCCAGATTCTGGGACCTTGGTTTCCAAATGAGATGCAAAATTTGCTCTCAAATTTGGAATTTGAGAGCGCTTGAGACGCTTCTGACGTTGTTTGTTGTTCAGAAGCGGCTTGACAAGAGGAATACGACATTTGAAGCCCATGTCCAGGACCCGTCTGTGTGTGGTGGCTCTTGATGCAGTAACTCCAGCCTCAGTCCACTCCTTGTGAATCTCCCCCACACATTTGAATGGCCTTTTCCTGACAATCCTCTCCAGGCTACGGTCATCCCTGCTGCTGGTGCACCTTTTTCTTCCACACTTTTCCCTTCCACTTAACTTTCTATTAATGTGCTTTGATACAGCACTTTGAGAACATCCAGCTTCTTTTGCAATTACCTTTTGAGGCTTTCCCTCCTTGTGGAGGGTGTCAATGATGGTTTTCTGCACAACTGTCAGGTCAGCAGTCTTCCCCATGATTGTGAATTCAACTGAACCAGACTGAGAGACCATTTAAAGGCTCAGGAACCCTTTGCAGGTGTTTTGGATTAATTAGCTGTTTAGAGTGTGACACTTTGAGCCTACAATACTGAACCTTTTCACAATATTCTAATTTTCTGAGATTCTGAATTTGGGGTTTTCATAAGCTGTAAGCCATAATCATAAAAATTATATCAAATAAAGGCTTGAAATATCTTACTTTGTTTGTAATGAGTCTATATAATATATTAGTTTCACCTTTTAAGTTGAATTACTGAAATTAATGAACTTTTGCACGATATTCTAATTTTTTCGAGTTTCACCTGTACCATTCTCCGGGTATTTTCTTTTCAACGCCAGTTCGACCATCTTCTTTCCCCGGCTTTGAGCCATCTCAAAAAAAAATTGTGTGAAGTTAGAAGGGTGAAATCGCAAATGTTAAAACCGTCCCGTGAGGATGCCGCGAAGCTGTGTGTGTTCACCATGGAAACAGTAACTTCACTGCGCAGCAACACGGTTATTTTTTTGTTAGGTTAAACATAACAAGAACACAGTAATGGATGTTACTGTACTCATGCTTTGTTTCACTAGGGCTTTTTGCAGTTACTGTACAAACGACTACCATTTTTCTCCAAAACGACACACATTTGAGATAAAATGTTTTATCACATAACAAAGGATGCCTTGAATGTCATGAAAATGATAATAACTCATTTTTGACCAAAAATGCAGTTACTGCCTTTTTGTTTTGTAGGGCAGTGTAGTTATGGTGCTTTCAATATAGCAAAGTATGAATATAATTTACAGATCACTCATTTTTGTTTTTATTAGTATTTTTCATACTGTCCCAACTTTTTCAGAACCAACTAAAAGCAAGCCATTCATACAGTATATTGTTTCCCCTTAAAAGTTTGAATAGTGTAGTTTTGTGGTGTTCCAAAACATTGCTCTATTTGTTTGAGCATCCCAACCAGCCCTATGTAGCCACATTGGCTGAACCAATGCCTGAGTTTGGGGTTGAACTATCTGTTTCCTTGACAAATGGAGACAGAGTGAGTATTCGTAAACCTAAGGTGTCAGGTTTTGGCCAGATAACATGGTCAGTGTGGGGAACGGTTTGTAATCACACTATACCGAACCATAATCTAATAGAAAAGCTCCTTTGACCATTACTCTGGTGCTCAGAACTGTTCATCCTGATGATAGAAGTACACCCATGGAGTTCAAACACATCAGGACATGTAACAGGTATAAGGAATCTCACTGGAGGAAGTCCGATGACCTAAACTCCATGTGAACCAGTGCTCAAGTAATTGGTCTTAGTTGATTCAGATTTACCAGATAAGTGATTCATTAAATCAAGCTGCTTTTGAACCTGCTCAATCAGTGGTGCAGTAACAGTCTTAATCACATTGTCTGAGAATGGAGGATTCACAATTAATTTGCAAATGTAATTTACCTGACGGACCCTTTAATAACTGCCCCATAATCTTCTGATTCAAGCATTTTTCATTTTCATTTCCCAATGGCTTCCCAAAAGTCAGTCAGCACTTTAATTCAGCTTTTTCCACCTCAAAGGAAACAACATCAAAACAGAGCTGGCCATCTGGTGTGAAAGTTCTTAAAGATTGATTTATGACTGGCTGCTTATGAAGTATGAACAAAGCTTTGATCTTTGAATATATGTAATTCTTAGACCACCCTGTCAAAGTCAACAGCCCAGCTGAACCTAATAACTGTATCGCTGCATCATTTTATGATGTCTACTGTATCTTTTATTTTCTACCCTTTGCCCCTTGCAACAAGGTCAAGCATCAATTCAATGCTACAGACCATGCAGTAAATTTGACACATTTTTATTTCCTTGCATTCATTATTAGTGATGCTTGATAAGGCATCTTTTGACTTGGGCCGGTAAGCAACCACTAGGGTTGGGGAGTACCAGAAAACACGTAACAGTGTTACAAATTTATAATATAAAATATTAGCAACTGTATTCCATTACAGTTACAAATTAAATTGGTGGTAATGAGAACACAGTTACATTAAAACGCATTTTGTCATTTGTTTAATTTATTGGTCATTCCTTTTATTGTCTTTTCTTTAATTTAATATTTAGTTAATTTAATTGGAAAAGATGTATTCATTTAAATGATGCGATCTGAGGAGCGTTTGAACAGTGGATAAACACTATCTTATGATGTGTTACATTTATACGAGCAGACAGAGGGCACTTTTACATTGTTATGATTGAAAAGGTGGATATAATACTAAAATGTTACATTTGTTACATTTAAATCTAGTTATTTAGCAGAAGCTTTTATCAAAAGCGACTTACAATGCACAATTATATTTTATATATGCGCCTGTTACAGTCCCAGTGAATTAGCTGGTTTGTTCAGTTTGTTTTGTTTTTCTCTCCCTTATGTGTCTCAAATGCGTGACCAACGTTTCCATGGGAACACTGATTGTGTCCATGTGAATGCTGATCATGCCACTAATTAGCGTGCTGACAGCACCTGTTCTCCTTTGATTCTCTGTCTACTTAAACCCTTTGTTGTGTCATTAACTTTGCTAGATTGTAGTTCTGTGTTCAAGTAACTCATCTCATTCTCTCTGCCTCAGTTGGTCCTGTCTAGTGTATCTGTATTGGTTGCCCATCTCTGCCCGTTTGTCTGTAGAGTGGTTACCTTCCAGTTTGCTGTTGTGCTTGTCCTTCTGCCCACACATTCTTCAACGGAGGATTCCTCATGGATCTACTCTCTACTACCACAATGCATACACACCTACGATCACACTCTTCATGGAGGATTCCTCACGGATATGCTCTGTACACAACCACAACACACACACCACCTTCCTGCTGCAGTTGGTGCCTAGTTCCCCATGCTTTGCCAGCCCTGCTGCGTTCTAACGTTCTTACTCTTGGGTCTCTTGCTTTCTGACAGAAGAATCTAGCCAGGATGGACCCAGTGGAGGAATCCACCCTTCACTCCAGGATCAGATCTCCACTTCTAACCGGGCTCTGGAGATCATAGCAGGTTGCTGAGCTCACCTCTGTCGTCCAACAGCTCCACCAGCCTCTCGATACCAGTCCCACCCAGGAAGCGCCCTCACTGCTCCGGTGGTTCCCCATGTTTCTGGATGCTCCAGGCCTTCTCTTAATCATCCAGCCTTGTTCTCTTGTGAGGCGTTTTCTTGCGCACTTTCCATTCACAATGTTCCTTGTACTTCTCATTGCAGCCCTCTGTTTTCCCATCAGAGACAATGAAGTTGGCATGCGTCATCAGGCTCCTCACTTGAACTGCCATGTGGGACAATGGACATCCCTGTGCCATCCCATGTTTGACTTTGGATTATGACCAAGCAGAGGAAAGACTATTTAGCTCTCTAGCATTTAAATATGATGATAATAATGTGTGGTCTACCTATTTAATACAGTCTGAAGTTAATGAATACTGCAAATTACAATTGTCTATACACCTTAACTGCAATACATGGCAGAATTAAATTTTGCAGTGTTTTTGAATCTGAGTTATATCCTGTCAGATTTAGTTTAATGTTAACCAAAACAAATCAATTCATCTGTTTTGATAATATTTGCTTAATTAGAATTTTTCTTTTTCTGTAGCAGATTCAGGACTCACCTGATTTCTTTAAAAATACAGAGTTGTCCAACATTAACAGTTAATTTTTAGTTTTCTTAGTAGGATGCAGTGTCCATGTTTCTTTTCCTTAGATATAATAACAACTATAACAATACTCATAAAATTACTTGAACATGTTCTGTTTGCACCCAGAAGGCATAATTAAAAGATCATATAATTTTTTCTTGACTTAATTTATGATTGTGCCCTTGCAGTAATTTAAAAGTAATTGAAAATAATATGATTACATTACTTTCATACAACCGTATTTGGATTACGTTACTGATTACATATATTATTATTTAATTAATAACATGCCTGTTATTTGTTCCGCGATCAGTTCGGATGCATGTCCTACAGTGGAGCAACTCATCCAATGTTGCTTGTCATCCAGTGGCACTTCACATCCAGGCAATCATTAGACAGATTCTGGTGGCCATCGCAGGACGTACGGCTATTCGTAGCCACTTTCTCGCCTAGCACTTCTAATAAATCCTTCAGTCAACCCCCAGGGCTCCTCCAACCACTATCAGTCCCTTCGAGACCCTTGTCTCTCAAAGCCAGGGATTTTGTTTCCGGTCTCCCCCCCTCTCATGGCAACACAGTCATTTTGACTGTTGTGGACCGGTTCTCGATTGCGGCTCACTTCATTACCGTCCCCAAAATACCCACAGCAAGGGAGACAGTGGTGGTAGTCATTAACCATGTCTTCCACATTCATGGCCTTCCGGTCGATGTGTTTTCTGACAGAAGTCCCCCAATTTGGGTCACGTTTTTGGTCAGAATTCTGCCCACAGCTGTGTTACTGTGCATTTGTCGTCTGGCTTCCTTCCCCAGACAAACTGGCAGGTGGTGCGTGCTAATCAGGAACTTGAGAAGACCCTGGCTGTATGGCCTCCCGTAATCCGTCTTCTTGGAGCACTCATTTAGACTGGGTGGAGTATGCCCACAACCCTTTGTAGTCGTCGTCTACGGGGTTATCATCCATCCACTGTAGTCTTGGTTACCAGCCCACTTTGTTACCCACCCAAAAGCCCGACAGTCAGGTCCCGTCCACTCACAGCTTTATTCAAAATTCTTAGCCCCCAGCTTACATGTGTGGTCAGAAGGTCTGGTTGTCCTCCAATGACATTCCACTCCGATTCCCCTCATATAAGCTGGGTCCCAAGTTTACTGGGCCATTTCCCATCATTAAGGTCATTAGTCTGGTGGCGGTTCATTTAAAGTTACCTCCCTACCTCAAATGCATCCATCCCATTTTCCATGTTTCTAAAATTAAACAGTTTTTTCATTCCAATTTGCCTCCCACCTCACTTGTCCCGCCTCCAATGCACATAGTTGAGTGCTGGATGGTAGAGCCAGGCTAAATACTTACAAATTGTGCCATTGTGATTTAATGTGCTGAGTAACATCATTTTTACCTCCATGTCTGATATTAAACTCAGTGCGACACACTTTGCAAAAGGCGTGGGCATTGTCGATATGGCTTCGAGATATTAAATTAAATTCATCCGTCCAGCTGTTATTAATTTACATCAAAACAGGTATGGTCCTGTCTCATGTATCTGTATTGGCTGCCTGTCTCTGTCCGTGTGTCTGGAGAGTGGTTACCTTCCTTGTCCTTCTGCCCAAACATTCTTTACTGGAGGATTCATCACAGATCTGCTCCCTACTACCACGATGCATACACGCCTATGAACACATTCTTCACAGAGGATTCCTCTCGGATCTGCTCTCGGATCTGCTCTCTACACGATACACACACTTCCTGCTGCAGTCGGTGCCAGGTTCCCCACGCTTTGCCAGCCCTGCTGTATTCTAATTTACCTTCAATCCCGTGAACTGTTCCTCTGCTCTTGGGTCTCTAGCTTTCTGACAGTGCCTTTATTTTACCAGTGTACAATTATATTTTAAAATACATTTTATTAAGAAATCCACACCATATCATATTGATCGCTCTTTCTAGTAAAACTTTTGATGGGGCAAAGATGTTCTGAAAAAATCATGTTATTAATCAGAATTGTTGGATTGTTTTCATGTAAAAACATCTAAATCCTTAAAGATATATCAACTTGAGTAGGAACATATCCAAAGAAAGTATGTCTAACATAAGTGGATTTTGTCTTATTGTACTGGCAGTTTTTACTGACGGGTATAAAGGAGGGGAAATGCATCTGTTTCATTCAGAAAATGTCTTCGGAGCCGATCGGAGTCACACACTGTTCCTCTCATCTCTGAGCGATTGCTGTTGGATCTACGGCGCATAACAGTGGCTTTCTCCCTTCTCTGCACGGCAGTGCAGCTTACCCCTGGGCATTTTGACAGCGTAGTTAAAAGAGTTATTTTCTCTAAAAGAGAAAATACACAACTGGCGTTGAACGTCCTTTTCAGGACGCGTCTTTATAAAGATGCCCTTACGCCCCTGTGTAGTTCCTGGATGTGATAGAGTGAACCCTGCTTCTGACAGCCACAGGCGCTGTCTCGTGTGTCTGGGCTGCGATCACACTGAGACAGCATTTGTGAATGGTTCATGTTCTCACTGCGAGAACATGACCATGGCAACTTTGCGGTCATGGCTTTCCTTCAAAAGAATCTTCCCACGGGATTGAGGATGACGCAGCTGGCAATGGAGGCAATCTGGTGATGGCAGCGGGCTCGGTTTCGCCGGGTACGCCCCCACGAACCACCCGCCCCCCCGGCACGCTCGTTGACTTCCGTCTGGGCTCGAGGCAACAGTGGCTCGCCTCACAGCCAGCCTGCCTATCCTCTTGAGCCCCCCGAGCTGTATGAGATGGCTGCTGCATCGGAGAGCGGTCCAACGTCTGACGCGGATGACTCGACTGGGCTGTCATCTTCGGGCCAGCACGCCCAGTCTGAGGCTGACGCCCAGATGTCTGACATGCTTGCCCGGTCCGCCGTCAGAGTGGGGCTGGACTGGAACCCTCTGTCCCCCCATATTCCTTTCTTCCCAGAAGTGCATGATGAACTCATGAGTTCGTGGAGCACACCCGTCTCCCAGTTCGGTCTTTTCGGCGACACCGTTGAGGACGCTGGTGTTGCCGCTGGGGTTAATGCATAAGAGACCGCTTCGGCACTGGCTTCAGACTCGAGTCCCTAGATGAGCATGGTGCCGCGGCATGCACCGTGTGATCATCACCTCCGCCTACCGGAAAACGTTCAAACCCTGAACAGACCTCTGCTTTCTGCGGACAGGAGTCCCCTTGTAGCAGGTGTCCCGATGCGTCCTAGTCACTACCAATGCCTCCAAATTGGGTTGGGGCGCCGTGTGCAACGGGCACACAGCCATTGGAAAGGGGCCCCGCTGCGCTGGCACATCAACTGCCTTGAGTTGTTGGCTGTTTTCTTTGCCCTGTGGAGATTTCTCCCACTAGTTCAGGGCAAACACGTCTTGATCCGATCAGACAGCACCACTACGGTAGCGTACATAAATCACTCAAGTCGCTGCGTGCCACTCGCATCCCGGGCAACCTCAACATGTTGGCAGACGCACTATCACGACAACCCTTGCCAAGCGGAGAGTGGAGGCTTCACCCTCAGTCGGTCCAGCTGATTTGGGAACGGTTCGGCAAGGCTCAGGTAGACCTGTTTGCCACCCGAGAGACCTCCCACTGCCCGCTCTGGTACGCCTGAACGGAGGCTCCCCTCGGGGCAGACGCGCTGGCACACAGCTGGCCCACGGGGCTGCACAACTACGCATTCCCCAGTGAGCCTTCTTGCACAGGTGCTGTGCAAGGTCAGGGAGAACGAGGAACAAGTCACTCTAGTGGCCCCCTACTGGCCCACTCAGACTTGGTTCTCGGATCTCGTACTCTTCGCGACAGCCCCTCCCTGGCGAATTCCCCTGAGGAAGGACCTTCTTTCTCAGGGACAGGGCACGCTCTGGCATCCACACCCAGACCTCTGGAACCTCCACGACTGGCCCCTGGACGGTATGCAAAAGATCTAGCTGATCTACCACCTGCTGTCGTAGACACGATCAACCAAGCCAGAGCCCCTTTTACCAGGCAACTTTACGCCCTGAAGTGGCGCCTTTTCATGAATTGGTGTTCTTCCCAGGCTCAAGACCCACAAAGATGCGCAGTTAGGTCAGTGCTCTCATTCCTGCAGAGAGGTTGGAGTGGAGGCTGTTCCCCTCCACCTTGAAAGTGTATGTAGCCATTATCATGGCCCACCACGACACAGTAGATGGCAAGTCTTTGGGTAAGCACAACTTAATTATCAGGTTCCTAAGAGGCGCCCGGAGGTTAAATCCCTCCCGGCCAAGCCTGTTCCCCTCCTGGGATCTCTCAGTGGTCCTCTCAGGCCTTCAGAGACCCCCCTTCGAGCCGCTAGAATCAGTCGGACTCAGGGCCCTCTCCCTGAAGACGGCCATCCTGATCGCACTCGCCCCCTTTGTTGATGTGTCCGGTACGTGCTTTTTGTATCTACTTGGACCGCACGCAGAGCTTTAGATGTTCTGAGGAAAGGGAATGCTCTCTCCAAACAGAGGCTTTCCCACTGTGTAGTGGACACCATTACATTGGCTTTTCACACCCAGGCCGTGCCCCCCCCCCTGCGGGTCTGAGCAAACTCAACAAGAAGTGTTGTGTCCTCGTGGGATCTGGCCAGGGGCACCTCCCTAGCAGACATATGCAGAGCAGCGGGTTGGGCAACAACCAATACCTTTGTGAGATTTTACAATCTCAGGGTTTAGTCGGTTTCGTCCCGTGTTTTCTCAGGTCCGAGCCGGTAGAATTCGGTAACACGCTGACAAACTGACCGGGTGGATCGCTTGCACCTAGCGCCTTTTTCCTTGGCCGAGGTAAAATTGTGCGCTCTTATCCCAGGAGATCCCACTAACTCAGCTCCCTGGATGACTCCTCCTTAGCCCTCTGGGTCCGCGAATTCAGCGGAGGAATTCGTCAACCAAATCCAATGCGGGTACTCAGTCTACCCTGTACTGGAATAAGTGTTCCACTGGTCAGGCCTCCTACATGGACTTCCCCCTGTAAGTATTTTCCGCGTGTGGCAGGGCGGAGGGCGGGGCCAGCTCGTGACTCGACACACCCGGTCCCGTATCAGGCTAATCAAGCCGCTGAGAGGGATAAAGGCCGATCGCAGAGGGTGGTGTGGCAGAGAGAGAGAACCTTACGGACATGTCCATCGCCTTATGTGTTTGTCTTTTGAGTTTCTCATTAAACCATTATTTATACGTTAAGCCAGTTTCTTGCCTCTTCCTTGCCCGTGAGCTACTTTATTATGTTACATTGGTGCCGAAGTCCGGGAAGGAAGAGGGATACACCGTAGCAGAGTTCTCACCACTTCCGTCCACCCCAACGAAGCAGCCCCAGCCATTTGCCCGGGGACAAGGAGCCCAGCCGCCTGGAAGCGGAGCAACGAGCGCCGACCGCGAGAAGGGGCTCCTGGCCGACCACCTGGAGTGAGGAAATACCACTGCCAGGGGCGGAGGAGACCCCTTCTAGACACTGAAACGTGGCGGGGTAAGAGACCGTCGACCGCGAGTGGGGAGGGGCTCCGAGTCTGACCACCTGGAGTGAGGAACCACTGCCAGGGGTGGGGGAGACCCCTTCCGAGTCCCCGAAAATGCGGCGGGGCGTTCCATCCACCAGGGGCTGGAGAGCTACCTCAGATCCATCCGGAGGGGCACGGCTGCCGTTCAGTAGAGGGTGGAGGAGTAGCCGAGGAACAAGCTATGGTGTATATCGGAGAACCGGCTAGTAAGTTTATTTTTATCTCTCTCTCCTCTCTCTCTCACTGCCACTCTGCGTTGGCCTTTTCCCTCTCCTTTTTAAATTGTAGTGGGTTTGGGGGGACTGTTACAAGAGTACCCCCCACATTATAATTATTCTTTGTTTCCCTCCCCTTGCCCCCTCCCTCGTCCAGGTTGATGGGGATGACCTGCCGGCAGACTGCGCAGAGGCACCCCCCACCCCCCCACAGGAAGAGAGAAAAGGGGGGGATGTACGAAAGAACGAGGGAGGAATGTGGCAGGGCGGAGGGCGGGACCGGCTCGTGACTTGACACACCTGGTCCCGTATCAGGCTAATCAAGCCGCTGAGAGGGATAAAGGCCGATCGCAGAGGGTGGTGTGGCAGAGAGAGATCCTTACGGACATGTCCGTCGCCTTATGTGTTTGTCTTTTGAGTTTCTCATTTAACCATTATTTATACGTTAAACCGGTTTCTCACCTCTTACTTGCCTGTGAGCCACTTTATTATGTTATACCGCGGTACGGTCCTTAACGTCTCACCTCCCCCAGCTTGGGCAGGTGTGGTCTCTGCAGGGTCTTTTCCCCCTGAAAGAATAGGAAACTCGGAAAGATTGCCTTCCCCTATGCGTATGAGGGCCCCAGACGCTTTAGCTCTGTGCGAGAAACATAGAGAGAGAAAAGACGTGGCCTGCTCCCATGCTTGGCAGCGTCGCCTTGTTCCCTCCTGTCGGGGTAAAGAACCAGAAGGCTCTGACGATTTTATGGGGCTTTGGGGAAGGGTACGTGCAGTCTGACACAGCTGGTCACTTTGACACGTAAAATACCTGCAAATTCTGTCTGCTAATTTCTCATTGGCTTTTTCTTATAGAAGATGCAAAAGGCGCTCAAGAGAGACCCCTAGTGTGGCTTCTTTGACACAACGTCAGAGAACGGAGGTTACATCTGTAACCTAGACGTTTCAGCGTCACTGTTCATTGTTTATAGTTGTGCAGCCAAGAGGCAAAATTTCATAGAATTTTATTTATAAATCGGATGTGGCTCCTTTAAGAGTTTAATGACACTTGGCACTCTCTCCTGTGAGAAACGTGAAAACAAACATTGTGCAAAAGAGCTCCCATCGGTTGAGAATTCTTTGGAAATTCAAATGTTACACAAATGCTCATAAATTGCGTTAAATATGTGTTCAGAAGGTATGTTAAAGTTGATCGTTTGTTATGGATCATTTTTGAAGGTATAGGGATTGCATGTGTGGAGTTTGACCACGTTTTTGCACATGCAGGACTGGGTATGTAATTTTAGAATGAATCATATCTTATTTAGTGATTTATAGCCCAGAGTGTTTTAGAGTTTAGTGAATAAGTGTAATGCGTGTTATATGTGAAAATATGAGAATTCTATTGATTTAAACTGTTATACACTCACCTAAAGGATTATTAGGAACACCATACTAATACTGTGTTTGACCCCCTTTCGCCTTCAGAACTGCCTTAATTCTACGTGGCATTGATTCAACAAGGTGCTGAAAACATTCTTTAGAAATGTTGGCCCATATTGATAGGATTGCATCTTTCAGTTGATGGAGATTTGTGGGATGCACATCCAGGGCACGAAGCTCCCGTTCCACCACATCCCAAAGATGCTCTATTGGGTTGAGATCTGGTGACTGTGGGGGCCATTTTAGTACAGTGAACTCATTGTCATGTTCAAGAAACCAATTTGAAATGATTCGAGCTTTGTGACATGGTGCATTATCCTGCTGGAAGAGGATGGGTACATGGTGGCCATAAAGGGATGGACATGGTCAGAAACAATGCTCAGGTAGGCCGTGGCATTTAAACGATGCCCAATTGGCACTAAGGGGCCTAAAGTGTGCCAAGAAAACATCCCCCACACCATTACACCACCACCACCAGCCTGCACAGTGGTAACAAAGCATGATGGATCCATGTTCTCACCATCTGAATGTCTCAACAGAAATCGAGACTCATCAGACCAGGCAACATTTTTCCAGTCTTCAACTGTCCAATTTTGGTGAGCTCTTGCAAATTGTAGCCTCTTTTTCCTATTTGTAGTGGAGATGAGTGGTACCCGGTGGGGTCTTCTGCTGTTGTAGCCCATCCGCCTCAAGGTTGTGTGTGTTGTGGCTTCACAAATGCTTTGCTGCATACCTCGGTTGTAACGAGTGGTTATTTCAGTCAAAGTTGCTCTTCTATCAGCTTGAATCAGTTGGCCCATTCTCCTCTGACCTCTAGCATCAACAAGGCATTTTCGCCCACAGGACTGCCGCATACTGGATGTTTTTCCCTTTTCACAGCATTCTTTGTAAACCCTAGAAATGGTTGTGCGTGAAAATCCCAGTAACTGAGCAGATTGTGAAATACTCAGACCGGCCCGTCTGGCACCAACAACCATGCCACGCTCAAAATTGCTAAAATCACCTTTCTTTCCTATTCTGACATTCAGTTTGGAGTTCAGGAGATTGTCTTGACCAGAACCACACCCCTAAATGCATTGAAGCAACTGCCATGTGATTGGTTGATTAGATAATTGCATTAATGAGAAATTGAACAGGTGTTCCTAATAATCCTTTAGGTGAGTGTACATGTCTTTAAAGCCTAGTTAAAAAATAAGCAAAATGCTTAAGCAAAGCGATTTAAGCTTTAAATACATAAAATGCTTTGAGTGTTTTAAGCATTTGTCAAATACATACATTTATTTGCTTTACAACCACTGGCTACAGTTGTAAAGGCCCATGATCCCTGTTTGTTTGGAGGATATGTAGATTTACTGCTGCTACTGTAATTACTGCTGGAGACTGGCACATATGTAAGATACAAAATCAACTTCTCTGAACTTGTCAGCAGCTCAGATGATTGAATTCTGGCAAATAGAGCTTAGGTATGTGCTTGGCTCTTTCTGTCCCATTAGCACAGTGGCTGGCACTGACCTCACTGCCACTATCTCTCAGGTTAATGTGTGTGATCAGACAGACAGAGAGAGAGGAGACTTTCTGAATCCACACTGCAAAAGAGTGTTGAATCCCTGATGTAGCCATCAGCCCACAGGAGTAACAAGGTGGGACTGAAGGTAGGAGTGAGATAAATAAGCTAAGAGAGCTCTATATGAGACTCAGACTGAGCTAGTTCTGTTTCACCTCTTCCAGTTGTCGATATCTAACTTAAACTATAAACTTATGAATCCATGCTCTAGTCTTAACCTCAGCGAGCATGGCCACACAAAGTCGTTTGTTGGACAGGAAATCTGTTTCAGGGCCTTAACTTTACTATACTTTATTGAAAAAGAATTTAAAGGGACATGAAACACATTAATAAACATTTCTGTAAACATGTGTTTAGCCATCACTGCTAATTTAGTCCTCTGGGCAGGTATTACAAAAGACACAAGAATGAAAAACACAATATATTGTGATTCATGAGCAAGTCCTATGCTCAGCAGAATCACAGTGACCCGACGTATCCACTCATTCAGGATGAAGGCTTAAGCCGTTCTTTTGGTAACACATGGATAAATAATGACTGTAATTTGTGTCACAGCATCTGGCAGCAGCTTGATACCGATTAACCAATACTACATCAGTAAAAACGGTATGGAGAGTTATTAGCTGAAGCTGTAAATGCTAGTTATTGAAGTATGTCTTGAACAGTTACTGCAGCATTTCATATTAATGCAGCACATTAGCAGTAAGTACTTATAGAGTTCGATAATCAGAGAAGAACAGGTCATGCTGAAGTGGCGTTAATTATTTTGAGCACACATTTCAGAGAACCATGTAGATGCCATGGCTAAAGGGGTGTTCACTATGAAAGCGATTAAAATGCTGAAGGTCACCAAGTCTCTGTATTATTGGTTGCTAGTTGGAGTTCCTACTCGACTGCTTAATCCTTCTGCAGTGATACTGTCTGGATTACCTTTAGTTATCAGCATGCAACGTTGGTGCTCATTGGCTTAAAGCTAAACTATGATCAACTTTGTTGCTTCGCCATTGGTCGCTATCACACATGTCTCCTCTAATCATGAAACTCTCATTGAAAATAAATTAGTCCTGGTTACTTGGTCACTTGGAAATGGACCAAAGGGAAAATTCAAGTCATTATTCACTAAGAATCTTCCCTTCTACTGCAGCATTCAAATACTATTAGCACTTCCTCATATTAAAATTGTATACAACATGATCAGTCACAAGGGCTGAGGAACCATCATTTTAACAGTCAGTAGATTCAAAAGGTTTAATACAAGAAGATAAAATGTAGTTAAAGTAAATGAATGTTTTTTACTAAATTAACTCAAGAAAGAATTATATTTAATTATTTATATTTATATGCACCAAAACAACAATATTAACCTTTTTTGATTCTTTTTTAAAAAAACTTAAACTTTACTCACATATCTTTTTTGGACCCAGTTAAGTTTAATATTATAAAAGAATATTATTATAATACTGAATTGTTATTATTTTGAAGATATTGTATGCAATTGTAGTACATTGACATATTTACTTTGCTTTCACTTGGAGCCTTTATTTTGGCAGAAAACTGAGAGAAGACCTTTGAGTTGCTGGATGTGATTTGACTTTTATTTTCCTCATTACAAATCTGCTGAAATGCTCTCATCAAATTTTCTGTGATACTGTTGTTGCTTTTTATATTTGTATAACAACTTATAGTCGTTACAAATGTTTGCAATTGCGTGAATGTGTAAAAGTGAACTTGGAGTGCTTTGCTTTCACAACGCATGTAAACCTCCAAACCGCAAGTCCACTAAGCGCATCGACTTCATTCTGAAGGACACAAAGACTGTGTTTATTTATTTAAATCACAGTCTTATGTAGTTTAATAATCGCACAAAGCCATACCGCATTTTTGATTAATTGTGCTACCCTAGATGAAAGATCGCAAAATCAGTCTAATTAAGTGCTCGTTACTAAACTTAGTGAACAAATAATGGAGCACTAAAATCATGTATATCGCGGCACCGTTTTGTGGTCCGTTCTGCATAACGCGGTGGCTAATTTTTTCTTATCGCGGCCCATTCGGCACATTTCGAGGCCGACCCACCGGCCCGCCCTGTTATCCTGCTGGCAAGTCCGCCCCTGATCAGCCCCAAAGTTGCCAGTCCAGCCCTGCCCAGCCTTAATGGTCGAATGACAAGAGAGAATCAATGCTGGTCAGCATCACTGAGGTCAAATATAGCACAGCGCATCTTCATTCAGGGTATTTGAATGTACATGACATCAAAGTTGCGGCAAAGGAGATTTTCAGTCAATTGAGACAATATAAGGTTTGTTCATCACACAAAGCTATCATATTCAGGCCCCAAAAGACTTGGAATATAGCACAGAAATCATATGAATTTTTTTTTTGTTTTGTTTTTAGCTTGCCAGCAAAAACAATTTACCACCATCATAGTTGGAAAAACAGGTCAGATTTTCTCCAAGATTCATTTTTCTCTGAAGAAAGAATGTCTGGCTAAAGGTGTGGGTATTACCACACACCTGCTCTCTGTTTTACTCCTCAGGTGTCCAGCAAAACTGCTAGTAAGTTCCAGTAAGTTAAGAAACACTTAAAGTATTCTTGAAAATAAGCTTCTGTAATAGACTGATCACTCTTGCTTTTAAACATTTCCTGTCAAATTCAAATCTTTCTTTTTCATTGAATTGATTCTAGCATTCATAAGTGTGCGATTGAATTGTGGCTTTTTATGATATGTGAGCAGCACTTCACACTCCAACTGCTCAAGACTTATCTGTGTCTAGTGTGTGTTGTTATGGGCCAAAGGGTAATGATCCAGTTGAGCTACTCTCACCCCTGACTGCTCCTGCAGGGAATGAGACACCCAGCCAGGGGTGTAGAGAAAGAAAGAGAACTAGAGAGAGCTGTATACAATTGTGTTCCCATTGAAAAGTTTGGGAGGTATGTTCATGTAACACCACCAATCACATTACAAACAGAATCTTACTGCTACACACTCAATTCAGCAATTCATATGACATCCCTTCTCTACTCTTTTAATTTTTTTCCAGGGGAGGAAGGTTAAGGTAGAGTTGGGTTATCCCATTCCTTATGGACAGAATGCTGAACATGTTTACCCTTTCTCTCATTGCTTACTCAAATTATATAAGCTTAATGACATGGACATGTAAATGTCTTTTTAGTTAGTAAAAATTCTCATTTCAACAGTCTTGGCTGCATTGTATTTCCCTTTCTCATTCACTCTGATTCACTCTTATTCTGTGTAAAGTGGAAACAAAACTCATTGAACTAATTGTGCCCCAGAAAGAGTAATTTTTTTGCATGCACTGTCTGCATTGTTTTAGTACCCGATAAACTAAAAGATTTATGCAAATTCGGTAATGGCACAAACACAGCCAAAAGATTTGTGCTAAATGCAATTTTCACAGCTCAATTCCCAATCTTGCAAACCGGTTCTGAGTCCTAGGTTCTGGAAGATGCAGCAGACTACCACAATCCAGCATATTTGACCTTGTACAACATAATTTACATAGCATCATTAATTTCTTTTACCATTTGTTTATATTTTTGGGTGAAACTTACCTGGACATGTTGACTGGTTTTGTGAGATTCACCCCTTTAGACAATAATAATAATGCTCTATATCAACCTCATCAAGTTACCAAATATTCACTTTTCTTGTTTTCTTGTTTCTGGAAAATATTCAGTTTTCTTGGTAACAACAAAAGGAATCTTCAGATGTCATCAAGAGCATTCTGACATATTGTACCAGTTATCAGATCCACTTCCTATGTTGATGCATTATTTGCTTTTTCCAGCTTTCTAGAAACAGAACAAGAATTTGAAAGAGTGTTTATTTAGCTTCATCACCGGTGAGGTGTATGTTTTTTACCGTAATAAGCCTGCAGAGGAGAGCTTCCATTAAGCATTACCACATACTGTAAAGCTGCCAGGCTGCCTATATTTTATGGCTCTCTAAATATGTCTGGCCCATTCCTGCTAACAGCCAAATGAGGCCGTAATCACCGCCTACATGTTCTGCTCTTATGACTCTGCCACTGGCCCTTTTTACTATCTGCTGCAAAGTCTCTCTGCTTTATTTCCCACCTCATAAAGCAGGCTGCCTGCCCACAAGAGCTGTACCGAACATACATTTATGAAAATCAAAGGATGCAGCCTTTATTATGGACATTATGATTACATCAAAGAAGAGTCCATGCAATGCATAAACAACATAATGGACATTAGGCCAGCTTACTCTACCTATTGCTGTTTTGGTAAAAAGTGTTTCTTTTGACTTTTATGAATTTTATGAATAAATCATATTTTAAATTTACAATAAATAAATAAATAGATGAAAATGTGGTGCTCCTTCCATGCAGGATAGTTGCCCTGGTGTTGCTAAGGTGTTTTGAGTGGTTTTAAGTGTGTTACTATGTAGTTGCTTGGATGTTCTGGCTAATTGCTAGTATGGCTGGGCATAATATAGAATATTCACAATTTATTTGTGATGACGTTGATAGCAAAATAAAATTAACTATTAACTATGTAATGTTCCAATTAAAGCCAAGTAATTTTGTTACGTTTACACCTGTCATCCACTCTAGAATGCTGTTTTCTACACCGAAAACAGAGCATTTAGAAAAAGTTACCATTAATGTGTGCTTTGAAAAATTTTGACATTAGGAAAATAAAACGGATTAGTGTGAACTTGCCTCTGTGCTAATAGGGTGTCTGATATAAACTTCATTAGCAAAAATGGTGTTACCTGGTAAGTTCAATTAATTTCTGTGAATCAGTTCAAACTGTCAATATCAATCTAATCAAAACTTAAAACAAAAACGTGATAAATTTGTTGGCATCTAGAATTTTTCATTGAAGGATGGTATTTTTCATGTATTTAAATGTTTGGTGAAATTAGAGATATAATTTAAAAAGATGTAATATAAAGAGATAATCCAGCTCACCCCCCTCCAGCCCTTCTTTTGTTAAAATCCCTAATTCTAAGTATTATTATCTAAGTAGACTTAAGTATAAGTATGTGTAGTATGTGAGAACAGGAATGTTAGTGTAAGTGCACTGACTTGTTCAGAGTTCAGACAGGGATAACTCACCAACAGGCATTTCTCCCAGCATACTTGGTCAATGTGCAGGTCAGTCAACCAAAAGTGCCAGTCACATGCCATAACTGCTGGAAGCATCTCTTATCACACATTATCAGAGTAACTTCCACTTGACCTGCTTGCAAGAGATGAGAGGTGATTTTCTCAAGCGTTTAGTTCCTTTTGCATGAAGCCATCGGAACAAACACTGAGGCAGAGAGAACATCTCAGTTACTTACGCAATCTTTTTTCCCTGAGTGGGAACGAGATGCTGCGTGATGACACAATTGGGACACGTCAGTGGTCACGTGGTCTGAGGGCCTTATAAATGTATAGTTACGCCAATTCATTGGCTGATGTTGCTTAAGCGACGCACATAAGGAGCTGCGTCATGGGCTCCTTATAGGCGCTCACTCTGGTGCCATTTCCTCAGATTTTCTGCAAGAGGCATGAGCCTATGCAGCAACTAGTGAGTATGGCCAGCTACACAGCATCGCATTCTCACTTGGTGAACCAAGGTTATGGACATAACCAAGACGTTCCCTTTCATAGGAACATCTATGCTGCATCATTACGCAATTGGGAAAGAATTACCTTACACCATGCAAACATCAGCTTCCATCTATCTATGTCTGTGTGGCAAGCCTACAGCAGCGCACAAGTGAGCTAAAGTATATAAAAATTATGAATTTACTCCTGTTCCAACAGAGAGAATCTGTGCTAAGTAGCACTAAGGTATGTCCTGCTTTTTATGTATATATTTGTCATGAATGCTGACACGGAAGCGGCAGCAGAAGTGGTAGCCCTCGTGTAAAGCCCTACTTGGGTGAAGACCAGCGAGTCTACATGTGCGAGTCCACCGAGCAAGGACACGACAAGCTGCCACTCACCATTGCACTTCAGTATCTTTTAATTGTATATTTTCTTATTTTCCTACTACATACTAACATGTCTAATTCACAAATAACATATGCCTTAAAGCACATCCCCGTTATCTGTTATAGACAGTTTACATGATATAAACACAAGACAAAATGCAACCCAAACAACCTACAGCCACTTTGCACTTCAGCACCTGCTCCGCTCTCTTTCTCAGTGGGACTCTGGATTTGCCAGGCAGCTGTGAACAAAGCTGACTTCATTCCAGCCTTTGCCACACAGTCCACCCTCAGCATCCTTGCACTGACAGAAACATGGATACTTCCAGAGGATACAGCAACACCTGCTGCTGTCTCCAACAACTTCTTCTCTCACACCCCTCGACACACCGGTAGGGGTGGGGGAACGGGTTTGCTCATTCCAAACAACTGGACTTTTTCACAACACTCTTCTCTATGTAGCAATATTTATTTTGAATTTCATGCTATTACTACAATGCAATCCACAAAAAATACATATTGTTATCATCTATTGCCCTCCAGGTCAGCTGGCAAACTTTCTCAAGGAGTTGGATGTCCTGCTGTCCTCCTTCCCTGTGGCCTTGTGGTTTTTGGTGATTTCAAAATACACCAAGACAAGCCCCAGGCCACTGAACTTCATGCTCCTCTGGCCTCATTTGACTTGGAAAGACTAAGCACTACAACTACTCACAGATCGGTTAACCAGCTGTACCTCATTTTTACACGTAACTGTACCAACTCAAATATTATTGTTACTCATTAACATGTCTCTGATCACTACTTTGTTCAATTGAACATGACTCTCCCATCTAAATTAGAACAGACTCCGCCTTTGGTTTCCTTTCACCATAACCTCCGTTCTCTTTCACCTTCACACTTTTCCATTGCTGTGTCTACCTGTCTTCCCACACAAAATGTATTTTCCACCCTGGATGTAAACACTGCCACAGACACACTAAGCTCTACTTTAATAACCTGACCAGACAGCATCTGTCTTCTATCCTCTAGGCCAGCACATACTACACCATCCAGCCCCTGGGTCTCTGACATCCTTCATGAAGATCGGACTGACCTTAGGGCAGCTGAGAGGAGATGATGGAAATCTAAAAATCCAGCAGATCTAGGTAAGTATCAGTCTCTGCTTGCAACTTTTTCAGATAAAATTAAATCTGAAAAACTTCCTATTATCAGAACAACATGCAACAGATCCACAGACACTCACAGCTTGTTTAGAACATTCAGCACACTTCTCTGTCCACCCCCTCCACCATACGACACATTACTGACAGCAGATGTCTTCACCACATTCATTACTAACAAGGTTACAACCATCAGAAATACATTCTCAGCACCACACCCTGTCAAACACCCATCTCCTGTATGCAACTCTTCTGTCTCTATGTTCTCTCCTCTGACTGACACTGAGGTCTCTAAACTCCTCTTCTCCAACCACCCCAACATATGTTCCCTTGACCCCATTCCTTCTCATCTTCTCCAGGCCATCTTTCCATCCATCCTACCTGCACTCACACACATAATTAATACATCTCTACTTACAGGCACTTTTACCACTACATTTAAACAGGCTCAAGAAACCCTGCTGCTGAAAAAACCTGCACTTAAACCTACACAGTTACAACACTACAGACCTATTTCTGTCATCTCATTCATGGCAAAAACACTTGAAAGGGCAGTTTTCAATCAGATCTCTGCCTATCTCTCACAGAACAAGCTACTGGATGACAATAAGTTAGGCTTCAAAAGTGGACACTCCACAAAGACTGCCCTGCTGTCTGTCACTGAGTCGCTGAGACAGGCGAAAGCTGATTCCAGATCATCCGTCCTGATTCTGCTGGACCTTTCTGCAGCCTTTGACACAGTCAACAATCAGATTTTACTCTCCACCATCTCTTTGCTGGGCATCTCAGGAACTGTGCTTTAATTCCTATCTCTCAGGTAGGTCCTTCAAGGTAGCCTGGAGAGTTGAGGTGTCCAAGCCACATCAGCTACTTACTGGGGTACCTCAGGGTTCAGTGCTCAGGCCATTTCTCTTCACTATATAAACAACATCAATGGGAACCATCATTCAGGCACATGGTTTCTCTTACCACTGCTATGCCGATATGCAGCTCTACTTGTCTTTCCAGCCCAATGACACAACAGTGACTGCACAAATCTGTGTCTGTTTGGCAGACATTTCAGCCTGGATGAAGTAACACCACCTGCAACTTAGCCCAGCCAATACTAAACTCCTTGTCTTTCCAGCCAAACCTGCTGTTGAACAAAACATTACCATGCAGCTGGGTTCAACTACAGTAATGCCTTCCAAAACGGTCAGAAATCTAGGGGCAACCATTGATAACAAACTAAATTGCACATACCACATCTCACAGACTGCAAGATCATGTAGATTTACTCTCAATATCAGGAAGACAAGACCCTTCCTCTGCCACACATCTTCTTGTTCAGTCACTTGTCATAACTAGACTGGACTACTGTAACATTTTCATTGCAGGCCTCCCTGCATCTGCAATTAGACCCCTGCAAATGATTCAGAATGCATCAGCATGTCTGGTGACTAATGAGCCAAAGAGAGTGCATGTTATACCACTCCTTGTCTCACTTCACTGGCTGCCAGTTGATGCACGTATCAAATTAGAGGCTCTGATGTTAGAATTCAGAACAGTCAATGAGTCCACTCCAACTTAAATCAGTTCTGTAGAGCTACGCACCCACTAAAATCCTGCAGTCGTCTAAGGAACGTCGCCTTGTTATACTAACACAAAGAGGCACCAAAACACTTTCACTGACTTTTGGCTTCATCGTACCACGTTGGTGGAATGACATTCCCAACCCCATCCGTGAAGCTGACTCACTTTCTGTCTTCAAAAAATGGCTAAAAACACATATTTTCCATGAGCACTTAACTAGTCACTAAAAAATTTAAATAAAATAAAATAAAGTTAAAGAAAACAATTCTAGTTGCACTTTAATCTGTTTTGAATACTGCTATTCTGATGCTAGTGAAACTTTGTAATATGGCACTTTTTCATACCACTGTCTCCTTAAGATTATTTGCTTATGTGTTCCTCTTTTGTAAGTCGCTTTGGATAAAAGCGTCTGCCAAATGACCCTACAAAAATCTAACAAAAGTGGACCAACCTGCCACCATACAAATGTCTTCCAAGACCACACCGGATCACACTGCAGGCAGTCTGAACTCCATGTTGCAAAATTAAAAATAAATTGTGACAGTTCACACACATGTTATAAGAATTTCGCCAACAATGAACCACGCACTTGAAGGTAAGCACTTCCCAAATGACATCCTGCATTACCACTCAAAAGAAAGAACATACTATTTATAATCATCAATTTGAAATGAGTCACAACAACAACAACACGGGCTTAGGCAATTCATGCACCGAAGAAACAGAAAATCAGAGGAAATGGTGCCGGAGCGAGTGCCTATAAGGAGCCTGTGACATAGCTCCTGATGGGAGTCGCTTAAGCGCCATCAGACAATTAATTGGCGTGCCTGTATAAGGGCTTCAGACCACGTGACCACTGATGTGTTCCAATTGTATCATCATGCATAATAGAAGTTCTTGCGAATGGGAAACTGTGCACTCTCCCAAATTAGACAATGTACAGTCAGCCAGTAATTATCACAAAATATGTAAATCAGAGGGGTGTCTACTGTATTTTGTGATAATGACGGACAGAATGTACATTATTCCACGGCTTATTACATACTTATCAAATCAATAAATAAATAGACATAAAATATTTACTTGAGATTAAATTATTAGTTTTATTATGTGAGAATAAAAAGTCTGTAAAGCACAGCCAGGGCTGGACTGGTAATCTGGCATACCGGGAATTTTTCCAGTGGGCCGACGCACTTTGGGGCCAACCAGGAGCGGACTGACCATCAGGAGACCCGAGGGGTCTGGTGGGTTGGCCACGAAACGGGCCGAATGGGCCGAGTTAAGCTAAAATGAGCTGCCGCGTAATGCAGAACGGACCACAAAATGGTGCCACAATATGCAGAAAGAAAAGTGTTTTTTGGGCCAGTTGGTATGAAAAATCCCGGGCCAATTTATCTTGCCAGTCCAGCCCTGAGCACAGCTTTGCAGGAAATTGGTTGTCTGGGACACCAGTTATTGTCATAAAACAACTGACCGTAGAATGCCACAACTAACCAATCAGAATGAAGGATTTCAGAGAGACAATGTTGGAAATTTAGGAAATATCATAACATTGTTCATTGGTTTGTTTATTTTTCTCTTAGTGTAAAAGTCATTTGTTTTTGTAGCTAGCTGAACCAACTGTTCAATTTCTTACCGTTTTGCCATCTCGTAATATTATTACAACTCCTCATGAGACCGGGCTGGTAGTAAATATCTGATGCCACTATTATTATTATTATAACTAGTTACATTATCCTATAATATTCATAAAATTAAAAATGTAATGCGAAGTCATAAAGCATCACCTTATGATTCCAGCCATCTTCTGTATCATATTGTTGGGAGGCAGTTTGAAATACAATATGTAAATATTTGGTGAAAATATGAATAAAAATGAATAAATATTTACAGTAAATATTCAAGAGTAACGATATCACTTCCACCCTTTATTACCCATTTTTACCCCATAGATTGATACAAATCAACCTGTTGGTAGAATGAAAATGTTTTTTAATGGGCAAGGCTGTGGGTGGGTGGATGGATGGTTGTGCATTGACATTCAGATTAGGGGCCTAGCCCTACAGCCGAGGTGTTGAGGACTACATTAGTGGAGCCTTGATGCACTCACTGAGGTTCAATTAATCAGGGCCCATAGCCACTTGAGCAAAGCAAACAGATTGCCGCGGTGAGCACCGCCTTCTGGTGTGCCAAATGTGATGAGATTAATTTAGGCACCATATTAATGTTGGAAACATGCATTCGCACACAACATAATACTGTTAAAACCAGAATACCCTGATTTGAATATAAAACACTGTGAGGTTGCCATGTCTGCATGACTGCATGTTGGCATAAAATGGTCCCCACTGAGATGAGAAATGGTTTTCTGACAGTGACACATAAGCTCGCTGGTCGATTGTTCCTTTTGATGTTCTTTGAGCTTAACATACAGTCGGGATGTACTGTAAAATTTTCCTAAATGACGAACAGCACAGTGTGGGGGATCAAATGTAATGGATTATATCAACATCAGATGTGTTCCTGCCTTCTCCCAAGGAGCGCAGCTTGAAAACAGGAAGAACTAAGTGAGAATTGAGAGCTGTATTGGAAAACAGTACCATTGGCTCACAGAGGAGAGGAGATATAAGGCGCATATAATCTCAATGAAATACCTCAAATATAAAAACCTAGTTTCTTCCAACTCAGGGCCATTGCTAAATTAAAATCATTTCTGTCTTTTGAAGATCTGGATACTGTTGTTCATATCCTCATCTCTTCTAGACTTTACTATTGTTATTAATTGTAAGTTTCTCAATCATCCTTATCATGCCTTAAGTCAGTCCAAAAGGCTGCTTCCAGGCTCTTGACTGAACCAAGAAAAGAGACAGAATATTACCTGTAATGGGTTCTCTTCACTGGCTTCATATCAAATACAGAATACAGTTCAAGACATTGTTATTTACTTTTAAGGGGCTCCATGGACTGTCTCCTCCTTATACTGTATTTCTAATCTCTTAACTGTGTCAACCCTCCAGGCCTCTTAGGTCATCAAATGATATGTCCTTTTCTCCCTTGTATATGTTATACTGTAAGTACAGCTAAATTTCTTTTTATCCCCACTTTTCTGCATGCATGTGTATTTTTTAAAATCCTGTTGTATTTATTATTACTTTTATTGTACAGCACTTTGGTCAAAATGTGTTTTTTTATATATGTGCTTTAGAAATAAATGTGTCAAATGTTTCACAGGTGTCACATGGAATTTGTGCATTTTGTGCAAGTAGCTTCCCCAACATATACATAAATTAGGTTACACCAGCAAAAGTACATTTTGGTTAGATCAAGTAGAAATAGATCGTTAAGATAAAAATAGCACATCCTGGTCACATGAATTTTATGTGACCATGGAAACATTTTTGCAAAACGAAATAACATGCTTCAACATAGTTTGCTGCAATTAACTAGTGAAATGTCCAGCAGGAGGTGTCAAAAGCGAGTGAAATGTGGTAATCAGATGTTTTTTTATGGTGAACATTAGATGAGTTTTAATGATTAAAACGTTCATCCCTAATCTAAAACTTAAACCTAACCAACAGTGATCTAAATGAGAAAATGAGAGGTAGACATAAAACAGACATCCTTACCCTAAATCAGCACCTAAACCTAACCTAACCTAACCTAACCGATAGTGTCCAAAAAGAAATGCAAATTTTCTGAAGCATCCATGGTATTTTGTGCTGCTTCTATCACACTTTTGTCTCATGTATCATCTTGCATATTTGACTGGTCTCAAACTGCAGCCTGTCAAGTCCAAAGTGCAACACTTAATGAGTTGACCTATACCGTGGAAGCTAATTACATTCAAATAAGTGTGTAAATGTAGGTGGGTCTGTAATGCAAGCACTAAAATATGTTTTCAAATGATGCGTTAGAGTATGTGTTTCGATATCATAATATAGCTGTGTGAGTAATAGAGCAAAAAATAAGTGTTTATAAAGTCATAATCAGCCATTGTAGTCATGATTTGTGTGAAAGTTAATAAAACGCATAGTTGTTCACCAGGAAACTGTGGCAAAATGTAGAATGTGGCACGTAAAACTCAGTTTGCAAAAATTGTGTTATAGTAATGTTCATTCTAAGAGACTAGATTGCAGTTGCAGGCTACCATTTTTTACAGTGTACACCATGATAATACAGAAAATAGACTAGTTGCTTCCATATGTTCTGGTACACTGACTTTGTCCCCATTCTGCCAAGTTTCTGACCTCATTCTGCCGATTTTCTGACAAGCGGCATTTCCCATCAGACATCTTTGCATCAATTCAAATGTGTTTACATTTACCTGTGGCGCTATTGATAGCATGTTGCGTAAGCAGAATCAAAAACACAGGTTTTGGTCCCATGAAATCCAGGAAGTAATTGTGTTCGATTAATCAATGATGAGCAAAATTCAAATGTTACATTTTCCGTCTAGGATTACATTTTCACTCCACTGACAGTTAGGTTTAGGGTTGGGGTTTGGGTTTTCATAATTTACAACTTATAACAACTCACTTTACAACTTGCTTTTGATGCCACTCAGTGGACATTTCACCCGGAAGCTGGATCTCACATGTGCCCATTCTTTCAACAACACTTCCAGCTTCAGCTACTAGGGGCAGAGGTCAAAGGTGTTTACTAATTTCTGCTGAAAAACAGTGAGATCCCTTTGACATACTATACTGTACAGTACTGTGGCCCCAAATAGACTCTTAAGCCACACTCAAAATGTATGAATGCCTTGGTTAAAATTTACTGGAAAAATGCCTTAGAAATTAAAGTTCATCAACAGTATGTAAAAGCCACTTGATTTGATCATTTGTTTTCTAATGGAATAAAATGAATTCTTGAATGTGACCAAATACTTTGAGTTTACTATGCTTTGTAAGATCTTGGTTAATTGCAGGACATTGCTGAGTGTGATGGCCCTAGGGTTGGCCACACAAAAGTGGTAATGTAGACGCATCTCTTACACGCACATACACACACACATTTACGTGGAGGGTATGTATTTATTCATTTATGGTTAATCTCTATAATTAACTTTCACTTTTTCTTTCTGTCCTCATTTACTTTGGTTACAGTATAATGGTAATTTACAATAACCACAGGAATCAATCTGTATTTTTTATTGTTTTAGGTTTGCATATCTTTATTTACATTGTTACTGATTTGGAGTGCACACAAGTTAGTTTCGTTGTGTCTGATATTTATATTTATTTGTATTTGAGTTTAAGTTTACCGGTGATGAGTGGCGATGGTCTTCAGACACGGATAGCAGCAGCAGCATACTGGGGGGGGGACAAATTAGAGTCCGGGCAGGAACGAGGAATTTAAGCATTATTGTTTCCGTCCGAATCCTGTTTGTGGTATTCATGGACAGGATATCGAGACGTAGTCGGGGTGGGGAAGGTATGCGGTTCGGTGAGCTGGGGATCTCATCTCTACTTTTTGCAGATGATGTGGTCTTCATGTCATCATCGGTCCGTGACCTTCAGCTCTCACTGGACCGCTTGGCAGTCGAGTGTGAAGCGGCTGGGATGAGGATTAGCACCTCTAAATCTGAGGCCATGGTTCTCAGCAGGAAACCGATGGAGTGCGTACTCCGGGTGGGGAAGGAGGTATTGCCCCAAGTGAAGGAGTTCAAGTACCTCGGGGTCTTGTTCACGAGTGAGGGGACAATGGAGCGGGAGGTTGGCCGGAGAATCGGGGCAGCGGGGGCGGTATTGCATTCGCTCTATCGCACCGTTGTCATGAAAAGAGAGCTGAGCCGGAAGGCAAAGCTCTCGATCTACCGGTCAATTTTTGTTCCTACCCTCACCTATGGTCATGAAGGTTGGGTCATGACCGAAAGAACTAGGTCGCGAGTACAAGCGGCCGAAATGGGCTTCCTCAGAAGGGTGGCGGGCTTCTCCCTTAGAGATAGGGTGAGGAGCTCAGTCATCCGCGAGGAGCTCGGAGTAGAGCCGCTGCTCCTTTGCGTGGAAAGGAGTCAGTTGAGGTGGTTTGGGCATCTGGTAAGGATGCCCCCTGGGCGCCTCCCTAGGGAGGTGTTTCAGGCACGTCCAGCTGGGAGGAGGCCTCGGGGAAGACCCAGGACTAGGTGGAGAGATTACATCTCCACACTGGCCTGGGAACGCCTCGGGGTCCCCCAGTCAGAGCTGGTTAATGTGGCTCGGGATAGGGAAGTTTGGGGCCCCCTGCTGGAGCTGCTGCCCCCGCGACCCGACTTCAGATAAGCGGTTGAAGATGGATGGATGGATGGATGGATGGATGGTTCCGTCCGGACATACCATTTTCACAGATTGCATGGGGGAGGAGGAAAAACTGATATCTTTATTAATTGTCTTCTTTAGTTCTATATTTATTGTATCTTTATACATTTTCTTTTCTTCAATTTTTATTTAATAAATGTATTTGTTGATTTTGATCAGGATTTAAATAGGGTTATGTATTAAATGTTATGTTACTTTGTTTTCCCTTCTTGTGTTGTAATGGGCCCATTCTTTCCTTTATGAGCTATTGCTTTGTTCATTACAGGGGACAGCTTTAGTTTGTTAGTTGTTTCCTGTTTGAATGTTGTGTTATCTTATTTTGTTTGTTTGTGGATTTTGTTATGTTGTAAGACATTTATGAGTTTGTAAGTCCTTTTTTATTTGGGTTCAAATAAAGACCCATTTTTTTTTCAGTTAAGAGCTTGTGTTCCTTGTTTCTGACCCTCGGTCCCTCACACTGAGGCATTGAGCAGTGTATGTCTGTCTAAAATGCCACATTCATTATTGTTACAGTGATTTTGCAAGTTAACTAGACTGATGAATGTCTCTTTTCTGCTTCTTGATTGATTCTTGTTTTTTTCAACTAGCCCATCAACCTGTGGAGAAATCCCATTGGGCAACAAAATCCTTGAACGATAAATGGTTTGGCTTATCAGCTGTGTATTTTGGTTGTCTTGTATGACAGGTATCCGTGAATTGAGAATTGTTTTGTCAAGGTTCATGGTAACAGTAGTAAATGTTCTATTTATTTTATTCAGTCTATTTTATATCATTGTTTCTAGACTAGAACGAGATATTGTTGGCAGGGGCACTTTAAGGTACCTCTGGGCCCATGGGCTAACTGGTCCGCAGAGGCCCTCTTCCAGGTGTTGACCGGGTGTGTGTGTGTGTGTGTGTGTGTGTGTGTGTGTGTAACTGCTGTACATTGAACAAGCACTACACGGATGCCTTTAACAGTTGCACACTGTCACCATGTAAAAAATGTGAAAGCATTTAAACGTGTTAGAAGTCTTTGATGTTTGCTGAAAGTTGCTTTTCAGTTGGATTTGTTTTTCCTGGGTTTCGCTTGCACCAAAATTGATTCAGCCTGAATTTATCCTATTTTAGCAGGTTATGTCTTACTTTAGGTCTGGTCTAATCTTAATTTATCTTGTGTATAGAGCATAAGCAAAAACAATGGCCTATCGGCACTGATTAATTTCCATTTCGGCTTGGTTAGCAAAATGAACTGTTGTGTGGAAGGTTCTTAATGTGCAACCATAATAATGTGATATTTCTGTTTAAACATGTCGCTGTTTAATGTATTTCCTTCAAACACTAGTGGTTAAGCTTGTTGGAGACATTCAGCCATGTCTTAGCTCTGGTAAGTGGCATGCCTCAGCACTTCTGTACAATATATAATTGAATGCAGCAAACCAATGACTGCTAGCCAATGCTTAAATTGTAAAATATGTAAATTAGGTCCTGGAAAAAAGGAAAGGTGACATATATATCAAATTGGTGGGAAAAGATTGTTTAACAGGTTGATATAGCATTACTACACAGGTTTGGTGAGTTTACAGATTCTTTTTGTTTTTTACATTATAGGCAACATCAGAGGCATGTGCAAAATGGCATGGGATGGCCATTTGCAATTTTAAGATCGGTGTTTGTGTGATTTGTGAACATTTTAAATCTACTAATAGCAGCTGTAGGGAAAATGGGTCTTGTTAGAGCAGGCGTTATAACAAAGACAGAGATTTGTAAAATATGCCATTCATGCCATATTCTTTATGTTAGCTAAATCTCAAAAACAAGCTTTGGACAGTTTTAATTACTTTATTGCTGTTTTATACAAATCAAATTCACATTGGCCTGCTTATTAACTAACAAAACTCAAATGTTATTGAATTTTGTATACATTTTACACAGAAATCAAGCAACTTGACAAACTCTCTCATTACATTGACTGCTGTCACTAACTGCAGGTAATGTTTGAGCCCTGCAGTTCAGTGTGACCTCACTGACACTCCGCACAGAGTTCTGCTCTCATGCAAATGCTCTCATTAAAAACTAAGCTCTCTAATCAGCATAATAAATCAATTATTAACAGCGCATCTATGTCTTGATTAGAACAGGAGCTTTTTGGGATTGTCGCATTGGTCATTTGCAGTGTATTTACCATCTAGGTTACAAGCGAGTGGCGCAACATATAATGAATCCAAAATAATTCCAAAGTACTTTTTGCATTTGTTCTACAGCTTCTTTTCAAATTTCAGGTGATGTTTCTTCAGTATAAATTTTGTGTGCCACCGCGAACAGAGGAGAAACATAAAGCATCTGGGCATCAGCAGTTTAAAACTTGCCCATGAGGATCAGTTGTCATTACTGATAGGAAGGATGACTAATTAAAGCATCTCTGATTGGCCATTGCCATTCAATTGCTCATCGGACATGTCTGTGATTGGTTAGAATGCTCAACTGCTGCAAAAACTGCTGATGTAAATCTGTAAAGATAAATTTGATTTCTTAAATACTATTACCATGCCAACACATTAATTGTTATTATTCCTTTCTTCCTATATTTGGGGGGTTTTGAGGCATTTGGCATGCTTAAAATTTAATGAAATTTTGCACACACATTAGAGTCATTTTCCATTAGTTCTGGGCAAAAGTTCACGTATAGTTGTGTGTGTGTGGGGGGGGGGGGGGGTAGCACCCCCTTTAAATTGTGTGTGTAAGACAGCCTCTGTAGCCCACCCATTTTCACCTACATCCAACAAAATAGGTACATATATAGTTCTCATCAAGCCAGACAACTTTTAAAATTTATTCATTAGGTCCACCTAACAGGAAGTTGGGCATTTTGGATTTTTTTAATATTGCAGTCTCTGAACTTTTAAATACTCCTCCTAGGTAATTCAAGAGACTGTCACCACATTTAGACAACATTATGCAAAAACATTGAAGATGCTATATTGCAAACAGATTTTGATATATCAAATGGTGTTGCCATGGTGAGGCATTCAATTAATGGTGAAAAATGGGAAACAGGAAGTGTCACTTCTATCTTCTGTGTGCAATGTGTTATTTAGATCAAAAGTAAGATTTATGTTTAGGGTTGGGGGCTAATCATATAGATTTGACTATTTTGGGTCATGGTCATAGTGCAACCACTCATAGCACCACCACCTGGCAGCAGGAAGTGTGGCTCTTATTATTAAAAATTGTATCATTAGGGAAGTACAGTACCTGGGAACAGCAGGAGAACAGATCTATTTCATCTACATATTTTGACTTCCACAAAATACAGAAAGTCACACAGGTTTGGAACAACATGAGGGTGGCGAAATAATGACAGAAAATATGGCGGAACTATCGCATTAAGTATGTTTTTCAGATTTGGACGCATCTGACATTTAGAGGAGAATTTTGGAAATCAGTTTCTATTAATTATTACAGTAAAAAAACATGAACAATGTTCCACAGGCCCAATCATATATAATGCTGAATAAAGAAACAAGATCATGCTTTTATTAATGGCTACCTTTGCTATTACAGAGAGTCCTTAATGGATTCTTAGTTCAATTACAGTATTTTCAGCGTAGAAAGAATTTAGAACATTAGTGTGGCACGGTGGAGGGCGGGGCCGGATCGTGACTCAACACGCCCGGTCCCATATTAGGCTAATTAAGCCTCCGAGAGGGTTAAAGGCCGATTGTGGACGACGTGCGGGAGAGAGAGATCGTTCACGGACACGTCCATTGTCTTATGTGTTTGTCTTTTGAGTTCTCCATTAAACCTATTATTTTATATGTCAAGCCATGTTTCTCGCCTCTTCCTTGCCCGTGAACTTGATCTGTTCTACAATTAGTACTGTACAGTAAGTGTAAACTGCACCTAATCTCTATATTTGGAAGCGTGTTAGGTTTATTTAAGTTCAAAACTTGTTCTCTGTTGTCCATGTGAAAGAGTTCCAACTGAACTCCAAGACCATTTGACCTAAAGATGTCAAAGCAACTAAGCCTCGTGCTATATAAAGAATACTATTCGGAGTAATTTGCAGATGGTTTGACATATTTAGGTCCAATGGCCCCTGAGTTTAATTGATTTATACGCATTAAATATGATATAAAAATTCCAAATAAAAACTACCAAAAATAAGCCTTTTGCTTTATAAAGAATACTATTCTGAGTTTACTGAATTTGGTTTAACATCTTTGGCTCAAACTGAGTTTAATTTACTTACATGGATGCCCTCCGCAAAATCAGAGCAGCCAAACAACAGTACAGGGACAAGATTAAAGGACAGTTCAACACCACGGACTCTAGAAGCATGTGTCATGGAATTAATATCTTCAAAGGGAATAAATTCTCTGCCGTGAACACCGCTGCCTCTCTCCGGGATGAGCAAAATACATTTTATGCTCGTTTCGAGGGAAATAACACCGCCCCTCGCAGAGAGAGCTCTCGCTGTCGAAGCTACAGAGGTTAGTTCACTCTCCATCTCTGTAGTGGATGTAACCCGATCCTTCCAACGCATGAATATCCATAAAGCTGCGGGTGCAGACGGCATTCCGGGACACATCATCAGAGCATGCGCAAACTAACTGGCTGGTGTTTTTATAGACATTTTCTACCTTTCCCTTTCTTTGTCTGTAGTTCCCATATGCTTTAAAACGTCCACCATTGTGCCTGTACCAAAGCAATCCAAAATCACTTGCTTAAATGACTGGCGTCCTGTTGCTCTGACCCCATTATCAACAAATGCTTTGAGAGACTAATCAGAGATTACATCTGCTCTGAGCTGCCCACCTCACTGGACCCACTGCAGTTTGCTTACTGCAGCAACCATTCCACTGATGATACCATTGCATCTAAACTACACACTGCTCTCTCCCACCTGGAAAAAAGTAACGCATATGTGAGAATGCTGTTTGAAGACTACAGCTCAGCATTCAACACCATAATCAGGGCTCTATGCTAACTTTTTTTCCCAAGGAGTACATGCACTCCTAATTGAAAAAAATGTAGGAGCACACATAGAAATTTAGGAGCACAGTGAAAAATGTAATACAGAGTTTATTAACAAACAATTTATTACATACATATTTATAGTGTGTGTGTGTGTGTGTGTGTGTGTGTGTGAGTGTACTAAGGGACACACATCTGTGGAACAGCAGATAACACCCAAATCACATATTGACCCATGCCTACTAGAAACAATCAAACATCAATTGTCCAGCTGATTTTGTATGTTGACCGTCTGTCATACTGTACTTAGAGCTTTGCCAGCGATCTCTCATTATGTCAGCAATTTGACCGATCATCTCTGCGCATTTTACGTCATTGTCATATGTGGGATTAATGTAAGTTTTTGTGGTGGAGTCTGATAAGAAGCCCAAATTTGACCAAAGGTTCTTCTTCTTTCACAATGTTTATATTTATTTTCAGCTGCCTCCTCTTCTCCTACTCAGACTGCACCACTTGCCTCCTCTAGGCTGTCTCAACAGGTACAGATCTCTGCACTGGATATATTGCCATGAGATGTTATGTGTCGCTACAATTTTTCTTTTCAGATTAGCGAACCTCTCTTAAGCTCTGGGCTTAAACAGCTCACTGTGCAGCTGGATCCTGGACTTCCTGTCAAGCAGACGCCAGGTGAGTAGAATGGGCAGCAAAATCTCCTCATCATTGACCCTCAAAATTGGAGCCCCACAGGGCTGTGCTCTCAGCCCACTCCTGTATTCCCTGTACACACATGACTGTGTCGCAACACATAGCTCCAGTGGCATCATTAAGTTTGCTGACGAATAAGACAGTAGAAGATCTGATCACTGACAATGATGAAACAGCCTACAGAGAGGAGGTGCACACTCTGACACGCTGGTGTTAAAAGCACAACCTCTCCCTCATCGTCAGCAAGACCAAGGTGCTTGTGGTGGACTTAAGGAGAAAAGACAGAGAACACAGCCCCATCACCATCAATAGGGCACTGCTGGAGAGAGTCAGCAGCTTCAAGTTCCTCGGTGTCCACATCACTCAGGAACTCACATGGTCCGTCCACACTGAGGCCGTTGTGAAGAAGGCTCACCATTGCCTCTTCTTCCTGAGATGGCTGAGGAAGTTTGGAATGAACCACCATATCCTCACACGGTTCTACACCACCACTGTAGAGAGCATCCTGACTGGCTGCATCACTGCCTGGTACGGCAACATCACTGCCTTCAGCCGCAAAACCCTGCAAAGTGTAGTGCGAACTGCCAGACACATCAGAGGTGAGCTTTTCTCCCTCCAGCACTGCACTTTATTAATCTTACACTAGACTGTCATAAATTATATTCTCTCTTAACAACACACTAGCAACTGACTATCAGCCGACAACCTGAATGTACCTAAATACAGCACATCCCAAGACTTTCACCCATTGTTGCACTTATATTATTGTATATGGTTGAGTGACAATAAAGGGATTTGATTATTGGATAAAATATTCTATATAAAAATACCTGATAAAAACTCTCAAAATAAGCCTTGTGCTATATAAAGAATAATATTCTGAGTTATTTGCATTTGGTTTGACATCTTTAGGTGAAACAGTCTCGGAGCTTAATTAATTTATATGGATTAAATATTCTATATAAAAAAATGCAAAATAAACACTCCCAAAAATAAGCCTTGTGCTATTTATGGAATAATATTTAGTTTACTGAAGTTGGTTTGACATCTTTAGCTCAAACGCTCCCTGAGTTTAATTGATTTACAGTATTATATACATTTAAAGTTCTAAAATTATTAAAAAATTATAAAACATATATTCACCAAACGTCTTGTGCTATGAATGGGATCTTTTTATAAGCATTTTACTATTAGCTTGATGTAATAATTTCATATAGTTAAATTGTTTAATTGATTTATACGGCAATATATATTTATATTTATTTATTTATTTAAAGAGCCCATATTATGCAATAGTTCATAATTATGGTTCATAATTTTATTTTGGGGGTCTACTAGAATAGGTTTACATGCTTTAATGTAAAAAAAACACATTATTTTTCATTTCTTTTCCCCTCTCTTCTTCCTCTGGCTCAGATGCTCCGATTTACCTCCTGACTCTTTAAATCCCCCCCCTTTCGGAAAAGCCCAGTCTGCTCTGATTGGTCAGCTAGCGAAATCTGTTGTGATTGGTCAACCACGTAGAGCGTGTGTCAGAAATGATACACCCCTTACCATAACCGAGTTTCAGCTCCAGAGGCTTCCTGACCAGCTGTAAACACTACTGTAACTATGGTAACAGTGGCATCGGTTTTTGCTGTACCAGCTCTAGCCCGAGACTGATAATGAATGAAATAATGAAAGTTTGGAAGAATAAGCTGATCGACCCAAATCACTTTCACAAACACGACTTGAGCAGGACGTTTCACAGTGGTAAATTTGGATTTTGTAGCTTTCTTTCAAGTACACTGTAACAAAGCTTCAAGTAAAAGACATGTGGTGCATCTAAGTTAGTCATCTTTTGCTGGAATGGGTGTAGCCGAACGTTTTTAGCCCCAGAAATTAATGGAGAAGAGAGGCTTACTCCCAGTTAGTGAGCAAGTTAGCCGTGGACTACTGTGGATAATGGCCTTAACATTACAGCTTGTAATTTTAAGTAAACCTCCACACTTTAATACTGATAAAGACTGTTGAGATCGACAGTTTTATTAAACAATTTTAGGTAAAAGCCGGCTCACACTGAATAGGAAACCCTTACCAAAACAATAACATTACATTGCAAGTTAGCCGAGGACTACCATGGATTGCAGATGTAAAATTACATTGGTAAAAATAAATCCATCTCCACACTTGATCACTATTCATGATAGTAAGAACGACAAACAATCTGTATAATTCTACACAATTGTAGGTAAATGTGGGCCAGCAGCTGATTAGCAAAACTATTTCACCACAATAGCATTAGCTAGCAGGTTAGCAGTGGCCAGATTGCCCCAACAGAGTGGGAACTGCACCATCTTTCACGAGTAACCATTTTGAAAATTTGCCATTGGCTGTGGTTGTACTACTAAATAATTTAAATACATTTTAACCACTGATTCTTCAATTCATCTGCTTTTGGAAGTCCAAACAAAGAGGTTTTTCTTTCGCAGTGAAGAAAACAGCATCTTCTCGATATGGCGACAACACTAACCCAACTCATCTTGGCCTTTGCTATAACTAAGTTTGTTTGAGGGCAGGCCAAAGTAGCCCTTAGGTGGGCATTATGCAAATGTGTTACATAGTGACATAGATACTTTACTGAAGAAATTGCTGGACAAGTTACATACCAGCCATTTCTTGCAGTTCTTGAGCATTGTCTGTGGAATAGTATAAATCCCTTTTGCGTGTACTTTGTGCTTTGTAACTTTGCAGATTTTTTACATGCACAAAGAGTTATGTTACACACTAAAGGAAAGGTAAAATCCCCAAAAGCATAATAGGGCCTCTTTAAGCCTTTTGCTACACAAAGGATGGTTGTTTATGTATAAATAGTTTGGTTTGGGCTCAAAACATGAAATGTGCAGAGAGTTTAATGGTTATGAAACCAAATGTCCAACGAATGTCAAAAAGTAAAACATCTAGGATAATAGTGTAACCCCCCATTCCCTGATGGAGGGAACGAGACGTTGTGTCGATTGTAGTGACACAAGGAGCTTCCTTTGGGAGCCTCGGATACCTCAGAATATGAAAAAGGGAAACTGAAAACAGAATTTGCATGTCCTGCCCCTGGACATACGGGTATAAAAGGCAGTGATCGTGCATCTGTTCAATCAGGTTCTGTACTGAGGAGCTGAGAATAAGGTTCAGTCATCACATTGGCTTGGTACAGTGTTGTGGCAAGGGAGACACAACATCTCGTTCCGTCCGTGAACGGGGGTTACACTAGTAACCTAGACATTCCTCTTCTGTCACGCACTCGACGTTGTGTCAATTGTAGTGACACAAGGGGTTCTTATTCAATAGCGCCACCTACACTGAACCGTGTTACGTGATGTGCTGATGCTGGTGCAGCAAGCTGTAGCGTGCCAAGGAGCATGAGCATCAGGCTGTACGTAACCCTCCCTGACACCCCACTAAGACATCATATTGTTTTTTTATTAGATTCCCTGCATCCGACCAAGGATTCCCTTGGGGGGTGGGAACAAGCGACATGGCAAGCATGGGAGTAGGCTGCGCCAGCCGCGCATGTTTCTCCTCATAGAGTGATAGATGCAGCTGGGGCCATTTAACGTCAGGTGGCTTCGACTCCCTTGAGGGGCACCATCTTATCCTAGGAGTGCACCAGAAAGTCCATTACCATCTGCCCTTACTCGCACGCAATACATTCTTCGAGGTCCCGAAAGCAGTTGCGGAACACAGATGTTCGTTTCGCGCTCATATCATGCTAGGCTTAAAGGGGAGAGGTTTTGGTACCTGTGTATCGATGTCAGAGTACGAGGGATAAGAAACAGAGTCAGGGAAGCATTTACGCTTTCTAGCTGACTTGGGTCCTGTGCAAGAATGGCTAGCCACACCCAAAATAATAAGAGTAACAGTATTAGTGTTACTGTGAGTATCAGTCATATGAGAAATAGAAACAAACAATACATACACATTCATACATACCCAGTTAATGGTCTTGGCTAGGGATCAGGTTCCATCTCTTCCTCCATCTCTTCGTGGTCCGGGTCTTCCTGCAGTAGTTCCTGGTCCAGCAGATATTCCTCCTGTGTGCTCATGCCCTCATGAGCCAAGTCCTCCTCAGCTATGAACTAAGCTCATCAGCAGTCAGCTGCCTCCTCCTCTTAAGGGTGCTGAGCAGGGAGCCATAGTCATTATCCATCTCTACAACAGAAAAAAAAGTACAAAAATTTGTAGCCAGCACTATGTTCTTCACAAATCCGTACACTGAATAGTCTAACTAGAATGTCCAACTGCAAACAGCCCTCTCACACTTTCCTTGAACAGGAAGCTACACACAACCTAAAATCATGTCTGTGTGATGGATGGGTAAGGCTATCTGCGAAATTCTAAAATGATATCTACCATTTTTTATTACATGGTAAAATCAACAAGCTAGATAACTTATGTAACTAGCAGGACAGTTTCCTGGCAGGTCTGAACAACGTCTGCTCTCTGCCTCACAATTCTTCAGGCGGATTTTTCACAAGCGAAAAAATTGGCCAAAAATGTTATTGATATTTAGCTAAAATGTAACATAGTATTGCTAGCTAATGTTTATTTAGCAAGTTTCACAGAAACTGCCAAAAAGGTTTATATCAAAAGAAGAGGCTCACTGATGACAGTCATAGAAATTTTTCCAGAAAAAAACTAGCAACAAATAAATGCTTTGGAACTAAAAATGTTTGACAATCATCCAGAAGCGACAAAATTGGCCAAAAAAGTTATTGATATTTAGCTAAAAAATGTACATACATACATACATACATACATACATTTACATAGTATTGCTCGCTAATGTTTATTTAGCAAGTTTCACAGAGATTTGCTTAAAAATAGAAGCTAGCAGCCTGTCCGATGAATGCTGATTTTTATGTAATTTTTTCCAGAAATAACTAGCATTACTCATATAAATAAATGCTTCGTAACTAAAACATTTTGACTTTCAATTGACAATATTTTTCACAAAACATGTAAAAAAAAACTTACCTTGAAAGATTGCCTCAGTTTTCAATTTGAAGCTCTGCCCAGGCAAATGGAGGATGACGATGATGACGATACATTTAGTATTCACGCCCAGTAACCCCTTAAACAATTATATGTGCTGGTAAGGGTTAATGTCTTGTTTTGATTTTAAATATGTTATGATTTCTTGTGTGTTGTGTTTTTCTTTCTCTGTACAAATAGTCCAGTGAGTAAGCTACTCCTAATACTAGTTCAAACTTTTGTAGCATACATTACACTAATGTAGGATCTGATTCTCATATTTTGTTGCGTTCAGATATCTCACAATCAAGGGCAGACGATCCCACTTAATCTCATCTGATGATTTTCCCCAAACCAACACAAGATGGGAAGAGAAGGTATTTCAGTGTGATCTGGTACAACCAGTATTCTTGGATGGAATATTAAATGATAAAAAAATTCAGCTATGCATGCAGAGATTTCTCAATCTCTTCAGCTTCAGAATGCATTTTTACATCAGAATCAGGGTTTACCAAATAGAAAAAGGCTTTGTACAAAGGGGATGGCTTCAGGTTGCATGACAGGTCAGTGTCTCACATTAATGCCTTGCTGGCTTGGAAAGAGTACAAGAGGCAAATGCTACAGACTCTTCAATGTTGGATTTAATCAATAATGAATACAAAAACAAAGTTGAGGAAAACATATATTAAAACCATTGCAGAAGTTCTGCTCTTAACGGTGACATAAAACTTAGATCAGAGAGGCCACTTTAAATCTGATGGCAATAAAGGGAATTTCCTATTCATGATTGTTAGGCACAACCCTATAGTAGCACAGAAAATGAAGGCAAAAGGAAATGCTAAGTACATAAGTAACACTATTCAGAACAAAATTCTAGAATGCCTTGCCAACATGGTAAGATTTTCAATTATAAAGGAGGTGAAGGAGAATATATTGTTCTCAGTAATAGCAGATTAATCTAAAGTCCTGCAGAAAAAAGAGCAGTTGTCTTTAGTGGTGAGATATTACTATATTGGGACTGTCCAAGAGAACTTTATTGATTTCCAACATGCACATCACCTAGATGTTAAGGGGCTCAGTGATAAAATCACACTGTGCTTAGGAAGATATGGCCTTAATTACAAAGCCAATCTGGTTGGACAAGGGCATGATAGGGCTGCAGTGATGAGCACTCAGGGGTGGAAGCTAGAATTCAGGCAGAAGCTAAGCAGGTATTTTATGTACAATGGAATGTGCACTGCCTGAATCTTGTCTTAGTTGATACAATAAGGTCAGTGGCAGAGATTGATTTTTTTTTCCTCAAGAAACTGTGTGTGTTCATGACAGGATCTTATGTGCACCAGAAATGGCTTGATGTTCAAAAGAATTTGTATGGCAACCAATGCAAGAAGTTAAAAAGAATCAGAAATTCTAGATGGGCAAGTAAAGAGTTGGATTTTTGCTGGACATTGATGGACAGGTTACCAGCAGTACTTTGTGTTCTCCATAAAATAAGCACAGAAAACAGTGGAGAAAGAGTATTCTGTAGAGTTTTCTGTAGACTTTTACAGATTGATCTCACGTTCATAGGTTTACTCGTAACTTTTCGAACACTCTTTGGAAATGCAAAACAGCTATATGACCTGCTTAAGTCCACCTCAGTCAGTTTAGACATGGATGAGGCACTTCATGACACTTTTAGGTACAGGAATGACGTTTGTTGATCTACTGTTGTAAAACAAAGTAAATATCGCCAAACAGCTGTTGAGAATGTTGAGAAGCTCAAAACTTGGTGTGCCCCATGTAACATGTTCCTTTGGCATTCACATAGGTACTGATGTCAAAGATGGATTTATATTGAGACTTCTTTACCCTGTTCCAGATGCCATAAGTGAGATGAAAAGAAGGTTCTCAAAAACCTAACTGTGTAATAATGAAAGGCATAGAGGCACTTAACCACAAAAGTTCTACATTTCTGTGCAATGACATCATGCTTGGTTTAGGTGAATTGTATGGCTGTGATTGTGAGGACTTAATGAATCAGCTATATCAGCTCAGAAGAGAAAAGGCAGAAAGTGGAGCAGCACAATTAGCAGGTCTTTTGGAGTTGACTGTGCTTTTGGAACCCTACAAAGAGTTTTTTTTTTCATGAGAGCTTCAGGCTTAATTAATTAGCTGTGGTTATTCCAATTAGTAGTGAGTGGAGCTTATCAGCCATGAAGCTTATCAAGACTAATATGTATACCACAGTTCTAGACAGTGGGATTAGCCACTTAGATGTGTTAAGCATTTAATATTTGAGCCTGTTTCCATCTGGTATTAAGATGCATCTCGGGTGATCCAATCACATGTGTTCAGGTGAGACACATAGCTGTTTACACCTGTTCATTTAAATGCATCTCTTGTGACCACTTGGGATCGAATTTAGAGGGGAGGGACTCTGTTTCATGATGACATAATGTACATCATCGCTATTTAAGTGTGTTCCTGCGTGATCATAAACCGCAACAAATTCAGATAAGACTAAGAAAGTGCCAAAAAAATGGCATGCTCTTTCTCCTTGATGCAGCTGAAATTTATTCCCAGCACAAAAGCAAGATTTCAGTGGAGTGCCTGTATTAACCCGAGCTTCAGATGTTTGTGCTTCTCATAAGTGTTCCTTCATGCTGATTTCTGACACACTGAAGAAGATCTGTGTAGTTCACATGCTTGTGTATATATCTGCTTTTTAAATATTTCTAATATCGGACTGTTATTTTCTTTTAAATCTACTCGTAACCGACAAAGTTTAAACTCTTGTTTTAGTGCAGCGGTTGAGTGACTGGCAAGGGGAGGTGCTTCACTGCTGCCGGGATGCATACAGGGTGGATTAGCTTTTACACCTCAAATGTGACGCATTCAGATGCGTTTTTGACCACATACATATGTGGATTTTTGTGATCCAATTACAAAAGTTTTCAGACCACATTTAGTCCTTTATTTACTGCTGACCACATGTGATCGGATCACTCGAAATGCATCTTAATACCAGGTGGAAACGGGGTTATGGAGCTCAAAGGCCTAATATCATACTGTATATGTATAATTTTGTTAAAATCAGAATCAAATTAATTGCCAAGTATGCTTACACATACAAGGAATTTGTCTTGGTGACAGGAGCTTCCTGTGCACAACAATACAAAACAGCAACAAGACAGAGAAAACCAAAAAAAATTAAAAATACAATGAAACATATAGAAAATAAAGTTTATATAGAATTCACAATGAGATTTATATATATATATATATATATATATATATATATATATATATATATATATACACACAGTATACATACAAGCAAATTTAAATACAAAATCTTTGCAAGCCAACACAAAAGTGGCCCATCAAGCTATTTTAAATGAGTCAATTGATCGGATTGACAGATGATAATTAAAGGTCACACAGTTTGTATTGGAGAATGTAGAAAACAGTCCAGTTCAATATAAATTCCAGGAGAGTATAAACAGCAGCATCCCAAGATGATAATACACTGAAATAAAATTATGCTGACTTGACTGTAATGAAGATAACATGACTTAACCAAGATGATGATGACTGGGTTTTACTAAAGAGAAGTGAAGAGTAAGATTTGCTAAACAGAGGCAGAACAAAAACAGGAGTCGATAATAAACAAACTAACAAACATAAATCGAAACCAGGAAAACAAGACTGACTAGAGGCAAAGACTGACTGGAGACATTCACTGAACAAGCCAGCAACAAACAACAAATACAAAGGAGAATACAAAGGGAAAGGTAAAAAGGCACAGGTGGATATAATTAGCTGTTGGGTGGTGTCAACGTTTCAACATTTAGTCTGTTTGTGGACAGGGTTAATAGATCAATACAAAACATTAGCAGGACATTCAATAAATTGGAAATGGATAATTAATATGTTGATGGACACAAGGTTAATAGAACAATACATTACATTGAAATTGGACATTTAATATGATGGTAGACATTAGCAGGTCCATTCAATAAATTGGAAATTGACATTTAGTATGTTGGTGGACACAGGGTTAATAGACCAATAAAATACATTGAAATTGGACATTTAGTATGTTGGTGGACATTAGCAGGTCCATTCAATAAACTGGAAATGGACATTTAGTATGTTAGTGGACAGGGTTAATAGATCTATACAATACTTTGGAATTGGACATTTAGTCTGTTTGTGGACAGGGTTAATAGACCAATAAAATAAATTGGAAGTGGACATTTAGTGTGTTGGTGGACATTAAGCAGGTCCATTCAATAAATTGGAAATAGACATTTAATATGCTAGTTAATAGACCTATACAATACATTGGAATTTCACATTTATTATGTTGGTGGACACAGGGTTAATATACAAATACAATACATTGGAATTGCACATTTAGTATGTTTGTGGACAGGGTTAATAGACCAATAAAATAAATTGGAAGTGGACATTTAGTGTGTTGGTGGACATTAAGCAGGTCCATTCAATAAATTGGAAATTGACATTTAGTTTGTTGTTGGACACAGGTTTAATAGGCCTATGCAATATTTTTAAAGTGGACATTTAGTGTGTTGGTAAACTTATGGAAATTAAACCTATTTAATTTATTGGAAGTTAGCAAGGTTAATGGGGTCTCTGTGGTCTTTGGGGTCAAAGTTGGCAAATTAGTTGGTTAGGGGGCAGATAGCGTTTCTGTAGATGATCCCGCCCCCACCCTGGTGGTCCGGAGGTCTTTGAGGGTCCGTCGGTGAAAAAGTCCCATTTGACCATTAAAAAAAACACAGTGCGACTAATTGTCCATGGGAGTGCCCCACCCCAAGAGTGGCAAATGCACCCATTTATTTAAGCCAGAGGTGGGATGCGAGGCCACCACCCCGAGTGTGAAGGCCAAAGTGTAGGGAAAATGCTTTATCAAGGGACTTTTAACGCTCGTGGCGGGTATCCGAAAGGTCTGAGCCATGAGGCGCCGACACAGATTTTGGGAGGCTGGCGCTTTGTGTCCACAAACCTATGTCGGTTGCCCAATTTCCTAAATGCTATGATACCCCCCTTTCAAAAGTGAATCCCTTAGGTAGTGAAGTGAAAATAGAAGGTTGGTAACAGGCAACACTTGCAGGGTGACAGCACCGTGGCTGACACCTACCCAAGTGAGGCAAGAACTCCAGGAAGCTGGATTCCACGAGGCCAAGCAACGAAGAGCCCTTTCAAGATCCTGATTAGCCCACTTGAATTTGTCAAGGGGATGAAAATCAGATGACAGACTCACAGAAGCCCCTAGCTGTTGTCAGAATTCTGCCAAAAAATTGGTTAGGAATTGGGGTCACCTATCAGAAACCACATCAACTGGGAGGCCATGGATGTGGATGATTTGATCTATGATAAAAACCGCTATCTCTCACACTGAGGGCAATTTCGAGAGAGGGATGAAATGGACCACCTTCGAGAACCTGTCCACAATGGTCAGAATGACTGTACTGCCATGGGACGGGGGTAACCGGTGACAAAATCCATGGCAATATGGGACCAAGATCGATTCAGTGAGCTAACCTCTGTTTAGAGATGGCGTTCCCTTTCAACCATCTGCTGAAGCAGACAAAGAGCTGCTCAGAACATCTAAAGCTCTGTGTGCGGTCCAAATAAATACACAAAGCACATACTGGACACAGCAACGAAAAGGCTGGGTCTGCCTCCTCCCAAGGCAGAGCTTGCAGGATCACGACCTGATCCCTGAAGGGGGTAGTAGGAATCTTGGGCATGTAGCCCAGTCGCGGTCTTAGGATGACGTGAATATCTGCCGGACCGAACTCCAGGCAAGTGTCGCTGACAGAGAACGCTTGCAGGTCCCCAACCCTCTTAATGGAAGCTAGTGCTATCAGGAGGGACGTCTTCAAGGAGAGGGCCTTGAGCTCAACTGAGTCAAGCAGCATGAAGAGGGGTCTCTGAAGGCCCAAGAGGACCACTGAGAGATCCCAGGAGGGGAACAGGCTTGGCCGGGGAAGGATCAGCCTCCTGGTGCCTCTAAGGATCCTGATAATCAAGTCGTGCTTACCCAATGACTTGCTGTCCACTGTGTCGTGGCGATAGTGGCTACATACACCTTCAAGGTGGAGGGGAACAGCCTCTCCTCCAACCTCTCTTGCAGAAATGAAAGCACTGAACGAAATGTGCATTTCTGCGTGTCTTCAGACTGAGAAGAACACCAATTTGAACAAGCGCCACTTTTACTTGGTAGAGGGAGCTCTGGATTGGTTGATCATGTCTACAACCAGTAGACATGACCTACGGTTCCAGAGGTCTGGGCGCGGATGCCAAAGGGTGCCCCGTCCCTGGGAAGGTCCTTCCTCAGGGGAATTTGGCAAGTAGGTGCTGTCGCGAGGAGCGTGCGATCCGAGAACCAAGTCCGAGTGGGCCAGTAAGGAGCCACTAAGCACCAGTGCAAGAAGGCTCAATGATGGAAATGCGTACTTGCACAGCCCCCCAGTGCCAGCGCCAGCTGTGTGCCAGTGCGTCAGTCCAGAGAGGGGCCTCTGTCAGGGAGTACCAGAGTGGGCAGTGGGAATTGGGTGAGACCTGTCACGACAGAGCGTCCACTGTCGTGTTGAGGTTGCCCGGGATATGAGTGGCGTTCAGCGATCTGAATCACTGCTGATTCCAAAGGAGGAGATCGCGAGCGAGTTGTTACATATGACAAGAGCACACACTGCCTTGACAATTTATGTACGCTACCGTCGCGGTGCTGTCTTAACAGATCAAGACGTGCTTTCCCCGGATCAGCGAGAGAAACCTCCGCAGGGCAAGGAATACAGCCAGCAACTCTAAGCAGTTGATGTGCCAATGCAGCTGTGGCCCTATCCAGGAGCCAGCGGCTGCGTGCCCATTGCACACAGAGCCCCAACCCTGTTGAGAGGCATCTGTGGTGACCATGATGTGTCTGGACACCTGCTGTACAGGACACCTGAGCGTGCTCATTTGTGAGGCGTGCTTTCATTGAGACTGATTCTAACTCCATGCCAAGCAAAGAGATGCTCTGAACCGAGGTGAGTTTGCTCTTTTCCCATAGACCTGAAGCCCTAGATGGCTGAGGTGCCTGAGCACCTGGTCACTGTGATCGCATAGTAACTCTCCAGAGTGAGCTAGAATGAGCCAGTTGTCGAGGTAGTCGAGTATGCAGATGCTCACTTCTCGTAGCAGGGCAAGGGCTACCTCTGCAACTTTTGTGAAGACGCAAGGGGACAGGGACTGGCCGAAGGGGAGGACCTTGTAATGATATGCCTGACTGTAGGAAGGGTCGGTGTTGAGGCAAGATGGAGACGTGGAAGTACGTGTCCTTCAGGTCTACCGCGAACCAATCTTGATGCTGAACACAGGTTAAAATCTGTTTCTGCATGAGCATTTTGAATGGGAGTTTGTGTAAAGCTGGTTGAGAACTTGCAAGTCCAAGATTGACTGCAACCCACCGCCTTTTTTGGGTACGATGAAGTAAGGGCTGTAGAAACCCTTATTCATCTCAGCTGGAGGGACGGGCTCTATCGCATCCTTGAGTAGTAGAGTTGTAATCTCTGCCCATAAGGTGCTGGCATTTTTACCACGCATAGTGGTAGATTGAATACCACTGAAACGAGGCAGGAGCCTAGCGAATTGAATCGTGTAGCTGAGTCGGATGGTCCTGGCCAGCCAACGCTACGGGTTGGATAGCGAAAGCCATGCATCCAAGCTCCATGCGAGGGGCACTAGAGAAACGATCGTTTTTGAGGTACCGGGTGGGGCTTCACAGCGGGGGGAGCAGGTAATAATGCATTGCATAACTTTTGTGGTTGGCAAAAGCATGTCCCGAGTCAGGAGCGCTTAGGAGCTTTCAGGGTTCTAGAGAGGATCCTGGAGAAGGGGGGCGTACGCCACCTGCAGGCGCTTGACACTGGGGCTGAGAGCTGGGCCCGGGTTTAAGTGGAGCTGCCTGTTGTTTGGACACAGGGTGATGCCCTCTGAAGGCAGACAGGGCGCGGGCTGTGCTGTGCTGGTGTGGTGCCGTGGCATGATGTATGAGATAGTCTGCCTCTTTACCGCCGAAAACTGCTTGGCAAAGTCATCGACGGCCTTGGCAACATCGCACATCTCGACCATGTTCATCCAAAGGTGGCGTTCCTTGACCACAAGGGTGGCCATCGCCCACCCGAATGCCCGCGCTGTGACCTTCGTGGCTTTGAGAGCGAGGTCGGTGACAGAGCGCAGTTCCTGCAGCACATCAGGGTCGGGACTACCCAGGTGCAGTTCTTTAAGTGCCTTGGCTTGGTGGACCTACAGGAAAGCCATGCCCAGTTCCAGTCCATGCCTACGCTCATGGCGGCCTGGGCAAGCATGTTGGCCATCTGCACGTCGGCCATCTGCACGTCTGCCTCAGTCTGGGCGGGCTGTCCTGAAGGTGGCAGCCCAGTTGAATCCTCTGCGTCAGATGCCTGAACGCTCTCTAATGCAGCGGTGACATCATCCAATTCTGGGGGATCAAGGGAGAACGCGGGCTGGCTGTGAGGTGAGCTGCACTCACCTCGAGCCCGGATGGAAGCAAGCAAGCGTGCCGGGGGGCAGGTGGTTCGTGGGGATTTTCCCGGCGAAACCGAGCACGCTGCCATCCTCAAATCACCTCCATCGCCAGCCAGGTCGTCCTCAATCCCATGGGAAGAAGGAGTGACACGGGGAGCAGCTGAAGTGGTGTTTACTTTGAGAAATGAAAGCCGCAACCACAGCGCTGCCATGGTCATGTTCTCACAGTGACTACATGAACCATCCACAAATGCTGCCTCAGTGTGATTGCTACCCAGGCGCACGAGGAAGCCTCTATGACCGTCAGACTTTGAGAGATATCGACCGCATCCAGGAACTACTCAGAGGCTGAAAGGCATCATTGAAAAGACGTGTCCTGAAAAGGACGTTCAATGCCTGCTGTGTATTGCTCTTATTGTGAGTGAAAACAAAAACCTTTAAGAGGAACAATACTCTTTTAGAAGTGAACACTCTTTTAAACAGAAGTGCTGTCGAAGTGCCCAGGGGCATGGACTGCACAGCGTGCAGAGAAGGAGAAAGCTGTTGGTAATGCGCTGTAGATCCAACAGCAGTGCTTTGCCAACAGAGATGAGTCGAACAGTAGTGAACATGCTCGGCTCAGAAGAAAATATTTGACTGACAGACACACGCCCGCTTCCCTTTATACCCGTATTTGCGGGGGCAGGACATGCAAATTCTGTCTGCCAATTTCTCATTGGCCTTTTCTCAAATTCAGAGGCACACGAGGCTCTCAAGAAAGACCCCTTGTGTCACTACATTCTTCACAACGTCAACTGAGTGACAGAAGGGGAACTCAGACTTGGTGGTGGTGAGATCCGTCACAGAATCGGCGATTTGGCTATAGTAATGCACAAAGTGCCTATAGAAATTGGCAAACCCTAGAAACTAGTGTTGGGGTACTCGAGTTCATATTCGGACTCAAGTACGAGTCACGAGTACAATTTTAATGGACTTGAACTTGTCAATGCTTTTTTTCCTCTGACTTGACTCAGACTTGAGCCTTTGGGACTAAGGGATTTTTTTTCACAGTCCAGCCGAGTCCATGGCATTTGATTTGTCAAGCAATGAACAAAATAAATACATTAATAAAAATAACGAAACATAAATAAATGGACAAGCAGTTGTTGTAGCACACACTGATGGCGTAGACATAGCCAGAGTTTTTTTCACTGTGTTGAACAAACACACCTGCAGAGCGGCACACTCAGTCAACCAATACGTTTGAATCTTATTACAGAGACTGCTGTGTAACATCGATTACCAAGGTGGCTGGCACAACAAACACATAAAGACAGGTATGTAGCCAATGTACTAGAAGGCAGTTTTGCACAGCACGGGACCTGACAACTGGTAAAAAAAACAAAAAAAAACACACATACTGCATTTGTGCAACCAAGACGGTGCTTGCATTGTGGTTTTGTCATGGTTAGGAACTTAATTAAGTCAAGTCACCCACATCATGTTTCTCACAGTTTACTAAAACAACATATAAAAATACAATTTCAGAAAATATGATTAAATATTGGGATATTAAGTCTTTTTAGGTATAATGTATCCACACATGTAGGCATCTGTATTCTCTTATGGTCCATGCAGTGTTGTCAACTTATAGTCTGAAATTCATTTTATTGCTAAAGCAGACTACAACTCTGAAAAACAGATAAACTGCACCAATTTATTGTTTTTCTATTTTAAAAGCATTGATGAGCTGCTTAAAATATGTTCTTTTACAGTTTTTTCAACAATAAAATGCACAATTATTTATTAAGTTATTATAAAGTAATACAAAAATGACTACAAAAGATTTAGGAGTAGTTTTCCGAGATATAAGATTATACTGTAAATCACTTTCACAAATCAGCCCCCAAATGTACTCATCATACTTAAAAGCATCCAGCAAGGTCTTGATGCTGTTGTAATCCTCTTTAAGGTGCACTGAGTGAGTCAGGGGAAGAAACGGGTACTTGTTACCATTATGGAAAAGCATGGCTATGAGACTCCTGGATGAGCTGTTGATGAAGAGGCACTACTCATTCTGGTTACAAGTGATTCCGATTGCCTCGAACCAACTGGTTACATTGTGGCAGAAGTAGAGCCCATTTTGACAGGTTAAGAAGCTGGAAAAAGATTGGTGACACTTCCTTTGATCTGCAACTTGCACACTTTCATCCAACCACTGCTTGAGCCTAGATGTCAAAAGCTTGGCATTGGACTTGGTGAGACCGAGATCTCTAATCATGTCGGTGAGGTCTTTTTGGTTGGGGTAGTATAGGTTTCTCTCCTCAGTTCCACATCTGAAATTGTAATTTGGATCTACAACGTCTTCCTCGCTCTCTGACTTAATGCTCTCTTCTAAAGATGGCTGCTCTCTCTCTGGAGGAGTGGGTACAGGGAGCTCATGGCAGTGTGGCACTGGGACGATGGATGAAGGAAGGTCCTGATCTGTGATAGCAGGTGCATTCTTGCAATTCTGACTTTTGGAAGGGTCCACCATGCAGAAGTAGCAGTTGCTTGAGTGGTCAGTGGGTTCCCGCAAATTTCTTGACATAGCGAACTTCATGGCTCTCTTTTCCCATTTACCATCCTACAAAAATACATTTATTTCACCCATGACTAATGTATAAGAGCTTCTCGCAACATGTTTCATATATGATATATTTTTTCAATAACATTAAAAATGGTAAAACATTTGAAAATTAAAAACTCTTCAATTTAAAAAATTAACAACTTTTATAACAAAATTCACAGCAACAGTTTTCCATCTTACTTTTCATAGTTTTTTTTGCAGTGCTTGCAGGTGAAATGAGGTGCCCAGGGTTTGTCTTGATCCCTAACAGGCATACCGAAATATGTCTTTTAGGCCTCACACATCTAAGCAGATGCTTCCACGGAGTACTTTTGCGCTCTTGGCCGCAGACAGCAAAATGCGTCTATTGCATGCTTGCAGCTTCTTGATGCCATCTCAGAAAAATGCAGATATGTATCCACTTAGGCAGTTGGAACTAAACTGAACTAAACTAATAAGGCACAGGTGGAGATAATTAGCTGATGGATGATCATGATCATGCCATTAAAGTGACACACATGATGAACAAGGAATAGCTAACTGGGATTGTCACAAATATGGTGTTCCATTTTGAATAAAGAATGCAGAGTTAGATATTTTATTTAATCTTTTGTATTTATATTTGTTTGCTATTTATGTTTAATATATTTGTTGCCTGTATGTAAACTGCCTGATTTATTTGATGTGACAATTTAATAATGACATCATTGGTGCCAGGGAAGTTGTATTGGTATAGTGTTAAGAATTATTTTAAATAAAAATAGTAAATCTGAGAACTTGGTGTTTTGTCATTTGTATGTTATTTGTTACTCATAATTTTAGTTTAAGGTACCTTATAGTGCCCCTGATCGTAACAGGTGGTTCGTAACAGCTTGACAGGGCAAACTTTCAGGAAAACATCTTACCAGCTTCTAAACACCTTCTTACTGCCATTGGTCCACATTATCAGTAGGTCTGACCTGGAGCTCTACCTGCTTTGAGGCTAACAGCTCATTTCCATTCAGTCAGTTAAGGTTAGTCAACATGAACACATTGGAGTATAGAGTTATTAGCAAGCTGGTGCAAATTTACCTACATCTGTTCTTTCCTTTGCGTAGTGATATTTTCCAAACCATGTCATGCATTTTTTTGTTACCTAGTCTACAAAAGGATTAAAATCTTCTAAATTAATCTCAAGTGCCTATTAACTCTGTTGTTTAATTTGCTGCTTCACGCATGTGCCATCTGCAGCCGAAAGCCATTCACATATCTGCTCAAAGTGAGATATGCCTCTCATCATCATTCGTTTGTCTGTATCCTCACCCCTTTTATACACCTATCTTTGCAGTAGGGTCATCATCATCAGAGGTGTACAGTTACGAAGTACAAATACTTTGTTACTGTTCTTAAGTACAGTTTTTCAATATTTTTACTTTATTATAAATATTTCTTGTACTTCACTACATTTCGAAGATAAAATTAATGCTTTTACTCCAATCAATTTCTCCAGACCCTTTTGTTACATTTGCAACTGAATACTGTAATAAAGAGCAAGATGTACATGCAAAAATGCATGCAGATCAGTGATAGGAATTGTGAGTCAAATCTTTTACATTTGATTCCTTTGAACCAATCAAAAAGATTCAAAAAGCATTCTGAATGATTCGTTTTACGAATCACAAATCTGAATCAAAATCTGAAGCTCATGCCAGATAATGTGTGTTCCGTCTTCTGTCTCCAATGGGGAAGCCGAGAAACTGCTCATGCAAGTTTAAATTTGTATTTAGACAAAAAATTTGATAAGTTTAGACTTTAACATTATGAAAGCTGTGAAATAATGCTAAAGTTAGATGCTATCAGTCTTTCGCCTTTCCTAGAAACCTGTTCATATAAAAGTCCATCAAATGCGTTTACAGTTTACATTTAACCAAGCCGCGATGTGTATGAATAATTACCAGCGCTCATGAAAATGTCAAAATACAGTATATATATATATATATATTTTTTTTATAAACTAAGGTTTTCTGGGAGGTTGCTAAAGCATTCTCTGCATTTTAGCACATTGATGCTACAGTATGTGGTTGCCAGGTTGTTACTATGCTTTTGCTAATTTGTTTTCTGTGTTTGTAGCACATTGCTCTGCAGTTGCTAGGGGTCAAGGTGGTTGTCAGGTTTTTGCTATGCTGTTGTTCAGTTTTAACTGTGTTTTTAGCAAATTGTTATGCAGTTACCAGTGTTTTTTGTAGGATTGCTGGGTGGTTGCTTATTGGCCCCAATGAAATTAGCCCAGTCTCTATTCTTGTCACTAAATATGACTCAGCTCCCTCCTTCAATGTTACAATTTGTTTTGTACTGTTTTAATTTCTTTTCTTTGTTCTAACGTATGTCTAATCCCAATATGTTTAATACATAGCCAATATAAACAGTATTTCAGTTATGTTGTGGTTTAAACTGTGTTCTTGTCCTCCTGGGAAGTTCGTACTTACAAGTTCAGAAGTTGTCATTTTGATGCAATAAGCGTTCAAGTGATTTAGTTGGACAGAATGGGCCCATTTAGCAATTTTTCATCTTTTCCACAGTTTGTGTGTATTCACATACACACTGCATTTTAGATGTGCATTATTTGATCATTCTTGTGTGGCCAAATATAATGATGGGAAATGTTATTTTGTTGTGCAAGATTGTCATCTCATTTAAACTTGCTAAATGAGTCTTATTTTCTGGCAAAATGTATTCTTCATCAATAGGATAAATAATTACTTTAATCTTATCTGTACGGTCACCAATTTGCTTAATTCTTGACATGCTTGATAAATTGACATTCCCACATCTCATAAAATCGGCACTCCAAGACAATCCCACTGGATATACTACTTTGCTGTGGTGTTCATGAACACTAATTTCATAAATATGTTAATTCTGATGTGTCTTGAAAGCTTAATTAAAGGGTTAGTTTGAAATTAAAATTCTCTCATCATTTTTTCACCCATATCCCATTCTAGATACATGTATGACTTTCTTTGTTCTGCAGAACACACACAATATATATTTTTAGAAGAATATTTCAGCTTTGTATGTCCTTTCAATGTAAGTGAATGGTGGCCAGACATTTGAAGCTCTGAAAAGCAAATTAAAATTGCATAAAATTAATCTATAAATCAATGAATTCTGAAGCAATCCAGTTGTTTTTTGGCGAGAACAAGCTGAAATATAATAATTTTTTCACTGTACATCTTGACAGCCATCTCCATGGCAATCATGATTTTAAGCTGGATTACACTTCCTGTAGTGCCATCTAACACTCTGCACATGTGTCAAGCACTAGGAAGTGTAACTGAGCTAGAAATCATGATTGTGCCTAGAAACTGCAATGGCAACATGTACAGTGAATAAGGAATTATATTGTGGTCTGTTCTCACCCTATACCAACTGGATCTCTTCAGAAGAAATTGATTAAACCACTGTATCACTTTAATGTTGCCTTTATCTCCTTTTTGGAGCTTCAAATGTTGATTTTTTAGAAAATATTTGAAGCTCTGTAGGTCCTTATAATGTAAGTAAACCAGTGCCATCAGGCTCCTGGCTATTTCATGGTCCAAAAGGCATATTTAGGCAGATTTAAAGTAATCCACATGACTCCATTTGATCAATTATTGCCTTCTGAACCAAATTGATAGGCTAGTGTAAGAAACAAATCGATCATTTAAAAGTTTTTAAATTTACATCGTTGCATCCGGCCAGCTCTGGAATGCTGTTTGAAAGTAACTAACACTTTTGTGACGTTTGTATACAAAGCACGCGCTTCCAAATTGTCGTGTTTTTTAAAGTTAATAATTATCTATTTGTTACTTACACCAACCTATCGATTTGCTTCAGAAGACTTGATCTAATGGTGCTGTGTGGATTATTTTAATGCTGCCTAAATATGCCTTTTGGACCGCCAAATAGCCAGCATTTACTTTCATTATAAGGACCTACAGAGCTTCCACATTTTTCAAAAACTCTTAATTTGTGTTCTGCTGAAGAAAGACAGTCATAAACATCTGGGATGGCATCAGGGTAAGTGAATAATGAGAGAATTTCATTTTTGGGTGAACTATTCCTTTAAGTAGTTTTCTCATGAGCTACTTTAACTTTTACTTGAGTCACTTATGGATGGTTGCTTTGTCTTAAAGGATTAAGACAAAGCAACCATCCAGAAAACCCCAGCACCCTATGTTTAATGAAACATGCAGATCATAGCATCAGTTACCTTTCAGAGTTATGAGGTGGGACTGGGGATTGACTAAAACAGATTCAAGATTGTACATTTAAAATTTAGTTGTTTTCTACCAAAAAATATTCATGATGCATCTTGTTCTCATGGCATGAATATTAAAGAGCTTTGTCCAAAAAAATACTCATTTTAAAATGAGAACATCCCCATACCCTAATACCACTTTCAATAGGAAATACATCAACAAATTGGGGAAAACTGTGCTTGTCAAGCAAACCCATAGAGTATTTAAACCCAAAATTTGCTGTTTCACTCTTTTGTAACACAGTGACCTGTGACCACCTTAAAGTTTCATGTCCCTCCTCACACCTAATTTGTTCTCATAGTAGAGTCAAGCCTCACTCTTCAGAACTGGAGCTGGTTCAAATGTTAAATGCTCTTCAGAGGATTTACCCCTATTTTCTGCCCTGAAGATCTACTCAGTGAGCCCTGGTGTCTTGCTAATGTGTTGTATTCAGTCTAATTCCATCTCTTCATCTTAATATCCTATTATCTCTGCGCTTCTAAAGGGGATTACACCGGAGGTCCATTATGCAGCCTGCCCTGAACACTTCCTCCCTATTGACTGCTAAGTGCTCCTCCACATTATGTGCCCTCTGGAAGTAATAACTTGACCCTTATAAAGGGAACACTGTAGCATGCTTAGTTAAATCCTTGGCTCAGATCGCCAAGAGACGGCTTGCTTTTGACAAACAGCTCTTTGTAGGATTATTTTTTGTGTGCAGGTAAGGCAGATTAATAAAGTTTACAGCACATACATGCTTTACCCATTTATCCCTGACTGCTGGTAATGTTCCACTCTCCTTTCCACCACCTATTAATCTCTACTGCTGACCAAATTTGAGTCACCCCCAAAAAAACCAAGACTGTTCCCATGTTTCATTCTGCAAACAGCAGCAAACATTTCACAGTCCCAAAAATATAGCTTGCCTCCCTGCATTCTTCAACAAGGAGTATGTGTAAGCAATACAGGGAGATTGGGTTCACTGTGCCGATGTGTGTCCATGTGTATGCCTGCGTGACAATGTTAAATGATCATCGGTGGTGATGTGGTGCTGGGATGATTTGTTCAAGCCCAAGGGTAACGATTCCCCAGCTGCCCAAAACTATACAGAACAAATGTTCAGCCTGGACGAATACTGAGAGTAGCAATGGGGAGAAAGGTTCATTTCACCTATTCCTCTCTATCAGAATATTCAGTTCTCAAGACATAAATACAGAGTGGCCTGTTGTTCCTGAGTGCTTACACCTCCACAAAGTCTTAGGCCTGCAAAATACTTTATGCAAGTACACAAATGCAATAGGAACTAAAGCTTTCAGACCATAATTCATAATGCAACGCAAGTACTCATTGCATACACTGTGCTGTGAAATACATTACTAATACTAATACATTTTTTAAATCAAAAGTTGTATTAGTTAACATTAGTTTATATTTATTAACTAACATTAACAAAGATTAATAAATGCTGTAAAATCATTAGTGTTAATTGTTTGTTCATGATACGTAACGCATTAACTAATGTTAACGAATGGAACCTTATTGTAAAGTGTTACCCAGATTTCATTAAAACACAAATTGCTCCCTTGAGTACTGAATACTGTTTGTTATCACAAGGGGGTCTATTATACCTGGAGCGAATTATCTGTTAGCATTAAAATATTCATCTTAATGACACTTTCCTGGCTGGCGTATTCCTGGATATATGCAACCTGAATTTTGCCATCTTTGCTTCATGGGAATTTCTTTAAACTTAAAATTTTTGCCATTTATTTGTTGCTTGCAAAACATTTTACTTTGTCAGAATACACAAATGAATGTACTTTTGCCTTGATATTGGAATAGTTCCGCACAGTGGTTAACACAATTACCTTTTATTAAGTTAATACAAAAACAATTTTTCATTACAAATTACATTATGAGCATATTTAAACAATTTTCAGAATTTCTGGTACTTGGTATATAGCCATTTTAAAATACATTTCAACCTTTTACTTACATTTAATTAGTTAACACTTTATTTTCAGGGTCCACAATAATGCACAAGTTAAGAGTAAGTACATTCTCTTATGTTTGCATAGACACGAAACATACAACACTGACATACTATCTAAAACGTCATCATTTTATGTATTAAAGGGGTCATGTTATGAGGAATACAATTTTCCTTGTATTTTGACATATAAGAGGTCTTTCTACTATAAATCCTGCTGTAAATTTCAGAATTCAAAACTGTATTCCCAATACAGTAAAAGCATTTATTGAAACCAAGCTGCCAAAATGTCCCATTCTCTAATTCCGCAACTTCCCTACATCACTAGGGGTACTCGGTCATTCATGACCACCTCTACAGAAACAACATCAATGCCTACTTTACATCATCGCACCCTTGGCTCTGCCCACTGGGACTCAGTTCGTAAACAGAGAGAGAGCGAGAGAGAGAAAGAGAGAGAGAGCAGGGCAAACATTGTGGCATAGTGTGGTCTAACCTAGTGTGGCCTAACTGTGGTCTAATTATTGTACCAAATGGGACCCATCTGGATAATGTTTTATTATTTAAGTATGTAAGCATGGACTACATAGACGTCTTTGATTGTTGTCATGTCTCTGGCGCCACATTTAAAAGATGCAGTGTCAAATTACAACTCAGTTTTAAGCTATTCGGTTACATTCAGCTGCTGCCACATGTTGTGTGCACAAACTGCTCAAAATACTGTACTTTCGCCCATCTGCACTATTTTTAATTGTTGGTGTATTTTAACACACTTAATGTGTGTAACCTCATGCTTCCATGGTAGAAAGCATCATTGATTATAATGGGCTCTGTTGCTTTTGACGTGACGTACCTCTCGCATCCGGTGTAGACAGGGTGTGACTGTTAACAATGCTTGAGATGAACGGTTTATTATATTCGGTTGCAATGTGTTGGATCTGTGTTATGTGAAAATCCTGAAATGTAGATTTATAATATTGTGGGATTGTTCATTCTCTTCAGATTTAATTTCAAATAAGGCTGTATTTGAGGGGCTAAACAATATTTGCCAATCAGAGCAGTGGGCGTTTACGTTGATGTTTAAAGGAGGAGCTGAGGCCAAAACCGAGCTTGGAAAATCATCATATATTACTAAATAATGACTGTTTTGGTGAAAAAAATAAACTTCAAGAACAGAGCATTTCATGACCTCCTTTAACAACTTAAGAAACATACAAGTTTACATATTTATGAATTGATTGAATTAATCCATTAATTTGATTGCATTTATAAATGATGAGATTATTAAAAAGTTAAATGCCTTTATACAGTATAGTGTCCCCGTCAAATTACTAGGCCGTTAGGACCCACATCGACCACAGAGTGAGCACCCCCTGCTGGCCTCTCTAATACATCTTCCAGCCAGGGACGGATTATGACTTGCAAAGGCCCCGGGGCCAACTATCTCCAAGATAGTTAATGCATTTAACTAACATGACATTATATAGGTTTTATTATGTTCTGTGTCATTTCTGGCACCATAGTCAACTAATTTCAAAGGATTATATCCCTTAACCAACCACATATTCTGCAATCATTTAATCATTGATTAAGCATTTAATTTTTATTTGGTTTGCCATCGGACACAAACAGAGATTTCAGAATATACAATCAATCAATAAATCAATCAATCACAAAAGCATCATTAAACAATCATAAAAGTAATCCATTTTAGTTATGCACTATAATCCACATCTTCAGGTAGCTCTGTTTGAGGTGTAGATGCAAATTCAAGCGTTTTATTCAAAGATCTCCATCTTCATCTGCCGTAGTGCCCATAAAAACTGTCATCCAGCATTGATGCTTTACGACTAAGGTTTTACAAAATGTTCTTACTTCCAAAGTGTCATAATTCTGCCACTTGTGCAAGAGACCAGCACATCAATATCTGGCAAGCGCAATGCTTTCAATGACAAACATCGTCATTAAAGACTGATGCGAAGGGAATCCGATTTTTATCATTGTCAAATCATATGTTGGGGTAGAATTTTATCATTCTGAAATTATATTTTGGGGTATGATTTTCATTATGTTTGAAATCAGCCACGTTTATACACAATAGTAATGTTTAATCAGCAACATGTATTATTTACAGTGGTTAATGTCTAATCCTTTATATACACATCTTATATACACATTCTGCTCTGCTGAAGTCACCTTTTCAGTTCCCGGGTGTACTCTTTGCATTCTTCGGTTTCACTCTGTTCCTCACATAATGCTATGGTTTGGTTTGGAATTATTATAGTGCTTTTGCATAATTTTATTTTAAATAAATGATTGTGACTGTACTTTTATCTGCTTGTTATGTCTTTAATATTGATGGGAATTGATTTGGTTTATGCATAATGGTGGGGTCGGGTGCTTAAATATATTAAAAATAATAGTGTAATGCAAATTTGAATTATTGTTACTAAATTTACCCAACTCCATCTCTAAACGTAATTAATTATCAACGATGTTAAACATGAAACCTTATTCATGATTTATTTAATTAATAATTGGTTAGGATTAGGAATAGGGTTGGTTTAGGGGATCTAAAATAATCGACATAATCATGTAATATAATCACATTAATATATTTATAAGTATAATAAAACATATTGCGGTTAAACACATGCAATACTATTTTAATACCCTTTTAGACTGCCCTCTGCGTGCATAGGACACCGACACCAAAGGGTGCTTTTGGCGTCTGTAGATGGACGCACTGGGCTCTTGCACAATGGCTTAATAAACAGAAAGCAAGATCGTTAGCAGGTGTTCTCTGTATTATATTTAATAGAAAGCCTTGCAGTTTTTAATAAACCATGCAAAATTGCTGCATATCTCTGCACAGTTGGTTGTATATTTTAATTTTGTAAATTCTATGAAAAAAAACACCCCTAACATGTAGTAAGTCATCATTAGTAACTTCTTAACTGTTCATGTATTTGAATAGATTGATATTTTGGCATTTTAACTGACAAATATAAAAGTTTTTATTTAATATGCCACTTTATTTTAGAGATTTTGCTCTTATGGATAGAAAATTTTACTTTTATTCACCAAAGTGGCATTCAACTAATCACAATGTGTAGTCAGGCCATTAATAACATGAACAATTACTAATACAATTTAAGTAATAAGAGTTCTCAGAATTCTCCATGTGCAGCAATGACAGTGTAAGAGCCATAAGTTATGTGTTTCTTTATATAGATGTGGAATAAATAACTGTGCATTAAGCACTGTTAAATAATTATGAGTAAATAATATAATATGCGTAATATAATATTTCTTAGTGACGATGGCGTCATGTCCATTGTTTGACATTGTAACATTTTTCCAGTTAATTTTCTTATTAAACTATATCTAAAAGAAGTTACTGGACTATTGAAAGTTATTCGAGTTCAAATCACGCTCACACAGAAAGAAGAAGCAACAAAAAGTAAATTTTTGGATTGCTATCACAGACAGCTTTGCAGATCCTTGGTATTCTAGCTGTCAGTTTGTCCAGATCCTCAGGTGACATTTCACCCCACGTTTCCCGTAGCATTTTTCATAGATGTAGTCTTGCTGGGCACTTCTCATGCGCTTTACAGTCTAGCTGATCCTACAAATGTTCAATGGGTTTAAGATCCATAACACTCTTTTCCAATTATCTGTTGTCCAATATCTGTTGCCCACTCTACCATTTTCTTCTTTTTTTCTGTTTTAAAAGTGGGTTTTTCTTTGCAATTTTTCCCATAAGGCCTGCACCCCTGAGGCTTCTCTTTACTGTTGTAAATGAAACTGGTGTTGAGTGGGTAGAATTCAGTGAAGTTGTCAGCTGAGGACTTGTCTGTGAGAGATTTGTCTTTGAAGACTGTAGTGTACAACTTTGTATGAAATCTTAAGTTTTTTGGCAATAGCAAGCATTGTATAGCCTTCATTCATCAAAACAATGATTGACTGTTGAGTTCCTAGTGACAGCTGTTTCTTTTTTGCTGTTTTTGATCTAATATCGACCTTAAGGCATGCTAGTCTATTGCATACTATGGCAACACAAAAACAAACACAAAGACAATGTTAAGCTCCATTTAACGAACCAAATAGCTTTCAGCAGTGTTTGATATAATGGCAAGTGATTTTCTAGTTCCAAATTATCAATTTAGCATGACTACTCAAGTATAAGATTCTGGAGTGATGGCTGCTGGAAATGGGGCCTGTCTAGATTTGATTAAAAATTACCTTTTTTAAATAGTGATGGTGCTGTATTTTACATCAGTAATGTCCTGACTATACTTTGTGATCAGTTGAATGCCACTTTGGTGAATTAAAGTACCAATTTCCTTCCGAAATAGCACATTTTGTATATTATATACATATATTATGCACATATATGTATAAGGACATACAACTGAAGGCTCCGCTCAACTTTAATTCACAGTTGTTTCCAGCTGTTAAGAGGTTGGTGTATAGGAGGGATATGTGAGACAGCAAGACAAATGTGCTTACAAAAGTATAATGAGGGCAGATTTGTACCAATGAACTCGCTGAATCATAATAAGCTGAAATCTAAATTCTCAATAGGTTTTATGTAGACCTTAATGAAGACAGGCAGTAAGAGATAAGATGCTGCTGATACTCTGATTTACATCCTAATTCACTGATTAAAATAAATAATGTTATGTGTTTGCTTCTGAATCCAAGAATTTCTGTTTCCATGTTTCCAGATTAAGGATTTTTTTTTTTGCTTGGGTTTTTTTTTTGCTTGGTGTTCTTTTTAGAGCATTTTCACAAAAAAAAAAGCTTTTGGTGCAGACTGAGTTTGTTTGGTTGATGTAAAAGCTGTTTTCTCAACTTAGTGAGTACAGGGAACCACTCTCAAGATCACATGAAAACGTTCATTGAGGTATGTGAAGTCCAACTCAGTCCACAAAAGAGTGCAACAGTGTCTGCATACTTTTTCAGCCATCTTGGTTCCAGAAGTATTTTTCCCATACATTTTTTTCAGTAGGGATTTCAGAAAGTACTTCATAAAAGAGTTCTAAGCCATGAATCAAACAAACCAGCTCTGAGGTAAATCACAAAATTACAAACTTTCAAGCAAAAATGTATTCTAAAATAGGACAAAAGTACTCAACATCTTTCATGGGGGAATGAACTACAATCCCATGAAGTATTATGAAATAACTGAGCTAAAAAAGATGGAAAACTATTGATTTAAACTTAAAATAATTAATTACTATTAAAAATAAATTACTTTTGTAATCAGATTTTTGCACTCTATTGGTTTGAAACAAAGCCGGCCTAATTTGCAGAAGTGCCTGCCTAATTGTGAATATAATGCATTGCTCGTCTCTGAAGAAATTGCCTCTAGCGAGCAGCTTCCATCTCTTGCAATGCTTCAGTGTTAGACAGATGGAAATGCCATTCTGTGGTTTTTGAGTTTTGGTAGTAAAACCATCCATCGACAACCGCTTATCCTGTGTACAGGGTCAGCTGGAGCCTATCCCAGCTAACATTGGACGAAAGGCGGGGTACACCCTGGACAGGCCGCCAGTCCATCACAGGGCCACACATAGACAAACAACCATTCACACTCACATTCACACCTAGGGCAATTTTTGGAGACATCGATTAACCTAGCCTGCATGTCTTTGGATGGTGGGAGGAAGCCAGAGCACCCGGAGAGAACCCACGCAGACATGGGGAGAACATGCAAACTCCACACAGAAAGGCCAGGGCAACCGGGGTTTGAACCCACAACCTTCTTGCTGTGAGGCAACAGTGCTAACCGCTGCACCACCATGCCGCCTGGTAGTAAAACCAAAGGAACAAAAACATGAGTAAAAAGAATAAATTAAACAACAAAGTACCACATACACTGGTGTTTTATTCCTCCATTTTTCCTCTTTGAGGTAGTGTACAACGGGGCTAATGGCTCCCCAGATAAAAGGCTCCTTTGATTTTATTTTCTCCCAAAACACTAAACAGTATCAAAAATTAGCCTGAAAAAACATGGGCCCACCACCTGCAAGGAGAGAAATAGGGAACCAGTGTGTTGGGTAGCAGGTGAAGGCGGCGACCTGTGCGGACTGGACCTTGGTTACAAAAACTGGCTTTTGGAACATGGAATGTGACCTCTCTAGTGGAGAAGGAGCCAGAATTAGTGTGTGAGGTTGAGAGATACAAGCTAGATATAGTTGGACTCACCTCTACACACTCTTCTGGCTATGGAACCAAACTCTTGGACAGGGGTTGGACTCTCTCCTTCTTAGGAGTTTGTCAGGGTGAAAGTTGTCGAGCGGGTGTGGGTATACTTACAAGCCTCTAGCTTGGTAGTATGATCTTGGAGTTTGGCCCAGAAGATGAGAGGGTCGCCTCATTGCGATTTCGTGTTGTAGGGGGAAAAGGTCTGACTGTGGTCTGTGCTTATGCACTGAACCACAGTCCAGAGTATTCTGCCTTGTTGTAGACCCTGTGAGGGGCCTTGGAGGGGTGCCAGCAGGGACCTCCATAGTTCTGCCGGGCAACTTCAATGCCCATGTTGCAATGATGGAGATACCTGGAGGGGAGTAATTGGGAGGAACAACCTTCCTGATCTGAACCCGAGCAGTGTTCTGATATTGGACTTCTGTGCTAGTCATGGATTGACCATAACAAACACCATGTTCAAACATAAGATCGTTCATAAGTGTACTTGGTACCAGAGCACCTTAGGCCAAAGGTCAATGATTGACTTTATTGTCGTGACATCAGACCTGTGGTCATATGTTCTGGATGCTGAGTTGTCAACGGGTCACCACCTGAGTGAGTTGGATCAGATGACAGGGGAAACTGCCAAATAGACCTAGCAAACCCAAATTGATTGTGAGGGTGAACTGTGAAAATTTGGCAGAGACCCCTGTCCAGAGGTTTTTAATTACAACCTCTGGAGGAGCTTCTCCCATTTTCCAGAAGAGTATAGAGACATGTGAGTCCAAGTGGACCCTGTTTAAGGCATCCATTGTGGAGGCGGACGCTGTGAGCTGTGGCTGGAATGGTGATGGTGCCTGTTGGGGTGGCAGTCCTAGAACCTGCTGGTGGACATATGTGATGAAGGAAGCCATCAGGCCGAAAGAAGCTTTTCAGGATTGGTTAGCCGGTGGAACTCTGGACTCAGCTGACAGGTACCAACAGGCCAAATGGACTGCAAGGGCAGCAGTTTTTGAAGCGAAAACCTAGGTGTGGGAGGAGTTTGGGGAGGACATAGAGAAGGACTTTTGATCAATTCTGGAAAATCATAAGATGGCATGGAAAGCAGGAATTTGTCCAGGCCATTGTTGGATGGGGTGGGGAACTGTTGACCTGGCCTGGTGATATAGTCGAGCATTGGAAGGAACATTTTGAGGAACTCCTAAATCTAACAAACACCCTCTCTGTGGAGGAGGCAGGGATGGAAGACTTGGGTGGGGGGTTGACACCCATTTCACTGGCAGAGGTCACTGAGGTTGTCAAAGAGCTCATAAGTGGCAAGGCACCAGGTATGGATGAGATTCACCATGAGATGCTAAAGGCCCTGGATGTTGTTGGGATGTGATGGCTGACACACATTTTTAGCATTCGTGGACGTCTGGGGTGGTACCTAGGGATTGGCAGACAGGTGTGGTAGTTCCCATTTTTAAAAATAGGGACTGGAGGGTGTGTTCAGCTATCGAGGGATCACACTTCTCAGCCTACCTTGGAAAGCTAATGCCAGGGTGCTGGAGAGGAGACTCCGGCCAATTATTGAACCTCAGATTGAGGAGGAACAATGCAGATTCAGTACTGGTTGTGGAACAGTGGATCAGCTCTTTACCTTAGCATGGGTCATAGACAGGGCGTGGGAGTTTACTCATCCAGTTTACATGTGTTTTGTGGACATGGAGACAGCATACAACTGTGTCCCCCAGAATGTCCTGTGGGGGATACTGCAGGAGTATGGAGTAACGGGGGTGCTAGTGCATGTCATTTGGTCCCTGTATAACCATTGCAAGAGCTGCGACGCATCTTTGGCATTAAGCCAAGCTTGTTCACAGTGGTCTTTGGACTCTGACAGTGATGTCCTGTGTCATGATATTGTTTGTGATATTCATGGATAGGATCTCAAGGCACAGCCGAGGTGTGGAGTGTGTGCAGTATGGTGGCCTCAGGATTGCATCCCTACTATTTTCAGATGATGTGGTCCTGTTGGCATCATCATGCTTTGACTTCCAGCATGCACTTGAGAGGTTTGCTGCTGAGTGTGAAGTGGTTGGGATGAAGGTCAGCACCTCCAAGTCTGAGGCCATATTTATCTGCTATAAACGGGTGGATTGCTCTCTTCAGGTAGGGAGAGAGAAGCTCTTGACCATTTTTTCTGGGGGGGGGGGGGGGGGGCTGGGCGTGCTTGTAGCGGGGCGACTTTATAATAACTTAAATGCCCTCAGTACACATATAAAACTTAATTTACAGTTTTAATATTTGCAGACATACAATTTATAAAGACAAACAAAGGTTCACCAAATTTGAGTACAAATTATGAAAATGTATAAACAAATAGGCTTATGACAAATGCTTTAATAAGTAAATACACACTAACATTCTGGTTTTACCCAAAAACTTTAAGCCATGTTGCTATGTAATACTGTAAAATTCTTGGGTAAAATTAATGATAGGCTACATCAAGATTTTAAGTTAGAATTTAAGTTGTAATCTATAATCAGCATGTACATGTCTTGTAAATGGTTTCTATTTCCTTTAAGATTTAAGATTCCTTTAAAAAATTTTAAGCACATTTTTTAATTTACTTGTACATTTTAAGTGGTCCAGTTTAACAAGTGAATTTATAAATGTATGTATCTATCTCAATTACTATGAGTTTAAAATTGCTTTAATTATATGTGACCAATAGGATGGCTTATGTGTGTGTGTTTAATCATTATTATGACTGTCAGTGACTAAGCACATTCTGTATTTAACGTGCATGGTGTGCACCTCTTTTTAGAGAATGCAGTTGCTAATATTAAGCTCAATTCTTTATTACTGAGCACAGGTGTGCCTCTCCCTTGTGACTGGTGCATCACACATTAAGCATTTGATTGATAAATGGTGATCATAAAGAGGACATTGCGTTTATCTTCCCTGTAAACTGTTTAGTGCTTCTCTTGCATTTCATTTGCAAGAAAAGGAGCAGGATCAACTCTGCAGCTTTGTTCTCTCTCCCCCAGTGAATATTAGGTTGAAGTTCGTTGATGTGGTAATCTTAGTGTATTGTAAGAGCCTTTCTCACTGAAGGCAAGTTATGTATTTGGGCATTAATGGGGTTGTTTTTAAAGGGTTCCAATTTTATGTTTTAAGTGTATTCATAAATTCGCCATCGCAGGTGCAGTGTGGCCCTGTATAACGTTAGCTGATTTTTTAAAACCTTTTCACATCTGTTCCAGCATGCTGTTTCATAATAGTCATTTATTTGTTTTGCCTAACTTGTTGCACTACAAAGCAAAACATTTGAATTAAAGACATTGAAAAAATACCTCATTATACAGTAAATAACATGAGTGTGTACTGTCTGCTGTTCAAGAAATGAAAACCCAACAGATGTATACATAAAAAAAAAGAAAATGTATGAATGCTTGCCAAATAAGAGTGATCACTAACGAGTTAGGCGCAGATGTGTTAAATAATGGCCTATTGACTTGGGGGCACTGGCTTGAATCTAAATACACTTTGGGTCCAGAAAAAAAGCTTATCGTGTGCTTTTTAGCCCCATTGTACCCTACTGGTTGCCAGGGTGTTCTAAATGGTGGCTAGGTCATTGCTTACTGGTCCAAATGAAAATAGTCCACCCCAAAGTTTTATTGATATTCTGGTCCCGAGATATGACTGATTTGCAATGTAAGGCCCCATGTACTGTACACCTGGTATTAACATCAATCGGGTGATCTTATCACAAGTAGTCAACGGTACGTCTCGGGTTAGGCTACTTAACTGTAACCACTGTTCCCTGACAAAAGCTACACTTTGATGCTGCGCTGATTTAGCGCTTCAGATCTTTTGTTCCCAAAGCGCTAAATCAGCGCAGCATCAAAGTGTAGCTTTTTGATAGGGAACATACGAGTATAAACATAGTCCAAAAGGTTTTGTGATCTGATCACTCACATTCAGATGTAACAGTTACTGGACTAAAGATGTATATGTTTAAAAGTTTTAAATTCTTGATCCCCAAAAAATAAAATAAGCATGTTATGTGTCAACAACTGTTGGCCAAGAACATATTACGTGTCAATGACTGACAAGTCCTAAAATTTGTATCTATCCAAATCACAGAATGTATTGAACAAAATGAGAAAACAAGATGTAGACTTCGAGACTTTCTTTGTTTCATCTGACAGCATATGAGTGGCCATCATCAGGGGTCCAAAGGTGTTTGATGATGTGAAGGGAGACACCCTAGGGGTGCAGAGACCAGTGAAAGGCCATAAAAAAATTACTCACAAACCTGCTTTTTTTCCAGCACTGGCATCTCATTACCACACACTGAGAGGCTGAACCTTCTGCTCTCTTCTGAGCTAATGGACACAGAAATAAACTACGCATCATTAATCAGCTGTCTGTCACATTACACCTGCTCTGCTGTTGGAGATGCTTGGCTTAATGTGCACCTCTTTATCTTCTCGATTGCACTGCATTCTAGTCTGGATAACTTTTTGTGCTATACAGATTTTTTTTCTTACATGTTTTATAAATTGTGTAGATGAAGGTTCTGGAGTTGATGGAAGAGAAAAACAGTTCATTTTAAATGTGTGAATCTGCTAAATAATAATTGTTTAAACTTTCCTGTATGCAGTAGTATATAGATGGCCTCAAAAATGAAAATTCTGTTATCATTTACTCACCCTCATGCCATTCTAAACTAGTATGACTTTCTTTCTTCTGTGGAACACAAGAGAAGTTTTGAAGAATATCTCAATGTGTTCCAAAACTTTCAAACTCCAAAAAGGACATAAAGGCTGTAATGTCTTCATCAAAATGCTCGTATAAGACTGACATGTATATTTTATTCTAGGAACAAACGCAACAAAATGAGAATTGGAAAACAACGTGTTCTTCATTTATTTACTTGTCAGCGTCAACTCAACAACATACAGCATGGAGCACCATCCAGTGGCAACAGGTAAGGATGAATTAACCCAAAAACATCACAGTTTCTCCCCTCTTAATCAAATTCCCATATCTAAAAACTTATAGGAACACAGAGAATTCAACTTAAAGTATAGCAAGCACGTGATCACTTAATGCAATTGAACAATATTAGTTGGTGTCACTCCAAATGAATGCAAACACATTCAGAGGCACTGGTGCTCTTTTAAGCCGCTCTCCCCATACTCACTGAAATTAGAGACAGGTGTTTGACATAATTTAGCTCAGGTGCAAGCGCCCTTACCGCTTTCCCTCTCCGGACGGGCGCTTGACCACGCCCCCGCTGCCACACATGTTTTTGCTCATTATTTTCATCATTGTATTCCTTTAAATTTGCATGCCGTTTTTTTGTAGAACACTCATTACAGAAATAAATTACATTCAGCTTTTGCATGTATTGTAACTATAGAAGTTATTATAAAAGTGTATACAAGTGTAAAACTTTTGCCTTTTGTTTCTCTGTATGTATTTTTCAAAGCATTTAGAGGCCAAATGGATGAAACACCAATTGAGATCACAGTCACCCCATTACCACCATCTGACTCCCTATCTGAACAGCCATCCACTTCTTACACTCCTGCAAATTCTGATTGACTCAGTATGTTCCAGATACCTTGGGACCGCATGCCTGCAGCCCTTCTTCATGCAGCATCCAATAAGGAAAGGCTCCACTTGGACCGAGGAGAGAATTTGTAAGAACTGTTGTGGCAGCCATTAGGGAACATTGCCCAAACCCAAACTTAGCTGACTGCGGAGAAGTGGCAAGAAACATTCTTTCTAAACATCCCTTAACATTTGGAGACTTTGCGGAGGAAGGGGAACAACTGGGAAAAGGCTATAGTTCACTTCAAAGACAGCTTAAAGCCAGAGTAGAACATGTTAATAGAGACAATGTAGCACACAGGATTCGTCAACCCCCCCCCCAAAAAAATAACACAGCAAAACAAGAACTGAACAGCTGCACAGTCAAAAAATTTTGATGTAAAGTTGACAGTTATGGATGCATTATTGGCAACCTACCTTTTACACAACCTACCTCGAGTCTCTTGAAATTAAGAGAAAGGTTGTATTAGAAATGCTTCAATCTGGAGGCCCAAGGTCTGCTGAATTGTCTGATGTGGATAACCTAATGCAAGAGTCTTACATTTATCAATGCCAAATGATTAATTCTTGCCCCCCTCCAGCCATTAGTTACACAGAACTTGAGTGACCATATTTATTCACTAATAGAGGCCTATGCAATCATTTTGAAACCCTTATAGGGATTGACATAAGCAGTCACCGCGGTGAATGCCTGATTGGCAAAAGCAATAGGATTGTGAACTAATTTCAAAAACGGACATTAAAATTGAATGCAGAGGTCCATACTGTCCTAAAAGAAATTAAATCCACACCAGCAACCATTAACAAGACTGCCATATCAGCCATCCTACTGACAATGAAATACTTCAAAGAAAAAGAAAACTCTCTCTTCATTGTAATAGATGTAAGTAATTTTGACATTACAGCACTAGTAAAGCAACCCCTTAAAATAATAAATGTAGTCCTGGTTTCACAGATATGGCTTAAAATTAAGCCAGGACTAGTAGTTAAACTAGGACATTTGAGTAGCTTTATATTTTAAGATATGTCAGTGCACGTTGCTTTCAGTTAAGACCGCTCAAACATGCATTTTAGACTTGGACTAGGCTTAAGCCTTGTTTATGAAACGGGGCAATAAATCAGTATTTTTTCTTTTTAATATTTAAGTTTGGAATTAATTTAAAGGAACACCCTCAGCTTTTAGAGATTATGAACTGCTCTCTAATGCATGGTTAAAACTTTAATTGTTTTTTATTGCATCCAAAATAATTATTTTCTTAAGAAGACTAAACCAATAAATTAACCAGACCAGTTACATAGATTACACTTACGTTCATATATGGCACAAATAGGTTTTTAACAACATTATGGAGAGTAAATTACATTTTTTTTTTTACATTTTGTGTAAGACTATCCCTTTAATGCACTTGTTTCTTATAATTATATAAAACTAATAAAATAACCTTTTTTAAAAATAATATTTCTGAGTTTTTGCTGAGTAATCTAATGTTGTTTTCAAGGAAACTTTCACAAAAATGTCAATTAAAAATGAATTAAACCTACCAGCCACACCAAGGCTCGTCATGCTTGGTAAGTAGAACATATATAGTAAACAATGTATATGTTTCTTTGCAGTTTTTATGGTGACTTTTTATATTTCAGGAGATACACTTCTAACTTCATCTAAGTGGATGGTCAGCATTGAGGGGAAAATTACTCATTGCATTGATGAGCAGCTGGATTCTGTTTCAGAACTATCAGTGCTTTTTGGTTGCTTTTATGTATTTTATTATCAAGTAGCCTACCAGGAGTCAGCCAGTGCCACATTAGAGCTCATTCAAAGGTAAGTGTTTAAAAACCATTATGTCCAATCATGGTTTTATTTATGTAACAGCTTGTCCAATACACATGGGGGAAAAACTACTGGTTTGACACATTTTTGTCAATGTGTGTTTTTGTGTGCATATTTTTTATTATATATGTATTTGTTGATCTATTTGTTATTCTAAAATTGATGTTGTCTGATATGATCATGAGGTTCTTTGTGAGGATTAATCCTGAGGGGACAAAGTGTGCTTCAAAATCTGGAACTTTTTTGTTGTTTTGTATTGTTGGTTATGTGATATAATTATTTTGTGAGTTCCATTGAAAATATGCCAGATAAATTGATAGAATTCACTAGAATACACTGGCATTGTTATTTATTTATTTATTTTTGTGTGTAAGTCAGTAAATTATAGTGCTTATTTATTGTACTTTTTTTTTATATTGTAAAGTAAAAAAGAATGCTTGTTTTTGGTTATAATTTTTACTGAAGTTATAAGATGTTATTTTGCAAATTCTATTGAAAATTTGGTTGATTTACTAGGTTATACACTGTGTTGTTTTCATTTTAGTATAATGTGTTCTGATTTGTTAAATTTTGTGATATCTTTTGTGTTGTGTATTTATGTTTGGCCAAAGTAATAAAATATATTTGTATGAACATTTTATATGCTTTCTATTTTTTTAAAAGAAAATAACAGTAAAGAATATTGCATACTTTTCATAACACCAGAATGACTAATATATATATATTTATACTGTAAATGTATATGCAGTATTATACTGTGAGTGGTTGTGTTGCATTACAGTAATTAACTGGCAACAGTGTTGCCAGTTAGTCACTGTTAAAAATTCATTACAGTGACTAGCTGGCAACAGTGTTGCCAGTATTTTACTGTAAAAAAGCCTGGTTAGGTCTAACAGTGTAGATCAATCACCCGATTCATATTAATTTCATTTTAAAATAAAGAATCTGCATCTAAAATTACAACTTATCCTTATTCTAAGATTAAACTAACAATATTCATGATGCAATTGCAATGAACTATAGCAAATTAGCTCAAAAGAGAAACATGAATAATTAATCATAACTCATTATAATTAATTATACATATTTGGATCAGTTAATATAATTAACTTGATATAGCTGAATTAATATTACAAACAATTAATCTGTTTGTCCAGTGAACACTCAGTATTGATCGTATATCAACTCTCAGACAGGATATTTTTTGTGGCCACAGAAAAATAACTCTTTCTTAGCATGTGATCAAATCATTCAATTGACTTTGATTTACAAGCAGACCAGAATCAACTTGCAAGAATGTACACAAAAGCTTTATTTAACTAAATCACGAACACATAACTAATGTAAACAAACACATACACACAAATCACACATACATTGGAAATGGAAAAGTGAAAGTGAATGAAACCGGAACAGAACAGGGGAATGAAGCTATGAAAAGAGTAATTTAATCATCTGAAAGGACCATTATTTTCTTATTTCAAAGCACCTTTGTTAACAAAGGTGTTCACAGCTTATACTAAACTTATGTTTAGTTCGATAATTGTACGATACTTGCAATGCTTTGGCTGTTGAGAGAGTGCCCAGATGTAGTCTCAGGAGAAAGTCTTGATGGTTTCTTGGGTCAATGTTTTTGAAATTGCAATCAACTTTTTCCACATTGAATGAAGAAATTATGATGAAATTATACAAACACAAATTCTTCACCCTCCTGCCGTCTGGGAAGAGGTACCGAAGCATTCGGCTGTGTAACAGCTTCTTCCCCCAAGCCATCAGACTCCTCAATACACAGAGACTGGACTGATACACACACACACACACACACACACACACACACACACACACACACACACACACACACACACGTGTCCTGAGTTGCACTTTAATTATTGTCACTTTATACCTGGCTGCTACCTCAATAATTGTATCTCTTAAGAAGCAGTCTAAACTGACTACTGTACAAGATGCGGAAGCCATGAAGTAGACCTCGACTTCATTCCTTGTGTTGTAAGTTTAAGTTAAGAAGTTAATTATTAGGTTAATTTTATTACCCCATGATAACGATGATAATATATTAATTATATTACATGAACTATCTTGGTAATGATTTATTTACACATTTAAATTCAGTGGTCAACTTGAATGTTTTTTTATCAAGGTATGGCATGTCTGTTAATGTACCTGGTTTAGGTCTACACCAGTAGTCTGAACCATAATAAGCTATTACACATGTCTATTACCTATTACACAATACAAATATCTGACATTATCAGCCAGACTGTTTAACAGCTTCTTCCCACAAGCCATCAGACACCTCAATACTCAGAGACTGGACTGACAAACACACACACGTGTCCTGAGTTCCTCAATAACTGCTATGCACATAGAACACTATCTCATAGTATGTTATGTTTACATTTGGCATTTTTAGAAACTGTCATCTTTTTGCACTACTGTGTACTGGTCGGCACTGCACTGTCTCTTACTGTGCCTATTGTCCTGTTAATTTTTAGTAAATTATTTTACTGTCCCGTACTTTTTGCACACGTTTGCACATGCACTTTATATAGGTATGTTATTTAGTCTGTGTAGTCTCATGTGGTTCTGTGTTTGTCCTATGTTGTTTTATGTAGCACCATGGTCCTGGAGGAACGTGGTCTCATTTCACTGTATACTGTATTAACTGTATATGGTTGAACGACAATAAAACCACTTGACTTGACTTGAGTTCTATTTCAAATCATATCTTCCTGAAAATTCCCTTTTATGCTGAAATGGTTCTTTACATTGGGCATCTTTACTCCAGCACTTTTGGTTTTCAAATATAACTGTCCTTTGAAAATCGCTGCGTGAAAGGTTACAGCACTGGAGTCCTGGCAGCTCGACGGACCAGTTTCACAGACTGTCAACTCTCTCAATAGGTAAATTCTATATTTATATTTTTAATATGTTGTAACCATTAGTTGTTTATCAGGAATGTAATCAGAGACTACAAAACTTGATAGCTCAGTTAAATGGGGTGAGGGTATGCTTATATCTCTTTCGCTTCACTCACAGTTTTTGAAAGTTAAACCATGTTGAATTTAAAATTTAAAGTTTAATCGCATGTGTGCTGTTTGGGAGAAAATTTTTTTTAAGAGATTGGCCAAATTTGAAGTCATGATTGGTAGCACATTCATAACAGTTTTGTTTTGGTTTCCACTACAGCTGCAACTGTTTGTGTTGAGGAGATCACATTTTCTCAGCTCATTCATGTCATCAAAATTCAAGATGAACATAGGCTACAATAAACTGTATGGCAGAACTTTCCCTAAGCTGTTACTATTTTAAGCCTTTCCATGACTATTTGCACAAAATAAATAAATATCTATTTTTTATCAGAGCTTTTATCAGAGCTTCTTAATCTTTGAATTTAGAAATGTAGGCCCACATAGTCCAAATAAAACCTGCATCCAGTTTTTTATTTTTATTGTTGTTTTTTTGCTAATATATTTAATAATTCTGAATGAAATTCATGAGGATCAAACCTAAAGCTCATGACATCTGTTTTTATCTCCCTACAGGGCATGAGACTGATTGACCAACTTCAGTTCTCATATCTCAATAATAATTACAGACATAACGATTCTATAGACAATTTTGTCCCTGCTTGAAAAAGCCAGCACAGCACATGGGTAAATTTAATTTAGCAAAAATGTCCCAAATTTGCTCTTTAAATTTAAACATTTACAAAGCAAAACTCTCAATAACTGGTGGTTTCCAACCCATAAGATAGTCTTTTTTTTATAGAGATATCTACCAGGACAAGTGTGACCAACTCAAGAGGCAAGCTGTTATTTTGCCATTATGGTCTGAATATTTTGTATTTTTTTTATTTATTTTTTTGTGATTTCAGGTATCGATCCTGTCATTGTTTGCTCTGATAATAGAGCCTGCCATAAAGTGTGAGTTTTAAGTATGCCTTTTATCTCTCTTTCTTTTTATATCTATTTTTGACATGAATTCATACACATTCATAATTAATACTATGTAATTTCTTTGTGTCATAGGTTTACAGTTAAAAAGCAGCTACTGCACACTATGTCTTCCAGTTGTGTTCGGTGAGGATACTTTTCTCCACTTCTCCATTAAGCATGTGAGTGATAAAGAATTCATTTTAAATTTGGAATGTTTCAATTATTTACTTGGGTTAATGCATTTTGCCCATCACGCTGTTTTAGGGCCCAAGCACTGAAAGTGCGGAGACCCTGTTGTTCTTCTAAGGATTATAATTTGTATTATTTTTATTATTATTATTAGGTCCCAAGCACCGAAAGGAGGGCTCTGTACTGCTACCTAGAATATGGGCATGTTTGGGGGGCTCTGTAGCACATCCCCATTTAAGGTACATTCACCAAACTTTGTACACATACTGTATAGATCTTGACTGTCATAAGACTGTCATAAGCTTCGCCCAACAGGAAGTCAGCCATTTTGGTTTCATGTTACAGGTACCAAATGTGGGGGACATCATGCCAAGACATTGACGATGTTAAATTGCAAACAGATTTTTGATATATCGAATGGTGTTGCCATGGTGATGTGATAAATTAACATAAAAAATTGGGAAACTGGAAGCGTCTTCTGCATGCATTGTGTGATTAACATCAAAATTGAGCCGTATGTTTGGCCTTGCGGGCTGATCACATTGATGTGGCTATTGTGAGTCATGGTCGTAGTGCATCCAACTGGCGGAAGGAAGCGTGGCAATTTTAACAGACTTTGAAATATCCCTCTTATGTTTACATGAATTACTTAAATTTTTTAGAATAATGTCAAGACAGTGCAGATTTAAAATTCTGAAGGGATTGTTGATATCTTAAGTGTTGCCATGGCAATGCATTAAATGTCATTATTCATTTTTATGTATATTCACATGTTTGTGAGGTACTTGGCATACTTGAATTTTCATGATATTTTGCACACACATCAGAGTTGGTAGCCATTAGGCCCAGGAAAAGGTTAACAAATGGGTGTGGTTGGGGAGCTCTGTAGTGCTACCTTTTGACAAAAGTGGTGGGGTCAGTTTTTTCTACAGTCCCCAGACTTTCTACATATATTGCTCTTATCAAGCCAGACAACTTTCAAAATTATATTCATTAGCTCTGCCCAACAAGCATTTTTTTATTTATTTGGGGCTATTAACTTTTGAATACTCCTCCTAAGTGATTCATATGACTGTCACCAAATTTAGGCAATCTTATGCCAAGACATTAAAGATGCTAAATTGTGAACAGATTTTTTTTTATATTTCTAATGGTGTTGCCATGACGAGGCAATAAATTAAGGGCAAAATGTGAAACAGGAAGTTTCTTATATCTTCTGTATGCATTGTATGATTTTGATGAAATTCAGCTGTATGTTTGGCAATGGGGACTGGTCACATTTACGTAGCTATTATTGGTCATAGTGCCACCAAGTGGCAGCAGGAAGTAAAGCAATTTTAACAGACTATGAAATAGCCCTCTTACGTTTACATGAATTGCTTCAAAATTATTTAGATCAATGCCAAGACACTAATGGTATAAAATTATAAAGGGATATTTGATATCTTAAATACTGTTGCCATGTCAACACATTAATTGTTATTATTCCATTCTTCCTATACTTGGGTGTAAACTTAAACAGTTGTAACTCACAAGTGTTAGGGAGTACAGACTTAAGCCTGGTCTCTTTTTAAAGAAGACACATGGCAGTTTATTGTGCAAGTGAAAAACATTATATAATTTTAAGTTTATTGTAATTAAAATGTACTGAACAAACTTAAAAAAAATTATATAAGTAAAATATACTTAAACTATCAACAGAAATTTAAAAATATTAGAAAATCAAAGCTAAATGTCTAACTCATATCTGATCCAAATTTTAGGTTGATATATAAAAAATAACATTTTGGTGGAAGTTTTTATTCAGACGCAGTACCAGAAATGTCCAATAGAGGACAACCAAGCTCCATTGGTGAATGATTCCCAAAATACCACATCTGCACAATTATCTGAGTAAATGTGATTTCATAGCATCCTTTTATACAGTTTATAAATATGCATATAGCAGAAAATACTAGGCACATTTCTGTATGTGTGTTACTATTAGATCACCCTCCAGCTTGTTGGCGATTTCTCATATTATGTGATGGTCAAATATGTACTCATGTGTGGCAGGGCGGAGGGCGGGGCCGGGTCGTGATCCTACACACCATTAGTGTGATTATTACACACTAATACGGGACCGGGTGTGTAGGATCACGACCAGGCCCCGCCCTCCGCCCTGCCACATCATGCAATAGTTTTTCTATCGAAAATAAATCGCCTTGACCTACTGTACTCTTTGATTGGTTAGATAAACTAAGCCATCTTGTTTTTTGAAACCCTTTAACTTCCCAACCTTAAGGTTTACTTAGAAAAATGCCACTTAAGGGGCATTATGCAACACTTAAGGTGTTTTAAGGGCATTCTTAAGTTAAAAAATACTTAATGTGAAATCAAAATTAAAGTTTTGCTAACTTATCTATAGCTATTTAGTTATCTATTTGTTAGTGTACTTCTAAATGTTGACAAAACATTTTTTTTCATAAGACACAAGCATATAAAATATGCAGATTCTTTCTTCCACCAATACGGATCAATCATTTTTTTTATCACTTTTTTTTTTTAACACTTTTTTATCAAACTTTCTGTTCAATCAAATGCTTTTTTGAATGAAAACGCACCCTACCCTTACAATGTCTGGCTGTGTTCTAACTGGTGCTGATCAAGCCTTCACAAGGCACTTTGAAAGTTTCTGACTGTTGGTTATCACCTTTTACCTCTCTGAAACTCTCACATTGGAGAGTAATTGTCTTCAAAGGAAATAATTCATAGGGATGTCTGGGTAACATTTCTGAACAGGATGCTCCAACGCTGGAACTAGATGCGAGGACAAGTGGCTGGAGTTTATTTTATTTTTTGTGTACAGCCAGAGGTCTCCTGGGATGTACATTTCTAGTAAGAGCTCTCTAATTATTATGCTTGGTGTATTGTGATTCATAACATGGATATATTCCTTTGTTCCCCATCTGTTGCTCACTTCGACGTTGTGTCGAAGAAGCGACACTAGGGGTCTCTCTTGAGCACCGAATATGCCTCTGATCTATGAAAAAAGGCCAATGAGAAGTTGGCCAATACAGACAGTATTTGCATACCCCACCCCCAGACATACGGGTATAAAGGCAGGGAAATACGTCTAGTTCATTCAGAAATTTTCTTCGGAGCCGATGGTCATGTATGCAGTGAGCTATGATTCACTGCCCGAAACCGGCTTCCTCGCTCATCTGCTCTCACTACACTCGATGGTAGAGCGGTCCCAGACCGCTTCCGCCCTGCATGCCATGGCCCCTCCTGCAACCAACACCAGGCCAAGGCACTTCAAAACTTGCACTTTTGCAGTCCTGTTCTTGATGTGCTGCAGGAACTGCGCTCAATGTCCGATCGCGCCCCCCGGGCCATGAAGGTCAGAAGTGCTGGCACTCGAACGGGCAATGTGTAATCTATGGACTGGACCTGGTAGAAATGCGGTAGTTAGACAAAGCATGTTTTCTCAAACGCCCCCGTCTCCCAGCTCTGTACATTCGGCGGCACCGTTGAAGACTCTGTCCAGCAGTCCTCAGCGGTGAAGAAGCAGATGGAGGCCATTTCACACATCCTGCCCGATGCAAACCTGCCGCCGTGGGCCATGCCCTGTCTTCTCTGTCTTCCCTGTCTGACCGATTTGACATTTCAGATACATGACTCTTTGGTGCAGCTAGAGTTGTCTTAGTCAAAGAATCTGCTGGAATTCCACTTAGGGTTCGGTCAGACATGTTGGAAGCATTTTTCAGGCAGCTCTGAAACCCAACTTATGGTTCTGTTTCTGTTATCAGATTCCTGAACTGACATAGAATCATCCTCACAGTCAATGACAGCACCATCACATGTGGATAATGCCTTGCCTCTCAAACATCACTGAACCATCCATTGTAATACTGCTGCAGCGGTCCTCCTTGTACTCGGACACTTCTGCATCACATCCTAAAGACTCATCCGCCACCACACACAATGACAGGACTGAAGGCGAACTCCGTCCGAAAGCTGATCAGGGGGTTCTCCACATTCACTGGTAGGAAATTCACTAAGGTCAACAGGTTTCGATGAACCACTTTTTCCTGACCTGTGGCCGGATGACGGATCCTGTAAGTGTGAGTGTCTGGTTTACAGTCCACAACAGTGTAAACTGTCGACTCCCACCTGTCAGCGACTTTCTTTTTACCCCTTTCTGTTTTATTTGCCAGGAGCACCCGATCACCTATTTCGATGACCAGTCCTTTTAACCTTCGGTTGTAGAACTCTGCATGTCTTTTCTGCTCTTTCGTTGCATGTTCTTGTGCAATCAGTAAAGCCTCTTTCAGATCATTGACCATAGTAGTCACAAACTTATCACAACAGGTTACGACTGAATCGTTCAAAACTGAGTGAAAAAGAATGTCAATAGGCAGACGGGGCACACGGCTGAACATCAAATAAAAAGGGGCATAACCTGTCGTTTCATGGGTGTCTGCAACCGCCTCGGTTCACATCTGGCGATAAAGCACGTATCATATTTCCAAGGGTTCTATTAAAGCGTTCCACGCTTCCATTGCCCATTGGGTGATACGGCATCGTGTGCGACTTATTCACCCCAGAGACCATTAGAAGCTCGCTAATCAATTTACTTACAAAGCTTTGACCCTGGTCACTATGAATTCGTTCTAGTAGGCCGTAAATGCAAAAATACCTCTCCCATAGGATCCTGGCAACCTGTTTGGCAGACTGATCTCTACACACAAAGGCCTGTGCTAACCTCGTAAAATGATTGGTCACTACCAAGACATCAACAGACTTGTTAGTGGAGTCTTCTGCTGACCAAAAGTCTATGCAGACAAGATCTAATGGCCTACTTGTCGAAATGCTCTCCAAGGGAGCTCTACCGGAGGGATCTGTTGTTTTGCTTACAGTGCACCGGTGGCATAGACGCACATAGTCCCTCACATTTCGTTCCATGTTTAGCCAAAAGAAGCGCTGCCTTGCAAGACTAATACTCCTCGACTTACCCTGGTGACCATAATCGTCATGGATTCCTCTCAAGATCACACTCACTAGAGACTCTGGGACAACAAACTGATAGCGTTTTATTCTCGATAGTTGGTCACGAGACACTCTGTACAAGATACAATTTTTGACAACAAGTCTCTCCCAGTGCCTCAGGTATCGAATAACAACCATCGATTCCTTTGTCCTTTCTCTTCTTGAAGGCCTACGCTGACGCTCAACATAATACAAATCTCTTGACAAAATATAGTCGGTTTTTCACGCAGCTCCTGTTCTGAATATGCTGGCAACGTGTCCTGCCCTACAGACATCATCTGAGATAAGTGATCAATGACAGACAATGCATGTGCTCTGGCACCGGTGCTCCACTCAACAAGCGAGTTCAAAATAGCAGAGACATCCTCATTTGGGATAGTCAGAAGTTCATTGTTTTGTTGGATGTTAGGTTTGCATGACTGACCTAGATTAAAAACACTCGGCCTCCTATCTGAATCACATGAACGTCTGAAGGCATGCTGCACTGAATCTGTAGACATCCCTTTGGAATCAGCCAGAAGTGCTCCATTTGGCTCTTTGAGCAGTCTCTGCATGACGTCAGGTTTGACAAATGGAACCCGGCTTAGGGCATCAGCGACTATGTTTTGAGGACCAGGCACATACTTTATGTCGAAGTTGTAGCTAGCCAATTTAGCCACCCAACGTTGTTCGCAGCAATCAAGTTTGGGTTTTGTAAGTATATGGGCCATGGGATTATTGTCAATCAAGACGGAGAAGTCATGTCCTCTGAGTCAATGACTGAATTTATCACATATTGACCATTTCAAGGCCAAAAACTCCTACAGGCCTGGCTTTTGTCTCCCCCTCTGGAACCTGCGAGAGCACAGCTCCAATACCATCTAAGGAGGCATCTGTTCCCAGTATGAAAGGGCGAGCAAAATCTGGATGGGCAAGGACAACGCTCTCGACCAATGATGTTTTTAACCTCTCGACAGCCTGGTCCTGCACTTGTGTCCCAATCATAAGGTTTCAGCTTCCTATTCTGGTGAGCATGATCCAGCTTCCTTAGATTCTTTACTCTTGCCTTTTGACCCTTCAGAAGGTTAAAGAGTGGCTTGGCTATTGCTGAATAGTTTGGAATAAAGTGCTGGTAGTAATTCACCATTCCCAAGAATGATCGTATTTTCTTCTTAGAAGGGGTCGTTCCATCAAGTTCCATCAAATCCAAACTACTTATCTTAGAGATGCTTTCAACTTTGCTTGGGTCCGTGGACACACCTGTCTGATCAATTATATGTCCAAGGAACTTTACTGATTTCCTCATCAGGTGACATTTTTTTGGAGCTAGCTCAAGATTGTATGTGCGATCAAGAGCTGTTTTCTCATCTGGGTCGAAGACAATCAGGTCATCCAGATAACACAGGAGACTGAGAAAGTTTTCATCCCCGAATATGTTGGTCATCATATGCATGAAGCTGCCAGGACTGTTGCAGAGGCCTTGAGGTAAACAATTGTACTCAAAAAGGCCCATAGGTGTTGTAAAGGCAGTAAACTCCTCATGCAGCGGCATATTGTAGAATCCGGACGTCAAATCCATTGTGCTAAACAAGGCATTACCGCCAAGTGCTGCCAAACAATCCGCCTGATGTGGAAGAGGGTGCGCGTCTTTCAGTGTTCTCCTGTTCAGCCAGCGGAAGTCAGTGCACACACGCAGGTCCCCATTCTTCTTCCAGACCAAAACGAGAGGAGAAGCATACTCGCTGGTAGATCGCCTAATTATCTCCTTCTCCTCCATTGAAGTTTTTGATATTGACTGGGTGCTACTCGTCTGAATGGAAGCCTGAATGGTCTGGTGTCTGAGATGTATATTCTACGCACGAAATCCCTTGCTTCCCCACAATCAAGATGGTTACGCAAAAAAATGTCTTGGTAACATAGAATCAGGTTCAGTAACCGTTGCTTGCATGCATCTGAGATATCACATGAGTCAATGTTAAGACTGTCCAGACCAATTGATTTTAGTCGCTTGCTCACAGATGGCAAGTCGGCAGCATCATCAAACAAACTTGTGGGGCAATTTACCTGGAAAGGATCGACTGTATCGGTGTGGTCAATATCTTCAAGTGCAATGCACGGATAGAGGTCTGTGATTTTTGCATTCCATCTCAATAACACTGGACTGACTGATGTATTGATAAGCTTCAAGGGGACCCATCCGTCTCCCCACAGAGATTAGTCTAGCCACCATAACGCCTCTGGGAGCAGAGTGAGAAGATGTAGGCTCAGTCATTACTGCACTTCCTGGGGACAAAACAGCAGACAAGAAGCTTTCACACTCAGGGTCTGCTGAAGTTGGACTAGACACAGCTTGCCAAAATCCATCACACAATTTGAAGTATTTGAGAATGTGTTTAATAACATTAGTCCCTAGTATCAGCTCATCATGTTGTCAAGGAACTACTAAGGTAGGTACTACCATCTTTATACCATACACTTCCATGTGAAGATTGAATGATGATTTAGGTTTCACATGCAGCCCGCTGCAGCCTACAAGGATAACATCAGTTTTGAACTCGCCACATTCATCCACTGCACCAGCTGATCTCAGTATCATCTCAGCAAACTCACTTATAGTGCAGGCCATCGAACCACTGTCTAACATTGCACTTAATATCACGGTCTCTCCAATTTTCACTGGCGTATAAAAGAGGCTGTCACGTCCGCCCACTACATGCGTGTTCTGATAAATTACTTCTGAATGATCACAACTTCCTTTGGCTAAAAGGTATGCATCTTCAGACTCACATCCATCAATGGCTTGGGAGTTAAAATTTGGACCAAAACTGCCTCCCTCCGAATATGGGTCTGCTAGATTCCCTCATGTTGTGTCTGAGCAGAGGAATGTTTAGGACAATCCTTTTTTGTGTGCCCTGTAGAGAAACAGTTTGTCTGTCATGCAGTGTGTCAATGTGGTGTGTCTGCTGTCATTACAGACAGTTACCTCTGACAAAACTGCGCTGCTGTCTAGAGCCACGTCTTGGGTTGGAAACATCACAAAATTGCACCCTATCCATAAGCTGCTCCATCATTTCCATCATACGAGTGAGCAACTGACTCTCAGGCTGTTGTGTGTGTTGGGTTATCGCTGAGGCCGGAAATAAACAAGAGGGTTGGCATGCCTGATGCTGTGCCTGCCTGGGCACTGATGTATGTTCTGGTTGGCGGCATGCCTGGGCATCAGGTAAAGAACTGAATAACTGGATTGGAACAGCAGGCGACTCCATCTTAGGGTGATGATATATATTAACTTCATTGTTCAACACTGCAGTTGTGTGGCTCCGTAGATTCACACTAGCATTTTCACGGCTCCTAGATTCTCTCTGATAATCATCAATTCTGCTCTGTATTTCTCTCGCACTTTCTCACACTCACTTGAATAGGTTTGCATCTGAATATGCTTGCCAAACTGGGGTCAGGACAGAATTTAACAAACATCCGTGTTACCTCCTCTCCTATGTTGTCAAAACATTTGCCTTGCCTTCGTAGTCCCTCATCTACCAGACCAGACGCATTGTTAATTCGAATCCAGTAGTCCACAGGATTCTCTTTAGCTCTGGGGAGACTGGCATAAAAATCTGCGAGTGGCAGGCAAGAGGGCACTTCACTGAAGTATTGCATAAGAATACTGTAAATTAACTCAGGGTTCTGCCTGACATTGAGCGTACCATCACTGCGCAGGCTGACCTTAACGACATCCCTTGCCTTTCCAGCAAGTCTACTCATCTCTTCAGCTTGATCTTGAACAGGGAACTTTTGTTTTCTTAAAGAAGCTTTTGTCCTGTCTACCCATTCCTCAATGCCATACCTATCAGCGCTATCACCCCTAAATGTGTCATGCTCTGACTTCATGTGCACTGTTACTTGAGGTGTCATCACTTGTGTATGTGTACACTGGTTTGTACATGCCGGTGTCAGAGTGTAACTGAGTGAATTGGTTTTGCAATCATCATTTGCATTAACTAAGCCAGCAGACGCCAGTTTTGTAACTATTGATTCGCCAATATGCGAACCTAACTGGCCTACCATGTCCGTGAGGTGTTCAAAAGCTACTCTATCGATGGCAGGTGTCGAAGTGTATGGACCCTCACCTGGAACCCGCCCAATAGAGACACCACCCAGGGTCTGACTTAACCCAATACCCCTACCGTTGCCAGCATGTAACTGTGGTCGTCCAACCCCCCGGTTGACACCCTCACTGAGAATATCTCCCTCAGAGCTACCAAGTAACCATGTACCCCTTCCTCTAGGAAAACCCATGTTACCATAACATGTTGCATCCAGGTCACCATCACACTCATGTTTTTTAGCCATAATGCGATCAAAAATAAATAAATAAAATAAATGTGCATGAAACAAAAAAATAAACAAAAATAACAACAATATTGATTATGAAGCAGCACATTATTTGAAATTAAATCTTGAACATGACGACAGTCAAAGCTGAACTATGTTCCATGTGTCCATGCGTTGTGTATATGTGATAAACTAATGTACAGTCCCAATCACGATGTGCGAGTATGTAAATACTGTCCTCATCCAAAGCATCGAAGACTTGACCAACTGACGAACATGACCAGCACACAGCAACCACGGTCGATCTGCTTCGAGCTGATCAAGGGATCCAAAGAGTCACGGCACCAGTGTAACGGATGTGGACAGACACACTCACACATGGAGTTCTTTCAACTTCGGGTTATTTTGACAGAAAAAAGTACAAATCAGGTTGGCTGACACAGATTACTGCAGACATTCATAAAGTACTACAGCATTTACACTTGAATCTGCTGCACAGCAGAACTCATATTACTCATATAAAATAAATCGTAAACAACATGAAAACTGTAACAATATACCTGTAATTAGCACAGTGTACTGGTACAAGATGATATATTGCGTAAAATAATAGGAAAACAACATAAATTGCCAAATACCATTAATTAACATTTATAACAAAATGAACACAAAAGCAACATACCTTTTTGACAGAAAAAGTACAAATCAGGTTGGCTGACACAGATTACTGCAGACATTACAAGTACTAGAAAAATAGAAATTACACATTCACTCAACTCATAATATAAATAATTGTCAGGATGTTAAAACACTGACCACAGAAATGAACACATGGAAATTCAATACATTTATAACCATCTCAACAACCATGTTAAAATGTTAAATGCATTATATATATGTTCAAATACATTTATGCAAGCAACTGTGTCATAAAGATTAACTTAATATATATCGTTATCACCATTATTTTGTTAATGAGTTAGAGCACGAATAACTGTACATACCTACAGCATTTACACTTGAATCTGCTGCAGTACGGCAAGAGAATAGGGGCAAAGTACAATGTCTGCAGTACCATAAATAGCCACAGGTGGGAAGCCCTCGAACACCAATGAATAAAACCAAATGCCTTATTTTATGGAATTCACACATCAAAACTTTAAATTAAATATTCTTCTATTTTATCCTGTTACACCCCTCCCCCAGACATATGAGTATAAAAGGAGGGAAGCGTGCGTCTGTTCAGACAGATTGTTTTTCGGAGCCGAGCAGTTGTGTTTCAGCGAGCTGAGTAAAACCCACTGCTGTTCCACTCACCTCTAAAGAGCATATGCTGTTGGAGATACAGCGCATTACAGCGCCTTTTCTCTTCTTCTGCACAGTGCAGACAATGCAGACTACGCCCCTGGGCGCTTCGACAGCCCTCTAAAAAGAGTATATATTTCTCTAAAAGAGTAAGCACATTGACGTTGAACTTCTTTTTAAGACGCATCTTTTTCAAGATGCTCTTCCGTCTTTGTGTCATTCCTGGATGCGGTTGTTACCTCTCCGCTTCTGACGGCCACAGACACAGCCTCACGTGTCTGGGCATAGATCACACCAATGCAGCGTTTGTAGATGGTTCATGTTCTCACTGCGAGAACATGACTATGGCAACGTTGAGGTTGCGGCTTTCCTTCTTCTGGGGGAAAGCCACTCTAGCCGCCCCCCGCGTTGCGCCTTCTATCCACAGGTATAAGGCCGGCACGGCTGGAGAATTTAACAGGCGTGGTTTCGCCGGGTAAATCCCCACAGACCACCCTTTCCCCAGCATGCTCATCTGCCCCCCATCCGGTGAGACCGGCTCACCTTATGGCCAGTCCGATGTCTCTTTCAGAGTCCCTGAGCTGGATTAGAGTTTCGCCCTTGCAGCGGAGAGCGTTTTGGCAGACTCCGGTGCTGAGGACTCCACTGGGCTAGCGCCTTCGGGTGTGCCAGCCCAGTCTGAGGCCGACTCGCGGCTAGATGATTGGTTCCTGGGTTTGGGGTGCCACTCACAGCCATGCCCCCCTGGTTCCTTTCTTCCCGGAGGTGCATGATGAGCTGACGAAGTCGTGGAGTGCACCTTTCACTGACCGAAACCCTCGCTCGTCCGCTCTCACTACCCTTGATGGTGGGGCGGTCCACTGGTACACGGAGCTCCCCCAGGTGGATAAGGTTGTTGCGGTGCACCTGTGTCCGCAAAACGCCGCCATCTGGCGGGATCGAACAGCACTCCTCTCCAAGGCCTGTAGGTTGACATCGTCTCTGGTGACCAAGCTGGACAGGCCACCTCTGCCCTCACGCCATGGCCCTCCTGCAAGTCCACCAGGCCAAGGCGTTAAAAGATCTGCACCTGGGTAGTCCTGATCCTGATGTGCTGCAGGAACTGTGCTCTGTGACCGACCTCGCCCTCCGGGCAATGAAGGTGACAGCACATGCACTCAGACAGGTGATGACCACCCTCGTGGTCCAGGAATGCCACCTGTGGCTGAATCTGGTCAAGATGCGGGACTTTGACAAGGCTCCCTTTCTCAACACCCCCATATCCCAGATAGGCATATTTGGCACTGTTGAGGACTTCGCCCAGCAGTTCTCGGTGGTGAAGAAACAGCTGGCAGCTCCGCCCCAGCTCTCAGCCCCGGCGTAGAGCTCACAGAAGAAGGCTCCCAAGCACACCTGAGTCGGGCAACCCAGGGAGAGAGATGTCTGCCATGGAGCTGGTGTTTAGACCACTCCATCCCCCAGTGGAGGAATCTTTTGTTTCCTTTTCTTTGTTTGCTGCACCCCCAGCGGGCTGTGGTACCCATATTGTCACTAAAAAGCAGTTTCCTCACTCCCTGGGTCACTTAGTGAGTGCCCACAACTGCCGTTTTCACAGCGATCAGACACCGAGCACTGACAGTCGGGTACCCATGAACGCAAACCTCCCACCTTCGCATGCCCAACTGCACCACACTTGCGCCTCAGGCAGGCAGGTGGTGACGAGTCTAGAGGTCATCTCTACAGAATCGCCTCCTCAGTCACCTACCCACCCCAGGCCGGGTACATGGAGTGAGGTAAGTGCTTCGAACCTCTCCTCAGCACAACCACCTCGGGACAAAGTAATACTCCCCAACTTGATGTCGCCTGCTCCCCCCCGCCGCGAGGCCTCACCACCAGGTACGTCACATGTGATCGTCCCCTCAGTGCCCCTCGCCCGGACCTTGGATGCGTGGCTTACACTTTCCAAACCATTGTGGTTGCTGGCCAGGACCATCAGACTGGGCTACGTGATTCAGTTCACCAGGCGCCCTCCCGCTTCACCTCGGTGCAGGGCGAAAACACCTCCACCCTGCATGCGGAGATCGCAACCCTTCTGCACAAGGACGCAATAGAGCCTGTCCCTCCTGCCGAGATGGAGAAGGGGTTCTACAGCCACCATCGTCCCAAGAAAGGCGGAGGATTGCAGCAAATCTTGGACCTGCGAGTTCTGAACCAGGCTTTACACCGACTCCCGTTCAAGACGCTTACGCAGAAACGTATTCTGACATGCGTCCAGCATCAAGATTGGTTTGCGGCGGTAGACCTGAAGGACTCCTACTTTCAATATTACTTGTCTCAATATTACTCCATCACAGAACCTTTCTTTGGATCGCTTTTGACGGCCAGATCAAAATCGGACGGACAGCCGTATCAGTATGAGGTCCTCCCCTTCGGTCTGTCCCTGTCAACCTCACGTCTTCACGAAAGTCACAGATGCAGCTCTTGCCCCATTAAGGGAGGTGGGCATTTGCATACTCAACTACCTCAACGACTGGCTAATCCTAGCAACTCGCCCGCCATCTCCTCCTTTTGAGTCAGCAGTGGTTGAGGTCACTGCATGCCACAAACTCAACACCACAGCAGATGCGCTGTCATGGCAAGAAAGCTCAGTGGAGAGGGGAGACTCCAATCTCAGGTGGTCCAACTGATTTGGGGTCGGTTCGGCAGAGCACAGGTAGATCTGTTTGCCTCCCGAGAATCCCCCTACTGTCCGCTCTGGTACTCTGACGGAGCCGCCCTCGGCAAAGATGCGTTGGCACACAGCTGGCCCCGGGGGCTGTGCAATTATGCATTACCCCCAGTGAGCCTACTTGCACTAGTCCTGTGCAAAGTCAGGGAGGATGAGGAACAAGTCTCTCTCGTGGCCCCTTACTGGCCCACTCGGACTTGGTTCTCGGAACTCACACTCCTAGTGAGAGCACCTCCCTGGCGGATACCCCTGAGGAAGGACCTTCTTTCTCAGGGACGGGGCACCCTCTGGAATCCGCGCCCAGACATCTGGAACCTCCACGTCTGGCCCTTGGATGGGATGCGGAAGATCTAAGCGGTCTAGCACCAGCTATCACAGACACGATCACTCAAGCCAGAGCTCCTACGAGGCAGCTTTATGCCCTAAAGTGGTGCTTTTTCGCAAATTGGTGTTCTTCCCGATCTGAAGACCCACAGAGGTGCGCAGTCAGGTCAGTGCTCTCATTCCTGCAGGAGAGGCTGGAGGGGCGGCTGTCCCCCTCCACCTTGAAGGTTTATGTAGCTGCCATAGCGGCTCACCACGATGCAGTGGATGGTAAGTTGTTAGGGAAGCACAACCTTTATACCCGTATGTCCGGGGGAGGGGCATGCAAATTCTGTTCGCCAATTGTCATTGGCCTTTTTTCAAAGATTAGAGGTAACCGAGGCTCTTAAGAGAGACCCCTAGTGTCACTACTTTGACACAACGTCTCATCCCCTCCATCAGGGAATGGAGGTTACGACAGTAACCAAATCCCAAATCCAAACAATAACTGTTAGTGGTATGGGAGCAGCTTATTCTAGATGGCTTCCAAGCCAATGAAAAATATTAATTGTGCATATATTCCTGCTCTATTCACTTAAATAATTATCAATAGGCATAGCATGGAGACGTAATCAATGAAGAAACTAATGTGGATTGTTGTTTTTAAATGAAACGCACATGTGAAAAAGTTTTTTATGGAATGTATTGTGAAAATTTTAAATGACAGCTTTTTAATCTCGACAGTCTCAACCTCAACTGATTAAATAACAGTGAGTCTAATTAAGATATTTTGGTGTGGTTATTGCTTTGACAAATATCACTAGCTTACATTAATAGTGTTTTCTATTCCATATGTTGTGGCAATGGCTGTTGCGGTGATGTGGTGAAGATTGCAGTCTTTATTCAAATATAAAATGTAGTTTTCATTTTGTCTTAAGAGATTTTGAAATGTGTGACATAAAGACATAAACTCCTAGTATTATAACAATGCAGTTTTAGTGACGTTCATATTAGAGACATTGCACAAATTTACCTCAAAATCGCCGGTAACAATGTCATGCCCTAGCTGCTGCTCATAGCCAATTTTGAGAGAGAAAATAACAAGAAACAGGTTGGATCGGAAATAATTTCATTGATAAAAAGAAACTACACAGTTTGACAGAATCCACTTCTCTAACCACTGCCACATGCATTCATATAATGCTACACAAACTTCTGAAAGTTTTAACATCTAACACACACCATCTCTCTCATTTGCATGAACGCATATTATCTCTCACTCAAACGCACATGATGAATGAGTGTCCCATCAACCTGCAGGTATTTGTAGAGGATGTGATTGGTTCTTAAGAACAATAATTCATTTATTTTAGCCAATTGCAATGTCCTGTTCTTAAAGTTACGGAGAACAAAAGTATTGATTCCTGTATTAGAGTTGACTCTGATTCTAGCACGAGTCAGAGTCGAGGAATCGACTCTTATGGAGTTGACTCCCCATTACTGCTAGATTAGTTTGATTCATTGTTACACACTGTCTACACTGGACACGAGCTTTGTGTAACGTCAAAAGCAATAGAACCCCATTAAAATCAATGATGCTGTCTACACTGGAAGCATTTGTTGCGGCGCATCCGGTGCACCGACAATAAACTGGTTTCACATATTATTTTGTGCTGCACTTGCACTACTGCACAAATGAAATGGTTTAGAACATTTGTGTCAACATGTCCAGTGTAAACAGCCTCAAGCTGTTGCGTAGAGACGCATTAGCAGACATGTCCAGTGTAGAGAGTTTTCTTGGTGTTCGACGTGGTTGCTACTTTAGGTGGTTATTTACTAACCTAATCCAAAGATTCTGCCCCCAGTATATAAAATGAATAGCAAATCTCTTCTCAACAAGTTGCATGATTTGAGGTATACAAATAAACAGTATGTCTGTAGCACATGCAATGCAAGGCTGTTACTTAATTCTGTGCAGTTCATTATATAAAAATAATGCATTAAAACACAATTTGTCATGCCCCTTAACTGTATGTAAATTCTGCAATAAAGAATTTTCCTACCAAAGGAGTGATTTTAGCTGAAAGTACCAGCAGGGGACAGTCAACACAACTCCAGCTATACAAGCAACATACAGCAGTACTAGCAACAAACTTAACACAACAGAATACCAGATCTCGTGAGAGTTTCAAACTATATTTAAACTTGGCACAGAATCATAAAAAGTTTTGATTATGGCTTGAAATCGATGTACTTATTAGCAAGCACCATTAATAACTTCAAGGTATATTGGAATGGTGAAAACCCATTCAGAATGCTTGATCAACACAGTTATAAGTACATAAAAGCATACACAATTTAAAAATGTATGTATACCCTAACCTTTCTCCCACCATCTACCCATGCACACACACACACACACAGAAACGTAGACTCGCAACAGGATTTAGAACTCCAATATATTTGTTGCTTATCAATAAAGTAGGAGCCCACTGGGCTGCCTCACCATACTACAACTTCCTGCGTTTTGCTATTCTAGTCTGCTCATCCTGGATCATACTGAATTTGATATGCAACACATAGAGTAAACTGGCCTTTGTTGCACTGTAGAACTTAAGTCTGTTAAGAAAACACAGATAACCAGACAGATTCAAACCACAACCTGACACATGCACAACCTGGACATAGCCCAGATGCAAATTAGGCTAATGTTCCCTAAATCTGTGTCTAATAATCTACACCGATGAAGAGATCATTTTTAAAAGTGCCTGACAACAAAAAAGTAATTTTATTCTGCTTTCCTTTGTCTTAGTTTGATTTGTATTTGCTATTAAAGCAAATAAATAGAATCAGACTCAGTTATGGAGATCATTTTTAGAGCACAAAAGGGTACATACAACCTATTTAATATTTTGGTGGGAATGAACACCAGATAATATAATTCAATGAGTACTCAGTAGTTTTTTTTTTGTTCATTTTGTCTTGGATTTACACTGACACCTAGAGGCATGGATGCAGCATAATTCAAACTCATTGTTATCAGTTACAGATGCCATTGTAGAAATTTACTCTTCACAGTCAGCCATGGTTAATTATATTTATAATTTAAAGTGTCTAAAACAGGGCACTTACTATGACTAAATAAATTGTATTCGGCTGGTCATGTAATCCTAACATGACAGCCCCCATGAGGGGACCCACTCCATTTAGAAAAAACAGCTCTAATGAGGTAACTGATGTAACTGGAGTCTTCATTTTATGTGAGTGCTCAATTTTTTAAACATATGTTTCAACAATACAATTGATTTCTTTAGAAGTAAAACTGTTTAGAGAGTGAAAAAATACTAAGTGCACCTTTAATGAAACCTAACATGAAAACTAAATTAAGTTTTCTGTTGACTGAAATAAAGCAAAAACATAAGTGGAAAACTAAAACTAAACTAGAATAAATTGTTATGACTCAAAAACGAACTAAAATATAATACTAATAACCTCAAATAAACTTTTTTTTATTATTATTATTAATACATTTACAACCTGCTTTCATTAAGCATAACACCAATCAGCCCTCACATTAAACATGCTTATATGAGTTAACATTTAAACTATGGCTGCCCTAAAATACCAAAGCCGAATTTAAATAATAAACTATTAAACTATATTGAAAAACTAAAACTAAATTGAAAAAACAAAAACTGAACTAAAGTGGAAGGATTAAACTATAATAAACCTGCACAGTAATTTGGGTACAGTATGTGTTTCAGTCATTTCAGACAGTCTTCCAAAAATGACTTTTTGAGGGCATACGTTACTTCTCAATAACATTTTTTATTTTCACATAAAAGCCTACAATGATTGCCGCCTTAATCTTTTCTGCATAATGACTTTATTCCTTGAAGCCAAATGACATATTTATTCTGTCAATAAAAATGTATAAGTTTTTTTTTTTTTTTTTTTTTTTTTTTTTTAAGTGTAATCCCCTGCAGAGATGAGAAATCACATTAGGAATTAAAGAAAGAATTTCAAGGCCTGCAAATGTAGACAATTATGCTTAATGGAGCTATGGTCTGTTTTGATGTTATGAGCATCAAACAGCTATTATGTTCTGATACTGTTTCAATTTTATTAAGATTAACAGCAATCCTGTGTAATAAAAGAGAACTTAATCAAAAGTAAAACACAGTAACACTCTTATATAGCCAATCAGCTTTAGTGAAAGTATTGAGTACCAGCTTGAATAATTGAAATGGAAATATCAAATTGGAAAGTTCTGTGTACAAAAGTAGAAGCAAGGTCAGCCATGTCTAAAGCAAGTTGCAAAAATGAAGGCAGAAAATTTAATTTCACTATAAATGTGGAATAAATGTGGAAATGTTCAGTTGAACTTCCTGTCAGCTAAAACATTCCACAAAATGGTCAGGTGAAGTCAGCATGTGCTTATCTGACAGTAGAAACATACTTCTAGATACAGTTACAACTAATGACTCACACACTGATGTGCCAAATGTGAATACTCATACATGCATATAAACATACACATCAGATATTCATGAGTTCAGACTGATAGACTTTGACCAGCTTTATTTATCCTTTAAGTCAAAATGACTTTCGTAATGTGACATATTTCCAAATGAAACAATTAATTAATAAAATGAAGGGCGGGGCTTGATTTTAGTAATTGAGGGATTGATCAGATTATCAAGTCTCTATATGACAGGTGGTAGAAGGGGAGGGGTTGAAAACATCTGACAAAAAAAGAGTGGTAATTTCAGAGGCATACAATTTATTACATTTTAATGACTGAATCCAGAGACAAATGTATTTCTTTGGAATAATGTGCACTAATTAATAATTCACAAAAAGGCTAGGAACATGTACTTATAAAGTAACAGAGTGACTTCTTGCACTAGGTCTAAATAGCACCTGCCACACAGCAGGGCTATTTGCACTCAATTAGTCTGGTGGAAACCCAGAAACTGAAGACAATCTGGACCTGTAGTGTCACTGCAGAGGTGTAACGATGGTGCAGATGTTTGTGTTTTTTTTTGTATGTGGACGACTGTAACGATCGGGAAGGCAGTCAAGGCAAGGATGAAGGCGAGGAGTAGGACCCAAGTGCAGCTTTACTGAGGATAGTGGTGATACAGGAACAAGACAGGAACATAAACTATGGCTTGGACTCAAGGACATCAGGGTAACATAAAGCAGGGATCAAGGTTACAACAATACAACACAATATAATACTTGACCCAGGTACAAGGGAAACATGAGGACTTAAATACATGAACAGGGGAAACAACAGCCAATTGATAAACAGGACCTAAACAGGATAATAAGGTGATAAACTAAAGCCAATGACAAAACTAGAACTGATAAACAAGCAATCAAACAATGAACCAATGAAAAACAGACACATGAACAAGGAGGGGAAACAGGACATGACAAGACTGGTTAACAGGAACATAAGAATGGTTTCAAAATAAGAGTGCAATATGGAATTAAACAAGTGCCAGAAACTTAAGAGTGAGGGTACAAAAACAAGAGACCACATGGAACATTACAGGAGCCCCCCGCTAAGGAGCGGATTCCAGACGCTCCTAACAAAACAAAAAAGGAAAGACAAACAAGAGACCACATGGAACATTACAGGGAAACAAGACAGGGACAGGGAGACCATAACAGAACAAGAGGGCGGCCAGGAGACCATGGAGGACAGGCAGATGCCCAGGGATCCAAGGGGAGGACTTGAAGGCAGGGGCCGGATCGGGAAGTCTGGGAGGTACGAGACTGGGTCGGGGGGGGGCCAAGGAGGCAGCCATAGGGCAGGGACAGAGTCAGGAGGCCTGGGAGGAGGCCACAAGGCAGGGTCAGAAGGCCTGGGAGGAATCTCAGGGGAGGCGGAGCAGGCGCAGGCAGAGCCGATGCAGACCTCAGAGGCGGAGACTTGAGAGGCTCTGGTGGCCTTGATGGTTCTGGGGGCCTTGATGGCTCTGGGGGCCTTGATGGCGAAGCTGTGGAAGGTTCTGAAGGCGGAGGCGTGGAAGGTGGAGCCATGGAAGGCTCAGGTGACTGAGGCGTGGCAGGCTCAGGTGACTGAGGCGTGGCAGGCTCAGGTGACTGAGGCGTGGCAGGCTCTGGTGACTGAGGCGTGGCAGGCTCTGGTGACTGAGGTCTCAAAGGCTCGGGAGGCGGAGCTCTGGGAAGCTCAAGAGGCGGAGCTCTGGGAAGCTCAAGAGGCGGAGCCGTGGGAGGCTCAGGAAGTGCTGGCTCTTGGACGGTCGAGGCTACAGGCGCTGGCTCTTGGACGGTCGAGGCTACAGGCGCTGGCTCTTGGACGGTCGAGGCTACAGGCGCTGGCTCTTGGACGGTCGAGGCTACAGGCGCTGGCTCTGGCTCTTGGACGGTCGAGGCTACAGGCGCTGGCTCTGGCTCTTGGACGGTCGAGGCTACAGGCGCTGGCTCTGGCTCTTGGACGGTCGAGGCTACAGGCGCTGGCTCTGGCTCTTGGACGGTCGAGGCTACAGGCGCTGGCTCTGGCTCTTGGACGGTCGAGGCTACAGGCGCTGGCTCTGGCTCTTGGACGGTCGAGGCTACAGGCGTGGGCTCAGGCTCTTGGACGATCATGGAAGGCGGAGACTGGCGAGCGGAAGCCCTTCCTCTTCTCCTCCTCCTTCTGGCAGACGAGGCTGTCAACGCTGGCACTGGGACGGACGAGGCTGGCAACGCCGGCTCTGGGACGGACGAGGCTGGCAACGCCGGCTCTGGGACGGACGAGGCTGGCAACGCCGGCTCTGGGACGGACGAGACTTCCAGCTCGTTGGCCGTGGCAGGCGTGGGCGTTGGCTCGTTGGCCGTGGCAGGCGTGGGCGTTGGCTCGTTGGCCGTGGCAGGCGTGGGCTCGTTGGCCGTGGCAGGCGTGGGCGTTGGCTCGTTGGCCGTGGCAGGCGTGGGCGTTGGCTCGTTGGCCGTGGCAGGCGTGGGAGAACAAGTCATGGAAGGCTGGGAGGTGGCCACTGTGGGAGGAGAGGTAGCGTCCTCCTCTGCAACACCCACAGTGAAAGGCGAGCCACAGATTTTCAGGGTCTCCTCAAGGAAGTCGAGGAGCGTCCAGCAGGGGGGGGGGGGTCGCTGGTGGCAACCGCTCCTTAAGCTGACTATTTAGATTAGACCTGAAGAAGACGACCAAGGGGTAATCTGGGAAGTCTGATATATTTGCCAGCTCCAGAAACTTACAGACGTGGGCCTCAATAGGGTGATCCTCTTGCTTGAGGCAGATAAGCTGGAAACTTGCCTGCTGCGCTGTCAGAGCTGCTGGGTCCATGGTTGGGTCAAGTATTCTGTAACGATCGGGAAGGCAGTCAAGGCAAGGATGAAGGCGAGGAGTAGGACCCAAGTGCAGCTTTACTGAGGATAGTGGTGATACAGGAACAAGACAGGAACATAAACTATGGCTTGGACTCAAGGACATCAGGGTAACATAAAGCAGGGATCAAGGTTACAACAATACAACACAATATAATACTTGACCCAGGTACAAGGGAAACATGAGGATTTAAATACATGAACAGGGGAAACAACAGCCAATTGATAAACAGGACCTAAACAGGATAATAAGGTGATAAACTAAAGCCAATGACAAAACTAGAACTGATAAACAAGCAATCAAACAATGAACCAATGAAAAACAGACACATGAACAAGGAGGGGAAACAGGACATGACAAGACTGGTTAACAGGAACATAAGAATGGTTTCAAAATAAGAGTGCAATATGGAATTAAACAAGTGCCAAAAACTTAGACAATATGGAGTGAAAAAGGTGCCAGAAACTTAAGAGTGAGGGTACAAAAACAAGAGACCACATGGAACATTACAACGACCCAGGTTTGATTCCAACTTATGTTCCACATTTTCCCATACTTTTTCTTGGCTCCACTCTTAATATTTCCTTTAACACTACTTATTGTCATGTTTATTCTGTTGGTTCCTGTTTTTAATGTCTTTTATTTTGAAAAGTTTGTTTTGTTCCCGTTTCCTTGTCATGCGATCTTCCTGTTTCCCTCCATGTTCATGGGTCTTGTTTTCATTGGTTCATTGTTTGATTACTTTGTTATCAGTTCTAGTTTGTCATTGGTTTAGTTTATTGTCTTGTTATCTTGTTTAGAGTTCTGTTTGTTCATTGGCTTATGTTTCCCCATGTCCATGTATCTAAGCTCTCATGTTTGCCATTGTCTCTGGTCTAGTATTGGTGTTAGTTTGTGTAGCACTGTTCAAGTTCATGTCATGTTTAAACAATGCTAAGTTTAGTTTAGGTCAGGCCACGTTTGTGTTTAGCCATGTTTTAGTCATGTTTATGTCTATGTCTAGTTTAGTTCTCATTTAAAGTTAGGGTTTTGGATTTCACGTTTATTTAATAAAACTGCACTTGGGTTCTCCACATCATCGTCATCATTGCCATTGCCAGCTACAATTGTTACACTTATAATATTAAAAAAATTATATAAAGGTTGATTTCCTCATAGTGATTTGGTCACACTTTCATCTGGGTAAAATTAACCAAGGTTTTACTATTGTAATATTGTAGTAACCATCTTTTTTTTGGTGGGAGTCATAGTTTTACCACAGTGATATGGTGTTAATATAGTGTAAACAATGTTTAATTTTGTGGTTACTATGATTTTACTACAAAATATCAAGGCGATACTTTGGTTGCTGTAGTAAAACCATGGTTCCCTTTATGTCACTCACTCAATGTAGGGACACTAGGGGTCTGATCTTTGAGAAAAGGCCAATAAGAATTGGTGAGGGGAATTTGCATGCCACTCCCCAGGACATAAGGGTATAAAATGAGCTGGCTCGCCACCACTCGTTAAGATTTTTTCTTTGGAGACGAGCAGTTGATTTGCAGAGAGCTGAATTCCACTGCCAGTGTCCATTCACCTCACTAAGAAGCGTATGCTGTTGGGTATACGGTGCATTTCAGCAGCTTTCTATCCCTCTGCACGATTGATGCCCCTGGGCGCTTCGATAGCTAAAAGAGTACATATTCTTGCAAATACAAGAGTATATTTCCTCTAAAAGAGTGCACACTGACGGATAGTGTCTTTTTAAAGACACCTTTATGTCTGTGTGTAATTCCTGGTTCGGTCGTTATCTCTCTGCTTCTGATGGCCATGATCGTGTATGGTCCTCATTGCGAGAACATGTCCATGGCAACGTTGAAGCCGTGGTTTTCCTTCTTCCGGGGGAAAGCCACTCCAGCCAAACCCGTGCCAGGCCTTCTATCTATGGGTACGAGGCCGGGTCGGTTGATGCTGATGCTGTTTGCAACAGTCGAGTTCTGGAATGAGACAGGCAGCTTGCGAGTATGATGAGGTTTCGATAGCAGCATCGGAAAGTGCATGGGTGATTTCGGACACTGAGGACTCGAATGGGCTACCACCTTCGGGTGTGCCCACCCAGTCTGAGGCCGATGAGGAGCTGACCGCCATGCTTTCCCGGGCCACTGCAAGTGTTGGGCTAGAGTGGAACCCTCCACTCTCCCTGAAGCTCACGGCTTGATGATTGTTTCCTGGGTTCGGGGCACCACACATTAGTAAACCAAAGCCTACAGTGCTGCTGGACTGCATGCCATAGCCCTCCTGCAAGTACACCTGGCCAAGGCACTGAAAGAGCTGCACAAGTGTAGTCCTGATCTCGATGTGATGCAGACCTCTTGGTCTGGTGGCCAGGCGATCCGGATGGGCTTGATGAAAGTCTCTGATGGCTGATGGGCCTAAGATGTCTTTGGCTGGTATCCACAAACTCTCCTATATGGTCGTACCTCTCCCTTTCCATGAGGTATTGAAGTTGACCAACCCTCCTGCGAGAATTGATAATCTCAGAATTGAGGAGCTCCATCAATTTAAAGTGGCAGAGGAGGTCCCTCATCAGTAGCCTCAGGACTCAGCCTCAGGTAAAAAGAAGGAGAGATGCGGTAAGTGGTAGGCAATTCTAAATGGTACGTGACAGGATTAACTTGATGTAAGATCTTGAAGGCCTACATTCCTAGGATTTAGCTTTTTGTAGGGAAGTTTCAGGCCTAGCTCCTGAGTTGAAAGCCTAGCTCAGACTTGCTGACTTTTTTGAATTGCAGGCACTTCAGAAGGCTCCCCAGACCAAGGGAATAGGGGAGGTTGATATCCCAGGACACATTGGAAGGAGGTCAGACCCTTAGAGGGTGTGTGAGGGAGTTTTGGGCATATTCTGCCCATGGAAGGAAGATGCTCCACTTTTCCTGTTCCTTACTACAGGATGACCTCAGATATCACTCCACTTCTCCATTAGCCTGTGGATGGTATCCAGAGGTGAGACTGACATTGATGTTGAGAAGTTGGCAGAAGGCTCTCCATACTCTTGAATTAAACTGTGGTCCTTGATCAGTGACTATGTCATCAGGTAATCCATAGATTCGAAACAATTGATTGAACAGCACTTGAGTTGTTTCCATGGGAGTGGGTAGACCCTTCAGTGGTATAAGATGGCATGATTTTGATCAATGGTGACCATGATGGTGGGGGATCCTTGAGAGTTAGGCAGATCAGTGACAAAATCAATAGACAAGTGGGACCAGGGTCATTGTGGAATGGGTTGTGGTTCTAATAGTCTGCAGATAGTTGATGAGGTGTGTGTGATTGTGCACAGGTCTGACAGGCACTTGCATAGTTCTTGACATCAGTGGATAGTGTTCGCAACAAGAAAGAGTTTCTGACTAACGTGTTCATATGGTTAATTCCAGGATGTCCACAGGTGAGTGATGTGTGAACCCATTGAATATTTCTGTTGCATAGGATGTAAGGAATGTACACTTTGCCAGTGGGACATATGGGATGGAAAGTTCCTCTTGTTGAACACGTTGAATCTCCTCCGATATCCCACTGGATAGTGGAATGTAGAATCCTCTCCAGACTAATATGTGTCTCAACAGATTCATAGATACATGACAAAGCATCGGCTTTACTATTCTTACTTCCTGGAAGATATGTAACCAAGAAATGGAACTAAGTGAAGAAGAGTGCTCATCTGGCCTGGCGAGGATTCAATTTCTTGATTTCCTCGACATATTCAGATTTTTGTAATCGTGATGACTTGAAATGGAGCGCCTTCTAGCCAGTCTTCTAGAGCAGCCTTGATAGACAGTAACTCTTTGTTACCAATGTTGTAATTGCATTCTGCTGAAGTTAATTTCCAGGAGAAGAATGCACAGGGGTGTAGTTTGCCTGGCTTTCCAAGACGTTGGGAAAGGACAGCACCAATTCCAGTATCAGAGGCATCAACCTCTACGATGAAGGGAAGTTGAGGGTTGGGATGCTTGAGAATGGGGCAGAGATAAAAATGGAATTGAGTCTATTGAGGGTGGTTGTAGGTGCTTCACTCAATAACATTGTGAAAAGGTGGTAGCAGGTTTGACGGGGCAGATGGAACAGCGATGACTTGGTTCACCACAGTAGAAGCAAAGTTTATGGAGTTATTGTCTTCTACATTCATCTTGAGATACACAAGTTTGTCCTATTGCATAGTATCCATAGGTTGCTGCTGACTTGGTACTTGAACTAAGACTGTAGGTACATGACATGGCAAGGAGGTATTGAAACATGGTTGTGATCGTAGGAGATTGTCTAGTCTGATAGCAAGGGTAATGTACTGAGAGAAGTCGAGGGAATTATCTCTGCATATAAATTCAGTCTGGAGTTTGGCTGAGAGACTAGAATGAAAGATGTGTTTCAACACAATGTTATTAAATCTGCTCTGTGCTGCAAGAGTGCGAAACTGTATGGAATGGTCGGAAGCAGATTTATTGCCTTGACGTAGCTGAGTGAGTAAGTTGTTGCATCCATGCCTCCTGCAGGGTATTGAAAAACATCACAAATCAATGTAATAAAATTACTGTAAGATTGTTGAATACATGCAGCATGATCCCAAACAACCGTAGCCCACTCTAATGCCTTCCCAGTTAGTAAAATCATGATAAATAAGAAGTTCAACTTATCCTTGTAAAACACATAAGGATGGTTTGAGAAGTAAATCAAGCACTGTTGTAGGAAACCAGTACAGTTATCAGGAAGAGCAAATATTACCAGATCATGGTGTGGTGCAGGAAGGGACCGAATATATTATGTTAGCTGGTCATTGGTGGCTTGAAGCATTAGCAGCTGGTGTTGAAAACCTTTGAGCACCTCATTCTGACACCCGATGGTTGAAAGGAGTTAAGAGACATCTGCTGCATCTGAGCCAGGTGAAGTATTCTGTAAGTATGAGGTAAGCTATGAGGATTCCATTTGCAGATATTTATTAAAGGGATTTAACAAACAATCCAAACAGTATTCCTTAAACGTAATCAGGTCACAGGCTTGGGTCAAAACACAGATAAATTCGTCCACAGGTAAACAAATCCAGCAAACATAAGCAATGATCATAACAGTAGTAAAAAATAATGGCAGAGAATAAACGCTTGGTTAGGCAGATAACTGGCAATACTTCATAAAGTGATACTGTGAGCACATGGCTTATATACATGGTGAATGACCAAACAGGAGCTGATGTGGCAAGAATAGGAAGTGACAGAGTTCGATATTCAGGTGAGGGCTCCCTCTGGTGGGTGGGAGCCTGTTCAGACATTACAGGTTTTAAAAGATCTGATTGCAGAGCTGTGTGTCCAGACTATGATGGTAGCTAAAATGTTCACTGTTGTTGAGACATTGGAGGAGGAGGAACCTGGTTCAGTGAGATAATTTAAGTTCCCTTCCCTGACATTTCATATTCTCTCACTCACTCACTCACGCACTCACTCACTCACTCACTCACTCACTCTCTCTCTTTTTTTTAATATAGCCTGTGATTAATCACTTGCAGCTTAAATAATGACACCAGTATCACCTAACCAGGACTGGTGCTTGCTCTGCAAAAACAGCAGTGCCGTTGATCAGACTCTCCCTCCACCTGAAGCGAATGAAAGATTGAGTGCCGTGGACCTCCTCAAAGCAAGTAATCCCTAATGTAGTTTTTCCATTCCTGCCACCCATCCTATCTCACAGGAGCAGACCCTGGCATATATACCTCTTATTATTAAATGAAGGCTGAGGTACAGTTAAGTGAGTTTAGTGTTTAATAGATTCCTCCTTAAGGGAGATGAACAAGGCTGGCCACATAGAGCTGTTCTGGTTTTCCTCAACACTTTCCGAATAACTACCAAAATAAATCAGCTTTATTACATTTAATGAGCCATAACAAAGTTATAATGCCTAAAACAACACTTTTTGAGAGATAATTTGCTAATTTAAGGGCACTTATTGTTAAATGGTTCAGGATCCCAAGACTAAAGCACAGACAATTAATGTTCTGTTTGTGAAACAGCTCAAGTTTACATTAAGATGAATTATAGCTTGACCTCTTGTTTGCCTAAATAAACAAGGGCAATTTTATTACAAATGGACAGTGGTAATAACAGGTGTAAACAGGGCTCAAAATGTTTTGCGATCACCTTAGAAGGTAGTCAAAAATGTATCGACCACAACACATTGGTAGTGTAATGCTAATTTGTCTTGATGCATCCAGGACAACGATGAAGAACCAGTTTCTAGCTTTCAATCAACCATCATGCTTAAACAAGAGTCTTTAAACTTGTTGGTTACTTGCACCTTTAAAAGAAATGAACTGAATGATCAAAAAAATTGGAAATGCTCAGACATATTTTATACATACTTCACAGTATATCTACAGTATTCTGTATGCAGTGAAAGAGATGATATGCTTTGGATAAAAGTATGCATCCAAATTAATCAATGTAAATTAGATATAAATGTTGATAATGTGAAGAACTCACATCAAAAGCTCATTTAAGACAGTTAGTTGACTAAAATAACTGCATTAAAAATTTAAGTATTCTGCATTAAAAATTTGTTTGTGGGTAGATTAAAATTGAAGTATGTTAAAGAGCAATAGTGTGCTGACTTTTCTGTGCTTTAAGACTGGATTACATTACCCGAAAATCTGAACAGATTATAAAAATACTATGCATCACACACTTGCAGACAATATAAATAGATACTGAGTGAACAACTATGTAAGCACAATACCCTATTTTTGTATGTAGTAGCATTGTGAATACTTTATATATTACTATTCTTCTGTGTTTACCTGTTTGATTGTCCCTTTGTTCTTATTACAACATTAGGATGCATCTCTCAAAAACAATTTTAAAGAGTGTTCTGCACAGCAGTTTGTAATATGTTGTGACCACCTGTGAATATGTTTTCAATAAGCAAAATGCAATAAGTACAATATGAGCCAATGTGAAGCTACTTAGCAGGAATTACCTTTGCTACATTAAATCATATCACAATGCAACAGAAGGATTTCTAGGTAATTATGGAGCTGGAATGAAGATAAATTGTCATATTTAACTGTGCGTCTCTCCCGTGATTTACTCCATATTTTTCTTTATGTTTTTTCATGGCCTGTTACACTCACATGATATGCAATTAATGTAATGATTTAAAAATGTTGGTGGCTATTGGTTGGTTAATATCCTGGGGCATATTTTGAATATACTTTAGAGTGATACCTCATATATTTACTGGGAAAGGAAGAAGTAAAAGTAACAGGTGACACTTGATTTCTGAAAATTCTACAGTAAGTACTAAAACTAATTTTTTACAGTTTTACAGTGTATTCAGAAAGTATTCAGAACCCTTAATTTTTTTCACATTGTGTTATGTTATGCTAAATTCTTATAATTATTATTTTTTTCCACGTCAATCTACACCCCATACACCATAATGACAAAGCATAAACAAGATTTGTTATAATTTTGCAAATTTATTACAAATAAGAAACTGAAATTTCACATTGACTTAAGTATTCAGACCCTTTGCTATGGTGCTTGAAGTTTAGCTCAGTTTTATCTAACTTGAGAGCTCACAGATAGGATTGTGTCGAGGCACAGATCTGGGGAAGGCTACAAACAAAAATTGGCTGCATTGAAGGTTCCCAAGGGCAGAGTGGCCTCAATAATTCTTAAGTGGAAGAAGTTTGGAACAACCAAGACTCTTCCTAGAGCTGGCCTGCCAAACTGTGCAATCAGGGGAGAAGGACCTTGGTAAGAGAGGCGACCAAGAGCCTGATGGTCACTCTTATTTAGCTCCAGAGATCATGTGTGGAGATGGGAGAAATTTGCAGAAGGACAACCATCAGAGCAACACTCCACTGATCTGGGCTTTATAGCAGAATGGCCAGACAAAAGCCTCTCCTCTGTGCAAGATAAAAAAGCACCTAAAGGACTCTCAGACTGTGAGAAACAAGAATCTCTGGTCTGATGAAATGAAGATTGAACTGTCTGGCCTCAATTCCAAGCATCATGTCTGGAGGAAACAAGGCACTGCTCATCACCTGCGCAATACCATACCAATGGCGAAGCATGGTGGTGATACCATCATGCTGTGGGGGTGTTTCTCAGTGGCAAGGTCTGGGGGACTGGTCAGGTTTGAAGGAAAGCTAAACACAGCAAAATAAAAGAGATATTCTTAATGAAAGCCTGGTCCAGAGCACTCAGGACCTCAGACTGGGCTGAAGGCGGCTCACCTTCAGACAGGACAATGATCACACAGCCAAGACAACACAAGAGTGGATTAGGGACAACTCTGTGAATGTCCTTGAGTGGCCCAACCAGAGCCCGGACTTGAACCCAATTGAACATCTCTGAAGAGACCTGAAAATGACTGTCCACCGACTGTCCCCATCCAACCTGACAGAGCTTGAGAGGATCTGTAGAGAAGAATGTCCGAAAATTCCCAAATCCAGGTGTGCAAATCTTGTCACATCATCCCCCAAAAAGACTTGAGGCTGTAATCACTTCCAAATGTGCTTCAACTAAGTATTGAGTTAAGAGTTTTAATACTTATGTTAATGTGTTGAGTTTTTCTTTTTAATACATTTGCAAAGTTATGAAAAAATAAATAATTTGGAGCATTTTAGCAGAAGCCCAATGATGAAGCATTCGAAGCCCCCAGGTCGTAGCACTAAATTTAACCCCGTCCATGAAACCACGGTGGAATTGCATTGCTTTAATGAGCAAGTGGGATTTCTTGTAAAAAGGGTTCAAAAGGTTGCAGAACCTCGACATTTGGGATTCTGGAGCCCCAGGGACTCCCAAATCAGAGCCTAAAATTTGGAGTCTCTAGACATTTTCTGAATGTACTCTAGAACTTAAATTAACACCCAAATGACTATGCACATGCAAGAGGCTCTCTCTTGCTTTGAGAGCATAGTTCCTATGTAATAAATTGGAAATGGGCAGTTAGTCTGTTGGTGGACACATACAGCTATACAACAATTGGAAATGGGCAGTTAGTCTGTTGGTGGACACATACAGCTATAAAATCAATTGGAAATGGGCATTTAGACTGTTGGTGGACACATACAGCTATACAATCAATGGAAATGGGCAGTTAGTCTGTTGGTGGACATATACTGCTATACAATCAATTGGAAATGGGCTGTTAGTCTGTTGGTGGACATATAAAGGTATACAATCAATTGGAAATGGGCAGTTAGGCTGTTGGTGGGCACATACAGCTATAAATTAAATTGCTAATGGGAAGTTATCTGTTGCTGGACACATGCACCTATACAATCAATTGAAAATTAGCAGTTAGTCAGTTTGCGGTTACAACCTAGGTCTTTCAGGTCAAAGTGGATAAAATAGTTGGTTTGGGGTCAGATAGTGTGTCTGTGGACAGCACCAACCCCTACAGTTGGTCCGGGGTTCTCATTGGACAAATTGGGCAAAATAGTTGGTTAGGGGGCAAATAGCGGGTCTGTGGACAGCCCCCTTTGGGTGGTCCGGGGGACTCTTTGGTCAACTTTGGGAAAAAGCATTGGTTAGGGGGCAAATAGTGGGTCTGTGGACAGCCCCGCCCTATTCGGGTGGTCTGGGGGTCTCTTTGGTCAATTTTGGGAAAAACAGTTGTTTAGGGGACAGATAGTGGGTCTGTGGACAGCCCCGCCCCCTCCGGGTGGTCAGGGGGTCTCATTGGTCAATTTGGGAAAAATAGTTGGTTAGGGTTAGAGGTTTGCTCAGCTCAACCTGATGAAGACCTGCTAGATCCATCTTGGGCCAGATTTTCTGTGACAGGTCAGGCAAAGAATGAGGATCTAAGTGCAGCTTTAATGCAAACATAGTGATGGACAAAGTAACACAAAATATAACAAAACGCAGGAAACCAGGCACAGAACATGACAAAACATGAGAAAACTGACAAAGGAAACAGGGAAAACAAGGGCTTAAATACACAAGGGAAAACAAGGAACACCTGGTGAAACAATCTGGGAATGAGAAACAATCAGGGAGAATCAATCAAGCAATAAAACTACAAGGACTACAAAACTAACAAAGGAAACAGGAAACTAAACAAGAATTCCAACATAAATGCACAAAAACAAAAGACAACAGAGAATATGTGACACTAGGAGACTGCTTATGTCAAGATTTATAGTGAAAAAGGAGTAAAAAATGTTTTTTGTCTGTTCTAATCAGAAAGCTATTAGTCTTACACATAACCTTTATGCCTTGCATTGTATGGAGATATACAGATCTGTGGCAGGGCGGAGGGCAGGGCCGGCTCGTGACTCGACACACCCGGTCCCGTATCAGGCTAATCAAGCCGCTGAGAGGGATAAAGGCCGATCGCAGAGGGTGGTGCGGCAGAGAGAGATCCTTACGGACATGTCCGTCGTCTTATGTGTTTGTCTTTTGAGTTTCTCATTAAACCATTATTTATACGTTAAGCCGGTTTCTCGCCTCTTCCTTGCCCGTGAGCCATTTATTATGTTACATTGGTGCCGAAGCCCGGGAAGGAAGAGGGATACGCCGTAGCAGAGTTCTCGCCACTTCCGTCCACCCCAACGAAGCAGCCCCAGCCATTTGCCCGGGGATGAGGAGCCCTGCCATTAGATCATATCTCTAAAATATATATATAATGTTCCATGGAAGAAAGTCGTAAGTTTGAGAACACTTAAGGGTGAGTAAATGAAGAGTAAATTATAATTATTGGATGAGCTATTCCTTTAAAACCATACTGAATTACTTTTATTGAAGGGAAAAAACGACCAGGACGGCCAAAAACGACATGGCTCAGTAACATCAAAACATGGCTACAATTAACAACAGCACAAACTCTACACGCCGTGCTAGACCGAGACCAATATCATCGTGAAGTCGCAAACGCCGTTAGGCAGCACTAAAGAAGAAGAATTACTTTTTATATTTAAATGTCATGTTTCTCTGTAAGATATATCATTCTCTTCTAAATAATTTTAGGAGCTAAGGAAGCCACCCACCTAGTCCAGTGAAGGTGGGTTTGTGTCCATAGGTGACGTTGTTGCTGGTGATGTCTGGTAAGGACCTGCCTTACAATAGTCCTACAAGCCCTAAGTCCAGCCTCTCTCAGCCTACTGCGGACAGTCTGAGCACTGATGGAGGGATTGTGTGTTCTCGGTGTAACTCGGGCAGTTGTTGTTTCCATCCTGTACCTGTCCCTCAGGTGTGATATTCGAATGTACTGATCCTGTGCAGGTATCGTTACACGTGGTCTGCTACTGTGAGGACGATCAGCTGTCCTTCCTGTCTCACTGTAGCGCTGTCTTAGGCGTCTCACAGTACGGACATTGCAATTTTTTGTATTGACCACATCTGCAGTCCTCATGCCTCCATGCAGCATGCCTAAGGCATGTTCACGCAGATGAGCAGGGACCCTGGTGTTTTTCAGAGTCAGTAGAATGGTCTCATTAGTGTCCTAAGGTTTTATAACTGTGACCTTAATTGCCTACCGTCTGTAAGCTGTTAGTGTCTTAACGACCGTTCCACAGGTGCATGTTCATTAATTGTTTATGGTTCATTGAACAAGCAGGGTTTAAACCCTTTACAATGAAAAGTTATTTGTATATTTAAAATGCAATGTCCTGAAAAAGGGACACAAATGAGAAATTGTCAGACAGAATTTGCATGTCCCGCCCCCAGACATACGGGTATAAAGGGAAGCGGGTGTGCGTCTGTCAGTCAGATTTTTTCTTTGGAGACGAGTGGTTGTGCAGCAGCAAGCTGAATTTCACTAATGTTCCACTCACCTCTGTTGGCAAAGTACTGCTGTTGGATCTTTCTCCCTCTCTGCACGCTGTGCAGTCCACGCCACTGGACGCTTCGACAGCGCTTCTGTCTAAAAGAGTGTTTTCTGCAAAAAGAGTTTATTTTCTCTAAAAGAGTTTCATATTCACTCACAAAAGAGTAATACACAGCAGGTGTTGAATGTCCTTTTCAGGATGCGTCTTGTTAAAGATGCCTTTCTTCATCTGTGCTGTTCCTGGATGCGGTCGATATCTCTCCAAGACTGACAGTCATAGACGTTGCCTCGTGTGCCTGGGTAGTGATCACACTGAGGCAGTGTTTGTGGATGGTTCATGTACTCACTGCGAGAACATGACCATGGCGGCGTTGCGGTCGCGGCATTCATTTCTCACTCTCCTGTGTGTCCACCAAGCCAAGGCACTTAAAGAACTGCACCTGGGTAGTCCCGACCCCAATGTGCTACAGGAACTGCACTCTGTCACCGACCTCGTTCTCTTCGACCACGAAGGTCACAGCGCGGGCACTCGGGTGGGCGATGGCCACCCTCGTGGTCCAGGAACGCCATCTCTGGCTGAAAATGGTTGAGATGCGCCACGTTGATGAGGCCTGCTTTCTCAACTCCTCTGTCTCCCAGCTTGACCTCTTCGGCGACACCGTTGATGACTTCGGGCAGCAGTTTTTGGCTGTAAAGAGGCAGAGAGACGCTATTTCTCACATCAAGCCACGGCGTTGCCCCAGCGCAGACCACGCCCCGCCTGCCCACCGAGGGCTTCCCTCTGCACCCAAAGAATAGGCAGCTTCAAACCAGGCCCATCTCTCAGCCTCCCGGACCTCCTCTAGGACCCGGAATGCTCCTAAGCACTCCTGAGACGGAAGACCCGGGAAGTCAGATGTTCACTCTGGAGCTGGTATCAGGACCATTCCGTCCCCCGGTGGAGGGACGGGAGGAAAATCCTTATATTCCTTTGCCACATTCTCAATAAAATAATAATTTTCTCACTCCCTTGGTTATCCAGACAGTGTGTGTCATTCTCACGGTGCCCCGGCTCCAAAATCCTACAGTCCCGGTCCCCGGAAGCAGACACCTCAGCCCCGAACCTGCAACTGCTCATCCCCGTCAAGACGCCTCTCCAGGACCTTTTCTTCAGTCTCTAACCCACCCCCTGCCGGGTGCGTGGAGGGAGGTAATTGCTTTGAGTCGTTTGTCAGCACCCAAGCCTCGGGACGTGCTTTTGCCTCCCAACGCATTACCTGCTCCCCCCCACTGCGAAGCCCCACCTGGTACGTCAAAAGCAATCTTCCCACTAATTTGGCTGATTTGGGACTGGTTCGGCATGGCACAGGTAGATCTCTTTGCCTCCCAAGACAATTCTCACTGCCCGCTCTGGTACTCCCTGACAGAGGCCCCTCTCGGGACATACGCATGGCACAAAGCTGGCCCCGTTGGCTGCGCAAGTATGCATTTCCCCCAGTGAGCCTTCTTGCACTCCGAGTGGTCCCCTTACTGGCCCACTCTGACTTGTTTCTCGGATCACACGCTCCTCGCGACAGCACCTCCCTGCCAAATTTCCCTGAGGAAGGATCTTCTTTCCCAGGGACTGGGCACCCTCTGATATCTGCACCCAGACCTCTTGAACCTCCATGTCTGGCCCCTGGATGGGATGCGGAAGATCTGATTGACCTACCACCTGCAGTCGTAGTCATGATCATCCAAGACAGATCTCCCTCTACCAGGCAGCTTTATGCCCTAAAGTGCCCCTTGTTCACAAATTGGTGTTCTTCCCGATCCGAAGACCCACAGAGATGTGCAGTTCGGTCAGTGCTTTCATTCCTGCAAGAGAGGTTGGAGGGGAGGCTGTCCCCCTCCACCTTGAAGGTGTATGAAGCCGCTATTGCGGCCCACCACTACGCAATGGACGGCAAGTCCTTGGGCAAGCACGACTTGATTATCAGGTTCCTTATCGGGAGGCTGAATCCTCCCTGGCCAAGCCTGTTCCCCTCCTGGGATCTCTCAATGGTTCTTTTAGGCCTTCAAAGACCCCCCTTCGAGCCGCTTGACTCAGTTGATCTCAAGGCCCTCTCCTTGAAGAAGCCGCTTTACTCTCTATGCGAGAAACATGTAGAGTGAAAAGTCCATGGCTGGCTGGCTTGCTCCATGGTCATGTAGCGCCTGTTCCCACCTTAGGGGTGCTAGGAACCTAAGGTCTGTGTATGACCTTTTTCTGGGGGCATTGGGGAGGGTTACGTGCGGCCGATACAGTTGCTTCTAGCACACAGCAGCCTGCTTGCACCTGTGTCAGCAGTTCACCTAACATGGTCTAGTGATTGGTGCTTTGGAATGGGACCCCTTGTGTCACTACATTCGACACAACGTCAAGTGAGTGACAGAAGAGAATGTCATGGTTACTGTTGTAACCTCTGTTCCCTGATGGAGGGAACGAGATGTTGTTGTCCCCTTAGTCGACACTAGACCTACCACTGTAAATGGCCGTACCTTATTCTCGGCTCCTCAGTGCAAAAATGTGACTGACAGAAGCACGCCCACTTCCCTTTATACCTGTATGTCCAGGGGGGGACATGCACATTATTTCTGCCAACGCTTCTCGTTCCCTCCATCAGGGAATGGAGGTAACAACAGTAACCATGACAATACACAAATTATCTACTGCCATCAGTGTATTATTAACATCAACTTTGAACACTATATTTTATTAGTTTATCTTATGTAGACAAAATATATTAAACTGTAAACTAAAAACTGAAGTCTGAAGCCTGTAAGAAATCTTCCAGGATTTCAATGGGTCTTTTCTTGATTTATTTAGGTAACAGCTAAATGTATTTTGTCTTAATAACTTCATACCGATGGCTGGTGTCGACGAGCCAACAACGCATGCCTCTGAAATCGCTCACTCATTTTGTTCACTCACTGCTGAAATGTAGTGCACTCACAGCCATTCACTATATAGGAAATAGTGAATGAGTGAACGAGTGGGCGATTTCAGACACAGCAAGTATATGCATGCAGCAAGATTTTTCTGTCCACGTGGACAAACGCATATGCGCAAGATTGACTGTTGAGATAGAAGAGTCCACTAGGTGGCAATACACACAGTTGGGCTGTACTTTCAAGGGGAATTCGAAGAACATATCCTTCTCCATCGTTTTGTTGTTGTTGTTCTTGCTTCCTCTAATGGCAGTTTCCTCAGTTTTTCTTCTTTTTTATCCTTCAGAGCGGAGGTCCTGTAAATGACACGACTCGGTGCTGCCTTCTAACGTCTGGTAGCATATAACAAAGCAATTATACTGCACATGTATCGAATGCGTCCATTCGCGCTCATCCATGTGAGGTACACTTTCAAAGCTGTGTGCACACAATCGACCACTGTCTTTTTAATAAACAGCCGTCAGAAGAAACCCCACAAAATATATTTTTTTATGTCCAGTGTGTTTATTTGCAGCCCACTGGCTACACAGAACCATGGCCAAATAAATAAAGTGAAGTCCTGTACAGTAATTCTGGGTGGTTCTGTAAAAGTAGGCAGCATTGCTATATCCATAGACTCCTTTTAACCAATAAGTTAACCAATGTGAACAATTCTATTTGCTGAAATCCTATCATAAAAGTTATAAAGGCTTGATTATTTATACATAAATTAATCTGTAAAATGGTAATTTAATTTTTTTGTAAAATAAAAAAAAATCCTCAACATTAACTAAAAAAACAGACAATTACAGATTTTGTTTAGATGATGCATTAGCAGTTGCAGAAAACCCATATGTCCTCTAAAAATCAGGAGCTTGTATGCTCAAGAAAACTACTGCAATCTGTGCCGTGTGAGAGGGTTTTAAGAGTAATTTCTAATTTGTCAGAATTATTCCATAGATTTTGTTTACGTTCGTTTGAAATGTAGGTTTGGGGTGGGGTTTAGGGAAGGGGAAGGACATGGGTTGTCTCGATCTATCTTAGTTAGTACTGACATTGGGAAATAATGCAAGCATACTGTATCCTTCTACTGTAATTATAACAGGAGTTTCTCATTTAGATCTACAGCTCAATACCCCACAGTGTCTGATTTCCACACCCAGAAAACAACAACTGATCATTTCTGTCAGTCTCCACTGACTCCACATATGACACATGATATTTTTCATGTTTTCAAAATTCATATGATAGTTTTGGGGAACAGACCCATAGACTGAATTTGCACATGATGTCAGCATCTGACTGTGTCTGTTGAGACACAAAGTTTTTTTTCCTGCAGGAGACGCTCTGAAAACAGAATCCTCCATGCATGCACATTTAAATCTTGGAACATTTTATATCTAATTGCAGACATTTTAATGGAAAGTCCACCTCAGCAGTATTTATAGAACTATTATAAAAATCCTCATCCAGTAATAATAAACAACAAATGATTGGCCCATCCTAGCCAACACTAAGAAAAGTAACAGGTACCATGTGTCAACCCTTGTTAACATGCTGCTTTGTATTTAAATCTCAGAATGTTTTATATCTAATTGGAGACATTTTTACACTGGTTATTATTTTTTTAATAAATACCTTTTCACTTCAGCATTATCTATAAAAGCATTTATTATTAATTCAGTAATAAGAAACAACTGTGTTTGGCCCATTCTGGCCAGTGCTGAGAAAAGTAACAGGCATCATGTGAATCCGCTGTATGCTAGAGGGGATTGCGGAACACTAGTTTTTTGCCTGATTATGACGCACAGTCACGCAATTGCAAGGTAATGTCAGGATCTTGTCACCTTGGTCATGTTTATGGTATGGTGACAGGATGTTCAGAGTAAGGTGTCTGGGTCCTGACTCCTTAGCCTAGTTCAGTTCCCCGTCTGTCTCTCAGTTCGATGTTGTGTTGAAGAAGCGACACTATGGGTCTCTCTTGAGCACCTTTTGCATCTCTGATCTTTGAGAAAAGTCCAATGAGAAATTGGCAGACAGAATTTGCATGTCCCGCCCCCAGACATATGGGTATAAATATGGGTATCACTGCGAGAACATGACCATGGCAACGTGGCAGACATGGCTTTCATTCCTCAGAAGGAACACCACTCCAACTGCCCCCCACGTCGCTCATTCTTCCCATGGGATTGAGGATGACGCGGCTGACGATGGAGGTGATTTGGGGGTGGTAGCGGGCTCGGTTTCACCGGGTACATCCCTGCGAACCACCCGCCCCCTGGCACGCTCGTTGACTTCCGTCTGGGCTCGAGGCAACAGCGGCTTGCCTCACAGCCAGCCTGCCTATCCTCTTGAGCACCCCGAGCCGGATGAGCATGTCGCTGCATCGGAGAGCGGTCCGGCGTCTGGCACGGATGACTCGACTGGGTTGCCACCTTCTTGCCAGCATGCCCAGTCTGAAGCTGATGCCCAGATGTCCGACATGCTTGCCTGGGCTGCCATCAGCGTGGGGCTGGACTGGAACCCTCTGTCCTCCCCACAGCCCCCCGGTCCCTTTCTTCCCGGAAGTGCATGATGAGCTGACGAGTTCGTGGAGGACACCCTTCTCCACCCATCACAAGGCCTCTCACTCATCCGCTCTCTCACTTCCCTCGACAGCGGAGCGGCCCATGGGTACACAGCGGTCCCCCAGGTGGACAGAGTGAGAGAACACCACCACCTGGCGGTGTCGCCCTGTGCTCCCCTCCAAGGCCTGTAGGATGACATCTTCACAGACCTCTAAAGCCTACAGTGCCACCGGACTTCCGCCCTGCATGCCATAGCCCTCCTACAAGTCCACCAGGCCAAGGCACTTAAAGATCTGCACTTGGGTAGTCCTGATCCCAATGTGCTGCAGGAACTGCGCTCAGCAACCGACCTCGCCCTCAGGGCCACGAAGGTCACAGCGCAATCACTCGGACAGGCGATGGCCACTTTCGTGGTTCAGGAACGTCATCTGTGGCTGAACTTGGTCGAGATGCGTGAAGTGGACAAGACAAGCTTCCTCGGCACACCTGTCTCCCAGTTTGGTCTTTTTGTCGACACCGTTGAGGACTTTGCCCAGCAGTTCTCCGCGGTGAAGATACAGACGGAGGCCATATCGCATATCCTGCCCCCGCCGCACAACTGCCACCACGGGCCACGCTCTGGCTAAGAAAAATGCAGCTCCACCTCAACCCAGACCCATCTCTCAGCCCCTGCATCGAACGCCCTGCAGGAAGCGCATGTCCCCCGTCTCGCAGACCCCTTCGAGGACCCAGAAGGCTCCCAAGCGGTTCTGAGACGCCCGACCCAGAGACCAAGATGTTCACTCCGGAGCTGGTAAGATGACCACTCCGTCTCCCAGTGGAGGGCCGGGAGGAGAGTCCTTTGTTGAATTTATTTCATTTGTCTACCCACATTCTCAGTAAAAGAGCTATTTCGTTTGTCTCTGGGTCACCTGCAATTCTCACGGCACTCTGCCACCACACCTCAACAGTCCCAGCATGCTGGACGCAGACCTCTCGCCTTCAGCCCCACAACTGTTCCCCGGCCGGCCGGTTCTGACGAGTCCAGAGGACACCTCCATGGGACCTCCTCCTCAGTCACTAACCTGCCCCCTGCCGGACTCAAGTCCCAAGACGAGCACGGCACCGCGGCACGCACCGTGTGATCATCATCCCCACCTGCTGCCAAACGTTCAAACCCTGGACAGACCTCTGCTTTCTGCGGACAGGAGTTCCCATGCAGCAGGTGTCCTGATGCATCCTGGTCACTACCGACACCTCCAAATTGGGTTGGGGTGCCATGTGCAAAGGGCAAGCAGCCACGGACCGTTGGAAAGGGGCCCCGCTGCGCTGGCACATCAACTGCCCCCAGTCGGTCCAGCCGATTTGGGAACGGGTCAGCAAGGCTCAGGTAGACCTGTTTGCCTCCAGAGAGACCTCCCACTGCCTGCTCTGGTACGCCCGAATGGAGGCTCCCCTCGGGGCAGACGCACTGGCACACAGCTGGCCCACGGGGCTGTGCAAGTATGCAGGTAAATGGATGGAGGGCGGCCACTTACCCAGTGGAGGTCGAGTGTTGAGGGTTTATCAGAACATCAATGCAGCACCTATTGAAAAACATTGATATCTTTGGATCAGTGTTGAAAAAGTCTCTGAAGGAAATGGCAGAGGAATGCAGAAAAAGGGAGCTTGGTTAAGAAGGAAGGATGAAAAGTGGGGTGTGCAGAAGTGAGAAAGTAGGAATAGGGATCAATTGACATTGTTGGATGTGGTGAGGTAGCAAGTAGAAGAGGAAAAGGGTTGGGAGGAACTATTTCTGCTGACCCAGTCTGTCTTTTTCTGGGGATTTCTGGATAGTGATTGAGTGGGGGAGTGCAACCAGGCCAAGCTAGGCTTAGGAGGGGTAGCTGATGCAGTCTTGCAGCTCACCTCTCATGTAGCTCTCTGTTGGAGGATTGGTTTAATAATTGGTACTGGACGAGTGGTTGGTAGAGATTGATAGCTTGTGTTTTTTCTAACAGAGAAGAGGCCTTGGACATAGGGTAGGTCTGCTCATGAGGGGTGGTTGTGTGTGTGTATTGAAAGCTGTTTGTATGGCATGGCTTGACATGAAAGGTGGAATGTCTTGAGGTCAAAGTAAGAATGAGAGGCAATCAAGAGGATCTGGTGTCCAGCTGTGGGGGGTTTTAGGGAGAAGTCCCTGACCGCCTCCAGTGTGATTAATAGTATAAAAAAAAATATGGATACACTCTTTTATGCAATGAATCATACCCCCTGACCATATGTACATTCCGTAATAAGGCAGTTTCCTACCAACAGAAAAATTCAAGGTTGAAATATCACCTTTATGTTTTTGTAAGTCGCAGTCTGCAGGGTGAAGTCAGCACCACTTCAGCTGAACATGTAACGCCCAGTTGTACAGGCAACAAACTACACTTAAAGAGAGCAGGATGCACAAAGTAAGTAAAGGAATAGGACATATTCTTTCATTCAAAGACAGCTGAATGTAGCACAACTCTGAATGCAGGGGTTTCGAGACAAGTTTGAAATTGCATTTAACTTGACACAGCATCCTAAAAATGCAGCATTTATGCATGAAATTCTGAAAACCAGTGAAAAGTGAAGCGTCTACAGTGAGATGCTCCAAAAAACGCAGTCTGATGCATGTATACATGTATACAATAAAAATAGCAAAAACAGATGCAAGAATAAGTCGCTTGAGATAAGCATCTACCTCAGACAGACTGACAATGTCAACTGCAGAATGAATTGCTGTTGTCTGTAGCCAGTGACAGGTTTATGGTCAACTAAAAAAAGCCCAAATATAAATTGTCTTCTAAAGACACTTTTTGTATTGGGTAGTGCCACAATAATGTCATGTCTTTGAATGTTCTTAAATATTATGTTTATTCATTAATATTTATAATTATTTTGATTATTATATTTTAAATTATATTTATTTGGGGCCTTTCCCAGCAAATATTGATTGTGATTTATTTGATTGTGGCAGGGCAGAGGGCAGGGCTGGGTCATGATTCCGCACACCTGGAACCTAATCAGTCTAATCAAGCCTCCGAGAGGGATAAGGGCCAACCGGATGACCAGTGTGATAGAGAGAGAGTTACAGGCAGCTGTCCAACACCTGTGTTTGTTTGTCTTTTTGGTTAAGTTCATTAATAAATGATCATTTATATTGTCTCGCCTCCTCCTTTCCCTTTTACCTTGTTACACTGGTGCCAAAACCCGGGAAGGAGGAGGATTGCGCGGTAGTGGAGTCCTCACCACTATCATACACCCCAACGGAGCAGCCACAGTCATTCACTGGAGGACGGAGGAGCCCAGCCACCTGAGAGCAGAGGAACGGCCGCTGATTGCGAGGGGAGGAGGGGCCCCTAACTGACTGCCTGGAGTGGTCAGGGCCGCTTTCGTGGGTGGAGGAGACCCCTACCAGCCGCTGAAACGTGGTGAGGCATTCTGTCCACCAGGGTCCAGAGGACTGCCTCTGATCCTCCCAGGGAGGCACAGCTGTCATCCACTTCTCTCTCTCTCTCTCCTGTTGCCGCTCCACGTTAGCCTTTTCCCTCTCTTCTTTTATGCTGGTTAATGTAATGAAGTTTATGGCAATAATAGCAAATAACAGTACATTTGAAAAACAAGTGTTACCATTTGGATATGAGAATCAAAAATAATTGTCCATATGTAAAACATACCATGTGTCTAAAATATAAGATCTCAGAACTACAATTCTGGTTTACAGAACAAAAGTTATTTCTCTCTTGAAGTCATGCTGTTGTACTGCATATCAACCCGGTTTGTATTTGTCATACAAGGAAATTACCTGGCAGTTACTCACAAGCATCAAACAGAGTGCAGTGCAGAATAACATACAGCACAGTTGTGGCTCACTTGGGCAGCCATCATGAATGCAGATGGTAAATTAACAGGTCTTTGACAGCTGTGCTGACATATTGTCACTGACTGTGTGTCTTTTACACCAATATGCAGTGTCAGCATGTTCGGATGTCTTAAAACTGCCTCAGACAAGGAGACCTTGTTTTGATCAGTGTGGCAGTTTTCTGAATGTGGACATATTTTACCCCTTACTGGAGGAAGGGAGGGAGAAAGAGAGAGAGAGACAGAAAAGGCTTACTTTCATAGATTTGCATGTTTTTAAGATTTAGTATTGTTTATTTACTATTTATCACTTTTCTGTTGTCACGCTAAGTTTGTATTTATCGCTCACCCACTTAATGTTTTAAAATTCACACTAGAAGCCATTAATGCACCATTTGGTCTTTGTTAATTATAAAATATTCCAACATACGATGAAAGTAAAACATCAAAACCATCATATGACAGGGCCCTGAGAGAATAAAAAATCAAAAAAATTAAATAATAATAATGTTTTTCAAGTTCTATTGTCTTCATGCTAAACCAAAATATGACTGTGAAACGTGATTCAAAAGAGTGAACAGCACCTTCATATAGATGTGCCATATATGTTCCGAATGACATACTACTTCCTACATCATACATACATAATTGTCCATCCTCATTCTGAGTTTTGGTGCTGCTACTCCTTTAAGACTTGACAGGAAATGCCTTGCTCTCTCCTTGCCATCTCACCACTCAAAAATACTGGGTGGGATTACAGAAGTAATAAAGTAAAGTAGTTGTTGATATATTATTGTAGAGGCTGTCAGATGCAAATATCTACCACAGTGTGTCATCACAATGTGAAGTAGAGAGTCATTTTGGCAGCTTGGTTTCAACAAATGCTCTTTAAGGAGAATTTGTTTAGTTCTGAAACATACAGATTTTTATAGTACAATGAACTCTTATATGTCAAAAAAAGGGGCCAAACTATTAGTCCAATGTCGGATTCCAATAAAATGGCTTAAGGTTTGCTTCAGAAGTGTTGAAGCAAAAACACTTATTATTATTTTGCACTTTATCAATTTATATTTTATCTGACTCCAATTTTATATTAATCTGATTCCAATTTAAGATGAACCTCTAATTTAGATTTAAGCTCTAATTGATTTCTGATAATTCTTTTAATTTAATCATTTTAAATTATTGATTAATCTGAAATGCCCTAACTTTCATTATCCTTTCATTCGGGTCCCGATTGTCACTCAGAATCAAATGCCGGCCGATTAATTACATAAATCTCACGCACACAAAATAGCCAGCTCCATTCATAGTCAGCGGTTGCAGGGGTTTCTAATATAAAAGCTTTTGCTTGCTCAAAACCAGATGATTTTATTTAGTCACTTTTCAAACAAATTGCTAAGATGGTGAAATGCAGTGACTGGTAGTCTTACGTGGTTTTCCCCTATTCATAAGCTCCAGTAATGATCATTATCCTGGACATAAGTTTGCGGTAACAAAAGGTGTCCCTCGAATCTACCAGTGATAAATTATTTAGAAGGAATACAGAATAAATAAAAAATAAAAAATGTATTTGCCAGGTAGGATTTAAAACGTAAATTACAAAATCAATCAAAGCCAATTTCACACATGATCAGAATAAATGAGCATTCCTAAAAATAAAAGACAAGTCAAAGAATCATACCTGGCAATAGAAAATGACACGCAGCTATAAGCATTGGATATCTGATTACAGATTCCCCAAGTTACTTGCCATCCTTCCTTAAATATCCAGACAGAAAACATTATGTACCAAATGACTGTAATACACAATACTAGTCTTTTTGTGCACAATAAAAACAATTCTGTGTTCATTATCATTGATCAAAATGTAATAACTTTCTCTGCCTCTGAAGCAACTTTTATTTTTTTCTGATGTCACCAAGCTCACTTTTGTTTCATCCCCTCCTCTCAACCCTCATGATTCCAATCTGGTATAATATGCAAAATTTTCATGATATTAATTCCCTGTTGTATAAAATATTCAAATTTTTTTTCTCACTGAATACCCTGTTTCACTCAGAAATACAGATTACAGAATCACTTGGGTTGTAAATACCATTTGATGTTGTCTTTAAAGGAACATCCAGCCTAATTTTCATCCAAATAAAAAAGAGTGGTATCTCAGTGAGATGACCATAGTCAGCAGCTAAAAGTCTTCACAAAAGTGATCATTAAGTTAAGGGTCATTTTCTTTGTCTTTCTATTTTGGGTTCAGTGCCAGGATTCTGAATGAGGGCCAGATCACATACAGTTCAAATGAGGTTACTGCTGCACTAGTGTTCCGTATCAAAGAGAGAGAGAGAGAGTACAGATGGAGAGTGTATTAATATTATGGTCTGCCAAAGCTCTCAAAGCAACTGTTCTTCAGTGACAAGGTAAGGCTTAATTTTACATGCTTTCACAGGCTTTCGTTTCACTTTACTTGTACTATGTAAGTGATTACACTTTGATAAGTCTCATGCACAATTCCTTTGTTTAAAAACTGCAGACAGATGCAGCATTCTAGGGCGTCATTCAGTCATGGACACCATGTGAAGGCTGCTCCAAAAAAAGTTATGTAATAATGTTGCCTCAGAAGATAACTAATTTTAGCCAAATTCTATGGCAGCATATGTATAAAGTAGCTAATGAGGCAGCTCACTAGGTTTTGGAACAGAGCTAATAAAATCACATGGAATCCTTATACAAGATCACTACGCAGATGTTGAGCATTTTTTGTATTTTCATAATCATTGTATGTTCCGGACTCTGACAACACTGACTGCCAGAAGAATTTTGTCCCAGTCAGTTCCATATCTCAACACAGCAGGACAGAAAAAAAATTAGTTGACATGCTGAGCACAACATGACCTTTTTTCATGCTTTTTTAATTAATTTTTTCTTAAAATTAATGAAACTGTCTACGCAACCACAGCATAGTTTAGGATTGTCAAAACACCTTTGCATTTTCATTGTCTGTATGAATGATGAGGTTGGCTTTGAAGCGAGACCTTCTCATGGAGGATCCGCGACTCCCATTGAGTGTGTGATTCATAGAGTGCGATGCTTCCTCGTCGGGACTTCGAGTCCCGAGTTTTCCTTGGACCCTACATGGCAATATGAGGTTCCAGAGAGGAGAGTTAGAGAGCGGAGTAGAGTCCGAAGCAGTGACAAGAGCAAAAGAAGAGAAGAGGCAGAAGAGGAAGAGAGAAATTGGCCACATGTTCAAAAATAGTGCATATTTAATAATTAACTTTTATATCTTGAAAATGGTACAAGAGCCATGATATTCGTTGTCATCAGCTTCCTCTATGCAACCAAGCAAGCTGTTGCATACCAAATATGACATTTCTTTCATGAATATTATACGTGTAGGTAACAAAACATGAAAATCCCTGGTTACAAATACTGGTTAATTCCTTGGTTATACAACATTACACACATTTTAAAGAGGTACATCAGGCTATAATCATAAATTTGTCAGTTATACAAGTTACCACAGTTCAAAGCAATTGTCGGAATTACCTAGCAAGGCTAGGTATTGTATAAATTGTGTATTTATTTGTTATATATTTTAGAAGGTTAAATCGGTAAAGTACTGTGACTTTGTGTAAAATGTTCCTGGATTAACATGAAATGTTTTAGTATTAGAGTCGTGCAAAATGTCTGCTTTAACTCTGTGTGGAAGTTCAGAATGTCATGCTGAGGGGGTCTTGCTAACCAATGACCCATTTTGCTTTGAATTATGGTGTTTAGAGTCTTGACCATTTTGCTCTCCAAAGACAGGCCTTGAGTAGGACTATTGATGCTTGGTCCTTTAATTTATAATGTTGAGGAAATCCAGGGTTAAAAAGGTTGGGTTTTTTCCTTGATTCAAATCATGTTGCTGCAATTCTTCTGCATGTATAATACTACACATATTAACAAGGCAATGGTAGTAAATTGTTAATCATTTATTGATTACCCTAATTGTTCTCTTTTTTTTTTTTCTCTTTACATTTTTCATTCTAAATCAACACTTTGAGTGTTTTTGGAAGAGAAAGGGAGATGGAGGGTTGTGTGTATTGCACTCAGAACTGATACAGTTACCTGCCAGCTAGGTTAACATCAAGCCGTCTACCTCAGCATTTAACACTGGCAAAAACATCACTGGGCAATGTAAACTCTGCCTTCCAAAAGTTAATATCCTATCAGCTGCGAAGGTTTATACATCAAATATAACCAGAGGTGGGTAAAGTAGCCAAAAACTCAAGTAAAAGTACAATTACTTTAAAATAATAATTACTCAAGTAGAAGTAAAAGTACTAATATAAATAACTACTTGAGTAAGAGTAAGAAAGTATCCAAATAAAAGAGTACTCAAGTAGCAAGTAACTCGTATTTTCACAAATGATTTAATATATGTTAACTCTCCTATATTACATTACATAATAAACATTTAATATGTATTACAGAATTATTATTAATGGAAATTCTGTCATCATTCACCATCATGTTGTTCCAAACCCGTATGATTTTCTTCTATTAACACAATAAGGAGTTATTAGACAGAATGCTTGCCTGTGTCACTATTTACTTCCAGTGAATGTATTTTCCTATATATGTTTTGAAAGGGAATGGTGACAGATACTGTCAGACCCTAAAATTCTGTCTAACATATTTTGTGTTCCACATAATACAAAGGGTCACATGGGTTTGGAACAACATGAGGGTAGAGAAGAAATGACAAAATATCAAATTATGGCTGACCTATCACTTTAAAGGTATAGTTCACCCAAATATTACAATTCTCTCATCATTTACTCACCCTAATTCCATCGCAGAAATGGATGATTGCTTTTCTTCAGCAAAACACAAATTAAGATTTTTAGAAGAATATTTTAGCTCTGTAGGCCAAAATGTTGATGCTTCAAAAAGCACATAAAGGCAGCATAAAAGTTTTCAACAGTTTTTTCAACAGTTCAAACAGTTTTCAGTGTCGAAAGAATTTAGATCATTAGTTCTTTATAGCAGTACTTCCACTCTCTAAATGCCTAGTGCATAGGGCAACAACAACAGTTGTTGAACACTCGCTGTGTCTGAAACCGCCCCCTATCCACTATATAGTGCACTATTTCAGGTGACCACCTTTTTGTAGGAGTGTCTGAATTCTGATTGAGCCACTTGTTACCCACAATGCACTCTAATTTCGAGTGTACATTTGATGTACACTCGATAACAGTTAATTGCCCACAATCCACCATGGGGAAGACGTACGAGCTGGGAGATTACTGCTTTGTTCACTCCTGCAGTGTTTTATTTCATGCTGAATGTATTAAACAACTTTTTGACAAATCATTAGTAGACTAAAATAACATAACATACAGAGAGGGAAAACATACAGATATATTTTTAAATGTACTCTTTATTTGATAAAATGTGTTAACACACAGTATATATAAAAAATGACAAACATAATGAAGATTTATTGTATTAATACATTATTTAATAAGAATAACAAGTAAGGTCCAAGTATTTTAAAAGTGCATATGTGATGTTGTTTCTGTGACAGCCCCACTCATTTCGTTCACTCACTGCTGAGATATTGTGCACTAATTGCCATTCACTATATAGGAATTAGTGAATTAGTGAATGAGAGAAAGATTTCAGGCACAGCCACTCACTTCAGCATACGATCTTCTTGCGCCCGCACACCTCTCACGCTGTGCTTCGCGCCCCTCGCTGTGCATGCGCAGAAATTCTGTCTGTTCACCCTCCATTTGTCAAACACGTGAACGACAGAGGCAAAAGGCATTTACATTTAACTTGGATCTTTACATGGATTTATACAGTTAATCCTCCCGAAGTAGCTGCAATAGTTTCCAGTAAATGCGTAAATACTCCTCATGACATGCGGGACGATATTTTGCTGCACTAATTAAAAAATGTACACTTAAAAAACTGATGTCGCAAGAGCCCAATTACTTTATTACTTATTATCACCCTGAAAATGACCATCACTTTAAGCAGAAAAGTCTGTATAAGCATTAGAGCCAATGGAAGAATCGCACAACGATTGGGCAAACCCAGTTGTACTTGTACCTAAGAGTGATGGGTCGGTCCGGGTTCTGTGTTGATTATCGGAAAGTCAACGTGGTGTCTAAGTTTGACGTTTACCCGTTGCCCCGAATTGACGAACTGCTCGATCGGTTGGGTGCAGCTCAATTTTATTCAACACTGGATTTAAATATATGGATATTGGCAGATCCCCTTAACTCCATTATCCCGAGAGATAATGGCCTTTTCCACACCGTTCAGATTACACCAATTCGTCACTCTTCCGTTCGGTTTATTCAGGGCACCCGCCACGTTCCAGCACTTAATGGATAAAATCCTGCGGCCGCATGCTGCGTTTGCCGCTGCCTACATAGATGATATCATTATATACATTAAGGATTGGCAGAGGCATATGCAGCATCTGCAAGCCATTTTGAAGTCACTGAGGCAGGCGGGGCTCACGTCAAACCCAAAAAAGTAAGCAATTGGGCGGGTGGCGGTATGGTATCTGGGCTTCCACTTGGGGGAAGGGCAGGTACATCCCCAAATTGATAAGACCGCAGCAATAGCGGCCTGCCCACGTCCCAAGTTCATGGGGCTGACAGTTCATGGGGCTGGTGGGCTATTACAGGAGATTGTTCCTAATTTTTCTGATGCCACCAGCTCCTTGACTGATCTCACTAAAAAGGGTGGACGGAGGTGTGCCAACAGGCTTTCATGAGAGATAAATCTGCACTCTGTGGCGGGCCGCTTTTAAATGCTTTTTACACACATTTTTACATTCTAACTTCTCTCTCCCCTTTATTTTACAGTCAGATGCATCAGAGAGGGGGTTGGGGGCCGTGCTCTCGCCGGAGGTGGAGGGTGTGGAGCGCCCCGTGCTGTACAGTAGTCTTAAGCTCTCTCTGAGAGAGACTAAGTAAACACCAATGAGAAAGAGTGCCTTGCCATCAAGTGGGGTGTCCTAACCCTCCGCTACTACCTGCCGGGGTGGGCCCACTTCGGTAGCTCCACCGCATGAAGGATATCAACGCGCGGATCACTCGTTGGTACTTGGCACTTCAGCCCTTCAAATTTAAGGCGTTCCACAGGATATTGCCTGGGCCTTAGTCGGGCGTATGTGGAGCGGGACGTGGTTAGGGTTGCAGCGGTATACCGGTTTCATGGTATACCACGGTTTGAAAATTGACGGTTATCATACTGTATTGAGAAGAAATGAGAATCTCACATGAGTTTGCACATCTCCTTTCCTCCTTGTCTGCCTGTCAGACTCATCAACTTGCGTCACACACACACAAATGCGGCAGAGAAAATGTCAGAGAGAAGCGAGACGAGGGGGTCTGACATGAGTGTGTGTGTGAGTTAAAGCAGTGTTTCTCAACTGGTTTATTCGGACTGGGTCGTGGACAGCAGGGAAAGAGCAATGCCAAGGTTCTCCCATTGAAGATATTTCGGCGGCCACCCAAGTGATAGACTATTTAGGACTCCCTAGGCAGATTTAATGATAATCTCGCAAACAGCTAAAGCAGACATGGGCAATTTACAGCCCGCAGGCTGGATCAGGCCCTCAACATGGTTTAATGAGGCCCGCGGCTCATTTATCATAAAATGTTTTTATTTTTTATTGGATATTTCCAGTTAACTTGCATTGGGACATAACGCGTCTCCACAAGCATTTACAATGCTCATGGTTGCCAGATAAGAGACGCAACACCCCCAGTTTGAGATTTATACTTGCGCAAATTGGAAATATTCTGCCAAATGTAATACTTATTTTGTGCAATCTGGCAACCATGCACGCGAATGCGCTATTTCTATCTGGCTTTCCCCTTTGAACAAACTTAGTGATCTGTAGTGCAATATTCTGCTCAAGGAAAACTGCTCAAGGCTACTATGTGTCCATTCTTGAGGCTGCTTGTGATGTTTGGTGCTACTAATTTTGCAAATAAACCTTCTCAGTGATTAAATTAAATATAAAAGTAGATCTCGGCATCATTGACACACGGAGGAGTAATCATTGACATGCGAGCAAAAGCAAGCCAGAGATAAATATGTATATGTATTTATTATTTGTGCAATTTAGAAATGTTGAAGTCCCTTCACGCCTGTATGTTAATCTAATTCTTGCAGTATTCATTTATCATAGTCATGCAGTCTGTGTTATTCAGTTGTGTGCTGAAAGTCAAACGTTGACATCAACAACAAAAATAATGTCACTTGATACATGTCCTTGTACTGGAAAACCATGAACAAAACTATGCAACATAAAAGGAAATGCAACACAAGATACATTAAGTACAGGTTATGTTTAATCTATGGCAGGTCGCCGCTTGATGTCCAATGTAAAATCTGCATCCTGAAGCAAAACCAGTTGAGAACCACTGAGTTAAAGGTACAGACAGGAGCAGTCTGGCCTCACTGTTGCGCACCTACAGTATATGTTAACTGTTAATTATCATAGGACATTATTTAAAAGCTCACACAGCTGATGTTATTTTTCATTTAGTAGTTAATTTAACATATAAACTAACATGCTTTAGTTATATAACATGGTATAGTTACATGCTATTTTTTTTATAATGTTTATAATTCGATTTATTATTATAATTCTGTTAGCTTTCTTATTTTCCAATTTATTTTATTTTCAAAAGGGAGAGTTTTTTTACACATACTTCAATAAAATAAATGGTTTCAAGTTTCAATTATAATAAGGTGTTTGCTCAAAAATAAATAAATAAATAATATAGCCCTTCTGTTTCTGTTTCACTGATATTAGTAATTATGTAATACCGTTTATCATGATACCGTGAAACCGTGATATTTTCTGAAACGGTTATAATACCGTGAAAATCTCATAGTGTTGCAACCCTAGACGTGGTCATATGTCTGTTGCTGGGGAGAGATGAAGTGGCAAGAGCCATCACCTGGTGATTTAATGATATATAACACCTGTGTTTCGTTACAGTGACAACAGAGAGGAGCTTGAAAAGCCACCGAGAATGCCAGTGAGGGGAGCGAGAATGACACGAGAAAGCAGAGATTGCTGTGTCTTAGTGAACCTCCTATTTAGCTGAAAAGCCTGAGCTTTATTCATGTGGCTGGGAAGCCCGTATTTTATTTGTGAAGCTGAAGTTTATTTAAAAAGTTATTGTACCTGAACTGCTCCCCCGCTCTTTCTTGCCCATATCTGTTACAAACTCTATTAGCATTTGGGGGAAAATCGTCTCGGTTACTGTTGTAACCTCCGTTCCTTGATGGAGGGAAACATGTGTCAAATACGTCACATGGGCTCAAGGAAGCATGTAAAAGAGGCGTGGTGGTAAATCCTGCCCTTTGAAGGGGAGGAACTCTACAACACAGCAACCGGGGCAGAGAGGACTCTGCCCAAGGAAGATACAGGTCTACGAAAGGGAGACCGTGCCGTGGAAGATACATCACTGGAGGTTACCGGGTTAACCAATACCTGTTAAGCACTTACCACAGGGCATGTTAGCACACATACTGGGTCCAACTATGAATTCCTCCACTGAATTCATGAGCCAGAGGGCTAGGAGGAAGGACATCCAGGGTTCACAAATCGTGAACATGAATGGGAGAGAAGAGTGCGCGGCTTCACCTCGTGGAGGGGAAAGGTGCTATATGCAAGCGGTACACCCGGCCAGCTGCCCCGCATTACAAAACTGACCTGTTCGCACCTGAGAGAACAAAGGATGAAACTGGCTCAACCTGTAGATTGTAAAATCTCGAAGGTATTAGGTGTTGCCCAGCCCGCTGCTCTGTAGATGTCTGCTAGAGAGGTGCCATTGGCCAGTGCCCACAAGGATGACAGATTTCTTGTAGAGTGTGCTCTTATTACCCGAAGGGGCAGGCATGGCCTGGGCATGGTAAACCAACATGATGGCATTCATGACCCAGTGGGAAAGCCTCTGTTTGGGGACAGCGGAAAGGGAACACAGCCAAAGCAGGCAAAGAGCTGCTCAGAGCTCTGCATGCGATCCAAATAGATGCTCAAAGCATGCACCGGACACAGCAATGATAAGGATGTGTCTGCCTCCTCCCAGGGCAGCTTCGCTTGCAGACTCACAATTTTCCCTCTAAGGGGGACATGGGAACCTTGGGCAGATAGCTTAGTCGGGGTTTCAGGATCATGTGAGAGTCTTCCGGACTGAACTCCAGGCACATTTCGCTAACAGAGAATGCTTGCAGGTCCCCGACCCTCTTGATGGAAGTGAGGGCGGTCAAGAGGGTGATCTTTAATGAGCCGGCCTTTAACTCGACTGACTCTAGGGCTCAAACGGGGATCTCCAAAGGCGGCCTAGGAGGATTCAAACTCCTTGTGCCTCTCAGTAACCTGATGATCAAATCTTGCTTCCTGAAAAACTTACCGTCTACTGCATTGTGGTGGCTTGATCCGACTGTGCATCTCTGGGGGTCTGAGCATTAGGAAGAACACCACTTAGCAAACACATATAATTTCAGGGTATACAGCTGCCTTGTAGAAAGAGCCCTGGCCTGAGCGATCGTGTTTACCACTTAAGTCTTCTGCCTCCCTTCCAGGGAACAGATGTGGAAATTCCAGAGGTCTGGGCGTGAGTGCCAGATGGTGCCCTGTCTCCACTCTCCTCCTGAGCATCAACTGCTGCGATAACGTGTCCGCTGTGATGTTGAGATTAATGGGGAAGTGAGTCACCGCTGACTCCAGATGAGGAGATGACAGGCAAGTTGCGATGAGAGCGTAAACCGCCTTGACAGTTTATATAAGCCACTGTCACCGTGTTGTCTGTCTGGACCAACATGTGCTTGCCCTGGATCAATGGCAGTAGCCTCCACAGTGTGAGCTGTACTGCCAGCAACTCGAGGAAGTTGATGTACCAACACAGGCATGGTGCTGTCCAGGAACCAGCGGCTGCACGTACGTAGCACACGGCGCATCAGCCTGACTTGGAGGCATCTTTCGTAACCACAACATGCCTGGACACTGGACACTTGTAGGGGGACTCCAGCCAACAGGAACGCAAGGTCTGTCGACTTGAATCTGAAGCCAGTGTGTAGCGCTCTCATATGCATCAACCTATATGCCCCAGCAGCCGTTCTCCACCTGTATATGATCAGGCAGTTCAGCACTGTCTGCGTGCACTCACTTGTGAGGTGCCCTATCATCGAGACCGAGTCTAACATCATGCCGAGAAAAGAGATGCTCTGAACATGGGAGAGCTTGCTCTTTCCCAGTTGAACCGAAGCCCTAGATGGCTGAAGTGCGTGAGCACCAGGTCCCTGTGTGTGCACAACTCTCGAGAGTGTGTTAGGATCAGCCAGTCGTCAAGGTAGTTGAGTATGCGGACACCCACTTCCCTTAATGGAGCAAGAGCTGCCTCTGCGACCTTCATGAAGATGCGATGGGACAGGGACAGGCCGAGGTACTGATATGCCTGGCTGTCAAAAACAAACCATAAGAAGGGTCTGTGTCGAGGTTGATTGGCCGAGTCGGTTGGTCCTGGCCAGCAACCGTGATGGACTGGAAAGCGCTAGCTATGCATCCAAGCTCCGGGCAAGGGGCACTAAGGGGACAATCAGGGTGTGGCCTCATGGTGGGGGGGAGCAGGCAATGCCACGTCGAGGAGCATTGCTTCGTCCCTAAGTGGCTGTCCTGAGGGGAACATCGAAGCACTTGCCTCCCTCCCATACCTGGCATAGGACGGGTTAGCGACTGAGGAGTAGGGCCTCTTAGGTCATCCTCGAGACTCGCCACAACTGGCTGTGGTAGTAGACGTGGCTCGGCTGGGTGCACGAAGGTGGGGGGCCACGTTCACTGGGCTTGGTGTCTGGTCGCCGGTGGTCGTAAACACCCAAGGATTGAGAAAACTGCTCTTTTTTTGACAACGTGTGTACTGCAGCCTGTTTGGGGTGTGGGTTCAGATGTAATCTATCCAGCACTGCTAAAGTGTGCTTAGTCTTGATTGAAGAGTGGATGTGAGATGACAGCTGTACTAATGCTACTGTACATACCACACTGGAGATTACCAGAGACTGGAAGCAAGGCAACCCACTGCTGTAAGATACAGTGAGAGCCAGTAGCCTATAAATAATGCAGGAAGCTTTGAGAATGCAGCTGCACAAAAAGTATGAAAATAGAAAGGCCCCTTTAAAGAAGCTTAAGATGCATTATTCTGGAAAACAGAAATAGATAATGAGAGCACAAACAATAAAATGACAGTATAACCTGATGCAAAATTAGGTGTTCTCTAGTATGAAAGTGTATAGAGACTAATAAAGAAAAGAGAAAAGGATTGTCAAAAATCTGAGATCCAGTGTGATTTAGAGAACTAGTTCAACCAAAAATTAAGACTAATTTACCCAACCCTGAGTCATTCTATACCTGTATGAATGTTGAATAAAATAATATCCAGTCTGTACTTTGCCATTAAATTAAGGTAGACCAGTGGCTGACAAGCTCCAAAAAGTATAATAAAACTAGCATTACTTGAATTTGCTACACTCTCAGTACTGTTTAAGGTACACAGGTTGTCACTAAAGTGGAACCCTCAATGGGATTTTTTCTGTACCTCTAGTTAAAATGTATAACTCTTTTTGTGTACTAAATTGTACCATACAGGCCTAGTGTATACCCTTAAAGGTACATTTAAATATTTTTTTTTTCCTCTAGGAAAAACCTTTATCTCCTTAAAGGAATAAATATTTTCCCAAAAAAGGGTACCAACCCAGTGACATTACTGTACCTTTTTTTTCTGGGACTGTATTTTCCAAGACTTCTAAACCATGCAATAGATGTATGTGAGGAACAGACAGAAATTTAAGCCATTAATTGCTAAAAGATCATCTACTTTATTGTAGCACTCAAGTCTAATTTGTGTTTGAGTGCATTCAAACCTGCTGCCTCAAAATGCATCACCAGATTGCTATGATTACTAATGACACATTTTGTGCAAATGTCCTGTAAACTCTACATGGCACATGCTGATAGGTTCAGTTCCTGACATGTCTCTAGGTAAACTAATCAGGCTATTATACCTTCCATCAAAACATATAAAACTGGTACTCACTACAACAGCTTTGACTAAAGTACAGTAGCGCATCATTGCAAAACATTTACCCTCCTCCTCCCCAGCTGCACTCATCTAGATCTTTGTTCAGAAGCAGCAACATGTCTCTCTTGCCTCAGATGCAGCACGTTTCCAACAGCAGCAGCATATTGACTAATGTGAAGCAAGCAGCAGCATGTGTAAAGCAGATCTAATTTGATTGTGATTTGATGTTGGCTGCGCAGCAGCAGAATGTAGCAGCTGCTCCGTATCCAAAATTGTGCTATTTTTGTATCTTAGCCCGATTTTTATAGCACATGGACATTGGAGCAATGGGTGTTCCTGTCTACCATCGCCAGACACTGCTACAATATAGAAATCATGCAACAACTAAGCTGCACGATGATCTGCTGGAGAAGCTACGTGATATCAGCTTGCTGCAGGGACCTACAGTCCTCGCCATCGCCTGATTCCGGGGGCCGGGGGTGGGGATGCTGTAAGCCGTGTGCGAGGAAGCAGAAGCATGGCAAGAGGTTAGGTGTCCATGCTAGGCTAAAAACAAACCCTAGCCGGCTAGCTCTCCCATCTATCCTGCTCTCAAATATCTGCTCCATGGACAATAAATTAGACTACATCCGACTCCAACAGACTGTGCGGTGTGAGTTTAGAGAATGCTGCATCTTTGTTTTCATGGAGACGTTGCTCAGCGACAGAGTTCCGAACACCGCCATTCAGCTAGTCTCGGTACTCGGTACTTGTTGACAGAAATGCAGCTCTGTGCGGTAAGGCTCGCGGTGGTGGCTTATGTGTTTACATCAACACAGAATGGTGCACAGCCACTTCCAGGACAACATGTGCTGCATGTGGCAGTGCATCAAGGACATCACCCATTACAAGAAAACATCACCTGCCTCTGACAGTGAAGCCTCCCTTCCAGATGCGCTGAACAAATTTTATTCTCATTTTGAGGTGAAGAATGACGTGGCAGTAAGGAAAACCACCCCTCCTTCCAATGACCAGGTGCTATGTCTTACCACAGCTGATGTGAGAAAAACTTTATGCAGAGTCAACCCATGGAAGGCTGCTGGACCTGACAACATTCCTGGCAGAGTGCTCAGAGGACATGCAGACCAGCTGGCAGATGTTCTTACTGACATCTTCAACATCTCCCTGGGCAGCACCGTCATTCCAACATGCTTCAAGGCCACCACCATAGTCCCCTTGCCAAAGAAGTCTTCAGTGTCCTGCATCAATGACTACTGTGCCATTGCACTCACACTCATCATCATGAAGTGCTTCAAGAGGCTCGTTATGAGGCACATCAAGACCCCCCCCCCCCCCCCCCCCCCCCTCACTGGACCCCCTGCAGATCGCATATTGTCTTAACCACTCAATAGATGACTCCATCGCCTCCAGCCTCCATCTGGCCCTCACCCACCTGGACTAAAAGAAAACATACACTTGAATGCTGTTCATAGACTTCAGTTCAATGTTCAACACAATCGTTCCTCAGCACCTGATGTGAAAGCTGAAGCTGCTGGGCCTGAACACCTCCCTCTGCAACTGGATCCTGGACTTCCTGAATGGGAGACCTCAGTTAGTTCGGATAGGGGCCAGTATCTCAACCACCACCTCACTGAGCATTGGGGCCCCCCAGGGTTGTCTGCTCAGTCCACTGCTGTTCGCTCTGCTGACTCATGACTGCAGCAATGCACTGCTCAAATCACATCATCAAGTTCGCCGTTGACATGACCGTGATGTGTCTCATCAGCAAGAATGATGACTCAGCATACAGAGAGGAGGTGCAGCGGTTAACGGACTGGTGCATAGCCAACAACCTGTCTCGGAATGTAGACAAAACAAAAGACATTGTTGTTGAATTCAGGAGAACACAGAGTGATCACTCTCTGCTGAACAGCAACGGGTACTCTGTGGAGGTCGTCATGAGCACCAAATTCCTTGGTGTTCACCTGGTTGAGAACCAACACCAAGAATACCCAGCAGCATTTCTACTTTCTACGAAGGCTGAGAAAAGCCCATCTCCTACCGCCCATCCTTACCACATTCTACAAAGGGACTATCGAGACCATTTTGAGCAGCTGCATCACTGCCTGGTTTGGAAATTGTAACATTTCGGATTGCAAGATCTTGCAGAGGACAGTGAGGACAGCTGACAAGATCATCATCTCTCTTCCCTCCATCATGGACATTTCCACCACACACTGCATCCACAAAGCCACCAGCATTGTGGATGACCATACACACCCCTCACACAAACTCTTTACCCTCCTGCCATCTGGCAAAAGGTACTGAAGCATTTTGGCCGTCACGGCCAGACTGTTTAACAGTTTCTTCCCCCAAGTCATCAGACTCCTCAAAGTTCAGAGACTGAACTGACACACACACACACACACACACACACACACACACACACACACACACAACTGAACACCATACAACTCCCTTTGCAATTTGCACATTTAGCTATTATTGTACTGTTGTGCACTGTTTTCAGACTTGCGGTTTATGTAGTAATGTGTAGGTCTTATTTAGTTTTGAGTAGTCTCACATAGTTCTGTGCTTGTTTTATATTGTTTTTATGTTGTTTTATGTAGCACTATTGTCCTGGAGGAACATTGTTTCATTTCACTGTGTACTTTACTAGCTGTATATGGTTGAAATGAAAATAAAAGCCGCTTGAAATGACTTGACTTTCCACCAAGACCAAACACTCCGATGTCATTTAGATTAATCTTTTTTAATATTTAATCTAATCATTATATCCTCTTTCTTAATATTTTACAATTTGTTACAAGGAATTGAGGAAGTTTTAAATCATAGTAAATTAAATTAATCATAGTAAAGGCAATGAGACAGACACCAACACCTACTCGAAATTGAAACTTTTTTTTATTGAATGGCCTTTTTACCTTGTGCTTTGCCTGCACATAAGACAGGTTGGATCAGGGCACGGCATAGGACAGATGAACCAGTGTCCCCATGAGCACACCCACTTAAATGTGTCATCAGTGCACACACTACTCATTGTGGCATGAGAAATCATAAATTTGAATTGGTTTTGACACTTATTGGACCACATATGTACAGTAATTATCAGCAGTACATCTTAATTAGCAACTAAAATATTCTTTGTTAATTTTTAAACATGCACTTTATTTCAAGTGGATGAAAAAAATCATGTATTATTGAGCTTTAAGATTGTTAGTACTAAACATTTGTAGAAGTGATGTTCTACAGCAGGCGCTTGTTTGACTTGCTTCATTCTGGGACCATTTTAATTACAGAGCAAAACAACAGGGGGCATCTTTCTCTCTTCGATATGTCATTAAGAAAACATCTCCCCCATCTTCTACCTACATCTGTTCTGCTTAAACAACCAGCATCTGCATATAACTATTTAAAACATCAAGACAAAAGTAAGCTTACATGGCATCTGCTGAAAGTATAGCTGCTGCTGGAGCAGTTTGTATATTGTAATTCAATGCAAGTTGGCTTCAAACAGGAACATGATCCTTTGAGATGCTACATGAAGACAGCTCCAGGCTTGAAGACATCTTACTAAATCTATGTACCTTAAATACATACAATGCCAGGTATAAACCCAACCTTACATAAACACCAAGATACAGATGCAAGATGTAAGTAGGTTATGTATGAAAAAAGTATTGGATTTACCTGGACTGCTGTGTAAATTGATTGACAAGATTACCTAAAGAGAGGAATTCACACATTCTAATTTGCATGTCCCTCCCCCGGACATATGTGAATAAAGGGAGGGAATCATGGGTTCTGAAGCAGAACTATTTGAGAACCACAGCAATGGAGCATTCACATTCTTGTGTTCTCATAGTTCTAAAGAAATATTGAGGCAGACCTAGACAGTTGGCTATGAAACTTAGTTCTTATGTCATGCTCTAGATGAAGACACATCATTATATATTACAATTAGCACTGGCAAGTAATAACATTTGTAATCGAACCAATTACATGACAAAACAGAAAAAGTTTTTTTTTTTTTATGCTAGTTCAAACTTTGAAAATTGCAAAAATTCACAAATTTTGAGAATTGATTCTAGCTATAAGCAGTAAAAGGGCCACAGAGGGCCCCGCAAAGCAAGGTGATTTTTATTTATTATTATTATTTTAATATACTAAAAGCTGTGAGACTCTGGCAGCTGTTATGGCTGAATTAGACAGTTGTAGGTGCCCCCCTTGTGGTCTGAGAGGTAAGGGAGAATGTAACTGCAACTCCTGAGGTTCATCGAGCTGCGCCGACTTTTCAAGTTGAATGTCCATACCTCGACCACCATTCAAGTGGTTATTTTTCAAGTAAGAAGTGGGAGGGTTCCCTGCAGCATTGATGTAAGTCAGCTAACTTTATTTGAACTGTGCACAAGAAGAACTGTTCAACTTCATACTGTGATTAACAAGAACAGGAATTTTTACTTTCTTTGAAGAAGAAGCCGCACAAGAGGATAAGCAGAGAGTCATCGAACACATAAAATATCATAAATGTGAGAAGTTACAAAATTCTAGTTTTAGTTGCACTCCATAATTCATCAATAGCAGGACAGCTTCTAAGAGTTTCAATAATGCATTCTCGTAGCATGGCACAAGTGCACAACGGTGTCTCTACTTTGTATCATGAATTATACTAAACTAGAACTGCCTCTCTTTATTAAAAGACTTGGAAAAATGAACATTGAAATGCCTCAAGCACTGGGTGAAACAGTTGAAATATTAATGTGAAGGTTACATTTACACATGAAAAAATAATTGAGGCCTAATGAAACCCCCCTTATGCTTTTTCTCAAATCACTTCAGACAAGCCAGAATATCCTCATATCACTGTGTTATTATTTCTGTAAATTAATAATAACACAATGTGTGGGAGCTGCTTGTAGAGGCCAATATTGACTGGAATCCAATGCAGCTTTAAGCATCAATGATGAACATGTGGTATAATGTTTGTAGATGTCAAATATATCATTTCATTCTTTTCCTATGTAAAGAAAGAATACTATGCTAATATCCTGAGGAAACAGCTCATATTGAATAATGCATGTTCATACTAACATGGGGAAACATGCAGGTTTGTGCTTGGGTCACATGGGAGATGTTTGTGCAAAGTGGTTTTAGAAAATGTACCATTACGTACTCTGATAAACACAATCCATAGATATTTATGACTGTCGCACAATTCAGCATTCACAATACTATTGGATAATACATATACTCTATTACTATTCTTATCACAGTCTAGGAAATACAGAATTTTACATTTTAAATTTGTGTCTTCTTACACTAGCTACAGCTGTGTCAAGTCAAGTACAGCATCTTCTACTGAATAAACAGTGGCCCCTAAAATTTGGACACTTATTGTAGCTTGAAATAATAATGGTCACACTTGAAATTTATGAATATCCATGAATAAAAATATAACAACCATGTTGCATCTGCAATCAAGCAGTGGTGAAAAGAGTACTGTTTTTCTTTTTTGCTCATTTACTTCAGCAAATGTACTGCTACTGAAGAAATAATTCACTTGAGAACAAGTAGAAGTAAGTGTAAATAAGTAGTTTGCAGAAAAACTACTCAAGTAATTACGTTACAAGTTACATTATTATATTATTAACATTATTATATTTATTATACAGTATGCTTCTATTTTTAGGACACAAAGGCGTTTTTGTCTTGAAAGAAATTGATGCTTCTTTTCTCCAAGAATGCATTAATTTGTTCAAAATAATGCCAAAATCATTGATTGCAAACTATGATTATGGTTTGAAATAATTGTTTTAAGTGGTATTTATTTATTTTTTTCTTTATCCGTGATGGCAAACATATACTGTGTCACCTATTCCTTACAAACACATTCTAAAGTGCTAATTTGGTACTCAAAAAAATTTGCTTATTATTAGAAGATTTGAAAATGATTGCGCTATCATACGGAAATCACAATACAGTTTATTTTGAAAAAGATGGGTGAACAGTTACGGAATTTAACACGGAAGTACAATACCGAACTGATGCGTATTGCTACAAGCGGACAGCATGTCTGTGTGCGCGATGGTACAAGGAACTGGACTGTGGGAAACAAATAATGTTCAGTGAAAAGTAAAAAGACGATCCCATATTTTGAATTTCAGGGATATTTTTGTCAATTTCTGTAGCATTTTTGCTTTGAGTACCCATTAATGTCGGACACTATTGGCATTGTATATTTCTAAGGTATTTAAAAAGTTAGTTTTAGACATATAGTAGCAAGTAAACAAGATATCACCACATATATGTCAAACTACCAAGGGTGTAAAGTAACAAATTACATATACTCACTTTACTGTAATTAACTACTTTTTCCCAAGAATTGTACTTTTTTTAAGTTGTTTAAAAATTGTATACATGTATTTTTACTTGAGTATATTTTAAGTGCTGTAACGTCTAGGATACTGTTGTAACCTCAGTTCCCTGATGGAGGGAACGAGATGTTGTGTTGAGTGAAGTGAATTTAGGGGACATTCTGGAAGGCCTCAGGGTGGGAAGGCATCGGTTACCTCTGAACTTGAGAAAAGGCCAATGAGAATTTGGCAGACAGAATTTGCATGTCCCTCCAGGGGCCAGACGCGGAGGTTCCAAAGGTCTGGGATGCCAGAGGGTGCCCCATCCCTGAGAAAGAAGGACCTTCCTCAGGGGAATTCGCCAGAGAGGGGCTGTCGCAAGGAGTGTGAGATTTGAGAACCAAGTCCATGTGGGCCAATAGGGGGCCACCAGATTTACTTGTTCCTCATCCTCCCTGACTCTGCACAACACCCGTGCAAGTAGGCTCGCTGGGGGAAATGCATATTTGCGCAGCCTCCAGGGACAGCTGTGTGCCAGCGCATCAATACTAAGGGGAGCCTCTGCTAGGGAGTACCAGAGTGGGCAGTGGGAGGTCTCTTGGGAAGCAAACAGTTCTACCTGTGCTTTGCCGAACTGCTCCTAAATCAGCTGGACCGCCTGGGGGTGCTGCCTCCGCTCTCCGCTGAGTGTGCCCTGTTGTGACAGCACGTCCGCTGCCTTGTTCAGGTTGCCTAGGATATGAGTGGCATGCAACGACCTGAGTCGCTGCTGGCTCCAAAGGAGGAGATGGCTGGCAAGTTGCAACATGTGACTGGAGCACATGCTGCCATGTCGATTTATGTACTCTATTCGTACTGGTGCTGTCTGAGCGAATAAAGACGTGCTTGCCCCGAAGTATCGTGAGAAACCTCCGCAGGGCAAGAATTTACAACAACTCTTGGCAGTTGATGTGCCAACCCAGACGGCACCATGTCCGGGAGCCGGCGACTGCATGCCTCTTGCACACGGCGCCCCAACCCTGTTTGGGGCATCTGTGGTGACCAGAACAGGTCGAGACACCTGCTGTAGGGGGACTCCTGTCCACAGAAAACAGAGGTCTGTCTAAGGGTTGGATGCCTGGCAGCAGAAAGAGGTGATGAACACACGTTATGTGCCACGGCACTATGCCCATCTCAGGACTCGAGTCTGAAGCCAGTCCTGAAGTGGTCTCGTATGCATCAACCCAAGCGCGCGGCTGCCACTAAGGATGTCATATGCCCCAGGAGCATCCAGAACTGCCACAATGGAACTGCTGTGCCTTGTCTGAGCAAACTTAGGCAGTTCAGCACCGGCTGTGTGCGCTCATTTGTGAGGCATGCTGTCGTTGAGACTGAGTCTAACTCGAGAAAAGAGATGCTCTGAACCGGGGAGAGCTTGCTCTTTTCCCAGTCAACCTGAAGTCCTAGGCGGATGAGGTGCCTGAGCACCTGGTCCCTGTGGGCACACAGAGACTCTCGAGAGTGAGCTAGAATCAGCCAGTGGTCAAGGAAGTCGAGTACGCGGATGCCCACTTCTCTTAGCGGGGCAAGGGTGGCCTCTGTGACCTTCGTGAAGACGTGATGGGACAGGGACGAGCCAAAGAGGGACCTGGTACTAATACATCGGGCCGTTGGACGTGAGCCTTAAGAAGGGTCTGTGCCGAGGCAAAGTGTGACGTGAAAGTACTTATCCTTCAGGTCTGCCACAGCGAACCAATCTAGATGCTGGACACACGTTAGAATGAGTTTCCGTGTGAGCACGTTTGAACAGGAGTCTGTGTGAGGCCCAGTTCAGAACTTGCAGGTCCAACATTGGCCATAACGCACCGCCTGTCTTGGCTATGATGAAGTGAGGGCCATAGAACCCTGGATTCATCTCGGCTGGAGGGACGGCTCTATCACAGCCTGTGGGGCAAGTGCCTGGCCAACTAATTTGTGTCTCCGAGTCGGATGATCCCGGCCTGCCAGTGCAACAGGTTAGAAGCATAGCGATGCGTCCAAGCACCGAATGGGGTTCACAAAGGGGACGATCACGTATGACGGGCTTCGCAGCGGGGGGAGCAGGTAATATGTTGGGGAGCAAAGTTGCATCACGAAACAATTGTGCTGAGAAAAAATTCAAAGCACTTACCTTGCTCCACGTACCCAGCTGGGTGTGGGAAAATGACTGAGGAGGAGGTCCTATGGAGGCATCCTCTAGACTCATTAGAACCAGCCTGCCGGTAGTCTACCGTCGAAGGCATGGAGGCGTGGGGGCCACGTCAATGGTGCTGTGACTGTAGGTGCTTGGTGCTAGACTGCCATGAGAACAGCATGCGGGGGCACTGGTTAGGTGACAAAAGGAGTGAGGGAACCTCTCTCTTTTTCCTGGCAATGTGGGTACCGTAGCCCGGACGGTGTGCGGCAAGAGGTTTCCCTCCCGGCCCTCCACCGGGGGAGGGAGTGGCCCAGATACCAACTCCTTAGTGGCCATCTCGCTCCTTGGTTTTTTCGTCTCAGGAATGCTTGGGAGCCTTCTGGGTCCCGGTAGTGGTTTGTGAGACAGGGGCGTTGGCTTCCTACAGGGAGCTCTACGATGGGCCTGAGAGCTGGCCCAATCGACACAACATCGATGTGAGTGACAGACGGGGAACTGTACTTTTACTGTGCTATTTTCCCACCGTCTGCGTTAACTAATTCCCTGTCCTGATTTGATTTTTATCTATCAACATGATTGGCTAGGGAGAGTCTCGTGACTCCCATCAAATCAAATCACACGTAAAAAAACTTGAACAGCAGCTGTAGATCTTGCACCATCTGTTATGTATGTGGAGAATGCCTCGAGCACAGTTTACAGCCGCTAATGCAGTTATGCGCCTGAATGATAAATAAACTTTATATCTCCGCCAATACTCGTCTTGATCAGCATTTAATGTAAACACAGTCATTTAAGTTTAAAGTGAATTTAAACAGTGGGACAAAAAGCATATTTGCATCAAAATGTTGGACTTGAAGTGTACATGTTACCAAATTGAGAACTGTCTAGTAATGTCATATAAAGGCTATTAATCAAACAACATTAACAAGGAAACAAGAAAACCACTCACTACTTTTGTCTGAATAACTTTAGTAGCTTTAAAAGTATTAATGTAATAGAATTAAACAGCAACATTTTTAATAATATTTTTTGAAAATATTGTTCATTTTTTAATAATACCCTAGTGTGTTAATTGGTATAATAAATTTCCAGGAAAGTAGAGATGATAAAATAATTCAGAATTATGCTTAGCCTATAGTGCATCATGCATTATAATGAGAACACTACTATTTCTGGGCTTAAAAGATACAAGAACTAAATCATTGTGGAATATTGTATCTTAAAAGGAGGACAATGTGCCCCCTATGTGATACTTAAAGAAATAATTCACACAAAAATGAAAATTCTCTTATCATTTACTCACCCTCATGCCATTTGTCTATTACTTTCTTTCTTCAGAAGAACACAAATTAAGATTTTTAGAAGAATATTTCAGCTCTGTAGGTCCATTCAAAGTAAGTGAAGGGGTGCCAAAATTTGGACACTCCAAAAAGCACACAAAGGTATCATAAAAGTAATACATACAACTCCAGTGGTTTAATCCATGACTTCAGAATTAATATGACATGTGTTGTTGAGAAACAGATCAATATTTAAGTCAGTTTTTGCTAGAAATTATTCTCTCTGCCCAGTAGGTGGCAGACATTGTGTGACTAGGTTGCACTAAGAAGAAAGTGAATGTTAAAGTGGAGATTAACTGAGCAGGGAGGAGAATTAATAGTGAAAAAGGAATTAAATATTGATCTGTTTCTCACCACATCTATCATATTGCTTCTGAAGACATGGATTAAACCACTGGAGGCACATGGAATAGACTAATTTTATGCTGATTTATGTGATTTGTGGAGCTTCAATATTTTAGCACGATTCACTTTCATTGTATGGACCAAAAGAGCAGAGATATTCTTCTAAAAATCTTAATTTGTGTTATGTAGAGGAAAGAAAGTCATACACATCCAGGATGGCATGAGGGTGAGTAAATGATGAGAGAATTTATTATTTTTTTAAGCGTGATGTAGCCCCTGTTCCAAAAAACTTTTCCCATGCCTGTTCTACCTCCTCTATTGTGCAGGACCTGACGTGCCAAGTGATCCTGCTTATTTAGCATATTTTTGCATTGCTGCATTGTTTGAACATATTTTAATGCATATAAATAAAGCTCTGTCAGCATTAAGGGAAATTTGAACTACACATACACTGATTTTTGTGTAATTGTTTCATACATTACGTTTTAAAATGGTGTTCAGTGCATTGAAAATAACTTTTTAATCTTTTCATTTCTGTTATCATGTCTCCCATGTATTTTTTTTAATCAGATTAATGTAGTTTTTATCATAGATAAGTGATGCATTTCAAAAGTCAGCATACAGTGTTCATTATAGTGGGGCATAGTTTTTGCAACTCTGTACTAAATACTCACTACTTATGAGTTCTTTTAAATGAGCAACTCTTTTACTCTTAATTGAGAAGTTTTTAGGACAGCTACTTTTACTCACACAAAAAATTTGGGAAAGTAACAGTACTTCTACTTGAGTATGATTTTTCAGTACTCTTTCCACCCCTGCACCCTACATTGTGTTAATGTTTGACACAGTTAAAACATTGCCTACCTTAAAAACAAGTTAAGTTTGATCAGTGGTTGAATGTGTTCAGGCAGTTCCCTCATACCTTAATGAACGGCTCCTTTCAAGAATAAAAATGAAACATGCAAAAAATCACAGTATTACAGTTTTTGTATAGTGACAGGGCAGAAAGACTAGATGCTAGAGAAGAGAGGACACTGGCTGCAGTTTATGCAAGCTGCTGTGTTCATGATGCTGTGCCCTGTGGGATTCAGTCGTACTGTGCACAGTGTGTTTTATAAACAGATTTTGCACTTGTAACTTCCGATTTCTTCCTCCAAAAAATCCTTCCCAAAAATGTGAAATATTATGCTTTTTTTTTTGGTGAAAAATAACTAGTGAAGTGGAATACTTCATTTTTAATCAACTCGAGTAAAATGTATTTATTTATACTTTATTACTGTAAGTTACTGAACAGTTTTCGTACCTGGAATGGAAAACAAGGCCTTAAAATTCTGCCATTTGGCAGCTCGCTTTCAGTACAAATGATATTTGTATGTTTTTAAGTGTCCCTTAATGCCCCAATCTTTTCCTTTTTGGTGCCACTGTATATTAACATGCATCCCCATTCTTGCCTCAAGGAGAGGACTGTTTGTGAGCAGTGATGACAAGCACAGTGATTTTCAGCATCTCCAAGGATCTGAGGCTAGTGAGAACTGTCTTCGGTCCATATGTGGAGGTTCAGCGTTAGTCCAGTGAGTGACTATCTCAAGGCTGAGTTCCCATATAATCCATTCCTTTGGGTGAAAATGGTTTTACTGTGATTTCAACAACCAAGCTGGCAGCCAATTCAACCATCTGTCTTCATAAAATGACTTTGTCAAAGTGTACCAGGCGAGCATTCCTTATCATCTTTTGTGTTATACCCAGCCAGAAGCAAAGCAATGGTGCTTGGCCTGTGTTTTTCTTGTGCCATGTTTTGGTGAATGTTTGAAGATTTGTTGCAATGCAAGACAGCATTTGTAGTATCATGTGGTTGAAAATGTTTTGATGAAGAAGAGTCATGGCCAGGCATTGTGGTTTTGTGCACACTTCTTTTTGCAAGCTCAGTAACCACTCTGAGAATATTTGCTTTGCCAGTATCAGCTTCTTACAAAGCTTTTTCCTTCTGCATCAGGCTGATACTATTTGGTGTCTATGATTCCAAGACTAGATAGCTTTAGCCAGTAAAGGACAGCAAATAAATTATTATTTGAAAATATAGTGACAATTATGAGAAAATAAAATTGTATACAGTGGAGTTCAAAATTCCACATTAAAAATCTAAAAGATAGAGATAGATTAATAATTGTAAAACAATTACAAAAATAAATATTATGATGTAAAATATAAGAATAAATGTTTCAGATTCTGCACTATTTCTTGGTCACTAATCAAATAAGCTAAATTGTAAGAAAGGTCAGATTTCCTTGCTTTTGTTGATGCTCACAAGATGCTCTTTGGAACATTCTCAACTCATGCTGGATAACATGGATCATCAAGTTTTGCACAAATTCATTCTGACATTAAATTAAAATTGAGAGATTGAGAAATTCTGAAATTAATGTTAATTGTTCAATCCAATGTCCACTCAAATAATGATAGTAATATCTTATAATATACAACAGTTATTTCTGGTCCTTGAATCTGATTGGACGAGAGACATTCCATGAGCACTGATGGTCTGACATCATCAGCACTTGGATGCTTCACTGTATGTGTATCACTCCGCTTGTGTTCATACAGTTATAAACTAAAGTGTAAGAGCAGTGCAGATCTGTTAAGAGCTATGGTTTGTCAAGTCAAGTCAATTTTATTTGTATAGTGCTTTTCACAACACACATCGTCTCAAAGCAGCTTTACAGAAGATCAGGCATTAACAGACGATAAAACTGTAATGTCTATAATGTCGATGAATCATCATTGTGTAATTAGATAAAATACGATTGTTAATCATGTTTAAAAATAAGTAATTAAATAATAATTGTATTAATAACCCCAGTGAGCAAGCTGAAGGCGACTGTGGCAAGGAACACAAAACTCAATAAGATGTTGATTAATGGAGAAAACTAACCTTGGGAGAAACCAGACTCACTGTGGGTGCCAGTTCCCCTCTGGCTAACATCATGAATATAATGTAACTATTACTTATGTATTAGTTAAAGTCATAAAATGATTAAACTAAGTGTTAAGGGTCAGTGTTTAAACATCGATTTTGTTTGAACTGTAAGATTAATGACCAATGTCTTTGAAGTCCATCCTGGATTAACTGCAGAAGTTCACATAGATGCAATTGTCTTTGTTAATTGACTGATGAAGACTTTTGTTGGCAATTTTTTAGTCTATGCATTCCATTTCATGATCGTAGTCCATCAATAGACCGAGGTGATGCAGTCAGAGATCATGGATGTGAAACGCAGTTCAACCTGGCCAGTAATTTCGGTGAGGTTCGGTGTGGTCCATCCTAAATTCAAGGATCAGACAATGGCATATGAAGTTTCCCATGTCTTATGGTTGGAGTTGGTATCAGTTCATCGGAAGTCCATCATAATAGACTGAAGTGATGTTTGTCTGGCACCGGATGCATTTAAGCATCATCATTCAGCGACACATAGCAGTGGAGTCCAGCACGAAGCAGGAATGGTGCTGGATCCAGCCGGTTCTGGTGACCTCAGGATAGGAGTCCCGAGGTTGAGACAGGGAAACAAATAAAATAACATAAGCATAGATGCCATTCAATTTATTGCAGAGTAATAAATCATGATCAATATTTCTGGTTTCTGGTTCTGGCAGACTAAACTAAAGCAGCCTAATTGTGAGTTGGAAGATAAATTAGGTGTATGCCTGGTTAAATAGATGATCTGTTTAATCTCGAACAGTGTTAGGGAGACTATTGCATAGTTTAGGAGCCAAAAATGAAAAGGATCTACCACCTTTTGTGGATTTTGATATTCTAGGAACTATTAACAGGCCAGAATTTTGTGATCATAATGAACGTGATGTAATATAGCGTGTTAGAAGGTCACTTAAGTACTGTGGAGCTAGACCATTCAAAACTTTGTACATAGGTAACAGAATTTTGAAATGAATACAGAAATTAACAGGTAGCCAATGTAATGATGATAAAATGGGGCTAATATGATCATATTTCTTGGTTCTCGTTAACACTCTGGCTGCTGTATTTTGAACCAATTTGAATTTTATTTATTGATCTTGCTGGACATCCTCCCAGTAATGCATTACAATAATCTAGTCTTGACGTCATGAACACTTCAGCAACAGAGAGCATGTGCCATAATTTAGCAATATTTCTTAAGAGGAAGAATGCTGTTCTACAAACATTGGTAATTGTAAAAAAAAGAAGGACAGATTGGTATCAAATATAACACAAAAGTTCTTTGCTGTTGAAGATGATGTAACAGTACATCCATCGAGAGTCAAATTATATTGTAGTGGCTTATTTTTAGTTTTTTTTGTTCCAATAATTGGTACCCCTGTTTTGTCAGAATTGACTAGAAGGAAATTTCTGGCCATCCAATCTTTTATTTCATTGATACACTCTGCTAATTTGGAGAATTGTGAAATCTCATCAGGTTTTGAAGAAATGTGTGTATCGTCGGCATAGCAGTGGAAACTTATTCCACGATTCCTGATAATATCTCCCAGGGGAAGCATAAACAAGGAGAAAAGCAGAGACCCTAAAACTGATCCCTGTGGCACTCCATATTTGACTTTTGTTTGGTTTGACAATTCCTCATTTACATAGACAAAGTGTTAGCAGTCTTATAAATATGATCTAAACCATGCTAATAAAACTCCACAAATGCCAACAGACTTCTCTAGCCTATTCAAGAGAATGTCGTGATCTATCGTGTCGAATGCAGCACTAAAATCTAAAAGCACTAGAAGAGAAATGCAGCCGCGATCAGATGATAAGAGAAAGTAATTTGTAACTCTGATAAGTGCAGTCTCTGTACTGTGATGAGGCTTAAATCCTGACTGAAATTCTTCGTATATATACTATTTCTCTGTAGAAATGAACATATTTGGGAGGATACTACCTTTTCTAGTATTTTTGACATAAACGGGAGATTTGAAATCGGTCTATAATTTGCCAGTTCTCTAGGATCATGTTGTGGCTTCTTAATAAGTGGTTTGATAACTGCCATTTTAAAGTTTCTTGGGACATGTCCTAAGCATAGTGAGGAGTTAATAATATTAAGAAGAGGTTCTGAAATTACAGGAGGTACCTCTTTTAAGAGCTTAGTTGGTATAGGATCTAACAAAAATGTTGTGGCTTTTGATGTTTCGCTAAGTTTTGTTAGTTCTTCATGACCTATGACTGTGAAGGATTGAAGTTGCACGTGAGGAAAATTATTAGACACTGTTTTCTGAGGTGCTATGACAGATGATTGCATAATTCCAATTTTATTTCTGATTATTTAAATATTATCTGTAAATAAATTCAAGTCATTACTCTTGTTCTGCAACGCAATATCTGGTTCTATTGAGGCTTTATTCCTAACCAATTTAGCCACACTACTGAATAAACATCTAGGATTGTTGTGGTTTTTATGAATTTACTAAAATATGCGGACCTGGCAGCTTTTAGTGCCTGTCTGTAGCTACTGACACTATCCTTCCATGCAAACCGAAATACATCTAATTTTGTATTTTTCCACATCTGCTCAATTTTCTGAGCTGCTCTCTTGAGAGCATGAGTGTGATCATTGTACAATGGTGCAGGGCTTATTTCTTTAATTTTCTTTAATCGAAGTGGGGCGACAATATCAAGAGTACTAGAGAAGACTGCATTTATATTTTTTTGTTATTTCATCAAGTTCTTCTGGGCTTTGGGGTTTATTGAGTGTATGAGATAGATCTGGAAGATTATTAGTGAAGTTATCTTTGTGGTCGAAAGAAAAGTTCTACCTGAATGATAGCGTGGTGTAGATTGAGTAACATTAGCTGATTGCAGCATACAAGAGATGAGGTAATGATTCAAGATGTCATCGCTCTGCTGCAGAATTTCTATATTATCAACATCAACTCCATATGACAGAATTAAATATAGCGTATGATTATGGCGATGAGTTGGTCCTATTACATTTTGTCTGACTCCAAGAGAGAACATCGATAAATGCTTATCCCAATGTATCATTTTCATTATCTATGTGAATGCTGAAGTCACCAACAATTAAAGCTCAATCTACAGTAACTAGAAGATCTGATAAAAACATTTGCAAATTCACCAAGGAAATCAGAATAAGGCCTGTGTGATCTATACATTGTAGCAAGGACAAAAGACGACAGAGACTTTTTATTTATATCTGACGGTGTCACTTTAAGCATTATTAGTTCAAAAGATTACATTTATATCCTGTCCTCTGAAAAAACAAAAACACCAAAAACTACACTGTAAATTGTAGCAACACCTCCTCCTCGACCCTTCAGATGAGGCTCATGTTTATAACAATAACCTGGGGGAGTAGATTCATTTAAAGTAATATATTCATCTGATTTAAGCCAGGTTTCAGTCAAACATAGCGCATCCAATCTATGATCTGTAATCATTTCATTAACAATTAGAGTTTTGGTAAAAAGAGATCTAATGTTTAGTAGCCCTGTATCTTTAATTTGTTTGTTTTGTTCAAGTTTGACCTTAATCGATTTTTTTCTAAATTATTTAGTGAGGGTTTTGTGTTTGGTAGTTCGGGGAACAGACACAATCTCTATGAGATATCTAGGAGATACTGTCTCTATGTGTTGTAGTTTATGTGAACTGTGTGATGTCTCAAGTAAGCTAGCAGACGTTCGGATTAACCAGTTTGTCTGCTTCCTGACCTGGGCCCCAGTTAGTCAAATACTATCATTATTAAGACTATGAGCCAAATTACTAGAAAGTAGAGTGGCACCTTCCCTGGAGGCATGGAGTTCGTCTCTCTTTAGCAGGTCAGGTCTACCCTAAAAATTCTTCCAATTGTCTATAAATCCTAGTTTATTCTTCAGACACCACTCAGACATCCAGCCATTCAGTGACACTAATCTACTATAAACCTCATCCCCACGATGAGCAGGGAGGGGACCAGAGCATATTACAGTGTCTGACATTGTTTTTGCAAATTCACACACCTCTTTAACATTATCTTTAGGGATCTCCAACTGGCGAAGCCGGACATGGATAACAATTTTATAAAATCTATGTTTAGAATTAGCCAGCACATGTAAATTTGATTTGATGTCAGACGCTTTGGCTCTCGAAATGCAATTAACAATATTGGCTGGAGTCTCTATTTCCATGTTCCTTACAATAGAATTGCCAATAACAAGGGCTCTTTCAACATTATTCTCAGTGGGTGCATCACTGAGTGGGGGGAAACCCGAACAGGAACGGGAGAGTGGTGTCTCTTTGCTGAGAGAGTATTCCGCTGAGACGTCACCCAAATGCCCTGCTGCAGGGGCTCTACAGCTGGAACCAAAGTGTGTATGTTGCTCTCTGTACTACTCGCATCCGAAACAGTATCTACCGGCTTCTCTTTCTCACTGACCTCCACTAGCGTTTGGATGCGAACCTCTAACTCATTAAACTTCTCCGTCAGCCTGACTAATTCCTTACATTTATCACATGTGATTCCCTCACTGCTGATGGAGGAGGCTATTGTAAACATGTGACATGCAATGCAGGAAGAAATAACATGAGCGGATGCCATGACGTACCGCAAATTGTTTGTTGTTGTTGGTTGTTCCTGAGTGGTGAGGTTGAGGGTTTGAGATTGATGTTAATCCCTCACGCAATTGTTTGTTGTTGTTGGTTGTTCTTGATAAGCGGTGCTTTGAGATTGATGCAATAATCTGTGTAACACAGAGGAGAAAAACGGGTGCGTGCTGAAAAATGCACGCAGTTTAATCGCGATAAAAATAGAACATGGATGCAGGGGGAATATGCGTGCAGTTGAATCAGGATAAGAAAATAATACGAGGGAAAACCCGATGCGCAATTAAAAATGGCAGATGTTAAGGATTAAATGCTGAAAACAGATATATAAGCAATGCTAAAAAACTAGCAGGCTACAAAGACAGATTCTAGCTAGGTGCCAGCAGCAACAGGTAAAATACATGCAGATGAAACAGTAGAAAATAAGAAAAACCTGAAACGTGGTAAAATGACAAAGGATATAATGATGAATGACGAATATACGATGAACGTTTGAGAATAAGAATAAGCAATGCTAAGCAGCCTAAGCAGGCTACAAACAAACACTCGTGCAGCTTGCCATCAGCAACGGTTTGTCTTTTTTTTACATTACATATGTTAGCCAGCAGGTGGTGGCAAAAGATTATTTTTATGTGTAATATGAGCCAGTTATGTGACGTGAAATGACTACTAAAGCTAGGAAATAGATTTAAACGGATTTAAACAAACAACTTCAGCATTACGGCTCATCACAGCTGAGAGACACAACAGACAGTTTAATTAGACAAACTGAAGGCCCTTAACTATTATCAGACTTTCCACATTGGATTGGACACATTGTTTAAAATGGAGGTCATTGCGGTTTCTATAGTGAATGACTCTTGCTCATCGGCTACCGTGAAATAGGTAGAATTTCCCATGCTTGGACCGCTAGCTGATCTTCAGAAAGCTGACAACATCTCTGCTTGGGTGTGGCAACACATGCTCTCTCTCTCTCTCTCTCTCTCTCTCTCTCTCTCTCTCTCTCTATCTCTCTCTCACACACACACACACACACACACACACATCCATCCATCCATCCTTGTTAATCCAATAACTTGTTAGAAACAGCACAAGCTGCGATAGTATTTCTGAAGTGAACCTTTTGAATTACTATTGAAGGCTTGGACGCATAATTTGGACTGAACCAGCAATGGCAGATTGTGATTCTTCTCAGTTTTTCAATTTTTTTTAATTTACTTGTTCAATGAACTGATGTATATAAGCAATATCACATTCGCAATCGTGCTATATGGCCCTACATAAGCACTGCTGTGATTACCTACGGCACTCTGCCAGTGGCCGAATCGCAGCAGTGCTGATGAAGGGCCATATAGCACTCTTGCTCGTGTGATATTGCTTAAATATAATTTTATAAAATTAGAAAAATGCTAAATTGTCTACTCTAGTGGTACTACCGGATATGGAATCTTGATGGTATTTTGATATGTTCCATGGTGTTTACTTCCAAGAATGGTGCCTATCCAAAAATGCTATACTCTGATTTGTTTGAAAGCAATGTCCCAGGCAGGGTCAGAAGTTAATGGGGGCTTGGGGCAAAAATTATAATAAATAAATAAAAACAAAAGATTAAAAAAAATAGAAAAAAAAGTAAAATGACAAAAATGCTACCAAATGTCACAATTTGTGTAAAAAAAAAAAAAAAGAAGCCCTTGCAAGGAACCGTTTTTTATTTGAAACATTTTATATACTTCTTAAAATTCGATTCAAGGCCTATTAAAATTTATGTGAATTTACACAGACTGATCTCACAGTGAAATCTGGAACAATATGTTAACTTTTCTGTAACTAAAAATCAGGCTATGCTTACTGTAATTCTAAACATTGCCCCAGTGGCCTAAGCAGTAAGTGATGTTGGGTGTATGGACAAATGAGCTCCATTTTCTGGGTGTAATGTCCATGGAGGAGCACCAAAATCAGAGTTGTTTTCAGCTGTAGTGTGAAAAGGAATGCACGTGAAAAGGAATTCATATACAAACCGTACCTGCCAACCAAAATCCCAAACTTAAACCTAACCTTCATTGGACAAAAAATTATAGAGGGAAAAATGCAACCTCTGAATTGCACTCATCACTGGTTATTCAAACATGATTACTTCCTGGTTTCAATGCGGTATCCAAACCTGGGTCTCCCTCATTTCTGACACAATGTGCTTCAGGTCGCACCACAGGGGAAGGCAAATCATGCTGGAGCCGATGCAAACATGTCTGATAGGAGATGCTGCTTGTTAGTCGGCATAATATGGCTGATCCTAGGGTACTGGATGTATCAGAAACAACATGCTGACCTCCTCTATGAGTTCCCTGCGAAGTTTTAGCTAAAAGCCATCACTGCATCTTCATGCTGATGTGAAAATAATAACAAACATAATGAGATCACCCTCTGATATTTACTTTAACCAGGTGCTCTGTGTACTAGTTCAGTGCTATGCCATGTCTTTAAGTTATAGAAATTCTTTTCAGCACTAACACATGCCCTTTTTACTACACAAATTCTCCAATGATTCCACAATTCTCCCACATGCTCCAATGAATGAACTTGAATTGGTGTAACCACATTCAGAATAATATCATGACAAACATTAGTCTTGTCATTATCAGCTCTTCTAGTTACCACAAATAAATATGTGTAGTGTGTAATGACCTGTCACTCTCTCTAATCACGGGTTATGGTTTCAACAGGGAGGGTCAGGATCAAAGATGAAGGCTTCCGACAGTGCTTCAGCCTTTGGAATTATGTGTGAAGCACAGACAGGTGTCAGAAGGTCATAAAACCCACACTAGTCCACTCATTCTTACTGCTGGAATTAATTGGCTCTGGGTTGCGGTGGAAGCATCAAAAATGTCCAGTCTGCTACTACTGTGTGTGCTGAAATACTCCTCATTTCCTTCCTTCTGTCTGTCCATCAAAGGCACCTGTCTCACATGGGAGGTGCTTAATGGCTTTGGATGAAATGCAGAAGATAATCTTGACTCTGCCTCTTAGATACCTTTCATATGGACTTGAAGAACCAGACTTTTAATTAGTTGCATTCAGGACACCTCTGCAGCTCAGTGAGCTATTTCTTATAATGTGAAAAGGGGCATTCACAACAGACCAGATTTGTCTCACAGCAAAATTGGCAACAGGAGCTTGATCCATGGGTAAGACCATAAATCTCCAAATGAGTGGACCTTGGTGAAACGGGGTGGACCTCTAGTCTGTGCCTAATTTCATTGTAAATACAATGAAGTGTGCCCCTTTTCTCAGCTTTTATGAGTCAATATTTGCTAATTTACCTAATAATTAGAGTTGCATAATTACATATACAATATCAAAAATTATATATATATTTTTAACAATAAGTTTATTATTAGAAATTTACCTTAATAGGTCATATTGATGGAATTGTAATGGGTTGTTTCTGCATTGTGTTGAATAAAGCACTCAATTGACAACATTTGTTTTATTCTGTTTGAAACAGATTGAAAAGTGGTGATCAGTCCCAATAATCATGCTCATGCATATTTCGCCACAACCACTCTCTCGGCTGGTGCAAATCTTAATGTTTATGTATGAACAATTTAGGACAGGTATACAATAATTACACATTATTTAAAATTTAAAGTCTGTACATGTTTAAACACTGAAAAGTGGTGGTCAGTCCCAATAATCATGCTTACGCATATTGTATAATGAGGATGAACATTAAATCAAACATTAATACACATAAAACATGGTAGCTTGAGAAGAGCATACAATCCACTTTAGTACATGACAAAACAAAATACATGTCGATGTTAACCCCTAAAAAATAAGAGAAATGAATTAAAATATTTTTACGGGGAGCACTCACTGGCGCAAAGCTTAATGACCCAACCGGAACCAGTTCGCTACACAGCACCAGCCAATGGGTAGAGAGTGCAGCTTAAATATAATTGAGGGGGCATACACAGTGCCTACTTGGGCAAGAATGGGACAGAAAGAGGAGGGGCAGAAGCAGGGTTTGGGGGTAGGAGAGAGAGAGAGAGAGAGAGAGAGAGAGAGAGAGAGAGAGAGAAGAAGACAGAGAAAGTGACTCCAGATCACTTCTTCCTGTAAATGTCACCATGTAGTCCTCGGCCACTTGAATCGCGGCACTGGACCCACTCGGCCATCCCACGGGGCAGCTGGGTGATGAACTGCTCAAGTACCACCTTTTCCACGATGTCCTGGGCACCAAGGGGATCAACCATTTCCGGCAGGCATCCCAAAGCTGCTGTGCGAAGTTGAACGGGCGGCTGTGTTTGCCCAGCTTCAGTGCTGTCGGCTCTGTTCGGGGGTCAGGCCAACCTGTTGCAGAATGGCTCTGTTCAAGTCGGCTTAAACGAGGAGGTTGGCTGAGGGGAGCTATTGGGCCACAAGCTGCGCTTCCTCAGAGAGTAGTTGCAACAGTCGGGCCGCCCACTGATCAGGTGGCCATTCCCACACCTCAGCTGTCTTCTCGAAGAAGTCAAGGTATGTTTAAGTATCATTGGCTGGCTCCATTTTTATGAGGGTGACTGGTTGGACAGAGGAGGTGGGCTCTGGGGCTGCAGCAGCAACCCCCTCATGTCTGATCAGGCAGAATGCCTATCGATCCTCCACTTGGTCCTGGAGCAGTTGAAAATTCTGCTGCTGCTCCAGTCGCTGCTTGACGAGGGCCAGATGCTGGTTCTGCTGGATGCCGGCGAGGGTCTTGATCACCTTGCACAGTGGTGAGGACTCGTGTCTCCTCGGATCCCAACAGACCTTCAGGTTCGAGTATGGAAAAGGAGGGGATGGGAGCAGTGACACGGTTCAGGTAAGGCTTTTATTCTCTTGCCTTCTTTGCAGCAGATACACTCTTTATCAGGTTTTTCACTCAGTTCAATAATTCACTCTAAAAAATGAACAAACTTCTTCACAAACACTCTATGACTTCTACACGTAATGCAAACAGTTTGACGATGCTGCACACTTGTTCTCTCTCTGTCTCTTCTGGAGTGTTAAGCTGTTTTAAGGCATCTCTCTGCTATCACTGTAATGAGAAACAGCTGTTAGAAATCATGTCAAACAGCTTGACAAGCCACACCACTCCCTCTCTCCTGCAGACAGACACACGACCAGGCCCCCATCACCAGAAATCACCTTTCTGACCCTGTTACACAATGAAAAATGAAATGACCATAGAAATAAATATCATTAATTAAAATAAGAGATATAGCAATAAACATTATTATTAGACACTTCAGTCCTCCTGCTTTTCACAGGTGTTGGCTGGATTTCCCCAAGTACTAAGAAGAGCGTTAGTAGCACTAAAGTAGTACTTAATCTCTGCAGGTCATTTCCTAAAAGCATTGTTATCTAAGTAAAAACGTTTGTAAATTATCAAGAGCTTTGAACCACTATTAAGTCCATTAAGTGCAACTTAAATGTATCTTTCTCCCATCTTTCAGTTTATCAGTGACAAAGCGACATTGAATAAATTATATTCATATATTTTGATCATTGGAAAGATATTGTATACTGTTTTAAGAGATAAAAAGTGTGTAAAAATCACATTGAAATCAACTGTCCATCTCCACATTCTGCGCATGCAACGCGATAGGTCTAATTTACGTCTAATGATAAATCTAAATTTACATAACACATAATACAGTATAATGTTTTATTGGCCTTATTTGACAATCATATCTATGATAGCAATAGAAAGATCATCTAATTAAACATATATCTCTAGACATGTGAGTAAAGTAACCTTAAAGTTTAAAACTTAAATAAATAGGCCTAAATAAATAATTAAAATACGTTTAACAAAGGAGGTTAGAGTGATTGTGCAATGAGAGATTCCCTTCATTCTGTTTAGAAAGGTCTATGAGTAGTTCAGTAATAATGTCTGCATTGGCTATTTCCCCAAAGATCAAATCTTTAAAATCTGACAATCTCCTTTGGCTGATGTTCTGTGCTTCGTGGAGCTGCTGCAGTGTCGCAATATATTTCTTTTGATTAGCAGTTTATGTAAAATAAGAGGTCTGGTGAAAAACACGAGTGAATCAGATGTTCTATTTAACAGCTGCCCTATTGAGTTGGGGAATGTTACATTCAAATGGAGGATAAAGAGTAGACAAGCACAGAAATTAAACTTCTTGTTCAAGAGCCATTTCTGAGGTTGTAGCTACTGAATTATGACACATATGACAATTCACCTGTCGTTCCAATGTCCTTGCATCCTGAGATGGTCTGAGATAATATTCAGCGTTCTCGTAGATAAAACTATTTCTATGAATTGTTTCCAGATTATGAACAGGGAAGAAATAGTGAGAACTCATCATATACACGTGTTTCGCGAGACACGCTCGCACTGCACACGTGAGTGCCAATAAGCCTCTAAACACACAGTGAATCAGAGACCTGCTTTGACGGCTTCTCTTTCGTCTGTTCAGACGTGCGTATTTGTGTCTAACAGCATTTCTTGTCATTTGTCACTCAAGTCTTAAAGGTCGCCTGCCACACAGTTGCTGGTAGATTACGAGCAAAATTACCTGCTAATTTCTTACACTGCCATGTCACCTACAGAAACATCTACCACACTCCCATGTAAAATACTAATAGTAAATTAATTGAGACAAAGAGTGGATACATTATCTTGGTGCTAAGTGCAGTAAGTGTATCTAAACATTGTATTATATAAAAGGTACTGTATTACAATAACAAGAATCTAATAAAAATCACAATTTGTAATATATATATATATATATATATATATATATATATATATATATATATATATAAAAGAAAAACTCAAAAGTAAAATGTCCAGACGTGGGTTAATTTTTCTTAATTTTTTATTAAAAAATAACAATTTACATTTTATTGAAGCGTTTTTTTTTTTATGTAACCCGGCCATTTTTTCATGAGATTCACCCACAGAGACTCACCATATTTCCCCATTTTCTGAATTGTCATTTTAGTATGCCTTCACAGCCTTAGTGGAATCATTCTGGAAAAAGGTATCATAGAGGAACAATAAGCAAATAATTGAAATCAGATTGCATTATAGATACTGAAGAATTTCACAGAGGAGATTATGCAAACTGCGCTTGTCTTGTTCATCTGAGTGAGACTGTGGATAAAATTAATAAATGTGGTGGACTGGTTGCGCACAGTATGGCTCATTATGAAAACTATACGGTGCATAACGGCAGAATGTTTCTATAAGCATCCCGCAGTCTTATCACCTACCTCTCGCTACCCACAGACCTTTATAGTGGGAATACTGCCTTTAGTGCACACAAAAATATTCTGGGATGACACTAATTCTGTGGTAAAACACTTATTTCACAGTAGAAAGCTCTCCTTTAAGCTCACAGGAGTTAAACATTTTGAAGAATTAGACTGAAGCTGGCTTATTTGTAAAAGGTTATTTGCAACCAGGACTGGACTGGGAAGAGACATCGGCATGGGATTTTACATGGCAACTGGCCCAAAAGTTGTTGAGCTGTCCTTTTCTGCATAAAGCGGCGGCTCATTTTTGCTTCACATATTGCTGCACATTCGGCCCAATCGGTTATCCCACTGGCAAGTCCGCCCATGATCGGCCCCAAAGTGCGTTTTCCCACCGGGAAAATGCCCGGTATGCCAGATTACCAGTCCAGTTTGGTTTGCAATGTGCCAACATTCTGCAAAGGATGTGATGTGATTTTAGGATGCTATTAATTCTTCAAGTTATTTTACGAATTTGAATTTTATGCTCTCATTCCAATGCAAATATCAACACCTAAAAACTGCTCACTTTAAGATTTTGAGAGTCTTTTTTAGACATGGAATTCATTAAATGTTTGTACTTTTTTGTTTTTGTTTTGATAATACCATTTCCAATATCAGCCTAATATATGACAAAAATAATAGAGCTAACATGACACAAGAGCTAAAACAAAGAATCAATATTTACATGGATCATGGTTCTAGGCTTCTAGTATAGAAAATTTCCATTCAGAGACCAGCTAAATTGGCTAATTTGTGAATGTGTAAAACAATGTCCAAACCCTGTCGACTTCTGTTTTACAGCAACATTGGGGAACATCTGTTGCTGGCATAATGGCAGGTCCTATGAGGTCTTCTGTGGAGAAAAATGTTAATTAATGCACAGCAGTTTACTGTGCAATCTCCTTTTAACCTGAAGTTATTTTCTGCAGGAAAGAGTAAGGAAAATAAACTGATTTTTATTAAGATTACATTCACTGTGGGACATACAGACTGATAATTATAATACAACTGACCTCTCATCTACTGCCTAGCAGTAGATACTTCTCTTTAATTTGAAACAATATTGTGACAGGGCAGAGGGCGGGGCCGTGTCGTGATGCTACACACCCGGCCCCTAATCAGGCTAATCAAGCCTCAGAGAGGGGTAAAGGCCGACTGGAGACTGCAGTGGGACAGAGAGAGAGATTTACGGGCAGCTGTCCGACATTTTTGTGTGTTTGTCTTTTTGTTTAAGTTCTTCATTAAAACTATTATTTATATTGTCAAGGCGGTTCTCACCTCCTCCTTTCCATTAACCTCTTTACAAATATATCCAATAACAAATATAAAACTGTTTTGTGGTGTGTGGTGGTCATATCAATAGCAGTTTACCCACTCCCATGAGAGCATTGGTTGAACAATACTGCCTTAAGTATCTCTCTTGTTTACCCAGGAAATCAAGCGCAGATGTATAAACAGCTGAAAACATTTAATTTGCACTTGGTTTTTGGGCTATTTTGGGCAGCACTTTGCATTGAAAGGAACTGTTAATTCTTAAATATATCAAGAAATTTAATTTGTTTAAAACACATAAATGAAAGTAAAGAAAAAAGAAAAAATATATTTAGATATTAGTGTTTAAACGACATACAAGGTTGAATCATAACAAAAGCTGTCCAGATGGCATTTCACCCTTAATAAAAAGGAAATCTCAAAAGTAAAATGTCCAGATGTGGGTTAATTGTTCTTAATTTTTTATTAAAAAATAACATAATTTTAAATTTTTTCATGAGATTCACCCACAGAGACTCACCATATTTCCCCATTCTCTGAAATGTCATTTTAGTATTTCTTTTTTATTTATTCTATACATCTACCTCCAGATATGTTAAGTCTGTTTTTTCTTGTGAACTGAAAAACGAAACATCCACAGAACCCAGCACATTTTGCTCTTGTCCTTCATTATTCAAATAAATCAATTTTAAAGACACTCCATATTTCTTTATAGCTCACCTTCCATTCATTAAAGCAGTCACTAAAAATGAGTGTTTTTCAGTTCCACAAGTAGTCTGTGTTATTTTGGATTTGTTATAGAAAAGCGTCATGCTATTTGAATACAAACTTATAGGTTCAGAACTCTAGTGGGTATTCTTGTAGGTTGGCGATTCAGGGCTCACTGTTACACCATTTTCTACCCTGATGTGTTCCGAATGGAATGGAAACATATTGAATGACGAATGGCGACAATCACTAGAGGAGGCTTTCATGGCCAGACTCTGCTGTGCTCCAAACGTGACAGAAACGATAAACGCTCCAGTGCAGTGTACCTTCTATATCAGGCCACAGCAGCAGTTAATTGTTTGTCTTGAGCTAATTTATAAAAAAAAAAATACAAATCAGACCCACCAAGATAAATAATGCATTAGCAGATCAGAAAATAGAACAGAACGAAGAGGGTGATTAAAAATGGGAAAGAGGCTTTGGCAACTAAAATCAGTTTGGCTATTGGCCCTTCATAAATGTAATGGCAGATATTATTCAGGTTTGGAGTTTATGTACTGAATGGTAGAGAAAATGGGACAGCTTATTGAATCAATTAATAAATAAAAAAGTTAAACTGGCTGTCTTTGATGTCCAAGTTAACCTATTGATACACCCCCCTTTTTGAGCACAAACCATGAAAATGACATACCTGAACTTAAATGGTTGTATTTACTGGACCCTATGGGGTATGGACAGAGTTGTAGTATCTTTTGAAAGAAGACACTTTAGGCTTTATTTCCCAAGTTTAATATATGAAGTAATATATGTTGTTATTTTTTAAAGTTAGAGAAGCTGAAGTTTATAGTAAATGGAAATATTTTGTGCTGAACATGTTTTTATAATCTAAAAAAACAATAACAATGTGCCAAACCAACCTAAAAGATGATCTAACAAGAAATTAGGTTCCTGCAAGGTTTTTTCTCTGCACAATTGCTGGGCGGAGTAGAGAGTAAGATTAATGCTCCGCCTTTCAAGACGACACAAAATCTGACTGCACTGCTTAGCTATTATGAAAAAAAACTATGCCACATTTTTTAAAATAGACTTTGGAGACAGGCTAATTTTGTTTACGACACTGTAATATATGAGATCATAAACAGTTTTACAACACAAATGATGCTCAGATTGCATAGTTTGTTGATGAATGACGACGAAGGGTAAATCTTTCAGTCGATATCTCATGTAAACAATGGAGAACATATCAATATTTCTCAGATTTATCACTTTTATGGACAAAAAGTACTATTGGATTTTTTCAGTGAACGCTTATGATGGATAATTGACCCAAGTGTGGCGAACTGGATTCATCTGGCGATCGCGTTTTCATAACAAAATGTATGAAGTCGCGTTTTGATATTGCATGTTTTCATTTGTACTCCTGGCACAAATAAATAAATAGCTGTTTCTGGAGCATTGCTATCGTGAAACAGAGATTGGATATCAATGTTTAACCCTTATACCTTTGAAAAGATGTATAATTTGTTAACATTAATTACATTTATAGACAGTACATTATATATTAAATGTAAGCAGAGTAACGTCACCACCGCGTGCAGGGGAATTGCGTATCAACAGGTTAACAAAACTTTAAACTGTAATAGTGGTTTTTCAAAATTTTGGCCTTATTATTAAAATGCAAATGCAGGTAACAGTATTAATATTGCATATTTTTTGTCACATATAATGCACATTTGACAGTAAAGCATTGATTTTGAGTTTGGACGCTGATGTAAATGTTCTGAAATTAACAACAATAATATATGTTTAATTAACAACTTATTTGTGTAGGGTTGTGTTCAAACATTCTGACAGTAGGACTTATTTACATATTGATCTTTCATCAGGCTCTTAACTATTGAATTCACTTCTTTCTTTGATTAAAGTTTTCCTTTGTCCATAATGCATGGGTGTGCAGACTTTAAAGCCCATTTATTAAATTCTATATATATATATATATATATAAGTACAAAGGAGAATTTTATATATATATATATATATATATATATATATATATATATATATATATATATAAATAAAAACTAAAAACATAATGGCCATAGTTCTCGCTTTGTATCCAGAGTTTAACTGTGGTGCTGGTAAAATCTTTTTTTCATCACCACTTACTTTTCACTGTTTGCTATTACTTGTGTCGAACCCTATTAAAATAAATCACAGGTAAAACAGTGGGTACATTTCTTGCTATCTTGCAAGGAGTAATGCTTTACACACTTGACTAGCTAGCTAGTGAATTTCACAAGCAGTTGCTAACACCAACAACCAATAAGCTGGCAAGACTGACTAGCTAGTGCTAATGTGGCTAGTGCTAGTGCTACCACTATTTCTTCCTTGCCAGTGCTCTTTTATTCCTTCAAGTTAATTGAAGGCAAATCTGAATGATGTTCCAATTTATCTTGCTAGCTAGCAATCTAGCTAACGATAGCTAGTTACACTAGCTTACTGGCTGGCTGCTGACTAGTTTTGATTTCCTCACTGTTGACACATATTGCATTGGCTGGTGAGAAGTATCATAGCTACCTTAATATTTTAATGGAAATTAAATAACAGTTGCCAGCAATTATTATGTTTTTTTGCAACAAGTAGAATCGACCATCACATCCTCACCTTATCTTACACCTTATCTTAATCCTTGCAGTTATGTAGAACATCCTCTCACCCAATGCTAGATGGAGCCACATCTGCAGCTCATTGATACATGGGTTCTTCTCATTTCCTAAATTGTGCGTCCTCTTTTCTTCGCTCCTCCATCCCCGAGCATGTGACCCGGAAACTGATCATGAAGGATGTATCAGTTCTTTAAATGCACCTCGATTAGGCGAGGATCGAGGAGAGAGAGAGCTGCTCGAGGACGCTTGAGCAAGGAAGCACAGGAACATCCTATGTGGAAGACTTTTTGGTCGAAGCACCCGACGCACACATAAATTCTCCTCCCCTTCACATCTCACTCAACAGTTTTAATTCATGTTTCACCTTTGCAGTTTAAATGAACCATAATGGTCATTTACTTTAACTGTGCAGCTTGAATTATTAGTATTTTTTATGAAAATATCAATAAATAAAGTTTCAATGACATAAATTGAAGCACTCCGATGTAATGCAGCTGCGCAGAGACGGCACTCTGAAGTGACGTGTGAGTGAGCAGGATGTTTAATTTTACCAATCCGTCTTGCTTTAATTCCTCTGTTCTCATTTCCTTTCCTTCCATCCATTCCTATTTTCCTTTTTCCAAAATGAAGCACACTTTTACTTTTGATGAAACTTTTGGGTGCTTTAAAGTTTTTTTATGCTTTAAAGTAAGGTATTTTCTACTGCTATTGTGTGGAGATCTGTGATCCTTTTGTGTTCTGCAGAAGAAAAAAAGTAGTATGAGTTTGGAATGATATGAGGGTAAGTTCATGACAGAATTTTTAAAACATTTTTGGGTGAATTATTCCTCTGGGTTACACACGTTACTGTGTTGGGTCACCACTTGATGTCCAATTTAAAACTGGGTCCTGAAGCTAAATCAGTTGGGAACAACTGCTTAAAAGTATCAAATATGCATTATTAAATACATTATAGATTTGAGTTGCATCACTTATCTCTCTGAATTCTTGTCATTTAAAGCAGGTATTTACAATAAGAATTAGTGAGAATTTCTGAATTTATGTGAGTGTTTGTACAGAAAGGGGACTTGTCTGAGCTCACAAGAGCCAGAGAGACACACTGAGGTGCTAAGCTTGGAAATGCATGAAAATACCAGTTCTTAATTAATTTCTTTCCATCTAGGACACTATTTATTTTCTGTGAAACTGGCCAGTGATGAGTCTTTCAGTGTTACAGAGAATTAACATAATATTGATGGTGTGTAAATATAGATATGTAGATATGTGTAAAAAAAAAGCTTCTAGCTTCCATTTATATATATATATATATATATACACTCACCTAAAGGATTATTAGGAACACCTGTTCAATTTCTCATTAATGCAATTATCTAATCAACCAATCACATGGCAGTTGCTTCAATGCATTTAGGGGTGTGGTCCTGGTCAAGACAATCTCCTGAACTCCAAACTGAATGTCAGAATGGGAAAGAAAGTTGATTTAAGCAATTTTGAGCGTGGCATGGTTGTTGGTGCCAGACGGGCCGGTCTGAGTATTTCACAATCTGCTCAGTTACTGGGATTTTCACGCACAACCATTTCTAGGGTTTACAAAGAATGCTGTGAAAAGGGAAAAACATCCAGTATGCGGCAGTCCTGTGGGCGAAAATGCCTTGTTGATGCTAGAGGTCAGAGGAGAATGGGCCGACTGATTCAAGCTGATAGAAGAGCAACTTTGACTGAAATAACCACTCGTTATAACCGAGGTATGCAGCAAAGCATTTGTGAAGCCACAACACGCACAACCTTGAGGCGGATGGGCTACAACAGCAGAAGACTCCACCGGGTACCACTCATCTCCACTACAAATAGGAAAAAGAGGCTACAATTTGCACACTTTAGGCCCCTTAGTGCCAATTGGGCATCGTTTAAATGCCACGGCCTACCTGAGCATTGTTTCTGACCATGTCCATCCCTTTATGGCCACCATGTACCCATCCTCTGATGGCTACTTCCAGCAGGATAATGCACCATGTCACAAAGCTCGAATCATTTCAAATTGGTTTCTTGAACATGACAATGAGTTCACTGTACTAAAATGGACCCCACAGTCACCAGATCTCAACCCAATAGAGCATCTTTGGGATGTGGTGGAACAGGAGCTTCGTGCCCTGGATGTGCATCCCACAAATCTCCATCAACTGCAAGATGCTATCCTATCAATATGGGCCAATATTTCTAAAGAATGCTTTCAGCACCTTGTTGAATCAATGCCACGTAGAATTAAGGCAGTTCTGATTCTGAAGGCGAAAGGGGGTCAAACACAGTATTAGTATGGTGTTCCTAATAATCCTTTAGGTGAGTGTGTATATATATATATATATATATATTGGTATAGACAGGAATATATTAGAATAGAACACATTCTAATAAAGCAAACAAGGAGGATAGAAATAGTAGCGTAAATGGTTTATTAGAGAATTTAAGTAACTTTTTATGGAGATTTGCAAAAAATTGTGGATATGGAAATTATATGATGATGATTAAAGTTTTTAATGGATTAAAATGGAAAGAGGGAAAGCTAGAATACCACACATTTTTTTATCTTACACATTGTGGGGAAGTTAAAAGTCAAAAGAGAATTACTTTTTCAGTTAGATGTATTGACATACTCAAGGTAACTGATGTTCCGCTTCTGTCACTCACTCAACGTTGTTTCGAATGAAGTTACACAAGGTGTCTTCCTTGGGAGCCTTGTATACCTCTGAACTTGAGAAAAGGCCAATGAGAAATTGGCAGACAGAATTTGCAAGTCCCGCCCCCAGACATAGGGGTATAAAGGGAAGGGGCCACGTGTCTGTCAGGGCACTTTGGCAGCACTCTGTCTAAAAGAGTGTTTCCCTCCTAAAAGAGTTTGTTTTCACTCATAAAAAGGCAATACGCAACAGTCGTTGAACGTCCTTTTCAGGATGCATCTTTTTAAAGATGCCCTTCTACCTCTGTGTAGTTCCTGGATGCAGTCAATATCTCTCCAAGACTGACGGCCACAGACGCTGCCTCGTGTGCCTGGGCAGTGATCACACTGAGGTGGTGTTTGTGGATGGCTCATGAACTCACTGCGAGAACATGACCATGGCAGCGTTGCAGTCGTGGCTCTCCTTTTTAGGTGAACGGCACTTCAGCCGCCCCCCGCATAGCTCCTTCTTCCCATGGGATTGAGAACGACCCGGCTGGCGATGAAGGAGACTTGGGGATGACGACGGGCTCGGTTTTGCCGGGTAAATCTCCACAAACCACCCGCCCCCGGCACGCTCGCTTCCGTCCAAGCTCGTGATGAGTGCGGCTCGCCTTGTGGTCAGCCAACATTCTCCCTTTAGCCTAGAGCCCATCCCTCCAGCTGAGATGAAGAAGGGTGTCTACAGCCCTTACTTCATCGTACCCAAGAAAGGTGGTCTCGAGTTGTGACCAATCTTGGACTTGCGAGTTCTCAACCGGGCTTTGCACAAACTCCCATATTCCAACCTACGTTCGACAGCCAGATTGGATTGCGGTGGTAGACCTGAAGGATGCATACTTCCACGTCTCCATTTTGCCTCGACAGCAACCATTCCTACGGTTCGCGATCAATGGCCAGGTGTATCAGTACAAGGTCCTCCCCTTCGGCCTGTCCCTGTCCCCTCGCATCTTCACCAAGGTCGCAGAGGCAGCCTTTTTTCCCGCTACGGGAAGTGGGCATCTGCATACTCAATTATGTCAACAACTTGCTCATCCTAGCTCACACTCGAGAGTTACTATACGTGCATAGGGACGAGGTGCTCAGGCACCTAGCCATCTAGGGCTTCAGGTCAACTGGGAAAAGAGCACGCACATCACGGTTCAGAGCATCTCTTTTCTCGGCATGGAGTTAGACTCAGTCTCAATGACAGCACGCCTCACGAACGAGTGCGTGCAGTCAGTGCTCAGGTGCCTCGCTCTCCTCGAGCCCGGCACAGCGGTTCCTCTAAAACAATTCCAGAGGCTCCTGGGGCATATGGCATCCTCAGCCGTGGTCCCGCTGCTTGGGTTGATGCATATGAGACCGCTTCAGCACTGGCTTCAGACTCGAGTCCTGAGATGGGTATGGTGCCGCGGCACATACTGTGTGGTAATCACCCCCTCCTTCCATCAGACTTTCATCCCTTGTACAGACCTCTGTTTTCTGCGGACCAGTGTCCCCCTACCAGCAGGTGTCCAGACGTGTCGTTGTCACCTCAGACGCCTCTCAACAGGGTTGGGGCGCCGTGTGCAAAGGGCATGTTGGCTCCTGTACAGGCCCCTGGCTGCATTGGCACATCAACTGCCTAAAGATGCTGGCTATATTCCTTGCCCTGCGGAGGTATCTCCCACTGATCTGGGGCAAGCACGTCTTGATCCGATCAGACTTAACCGCAACGTTATCTTACATAAATTGCCAAGGCAGCATGCGCTCTCATCAGAAGATAGAAGACCCTCTCGGGACAGATGCGTTGGCACACAAATTGCCCCAGGGGCTGTGCAAGCACGCATCTCCCCCAGTGAGCCTTCTTGCACTGGTGCTGTGCAAGATCAGGGAGGACGAGGAACAAGTCACGTGGCTCCTTATTGGCCCTCCCGGACATGGTTCTCGGAAGGACCTGCTTTCTCAGGGACAGGCACCCTCTGCCTTTTAAGCAACATTTGTTCAAATGTGCCATAGACTTTGTCCAATACCATTGCTAGGCTGGTACATGAAGGACCGCTAAGAGAAATACAAAATATACAGTGGCCTATTTGGACAATTAACAAAATCAACTATATTGTAATACAAAATAAACACATAAATATTACATAACATTGAAAGACAAAGTTAAAACGCTAAATGCTACTTAAATTAACCACACATTTCAAGCAAAACAGTTTGTCAAAACATTTAAGTTTGTTGTTAGATAAAAGTAATTGTAAAAATGGCTAAAATGTAGTTCTGAGTAAAGATTTAGTATCATGTGTTGTAGATGCCAAGGTGTCAAGGTTTGGACAGACTGATAAGACTTACTTTGAATTCAATAACAGGAGGTCAAACGTTTTGCTGCCGAAATCGGTCTGTGCTTCTAAGCACTGCCCCCAATGGCTAAAGCTAGAAGTGTTGTTGAACATATGTCCGCATGTGTGAGCTCTGGTTTCCGGTTGAAATATCCACAGTGTGGCACCAATAACTAGTTGGATTTTTAGTTGTAAATTATGTTATACAGTCAATAGGAATGCATATTTTATTAACCCTACACATACCCCAACACTAAACATAACTGTCAGTGGAGTACATATGTAATTCTCAATCTCTGAATCACACTCATCATTGATTATGTGAACGCGATTACTTCCTGGTTTTCATGGGACCTGAACTAATTTCTCTGAGGCTAATCCAAGTAAACAGGCAAAAAGGGTCATAACATGAGACATAAACAGTGAGCAAGGGAAACCGCTTGGTAAGGCAGGTAAACTAGCAATACTTCGCAATCTAGGTCTGTGAAAGCACTGCTTATATATATGTCAAACAGGAAGTGACATTGTTCAGAATTCAGGTGAGGGCTCCCTCTGGTGGACGGGAGACTGCTCAACCATTACATACTCACAGTTTTTGAAAGTTAAACTGTGTTGAATTTAAAGTTTACAGTTTAATCGCATATGTGCTGGTTTGGAGCAAACATTTTTTAAGAGGTTGGCCAAATTTGAAGTCATGATTGGTAGCACATTCATAACACTTATTTACCACTACAGCTACTGTTTGTGTTGGGGAGATCACAACACAAACATGATCAACTTTAGTGATCATATCCTCTAAATAATAATTACAGAATGAAAGATTCTATGCCAGAAAACAGACAATCACTGTCACTGCTTGAAAAAGCCAGCACAGCACATGGGTAAGTTTAATTTAGCAATTACCCATAAGATTTTCTTTTTTTATTGAAGAGATTTCTACCAGAATATGTGTGACCAACACAAGAGGTGAGCTGTTCTTGTGATTTCAGATATCGATCATGTCATTGTCTGCTCTGATTACAGTATATGCCTGGCAGCTATCAGATTATGTGGGTTTTAAGTAAGCCATTTATATTTTTTTATATCTATTTTTGCCATGAATTCACACACCATGATTAATACTATGTAATTTCTTTGTACCATAGGTTTTGTCACGAATCCCAGCTCTGTAGTTCCTCCCACTCACCACCAGAGGGCTTCATCACCTGAATTGTTATTAAAGCTGCACAAGGATCTCAACTCTGTTGACTCATCATTACAGAAGACAAACCGATTGTAGCAGCGGGGGCGTGGTCAAGTGCTGTCCAGAGAGAGAAAGCGGTAAGGGCACTTACACCTGAGCTCAATTATGCCTAATACCGGTCTCTAATTCCACTGAGCATGGGGAGAGCGGCATAAAAGCACCCACGCCACCAGCAGAAGACAGAGAGAGACTGAGCAAGAGAGTTCGGACTTCGGACTCCAAGATAATTATTATTGTGAAGCTAATTTGCTGTGTGGCAGAAACCTTTGTTACATGAAACTCTGTGTCCTGTTCCCTCATTTACACCGATCCAGTATCTTTTCTGCAACTCACCACCAAGGTGAATGTACTGGCCATATACCACCAACAGCTTGATCAGCTGACATTGTTAACAGAGGAGCTTGTTAAGACTTTGCAAAACCTCCATGTATCAACACCAAACCCATCAGCCTCTTCATCTAATCCCGTGGCTCACCCGGACTCACCTAGCACATTGACCTCTAACCCACGCCTCACCTATCCTGAGAAATTCAATGGGTCACTAGCTAAATGTAAGGGATTTCTGCTCCAATGTTCCTTGTTTGATATCCAACAATCCGCACTATACCCCACTGATGAGAGTTGCATTTCCTTTGTTTGTTCATTACTCACCGGTAAGTCTTTGGCACGTAAACTCTCCAACACTTCTATAACACATACCACTGCTGCATTCAACCCGTGTGAATCTGAACCCATGTAAATTGGACACACCCACCTTACTTCTGCAGAAAGAGACCATCGCGTTAAGAAGCATCTGTGTACTGTGGTCAAGCCAGAGATCAACAGATTTCCTGCCCAGTTCGACCTTCTCAAAGTTGCCCCACTATGGTGAGTGCCTGTAGTTTATTAAACCCCTCTAATTCATGTGTTGAAGTGCCGGTGTTATTAAACTTTTCAGGAAGATCTGTCTCTACCACAGCCATGACTCTCTTCTGTGACTCTCTTTTGGCAGTGGCAGCATTAGATCTTGGTGATGGTCATGTTCATCACACTACCAAAGATGTCATTCTACAAGTTGGAGCACTGCATACTGAAACAATTCTACTACATTTCATCCCATCACCTCATTACTCTGTAATTTTAAGTCTACCTTGGTTGCAGAAACACAACCCTCAAATATCGTAGAGCGATCAGCAAGTTACCCAGTTGTCCAGTACCTGCTTCTCCACCTGCCTAAAGCCCATTTCTCCCAGGACTATTAGAGCCACTGCTGTGCAAGTTGAACTCCTGAGTATTCCGACTTAGTTGAAGCTTTCACAAAGCCAAAGCCTCACAACTACCTCCTCATTGCTCCAGTGATTGTGCCAGACTCTGCTCCGCTGAACAGAACTATGATGTCGGGAACCGAGAACTACTAGTTATGATAGCAGAGCTCGATGAGTGGCATCATTGGATGGAGGGAGCCAAACACCCTTTTCTCATCTTAACGGATCATCGGAATCTAGAGTACTTTCTTACAGCCAAGAGACTCAACCCAAGACAAGCAAGATGGCTGTTCTTTACTCGCTTCAACTTCATAGTCCCATATCGTCCAGGCTCTAAGACCTTCAAGGCCGACGCCCTCTATCACCAGTTTGAAATCTCACTTCAAACTCCCACTAAAGAATCTTTCCACCCACACTGATCATCACTCCAGTACAATGGGACATCATGACAGAGATAACTAACAGGCAGTGCAGTGGCAGTGCAGAAAATCTGTGCCACAAACAGCCGTTACGTTTTACTTTCACTTTCCATTGCCGTGAATGGGTGGTGTAATTCAATTAACGGTGGAGGGAAAGTGTATAAGGAAGTGTGACGCACCTGGAGATGTGTGGGTCATTGGTTGGTGGAGATGCATGATTTGCCAGTAGAGGTGAGGTGTTTGTGGAAAGATGTCGGCTTGACAATCGGATGCTATCTGTGGGTGATGTCTGGTGCAGCGTGTGGCTCGACTCTAGCATTGCACATCCAGATCAACTGCTGAACACAAAGTGTTTATCTAATGTTTGATTTTGTTTTTCCTTTCTTTTTTGTGTGCTCTGAGCGATTTATGAATTAAAAGTGGACACAAATCTTCACGCTTGGATAAACGTGACCTGTTTTTTGCTTGGAGTATAACCCACTTCTTCTTGCTATGCTTATGGACATTACAAAATAAATATCCTTTGTGAACTGAAATATTTAGAGACTATTATTGGTATTTTTTGTTGTGTAACAGGTGTTTTTTTCTGTTCTCTTGGCTATCCTGGGTTAATCTAATTTTTTTGACGGGAATAATCCTGTCTGGCGCCCAAAGAACTCTTTAGAATTTCAATTTATTTATGGTAGGGTGGCCACCACTGTTACACACTCATTCCAATGATCCACTGCCTCACGACTATCCACTTGACAAAACCTATGTTCCACTCCAGAGGGTCCACTCCTCGCTCCGCTCTGTTCATCCGGGCATCACTGCCACTCTTCAGTTGGTACGCGACCGGTTCTGATGATCAACCTTGCATGAAGACACCATCCGTGAGGTCCAGAACTGTTCCATATGTAACATCAACAAGTCATCTAGACAACTTCTAGCGTGGTTACTGCAGCCTCTACCATACCTCAACTTCCTTGGTCTCATATCGCCATAGACTTCGTCACAGATCTTCCTCTCTCTCAGGGCCACACTGCAGGCCTCAGTTCACCTCCTGCCTATGGACAGCTTTCTTTCGACAACACAACATTAATATAAGCCTAACCTCTGGGTACCATCCACAATCCAATGGCCAGACAGAATGCATGAATCAAGAGCTGACCCACTTCCTCAGAACCTACTGCAATCAGAACCAATCAGACTGGATTCACTACCTACTCTGGGCTGAATATGCCCAGAATTCCCTCTGCAAGCCATCAACTAGCATGACTCTCTTCCTGTGTGTTCTTAGTTTTCAGCCTCCCTTATTTCCTTGGTCAGGAGAGCCCATAGACCTTCCTGCCGTCAACAACTGGCTCCTCAGAACCGAGGCCACCTGGGATAAAGCTCATGTCTATCTTCAACAGGCTGTCAGGAGACAAGAGGAACAAGACAATCGTCATTGTCGCCCCAATCATGAATAAAGCCCCAGTCAATGGGATTGGCTTTCTGCCTGTGACCACAGACTTCATCTACCCTGCAAAAAACTTATCATGAATCCTGCCTCTGTAGTTACTCCCACTCACCACCAGAGGGCTCCATCATATTAGTATTGACTTTAACTCTTTGAACTCCATTTCCCATAATCCCCGTACCTGGCACTGATTACCTGCTCACCTGTTCCTCGTTTATTCAGCTATTTAAGTCTCATACACTGTCATTGTTTGTTTTGCCCTGGCTGACATTTCTGAGCGTTATCTGAGTTATCTGCCTTGCCTGTGTATGTTCTTGGACTGTTTACCCTGTTTTGACCCATTGCTGCCTGTTTACTGTTACTGCTTTGTTTACTTGGATATAACCTGTGATTGTCTGCCACCTGCCCTGATCTCTTGCCTGTTTATTGACTACCTCTCTAGATTGCCTTGGATATTACTGTTGCTGGTGATTGACACCTGCCTGTCTGTATTACTATGTTTATTTTTTATTAAAGCTGCACATGGTTCTCAACTCTGTTGACTCATCATTAAAGAGGTACAGTTAAAAAAGCAGCTACACTATGTATTCCAGCTGTGTTCAGTAAGGATACTTCTCCATTAAGCATGTGAATGATAAAGAACTAATTTTAATTTTTGAATGTTTCAATTATTTACTTGGGTTAATATATACATTTCTGGCCCATCACACTTTACATCACTTACTTTTTCACATTGTGAAGGGCTCACTTACAGTATATGTTCCACATACTTCGTCCAACACTTGACGAACACTGTTGATCGCACAGCCTCATCCACTGCAAAGAGGGACTAACACTCAATAAGATCAAAATACACATTGATGAATATCGAAGACATCATAGAGGATAGTGCAGACATTTTAGTGTGTTTCCATGGGACTTTGCTCTTCTTTGAAGGATTTGTTGTCAGTATGGAATAAAAATACTCTGTCTTTAAAATTATGTAGAAGTTTCTGTCCCCTCTTTATAGAAAATAAAAATACTTAATTTACACACATTCATTGATTTGCTTGTACATATTCAATTTATAGGAGCAGGTATATAGATGGGTAAATAAAAAAATAGCATTAAAAAAGCACTTGTGCATAGTTCCATAGCACTTTCAATGGTTGGCTCTTTATGGAACCTTTAAAAAAGGTTTCAGCTATTGTTATAAGCTGAAAATTATTCTGGTACTATTTAGAGCCATATTAAGAGTGTATTGCAGGTCATCACTTTTTTTCTGTATATAAAAGTTATACATTCATTTTTTTATCATAAAGGCAATTAATATTGGCATTGTGTTGACAAAGATTATGTTCAACATTTGAGATCTAAGACATTTATTTGTATTTATAGGTGGAGTAATGAGGAATGCCATGATAGTGTAGTGTAGTTTTTAAACTTGAAAGTGTTTTTGTGTGTTCAATAAAGATTATTAGATGCACCAACTCTCTTGACCTTTTTCATTTCTTTAATTTCCATGTACTTTTTTCTAGAGTGAACTTCTGATACATTATATGTGTTATTATATTAGCTGAACATGCATTCTAAAATTGTATTTGATGTAGTTATAAAATTCTGTGATATACTGATGCCCTTGAACAGCTTATCAGCAGACTAAGTTAAATCAGAATACATTTTAAAAGGAACAAATATTCTGCTCAAGTGAGATCCATTCTTAAACCCTTATTAGTTTCAAAATCAGAATGAGCTTCATTTGCTAGTATGCTTGCACACACAAGGAATTTGTCATGGTGACAAAGCTTCCAGTGCAAGAGAATGCAACATATATACAAACTAGGGCTGTCAATCGATTACAATTTTTAATCAAATTAATTACATGGTGTCCCGATTAATTAATCATAATTAATCGCATACACAAATATTTGCTGAAAGCTCCTCATATAACAATAATTCAATATATAATGATTAAATAATTATACATAGTTATCTTTAAATATGCATATATATGAAAATATTCAGATAATCAAAATACATTACATTCTTATGGCAGAAGAGTATTGACAAGACAATACGTTTGGCAGACGCTTTTATCCGCTTTTTATCCACTTATTACAGGGACAATCCCCTCAGTGCAACCTAGAGTTAAGTGCCTTGCTCAGAGACACAATGGTGATGACTGTGGGGATTGAACCAGCAACCTTCTGATTAACAGATATGTGCTGTAGCCCACTACGCCACCACCACTCCAATACAAAAAGAGGCTTTAGAATACAATGTATTGTTTACTACCATATTATTCAACATAAGCCAATCATTGGCATACAGTTCACAGCAATCCATTTAGCAAGTTTGAGATTTATTATGATGGCTTGTTCAAGGGCCCGTCAATGTACACCTGCATCAGACAAGCTTGTGTAGCGTCTCGGGTGCGTTGCGTCATAAACATACAATTTTTAGGTCACTGTGTCAAGTTAAATATAGTCTAATATTTAGAACACATCTTGATATTCCTTAGTACGAATTTGCGCTCCATCAAGTGTTTTAACGCAATGAACGTAACGTGTTTTCTTCACTGTATAAACTGTACATTGCCACGCAGCTGAAATTTCAATTACCGCCCTCTGGAGTAAACAGGTGGTACTTTAAGCTTGCCTTTCTCAGGAATCTTCCTTATTATGGTCCGGGGGGCATTGCGATTAATTGCGTTCATTTTGTATAAAATGAATCACACTGAATTAACGCGTTAAATTGACAGCCCTAATACAAACATATACAATTCAACATATTTAAGCAATATCACACAAGCAAGAGTGCGATATGGCACTACATCAGCACTGTGCTGATGTAGGGCCATATAGCACCATTGCGAGTGTGATATTGCTTATCTGCAACAGTTCAATGAACAAGAATATTTAAAAAAAATTTGGAAAAAACAAGTACGGTCATAAAACGCATTTGTGCTTGGAACTACTTTCTTACGTGATGGATCAGAATCTGCCGTTGCTGGTTCAAAACAAATGATGCATTCAAGCCTCCGTTAGTAATTTAAAAAGTTCACTTCAGAAATAGTATCATGGCTTGTGCTGTTTCTAATAAGTCATTGGATAAACAAGGATTGACGTGTGTGTGTGTCCCTTAATCTGGAAGTTGTCCTTTTAAAGCTGTTTAAAGCTATTTCCTAGCTTTGGTAATCTCTTTCTCGTCGCACCACCGTCTGCTATCGGCCCTTATCTCTCTCGGAGGCTTGATTAGCCTGATACGGGACCGGGTGTGTATCATCATGACCCGGCCCTGCCCTCTGCCCTGCCACAACAATTTACATATCAAATGTACATATATTTACACAACACAATACTAAAATACAATGTACAGTAAACAATACACACAATATAGAATACACATACAATAAAAATAAAAAATAAAGAGTACATAAAAATATATATGCAGTAGTTATATTGTGGAGAATATATTTGACAGTCCAGTGTGAAATAATAAGATTAAATAAGTGCAGTGCTGATTGTTGATGCTTTGTGATGCCAAACAGTCATGTGTGTATAGGCAATACAGGAGTAGGCTGAGAACACAGCCCTGAGGGGCTCCAGTGATAAGGAGATGTTGCTGCCCATTCTAACCACCTGGCATCTGCCTGACAGGAAATCCAGGATCCAGCTGCACAGCGAGCTGTTTAAGCCCAGAGCCCAGAGTTTCTCATCAAGCTTGGAGGGCACTATGGTGTTGAATGCTGAGCTGTAGTCTACAAACAGCATTCTCACATATGTGTTCCTTTTTTCCAGGTGGGAGAGAGCAGTGTGTATTGTAGATGCAATGGCATCATCAGTGGAGCGGTTGTTGCGGTAGGCAAACTGCTGTGGGCCCAAAGAGGTGGGCAGCACAGAGCAGATGTGATCTCTGATTAACCTCTCAAAGCATTTGCTAATGATGGGGGTCAGAGCAACAGGACGCCAGTCATTTAAGCATGTGATTTTGGCTTGCTTTTGTACAGGCACAATGGTTGATATTTGAAGCATGTGGGGACTACAGACAGGGAGAGGGACAGGTTGAAAATGTCCATAAAAACACCAGCCAGTTGGTTCGCGCATGCTCTGATGACGCGGCCGGAATGCCGTCTGGACCCGCGGCTTTATGGATGTTCGGAAGGTTCGGGTTACATCCGCAACAGAGATGGAGAGTGAACCATCCTCTGTAGCGTCGGCCGCGAGTGCTCTCTCCACGAGGGTGATGTTGTTGTCCTCAAAATGAGCATAAGCTCATCTGGGAGAGAGGCAGCGGTGTTCACTGTGGAGTTTTTATTCCCTTTGTAGTCCGTAATGATGTTAATTCCATGCCACATACTTCTAGAGTCGGTGGTGTACAACTGTCCTTCAATTTTGTGCCTGTACTGGCGTTTGGCTGCACTGATTTGAGTTATGGAGGGCATAACTGGCTTGTTTGTATTTGTATTTGGACCGCACGCAGAGCTTTAGATGTTCTGAGCAGCTGAATGTTGCATCCTCATGGGCACTGGCCAGTGGCATGTCCCTGGCAGACATATGCAGAGCAGTGGGTTGGGCAACACCTAATACCTTTGTGAGATTTTACAATCTCAGGGTGGAGTCAGTTTCGTCCCGTGTTTTCTGAGGTCCGAGCCAGTAGAACTTTCCCTTGGTTGAGGTAAAACCTTGCACTTTTTCTCCCAGGCGATCCCAATCACTCAGTTCCCTGGATGATTCCTCCCTAGCCCTCTAGGTCTGCAATTCAGCAGAGGAATTCGCCGACCCAATCCACTGCAGGTACTCAGATCTACCCTGTACTGGAATAGGTGCTCCACAGGTCAGGGCTCCTACGTGGACTTTCCACCTGTGTGTATTTTCCGCGGTACGGTCCCCTTATGAGCGGACCCGCATCTCCCTTGGGCTGTTCCCACTACCCCCCGGTCGCCGTGTCTGTAGCAACTCCTCCCACCGTGCCACTTCCCACATGTGACCTAAAAGACCATGTGGTGTATGTCACCACACTTACTTCCCCTTCTCTGGGCAGGTGTGGTCTCCGCAGGGTCTTTTCCCCTGAAACAATATGAAACTCGGTAAGACCCCCTTCCCCGATATCCATCTTTTTTAGTCTTTACTTCAGGTTTAGCTGATTTTAGTTCCTGCCAGTAGATCAGAAGATGAACCAGACAGTGATAAGAGAGTCCTAAAGCTGCACATGGGACAGAGCGATATGCATCCTTAATTGTTGTGTAGCAATGATTCAGTGTATTTCTGTCTCTGGTGGGACATGTAATGTGCTGTCTGTATTTGGACAGTTCATGTGTGATATTTAATTTGTTAAAATCTACAAGAATAGTAATAAATGAGTCCGGGGCAAATACAGTATCCAAGCACAAACCCATAATGAGCCTTTGTGTGACTCACATGGGCTGAGTTTCCCAAACGCATCGTAAGCATGGTCTCTACGATCAACTTAAGCTTACAATGCTTTTTTGGAAATGCAGCCATGGGCTACTTAAAGTGGGACCTTTATGGGCCTAATGCCCAGCTGGGTCCAACATTAGCCCCACTCATATTCTCCACATAGGGCCAACATGGAACCCACAAGCAAACCCATTTGGGGCCCATTCTTCAAGACCATATCTTATTTTGATAGGCCCCACCTTTCAATGTTGGCTAGGTGGTAACAGCCAAACCATCCTCAACAAGCACACCCTCACCTACAGACATCTTTTTAAACTGCCTTGTTTAATTTTATGAGGACTTGCCTTAAATCTGCCATTATCCATTCACCCATTTTTCAAACTTCAACCTTCAGCTTATTCTTTTTTTACCATAAAAATTGCACATTATAAGAATCATACTCCTGAGTGTGTCTGCCATTTGTCTTTCTTTCATACCTGCACTTTATCTCTTTTCCTCTTCTTTTTTTAAATACAGAGACAAATATTCCTTGATAGAAAGATATTTTTTCATTCACACACTCAGGTATGGAGAAGAGTTATACATTATGAGTATGGCAATAGCACACAAAATGTTCCACATTAAACAGAACACAGCATGGATGCTCGAGCATACCATAAAGGGTGAGAGAACCTTTAGCAATTACATACTCCTTGTGCATGCACTCTTGCAATTAATGATAACTGTGATATCTCAACAGCCTCCACATTCTCAATTATAAACAGCAATAACAAAGCTTCTCTGTGGTAAATGGAACCCAGTCAGGCGTGCGTGAGGCATAATTGTTACAATGTTGAAAGTCACAGTTAATTAAAGGTCACCTAAGCTGCTGCAAACATGCCAGAATAGTGATTAACTGATCAAATTCAGGGCACCAGTGTCCAGGAGAGTATATGAACTGCTGTAGCAGAGCTACAGTATATGTGTTACAAAAGCTATAGAGCTGCAGTGGATAATTCACTAATAAGTCTTTGCCTCAAATTAATGGATAACTTCAAGTTCATGCAACACGCACAATTTAACGAGCCTCTGAAATTATGGGTGTGTGTTATGCTGTATAGGCCATTGTGATGCCAGGGCGAGTTTTGCTGACCCATCACTGCCATCTATTCATCCACTTGCGACAAGTATCTTTAACGCACACACACATCCTGGGAGACTAATTCATACAATACTGCGCCAGTGATCATGGTATCTGATAAGATCTGCTTGGGCCTGTTATGATTGTCTCGGGAGAACTGTCCTTCAGATACAATCAATTGAAGTTTATAGTAACAATTTCCTGATAAGAGTTTGCTGATGAAATGTATAGCCTTTTTTATCTCCATTTAGTTGACAGGCAGCTAAACCTCTTCTTGCTCTGACCTGACAGACACCTAAATTAAAAAAAAAAAGAAATATTTTCACTGAAAACATTTATTAAATGAAACAGTGGTAGATTGAGAGAGGCATTCTGCAACATTATGATGTACTGCAGTATAGGGGTGACAGGAAGTTAAAAGTTCTGCTGCTGAAATCCAGTAGCTGAAAATGGAAGTGTTTTCGATCATTTTCTGGGTGAAAAGTCCACAAGGTTTTGCAGAAAGCATGTTGTATTTTTAGTTGTAAATTATGTAATACAGTTAACAGAAATGCATATTTTATTAACTCTAATCCTTAGCCAAAACCCTAAACTTAACAGCCAGTGGAGTCAAATATAATTTTAAAACAAAAAAGCAACCTTCAAGTCGCATTCAATATTGTTTACGTGAACACAATTCTATGGGACTAGAACCCAGATCTCAGCAGTAGCGAATTCTCAGGGCCAGCAAAGCCTCTGCTGGCCTAACATGCCAGATAAATAAATATTTTTCATCCTTTCATTCTCAATTACCTTTTTGCCTGTGTATTTTTAATCGCTTTCCACTCTTAATGAATCTACAAACAAATAGAGAAAAACTAAAATTTGTCCAGTCAGAATTTATTACTTGATGCTTACAAGTGAAGCGTGACAACTGTTTCACAAATCACATGCCCAAAACAGTGCATGAGTCTGAGCTCCATACTGTCAGGCCTGCAGAATTTAAACAGAATCCCTCAACAGTGCAAATGACTGTGCAACTAAAGTCAGATTGTCAGAGTCATCAGTCAATCAGATTGATTTATTTGATCTTTGTGGGTGTGATCTTTAGGATATGTCCTGGTCGAGGCCTTCTAGCTGGCCTTGAGTGACGCAATCACGCTTTAAGTGATGTACGTAATTTAAGAGCAAAGAGCACGAGATCTTGCTGATGAGTCAACAGTCATTACTGCTGTTATCGCAGTTGTTCTGCATGGCTGTGTGATTGCTTAATTTATTAAATAGGAAAGGAGGACTGATTTTCACTTCAAGCAAATTGGTAAGTGCTTTATGCATTGTTATTGCAACATCAGGAGTTTTCTAAGTGCAAATTAGGCTGCTTGAGCATTCAGTGTCGGATCAAGTTTTGAAAAGTAGTGCTGCTTTTCATGCAACTCGGAAAGTCGGATTTTACAACTTCCTACTAGGAAAAGTGCAATGGAATGCATCTTGAAGTCAGAATTACAACTTGTAGACTCGTATAGAAATTCTCAACTCTGATTTCGTCTAGATGCAGGGGCATGATGTCACACAAACATGTCGACACTCAGGGAGATATACAAAGTAAGTGATAAACATTCACTTTATTAAGTAATATCAATAAATGAGTTCTTTTCCACATAACATGATATTAAAGCTTGTTTAAAAAATGCCTGCAGAAACAGGTGTATAAAACTTTATAATCTCTTTTGATAATTGTACACCTGAAGCACAAATGCTAGTGCTGCAGCATTGTTTATCAGTTGGGTTGCTAAGAGACATCCTAATGAGAGTCAAACACCTGCTAAGCTAATGGGAGCATTGCAGGTCCTAATATCGGGGAATGGATTGCATTTATGGTCTGAGACATCAAGTAGGAGTATCCCACTTCCACATCCAACTTGAATGACCTCCCCAACTCAATCCGTGAAGCTGACACACTCTCTATCTTCAAGAAACGGCTAAAAACACATCTTTTCCAAGAGCATTTAACCAGTCATTAAAAAAAAAAAAAAAAAAAAAAAAAAAAATTCTTGTTGCACTTAAATCGGTTTTGTATACTATTCTGATGATAGTGAAACTTTGTAGTATGGCACTTTTCATACCACTGTCTCCTTAAGATGATTCGCTTATGTTTTTCCTCTTTTGTAAGTCGCTTTGGATTAAAGCGTAAGCCAAATGAATAAATATAAATGTAAATGTAAAACTCCTCACCTTTCGACGAAATTTGCCATTTTGAAACCAAAATAGGTCACCTACGTGATTTGTGCAGATCCGATGAGAAAATATTCGGGGAGTCGTGGCCAGCATTTACCTACTATATCTGCATAGTTACCGTAAACTTTGCAACTTTAGGCTCTGCCTATCCAATCATCACTCCTAATGCTGAACTTTATAGCCAATCCGAGTCAGAGACAACTGGACACACTGTTGAACGAACTGCACGTTGGAAAGCAAGCCTGAGGTAAGTTAGCATACAATGTTAACTGTCTTTATCAGATACAGTGACGCTGCCAATTTCATTATTTAACCCACTGTTATTAACCAACAATGTTAGCTAATGCCTCCTACACACTATATGACTTTCAAAGACGTAGGATTGTGGTACCGTTCATTTTACACAACTGTCTGTCTTGTCATGGAAGTCGTGGCATTTTCAATTACACAAGGAATCGGCGACAGGGGTGAAGACATTACAAAACTTCTCACTATTGATTAATCCCCGACGACTCTGCCTGGTCTCCAAATTACATTTCACAACAGAGTACATACAAGAAGTGATACGAGAAACTAAAAGAAATGCATGATCATATGTTATGCATTTCAGAATATGATGTGTATATTTTTAATCACCTCAAGGCATCATATATTTTATTGGCTACAATATTAAAAAGTACCTCCTACTGAAAAATCTACCTATTTGCTTAACTGACTGTCCAAGAGAATTGGCCATTTCTCTCTAACTCTTCTCTTTCTCCACCCGGTCGTGCTACAGTTCAGATGAAACATCAAATAGGCAATGGTGTTCCTGCCAATGTTCCACTAATTTTCCTCCATTTCTTCAGTCCAATTAGCCTTTCTTGATATCGCAGCTATGCTAGTTGATGTTCTGTTGCAGGTACATCAGGACTCCTCACACTGAAACTTTCAGTGCCCCGTTTCTTGCTCTCTCATTGGCTGTAGGTCAGCGCTGCAGTTGTATTTAGTCAAAACATAGTTCACATTGTGCGATTTGGAATCGCAGACGGGTCCAGATATTTAACATTCTAGATATCTTGCTGAAATTGGCGACGCGTCAGTGCTTCTCTCAAATCGCGTCTTTGATAAATCATACATTGCGATAGTCGCTCACGGGTGCAAGCACCAATTTGCCTATGATTTCGGGCTTTAGTCTTCAATCTCCACAAAACTGTCAGCAAGTGAAAATTTTGTAAAATCATGTAGTATAAACTTGGCATAAGCTAATTGTTAATTTATGGAGACGAGTGGCAGCAACCTGGATGTAATGTAGGCTAACGTCAACAACAGGATAAAACATGTCGGTATCTTTCTCTTGTTGCACGTTATCTATACAACATGTAAGCTAATGCAAGCAGGAGCAAGCTCCTATCCGCTAGCTTTTACAGAAATGAGCCAGACCTTTGTTTTACATTTTGAATATGATGCTGATAAATTAATAATGCACTTTATACATTTTAAACAATCATGGCCAGAATGATACAGATTTTTATTTAATAATTGTATTGTACCGTATTGGTCCGAATATAAGACAATGTTTTTTTCCCCGCATAATATGTCTGAAAAAGCACTCATCACAGACGCATGCACACGGAGCAGAAATGCGCTCCAGATACTGTTCTGTGTGTACCCGGAGCAGAAATGCATCCTCACGAGGACGGTTTTACACCTACGGATACAGTTCTGTGCACTTGTATTACATACACGTGCCTGATTTTTATGTGTGCTATTATGGTACTAGGCAAACGCCATAAGAAAGTATATTTACCCATAATATCATTCAATAGCCATTCAAACTGTCAAATACACCCTCCAATCCAGGGAGAAGGTGGCAGTCGAGTTCTTCAGACGAGATGATGTCAAGTATGGGGAGGTGGATCGCACACTCTGCAAGAACATCCGTTCAGCAGGAACCACTAACAAACACCAGCAGCAGCAGAGTATGCTTGAAAAGAGACTCAGCTGTGGCTGCAAAGGATCCAGTAGTGCTCAGGATCGCAAAAAACAGGCAGCTGAAAAGGAGAAGAGGGCAAGGCTGAGACATGCTGCTAAAAAGAGAAAACAGGCCCCTGAGAGTCTGGTTCAGGCGAAAAATACAAAATAAAAACATACCCCTCTTACGCTGTGTTTTGTAGAATGACTTGCCTCCACACATAAAAATGGCCCCCATATTTTGTGTTTTATGTGTTATTATATTTTCTATTTATTCTTGTGCAGCACTTTGGTAACCTTGTTGTTTTTTAAAATGTGCAATATAAATAAAGTTGATTGGATTTTTTGCTGGCATATCCTTCTCACCTTTTTTACCCCTGACCAGTTTTCATGCCTGCGCAGCATGACTGTGTACCCTGACGAAACGGTATTGCAACATTTAAATCACAAATGAAAAAATATATGATAAATATTTTTGAATGTCTGTTCGGGAGACGTTCATTTCACAAAACAGTCAAGCTGCAGTTCAAATTCAGTCAAATCAAATCACTTTACTGTCATGCGACCATATACACAAGTGCAACAGTGGGTCTTGTGTGCAGTTCTGAGCAACATAGCAGTCATGACAGTGACAAGACATATTCCAATTACAATAAACAACATATTTACACAACACAATTTGCATATCAAACGTACACATAATTACACAACACAATAATAACATACAATGTACAGTGAACAATACACACAATATAGAATGCACATACAATAAAAATAAAAAGTATATAAAAAATATATATACTGTAGTTGTATTGTGGAGAATATAATTATGACAGTCCAGTATGAGATAATAAGATTAATAAAGTGCAGTGCTGATGTATATTGATTGTGAGAGATCAAGTGTTCAAAAGTCTGATTGCTTGGGGGAAGAACCTGTCATGTAGTCGGCTGGTGTGGGTCCTGATGCTGCGATACCGCCTGCCTGATTGTAGCAGTGAGATCAGCCCATGGCTCGGGTGGCTGGAGTCTCTGATGATCCTCCAAGCTTTTTTCACACATCGTCTGTTATAGATGTCCTGGAGGGAGGGAAGCTCACCTCCGATGATGTGTCTGGCAGTTCGCACCACACTTTGCAGGGCTTTGCAGTTGTGGGCAGTGCTATTGCCGTACCAGGTGTTGATGTAGCCAGTCAGGATGCTCTCTACAGTGCTGGTGTAGAACCATGTGAGGATGTGGTGTTTCATTCCAAACTTCCACAGTTGTCTCAGGAAGAAGAGGTGCTGGTGAGCCTTCTTCACAACGGCCTCAGTGTGGATGAACCATGTGAGTTCCTCAGTGATGTGGACACCGAGGAACTTGAAGCTGCTGACTCTCTCCACCGGTGCTCCGTTAATGGTGATGTGGCTGTGTACTTTGTCTTTCCTCCTGAAGTCCACTACAAGCTCCTCGGTCTTACTGACATTGAGGGAGAGGTCGTGCTCCTGACACCAGCATGTCAGAGTGTGCACCTCCTCTCTGTTTCATCATTGTCAGTGATCAGACCTACCACTGTCGTATCGTCAGCAAACTTAATGATGGCATTGGAGCTATGTGTTGCCACACAGTCATGTGTGTATAGGTAATACAGGAGTGGGCTGAGAACACAGCCCTGCAGGGCTCCAGTGTTGAGGTCAGTGATGTTGCTGCCCATTCTAACCACCTGACGTCTGCCTGACAGGATACAGATGCACATCAAGCTTGGAGGGCACTATGGTTTTGAATGCTGAGCTGTAGTCTACAAACAGCATTCTCACATATGTGTTCCTTTTTTCCAGGTGGAAGAGAGACCAGTGTGTATTGTAGATGCAGTTGCATCATCAGTGGAGCGGTTGTTGCGGTAGGCAAACTGCAATGGGTCCAAAGAAGTGGGCAGCACAGAGCAGATGTGATCTCTGATTAGCCTCTTAAAATATTTGCTGATGATGGGGGTTAGAGCAACAGGACAAAAGTAATTTTTTATTGCTTTTGTACAGGCACAATGGTGGATGTTTTGAAGCATGTGGGGACTACAGACAAGGAGAGGGACAGGTTGAAAAAGTCCATAAAATCACCAGCCAGTTGGTTCACGCACTCTCTGATGCCGTCTGGACCCGCGGCTATACGGATGTTCACCTGTCAGAAGGGTCGGAATACATCCGCAACAGAGACAGAGAGTGAACCATCCTCTGTAGCATCGGCTGCGAGGGCTCTCTCCACGAGGGCGGTGTTTTTTTTCTTTGCAACGACCTTAAAATGTATTAAGCTAACCCGGGAGAGAGGCAGCGGTGTTCACGTCAGAGTTTTTATTCCCTTTGTAGTCGGTGATGATGTTAATTCCCTGCCACATACTTCTAGAGTCGATGGTGTTGACTGTCCTTCAATTTTGTGCCTGTACTGACTGCTCTGATAGTGTTACGGAGGGCATAACTGGCTTGTTTATGCTCCTCTGAGTTCCTGGAATTAAAAGCGGAGGTCCGCGCATTAAGTGCCGCGTGAACATCAGTGTTAACCCATGGTTTCAGGTTGGGGTAGATCCATATTGTTTTGGTTGGAACAACGTCCTCTATGCACTTCCTGATGAAACATGTTACGCTATCAGCGTAAACCTCGATGTCGTCATCAGAGCCGGACCGGAACATCTCCCAGTCCGCATTATCAAAACAGTTTTGTAGCGGAGTCTGATTGGTCTGACTAGCACTGGATCGTTCTGAGGGTGGGTGCTTCCTGGTGGGTGCTTCCTGTTTCAGTTTCTGCTTGTAAGCAAGCAGAAGCAGAACGTAAGAGTGGTCTGATTTGCCAAATGTTGGGCGGGGGAGGGATTTGTAGCCATCCCGTAAAGGAGAATAGCAATGGTCCGAAACTCGGTCCCCTCGTGTGTTGAAGCTGATGTGTTAGTGGTATTTTGGTGCTATTGTTTTAAAATTGTCTTTGTTAAAGTCCCTCGTAACAATGAACGCGTCCTCAGGGTGCGCAGTTTTCTGCTCACTTATACTCCCATACAGTTGCTTGAGTGCCCAGTCTGTGTCCGCTTGTGGGGGGGATGTACACAGCTGTGACAATGTCTGCTGTAAATTCCCGCGGTAGCCAGAATGGTCAACACAGAAGCATGAGAGATTCCTGATCAGGAGAGCAGAAAGACTTGATAAAATGTACGTTCCTCTGATCACATCATGATTTGTTGATCGTAAAACATACACCACCACCTCTGCTTTTACTTGAGAGGTCTTTCGTTCTGTCCGCTCGGTGCATGGAGAACCCCTTGGGTTCGATGGCTGAGTCTGAAATCTCCACAGACATCCAAGTTTCAAGGCAGATAATGCAGCAGTCCCTCATCACTCGTTGGAAAGAGATCCACGCTCTCTGCTCGCAGAGCTTGTTGTCCAGAGACTGAACATTTGATAGTAGAATACTGGGGGGTCAATTTGCGATGTCTTACTCTGATGAGAACGCCAGCTCTTTTTCCCTTTTTCCTTCTGCGTTTCCACGGCCGGCCAGACAAAGGGCTCTGCTGGCATGTTTGTAAACTGCGGGTCGGCATTGAGGAATTTGAAGTCCGGTTTTCGGTGTGTAATAGCAGCACCAATGTCCAAAAGTGTTTGTCTGTCGTATACAATAAGGCATACAACATCTAAGACAAAACAAACAAAAAAACTGTAAACAAAACAAACAATAAACTGCAGTGTTTTGTCGGAGCTGGCAACGCAGCAGCCATACTTGGTGCCACCTAGGCTTGCTTGAGCATTAAGTGTTGTTTCAAGTTCTGGCTTTCGTGCATGGACGTGTTTTTAAAATGTCAACTGGTATTATCAGTTAGCTGCGACATAATGTATGATGCCCAAAGGCATAGGGTGTCTTATTCATTGTGAAACTGTGTTTTCTTAATTGCATGAATCACACTGAAGGTGTACATTATATATAAAAAAATCTAATAAAAATGTGTACAAAAATATTTTCTTTAATTTTTTTAAATAAATGACCTCAAATCTAACACAAAACACACATATATATATATATATATATATAGAGAGAGAGAGAGAGAGAGAGAGAGAGAGAGAGAGAGAGAGAGAGAGAGAGAGAGAGAGAGAGAGAACTGAAATTATATATATATATATAATTTCAGTTAATTTTAAGTTTGAAAGTTTTATGCAAAGTAAAAAGTTCCATACTAACACATTGACGAAAATATATAATCTATCAATCATCTATGTAGGAACAGAAAAGCCAGTCAGAGATTTAATATCAATTTCAGATTAAAGATTTTACCCCTGAGAAATCCCCTGAGCAAAGGACACTGAGAAATAGATATTCAATTTGTTGTCATAAACATATTGTGACAATATTTTACGTATTGTGGTTGCATAGATAAGTTGTAGTTGTTGTTGTTGTTTTAAACTCTTAACTACATTTCTAGTTCTAATAACACTATGTGACCCAAGTGTTCAGAGCACTTATTTGACACAGGAATGCACTTATCAGCATCGCTCAAGGTCAGATTATGATTTTGAACCTCAGTGTGAGAGCTTCCCTTGAGCTGATTCTACGCAAAACAAATTGTGTTTGTCACACACTTGATGCCACCAAATATGTGACACCAACATCACAGCAACATTGCTAGCCAGAGGCATCTTTGTCTCTCCTACAAAATTTCCACAAACTAATGCTTTCTCCCCCTGGATATTCCACCCTTTAACTTACAGCCATCATTAAAAGTTTTCTTTGAGCTTGAGTGAGTCTGCGCCACTGCTTGTGCCCTATAAGCATTCCGGTGCCTCTCTAATGCATGCAGTGTGAGTCCAGGGCTGTTAAACTACTCCTCTGCATGTGAAAATGGATGATAGATCCTGTGTCGCCACGGTACTGGGACGCGCTGTCGTTGGCGGGTGGAGGAAAATGACATCGCTTCTGTGAATGCACCCAGCGGGAGAAAACCACCTGCTCTTCTCCCTATGACTGGCTAATGGTCTATGGAAAAGACATCTCAGACCATAGAGTGGTGACAGTCCACTGAGCCATATTTCCTTTGATCTCACAAAACACATTTTATTTCCAGTACGTAGCATTTTCCATCCTGCCAGGTATTTGCTTCCCAAAAATCCAGTTCACTTTACAGTTGGTTCCCATGCAGTCTTCTAAGGGAAGCCTATTTATGCAATTTATGCAAGGGCTAGACTTACTAAATGGGATTCTTACAGTTTAATACAGTTCAGACGTTAATCAAACATTTACCAGAGTCTCCCCATGTCACATTTAGTGTGGAAAAACAGATTACTTATTGCTGAATCATATCGTATTGTGAACCAAACCAACCAGTTCAGAGGCGAATTTCAGGCTTTACAAGCTTTGATTTTAAGCAAAAAACAAAAAAAAAAAAACATTGAAAATTGGACAATAAGATAAAAGGTACTGATTGTATACTTTCATTAGGGAATGTACAAGTCCCATGAAACATTGTATATGATGTGATTGAATATAAAACCATGGAAAAACATGAAACTATTTAAAGTTGTTGATTTAAAAGTATGTAAACAATATTTCCCCGTCTGTCGCTCACTTCGACGTCGTTTCGAAGAAGCGACATTAGGGGTCTCTCTTGAGTGCCGAATATGCCTCTGATGCATAAAAAAAGGCCAATGAGAAGTTGGCAGACTGTATTTGCATACCCCCCCCAGACGTATGGGTATAAAGGCGAGGAAATACTATGAGTTCATTCAGAAATCTTCTTTGGAGCCTTGGTCGTGTCAGCAGTCAGCTGCGAGTTACACACCTGTTCCTGTTCCTCTGACGCTTTGCTTGCTGTTGGATCTATGGCGCACATCAGCGGCTTTTTTCCTTCTCTGCGCGGCAGTGCAGTTTGCTCCTGGGAGCTACGAGAGCGCAAATTTAAAATAGTTTTAAATTCTTAAAAGATTGTTTTTCCCTGTAAAAGAGTATTTTCCTCTAAAAGAGCAATACACAGCGGAGTTGAACGTCCTTTTCAGGACACGCCTTTATAAAGATGCCATTCCGCCCCTGTGTAGTTCCTGGATGCGGTAGAGTGCTCTCTGCTTCAGACGGCCACAGGCTTGTCTTGTGTGTCTGGGTTGCGATCACACCGAGGCAGCGTTGTGGATGGCTTATCCTCTCACTGCGAGAGCATGACCATGTCAACGCTGCGGTCGCGGCTCGCTTTCATCAGAAAGCACACCACTACAGCTGCCCCCCCGCATCACTCCTTCTTCCCGTGGGATTGAGGACGATGCCGCTGACGCTGGAGGCGATCTGGGGAGACTCCCGTCCGTGCTTGAGGCAACAGCGGCTCACCTCACGGCCAGCCTGCCAATCCTCTAGAGCTTGAAGTGGATGAGCCCACCACTGCATTGGTGAGCGTGGCGTCTGACGCAGATGACTCCCCTGGGCTGCCACCTTCGGGCCAGCACGCCCAGGCTGAGGCGGACATGCAGATGTCCGATATGCTTGCCTTGGCTGGACTTGAATCCTCCATCCTCCCCACAGCCATCACGGCTGGATGAGTGGTTCCTGGGAACACCATGCCGCTCACAGCCGCACACACCCCCGCACACCCCCAGTCCCATTTTTCCCGGAAGTGCAAGATGAGCTGACGTCTACGTGGAGGGCACCGCTCTCGTCATGTCACCCACTCATCCGCTCTCGCTACCCTCGATGGTGGAGCGGCCCACAGGTACACGCCGATTCCCCAGGTGGATAGGGCTGTTGCGCTCCACCTGTGCCCCGGAAACCCGACCACCTGGCGGGGTCTCCCTGTGCTCCCCTCCAAGGCTGACTGCTAAAGCCTACAGCACCGCCGGACACGCCGCTTCTGCCCTGCACATCATGGCCCTCCTGCAAGTCCACCAGGCCAAGGCGCTTAAAAATCTGCACGTGGGTGTCCCTGATCCCGATGTGCTGCAGGAACTGCGATCAGCGACCGACCTCGCCCTCAGGGCCACGAAGGTCACAGCGCAGTCACTCGGGCAGTCAATGGCCATGCTCGTGGTCCAGGAACGTCATCAATGGCTGAACTTGGTCGAGATGCGTGAAACCGACAAGACACGCTTTCTCAACACCCCTGTCTCCCAGTTCGGCCTCTTTGGCGATACTGTCAAGGACAGTCTGCTCGCCGAGGGCATCCTCCTGCGAAGAAACACCAGGCTGCTCTGCCTCAACCTGGACCCAGCTCTCAGCCCACACATTGAGTGCCCCGCAGGAAGCAGACATCCCCCGTCGCAAGGACCCCCTCGAGGACCCAGAAGGCTCCCAGGAGTTCCTGAGATGGATGACCCAGGGACCAAGACGTTAGCTCCGGAGCTGGTAAGCAGACCACTCCATTCCCCGGTGGAGGGCCCGGAGGAGAATCCTTTGTTGAATTTATTTCATTTCATTACCCCCTAGTCAGGGCTGCGGTACCCACTTTCTCAATAACAGAGCTATTTCCTTTTTTCTCTGGGTCACCTGGCCCGCAAATGCCGTTCTCACTGCACTCTGCCACTCTCCACTCTCCACCTCAGCAGTCCTGGCACGCTGGACGCGGACCCTCCGCCCTCAGCCTCACGACTGTTCCCCGGCTGGCCTGTTCGGATGAGTCCAGAGGACGCCTCTACCAGCCCTCCTCCTCAATCACAAACCCGCCCCCTGCCGGGTGCTCGGAGCAAGGTAAGTGCTTTGAGTCTTTTCTCAGCACCAGAGCCTCGTGACGCGACATCGCCTCCCGACGCCGTAACACCTGCTCCGCCCCGCTGCGAAGCTTCTCCGGGTACTTCAAAAACTATCGTCCCCTTGTTACCCCTAGCATGGAGCTTGGATGCATGTCTTTCAATCCGTCACGCATGGCATGCTGCCATGCCAAATCCCTGCGCATGGAGATTGCTACCCTTTTACTCAAAGACACGATAGAGCCTGTCCCTCCAACCGAAATGAAGAAGGGTCTCTACAGCCCTTACTTCATTGTACCCAAGAAAGGCGGCGTTTACGACCAATCTTGGACTTGAGAGTTTTCAACCGGGCTTTGCACAAACTCCTGTTCAAAATGCTCACGCAAAAACACATCTTAACTTGCGTCCAGCATCAAGATTGGTTCACAGCGGTAGACCTGGAGGACGCGTACTTCCATGTCTCAATATTGCCTCAACACCGACCCTTCCTTCGGTTCGCGTTCGAAGGCCAGGCATATCAGTACAATGTCCTCCCCTTCGGCATGTCTCTGTCCCCTAGCGTCTTCACCAAAGTTGCAGAGGCAGCTCTTGTCCTGCTCCAAGAAGCCAGCATCCGAATACTCAATTACCTCGACGACTGGCTCATCCTGGCCCACTCCCGAGAGTTATTATGTGCTCACAGAGACCAGGTGCTCAGGCACCTCAGCCGTTTGGGGCTTCAGGTCAACTGGGAAAAGAGCAAGCTCACCCCGGTTCAGAGCATCTCTTTTCTAAGTATGGAGTTAGACTCGGTCTCAATGTCGGCACGACTCACCATCAACCATGCTCAGTCAGTGTTGAAATGCCTCGCTTCCTTCAGGCCGGGCGCAGCGGTTCCTTTAAAACTTTTCCAGAGGCTCCTGGGGCATATGGCATCCTCCGCGGCGGTCGCGCCACTGGGGTTGATGCATATGAGATCGCTTCAGCACTGGCTTCAGATTCAAGTCCCGAGATGAGCATGGCGCCACGACTCGCCCGTCGTCTCCTCCTTTTGGAGTCAGCCCCAACTCAGGTCGCTGCGCGCCATTCACATCCCCGGCAACCTCAATGTGGTAGCGCAAGCGCTGTCACGACAACGCTTGCCTGGAGAAGAGTGGAGGCTCCACCCCCAGGCGATACAGCTGATTTGGGATCGGTTCGGCAAGGCCCAGATAGACCTGTTTGCCCCTCGGGGCAGACGCACTGGCACACAGCTGGCCCTCTGGGCTGCGCAAGTACGCATTTCCCCCAGTGAGCCTTCTTGCACAGGTGCTGTGCAAGGTCAGGGAGGATAAGGAACAAACCACCCTAGTGGCGCATTACTGTCCCACCCGGGCCTGGTTCTCGGATCTTGTACTCTTCGCAACAGCCCCTCCCTGGCGAATTCCCCTGAGGAAGGACCTTCTTTCTCAGGGACGGGGCATGCTCTGGCATCCGCGCCAAGACCTCTGGAACCTCCACATGCCCTGTTCTAGGGTAAGTGTTCCACAGGTCTCGGTTACCCTGGTAACCTCCTGTGATGTATCTTCCGCGAAACGGTCGCCCTTTTGGTGCACCCGAGTTTCCCCTTGGCAGAGCCCTCTCTGCCCTGGTCACTGCGTTTGTAGAGCTCCTCCCCTATGACGGGCAGGATCTACCATCACGTCTCTTCCATGTGCGGCCTAGGGCCCATATGATAGTGTTCACCCCTTTTTACCCTCCCCTTTAGGGCAGGGTGTGGTCTCTGCAGGGTCTTTTCCCACGGAAGTAATAGGAAGGGAAAAGAACGCCTTCCCAAGTGCATTTTATGAGCATTTAAAGGCCCAAGCCGAATCTAATATCTTGTGGAGAGAAAATCTTAGAGAGAATCTCTAATCCCTGTTGGAGGAAATGAGACATTGTGTCCCTCTTGTCACAGGCTGTACTAAACCTCTGTAATGGCCGGGACCTTGTCTCAGCTCCTCAGTGCAAAACCTGAATGAATCTGCATTCCAGCTCCCTTTTATACTCGTATGTCTAGGGGAGTGACATACAAATTCTACTCGCCAATTCTCACTGGCCTTTTCTCAAAGATACGAAGATGTCTTGTGCTCTGAGGATCGACCCCTAGTGTCACTACATTGACACAATGTCTCATTCCCTCCATCAGGGAATGGAGGTTATGACAGTAACCAAGACATTTAGCCTACAACTTATAAATAATAAATTTGCCTATATAAATAATTAAAACATGGTTAACGAAGGAGATTAGACTAATAATGTGCAATAAGTGATCCTCTCTCTCTCTCTACATCCTCCTCTTCCTTCCTCTAATGGCTTGTTCAAATAGTCCTACAGTTTGTTTGCATGGCAGTCAAAAATTGCATGTTGCATAGTGGCAGTAAGTACAAGTACTTAGTAATTAACATTTTTATTGATTTGTCAAAGCAACCAAAACATATATACAATAAATCAAATTCCCACTACTACCCCTCCCCAATCAAGAACCCCACCCGACCCAAACATCCCAGTAGTCTTAAGTGCACACATATACAGAGAACAAAATAATACAAAATAATATATATATATATATATATACACACATACATACTCATATATAGTGTATGTATGTGTATATGCATACATACATACACATAGCCATACACAAATATACATACACATATATTAAACATACTACTCTAAACCATACTCCTCTCTCCACAGACCTAATCCAAGAGCCCCCCAAAATCATCAGATATTTACCCCATTTCCCATTGAAAGAATTCCATATCCCCAGTCTTCTACATATTACGTCTTCGAAGGCTGCCACCCTTCATATCTCTTCACACCACTCCCGAATTGAGGGTGCTCCCACTGACTTCCAACCCCACAAAACAATCACACTGGTGAGGACCCAAGAAGTAATCACCTCCCAAAATATCTGCCACTATGGGGGGTGTATGCTACTCCCAAAAATAGTACAGAGCAGGTGGTGCAACTGTAAATAACTACAAATCTGAGATCTGGGAATCCCAAAATGTTGAGGCAAATTACCAAAGGATCTCAACACTCCACTCTCATATAGGTCACTGAGTGTAGTAACCCCCCTCAAAATCCACTCTGACCAGCAGAAGGGGGACTTATCAATACATCAATTTGGGTTCAGCCATATGCTCGAGGCAGCATTCAGATGAATGTCTGAATTAAACACTCTGGACACTTTTGTTCATACCGAGTGCAAATGCGAAATAAAGGGGTGCAACTAAGCTTCTCCGGTTAGTTTGATAGGGGCAAAGACAGTACAAAACCAGGGAGGGGCTGTCTCAGGTGGAAGCAACCACTGAGCCAAATGCCTGAGACCGAAAGCATAATAATAAAACAAAATCTTGGATAGGCCTAGCCCACCTTTGTCCATCGTTCTATGTAATTTGTTGAAATGTTGTCAGGGACGTTTACCATTCCAAATGAAGGACTTTGCTATGCTATCAAATTGCTTGAAATAAGAAAGGGGGACATCTATAGGGAGCGACTGTAGTAGGTAGATGAATTTTGATATTTGCATAGATCTAGTAGGGTCAGAGACAAATAATACAATATTATCTGAGTAAAGCAAAAGCTTATGCGCCACACCTCCCACAATTACCCATGGAAAATCATCATCCTTTCTTATTGCGGCTGCTAATGGTTCTAGGGCAAGACAGAACAATAATGGGGAAAGAGGGAAATTAGTCAAATGCCCCTATTCTGAGTAAAATAATATGAAATCAATCCATTTGTTTGTACCGCCACTACAGGTTGTCTGTAAAGTAACTTAATCCTAACAATAAATGTACTACGAACCCATACATTTCCAAAATCTTAAAAAGATAAGCCCCTTCTACCATATCAAATGCCATTTTGGCGTCAAGTGAGATGGCAGTGACCGGAGATTGATCATTTGCTAATGAGCACATTATATTGATGAAACATTAGGTGTTTCATCAATATAATGTTATCAGAAGAGCTGCATACCGGAATAAACAATAAAATATTATTCCGGGCTGCAGCTCTTCTGATAACATTATATTGATGAAACACCTAATGTTATCAGAAGAGCTGCAGCCTGGAATAAACCCAGCCTGATCTATATGTATAAGTTTAGTCATAACTTTACTTAATCGGTTAGCCAGAATTTTTGATAACATTTTTATATCTAACTGGATCAGGGGAATTGGACAGAAACTTGAATCTTTGTCTTCTTTAAGAATCAGACTTATCAGGGCTTGTGTCATGGTTGGGGGAAGCTTTCCATTCTTTACTGATTCCGTATAAATGTCTAACCAATGTGGAGCCAGTTCTGTAGCATAAGATTTAAAAAATTCAGCGGCAAAGCCATCCGGCCCCAGAGCATTGCCTGTAGGTAAGGACTTAATTACCTTGCCAAACTCCTCCAAGTTTATCTCAGAATCAAGATAATTTTTTGCTCAGTTGTCAATTTAGGGAGTTCTAGTGTTTCCACAAATTTTCTAATATCTTCATCAGTAGATGAAGACATGGAACTATAAAGATCAAGATATAATTATTTAAAAGCATTATTAATATCAATGACTGAAGTAAAAATTTCACCACCAGCAGATTTTACTGAGGGAATGGTAGAAAACGACATTCTCTGTTTTATAAATCTAGCCAATAGTTTTCCTGCTTTGTCCCACGACTCAAAATATGACTGTCTTGCCCTGAATAGCCAAAACTCCACTTTCTGTGATATAATAATATTATATCTGTATTTCAATTGGGGCAATTCTCTGAGGTCATCAGATGACATTCGTCACTTCAGCTCTGCCTCTGCACTTTTAATATTTCCTTCCAGTTCTCGTGCTTTGGATTTTTTTGATGAACGAGGCATACTATATGATCTGACCCCTAAGAACCGCCTTAAATTCCTCCCCAGCCACGCCCATGTGTGTAGCTCTGCAGAAATTATTTTAGGTATGCTGGAGTAGACCCAGTGACTGTTTTGAATGCCAGCATCAGAGCCTTGAATTTGATAAATGCATCAACCAGCAGACAGTGGAGAGAGAGAAAGAGTGGTGTAACGTGCTCTCTTTGGTTCATTAAAGACCAGATGTGCTGCTGCATTCTGGATAATTTGCAGAGGTCTATTGCACATGCAGGGAGGCCTGCAATGAGAGTGTTGCAGTAGTCCAGTCTAGTTATGACAAGTGACTGAACAAGCAGTTGTGTGGCATGTTCAGAAAGGAAGGGTCTTATCTTCCTGATATTGTAAAGTGTAAATCTACATGATCTTGCGGTCTTTGAGATGTGGTCTGTGAAATTTAGCTTGTTGTCGATGGTTATTCCTAGATTTCTGACCGTTTTGGAGGGAAATACTGTATTTGTACCCAACTGCATGGTGATGTTGTGTTCAACAGCAGGGTTGGCTGGAAAGACAAAGAGTTCGGTCTTGGTTGGGTTAAGTTGCAGGTGATGTTCCTTCATCCTGGCTGATATTTCTGCCAGGCAGGCAGTGATTCGAGCAGTCACTGTGGTGTCGTTGGGATGGAAAGACAAATAGAGTTGCGTGTCATCAGCGTAGCAGTGGTAAGAGAAACCATGTGACTGAATGATTGGTCCCAGTGATGTTGTGTATATAGAGAAGAGAATTGGCCCAAGCACTGATCCCTGAGGTACCCCAGTAAGTAACTGATGTGGCTTGGATACCTCACCTCTCCAGGCTACGATATGGTAATAGGAGTTTTTTGCAGATTTAACGTTATCTGAGAAAGATGCAAGCAGAAACTGATTCTTACATTGATCTGCTGAATCTTTAGATTTCCGCCATCTCTTCTCAGCTGCCCTGAGGTCATGGCAGCGCTCTTCACCAGATTATAACATGAGAATATTTAAATATTTAGCAAAGTGCGCAGAGCTTGTTGCTCACGTCTGCTTCTTGCATGGCATCACATGACCCCAAGTACAAGTACTTAAGTACTAGTAACTACAAATACGCAGTGCCTAGAACATGCAATTACTTTGCGACCGTCTTTCGCATCTGTTCTCAGCTTGGCCAGAAGCATCTATGCAAAAGCATTCTTATGTTGATGCAGGTGTTTCTTGAATTCCCTGAATTGATCGCGTCTCTCTCGTCGATTTGCACAGCCACCTCCATTGTGTCCTTGAGCAAGGCAATTAACTCCAGGTTGCTTCAGGGGCATTGTACCTGTAATAAGTGCACTGTATGTTTCTTTGGATCAAAGCATCTGCCAAATGCATAAATGTAAATGTAGATTATAACAAGACAACAATAAAAAATTTTGCAAAGTGTGCAGAGCTCGTTGCTCACACACTTGTTTCTTTCATGGCGTCGCGTGACAAATACTTAAGTACTAGTAACTACATGTACGCAGTGGCTAGAACTTTAACCAGATTATATATTAATATTTCGATAGGTCTATTACTATGAGTAGTTCAGCTCTGATGCCCATCATTTTAATCCTGTTCTGTGTGCATTTGTTCAGTTTCCAGCCAAAGTAACAACATTTTAGGCTAGTTTAGCGTGTATATTTGTGCAAATACACCCACAGTTTACACACATTAGTAAACTAGCAATTTAGCAGACTTTAGCAAAATGAGTCTGACCTGCAAAACTCTTGGCAAGCCAATGACATGTGTCACCTGTAGGCTTTTACAATGTGCATCAAGCTACTGAAATTTGAAAGGAACAAAATGTTTTAGTCAACTTTCAGCTACCTTGTTTTTAAGTGGCATACAAACAGTCATGATTTCCGGGCATGTCTGAGGTTGAGACTAAAGTTAGTAAAACCTGTTTAGCTACAGTTTTTAGTTTTAGCTCCAGTAATATTTAAAAGTTTTTCTACATAATAATGTCTCGATACAGATGTAACATTTCAATAGTTATTGTTCAATATTGATTATGTATTATTCAAATTTTTAAAGTGTAACTTTTTCCCCTTCTGTCACTCACTGGATGTTGTGTCAATGTAGTGACACTAGGAGTCGCTCTTGAGAGCCCCAAATCACCTCAGTCTTTGATTAAAGGCCAATGAGAATTGGTGAGTGGAATTTGCATGCCTCTCCCCCAGACATATGGATATAAAAGGAGCTGGAATGCTGGAAGAAGTGCATGCTGTTGGATATATGGTGCATTCAGCACAGTGATTTTCTCTCCTGCACGCTCAGTGCAGATTATGCTCCTGGGTGCATCGACATGGCTCCTAAAAGAGTATATTCTGAGAAAAGAGTATATTTTCTTTTAAAGAGCAAACACATTGACGTGAAAGTTTTTTAAAGATGCCTTTTCGTCTTTGTGTGATTCCTGGATGCGGTCGTTATCTCTCCGCCTCCATGTCTGAGCTGACACACTGAGGCAGCATTCATGGACGGTGCATTCTCTAATTGCGAGAACATGACCATGGCAACGTTGTGGTCACAGCTATCTTTCTTCAAAAGCCACTTCAAAGCCACTTCTGCGGACGGATATCGCGACACTTCTGTGCAAGGGTGCACAGAGATCTCTCTACCCCAGGCCACTGTGTTTGTAGAGCTCCTCCCCTTTGAGGCAGGACCTACCACCGCACCTCTTCCATGTGCGACTGATGAGCCCACATGACATATTGCCCTCCCCTTCGGGCAGTATTTGGCCTCCATGGGGTCTTTTCCCACAGAAAGAATAGGAAAGGAAAAGAATACCTTCCCCGGTGCATATAATAGTGTTAGATTGCCCCAGCCAAATCTAAAACACTGTGGAGAGAAAAACATAAAGAGAAAAGGCCACTGCTGGCATGGCCTGCTCTCATGCTAGATACGTCGCTTCCCCCTTTCAGGTGTGTAGGGAACTACATGACGTCTTATGGGGCATTGGGGGAGGTTACGTGCAGACTGATGCACCTGCTATTACGCACGCAGCAGCTTGCTCGCACCTGCTTCAGCAGTCCACATAACACGGTTCAAATGTTGTGGTGTTTTTCTATAGGGACCCCTATTGTCACTACATCGACACAAGGTCATGTGAGTGACAGAAGGAGAAAGTCCCGGTTACTGTAGTAACCTCGGTTCCATGCAGGGAACAAGACTTTGTGTCCCTATTGCCACAACGCTGTACTAGCCGCTGAAATGGCTGGGACGTTGTCTCGGCTCCTCTGAACAATACATGAATGAGAGTGGTAATTCCAGTTCCTTTTATACCTGTATGTCAGGGGGAGTGGCATGCAAAATTTAACTTTTCACTTGCCAATTCTCACTGGCCTTTTCTCAAAGACTGAGGTGTTTTGAGGCTCTCAAGAGCAACCCCTAGTGTCACTACACTGACACAACGTCCTGTTCCCTCCATCAGGGAATGGAGGTTATGACAGTAACCAAGATGATAACTATCACCTCTGGGTAGTGGACTCAATAAATTCTGCCTATTTCTACAAGATAAAAGCATTCCAATTGCCTGTGAAGACAATGGCATCTGTAGAGCATGTTTATGGTCAGTATTTTTTCAAGCAAACACAAAAAAGATAGACAAAAAGTACATTGAGAGGAGGAAGAGAAACAAATAACTATGAGGTAGGTTTGTTTAAAAAAATAAATACAAATAAAACCTGCAACATTACTGCTCTCAACTGATAACCCCAAAGATGGATTACCTCATCAATAATGTGTTGCAACAGTTCAATCGGTCTCCATATAGTGTAAGGCAGCAGATGCATTTTGCCATTTCTTTCCATTGTCAACAATGAAAAGCTCCATAGCATCTAAGATTACAAGTGCAGCTTTGTTTAATATTTACAGTCCATATAGATAATCATGTAATTCAAATTTTTCCATAGCAAATTATAGGAACATGATTGATACTGTCTGTTTTACTAACAAAATGACCTCTACATATTGAGAAATTGTCGGGAGCTGATCCACATCCAAAACTGTGCCACAAAAGCCACAGAGAACATGCAATGTCTCTACTTGTATTTATGTCTGTTTTGCTTTCTTTATATTAGATGTCTAAAACTATGATGTACTAACATTAAAATGCACACTATGCAATGTATTTGTTGTGTAACTACAAAAAAATTCGCACAAGATTCACATTTAATGCAATTGAGTGTGCATGGTACGCTCAGCGGAGAATGGAGGCTCCATCCGCAGGCTGTCCAGCTGATTTGGGAGCGGTTCGGCAAAGCACAGATAGACCTGTTTGCTTCCCAAGAGACCTCCCATTGCTCACTCTGGTACTCCCTAGCGCAGGCTCCCCTAGCTGAGTGTCTGTTGCAGTTCCTGCAACACATCGGGGTCAGGACTACCCAAGTGCAGATCTTTGAGTGCCTTGGACTAGAACTTGCAGGAGGACCATGGCATGCAGTGCGGAGGCGGCCTGTCCAGTGGTGCTGTAGGCTTTGGCAGTCAATCCTGTGAGAAGAAGGAGCGACGCGGGGGGGTGGCTGGAGTGGCGTTCCTCTTTAAGAAGGAAAGCCACGACCGCAACATTGCCATGGTGAGGTTCTCGCAGTGAGAGCACGAACCATCCACAAACGCCACCTCAGTGTGATCGTGGCCAAGACACATGAGGCCGCACCAGTGACCGTCAAGAGAGGAGAGAAATCAACCACATCCAGGAACTACACAGGGGTGGAAGGGCATCTTAATAAAGATGCGTACTGAAAAGGATGTTCAACGTCAGCCGTGTATTTGCTCGTTTAGACATGCAAATTCTGTCTGCCAATTTCTCTTTGGCTTTTTCTCAAGTTCAGAGGTAACCGGAGCCTTCAAGAAAGTCCCCTAGTGTTGCTTCATTCGACACAACGTCAAAGTGAGCGACAGACAGGGAAACATGGTTTGTCCTGACCACATTGTGTTCTGTGCAGTAAATGATTGGCTGCCTAGAACATGAAACCATCTAAATTCAAGAGAACAAGAACATAAGTGGAACAGACATCCACTAAAAATGACCTTGTGACCATTTGGTTAAAAGTAACTGCAAAAGTTGCTCAGAAAAGCGATGTTCTGAGCAAAGACTTCACACATTTTTAAATGTGGTTTAAGTGTCCAAAAATATTGGGGACCATTGTATACAGTACTTGGATATCATAACTGCCAAGAAAACATGTCCAAAGCTCAGAAAAGAGGCATGGTGATGGTGCTTCATATGAACGTGAGGTATTAGTAAAGATGAGTTTATTAAAGTCAAGTAGAGAGGCTATCTTTTTTCTTGCTGTAGAGTATGGAGCACATTAAGTCATCCTTAAGACCAGTAAGACAAAAACTAGCACTGCTGGAGAGCTCATTAAAATTCCATGAGAGAGATTCCATGACGGGCCAAGAGGCCTCGCTATCAGGAAGTTCTTTTTCATGTTCCCACACAAAACACAAGTTGCTCAGCACGTTTTGATGTTCATCTTCATTACTTTAATCCTTGCTCATCTGAGGATGTGTTCTGCCCACCCCTGTATATTGTCTTTCTATAACTCATCCTGTCCCATGGATATTAGTAGCAGTCACAATATCAAACGTTTCCTGGGGATCATATTCCCTTTCATATGTTTTAAACTGATGCATGTAAATGCATGCATTTAAACTGATTATTTTTTTCCTTGCAGCATGCATGTTTCTTTAAACACTTTTCACTATGCAGGATAATTTAGAAAACGCTATTTACCCATCACAATTAATGTTGTGCTGTTTGTTACCAGGTTTGCATAATTATTTTAGTGAATCGGGTGCTTAAACAATGCAGACAATGTGTGTAAATAAACTATGGTTTTAGCAGGCACAGTTCACTCTAAATGAATTACCCTCATAGTTTCTAAAAGGAAAAATTCATTTAAAAATTAAAACTGCTGTTCAATAACTGTAAAAACAGAACATGAAATTTTCATCTCGGGGGATTTCTTAATTGACGCTAACACTGTAAAAAATAAATAATTTCTTGTACATTCATCACATTGATAAACTGCCTTGCTTGTCCAAGAGAAGAGACCTCTTCTGTTTTGTTTCATGTTTGACTTGCTATTTCTTATCAAAATTATCAGAGAGAGTTATCTAATTTTATTTAAATCAAATAAAGACAGCAGAGAGCTTGTGGGGCTGTCGGCAAGCAGATGTACCCTGATGTGAGGGAGGAATATCTTAGGTGGCTATGGAGCATGAAGAGGAACTGTATGTTCTCTTTATTAAGGCACTGTTTTAAATTATTCAAAGAAGAGAGCACTGTTTTGCAAGCAATGGTGGTACCACACCAGACAGGCTCTCCAGGTATCCTGAATAAAAATGAAACTGCCAACATTTCCGGCACTATGCAACATAATGGGTCACACAAGAGTTACCTGTACTACAAGCTTCTGATTTAAATTGTTGTTTGTCTGTTTGAGAAAATAATGACATATTTAAGTCAGGACATCCAAGAGGAGGATAAAGCAGTGTTTACAAATGTGTGCGTACAGTGTAATTCACAGAGTGGCAGTGACAGTTACTTGTATCCCATTGTTTAAATGTGACAAACAACAAGCACAGTTTCATTAATCCCTCTGCCCTCATGTTTGATTGCCTTTCACCTGCACAGTCTGATCCTTCCAAATTACCTTTGTGCAGATACTCATGTGAATAGACAAAAGAATAAATAAATAAATAAATAAATATAAACAGGCAGAAACACAAATTACACAATGTGCAAAAGTAGACGTGAATGCTAGCAGACAAAAATTCCAATGTGTAGCATTAAAAAACCTCGGTACTTGCTACTATTCGACTTCAATATATATATAGAGGAGATATATCCACCTGCAGAATCACAGAGCCGGCAGTTTTAGGGCAAGCTGTCATGAACTCCAGTTCCGCAGTCCACCCCGCTTCTTCCGGTTCCCACACTCGTTCCCAATCACCTGAATATTAGTTTCACCTGCACTGTTTTGTTCTCTATTTATAACCTGCCTGTTCACTTGGTTTTTGTTGGTTATTGCTTGTAAGTCACTCTGCTTTGCTAACTCCAATATTTCATTTTTAAACTACCCGTTGTTCATTCATATTTGTTTTTTGAACTTATCTCCTGGCTTTGACTTTGCTTTCTGCTCTACTATGCTCCTCTGGATTTGCCCTCCCTATTCTGCCATTCTGTCATTAAACCAGTTTTCTGCAATTGAATCCATCTCATCCAGTTTAAATCGCCATACTACGTTTATGACAGAAGTTATCACTTTGTTTAAGTTTATTAGCTAATTGCTTAGCATATTTTGTTTGACTGTTTTGGAAGTTTATGTTGGTTTTCATGCTTTATTGAATCAAACATTAGTCGGGGATAACGTTTTTACAGTTTACAACAGAGGTTTTCCAGTAAGGTTACTGTACCACAATTATTCATGAGTTCTAATTGTTTCTTTCTTTAAAATAGCCTAGATATAAAGATTCAGAACAATCATTCATTACCCCAATCGCAGCAATGTACACATTTATGCACAGATAGAGCGCTTAAATGAGATAGGACTTTTTTTTTTTTCCTCCCCTTTTCTTTTCAATTTGGAATGCCCAATTCCCAAAGCACTCTAAGTCCTCGTGTTGGCGTAGTGATTCGAATCAATCTGAGTGTCAGAGGACGAAACTCAGCTGCCTCCGTGTCTGAGACCGTCAGCCCATGCATCTTATCACGTGACTTGTTGAGCGTATCACCGCGGAGACATTGCGCATGTGGAGGCTTCACGCTATCCACGCACAACTCTCCATGCACCCCACCGAGAGCAAGTACCACATTATAGTGACCAAGAAGAGGTTTCCCCATGTGACTCTACCCTCTCTAGCAACCTAGCCAATTTGGTTTCTTAGGAGACCTGGCTGGAGTCACTTAGCATGCCCAGGTATTCAGAATTGCAAACTCTAGGGGTGGTAGTCAGCGTCTTTACTCACTGAGCTACCCAGGCCCAGAGATAAGACTTATTAAAATAGTTAATGTAACAGTAAAAGGATGGGCAAGAAGGAGGCAAGAACCGACTGAACAGTCAAAATAAAATTTTAATGCAAAACTCAGCATAAAACAGCCGTCAGCCAGTGGTCCATCCCGCCTCCTGGGAACTTGAGGGAGAGACGAGGGGAGGCATGGGGAGAGGGCGAGCGGAGACACACAGAGAGAGAGAGGAGAGAGAGAATAACTTGCTTGCCGGTTCCCGGACATGCTGTTGCCTGGCCCCCAACCACTCTTGTCGACAAACGACAGCTCGCTCCTACACCGGCTGACGGCAGAAAGTCTTCCGCCTCCTGGCAGATGGAACCGCTCCTCCCCTTCTTCAGTGGATAGCAGCATTTCCTCTGGCTCTGTGGCCAGCAGTGCCCCATCCATCCCCCAGCGCATCCCTTCTCCCTCCCGCATTTTGGCACTACTGTAACTGTATAAGGATGGACAAGGACTAGGCAGGAGCCAGCTGAACAGTCAGCATAAAGATTTAATGCAAAACTCAACATAAAACAAACATAAACAAACACATGCAGTGGGGCACATGCATCTCACTCTCTTTCGAATTGGCACCACTGGCTCCCCTTTATCTCACTCTCCTGCTGATCAGCTGATTCAGCACTGGCTCTGCACCATCACAGCCTGGCCACGCCCTCCTTCTCATCACAGTTCCCCTTGAATGTATCTCAAGTTGTTATATGTTTCAATGTATTTTCATATCACAGTATTCTACAAATAGCCCATACTGGTTTCCTGGTTTATTAAACTGTCTTTACAACTAAAGAAACTACAAATTTAAGAAGAAACAATTATTGTAATAGTTGCTGTGAATGCATATTATTTTGTGTTTAATATAATAAATTGCATCCTCTTTCATTACTAAATCCTAAAAGACCTGGGTGTTATACTAGACCGCAACTTGACTTTCGAAAATCATATTTCATCTGTTACGAGAACAGCCTTTTTCCACCTTAGAAACATTGCTAAGCTACGTAACATGCTATCTGTTTCTGATGCAGAAAAGTTAGTTCATGCATTCATGACTTCGAGACTAGATTACTGTAATGCTTTATTAGCTGGTTGCCCTGCATCCTCAATAAACAAGCTACAGTTAGTCCAAAATGCAGCCGCTAGAGTTCTTACTAGGTCAAGAAAATATGATCATATAACACCGATTTTATCATCTCTACACTGGCTACCTATTAAGTTCCGTATCAATTACAAAGTATTACTACTGACCTATAAACCCCTAAATGGTTTAGCTCCTGTGTATTTAACAGATCTTCTATCACCATACAATCCATCGCGCTCTTTAAGATCACTAAATTCGAGGCTTCTGGTCATACCTAGGATATCTAAGTCCACTAATGGAGGGAGGGCGTTCTCACATTTAGCTCCTAAACTCTGGAATAGCCTTCCTGATATTGTTCGAGGCTCAGACTCGCTGTCCCAGTTTAAACTAGATTAAAGACGCATCTCTTTAACCAAGCATTCACATAATGCTTACTTTTTATACTACTGCTGAATCAGTTATAATGCATTATTATTATGAACATCAGCTATGCTAATTATTTCCCATCTGCTTTTCTGCTGTTATCTCGGGACGCCAGTCCCGAGGTAAATAGCATTCGTCAGCTCCAGTTTGTATCCAGCCTCTCACGGAGACTTCAGATGCCCATCACCATGGACTACGATCTTGAAATGGGATACATAGACTAACTATTGCCAACAAAAGCCTTCATCAGCCAAACAAGGACAATTGCATCTAAGTGAACTTCTGGAATTTAATCAAGGATGGACTTCAAAGACACTGGTCACTAATCTTGCAGTTCAAACACAATCACTGTCTAAATACTGACCCTTAACACTTAATAAGTTTAATAATTTTTTAAATCATGTTTTTTAACTATAAATAATTCTTATTTTAACCATGATGTTAGCCAGAGGGGAACTGGCCCCCCACAGTGAGTCTGGTTTCTCCCAAGGTTATTTTTCTCCATTAACCATCATCTTTTGGAGTTTTGTGTTCCTTGCCACAGTCGCCTTCGGCTTGCTCACTGGGGTTATTAATACAATTATTATTTAATTATTTTTAAACACGATAAAGAATCATATCTTATCTAATTCCACAACAAGGCTCCAAACAAAAAATCAATTAAGGAGCCATTGGCTCCTATAGGGGGAAAAACAGGCGCCAAATATTTTCATTTTTAACTCCTTCCATTCCTTTTCGTCCCGCAGCTCGCATGCAAGAAAAACTGCACGTGCTAACAGTGTAGTCTGTGGAGCATTCTTCGCAATTATGTGATCACGTGCATTTTTTATGCTTGTTACTGTCACCGTGTTTTCTCACAGTGTCTTTTTTGAAATGGTTAGTTCCTGCAATGAACTCCGTTTTCCCCGCTATTTCTTTGATATAAACTTTTGTAATGTATTTCGGGAAATGTAATGCAAATTTTAAAATCAAAGGGATTTTTACTGTCGCCAATGGCGACCTTGACAGAAATTACACTCGCAAATAAATTTATTTGGTCGCAAATGCGACCATTTTTAGTCGCAGTTTGGAGCCCTGCACAAGGATGATGATTTATCGACTTTATAGACATTACATTTTTATCGTCTGTTAATGCTGAACTTCTGTAAAGCTGCTTTGAAACGATGTGTGTTGTGAAAGGCGCTATACAAATAAAATTGACTTGACTAAATCCTCATTCCTGCATCTTTTTTTTTTTTTTTTTTTACAGTTTTATTGCATCCTATTGTTACCATACCAACATTTACTTACATTATTCGATAAGGCTAAAAATTTAAATGTAAAAATAAATAAGGGTCCATTCCATTAAACTCATCATCTGGAGACTGCTTTTAAACGTTAATGTGTGGTAGAAATTGAGCTTGTGTATCTAGAAGCCTTTGTGTACATATACTTCTGTAGAGACTGTTTTGTGTATAAAACTTTAGAAAGAAAACATAAAAAAAAAAGTATGGACTGAACTGAAACAAGGAATTCCACTCCAAGTTGTAATATCTGGTCCCCATTCTGTAATGTATGGGAAACACTGTAGAACATATTTTATGATTTATTATTCCATAGACCTGAGATAAACCCTTTTTCAGTCATAGCTGCAGTCATAATCAAGAGTCTTGGCACTTCTTCATGCTAAAATATCCTTTCAGAATCTTTACCTGGAACAGGAAACATAACGGAAAAAAGCAATTTCATGCACCAAGACACATGATGTATAAACAAAATGGATCCCGATATCCTTGTGAAAGCCATAAAACCTTTATAAGATGTGTAACTTAATACTTAAGAATTGAAATCCAGGGACTGGCACAGTGAAGCATTGCTCTGTGCATGTTAGCTGTTCTCGCAAGCTTTTGCAACTGTAATGCGAAAAACGCTGCCTCTGAAAAAGGATGTATGAAAGTGTAAGTTGATGCAGTAGATTGGATTAACACTCTAGCTCTGATGATCCAAGTTGAAAGATGAGGCATGCCGTAAGCAAATCTCGCCTCATTGACTACACCTCCATTTCCAGTCTCACTAGACCCTACCGTAAGGTTACTTGGTGCTCAAACTTTGGTCTGAGGCTTTGTGGAAGTATGCAATGAAAAGGTCAGTAACCACATATCCGTATACAAATCACTGCCTAAAATTGTTACAAAATTTAGTTAATATGATCCTTTGTTTACGGTTCAGCAGTCTCTATGCAGTGCAGTTTAGTGAATCAGTCTGTCTATTTTGTTCATCACCCAACTGTTTTGTATGTCATTAACATAAAGCCTTCAAGAGCTTTGTATGTCATTTACATGCTGCAGTATGTAGACACATCACACAATCAAATACAAGATGTACCATCTTACACAGCTGGGTGATGTACATGGCTTGCACATGACATTGCCTATTCTATCAGTGACATCTTAATGTTTTCTCACAGGTTGATATGTATTAAAACTCCCTGTACGTCAAAGGATCAAACCAGCCAGTACATGACGTGCCCAGGCAATCAATCACATGAAATATCATGAATTTGTATCCCAAGGGGAAAAAAATTGTCTCCTTTTCCCCATTTATTCCCATTCTCCATCATAAATTATATTATATCATAATGACATAACCTCTACATTTATATTTACTGTACAGTATGTTCTTGGTAGATGCTTCCTTAATAAAGTGAAAAAAATAATGTCATGTAAAGTAGTATGATTATAGCAAAATATTCCATTTAAATAGTTCCCCTCAAATGAAAACAAAAAACTAATTTGATTTACAATGTTATAAAAGTATCGAGTTGTTAAACTATGTTTAATCAAACTATAGCCCTATGCGAAAGGGAATAGTTTTTGCTGGTTAAGTAAATTCATGTCCCCCATCTGTCTCTCACTCAAAGTTGTGTTGATGTAGTGACACTAGGGGTCGCTCTTTGGAGTCCCAAACACCTCTTTGAGAAAAGGCATATGGAAATTGGCGAGTGGAATTTGCATGCCACTATGCCGGACATACTGGTATAAAAGGAGCTGGCTCGCAACCACTGATTCAGATTTTTTTCTTTGTAGCCGAGCAGAGTTGAGCAGTGAGTTCCACTGTCGTTCCATTCACCTTGCAGATGAAGAGTGTATACTGTTGGATATACGGAGCATTTCAGCGGCTTTCTCCCCCTCTGCGCGATTGATGCAGCGTATGCCCCTGGGCGCTTCGACAACTAAGAGAGTATATATTCTTGTAGATAAAAGAGTATATTTCCTCTAAAAGAGCACGCACTGATGGACAGCATCTTTTTAAAGATGCCTTTCTGTCTGTGTGTAATTCCTGGATGCAGTCACTATCTCTTCACCTCTGACAGCCACGGGCACTGCCTCACGTGACTGGGCCATAGTCACGTTGAGGCAGCGTTCCTGGATAGTTCGTGTTCTCATTGCGAGAATAAAACCATGACAATGTTGCGGTCACGGCTTTCCTTCTTCACTCCAGCCACTCCCCGCCCCGTGTCTTCTACCTATGGGTACGAGGCTTTGAGTGTATGACGTGAATGGGTCAGTTAGCGCTGGTGACGATTTGGGTACTCAATGGGAGTGGTTCTGCAAGGCAATCCCCCATGGACCTCCCATTCCTCAGCTCGATCATTTGCCCTGGTCAAGTTCTGGGATGAGACAGAGAGTTCACCTCAGGGCGAGCTTAATGTCTCTTTTGAGTTTGCGAGCAGGGTGAGCTATTGATCACAGCATTGGAGAGCGGGTTGGCGCAGTCGGACGCTGAGGACTTCCAACTTCGTGTTTATATATTAGTTTTATTTTAAGAGCACTTTTGACTAAAATAGAAGTGTCTTTCAAAGTATCTTTACTTTGTGATTACAGTCCTGTCCAAATTGAGCATATCTGTTTTTTACTTGTACAACCACCGTAAACATTTTGGAATGAATAACCTACTCTTTATTAACTAATTCTGCCATCCTCTTTAGAAATGTAATATGTCTAAATAGGAATGTCTGTGATTGCAGATAATTTCACGACGCTCCTTTGACCTCTGAACTAAAGCTAAAAGATTACATCATTTGAGATATTCCATGCTATCTTTGCCCTTCATGAAACTAAAGCATTACTTATGGATGGAGAAAATTGGCAGCACTTGTTTCTAAATTTCCTCCAGCTCTTCGAGATTCACATTTATATATTTAGCTGACACCTTCATCCATAGTAACTTACAAGCAACTTTAAGGTTATGTACAGTATGTAACTTTCCAATTCAGGTAACGCATTACATTAAGGTTCCCTTTTTAAAGGATTTATAAAGGGGTTCATTAATGACTAATGACTAATTCATCGACAAATGCATTGTAAATTATATATATGCAGATATAACAAAATGAATAAAAGGGATGGCGATACTATCATGCTATACTTGCCAAATAGTGAGCCAATTTAAACACATATATAAATGCATAATAAAGTTTTTACTCTTAAACGTGCACCATTTATCATTACAGCGCTGCGAGAACCAGTGAGAAGCATGGCGCAAGATTTGGAAACCATTTGAATTTGGCACAGAATTCTACATCACCAACCTTGAGTTTTCTATAGTAACACTAACTGTACTCTACTTGAGGTGGTGGTGGCATAGTGGCTAGAGCACGTAGTGGCTAGAGCACAGGGCTGCTAATCATAAGGTTGCTGGTTCGAACCCCATGGCCACCACCATTGTGCCCTTGAGCAAGGCACTTAACTCCAGGTTTGCTCTGGGGGGATTGTCCCTGTAATAAGGGCTCTGTAAGTTGCTTTGGATAAAAGCGTCTGCCAAATGCAGAAACGTTAACGTAAACGTACTCTAGGCAGAAATAGATTTCACTACATCAACTCTATAAAATTTGTAATAGTCTAGATTAGGGGGATGACAGAATATAGTTAATTTTTGTTAAAATGTATAAATGTTTTATGTTGTGTTTATTGTTTTTAAATGTGTTTAGGGTAGGCCTAATGTTTACAATTACAAAACTGCCATAGTTTGTTTTATAGAAATCATGTTACATCTAACCATGGTTGTGCAGATCCATGCCTCCATGTGCTTGCAACGGTCTACAAACACCACTGATAAAACAATGAATAAATAAATAAATACATTTAAATTATTATAAGGTCAAATGCAAAATCATTTTTTTTAAAGATTAAAATAGAAATACGTCATTCCTAAATGCATCAATCCTTTACCTTAAAAAACATGCTAAAGTATATATTTTTGAGTGTAAGAAAATATAACTGGTTTTGTTTGCCTTCAGAAATTCCAAGAGATGACTGAATTAAAATCAAAAAGGATTGAAGTAGGGGGTGTTCATTCAAAAAGGTTGAGAACCCCTGGTCTACATGATACATTAAAATGAAATAATTAATAACTAAATAACCATCCCATGTTGTTCCATTAATACTTGCACTTTTCCCAAAGAGCGAGAAGTTGCCTAATCCATACTAAAGCATTAGCATCCCAGCAGAGCGATGATATCTCAGATCATTAACTCATCCCTTGTATGCTGCAATCAGCTAATGTCACTCAATCTACCCCACGCTATTATTCAGGTAGTCACTAATAATCTTCCAGAATTGTCTCACATACTCAGTAAGCCAAAAAGCCTAGAAGAACTTGAGTTAAGAACAGAAAATATAAATACATTCTTTTCTAGCACTCTTGATAGTGTCACATCCTTCAATTAAAGAAAATTCAAGAATAAAGTCCCACACAATGATACAATGGTCACACTCATGCTCTCAAGAGAGCAGCTTGGAAAATGGAGCACAAGTGGAAAAGTACAAAATTAGAGGTATTTTGTGGTGCATGGAAGGATATTGTTTGTAGCTTCAGACAGGCACTAAAAGCTGCCAGATCAGCATATTTTAGCAAACTCATAGAAAATAACCACAACAATCCTAGGTGTTTATTCATTACTGTGGCTAAACTTGTTAGTAATAAATCATCGACAGAACCAGATATTCCTTCGATCACAATAATAATGACTTTATGAATTTCTTTACTGATAAAATTGAAATTATCAGATATAAAATTGGATCTTTGCAATCAACTGTCACATCATCTCAGAAAACTCATAATTATGTCTCATAATTGTCCACATGAGCAACTTTAATCCTTCGCTGTCATAGGTCATGAAGAGCAACAAAACTTATAAAAAAATCAAAAGCCACAACATGTATGATAGATCCTAACTAAGCTCTTAAAAGAGGTATTCCCGGTAATCTCAGAACCCCTGTAATCTCAGAACCTCTTATTAATATTATTAACTCTATTTGATCCTGATCCTGGATAATTGGCTAATTATAGACCGATTTAAAATCTATCATTTATGTTGAAAATACTAGAAAAGGTGATGTCCTCCCAACTATGTTCATTTATATAGAGAAATGGAATATATTAACAATTTCAGTCAGGTTTTAGGCCCCATCACAGTACAGAGACTGCACTTATCAGAGTTACAAATGAGTTGGTCTTATCATCTGATCGCAGCTGCATTTCTCTTCTAGTGCTTTTAGATCTTAGTGCTGCCTTCGACATGATAGACCCTGACATTTTCTTGAATAGATTGGTGAATAATCTTGCATTAGGATGGTTTAGCTCATATTTATCAGACCGCTACCACTTTGTATTTGTAAACAAGGAATTGTATAAATCAAACAAAAGTTATTTATGGAATGCCACAGGGATCAGTTTTAGGGCCTCTGCTTTTCTCTTTATACATGCTTCCCCTGGGAATATTATCAGGAATCATGGAATAATTTTCCACTATTATGCTGACAATACCCAACTTTATATTTCTTCTAAACCCAATGAAAATTCACAATTCTCGAAATTATCAGAGTGTATCAATGAAATCATAGATTTGATTCTCGTAAATTTTCTTCTAGTCAATTCCGACAAAACAGAGGTACTAATTATTGGACAAAAAAACTAAAAATAAGATGCTAAAATATAATTTGACTCTCAATGGATGTACTGTTACGGCATCTTCTACAGTTAAGAAATAAAAATGACTTGACTTGACATAGCATTTGCATAGCTCTTTCCAGTGCTGCAGTTCATTTAGCACACATCATTGTATTTTCTGTATCTTACACAATCTGACCACTGCCATATTATAATAAACATTCTGCAAAGTATTACTTTTCACCTAGTTTGTTTGTACATAGGCTACTGTGTGTATTTACTGGCCTTTTTTCTTGCTTCTCACTGCAGTCCAAATTCCTGCATTTAACACACAATGCCTGCTGGCCAATCACAGCTTTGAAAATTCATGTGACCCACCATTAACCATTTGCCGTAAATTATATTTTTGCAAGCAAGGTTGGTAGTACCCACAAAGCCCTTCTAATAGGGAAGCCAACAATGTTAGCACAGATTAGCGTAAAGTGGCCATAGATATTTTATGGCGGTACACTGGCGAGGAGACAAGAGACCGTTCTTTTTTAATGGATGTCTATGGAGGAGATGCTTCACAATGCTGAATAAAACGCTTTTGTGAGGAATTTTTTGTGACATCATTTAATTAATTTACCACCTGTCTGCTAATCTTCAGCATGTTTTACACTAAACAATTCTTTTGGAATTAACATTGTGTGGAGTTTACTATGATACAATATCTGTTTTATATACAAGTTTATTTTGAAGAAAAATTATTTTGATATGGCAGTATTCACATTGTGACAATAAGAAGCTGAAGGGGGTAGTTTTGCTAGTTATGCAATACTGTACATGCCAGAAGTGGTTCCTATGTGTTGGTAAACTAGTTGAAGCTAGTTTGAGTTTGCGTATATATAAATATAATTTTTAAGTGCTCATTTTTCTCAATGCAGTTTTTTAAAGACCAATTGCAGGGTACAACAGGACTAAAGGCACACCTTAAGGAAAATTAGATTTATTTTTTTTTGTGGTCACAAAGATTATCAATATATGAGCCAGGGGATTTCATCCAAGGGCCAGTCCCCTAAGGCAGATAAGGGTTATGCGCTGCGTGCTTCGTACACTTTCTATGTGGTTCAGACCCCGGTTCCTCACCTTGGGTCCCTCTCTAGGTGTGTCTTGCCATCGCAAGTTGCTAACAAAAGACGCCTCCTTGACGGGCTGGGTAGTGGTCTTAAGTGGTTGTCTAGCTCAAGGGGAATGGGAGGGTCATCAACTCGATTGGCACATCAACTGCCTCGAGTTGATGGCTGTATTTCTGGCTCTGAAATACTTCCTCCAGTATTTGAGAGGCTGCCATGTCCTGGTGCGGGTGGACAACACAGCAGTAGTCTCTTAAATAAACCATAAAGGAGGTTTACATTCACGCCAGCTGAACAGATTCTCCTTTGGGCCCAGGGCAAGCTCCTATCAATCAGGGCAGTTTATATCCCTGGATGCCTGAATGTGGGAGCAGATTTACTGTCCAGACAGAAAATACCGATGGGGGAGTGGAAACTCCACCCCGGGGTAGTGGAACAAATCTGGTTGAGATTTTACAGAGCAGAAGTGGACCTCTTTGCCTCCCAACAGACTCCCCTCTACTTCTCTCTGAGTCACCCAGCCCCCGTTGGTCTGGACGCGATGGCACATGCATGGCCCAGAATGCACCTGTATGTGTTTCGTCCAGTTTCTCTGCTCCCGGGAGTCTTGGCCAGAGTTCGCCAGCAAGGGTCCTGTCTCTTACTGATAGCGCCAGGTTGGCCAAACAGGGTATGGGCTCTGTCCATCTTGCCATCCTGCTTAGATTTTGTCCCAGGAATGTCTAAAGCAATATTGCACCCTCAATCTGACTACCTGCTTAAGGTACCTTTCTCAACCGTACATCCAGTCACTCTTGAAGTCTTCTGCTCCCCGCCGTTTACAACGCCTGAGCAGGAAAGACTTCCAGTCCATGCCCTTCAGACTTATGTCCACCGCACAAGCCAGTGGCGTAAGTCAGGGCAACTATACGTTTGTCGTGGGAGTCGTAACAAAGGTGTGGCTGCCACCAAGCAAACTATGTCACAATGGGTGAGGGATGTTATTGCCCTGGCCTACGAGGCACGCTGTCAAGATTTGCCAGTAGGTATCAGGGCTCACTCTACCAGAAGGGTCACCTCCTCTAAAGCTTTGGCCAGAGGTGTCCCTCTGCAACATGTTTATAATGCGGCAGGCTGGTCCGCTCCGCATACATTCATAAGATTCTATAGTTTGGATGTTCATGCCCACTCCGGCCTCTTATGTCCTTGATTCTACATCACAAGCTCATGTCTGAGACCTCTCGCGATTTGTGAGCACAATTACACATCCGTAAGTGTCTGGACATCCACAGTGCGGCAGCGTGGGTATTCTCTTTCCCAAAGCGCTAAATCAGCTTTTTGATAGGGAACGTCTTGGGTTACTTAACTGTAACTCCTGTTCCCTGATAAAAGCAGAACGAGATGCTGCGTTTCATTGCCGCACTGAGGATGCCCCAGGACTGCTCTTCAGACAAATTACCTGACAATGCACCTGTGGCGCATCTATTTATAGCCCCTTTACCAGACCATCCTGATGATGTCACCAGTGGAGGCTATAAATTCTTGTCAATAATCAATCATGCACACATACTCACAGCTGGTCACTCCTAAAGACATTCCCAATGCGCTAAATCAGCTCAGCATCTCGTTCCGCTTTTATCAGGGAACAGGGGTTACAGTTAAGTAACCCAAGACGTTTCTTCATACAGAAATAGCGTGGAAAGAACTCAAAAGCAGCCAAAACACAGAGATCTGAAAGAGAAAGACACGAGAGTGCAGCAACTGGCGTGCCTTATTATGTATTTTAGTGTTTTTTTGTGAAAATAGATTTCGAGAAGTTTTTCAACCGAGAGTTTTTGTTAAATTATAATCAAAGCCTACCTGAAGTGTGCCACTGCTCCCCCATCTCCTCCTTCCATACCCAAACATTTAACGTGTGTAACAGTCATTAATAAATGGTTCACAGTTGTCCACTTTACATTAAGTTACTTTCATAGCTTATTAAAGTCATTAATAAATGGTTCACAAGAATGTGGTGGGGCATTCCGTACGCAAGTGGGGAGGCGCGCTGTCGTCTGTTAGAGGGTGGAGGTGTGGCCGAGGACCAAGCTATGGTGTATTGGAGAACCGGCAATTAAGCGTTTCTTTTCTCTCTCTCTCTCTCCCTCTCTCTCTCTCTCTCTCTCTCTGTGTCTCTCTCTCTCTCTCTCTCTCTCTCTCTCTCTCTCTCCTCTCTCTCTCTCCCACTGCTGCTCCGCGTTGGCCTTTTCCCTCTCTTTTAAATTGTAGTTTTTTTGTTGGGGGGTATTTTATTTAATACAAAAAATTGTATACAAGTTATTACTAACAGTAATTCATTAAAAGTAAATAAATAACACACAAATTTATACTAAATATAGTCTAAATGTTTTAAAATACACTGAACTAAGAATATTTTAAGAGGAAAATGACAATACTTTAATTTCTTAAGTGTGATCATTTGAATTCTATTTAAAGAGTAGGCTACATGTACTTACTATTTGGAGTCCTCCAGGTAAGTCTTGTGGTATTAACGTTAATGATTAATTGATTATGAAAATGTCTGAAAAAGACATCCCTAATCCAAATCTCATCCAAATTAGTACATAAATGAAATAAATTCAAAATATATGGGGAAAATTCACTAAATAGTTGGACTACTTTTGCGTGCTTTAATTTAGGGCAAAAAACTTAATCTTCAAACCAGTTTAACCCTTCTGTGGTGTTGCAGGTCATTTTGACCCATTTATGAAATGGTTCTAAATGGGTCCGAAAGTTCCAAAAGACCAAGGAAGGGTTAAGCAGATGCAGTGTGCGTAAACTAAAGAGGCTCACTAAATATTCACAAAAGTCAGCTCTATTTGCATGGCGCAATTAAGGCTATTACCACACATGGAAGGCAGTCATATGGAACTTCTTTTTTTTTTTTAATAGAGATGATTGAGTACATTTTCTGCTCATCATAGCAGCAGTAATTCATCAAACGATGTTCAAATGATCAAGAAAAGTGTCATAACTAGCCAAATATCCACATGGCGTGTCATCAAAGTACACTTTCGTCATTGTAAAGAACCAATTCAGGTGCATGGATCAAAGTGGTGGAGTAATGCTGTACAGTCCCAATTTCGTTACTTGATTTACATAATTTCTTTCATGAATTGGGCGCTAAAATAATGTAGACGTGTAATGCATTCTGCAAACAACTAACACTAACAATAGGTGGAATTATTCCCTAAAGGTGGGAGCACACTGTGCGATTTTGGCCACGATTTTGATGTCTGAGACAAAGTTTGGGAATCCTAAAGGATTTCTCTCATCGCAGGGCAAAATTTGGAATCTTACAACATTCATCGTGACATGTTCACAGACGGCTGATTAATAGCCTTTGCGATGATCTTCAACCTCCAATGAAATTTGGGCAGTGTCTGAAATTTAGCATGGTAGCCGTATAGTGTGACTGCTGTTACAATGGTCAGATGAGATATTCCGCTCCTCTCTCGCACCCAAAAGAAACCTGCCCCGCATTTGCACCATCGCAACATTTGTGCCCAGTTATCACTCTATTCAAGCACTTTCAATGTTATTTCTTCTATTCATTTTATATAAAAAGTTTTAATAAATAAATAAGCAGGAAATACTTAGAGAAAAGTGTAACACTTCAGCAATATGAAAGCATTATTCTCTGAATTAAATAAACACAGAGCTTACAAAACGAAAATAAATAAATTATTGCATTTTCTCGTTTTTCTCTTTACATTTATAATGCATTTTCTTTACATTGTTGTTTTAATTACTATTTTATTTAATTCTAATTTTAATTTTAATACATTTATTTTAAACGTCTGTAAACTTCTTTAGTTAAGATTCACACCACTCCAATTTTATTTATAAATAAATAAAATAGAAGGATTGAACAATTTATACTGGTAAGTATTTATGGGACGTTTTAATCCAAATCAGAAAATACAGTTGGATACAATTATAGAAATATGTGGGGTGTTGACCAGAAAGGCATCAGGAGACAATGCTCATAAACAATTTATTGGCCTTTTTTCCCTCTTTACACACACACACACACACACACATATATATATATATATATATATATATATATATATATATATATATATATATATATATATATATATATATATATATATATATATGTATATGTATATTGGGCAAACATACATACAACGGAGAAAAACCTTTGACCCTCCTCATGGAGTGTCCACTTCAGGACTCATCAGTCAGACAAAGACACTACATTTTTAACCCAAGGATTAAACCATTTGACCCTCCCAGGGGGAAAAATAATCAACACAATACAACACAACACAAGATAAATGCATAAATAAACAAACTCTTAACAATTAACATTAAAACATAAAATAATCAACAAATACTGAAAATAACAAATTAACTACCACACCTAACATTAACAATACATATACTATAAACAGTGAATGCTCCTCAACAGAAGGCCTAGATGACCTAGTCCTACATTACCCATAATTCCATAATTACTGTATAAAAGAGGAAACAGAAAGACCAGACATTCTCTTAAAACCCACCCCCGGAACCATGCTGCAATCATGATCCAAGAGAGAGGTAAGAAGAAAATCAAACAAACTTCAAATTAATTAAACAAAAGAAAAACTATTGTTGTATTTCTTTCTTGCCTAATGTGCACCGTCAACAAAAAGACAACAAGTACATATCATACAACTTATAACTCAAACATATAATGTGGGCATGTAGGACTCAAAAACAACCGATCACATCCATCAGTCATGTTTGTGCATCATCCATAGGGAATTTTCAAGCATAATATATTTTCAGCCTTTATGAATTTTCTAAATCATTCAAAAAGATTGAGTCCGAGAGGTAGAGAGGAAGAGGTAGGCTATGTCCTCTGTGCAGCTGACTGCAGCTGACTGCAGATCTCTAACTGAAAATCAAGTACTGAATAAATTAGTGTTTATATTGTAAACTATGATCTATACATCATTCACAATTTAGGGTCACATTAGGATGCGATTCAATTAGATAGCATCTGCCTTACTAGATAAGTTCAATATTTGTTAAAAGTTGAGATAGTTAGTGGCTCAGTAAAATGGGCCATTATGAAAGTCAGATTGAAACAATTATAACTTTATGATATTTTGTTTTTATTCTGCAACCAAGGTTGGCTGAAACGTCATGCATTTTCATTCAAATAAAGTTGTAGCTCTAATTTTGCTTATAGAGTGAGTGTTGCACCTCCTTTTGAAAGTGTCAATTAGATTTTTGATTGAACCTCCTATTTAGTTGGTTGAGCGACTTATTTTCAAATTTGTAATTCTATAACCGACATAACTTGGCTAATATTTGCATACCAAAGCCAGTTATTTATTAATGAGTTTATTAATGCAAATATGTGCAGTGTAATAAGAGGATCCAGACATACACATTAATCAATTGCTGCTGTTGCTATCTAACATTAGCATCCTCATGTTTTACTGACATTCTTAAGTGGCTTAATACATTTAAGATAATATGATATCAGCCAGATCTTCCTATAGTGATCATTTCTGTTTGATTAATTTGGTTCTTCAAACAATAGTGTTGATTTATTTAGAATGGTAGGATTAAGTTGTCCAAATACCCTGCTAAAAAAAAAAAGAAAAAAAAAAAAATCAGCCTAGGGATGTTAGGTGACCTTCCAGCCTGACCAAGCTGGCTTTGCTTGTTCTAGAGGTGTTTTGGGCAGTTGTGAGCTGGATGACCAGCTAAACACCAGTTTGGCCACTAGTAAACCACTTTATGCTGGTTTAAGCAGGGGTATTTGCATGTTGTGAATTGGAATGGGAATGTGCATTGATACTCAAATTCAAGATCAGCAATTCAACGATTGTGAGCCATGCAAACAAAGTCATGTTCATCATTGGCTTAAAAATTAAAATATTATGTGTTATTATTAATATATTATTTAATAATGTACATTATTCTTTACTACAATTACAAAAGCATGGAAACACTGCAAAAGCAGCCAAAATTTGAAGATAGAATATTAATATGTATTTACCTATTACCGGTACATTATTTCCCAATGTCGTAGTGTCTTTACAATTGTATTTAAACAAGTTTTATATTTTTGCATTATTTTTTGACCTGTCAGAGTTGTTAATGTATCTAGATGAACTTCTCAAATGATTAATTGACGACTGCCTGCTGCAAAAGTCTATGTTCAGAGTGATCTCACAGTGAAATCGAAGAGTAGGTTGACTTTTCTTTAGCTAAAATTGGTCTGTGCTTAACAAAATGCTAAATACTGCCCCAGTGGCAAAAGTAGTAAATATTCCTGGGCTTTGGCCATGTGTGTGCTCCATTTTTAGGGTGTCATGTCCACAGAGGGGCACCAAAAGCAAGCTGTGAGGCAAGTTGTTTTCAACCGTACAGGCTGTGATACAGTGAAGAGGAATGCATGTTTTATAAACTGTACCACCCAACCCATACCCAAAACTAAACCTAAACATCAGTGGAGTAAAAACAATGGAAAAATGGAACTTGCGAGTCAGACTCATGTTTGATTATGCAGATGCAATTACTTCCTGATTTCAACACTCTGAACCCAGGTCTCCCTCACAGTTGATGCAACACACTTCTGGTCAAACCACAAGGTAATGCAAGTATGCTGGAGCCGATGTAAAAATTCTGAATTATTCCTCTTATTAGGCCTATATACTGTACAATATTATTATTACAATTCAAGTAAATATAAAAAATTGTGATTGTCCTTGGTTCACTAGGGTGCTCTCATAAGAATGGAGTGGCAACTGGACCATACTTCAAGTAATGAATCCACTTATAGAGCCACAAGCTAAGTTCATGCTAAATAAACCTGCTCCTGACTTACGGATCTTTTTCTATGACTACTCCGAGATGAGCTTTGAAGAAAGGAGCAATCCAGGAAAAGGATGGGCTCGAGTACTCCGGTACTTGGACGTGTCAGTAATGATCGTTCATGAAATCAATGATCGATGGTGATCATGCATGATGTGAATTTTCACTTAATTCGAATTTCAGCGTCAATTACACGACAACTAAACATAAACGTGTTAAAGAGGGATCTTATTTTTAACTTTGGTTACATTGTGATTTTGAGGGGCACATTGATTGCCAGAGATGTCTCATAACAACCAAATTCATATACACCGCTGCAATGCAATCGTTACAATAATCAAACAAGATTGTAATTAACGTGTTTTGAACCCCTGTCTCTGCAAAACATTTGCTAAACACATTTTATTATCATATAATGTAAGAAGTTTGACTTGTTAATGGATATTATTTAATAAAAGTGAATGTTTGTCACTGACTGTAAACCTCCCTGCCCTGGGTGCTGAAATGTTTGCATGACGTAACTCACAACTGCATCTCGACAATATGGGAGTTGAAGATTTCCGCACAAGTTTCCAAGATTGAAGTCCGACATAAAGTGTCATTCCACTGTACTTTCCCCAGTTGAATGGTGAATATTTAGACTATCCTAGTTGAATGGAATGCTTCATGAATCATCACAGCAACAATAATACGGAGCATTGCGACTTTCCACAGGAGAAAACAATTGTGTAGACACACACACACCAGGCGTGTGGCAGTGAACTCAATGTACTGAAACAGTGCATATATAGTAGTTGAGTGTTTTAAACAGCTAGATAGAGCGCAGCTAAATGGAACAGAATCCAGCATCCTCAAAACTGAACTTCAACTTATGCATATTAAAAATGCAATGGTTATGGCGTCTCCTGTTAAGCCAACCACAATTTGAATATAGACGGTTCAGACAGTAACTAAAAAAACTGGTAAGTGCTTATTAAGTTTACTATGGTAACCTGAAGGAAGATCAGACAGACACGGTTGTGCACATTCTTTCATTGAGTTGGGCAGCGAATCCTCACCTAATGACAAAATATGATAGTGATTATGCAATCTTTTGCACATTATGTAACAGATTATTTTACAACATCCTATAATAATGAATAGGCAATACACTGAAAAATAAGACACAATGCAGCAGCCAAATACGTTTGTCAGACATGTTATTATATATACAGTTATGTACATGTCATTGCACCTCAATTACTCGATGAGTACTTAGTATTTTGTAAATCACGAAAATGCCCATACCTAATCCAGGAACATGTAAAATCATCAACAATTTAATCCATCTAACTCGGCCAACTCCGAAATGAGATCACCGCTGATCCGGTGGATTGCTGCCAGTGCTTGACTGTAAAGTTAACAATTAGATGGATTTCATATTTGTTTTCATGGCACTCTTAAGAGGGTTACAGTTTTTGTGGTAGACTAATCAATAGTAAATTGATAAAACAGTGTGCCTTTGTTTGCAACAAATATTGTCACAGTAATCCTAAGCCTAATAGTTTTCTGAACATCATGAAGCTATATTAATGTACTTTGTACCATTTGTGTTGCTGCTGCTGCCTGCAACCTTGATTTGAAACCTTGATTCCTTGATAAAGGAATTTTAAAAAGAAAAAAACAATTGATGTGTTTATCACACATAACACATGCAATTACATGCTCTTGTATTTCATTATTTGTTTCATATTTTTCATTGTTTCCTGACCCTACTGATAACACATAGTTATTACTACTGAGTCAATCTAAATATTTAAGAGTAAACTTTGTATGCCTCTACCACTTTACAGATGTATGTGAAGTGTTTTAGAATTATACTGTAAGCTTTTGAGTTCTTGAGTCTCAAGATGGCAAGCTTCCTCTTTGATTTCTCTCTTTTAATTATCTAAATCTCTTCCTCTCGCTCTCTTCCATGCTTCGTATTCAGCGTTATGATGAAAATGCCACACACAAGTATCTGATTTAATTCTGGGCCAAAGGGTCACAGCTTGAAGACTTGATTTATGTGTTTGGCACTGGGGAGAGAGAGTGTGAGTTATACAGTATTAACTGTATAAATGACTCCCCTGGAGAGGAACATATCTGTAAACAACTTTTCTATCTGATTTCTTACCATCTGTGAAATGCAACAATGCTGTTATGGCTGGGAAGAGAGAAACGCACCTATGTTATAATTAAAATACTTGCACTAACTGTCTTTTCAGTGTGATCTAATTATTATTCATAGGTATTTGTATTAACATAAAGTGTGTTTTTCTTATACGTACAAATTTGTACATATTCTCATACAAAGTATTGAACTATTGATGTCTCAAGATGGCGCCGAGTATGGCTGCTGCGTCGCGAGCTCCGTCAAAACACTGCAGTTTATTGTTTGTTTTGTTTACAGTTCTGTGTTTTTTTGTCTTGGATGTTGTCTGCCTTATTGTGTACGACAGACAAACGCTTTTGGACATTGGTTCGGCAATCACACACCGAAAACCGGACTTCACATTCCTCAATGCCGACCCGCGGTTTACAAACACGCCAGCGGAGCCCTTTGTTTGGGCTGCCCGGCCGCGGAAACGCAGAAGGAAAAGAGGAAAAAGAGCCGGCGTTCTCATCAGATTAAAACGTCGCGCAAATCGCCCCCCGCTACCCAGTATACTACTGGCAAATGTTCAGTCTCTGGACAACAAGCTCTGCGAGCTGAGAGCGCGGATCTCTTTCCAACGAGAGACGAGAGAATGCTGTGTTATCTGTCTTACGGAAACCTGGTTGTCCGCGGAGATTCCAGACTCGGCCATCGAAACCACGGGTTTTTCCGTGCACCGAGCGGACAGAGGGAAAGACCTCTCAGGTAAAAGCAGAGGTGGAGGTGTATGTTTTATGATCAACAAATCATGGTGTGATCAGAGGAATGTACATTTTATCAGGTCTTTCTGCTCTCCTGATCTGGAATTTCTCATGCTTCTGTGTCGACCATTCTGGCTACATTATCACTGCTGTGTACATCCCCCCACAAGCCGACACAGACCGGGCACTCAGGGAACTGTATGGGAGTATAAGTCAGCAGGAAACCGCGCATTGTTATCATTGTTACCGGGGACTTCAACAAAGCCAACTTCAAAACAATAGCACCAAAATACCACCAACACATCAGCTTTAACACACGAGGGGACCGGGTTTTGGATCATTGCTATTCTCCTTTCCGGGATGGCTACAAATCCCTCCCCCGCCCACCATTTGGCAAATCTGACCACTCTTCCGTTCTGCTTCTGCCCGCTTACAGGCAGAAACTGAAACGGGAATCACCCGCCCTCAGAATGATCCAGTGCTGGTCGGACCAATCAGACTCTGCGCTACAGGACTGTTTTGATCACGCGGACTGGGAGATGTTCCGGTCTGCCTCCGATGACGACATCGAGGTTTACGCTGATAGCGTAACGTGTTTCATCAGGAAGTGCGTAGAGGACGTTGTTCCGACGAAAAACATACGGATCTACCCCAACCAGAAACCCTGGGTTAACGGCGATGTTCGCGCGGCACTTACTGCGCGGACCACCGCTTTTAATTCCGGGAACGCGGAGGAGCGTAAACAAGCCAGTTATGCCCTCCGTAAATCCATCAGCACAGCCAAACGCCAGTACAGGCACAAAATTGAAGGTCAGTTCAACACCACTGACTCCAGAAGTATGTGGAAGGGAATTAACATCATCACGGACTATAAACAGAATAAAAACTCCGCCATGAACACCGTTGCCTCTCTCCCGGACGAGCTTAATACATTTTATGCTCGTTTCGAGAACAACAACACCGCCCTCGCGGAGAGAGCACTCGCGGCCGATACTACAGATGATGGTTCACTCTCCGTCTCTGTTGCGGATGTAACCCGATCCTTCCGACGGGTGAACGTTCGTAAAGCCGCGGGTCCAGACGGCATTCCGGGCCACGTCATCAGAGCATGCGCGAACCAACTGGCTGGTGTTTTTACGGACATTTTCAACCTGTCCCTCTCCCTGTCTGTAGTCCCCACATGCTTCAAAACATCAACCATTGTGCCTGTACCGAAGCAAGCCAAAATCACTTGTTTAAATGACTGGCGTCCTGTTGCTCTGACCCCCATCATCAGCAAATGCTTTGAGAGGTTGATCAGAGATCACATCTGCTCTGTTCTGCCCACCTCTTTGGACCCATTGCAGTTTGCCTACCGTAAAAACCGCTCCACTGATGATGCTATTGCATCTACAATACACACTGCTCTTTCCCACCTGGAAAAAAGGAACACATATGTGAGAATGCTGTTTGTAGACTACAGTTCAGCATTCAACACCATAGTGCCCTCCAAGCTTGATGTGAAACTCCGGGCTCTGGGCTTAAACAGCCCGCTGTGCAGCTGGATCCTGGATTTCCTGTCAGGCAGACGTCAGGTGGTTAGAATGGGCAGCAACATCTCCTCACCACTGACCCTCAACACTGGAGCCCCGCAGGGCTGTGTTCTCAGCCCACTCCTGTATTCCCTGTACACACATGACTGTGTGGCGACACATAGCTCCAATGCCATCATTAAGTTTGCTGACGATACGACGGTAGTAGGTCTGATCACTGACAATGATGAAACAGCCTACAGAGAGGAGGTGCACACTCTGACACGCTGGTGTCAGGAGCACAACCTCTCCCTCAACGTCAGTAAAACCGAGGAGCTTGTGGTGGACATCAGGAAGAAAGACAGAGAACACAGCCCCATCACCATCAATGGAGCACCGGTGGAGAGAGTCAGCAGTTTCAAGTTCCTCGGTGTCCACATTACTGAGGAACTCACATGGTCCGTCCACACTGAGGCCGCTGTGAAGAAGGCTCACCAGCGCCTCTTCTTCCTGAGACGGCTGAGGAAGTTTGGAATGAACCACCACATCCTCACACTGTTCTACACTAGTACTGTTGAGAGCATCTTGACTGGCTGCATCACCGCCTGGTACGGCAATAGCACCGCCCACAACCGCAAAGACCTGCAAAGGGTGGTGCGAACTGCCAGAAACATCATCGGAGGTGAGCTTCCCTCCCTCCAGGATATATATAACAGACGGTGTGTGAAGAAAGCTCGGAGGATTATCAAAGACTCCAGCCACCCGAGTCATGGGCTGCTCTCACTGCTTCCATCAGGCAGGCGGTATCGCAGCATCAGGACCCGCACCACCCGACTACATGACAGCTTCTTCCCACAAGCAATAAGACTTTTGAACACATGATCTCTCACGATCTACAATCAGCACTGCACTTTATAAATCCTCATTCTGTCAATATATTCTCCCAATTCAGTTAGTGTATATATATATATTTATACCCGTATCTAGTGTGTGTATTCTACATTGTGTGTATTGTGTACATTTGTTATGTAAATTTTTGTGTAGGTATGTGTACATTTGTTATGTAAATTGTTGTGTAAGTTTGTTATGTAAATTGTTTTGTGTAATATGTTGTTTATTGTAAAGTGGTTTATGTCTCGTCACTGTCATTACTGCTATGTTGCTCGGAACTGCACACAAGAATTTCACCTGCTGTTGCACTCGTGTACACAGTAGTGTGACAATAAAGTGATTTGATTTGATTTGATTTGATTTGAACTTTTTCACCTGCAGCAGTATTCTCGTAATTTCTGTTCCTATAACCCGTCAGAGGATTCATACTAACTTGTACATCTATGAATACTAATGATGGTTCAAAGACATTGGAGACCTATTAATATACTGATTAGCATTGATGACAACAGTTATTTATTATGTAAAGATGTCTTAAAGGGTGTTCACAGTTACAGCTATTTACAAAACGACTAGACGTCACTCATTTTCAATGAGTGTTTGATGTGGCGATCCTTAGTTGTCCTTAGTTGTCGACACAACAAAGCTGAGCAAAGTGTAACTTTATGAAAATGCACACTGCAATATTATATGGCAATTACAAATGGAATCTTGTGCTTTAAATAGTTACAGATACTGCTGTCGAGGAAAAAAAAACACCTAATAGCAATTCAGCAAGCTTTTGAATGACCTTCTGTCATTTAATTGCTGTCGGCATGAATGCCCCAGAAGAGGTCATATAGATAAAGAGAAACATGACCTGCTATATCTTGAAACTGTAGGTTAAATATAGCAAATATAATAAATCTCTAGAAGCATTTTTCACTCTCGCAAACTGTTCAGCAATTCCAACCAGTCTTTAGAGATTGGACAGAACAGAACAAAAAAAGTACATTTAAGCGCATTTAAAAATTAATTCAATTTTATTTATCATAAATATAATAAAATTATTATATATAAAATATTAAAATAAGCACAAAGGATTTATAAAAATGTGTCAATTTTAAAGTGGAACTGTAACTATGCAGAACGAAGAGATAATGACGATAACGTGAAGTTTAGAACCCAAGTGCAGTTTATTAAGAATCGTGAAATCCAGAAACCCTGGTGAACAAAACATAAACACTTGACTAACTAAACTTGACATGACTTGGTTAATCTATGAAAACAAAACATAAACATGACTAGACTTGACTGGACTAGACTTGACTTGACCATAGAACAAACAACATTACATAAACAATACCTTTTAAAAGACAATGGCAAACATGAAGGCTTAAATACAAGGACAAGGTTGACAAGTAAACAAGACAACCAATCACAAGACTAAACTATAAACATGATAACAAGACTAAATGAACTTAAACCAATGAAAAGTCAAGACTAATATCAAAGTAATCAACCAATGAAACATGACACATGAACAGGGGAAACAAATGACAAGATCACATGAGGGAACAGGAAATCGCATGACAGGAACAGGAACTAAACTTGAAAATATGATATGAAAAAACATGAACCAACAGAATAAACATGACAGGAACATGCCATGAATGGGTTTATGTTTTAGAAGCTGTCCATCTTGAAATTATACATATAATAAAGAAAAGCGTGGTTGCTAGAATTAAACTTTGTAAATGATTTACTTGTGACATCTTGTTTGATGTGCTATTTGCTTGTATAGTGAATAGTTAGGGCACATTCAAACTAGAGTTTTTGGTAAAGATTGAGTCTGATTGATATCACAATTTGGTATGTTTTGTTTGTGTGAACAGTGGCACATGCAGCTGTACGTCTGTATACACTGTGCATACCATAAGAGCTTTGACTTGAGAAACATTTTCCTGAGAATAATTTATCACGTGTTTCTGTTGGCTGTGAAGAATCAGAACTAGCAATGCCCAATTCACTAATGAATTATTCTTTTGAGTCAGCCAAATGGTCTGAATTGATTTGCATTCAGTCTGATTCGTTCAGACCGTCACTCACTGAATCATTTGGAGCTGTTTCTCTCTCAGTAAAACAGTTTTGGAATACTTTAGAATACAGAGAACATACAGAGCATTTGATGAAGTGGATATTTACCTACAATCAATTAAAAAGGGTACTTTTTTAAGAGGTGTCGTGTGAAGGGACCGTTCACACCGAATGTGTTCTTGCATCCGTCAATGCTATTTTTAAATTGTTGTAGTACATTTTCAGTACTGTTTTTTAGATGACAAGAAAATGTATAAATACTTAAAAGAAAATATCTCGGGACACTTCTTTACTTGGTCAGGTTTCTGTGCATGTTCCAAGATGCATTCCTGCAGGCGCATGGGTGTGATAAAGGCTTTCTGGGTGTGCACCAGCAAACTGTTCACTTGAAAAGGTAGTCTGGCATACGGTAGAGGTGAACTTTGGTATGCAGTTAGTATGAAAGCAATCCGTCCTAATTATTGGAAGTGAACCACTAATGATGATGTATAATTTGCATTCTTGCAAGCTCCCCATCACACTAATCATAGTATAATGCATCTCTCATAGCTATAATTCAAAGAGTACCTCACATTATTTTTTTCTCAGTGAAATTTGTATCCTCTCCACTGAGTTGTGTGTAAATGTGAAAAGTGGAAAACAATCTGGAATAAAACTACGGTTTGGACCAAGCAATCAAATTAAGTTGTAATGACTGAATTTGTACAATTTCAATTGCATCCTGGTTGTAAATCATGGAAATCTCATTAAAATCATATCCCTCTTCACAGTTAGACCCTAACTCAATACAGTACGATTCAAAATATATGTTCTGACAAACAATACTGGAACAAAACCCCTTGTGGTCAGCACTAATGTAAGCAGTGATGGAATAAAGCTGTAAGCAGCTGAGAGGGCCCACCCAAAGTCCACCCAGCCATGTGGAATTGTATGGATCAGAGTAGCAATTAGGGAAGACTATTGAAATATAATGATTCTCTTTTATAGTTACGCATAGATATTGCTTTGAGAAATGGTTTGAGATTGGATAGGTTTTTCGACCACTTGAGAATGTATGCCAGGCAATTAATGGCCTCTTCTTTTTCTCATTATGGTGGGTGTCAGACCACCATAATCATCGGTACCTGGGGCTCAAGGGCAGTGCAGTCTCCTGAAACACAAATAGAGAGCTGAGAGACGGGCCTGCCCTGGGTTTATGATGGGTACATGGCACAGGCTTGATTACTTTGGATGTACAAAAAAACAGTTGTGGAAAATGGAACCTTGCTCAATTCCAGTGTAAATGAATTTCAGAGGTTTACTTAGCCCAAATTTTTATTTTTTTACGAAATGGTCCTGAAAAGGTTTGTATCAGTTGAATCTTGAATTTAAATATGATACAATTACATTTCAGTCACACAGCAGTGTGGTGACTGGATTGATTTTGCCAGCACTTGCAGTGGGTATACCAATGATAATTACAACTGATTGCAGTGTGTGTATCAGTGAGTGTGTGTAGTATGTGTATGTATATGTGGCTAACAACTTTCAATTTTAATGAGATTCTTCTCAGCCTTATCAGAGTTGGTAGTTTTGGGAGACAACAACCTCTCACTGCTCATACAATGTGCGTTTATTGTGTGTGCATGATTGTGCCAGTATGATATTATCTATTTAGATGTGTTTGCATATGTCCAAACGTCCATGAGGTAGGAACAGATGCAGCTGTTGTGAGAGCTCCCTCCTAATCACAATCATCCACTCAATATCAAGCACCCTCAAGATACAATTTATATCATAACACAGCAAATTTGACTCAGACAGGCTGCAGAAGGGGGTGTCATTAAAGAAATGGTATTTTGTCTCTCTAGATAAGCATTCACCAATTAGCAGTCCGCGGTTCATGACATCCAAGAGGCATCATGACAACGGTTGCTCCATCTTACCATTTCAACAGTTTAAGTGAGCAACATGTCAAATCTACGGAGCTGTACACACCACGCTATTCAATATTTTACTCTACCACTGAACACACTTCATCTGTGCACATTGCCTCTCTCTCCCTGCTATAGACACAAGGTTCTGCATAAACCCTGATTAGTAGATTTACAGGAGCAGTTATTTTAACAACACGGAGACACGGTGAGCAGTATTATAGATGGATACTAGCATCTTTTGCTTAAACACATTGCATAAAACAAGAATGAAGAATTAACCCATACATAGGTATGTATTCTGAATATAAAAATATATTCATACACAAAAACTGGACTGCTGTCATTCAGCTTAAAAATGAACTGTTGATCTTATCCTTTAATATTCATAGCCAATTGTCCTCGACTGATGAACTCTATGAAATGTGCCACTTTACCAGCCTAGCTGTGTTTACTAAATAAACTGATCAATGTTCTCTAAACTTGGATCTTTTGACTTAACCTTCATGACACACACACACACACACACACGCACACGCGCGCGTTGGTCTACCTATCATTATGAGGACTTTCCATAGACATAATGATTTTTATACTGTACAAACTATAGATTCTATCCACCTAAACCTAACACAACGCCTAAACCTATCCCTCACAGAAAACTTTCTGCATTTGTACATTTTCAATAAAACATTGTTGAATATGTTTTCTAAGCTATTTAAATTATGGGGAAACTAGAAATGTCTCAAATGTCCACCACATTTATAGCATAAGACCCTTGTAATTACCAGTTTGTAACCTTAAAAATTGTCCTCGTAAACCACATAAACATACCCCCACACACACACACACACAAACACACACACATATATATATATATATATATATATATATATATATATATATATATATATATATATATATATATATATACACACTCACCTAAAGGATTATTAGGAACACCTGTTCAATTTCTCATTAATGCAATTATCTAATCAACCAATCACATGGCAGTTGCTTCAATGCATTTAGGGGTGTGGTCCTGGTCAAGACAATCTCCTGAACTCCAAACTGAATGTCAGAATGGGAAAGAAAGGTGATTTAAGCAATTTTGAGCGTGGCATGGTTGTTGGTGCCAGAAGGGCCGGTCTGAGTATTTCACAATCTGCTCAGTTACTGGGATTTTCACGCACAACCATTTCTAGGGTTTACAAAGAATGCTGTGAAAAGGGAAAAACATCCAGTATGCGGCAGTCCTGTGGGCGATGCCTTGTTGATGCTAGAGGTCAGAGGAGAATGGGCCGACTGATTCAAGCTGATAGAAGAGCAACTTTGACTGAATTAACCACTCGTTACAACCGAGGTATGCAGCAAAGCATTTGTGAAGCCACAACACGCACAACCTTGAGGCGGATGGGCTACAACAGCAGAAGACCCCACCGGGTACCACTCATCTCCACTACAAATAGGAAAAAGAGGCTACAATTTGCAAGAGCTCACCAAAATTGGACAGTTGAAGACTGGAAAAATGTTGCCTGGTCTGATGAGTCTCGATTTCTGTTGAGACATTCAGATGGTAGAGTCAGAATTTGGCGTAAACAGAATGAGAACATGGATCCATCATGCCTTGTTACCACTGTGCAGGCTGGTGGTGGTGGTGTAATGGTGTGGGGGATGTTTTCTTGGCACACTTTAGGCCCCTTTGTGCCAATTGGGCATCGTTTAAATCCCACGGCCTACCTGAGCATTGTTTCTGACCATGACCATCCCTTTATGGCCACCATGTACCCATCCTCTGATGGCTACTTCCAGCAGGATAATGCACCATGTCACAAAGCTCGAATCGTTTCAAATTGGTTTCTTGAACATGACAATGAGTTCACTGTACTAAAATGGCCCCCACAGTCACCAGATCTCAACCCAATAGAGCATCTTTGGGATTTGGTGGAACGGGAGCTTCGTGCCCTGGATGTGCATCCCACAAATCTCCATCAACTGCAAGATGCTATCCTATCAATATGGGCCAACATTTCTAAAGAATGCTTTCAGCACCTTGTTGAATCAATGTCACGTAGAATTAAGGCAGTTCTGAAGGCGAAAGGGGGTCAAACACAGTATTAGTATGGTGTTCCTAATAATCCTTTAGGTGAGTGTATATATATATATATATATATATATATATATATATATATATATATATATATATATCTCAATCAGCAACTACATTAAAACCTTATATTGTGTAGGTCCCCCTCGTACCAGGCGGGCTAGTTTGAGTATTTCTGTAACTGCTGATCTCCTGGGATTTTCACACAAAACAGTCTCTAGAATTTACACCTGAAAGGTCACTGCTAGGTGCATGAAAGTTATTAGATAGAAAGAAAAAAATCCCACACACCACCATATATTGTGAAAATAGTCACTACTTTATTTAAAATTTTTAAGTCACCTGTCTGACAAAGGTCACGTTGGAATAAAATATTGACCATTTTAAATTTGTTATGTTTCATCAAGTCCAGAAACAAACTTTTCATTTAACAATTTCTTCTATATTTCGTTTCTTCCCAAGCAGACTATCTTTGATTGAAGTTTTGTGATATACTACAGAACCCATATGTTTTTTAGGCCCAGTTAATGGAGAATATGCTTTTAAAACTACCTCAGATTTCCATAATGGCATGTAATGGATTTAATTGAAAAATTATTTCAGGAATGATTCCTGGAATAGAAGAAACTGTGCAAATTGAATTTTGGTGAGTGGCTTATCGTGAAGAACAATTTAAAGCAGTAATTCTCAATTACTTCTTCCAGTTCCGGAGTTGACCTTTCACCATTCTAATTTTATTAAGGGGTTATTAATGCTTTCATGCCACACACTCCATCAGACTGCTCTCCATTTCAAAAGATCTCCTCTGTGTTCCTCTGCATATGCAGTGTTTAACCCCATCTACAACAGAAGTCATTACTGCATGATATCATTCTGTAGTTTTTATAGTTCTTACATATTTTACAAGGGTGATCTCATTCATACTCATAGGTATTTGTATGAAAGGGTAAGCCATGTATGTATGTATGTATGTATGTATGTATGTATGTATGTATGAACAACTTTAGAGACATACAAATGTTTATGAATCCTCTAAAGACTGGTCAGAACAGAATTAGTTTGAACCCTTATGTTTTAATTGTTTCAATATTTTGATATTGTATATTTCAATGTTAAATGTGCTTGCACTTATTTAATTTTTATACTTGTGCTAAACCCACACTTTATGTATAAAAAACTAAAGTAATAGTAAAAACATCACATTGATAGTACACAATCAAATCAGATCAAATTGCAAATAGTAAATTCAACTGGGACTTATTCCTTTCATTCCTTTGATGGATTTAAAGGAAGACAGACAATTATTTCCCACTAAGTAATGTGTTCCTCATGTACAATGTGAGACAGGATTTTTTTACATACAGCTCTTGGAGTCAGGAGAATTTAGCTTGACTTTAAGAGAACATCATTTCAACACAGAAAAGGAGACAATATCCGTTCTTGGATCCACTTTGTGCTTGAAGAATAACCAAGGAGGGGGATTCTCCATCCTAAATCACAAACTGAGGCTGAGTGGTGGGCACCTCGCTAATCTGTCTAAAACAAGAACAGAGAGACCTATCACTCACAATAAGTGGAATTGCCAAAGAAGAAAGGAACTGAACACCTCCCTTACAATATACAGCACTTCCTGTTCTTTTTAAACCAACCTCCCCCAGTGATTGAAGCATGGTTGTTCTGTAGCTTTATCATAGCATGCTTTTCTTAAAACCAAATTTTAAGGATATAAATGCATCATTTTCTAAAAAGAAAAAAAGAAACAATAACCCTTTATTGCATGTGTAAATCATGGTGATCTTAGCAATAGCACAAGGCCACCAGATGTCATAAATAGCCATTCATAATTCACAGCGAGGTTTGAATGCAATGTCAAGGGCAAAATCTATTCTCTGCTAAACCTTCCTGCTCCTGCTTTCACTGGTGGCCAAAACTGTGGTTTACTCTTTCTATTGGTACTGTACACTGTAAAAAATATGGTGCAATTTTTACTTGATCTCATCCTTAAAACTACATTTGTTGGTGTAATCTGTTTTCAGGTTGATACTAAATGTTTTTGACTTTAATTTAAAAAAAAGCAGTTCATTAAGATGTTACTACATTGAGCACATTTTAAGTTACCTGACTAACAGGTAAGGTTGGGCAGGTAGGAGGCAGGAACCGGCTAAACAGTCAACATAAAGTTTAATGATAAAACTAAACATAAACAAACACAGACACACATGCAGTCTCTCTCTCTCTCTCTAACGTGTGCCTCCGACTTGTCTTTATCCCTCTACTGGCTGATTAGCCGAATTCAGGGCCGGCGTGTGTCCTCACAACCCGGTCCCGCCCTCCTCCTCATCACAAAAGAGTAAAGACTTCACACTGAAAAATATGTTACCAGCAATTCTGACCTAAAGGAGCTATTTCTACCTGACCTGACCCTTGAAATTAGTTTTGTTTATGACAACTAATGCATTCGGGGTGACTCAGATATGTTAAGTAATATTTTTGACTTGAATCAAACCAGTTCCCCATCTGTCACTCGCTCGAAGTTGTGTCAATGTAGTGACACTAGGGGTCGCTCTTGGGAGCACCCCGATATTTAAGAAAAGGCCAATGGGAGTTGGCAAGTAGAATTTGCATGCCACTCCCCTGGACATACATGTATTAAAGGAGCTGGCTCGCAACCACTCATTCAGATTTTTTCTTCGGAGCTGAGCAGTGCTGAGCAGCGAGTTCCACTGCCATTCCATTCACCTCATAACAAGAAGTGTATACTGTTGGATATATGCCGCATTTCAGCGGCTTTCTCCCCCTCTGCACGATTGATGCAGAGTACGCCCCTGGGTGCTTCGATAGCTAGAAGAGTATATATATTCTTGTAGATAAAAGAGTATACTTCCTCTTAAAGAGTGCGCACTGAATTCCTGGATGCGGTCGCTATCTCTCCGCCTCTGACGACTAAAAGCACTTGTTATGGTTCGTTATAGCATTCATGGATGGTTCGTGTTCTCACTGCGAGAATATAACCATGGTAACATTGTGGTCATGGCTTTCCTTCATTCGGGGGAAAGCCACTCCAGCAGCTCCCCGCCCTGGGCCTTCTACCTACGGGTATGAGGCCATGTCGGTTAGTGCTGATTTGGGGACTACAATGGGAGTGGTACCACTGTGTAATCCCCACAGATCTCCCATTCCCCAGCACGCTCGTATGCCCCAGTCGAGTTCTGGGATGGGACAGGCAGCTTTTGGAGCTTGTGAGCAGGATGAGCTCTCGATTGCAGCATTTGATAGCCGGTTGGCGCAGTCAGACACTGAGGACACGACTGGGCTTCCAACTTTGGGTGTGCCCATCCAGTCTGAGGCCGACATGGACGCCATGCTTGCTCAGGCTGCCGCGAGTGTCGGGTTGTAGTGGAACCTGAAGCCTCATGGCTTGATGACTGGTTCCTGGGTTAGGAGTGACTACGGTTTCCCCGTCAGTAGATCCGCAGTGTCATTTCCTCCTGGGAAAGAATGCCTTCCCCAACGCGAATACATTTGGCCCCAGCTGAAAAAAATGTGGGGAGAAAAAAGAGAGAAAAGGCCGTGGCTGGCCGAGTGCACCTGCTTTTGTGGCAGCTTGCTTGCACCGGCAGTCCATGTAACACAGTTCAGCTAGTTGTGGCATTTCGGAAAGGGACCCCTAATGTCACTACATCGACACAACGTAGAGTGAGAGATAGGAAATGTCTTGGTTACCGTTGAACTCTCCATTCCCTGATGGAGGGAACAAGACATTGTGTCCCTCTTGCCACAAAACTGTAATACCCACTGAAATGCCCGGGACCATCTCCCGGCTCCTCAGGGCAAAAACTGAATGAATGGTTGCGAACTAGCTCCTTTTATACCCTTATGTCCGGGGGAGTGGCATAAAATTCCACTCGCCAATTCCCATTGGCCTTATCTCAAAGATCAGAGGTGTTTGGGACTCCCAAGTGTCACTACATCGACACAACATCTCGTGCCCTCCATCAGGGAACGGAGGTTACAACAGTAACCAAGACATTAATTTAGACGTTACCACATGAAGCATGCTTTTAGGTTAGCATGTTTCTGGAAAACAGTAGCAAATTTGGTTTTGTGCGTGTAAAAGCAGCACTTTATCACATTCAAACTGATTAATCCAGGTCCATCCATAAATCCTGTTAAAATTCTGTGTTTGTTTTCCAGGCATGAGCATATGAAGTATACAGCAATGTTCCAAGAGCATAATGTTTTAATAGTAGCACGGGTCGATAATAAATATGCAGAAGACACTCTCTCTCAAAAAGAGACTTTAACAATGCAGCAATTGAATGACACTAATTACAATGATTGTGCAAAAGGTTCGAGTGCACTGCAGTGTGGACAGTTAATTGTTGTTGTCAGATCGAGTGCAGGTGTGTCACACTGTCTGTCTGTCTGTCTGTCTGTCATATACTGTACTAAACAATTATTGTTCATTGTTAGTTCACAATGCATTAAAATTAATGTCAACATGTAAGTATAATGTTAAAAATTGATTATTATTATATGTAGAAATTAACATTAACCAAGATTAATAACTTTTGTAAAATTAGTGTTCATTGGTAGATCTTATTTACCCATTTTATTATATTATATTTTATTTTATTTATATCAGTTTCATTTTATTGATTTTATTTAATTGCATATTTGAAGAACGATGAAGAAATTTAAAGAAAGGTAACATATAACTTTAAAATCTGCCCTGTCTATATTAACTTCATATTGCACTTATTTTCACTTTTTCCACTCATGGCATAAGGCCATATCCTACACCTGCAAAACTTCCACATCTTAGTTTTGGCTGAGAAAAAGCAAAATTATTCATGGTGAAAATAGAACAAGAGGCTAAACAACAAACAATGCCTCAGAGGTCTTGCATATTTCAAAACAGGCATGCAAAAGACCTCCTCCCTGCATTCTGAATCTCACATACGCATCTTGTGTCTGTCCAATCAAGTCAAGAGAGTCATCAAACATTAATCTTAACAACAGTCTGCAATATGAAATTAATTTCGAGACATGAAAAATTGCTGCTTTACAAAACCTGAGATGCAGATGTCAAAGCAATGAATATTTTGCCCATGGCTCTCACAAATCTCTTTTATAATCTTTAGACTGGATAGCTCCGTCATTACAGATTCAGAGATCACACCGACATTCATTTTATTGGTGCCGCCATGGTAACCAGAAACACAGTTTAGTCAAGGGATCTCAAAACTCTTGGCTAACACCAATAAACATGTCTCCAAGAGAACTGATATAAATAAATAAACAATTAGAACAAGATGAATGTATTGACCAACTGCCTTTGCACATTCTAGCTTGAAGCTGAACACTAAAGGTCTACCCTGAGTAGTGGATTTGTTTAATAGGTAGAATAAATCCTGTTTAAATCATCACAAGAGGCTCAGCCAAACGTCTCGGTTACTTAAGTAACCTCCGTTCCCTGATGGAGGGAACGAGACGTTGTGTCGAAGAAGCGACACTAGGGGTCTCTCTTGAGTGCCGAATATGCCTCTGGTCTATGAAAAAAGGCCAATGAGAAGTTGGCAGACAGTATTTGCATACCCCGCCCTGCATATACGGGTATAACAGTGGGGAAATACGTCAAATTCATTCAGGATTTTTCTGAGGAGCCGGAAATGGTCCAGCCACTGCAGTGGCTCAGCTCAGCAACATGGCCGGGAAGATACGACGTCTCGTTCCCTCCATCAGGGAACGGAGGTTACATATGTAACTGAGACGTTCTCCGTCTGTCGCTCACTTCGACGTCATGTCGAAGAAGCGACACTAGGGGTCCACTTCAAATCACACTGAGCCATGTACGTGTACTGCTAACACAGGAGCATGCAGGTATATCACGTGCACAAGCGACCAACTGTGTCAGACTGCGCGTACTCTTCCCCAATGCCCCAAAAGAAGTCATCGGAATCTTTCTGGTTACCCTAGAGGGGAACAAGGCGACGCTTGCCAACCTGGAAATGGGCCAAGCCTGGCTGGGCCTCTTTTCTCTCTATGTTTCTCCGCATAGAGCAAGAACAGCCGGGGCCCTTACATGCATCGAGGGAAGGGGGTCTTACCCAGTTTCCTATTCTTTCAGGTGAAAAAGACCCTGTGGAGGCCACACCTGCCCAAAAAGGGGAGGTAAAGGTGGCGAATACATCACATGGATTTTTTAGGCAACATGTGGAACGTGGTGCAGTGGTAGATCCAGCCTCCAGGAGGGGGGAGTTGCTACAGCATAGCGACCGGAGGGCAGCGAAAACTGCCTAAGGGAGAGGTGGGTCAGCTCATAAGGTGACCGTACCAGAGAAAATACACACAGGAGGAGTATGTGTAGGAGGCCTGATCTGTGGAGCACTTTTCCTAGTGCAGGATAGATTTGAGATACCCGCAGTGGATTGGGTCGGCGAATTCCTCGGAACCGGCCGGCTGGGAAACAGTCGTGGGGCTGAAGGCGGGTGGTCCGCGTCCAGCTTGCTGGGACTATTGAGGTCTGGCAACAGAGTGCCGTGAGAACGGCATTTGCGGGCCAGGTGACCCAGAGACAAAGGAAATAGCTCTTTTATTGAGAATGTGGGTACAGCAGCCCCGGGGGGGTCTGCCTGGGAGCGCCTGGGAGCCTTACGGGTCCTCAAGGGGGTCCGTGAGACGGGGGGCATCTGCTTCCTGCGGCGTGCTCGACACTGGGGCTGAGAGCTGGGCCCGGGTTGAGGCGGAGCAGGGTGTTTCTTTGCCACAGGAGGACGCCCTAGGTGGGCAGACAGGGCATGGCCCACGGGGGCAGGCTTGCGGCAGGGCACGATACGTAAAGGAGTTTTGTTTTTTTTCTAAGCTGTGGTTAACCCTCTGGGGTTTGAGGGTGTTTTGTGGCCTGGAGAAGTTTTGACATACCTTGAAATTTTGTGCTTTTTTCAGTTGCTTGAAAACATATTACTGACATATTACTGAGTCTGATAACACTGTATTCATCACAAACTGGACTACAATAATATGTGAGCAACATGTGTGTACATTTTTGTATTTTTGAGAAATTTTATTCATTGAAATAAGGCCATATAACACATTTGTCCACAAGACTTTTGAGAATTGGATCATGCAGCCTAAAGTTTTTGCTACAAAATGATTTGGAAACCATCCTGATCACTCATTTATACAAAACAATATAGTAATTTAACTTTTGTAAGACAATTTTAGTGCTAGAAACGTCATATGCGAGGAGGCGTGAATTATCATGAATATTGATGTAACTCACACCTGAGGAGAAAAGACCCCTCCCCTGGGCCTATCACTGAGGAATGTGACAGAAAGATAATGAATGCGAGGAGACTTAATGATCAAAATCAAGTTAAGTTAAAAGAAGTAATCTGACTATACATTTTATTTATATAAAGACTTTTCTTAATTTTAGACCTACACTATAATTTAAAAGAAGTCTCTTCTGCTCACCAAGGCTGCATTTATTTGATCAAAAATACAGTAAAAACATTGATATTGTGAACTCTTTTTACAATTCAAAAGAACAGTTTTCTTTTTGAATATATTGTCAAATGCAATTTGTGATCAATGTTGAATTTTCAGCATCATTACTGCAGTCTTCAGTGTCACACGATCCTTCAGAAATCATTATAATATGCTGATTTTCTAATATGGGCATATTTAAAGTGAATTTTACTACTTTAACCTGAACACAAATTTGCAAGCACAATCTTTCTTTATGATAATGAGGCAGCATAAACACTAGTTAAAACATAATCTAACAATCATATTATTTTTATATCATATTACATATCATATTTATATAATACAGCATACAATTTAAATGCCTGCTTTAGCCGAAACAGCATTTAAATGTAAGTAAAACTTGCTTATTAGGAGTCATATTTCAATACTCTGAATCCTGGCTGGCAAGTCTGGAAACAGTCCCACTTGTAAAATATGTACATGTTTATATAAAAGATCATGTCAACTAATATGTAAGTAAAACTAAATGACATACTCATCTGAAATTGTATCCTCGGATGGATCAAGTCTCTCTTCAAAATACAAACGTTCATTGGAGTCCCGCTCTTCTTCTGAGGAAAATGTTAACTCTTCATCACTATCCAGGAGTTTCCTCACCTGTGTATTGTGCGATCTTCCAAACGTGCAAAAAAGGGAATTAACTCGATGCTTTTTAAGGCACAGTCGGGGGCGTTTACTATTTGCATTGATCGCCACAGCACATTACCGTATGAAAAGTGCCCTCTGCCCGTGGGCATGATCTCATTAGGGATAATTTGCTGAGCCAGGAGAAATTGTACATTGCTTTGTTTCATATAGATTACATTGCAGGAGAATATTTGTTTTAAATGTGAATTAATTTAATTTAATTTAAAAGTAGATATTTTAAGCTTTCTTTAGACATATGTTTCATGTTTGTGTGATGAGTATTCACGGAGTTTCAGTTCATTTTTGTGACGTGTTTCAGAAATATGCTCAAGAACACAGAGACTGCTGAAAGCTCACCATTTTTGTTTTCTTTATTTTACAAAAGCACAAGATTTTGTTGTTATTGTGAGTGTACACAAATAAAAGTTGACCATTTATAGTCTCTAATTATGTCTTACACTTATCTGTATGCCCCATAATGACGGAGTATTTTATGTTGTTTCCATTGTAATGCCGACCAGGACGCACTGGCGCGTCCGTCGACCCCAGAGGGTTAAAAAAAAAAATGACAAAAGCACCAAAAAAATGTATCATACAAGTAATCAGTTCTAGTCGTGAGCTATATACTTAGTCAAAGATCGTATGTCACATGCCACTGTCCAATGTGTGTCGCTGTCATCGACATGCCAAAGTTTCTCAAATATATCTATATAATAAGTAACTAAAATAATTGTTTCTGTACATCTGCCTGACATGAATTAAATAATGCTGAGGTGGTTAAGGTTTGGGGTGAGGTTGGGGACTATACTATACTATGTAACTATACTAATATACTTATAAGATACATATAACAAACTGCAGAGCCTCCAATTCTCCAAACTGAGGTGAAACATTGTTTTGATTGTACAGGATGAAAGTGATATTTCACTTATGAGACTGCCCTGACCTTAATCTATATATTGTTTCATTTGGCTTAACAAATTGTTAACTCTTATGTTCAAAATAGAACAGTTTTTAGATTTTGCTTTGTTTACACATTTGTAAGCATATTTGCATGAATGATTGTGTGAAAAACTATTATCGATGCACTCAATGCTCTAAATATGAATGTGAGAAAAAGGCGTTCCAGCAGTTTATGCTTGAATAAGCAACAAGACATTTTCAGCAAACGGAAAAGTCCAGAATTCAGAAAGAGTTTTACCTCTCATTCTACGTTATTACCAATATTCCATAGAGTGTAGGTTCTTTGCTATGCCTTAGGTTTCACCAAAGTAACCTCTTCTTATCAAGAACCTCTAGACACCCTTTCAGTTCTCTGAAAAACTTACCCCAAGATCCTTCAACAACTAAACAACTTTGAGGGAAAGGCTTTAAGACACTTAAGTTTAAATATATGGAAGACATCAATAGAAAATTTAAGGCAACTTTAAAGATTGTCGGGAGGATATCCAGAGGGTTTTGTCAGTGTGGCAACTGAGGAACCCCAAATGGTTTCTCCACCATTGTCCACATTAAATACATTCTGCTGTTTTTGTTATTAATCCAATCCAAGATACACTCTGTGCTCCTCTCCCTACCAACCTTATTTTGCATCCTTATTGAGTCACGTCCTCATTGAGTCACGTGTCAGTCAGTACACTAATGTTAACACTCTCTCAAAACAGTACGGTTCTAGTTACGCTGTTAGAGCAGAAAACTAATCACATTTGAAATCATGAATACGATGGAGGAGATAAAGGGAAAAGGGCCTGAGAAAGAAAAAAAGACTGTTTGAAGTGAGGTTTTAAGAGACAAGCCTTTCATAGTCCCGGTAATTGTGGAGCGTAATGAGAGAGAAGCTCTGATGGATGGATTAATACTGGCCTTAAGTCTGCTGTCTCCCGAGTCCCTGTGTAAACTCTCATTTGAGTCAGTGGCACCACAGAGGCAGACTGCTCTTATTCACCCATTCTCACTCTGTCATTACTATTTCCTTTATTGCCTTTTATTTCTCCTCAGGCTCATCAATATTCCATAGGGTCAGGTATCATACACTCTGCAATTCCTCCTCAGTTTGACTGACATCCCTACACACACACACACACACACACACACACACACATGTGAGTCTCATGTGATCATTCATGTGTTCATGCAGTGATTGAAATAAAAATTACCCTGTGGGCTAAGATGGAAAAATGGTGAGATGTTTGACACTGATGACAATGATCAAAATAACTAGCAGTTTCCCACAGACACCCTACACCAACCTTTACCCCTAAACCTAACTTTAATCTTCCTTTATAAAAATTATTTATGGTTTTACTACCATAACCATAGTATCACCATTGCATTTTTTTTTTTTAAAGTAAAATCATAGTAACCTCAAAATGAAACATGCTTACTATATAAACAACATATTATTTGTAGCTTATTCATTTTTGGGTGAGCTATTCCTTTACTGGTAGGTTCAAACAACCTAGCCCATATTTACCACAATGGAGGGGCACGTTGCCACAGAAGGTCAATGAGTTTATTGTATTTGCCTGTATTTTTTTCATGGAAAATAATGGTGGGAAAGTTTAATAGCTTTCTTACAGACAAAACATTAAGGTATACCAAAACTGACTTTTTTTAAAAAATTGACTTACCCTGAAAAAAATAGCTCTGGTCTCCCCTATACAGTAAACGTCTGCAGAATATTTTTAGTGGAAGGGAATACAGCTTTATGGAAACTTTGCTACCATTTATTAGTGCTGCCACTTGCCACACTCAAATGCACTCGATACAAATAACAATGTCAAAAATCCAAGCGTGAAGGGTGTAATTTGAGCTTTCATGAGGCCTACAATTTCTGATTGGACACGTATCACTTCCCAGCAGGATAATGGATTACATATGGATTATGTATGACTTCTTCTGCATAGCACGGGTTTAATAGTGCACTGCTCTTTACACGCAAAGAGGAAGAGTGTCATCATAGGAGACTTCATGACCCTGAGTAGGGTCTATTACTGGCATAATTACAGCCTGGGTGTGATAACCATGCCACACTTCACTACCCACCACATAGAGGCTTTATTGCAGGTGTACATTACATAATGCCTTCATTAAAGACAATCACTTAATTATATAGTCTGAGGAAGAACATCAAATGCATGGCAGACTCAGAATCAATTTGACGGCTTATAATGGAGAAGGCAGAGCTGTTTACTGCCAACCTGACAAGTGTGACAGTTCGATCAAAGCTTTTCGAGAAATACCTTGAAAGGGTTATTACAAAGATATGGCCTTATGGTGTATAGTGGGTGATCATTTTTGATCAATAAGCCAAAGATATTAGAGATAAAATGATGACATCCCAGATTCAAAATGTAAATCAACATATTTTTGAAACTGCATTGATAGTAGAAGACGGTATAACTTAAATACTATTGATTTTAAAGTTAAAATAATTACAAGTGGTCATACAAGTTCAGGTGGCATGCCGAATGATAATATTATGTTGTCATCATTTTATTTTATGATAGCAACTGAGGTGAGATTTGCACAAAATTGCTATAATGAAATAAGACTCTTATTTTACACAATATTTACTATAACTACAAAAATTAAAGATAAATTGTTAATTATCCATCGTCAATGCTGTCGGTAGAGTTTGGAAAAGAAAGGGGAACTTTCTGTTTATCAGGGTTGGGGAGTAACGGAATACATGTAACAGGATTACATATTTAAAATTCTAAATATAAGTAACTGTATTTCATTAGAGTTACAATTTAAATCATTGGCAATTAGAATACAGTTACCTTCAAAAAGTTTTGGATTATTGAAGAGATTACTTTGAATTTTATTGTCATTTGTTTCATTTAATATTTAGTCCTTTCAGATGGAAAAAAATGTATACATATAAATGATGTGATCCAAAGTACATTTGAACAGTGGTGAAACACTTTCATACAAGCAGACAGAGAAGTAAGTTTGAAGTAAGTTTGGAGCAAAAGAAATAGAAATAATCCTTGTGTAAATCGTCAGCTTTACGCTAAGCTAAAATGCTATTTCTAGGCATTTTAAAATGCACATGTTACCAGCACGATCACATTTTTTTATAAAGAAAATTCACGTTGGATCATAATTTCTTTTTTTCTGGCAAGACCTTTGATATTAGGGCAAAAATCTTATTCTCGGTCATTTTTGTTTTCCTGTAAAAATATCTAAAAATCCTTAAAACAATACCAATTTGATTTAAACAATAGAGAATAATCTGCAACTTCAAAAAAAAAGTTTGAATGTCAATGCGTTAGCTGAATCTCTCAAGCCAAGTGACACAGGCAATCAAATTATGTTACACCTTTTCTCAGAACTAACTTCTGCAGTTAGTTTTAATCAACTAGTCCAAAGGTAATTTTCAGTTATTCCCCCCAAGTTTACATAGTTTCCCTTGCAGAGTAACCACAAGTTTAGTTTAATAAATTTTCTACAGACATGTTCCATTGAAATTTGTATATGTTTTATATATGTATATATATGTTACTTTTTGGGGCCAATGTAATTTTAATTTGATAAAATTGTTACATTAAAGAATTAGTCTGTGGTGTTAGGTTTTGTTATAAGTAGTCTATCCCTCCATTTTTAGGCAATGGGAAGACTATTATGTAAAGAGCATGTTTTAGGGTATCAAGAGTCATCACCACCATCACTATAATGCAGAAAGAAAATGGAGAACATATCTGAGAGAAACAGTAGACAGCCCTCCATTCTGTTAGATAAAAGTGTTTGATTAACAAAGAGCCATTTTACAGTTTTTCTCAATCATTTGGCTCAATTCTCGAATGAGAATTTAAAATCCTAGAACAATTAGTTTTTTTGTTCACACCACATTTGAATTTCATATTCATTTAAGCAAATTGCACGTGTTTTGGCACATGTGTGCAAAAAGGTAAGTACAATTGACTACAAATTTGCACAGTAACTAAATGCACATGGCTTGCTGATCAAAACTGATGAGTTGATTCTCAGTGAAATTGTCATACTCTTCACAACTTCTAAACATTCTCTCATCGTGTGAGCCAACACATGCAAAATGATCAATTCAGTTATCAAAATATATAAATGTATATTTCATAAATATCTATGACACTGAATGTTTTTCATTGTTGCGTTTTTTTGGGGGGGTTTTGCATTGTCATTTTGTGGCAATTTTCAGTTTACTATATATGACTTTACATGTAAAAAATGGACATGCAAATGTGAATTTTCTGTTTACATGTAATACACTGCTACAAAAATAAATTAACTGTATACATACAAATGTGCATATCCTTTATCTGTGTACTGTAGTATAGTACAGTATTTTTCGAGTAAACATTTACCTACAGTTGAAACCGGTATCTAAAAAGCTCAGTGTGATACACAATAGCATTCAGCTAGATAAAACTAATGTTCTTGTATAGTACAGTAAGTCATTGTCCAAAAAAAAAAGTAGAACAAAAATTTAATTTGTATATAACAAACGTTTCTAGGGTTGACTGTCATGGTGGGAAAAAAAACCCAACAGCAACATTTTTACTAGTACGGCTGTCACGATTCCCCATTGTCTGCCTCGTGTTTTTCCCTCACTATCACCCTAAACTACGTTTCCCACAATTCTCGGCCCTCATCACATCCAACTATCCCTCATTGTTTGCACCTGTCCATCGTTATCCCTGTTTATTTAACTAGGGGTCTCTCTTGACCACCGAATATACCTCTATATTCCATCTATGAAAAAAGGCCAGTGAGACATTGGCAGACAGAATTTGCATGTCCCGCCCCCGGACATACATACGTGTAAAAAGGCGGAGAAATACGTCTGTTCATTCAGATATTTTCTTCGGAGCTGATGGTTGTGTATGCAGCAAACCACGAGTCACACACCTGTTCCTCTTCCTCTGAGCGATCTGCTGTTGGATCTACGGCACACTTCAGTGGCTTTCTCCTTCTCTGCATGGCAGTGCGGTTTGCCCCTGGGCGCTGCGACAGCACAACTAAAGAGTTATTAAAAGAGTGATTTTCTCTAATAAAGTTTTTTCCTCTATAAGAGCAATACACAGCGGCGTTGAACGTCCTTTTCAGGATGCGTCTTTTAAAAGATGCCTTTCCGCCCCTGTGTAGTTCCTGCATGCGGTAGAGTGCTCTCCGCTTCAGACGGCCACAGGCGCTCATGTATGTCTCATGTATTTGGGCTGCGATCACAACGAGGCAGCGTTTGTTGATGGTTCATATTCTCACTGCGAGAACATGACCATGGCAACAAGGGTGTCCCCCTGCAGCTAAGCAACGAGCAGCTCCGCCTCAACCCGGGCCCAGCTCTTCGCCCCATTGTCGAGCGCCCCGCAGGAAGTGCACGCCCCCCGTCTCACGGACCCCCTCGAGGACCCGGAAGGCTCCCAGACACTCCTGAGACGATCGACCCAGAGATGAAGACATTCGCTCTGGAGCTGGTAAGCAGACCACTCCGTTCCCGAAGGAGAATCCTTCTTTGAATTTATTTAATTTGTGCACATTCTCAATAAAAGAGCTATTTCCTTTGTGTCTGGGTCACCTGGCCCGCAAATGCCATTCTCACGGCGCTCTGCCGCCACACCTCAACAGTCCTGGCATGCTGGACGCGGACCCTCTGCCTTCAGCCACACAACTGTTCCCTGGACGGCCGGTTCTGACGAGTCTAGAGGACGCCTCCACCGGACCTCCTCCTCAGTCACTAACCCAGCCCCTGCCGGGTGTGCGGATCAAGGTAAGTGCTTTGAGTCTTTTCTCAGCACTAGAGCCTCGGGATGCACTTTTTCCTCCCAACGCCATACTGCCTGCTCCGCCCCGCTGCGAAGCCCCACCGGATACGTCAAAAATAATTGTCCCGTTAGTGCCCCTAGCACGGAGCTTGGATGCATGGCTTTCACTTCCCAATCCGTCACGCTGGCTGGCCAGGACCATCGACTCAGTTACGCAATTCAGTTTGCCAGCCCCCCCCCCCCTCCCCCCCCCTTTGGGGGTGTCCGCTTTACCGCAGTACATGGCGAACATGCCAATTCCCTGCGTGCGGAAATCGCGATCCTCTTACTAAAAGACAAAGATGCGATAGAGCATGTCCCTCCAACCGAGATGAAGAAGGGTTTCTACAGCCCTTACTTCATCATACCCAAGAAAGGCGGCAGCTTATGAACGATCTTGGACTTAAGAGTTTTCAACTGGGCTTTGCACAAGCTCCCGTTCAAAATGCTCACGCAAAAACACATTTTAACTTGCGTCCAGCATCTAGATTGGCTCGCACCGGTAGACCTGAAAGACGCGTACTTCCACGTCTCAATATTGCCTCGACATCGACCCTTTCTACGGTTCCCGTTCGATGGTCAGGCATATCAGTACAAGGTCCTCCCCTTCAGCATGTCCCAGTCCCCTGGCGTCTTTCCGAAGGTCACAGAGGCAGCCCTTTCCCCGGTCCAAGAAGCCGGCATCTGCATGCTCAACTACCTCGATGACTGGCTCATCCTGGCCCACTCCCGAGAGTTACTATGCGCCCACAGGAACCAGGTGCTCAGGCACCTCAGCCGTTTAGGGCTTCAGGTCAACTGGGAAAAGAGCAAGCTCACACCGGTTCAGAGCATCTCTTCTCTCAGCATGGAGTAAGACTCAGTCTCAATGTCAGCGCGTCTCACCAATGAGCGTACCATATGGCGTCCTCTGCGGCGGTTGCGCCACTGGGGTTGATGCATATGAGAGCACTGCATACTTCAGCATTGGCTCCAGACGCGAGTCCCGAGACGAGCATGGCGCCACGGCACGCACCGTGTGATGGTCACCCCAGCCTGCCGCCAAACATTCAAACCCTGGACAGACCTCTGATTTCTGCGGGCAGGAGTCCCCTGGCAGCAGGTGTCCCGACACGTCTTGGTCACGACCGACGCCTTCCAATTGGGTTGGGGCACCATGTGCAAAGGGCACACAGCAGCGGGCCGTTAAAAGGGGGCCCCGCTGTGCTGGCACTTCAACTGACTAGAGTTGCTGGCTGTATTCTTTGCCCTGCGGAGGTTTCTCCCGCTAGTTCAGGGCAAACACATCTTGATCAGATCAGACAGCACCACCACGGGGGCGCTCCCGCCACATGTCACAACTCGCCAGTCGTCTCCTCCTCCTTTGGAGCTGAAGTCGCTGCGTGCCACTCACATCCCCGGCAACCTCAATGTGATGGCGGACCCGCTATCATGACAGTGCTTGCCCAGTGGAGAGTGGAGGCTTCAACCCCAGTCGGTCCAGCTGATTTGGGAACGGTTCGGCTTGTTGCCTTCAAGGAGACCTCCCACTGCCCGCTCTGGTATGCCCGAACAGAGGCTCCCCTCGGGGCAGATGCACTGGCACACAGCTGGCCCACGAGGCTGTGCAAGTATGCATTTCCCCCAGTGAGCCTTCTTGCACAGGTGCTGTGCAAGGTTAGAGAGGACGAGGAACAATTCACTCTAGTGGCTCCCTATTGGCCCACCCGGGCTGGGTTCTCGGACCTCGTACTCCTCGCGACAGCCCCTCCCTGGCAAATTCCCCAGAGGAAGGACCTTCTTTCACAGGGACGGGACACGCTCTGTCATCCGCACCCAGACCTCTGGAACCTCCATGTCTGGCCCCTGGACAGGACGTGGAAGATCTAGGTGATCTACCACCTGCTGTCGTAGACACGACCAACCAAGCCAGAGCCCCTTCTACCAGGCAACTTTACGCCCTAAAGTGGTTATGTTCGTGAGTTGGTGTTCTTCTCGTGGCTGAGACCCACAAAGGTGCACAGTCAGGTCGGTGCTCTCATTTCTACAGGAGAGGTTGGAAGGGAGGCTGTCCCCATCCCCCTTGAAGGTGTATGTAGCTGCTATTGCAGCCCACCACGATGTAGATGGCGAGTCTTTGGTAAGCACGACTTGATTATCAGGTTCCGGAGGTTGAATCCCTCCCGGCCAAGCCTGTTCCCCTCCTGGGATCTCTCAGTGGTTCTCTCGGGCCTTCAGAGACCCATCTTCGAGCCGCTAAAATCAGTTGGACTCAGGACCCTCTCTCTAAAGACGGCCCTGCTGATCGCGCTCACCTCCATCAAGAGGGTCGGGGACCTGCAAGCGTTCAGGCAGATACATATGTGAATATGCCTGGGGGCAGGACATGCAAATTCTGTCTGCCAACTTCTCATTGGTCTTTTTTCATAGATCAGAGGTATATTCGACGCTCAAGAGAGACCCTAGTGTCGCTTCTTCGACACAACGTCTCATTCCCTCCATCATGGAACGGAGGTTACATCCGTAACCTAGATGTTACCCACTACATAATTGTGGCACAGCGGAGGGCGGGGCCAGGTCGTGGCTGGAGCGACCTCCTGGCTGAGGAGACTCTGGATCGCATGCCTGTCCTCTGCTTGAGCTCGCAGGATCTCAAAGAAGCGATGATCCTGGTGTTGCCGGAGCTCAAGCAGGGTCTGATGTTGATTTTGGTGGATTGCAGTGAGGGACTGGAGAACCTCCGCCAACTGGGAGGACTCTAAGGGGCGATTCCTTTCCATCACTAGAGACGATTGATGTTTTATTTGTCCCGGGTTTTGGCACCAGTTTAAAACAATTCAATGTCAGGGCAGGAAGGAGGACACGAGAACAGGATTCAGCACTCAAGGTAAGCTTTTTAATCACCACAGTGGTGTTCACAACTTTCCAGAAACAAACATAAACTTCTTCTTAGAAACTCTTTAAACTGTTTTCTTGGGATGCCAACACTAGACTGACGTGAGTCTCTCTCTCCCTGGACTGTAGGATCTCAAGCTCTCTTATGCTGCTCTCCCCATACTCACTGAAATTAGAGACAGGTGTTAGACATAATTTAGCTCAGGTGCAAACACCCTTACCGCTTTCTCTCCCCGGACGGACACTTGACCACTCCCCCGCTGCCACATACCCCCACCGCCCGACTCGGGCCGGGGCGTCATCCGGCCTGCATACCACCCCCCCCCCCATTTCTGGAGAGGAAGTCGGCGACAGCTATCTGCACCCCCAGTCTGTGGACCACCTTGAACTTAAAAGGCTGGAGGGCCAGATACCAACGGGTGATCCGGGCTTTAGTATCCTTCATGCTGTGGAGCCACTGCAGTGGGGTGTGATCCGAGCAGAGGGTGAAGTCCCGCCCCAGCAGGTAGTACCGGAGCGTGAGGACCGCACACTTGATGGCCAGACATTCTTTCTCCACGGTGCTGTACTTGGTCTCCCTTAAGGAGAGCTTCTGGCTGATGTACAGCACCGGGTGCTCCTCCCCCTCCACCACCTGCGATTCTGTCTGAATCGTCCGTCTGCAACAAGAAATCTTTCTAGTGAGGTCAGTCAGCGGGCTGGTGATGTCCGAATAATTAGGCACAAACCTTCTATAATAGTCAGTCAGCCCCAGGAACTGCCTCACCCCTTTTTGGTCTTAGGTCTAGGGCAAGTCCCAATCGCTGCGATCTTGTTGATTTGGGGACGCACCTGGCCATGACCCAAGTGGAACCCCAGATACCGTACTCCACATGCCACATCGCGCACTTCTTGGGGTTTGCTGTGAGTCCCGCCTGCCTGTTGCACCGAACTTATGTTTCTCCGTGTGCAAGAGATCTTCATGGTGCGAGTTTGAAGAAGCCTCCATGACGGAGATCGAGCGTGAGTGTTCATTTAATTTGTTAAGAGTTATTTGTGCTATTTGTTACATTTAATGTTGTGATTTCTGAGGGGGAAGTAAATGATTCTTCTTTCTCCTGTGACAAATGATGTTAGAGGGGAGAAGCGAGACACGCGAGCATACACGTGAGTTATTAGTCACGTGACTGTTCCTGTGCGGTGCAGCGCTTCATAAAGTGAGTGTCATTTATTCTGTATGACAAATGCTTTTATTGAATTAAGAGAAAATCTGATGAGTGGTGAAGTGTTAATGTTCATCTGAGCCAATTTCTAATTTGTCTCAATTTCTAAAGAGAAGGAATGTAATGTGGGAAAGTGTTAAATATACTGATTCATTCTGATTTGTAAGTATGAGTGGCTTATGTGTATGTATCTTTTATTAATCTTTCTATGTTTTATTTTTCTAGAAAAGAGTAAAAGCCACTACCGTTGTTTATTAAGGGTTCAATTACTTCCATAAATAGTTTTGTGTAATTTGTTTCGCTTTGGGTTATCTGTAACTCCTTTTGAGAAGTTGTGACGTGACACTGATGTGAATCAATACTCTACTGAGTCATCTAAGAGCAGAAATAACCATAAGGGAAAAAGATACATAGTTTGACTTTTATTCTTGTTTGTTTTCTTTGTTATTTTGGAACATTGTATTTCAGATATACAAGTGTTGTGAATATTGGCATCCTATTAGAACTTTGTATTTTTTTTTTGTTCTTTTGCTGCTGTTGTGAGTTTTGGCGTAAAAAGCCTACACACAAACGGGAACCACAGACATTAATGCCGTGTCTTACACAAGCGCGGTCGGAAATAAAGATTCCATATTAGATGTTTTGCTGTGTCTGTGTCTCTTGAAAAGGAAGCACATTCACACGGCCACACACACATATATATATATATAAAAAGCTTGTACTGTAAAAAAAAAAAAAAAAAAAATATATATATATTTTATATATATATATATATATATATATAAGGCTATATAATACACACACACACACACAACAGCAACTTTCAGGAACTACAATATGTGCAAGAAAATAAGAAAATGCTGCAATTTCATCAACTTCATGGGTCTTCCAATCTCTCCTCACTGTCTGGCCAAAACATTTAAACTACATCACACCTGTTATCCTGCCTTGCAATGCAACAAGGGAAAAATCTTTTGGCATGATGCAGCAACCCCCTACTACAATCTGCCGTGATATCCACACAACCAGCATCCATTGCACCCAGTAAGGACAACTGGTTGTGAGGACGGTGATCAAAGGGGAGTATGGTGGGGAGAAACTTCATCAAAAAATGTGGGTGGGCAACAAGCCATTCCCCTGAATGTATTTTAACAACGGAAACTTATGTGGTCCCAAACTATTACATGCATTGGCAAGTCATTGCTTACCAACCCACTCATTCCCAGCAATGAGATCCCTGTAAAGAGTTTCCAGGAAATCGAGATGACGCTGTGTGTTATAGGGCCCAATGATGGGAATGTGGCAGAGTACACCATTCCCACATATGGCAGCACACATTGTAATGTTCCCTCCACACTGGCCTGGCACATCAACAGTGGCTCGGTGACCAATAATATTATGGTCATATCTCCTGACTTTGGTCATGTTGAATGCTGCCTCATCAACATACACAAATGTGTTGGGATACATCAGCCTCCAGCTCCATCACTCTCTGTAAAAGATGAAAGCAATTAGGAAATAATTTACAGTAGTTATTGTAAATCATACAGTAACATATATCCCACATCGTGTAACATTCTGCAAATACAGGTTGTACATGTCAATACTGAAAGACAAGGAGATTACAGCACTGTGAAGTGTACAATGACGAATTCTTACCTGCACATACTGGTACCGCAGCTCCTTCACCTTCACCATTCCTCTCAAAAGATACCTTGAAGAGTTGCTTCATTGCAATCTGATTTCTCTTCAGCACTCTATCAGTTGTGGAGAGGCTGGCGGTTTTGACATTTCAGCTGTGAAATTTAGTCGTACTCTTGCTGTATAAATGTGTTTGAGAACTGATAGGTTAAGAGTTTCACCTGTCAGCTAAATTGGACAGCATTTGCGTTTGGTTGCTCTAAACTGTGAGGAAATTTAATTGTTTCCCATCTAGCCTAAGTCTATCCATCTGACAGCTATTACAACAATACCACATAAATATTATGTATCTAATATATGTGTGACATGTTGTTGTGATTGTTGGTTGTTCTATTTAGCATTTAGGGATTTAAACAATGAACATGTCAAGTCAAGTCAATTTTATTTGTATAGCGCCTTTCACAACACACATCGTTTCAAAGCAGCTTTACAGAAGTTCAGCATTAACAGACGATAAAAATGTAATGTCTATAAAGTCGATAAATCATCATCCTTGTGCAGGGCTCCAAACTGCGACTAAAAATGGTCGCATTTATGACCAAATAAATTTATTTGCGAGTGTAATTTCTGTCAAGGTCGCCATTGGCGACAATAAAAATTTACTCCCTTTGATTTTAAAATTTGCATTACATTTCCCGAGATACATTACAAAAGTTTATATCAAAAGAAATAGCAGGGAAAACGGAGTTCATTGCAGGAACTAACCATTTCAAAAAAAGAGACTGTGAGAAAACACGGTGACAGTAACGAGCATAAAAAATGCACGTGTAACGTCACGCCAGCAGAGGGAGCCCTCTCCCGAGTTCTGACTGTGTTCCGCTCCCTCTGCTTCTCTGCTCATTTCCTGTTTGGTGGATATTTAAGCATGGCCTGCTCAACAGGCCATTGTGAAGTATTGCCAGTTTCACCTGCCTTACCGAGTGTTTTCCATTGTCATAGTCTTGCCTGTTTTGTGAATGACCATTGCCTGCCTTTTCTTGTTACTGCTTTTTGGATTACCCCTTTGCCTTGTCACTTTGGATTGGACTGCCTATCTGTGTTTGAACTCTGCCTGCCTCAAGTTATTGATATCTGCCTGCCGACTTTTACCTGTTTACTGTGGATTTAATAAACATCTGCAAATGGATTCAGTCTCAGCCTCCGGGTTGTTACAGAATACTTCGCCAACGATGACTCCAGCAGAAGTTTCGGATCTACAGCAAACGTTTGCTTACCAAAGTGACGTCCTCAGGAAATATCAAGAACAACTGAGTAGACTACAAGCCACCAATGAATATCTGACTCAATATCTTCATTCATTACCACCACCGACACCCAAGAAGGTAAGCTTTGTCTTTCCCGATAAATTTGACGGTTCAGCAGACCGATGTAAGGGATTTTTACGTCAAGTTGAGCTCTTCTTCAAACATCAGAGCGATGATTTTGAATCTGAAGAGAAAAAATGCACTTTTCTAATATCTTTATTGACTGGGCTGCAGCTGTTTGGGAAACAGATCCCTTGATCAAATCTTCATCTAATTACTTCGTTCAACAGATCAAAGAAGTGTTTGAATATCCAGCAGGGGGTATGGATATATCAACACAGCTATTGCAACTCAAACAAGGCCGACGTTCAGCGGCTGATTTTGCAATAGAGTTTAGAACGATCGCTGCTCAGAGTGGATGGAATGATGTTGCGCTCAAGGCCATGTTCCAGCAGAGTTTGAACATTGAACTACAAACAGAACTCACCTGCAGAGGTGAAAACTGTTCGTTTTCTGAATTTGTGACGCTCGCTATAAAAATCGATAACCTCATGCGCAACAGCCCCGCTAAATCCAGGACACTCCCACAAAGAATCGCTGAACCTGATTTAACTTCCCACGTATCCAACCCTCCTTCTACCATTGCTCAATCCAGTCAGGAACCCATGCAGCTAGGAACTACAAAACTCTCAGTAGAAGAAAGATCTCGACGGTTAATTCACAATTTGTGTTTCTATTGTGGGAATGCAGGCCATATCAATGCCGTGTGTCCACTCAAAGCCAGAAGATCTGTTAAAACTACTAGCCAGGTGAGTGTTAACAACATTCCTCCTCTCATCACCAAGTTCTTTACAATCAGTGTCAAGATTACTTATAAGACGGACCCTGTTGATTTCACAGCACTGATCGATTCCGGTTCCGCTCTAAATCTAATCCATCAAGACATTGTTAAAAAATATAACATCCCTACGCAACCTTGTAACCCCCCTCTGAAAATCAATGCTATTAACAACAAACCTATCGGAGAGGGCATCAATTTACAAACCCTGCCAATACAACTCCAAGTGGGACCTTTCCATTCTGAAATCATTTCATTTTATGTTATTGATTCCCCACGCCATGAAGTTATCCTGGGATATCCCTGGCTAGCAGTCCACGACCCAGTCATCTCTTGGCAGCAAGGCCAAATCAAGCAATGGTCTTCGTTTTGTAAAACACACTGTCTAAACGCCACAGATATCAAGCCATGTTTGACCACAAGCATTGAAAGTCCCGATTCCAAACCTGTGTCTTACCCATCTTGCTACCAAGAATACCAAGAAGTCTTTAGCAAGACCAAGGCAACCCTTCTTCCACCTCATCGCCCCTGGGATTGCGCTATTGACCTCTTGCCCAATGCAATGCCCCCCAAGAGTAAGACCTATCCGTTATCGCGTCCCGAAGCTCTAGCCATGGAAGAATACATTGAAGAAGCGCTCAGTTCTGGTTTTATTCGTCCATCCACTTCTCCAGCGGCAGCAGGCTTCTTTTTCGTAGAGAAGAAGGACGGAGGTTTACGGCCTTGTATAGACTATCGAGGTTTGAACAATGTCACAGTAAAGTTCAGTTACCCTCTACCGTTAGTACCTTCAGCTCTCGAACTACTCCGTGAAACCACCATTTACACAAAACTAGACCTCAGGAGCGCTTACAACCTCATTAGAATCCGAGAAGGAGATGAATGGAAAACTGCCTTTTTGACCTCTAGGGGGCACTACGAATATCAAGTCATGCCGTACGGATTAGCCAATGCACCAGCAGTCTTCCAGTCATTCATTAATGAGATCTTCAAAGACATCCTCAACAAGTACGTTATTGCCTACATTGATGACATCCTCATATATTCAAAATCTGAAGAAGAACATCATGAACACGTTAAAACTGTTCTATCCAGACTACTTGAGAACCAGCTCTACGTTAAATCTGAAAAGTGTGAGTTCCATGTTAGGAAAACATCGTTTTTGGGGTATAACATTAGTCACCAGGGTGTTGAAATGGACAACTCAAAAGTTATGGCAGTCACTGAATGGCCTCAACCAACCACAGTCAAAGAACTGCAGCGCTTCTTAGGATTTGCCAACTTTTATCGGCGCTTCATTCGCAGTTACAGCACTATTGCAGCCCCTCTGACGTCCCTACTGAAGGGTAAGCCCTCAAAATTAAAATGGACAGAAGATGCCACTAAAGCGTTCATAAAACTCAAGAACAGCTTCACGTCAGCACCCATTCTCATACACCCAGATCCAGACTTACCATTTGTGGTTGAGGTTGATGCTTCAGATAGTGGAATTGGGGCAGTGCTCTCACAACGTCACGGTCAACCAGGCAAGCTCTACCCATGCGCTTACTTCTCTAGAAAACTCACTGATGCCGAACGTAACTATGACGTCGGCAACAAAGAACTTCTTTCCATGAAGGCAGCAATGGAGGAATGGAGGCACTGGCTGGAGGGCTCCACTCACCCCTTCCAAATTATAACAGACCACAAAAACCTTGAATATGTCAGGAGCGCCAAGAGACTCAATTCTCGTCAGGCACGTTGGTCATTATTCTTCACGAGGTTTCAGTTCACCGTTACATACAGACCAGGAAGCAAAAACAGTAAGGCAGATGCTCTATCCAGACTCCATAGCCACCCCCAAACCGAATACCAACCAGAACCCATCCTACCACCTTCTATAATCATTGCACCTATCACATGGGATCTGATGGAAGAAATCCAAAGAGGACAACAAGCTGAACCAACACCACCTAGTTGTCCACCTAACAAACATTATGTTCCTAGAAACCTTCGTGCTAGAGTCATCCATTGGGTCCATACATCACTCAGCTCAGGACATCCAGGCATCACACGAACCCTCAACCTAACTCGAAATTCTTTCTGGTGGCCTTCAATGGCAAAAGATGTGGCCAACATAGTCAAATCTTGCTCGATTTGTGCCCAGTCTAAGACACCCAAAGATTTACCTTCTGGTCTGTTAAAACCCTTGCCCATTCCACAACGACCCTGGTCACACCTCTCAATAGACTTTGTCACAGATCTACCCCCTTCAACTGAACTCACCACAATTCTAGTAATCATAGACCGTTTTTCCAAATCCTGCCGTCTAGTCCCCATGAAAGGCCTCCCCACTGCCATGGAAACGGCGCAAGCACTGTTCCAACACGTCTTCAGAGTCTTCGGTATCCCAGAAGACATCGTCTCAGATAGAGGAACCCAATTCACCTCTCAAGTCTGGAAAGCCTTCTGCAGACAACTTGACATTAATGTCAGTCTGACCTCAGGTTATCATCCACAATCCAACGGTCAAGTTGAAAGGCTGAACCAAGAAATTGGAAGATACCTACGGTCCTACTGTAGTCGGGAACAACACCGCTGGGCAGAATTCCTGCCCTGGGCAGAATATGCCCAAAATTCCTTGAGACATTCGTCTACGGGTATCACCCCATTCCAGTGCGTGCTAGGGTATCAACCTCCTATGTTCCCGTGGTCTGGAGAACCTTCTGCGGTACCCGCAATTGATGATTGGATACGACGTAGTGAGAGGGTGTGGAATTCCGCTCATGTACACCTACAAAGAGCTGTCAGAAACCAGGAAATCCAAGCTAACAGACATCGTCGTCCACACCCTCCCTACCAAGTTGGACAAAGGGTCTGGCTCTCCTCACGAGATCTTAAGTTGCGGCTACCGAGCAGGAAGCTAAGCCCTAGGTACGTAGGCCCTTTCAAAATTCTCAGACAAATTAATGACGTTACCTATCAACTAGAGCTTCCTGTTAATTATCGTGTCTCTCCCTCTTTCCATGTCTCCCTCCTCAAACCGGTCCACCCGGGTGCTGACCCCAACGTTGAGAGTCAAGAGCCTCCTCCACCGCTGGACATTGACGGGTCCCCAGCTTACGCGGTAAGAGAGTTATTGGACTCAAGAAGAAGGGGTCAGCTCCAATATCTGGTGGACTGGGAGGGGTACGGCCCTGAGGAGAGGTCTTGGGTAGCCGCCCGGATCCATCTCTGATCAGGGATTTTCATCGAGCCAGACCCGACCGTCCAGCACCACGACCACGGGGACGCCCTCGTCGAGCGCCAGGAGTCGCTCCTAGGGGGGGGGGATTCTGTAACGTCATGCCAGCAGAGGGAGCCCTCTCCCAAGTTCTGACTGTGTTCCGCTCCCTCTGCTTCTCTGCTCATTTCCTGTTTGGTGGATATTTAAGCATGGCCTGCTCAACAGGCCATTGCGAAGTATTGCCAGTTTCACCTGCCTTACCGAGCGTTTTCCATTGTCATAGTCTTGCCTGTTTTGTGAATGACCATTGCCTGCCTTTTCTTGTTACTGCTTTTTGGATTACCCCTTTGCCTTGTCACTTTGGATTGGACTGCCTATCTGTGTTTGAACTCTGCCTGCCTCAAGTTATTGATATCTGCCTGCCGACTTTTACCTGTTTACTGTGGATTTAATAAACATCTGCAAATGGATTCAGCCTCAGCCTCCGGGTTGTTACAGCACGTGATCACATAATTGCGAAGAATGCTCCACAGACTACACTGTTAGCACGTGCAGTTTTTCTTGCATGTGAGCTGCGGGACAAAAAGGAATGGAAGGAGTTAAAAATGAAAATATTTGGCGCCTGTTTTTCCCCCTAATAATAATTAATTATTAATTGTATTAACCCCAGTGAGCAAGCCGAAGGCGACTGTGGCAAGGAACACAAAACTCCAAAAGATGATGGTTAATGGAGAAAAATAACCTTGGAAGAAACCAGACTCACTGTGGGGGGCCAGTTCCCCTCTGGCTAACATCATGAATAATGTAAATAAGAATTATTTATAGTTAAAATGTGTATAACATGTGTATAATTGCATTTGAGAATAATATTATTCAATAGCTAATGAATGCAAACTTATTTGATTTGCAAGGCTTACTCAATGCATTTTGTGCCAAAGCATTTATAAATTACTGTAGTCATATGAACAAATGACCTAATGTTCATATAGTTAGACATATAATTTGATGAAGTTTAATAGTCATTCAACAATTGTGCCAAAGTGATAGAGAAAAACTGTGAATGTTTTGGGCGAGTTACTACATTTTGCAGACATGCAACAGAGTTGTGTTGTCCCATAAAACAGTTGTGGCAATTGCACTTACAGTTTAGAGAATGTTAAGACTGTTTCAAAAAATGAGCCAAAGCGATTGAGAAAAACTGCAACAGTTGAGACGCTAATTCAGCACCAACTCTAGGAACAAAGCCACTCTGAACTGCCTTAAAGAATTCCAAGAATTTGTTTTGCTGTTCAATACATTTAAAAATTATATTAAGTTTAAATAGCACCTGCCACACAGTGCGGTTACATGCTCTTTCTTCTCCTCGTGTGAGTCCGCCATTTGATACTCATCAGACACACGTGATTTAGCGTTTATGGGTGATCGACTAGGTCATAAGAAACAATTTGGTCATAATTCTCTTATGAAGATAAATTGGGGTAAAAATTTCCTATGGAGGCCAATTGATATAAAATTTTTGCTGAGTCCAACTGGTATCAAAATTCACCTATTAAAGGTAGATTATGGCTCAGTTTGTCCCCGCCACTTATGCTGGGAAGCGAGTTAAAAAAAATAATTCATGCATTCTTTCTGAATCCAGCCTCTGTAAATTTCTTTCAGAGTGACCCATTCTTTATAGTTGCCTGAACAAATTCGGCCTCTGTCCCCATGGGCAAGGGTTTTGAGACAGGCATAATGTAATTTGATGTATAATAAGCACAAGTGTTCACGAATCACACTCTCATAAATGTCACATGCTGTTCCCCCCATAATTAATGCTGGGGCCATTGTGGCAAACCTGCTTGCTCTCAATTCCTGCCATGTTCACACATGTTCCCTGTTCTATGCTAGGAAAGATGGTTTATCTGGCATCCTCTGCTTTTGATACATTAAGAGTGACCCCTAGTTTTACTTACTCAGTCTAATTCAAACTCTGTCTCCATGGCCAAGGGTTTTGGGACAGGGATAACAGAATTATATGTACAGTACAATAAGCACAAGTTCTTTTCCCCAATGTTCACACACTCTTTCCATTTCAGAACACTAGGAAACGTTTTCTGTAAACGTTCCTGCTGTAAGCACTCTTCAGGACAACAGTCATTATGCCTAAATATAATAAGGCAAACATTATTAAACCCCATTCAATCAGTCGCAGTGATGGAGGTGCAAGGGATTCCCTCCACTGTGAAGTTGATTGCAAGGCAGCCTGCCAAAGGTAAGCCAAGTGCACCATCTAGTGCTGCAATAGAGAATCATGCATTAATTCCTCTGTCCGCCCATCTGACGACTTGGCAGCAGTTACAAGGCACTCAGAATTTGGTAATCTGAACGAGAGAGAATGCATTTTTTATTTTTATTTATTTTTTAATTTTTTTTACAGCATGATGTCAAAAGTGCAGCCAGAGGACTGGTTTGTAACAGAAGATTTGAAAGATGCTCATTTTCACATTAAAATTGTCATGTTCACCTTTTGGGACAAAGTGAACCAATATTGCATCATTCTTTACAGACTTGCATTAGCACCTCGTATGTTTACAAGATCCATGGATGCAGCACTGACACCCTTTTGGCTGCAGAGCATCCACATTATGAATTATCTCGATGATTGATTGCTGTTAGCTCAGAGTTTGGCTGCCCAACACCGAGATGTTGCTCTCAATCACTTGAACAATCTAGGGCTTCGAATCAACCTAGACAAGAGCATTTTGTTGCTGAGGCAACAGACGCTGTTTCTAGGGATTGAGCTAGACTCGTAGACAGTGCAGGCATGCCTGTCTCCAACTCGTGTTCTGTCATTCTGCCAGTGTTTAGCGATGTTCAAAGTGGGAAACATTCACCCTGCAAGAACATTTCACAGGCTATTAGGGCTTTTGATCGTGGAATCCACTGTCATTCACCTGGAAATATCGTATGTGAGACCTTTTCAGTGTTGGATGAACTCCATTAAGGGACTTTAATCACGCATTTATTTCGTCTTATCAGAGTGATGCGTTGGTGCTATCAAGCTCTGTTTCAATAGAAAGGGAACCGATTTCTGTAGATGGGTGTTCCATTGGGATAGGTGTGTCACTGGAAAGTGATAACAGACACCTCCCTATGGGTTGGTGCACTGTGTACGAGAACCATCCTGATCAAGGATTATAGAAGGGTCAGCTGATGAATTGACACATAAACTGTCTGGAGATGCTAGCTGGAGATGCTGTTGGCTTTGAGGTTTTTCCTTCCGGAAATTCGGGGCAGTCATGGCCTCATCCGATCAGACAAAAGGTAGATGGTGGCTACATCAACCATCCGCATAGTGTGTACTCTCATGCCATGCATAGAACAATGTGCTGTCTCTATGAGCAGTACATGTTCTGGGCTGGTAGAATTTGGGGGTGAATCTCCTTTCCAGACCGGTTCTGATGCCTGGAGAATGGACATTACACCCGCAGATAGAACAAATCTGGATGAGGTTTGGCAGAGCAGAAGTGGACCTGTTTGCTTCAAGCGAGACATCACACTGTCCCCTCTGGTTTTCTCTCTTGCCACCAGCACCACTGGGCATCACTGCGCTGGCGTGTTCAGCTTCTTTTAATGGCAGTGGCACCTGCAGCTGTATGGCTGTATGCACTGTGTGTATCAGGACTGAGCTGAGAAATATTTACTCTTAGAATATTTAACCAATAAGAGAAGGTTAGGGTTAGGGGTAGGGTTTTTGTGGTACTCTAAATAAACACAATAAACATGCAGCAGTGATGCCCCTATACTTTATTTTAGTGTCTAATTAGGAATGCAAATACTATCTGCCACTATTTACACCAGAGTGTAAATAGTCATAACCAATTGTAAACCCTACATTTATTCCTATCTAAATTGAATCTTATGTGGTAACATTATATGTACAGTACAACTGAAGTGTGTTAAAATCTACCTTCTCCTTGTAAACGCTGAAGAATAAGCTCGAGATGGATCAATATCTAATTTGTCACCCTCTGTATTTCTCCACATGACAAATGTAAGTACTTATGTTATGCTATTAGCACAAAATATTTCATGCTTATCATCTCCAAATGGATAAAAATGAAAACCAATGCAGACGTGATGCTTCATCTCCAAATGGATAAAAATGAAAACCAATGCAGATGTGATGCTTCAAATTAAACTGCACATTACTTGTAATTAAAACTCCTCATCTGTGGTTCTTAATTTAGGAGATGGAATTTGCATTAAAAGATCACATCAGTTACCCTAATTAGTTCTTACATATTGGGTATGAATGTGAATTTGGGAGTTTTGAAAGACATTGGCTGTATCTGTGTGTGTGTGTGTGTGTGTGTGTGTGTGTGTGTGTGTGTGTGTGTGTGTGTGTGTGTTAGAGGTGTGTGTGTGTGTGTGTGTGTGTGTGTGTGTTAGAGTACAGTATTAATAAGTCGTAAAAAGAAAAACATTTGTTTTTAGTTTTTCCAATTAAACTATGCATCCATTTCGTTATTACCTTTAAAAAAAAACAAATGTTCAAAGCTATTACCCTGGCCACTCAGGGAGCAATTAACACTAAAATTAGACCATACATGAAACCCATTTGACCAGATTGTTACCATGCCAAGAATCACTATATATCTATTGTGAATTGTGGAAGTGGTCCACTTCTGCATGGACTTTTTTTTTATAAAACATTATCATTTAATTTGATTGAATATCATATTAGTCGGGCGGCACGGTGGTGCAGCGGTTAGCACTGTCGCCTCACAGCAAGAAGGCTGTGGGTTCAAACCCTGGTTGCCCCGGCCTTTCTGTGTGGAGTTTGCATTTTCTACCCGTGTCTGCGTGGGTTCTCTCCGGGTGCTCCGGCTTCCTCCCACCATCCAAAGACATGCAGGCTAGGTTAATTGGTGTCTCCAAAAATTGCCCTAGGTGTGGATGTGAGTGTGAGTGTGTGTCTGTCTATGTGTGGCCCTGCGATGGACTGGCGACCTGTCCAGGGTGTACCCCGCCTTTCGCCCAATGTTAGCTGGGATAGGCTCCAGCCCCCCGCGACCCTGTACACAGGATAAGCGGTTGACGATGGATGGATGGATGGATGGATCATATTAGTCAATTTACTATATGTAGGTATGTGCGGTGGGGTCCAAAAGTCTGAGACTACAAGTGAAATTGCATTTTTTTATCCAATCAAATAATACATTCCTACAGTGTAAGCATCTTGTGTGCTTCAATGGAAGCAAGAAATTCTGTCCTAATATAACGGGAGCCAGCTGGTACTTGAAAGCTGTGCGGTGTGTGTAAACCTCAATACCCTGGCCTCAATAGGTGCACTAGCGACTGACACTATAGGGGCTGTAGCCTTTAGCCTCCTCATTAGCACACCTCCCTGCCATGTCAGAGTCATTCATTCGAATCCCATTCGAAGTGGGTCAAAGAGGACCAGTTACTGTGGTGCCGTGACCCGGATGTGAGTGAGGTTTAGGTGGGTGTGTAACGGAAGCCAGCTGGTATGTGATATCTGTGTGGTATATGTAAACCTCACTCTCCTGGCCTCAAGAGGCGCACTAGTGATTGACGCTAGGGTCTGTATCTTTTAGCCTCCTCGTTACCGCGCCCGCCTCCCATGCCAGAGATGCCAATTCAAATCCTCCTCGGAGCAGGTCGAGCAGGACTGGTTACACTTACAAAGATGGTATCATCATCAATAAATGTCACAAATTTGCTTACATCAATTATTGAGATTATTGAGCAAATTATTGCAGAATCTTAAATAGATCCTCTTTGTTTTATAGCATAACCTTGAATAAATGTTTTAAAATCCTAAAATCTTCGACTTTTGGACCCCAATATGCTGCATTGGAACATTATGTATTGTGAAAAGTACACTATACATTAAATTTACCTGAATTGAATTGTGTTGAATTCACCATATTCAGAGTCCAAATAACAGAATGTTAAACTTACTGCAAGAGAATGAGTACGATGAGCATGAAGACAGCCATGATGAAAAAGGGCATGCCAGGGAAGGTGGTCAGGGTCAGGGGGTACAAACCGTTAAAGATGCTGGAAACAATGAGGATGCACGTCGCATCCACTGAGGCAGAGAAGGAGAACATGGCACCTGCGGACATCAAAATTCAAGTCAGTCAAGATATGCAATAGATGTCCAGATAGATTAAATTGAACAAGGCCCAGTTTGCTGATGGAAATGAGATTTGACTGAATTTGTATTGCATTTTATTTAACAAAATAAAATGCAATAAGCTTTTTTATTTTTTTTTATTGATTGATTGATTGATTGATTGATTAAAAGAATCACAAAAAGATGGAATTTTTGTTTAAGTTTTGTTCAGCATTGAAAGCCACTATGAAAATGTATGTATATTTAATATTTTCATATTTCATAATTTGGTTTAAGTGACACATAGGGAGTAAGTGTTAGAATTTGTTTGTTTGTTTGTTTCCTTTATAATCATACTGAGACATCTATAAAAGACACACAAATTAAACTAGCATAAAGGCTTTAATGTCTGAGGTGGGTAAACATGTTTTGTTTTATTTTTTAAGTTGTGTGGTATTCAGAAAAAAAAAAAAAAGGTTAAAAAATTAACAGATTCATATTTTTTTATTCAATATTATTTTACTTAATCAAGTTTAATGTGTATTTTATTGTACAGTATATTACACTGAATTGTTTTGTATATTGTGTATTGTACTGTAAATTGAACATTGTGTTTACAGGTATGTATTTTGTATATAATATCACGAACAACGTCAGATTAATATGACAAGTAACATTTACTGAAAGCAACCCACAAAGTCAAATTTCTTTTAAGTGTATGTTACTTGGCCAATAAAGCTTGTTTTTTTTTATTAGTGGAGCCCAAAAATTACCCTATAAATTGACTACATATGTTCTAATAAGTCTGTCTGTGATCATCAATAAAAAATGACAATAATATCTTAAACTTTATTGAATAGAACTAACACTGTTCCTTTAATATGCCATGGATGCACCTGAAATTCATAACCCATGATTTTATCTGAATGAAAGAATAGTGGCTGTGGAAACTGAGGTCTGTGCCGTAGATCATTGGCATGAATAATGCTTTGATCCACTTTGATAAAATACCTCCCTGAGCTGCAGTAAACTTTGTGACTGCTCTGACTAACTGAAGCAGAATGAGTCGCGGAGCATCAGGCGGCCTTTAAGTGCCTGGAACATGCAATACTTATTGATCCTTGCTGGGGCTTGAAGTTGTCTGAGTGCCACTGAATGAGTGCTAACTGCAAAAGATTCAATGACACATGCAATCTGACACACAGAAAAAGGAAATTGCTGTCAAAGTGTAGAGAGGCGACTTTACTTGGACAAGGAATCCAGTGCATATACTGTATGGATGGGGAATAACCTGACATAATCATGTCCATTCAAAGCAGTTGTATTACTCATGCACCAAAATGAAAATAAACAAAAGAAAAACAGATAGAAGTGCAGCTTCAAAAGTGCAGCCAGGGGACTGGTTTGTAACAGAAGATTTGAAAGATGCTCATTTTCACATTAAAATTGTCATGTTCACCTTTTGGGACAAAGTGAACCAATATTGCATCTTTCTTTACAGACTTGCGTTAGCACCTCGTATGTTTACAAGATGCATTGATGCAGCACTGACAGCCACACAGATTTTGTTTTGTCCTCAAACAAAATGAATAGAGGAGACTGGGGATAGTCACAAAGGCTATATTGCATTAACCAGGTCTAGGTTTTGAGTCACTACTGCTTGTTTTCTTTAGCAGTGATGTGTGTTGGTTTCAAACACCTACTCCAAATTGACAAACACTGACTTCACCTCTTAAATTATAATATTTTTTTATGAATTCTATACACCAAACTAAAAATATAATATTTTTATATTCTTTTATATATTGTAGATATTAGGTAAACAAGTGAACATAATAAAACAAGAGTCATCTACAGTATATAATGAACCTTTTTAACCTAGATTTAACTGAACTGTGTTCTAATATTTATAGTGACATTGTTACTATTAAAATATTTGTTGGACAAAACAATGGTTTGATATTTTTGTATGTTACCTTTTATATTTATTTGGTATTTACTGTTCAAATGTAGCTGAAAACCTTACAACAGTTTTTTTTTTTTTTTTAATGGCAGGTTCCATTCTGGCAACTACCCCATAGTAAAATGATCAACATGTCTTAATCAAACTGCATCTTTCTTCCAGGACAATAAAAGTGGAAATTATATTTTGTTTGTATGATTTATTTATTTATTTATATTTTGCACATTATCAAAATAACTTTGTAAAAATGTTACTGAAGCCAAGTGGAGAAATTTCATGTAATTTAGAAACGTTAGAACTTGTATTGCGCAAGAGAACTCCCGGTATTGTTCATCAGTTAAGAATTCTTTGGGTAAATATCCAATTTCACACAAATATGTGTTCAGAAGAGGTGAATGTTAAAATGTAGTGTTTGTTATGGATCAAGAATGCATTTCGATTGCATGTATGGAGTTTGACCATGTTTGTTTGAAAACTGGGTATGTAAATTTAGTATTATTCCTATCTCATTTAATGTTTTATAGCCCAGACTGTTTGCCAGTTTAGTTAATAAGTGTGATACGTGTTATATGCTAAAATATGTGGTGATAAGCTGAAAGGGCCATTGTGTTATGCCGAACAGGTCACGACTGTCTGAAGAGGACCATAACCCAACCCTTTCCACTAAACCTAACTGTAACCCCCAATCCTAACCTTAACCCTACCCTTACTCTTAAACCTACCCATACCTCAACTTCAGTAGCAGCAAATGTGGGAATTTTTCATAACAACATGTAGTTACACAGTAAATACACCGTCTTGTATTAAATGATCGTACGTAGTAGTTAAGGCCACCTAATATAAAGTGTGACCGAAAAGCATGACTCAAATCGTCTAGGTTACTGTTGTAACCTCTGTTCCCTGGCACGAGACGTTGTGTCGAAGAAGCAACACTAAGGGTCTCTGAGAAAAGGCCAATGAGAAATTGGCAGACAGAATTTGCATGTCCCGCCCCCAGCTGTTCATTCAGGATTTTGCCTGATGAGCTGACAATGAGCTGACAATGAGGATCCGCCGTAACAGTGGCTCGGTTCAATGATGTGGCCGGGAGGACACAACGTCTCGTTCCCACCATCAGGGAACGGAGGTTACAATAGTAACCTAGACGTTCCCTATCTGTCGCTAACTTCAACGTTGTGTGTAAGAAGTGACACTAGGTGTCCAATTTTAATCATGCCATGCGCTGAATTGTGTACGTGCGCTGCTGACACAGGTGCGGGCAGGCAGTTGTGTGTCAAAGTGACAGGCCATGTCAGATGGTACCTACCCTTCCCCAATGCCCCATAAAATTGCCATAACTTTCTGGTTCCCTACACCCTGATATGGGGGGAACAAGGTGACATGCCAAGCATGGGAGCAAGCCACACCAGCCGCGCCTTTTCTCACTCTATGTTTCTCGCATAGAGTTAAAGCGGCTGGGGCCATCTTAACGCTATCACACAGGCTTGGCCAAGGAGGGTTCAACCTCAGGGCGCCTCTAAGGAACCTGATAACCAAGTCAGGCTTACCCAAAGACTTGCCATCTACTGCATCGTGGGTCCGAGGCTTTGGTGCTGAGGGAAGACTCAAAGCACTTACCTTGCTCCGCACACCCGGCAGGGGGCGGGTTAGTGACTGAGGAGGAGGTCCCATGGCGATGTCCTCTAGACTCGTCAGAACTGGCCGGCGGGGGGGCAACAGTTATGGTTCTGGAGGCGGGGGCCGTGTCCTATGTGCCGGGACTGTTGAGGTGTGGCACTGGGGTGCCGTGAGAACGGCATTTGCGGGCCGAGTGACACAAAGAAAGAGGAAATTGCTCCTTTATTGAGAATGTGGGCACCGCAGCCCCAAGGGGGTGAGGCAAAGAAAACAAACTGAACTGAGGATTCTCCACCCGGCCCTCCACTGGGGGACGGAGTGGTCTGCTTACCAGCTCCGGAGCAAACGTCTCGATCTCTGGGTCATCTGTCTAAGGAAAGCTTGGGAGCCTTCCAGGTCCTGGAGGGTGTTTGTGAGATGGGGGGCGGCGCTTCCTGTGGGGCGCTCGATGCTGGGGCTGAGAGCTGGGCCCAGGTTAAGGCATTTGGAGTGGTGTTCCTTTTTAGGAAGGAAAGCCGCGACTGCAACGCTGCCATGGTTTTTACTCTGTGACCATACCCTACAAGGACCGCAATCTCTGTTGTGCACCATTTCCGTGTTTTAATTGCGACTCCTGCTGCATGTGTTTACATGAACTTACTCTGGTGTACGTTAATGGGGGTGAATAGCATGACGGATGCCGTGACTGGGCCCCCCAAAGTGTAATATTCAATTATAAGTAATCTAGTAATCTATTTCTATGAAATTCTGAAAAGTAATTTTGATTATGTAAGCTTTACCTAAAGACTCAAAATTTAAGCTCACTCATCTCTTTAGTCTTTTTATATGTGTTCAGGGCACTTGTGTGGTGGGGTGTATTTTCTTGTGTATGTGTTCGTGCACATGCTGGTTCAACTGATTTCAGGAGGATGGGCTCCCCCAGCTGAGTCTGGTTCTAACTAACTAAAATCTTATGGAGTTTTTTCCTGGCCACAGTCACCTTTGACTTGCTGACTTGGGCCTTCTGTAAAGATGCATTGAGACATGTGTATTGTGTTATAAATACAAATTATGAAAATATTAAACTGGCTTTTGGAGCCACCATGTGGACATTTCACCTAGAAACTGAAGTTTGCTCACCAATCACTCTTCCAGCTTCGGCCACTGGGGGCAGTGGTTCGGATTTTGGTAAGAACAAATTAATTTCAGCAGCAGAACTTTCAACCTACTGTTGCTGAATTCATTGTGATCAGTCAGTTTCATTATTACATTAGTTTCCATTATGGGCACTTACCAAGGAAGATGATCTATGTGTTGTTTGAGAAGGCGAGTAAGACATAAGAGGCACCTCTAAACACAGTGCTGAGTCATCTCATCAGCACAGGAAATAGATGCAGCATACCAAAGCCCTACCAAAGAGCACACGCACAGGTCAGACATGAACATAACTGGGATAGCATAAAATTATATAAGAAGTGTCTGCAACAAGGTGAAAAAATATTAAACTTTTTCTGAAGAAAAAGCGAGTAGTGCTTTCTGTACAATAATTGGTCCACAAGCAAGGGTGCCTTGGCTGGGTGTTAGGATGGTTAGCATGGCTACTGGATTATTATGGAGTATTTTTAGCATGTAGTTATACAGTTGATAGGGTATTCTGGATAGTTGCTGGGTGGTTTTTTGAAAGCCCACCCCAGGTCTCTGTGACATTCTGGTCCCTACAGTGGATATGGCTAGGGTCTCTAATTCAATGTAAATCTGTGGGATTTGTTTTGCTTAGAAAAGTAATCACACACCTCTCTTCAACAAGCCATAAAATAAGAGGTTGCTATCATTTATGTCTGAAGCGCAAATGGTGCCTAAATAAGAGCAATAGTAAATGTGATGCTCCACTAAGGAGTTATGAACCAATTCTTAATTTATTTCCATTCATTTCAGATAAAGTTCTGTTTTATTTACAATTGCTAAAAACATTATTGCTAATCTTCTGCAATACATAGTCATAGCACAAGAATACTTACGCACTAGACCATTCTTTTGTTCAGCTTTGATTAAAAAATAAACTGAAATATTTAGATTCTCTCAGCCATGTTATAAACCAAAAGAGTGTATTAATTAACCTTCAGCGTTTGTGCAAGATGAGACAGTGTCAGTTAGACTGCCTCACTCACAACTTGAAAGTGAACTCACCTGCATCTGCATATGCGTGTCAACACGTGTGAAATTGTGCATGCGACACGCACAGTGACTCATTTGCCCTGCCCACTCATGCAATCAGTTCTGATTTAATTACCCCCTGCCTAGTGCAGGCCCAGTGTCAACAGACTTCTCCAGTGCCTCAGATTTGCTGCAGAAAACATAATGTGTATGCATAAACATTCCACGGTAAAGGTCAACACTCCCTGTTTTTACTTTCATCAACTCATTAGAGCCTGGAGTGTTTAATAATTCCTCACCAACTCCACGCCACCCTAATTACAAATCAATTCCAGCCCTTCAGCCATTTACAAAAACTGCAAGTGCGGAACTATGTGCTTAACTCACCACTGCCTCTGCACCTGTCAAGAGCTTTAGAAATGCAAGATCTGTTATAGGGATGAGCAAACACATTTTTTTCATAATCCACTAGTCGGTGGGCTGTCTAAATGACTAGCTAACTAATCGGTCTAAGGAAGCCCTGTATAATTGGGGCCACATGATCCCAAACAGAGGCTCTTCTTACTGGAGCGTTTAGACAACACATGTCAATGCTTTCAAAAACAGCTAGATGGAGAACAACAGAGTGGAACAGACGCCAACGTCATGAGACATATTTTTAAAAGTTGGACTATTTTTAAATTAAGACAGATTCTATTTGTATCCTGGTGTATATAATGGTATATGCTATTTACACCCCGATTCAAATAGTGGTAGATATTATTTGCAGACAATCCCTGGTGCAAATAATGGTAGATACTAATCGCACCCTGGTGCAAATAGTGTCAGGTATTATTTGCACCCATATTTAAATTGTAACATATATGGGCATTACTGCATCATGTTTATTGTGTTTATTCAGAGTTCAACAGACAACCTACATCAACCCCTACTCCTAAACCTAACCTTACCTTAGAAAAAATAACCTTGGTTTTACTACAGTGACCATAGTTTAAACATGGTCTTTCGTTGTAAATTTACAGTAACCACAAAATTAACGTCTAGGTTACGGATGTAACCTCCATTCCATGATGGAGGGAACGAGACGTTGTGTCGAAGAAGCGACACTAGGGGTCTCTCTTGAGTGCCGAATATACATCTGATCTATGAAAAAAGGCCAATGAGAAGTTGGCAGACAGAATTTGCATGTCACGCCCCCGGACATACGGGTATAAAGGTGGAGAAATACGTCTGTTCATTCAGGATTTTTCTGAGGAGCCGGAAACGGTCCGGCCACAACAGTGGCTCGGCTCAGTGACGTGGCCGGGAGGACACAACATCTCGTTCCCTCCATCAGGGAACAGAGGTTACATCTGTAACCTAGATGTTCCCCATCTGTCGCTCACTTCGACATGTGTCGAAGAAGCGACACTACGGCTCCAATTTAAATCACGCCATATGCTCAGCCGTGTAAGTGTACTGCTGACACAGGAGAGGGCAGGTACTTGACATGCCAAAATGACCAGCTGTAGCAGACTGCACGTACCCTTCCCCAATGCCCCACAAAGTCGTCGGAATCCTTATAGTTACCCTAGACAGGGGAACAAGGTGACGCTTGCCATACTGGGAAAGGGCCGAGCCTAGCCGGGCCTCTTTTCTCTGTATGTTTCTTGCATAGATTCAAAGGCTGGGGCCCTTACACGCACTTTGGAAGGGGGTCTTACCCAGTTTCCAATTTTCATGTCTGCCTGACCGAACTCCAGGCAAGTGTCGTTGACAGAGAATGCTTGCAGGTCTCCTACCCTCTTGACCCTCGCAATCAGCAGGGCTGTCTTTAGAGAGAGGGTCCTGAGTCCAACTGATTCTAGCGGCTAAAAGGGGGGTCTCTGAAGGCCTGAGAGGACGACGGAGAGATCCCAGGAGGGGAACAGGCTTGGCCGGAGGGACTCAACCTCTGGGCACCTCTTAGGAACCTGATAATCAAGTCGTGCTGACCCAAAGACTTGCCATCTACTGCGTAGTGGTGGGCTGCAATAGCAGCTACATACACCTTCAAGGTGGATGGGGACAGCCTCCCTTCCAACCTCTCCTGCAGAAATGAGAGCACTGACCTGACTGCGCATCTTTGAGGATCTTCGCCCCGAGAAGAACACCAATTCGTGAAGAAGCGCCACTTTAGGGCGTAAAGTTGCCTGGTAGAAGGGGCTCTGGCTTGGTTGATCATGTCTACGACAGCAGGTGGTAGATCAGCTAGCTTTCACTTCCCCAGAATCGTCTGGGAAAGTTTTAAGGGAACCGCAGTGCCTGGCCTGAAGGCGGCGAGGCATTCCAGTACTGACTGCACGCGCTCGTTGGTGAGGCGCGTTGACATTGAGACTGAGTCTAACTCCATGCCGAGAAAAGAGATGCTCTGAACCGGGGAGGGCTTGCTCTTTTCCCAGTTGACCTGAAGCCCTAAACGGCTGAGGTGCCTGAGGTCCATGTGGGTGCATAGTAACACTCGGGAGTGGGCCAGGATGAGCCAGTCACCGAGGTAGTTGAGTAAGCGGATGCCGGCTTCTCGGAGCGGGAAAGGGCTGCCTCTGTGACCTTCATAAAGATGCAAGGGGACAGGGACATGCCGAAGGGGAGGACCTTGTATCAATGCCTTGAGGTCGAACGCGAACCGAAAAAGGGTCGATGTTGAGGCAATATTGAGACGTGGATGTACGTAGCCTTCAGGTCTGCCGCTGCGAACCAATCTAGATGCCGGACACAAGTTAAAATGTGTTTTTGCGTGAGCATTTTGAAGGGGAGTTTGTGCAAAGTCCGGTTGAAAACTCGCAAGTGCAAGATCGGTCGTAAACCGTCGCCTTTCTTGGATACGATGCAGTAAGGGCTGTAGAAACCCTTCTTCATCTCGTTTGGAGGGACAGGCTCTATCGCGTCTTTGAGTAAGAGGGTCGTGATTTCCGCACGCAGGGAATTGGCATGTTCGCTGTGTACTGCGGTAAAGCGAATGCCCATGAAGGGGTGCGGGGGGGGGGGGGGGGGGGGGGGGCGGGGGTGTTTGAATTGCGTAAATTGCATTATTGAGAATGTGGGTTGGCAAATTAAATAAATTCAAAGAAGGATTCTCCTCCCGTCCCTCCACCGGGGGATGGAGTAGTCTGCTTACCAGCTCCGGAGAGAACGTCTTCGTCTCTGGGTTGATTGTCTCGGGAGCGCCTGGGAGCCTTCCGGGTCCTCGAGGGGGTCCGTGAGAGAGCTGGGCCTGGGTTGAGGCGGAGCTGCGCGTTTCTTAGCCGCAGGGGGATGCCCTCGGTGAGCAGACGGGGCATAGCCCGTGGCTATGCGAGATGGCCTCCATCTGCTTTTTCACCGTGGAGAACTGCTGGGCGAAGTCCTCGATGGTGTCACCGAAGAAGCCGAACTGGGAAACAGGGGCATCGAGGAAGCGTGTCTTGTCCGTCTTGCGCATCTTGACCGAGCTCAGCCACAGCTGACGTTCCTGAACCACAAGTGTGGCCATCGCCTGCCCTAGTGACTGCGCTGTGGCCTTCGTGGCCCTGAGGGCGAGGTCGTTCGCTGAGCACAGTTCCTACAGGACGTCAGGATCAGGACTACCCTCATGCAGTTCTTTGAGTGTCTTGGCCTGGTGGACTTGCAGGAGGGCCATGGCATGCAGGGCAGAAGCGGCCTGTCCAGTGGCGCTGTAGGCTTTAGCGGCCAGTGCCAGCATCATCCTACAGTGCTTAGAGGGGAGCACAGATTTAGCACAGGGCGACCCCACCAGGTGGTGGCGTTCTCGGGGCATAGGTGGATCGCAACCGCCCTATCCAACGGGGAATCGCTGTGTACCTGTGGGCCACTCCACCGTTGAGGCTGATGAGCGAAGGGCTTTTTGACAAGTGGAAATGCTCTCCATGTAGTCATCAGGGACTGGGGGGGGCATGGCTGTGAGCGATGCGCAGACCCAAGCAACCAATCATCCAGCTGCGACGGCTGTGGGGAGGACGGAGGGTTCCCAGTCCAAGTCCATGCAGGCGGCGGCCTAGGCAAGCCTCAGCCTGGGCATGCTGGCCCGAAGGCGGCAGCCCAGACAAGTCATCTGCGTCAGATGCCGGACCGCTCTCCGATGCAGCAGTGAGCTCATCCAGCTCCAGGGGCTCCAGAGGATAGGTAGGCTGGCTGTGAGGCGAGCCGCTGTTGCCTCTAGCCCAGACGGAAGTAAATGAGCGTGCCGGGGGGCGGGCGGATCGCAAGTACCCGGGAAAGCCGTGGCCGCTGCCATCCCCAAATCGCCTCCATCACCAGCCGCATCGTCCTCAATCCCATGGGAAGAAGGAGCAACGCGCGGGGGGGGGCTTGCTGGAGTGGCATTCCTTCGGTTGATGGAAAGCCGCGACCGCAACGTTGCCATGGTCATGTTCTCGCATTGAGAACATGAACCATCCACAAATACTGCCTCGGTGTGATCGCAGCCCAAACACACAAGACAGCGCCTTTTTCACAAAAAAAGCACTATTTTAGAGAATATCACTCTTTTCATAACAACTCTTTTAGTTGCACTGTCGAAGCACCCAAGGGCAAACTGCACTGCCGTACAGAGAAGGGGAAAGCCGCTGAAGTGCGCCGTAGATCCAACAGCAGATCGCTCAGAGGAAGAGGAACAGGTGTGGGAATCGCAGTTCGCTGCATACACGACCATTGGCTCCAAAGAAAATTTATGAATGAACAGACATATTTCCCCGCCTTTATACCCGTATGTCCGAGGGCGAGACATGCAAATTCTGTCTGCCAACTTCTCATTGGCATTTTTTCATAGATCAGAGGTATATTCAGCACTCAAGAGAGACCCCTAGTGTCGCTTCTTCGACACAATGTCGAAGTGAGCGACAGACAGGGAACCCTGGTTACAATATATTACCACCATATTACTGTAGTAACATCATGGTTAATTGCATTAAAATTATGGTTCCTGACAAAAAAAAACATGGTTACTACAATATTAGTAATACAGTGATGCAATCTATACACAATCGATGCCGAGCTACAGACCCCGACTCTGGATCAAATCCTTCTCTGCACTCCTCGACATATACCATGACCAAATCACAGCGATGAAATCAACATTTATATTCCTTTTTTCTATAATTTTAAGTTGTATTAAAGGAACTATTAAGAATGGAACGCGGTAATTGGATGGGAAAAGTGTGGGACAAAAGGAGGACTCGAATTAGGTTGCTTGGACAAAAGCACACAGTCACACCATCTTTACAGCTCACGCCACAGCAGCGACACCTGTTGTGTTGTTTGTCGCCTATTCCTGTGGTTTCACCAGATTATTGTAGTGCAAATAGTTTTACTGTTTGGCAGATGCTGTTTATAGACATAGACGGTCCTATAACTTGATGCTTGTAGCAGAACACTAAGAGTCCGTTTAGAAAACAGAACCAGGCATGACACAAAAATATCCATCTGAATGTGTATGGCTATAACACTGGTGTTTTACAAGGGATGATTTTAAAGATGCATCTTTTCCTGAGAGGGTTTTACCTCTATACTGTCTAGCAAGTATAGCATAGTACACTGTCAGCACGCTAAATAAAGCGCTGCTAAAATATAAAAACAAAACAAACAAAAAATAGGCCATATATAAGAAACAATTTATATAAATTAGTCAACTAATCTACTAGTCATCAGTTGGATGACTCAACCATGGTGCACCATCCCTAATTTGTTGCCTGCTTTCTTTTTTTCTTAAAAAAATGGTTAATCTTTCTCTCTCCATTTTACGATTTTCTTCCAATTCACTCTTTAAATTGCAATCAATTAAAACTTTTTTTAAGCCCTGTGTATTTGGTGGCGGCCCTCCCGCTGACATCCCCTACAGACAGAGTGCATAATAGGTTCTTTCATGATCGATAGCTTCAGCTTCCACACAAAAGACAGCTGAGCGATTGGAACCCCAGGGGTGCATCATGGTATAAATGGAGAGCCATCACCTCAACCTAAACAGAAAGGGTGCTTTTTAACTGGCAGTCTTTGTTTAAGTTTCACTCTAAAACACAGCATCGACCTGCTTGCATCGGTGAGAGGCAGGGTCTCCTTGACAGAGTAAATACAAAGCTGCCTTCAACCTGTTTCCATCACTGTAACTGTAAACTCAACTGCAAACCTATACTGCTATAATTCAATGGTCAAGGAATTGTACAACACTTTTTCAGTAAGGTAATACAACCAATAATTTATATTTTTGCAAAGGTAAAGTGTGTAATTTCTGTGCCATTGGTGTCACCAAAAGAAATGGGAAACAATAAATTCCTGAACAAACTGCTGAAAAAAAATAAACAAAAAAAATGTAATCACCAAGGCTGATCTTTCAGCTTGCCCAGGCTGGTTGTTACATATCTTCCTGTCTTTCCCTGCTTTTATACTCCATGCTCCTTCTCCACTAATTACTAATCACCTGCAACTGTCATTTGTTTCAGCTCCACTCCTTAAATACTCTGTTCACCCCTCACTCTTGGGCTGAGTGTATACAGACTCACTCCATTGTTACTCTGACCTTGATCTCCACGCTCCTTCGCTCCTGTGTCGATCTTCCTATCTCCACACTCCTTCGCTCCTGAGTCGATCTTCCTAGCTCCACGCTCCTTCGTTCCAGTGTTGATTACCCAAGCTCCACGCTCCTTCACGCTCCTTAACTCTAGTGTCGACAACCCAAGCTCCTCGCTCCTCTACTCCAGCGGAGATCACTGAAGCTCAACGATCACCGAAGCTCCACGCTCATCCAAGATCTGCGCTCATTCTCCAGCTCCACGCTCATTCACTCCAGTGACGTCAGCCCAAGCTCCACGCTTGTCCAAGCTCTGCGCTCATTCTCCAGCTCCATGCTCATTCACTCCAGGTACATCAGCCCAAGCTCCACGCTCGTCCAAGCTCTGCGCTCATTCTCCAGCTCCACGCTTATTCACTCCAGTGACGTCAGCCCAAGCTCCACGCTCGTCCAAGCTCTGCGCTCATTCACTAGCTCCACGCTCATTCACTCCAGTGACGTCAGCCCAAGCTCCACGCTCGTCCAAGCTCTGCGCTCATTCACTAGCTCCACGCTCATTCACTCCAGTGACGTCAGCCCAAGCTCCGCGCACGTCCAAGCTCTACGCTCATTCACTCCAGGGGTGATAACCCAAGCACTACTCTCCATCCTAGATGTTCCTGGTCCCAAAGTCATCGCCCCACTGACTGCATCTCTTTCCCTAAGTCACTCTATTGAATAAACACAACCTCCGGGTTTAACACTACCCTTGTGTCTGAGTATATGTTACATTGGTTAGGTTAGTCTGTTGGTTTTAAAGGCACTACTCAGCAGTTCTTCTCCCGGTTGGGAGACCAGCTGAAGTCTAGTTTGGCCAGGCTGGGAGACCTGCTAAAGCAGTTAAAATCAGCAAATATTCAGAACGGACCACAAAATGGTGCCACGATATACAGAAAAGTACAGCAAAATTTTAGGCCTCATTAACTGTGGAATATTTGGTTTCTTCTGGTATTTCTGATATTAATATCTGCATGAAGCAGAATTTTCGCTTGTCTGAGCATGTATAAAAGCATTATTCTGGAGGCAGGAGGTGTCAAACAAAATGTGAAATGTCAAGCACATATTTTGCATTGAATAATAAATACAAATTCAAACATTAAAATAAATTAAAATAAATCAAAATAGCCTACAAACAGGTGAAAGTCCCGTAAGTCTATCAGGAATTTTTATAATAGGACACCTTATTTGGTTAAATATTAATAACAATAATACTACTAATAATAGTAATGTTAAATTTATATAGCACCTTTCCAGAGATCAAGAACACATGAAAAAAAAAAAAGACGGAGCATGATTCAGTTTCTCTGTTTTACATAAAAAGTTACTTAGAATAGATGAATACTCAATGGAGCATTTAAACCTTTAAGGAGCATTCAAAAAAATTTCAGAATAAAGTACCAACTTAACCAGATATTTACCTCAATCGCTGATGTGATTATATAAATGTCGTCAAAATTAAGAGACGGATAGACGAATCTTATGTATACAACCCCATCAACCGCTGTTTTTTTATGTTTTGTTGTTGTTGTTGTGGATCAGTACCATCAACTCGAACTGAGATCTGATGACCTAAAAAAGTTACTTCTTGCTGCAAGAAATTACACTTTTTTAGGCTTAACTTTGAGAACTGTTTCTTTTATTCTGTTAAAGACTACATCCAGTCTCTACAAGTGCTCTGGGAAAGTGGGCGAGTACTAAAAAAATAGATCACCCATGGATAACTGCATAAGACATTGAAATATCAAAAGTCCATTGCAAACCCCAAAGGGCATCTGAGAATATTCAAAGATCCCAAATGGAGTTGTAAATGCCTTATGCCTGTCTCGCTTGTAGACAGCAACCTGATGATATCCACTAGCTAAATCAATGGAAGAAAATACATTTGCTACTTGTAGTGCATTAAAGCTTTCATCTATTCTAGGCAGAGGAAAAGTCTCGCTTGGTCTTTGAGTTCAGCTGCCTGTAATCGAAAAAAAGCCTGAGACTGCCATCAATTTCCTAACTAGCACGATAGGTGAAGCATAAGCACTAGTTCTTTCTTGGATCACTCCTTTCTTAAGGAGCTTGTTGATATGTTCTCTGAATCCCTATACTGAGTTGGTGGGATAAGTCTATAAGGCTGGGCCACCGGTACATCATCCACCACGTGAATCTCATGTTGCACTTTGCCTGTAAAATCGAGGTCTTCATCCTCAAGAGCAAAAACATCAGAGTACTTCATCAACAAACCACTCAGCTCTGCCTGCTCTTCAGCAGTACCACCAATGTGTAGCTTGTTGAGAATTGTCCAATAACTGACTGTCTTATGTGTTTACACTGATCTCTTCAATATCAGCAGAAATTCTCTGTAATCTCACATCACATGTCTCATAGACTTCACACTCTCGGCCAGAATACAGAGTACCAAGTCTGTTTCAAGCCTGTAACCAGATATCTTCTGAGGAGATGTTCACAACATGTACTGGAAACAACAGTTTCTCTGAAGATAGAAGAGAGGGAACAACAATCATACCACTAGGTAAATGTTAATTCACTGGTTCTAACAGGAAGTCCTGTGAACCGTCATTGAACATTCTCTTTGCTCCCTTGACCATTACTATTACAGGACAACATCCAGCATCAGAACCGGCTGGCCAGGGGTCTGTGCGTGATAAAGTCGCTGGTGTGGAGGCGAGAGGTCTGCGTCCAAGGTGTCGCTTATTCTTTGACTTTATCTGTTTGGTGCCGGCCCACGTGAGAACGGCGTGTGTGTACTGGCTAGGTGATGTTGTGTATTACAATCTTAATCAGTATATATGTGTATGACCAATCTTAAACAATGTATGCCTGCTAACAAATGATGAATGATGTGTGTAACTAACTAGAAAATATGTTAAAACCAAAAACACTAAATGTGAAGTGTGATAAACTATAGCTACATTTCTGACACAGGAAGTGAGGGGAACCTAGAAACAGGTCTACATGGGAAATTCTTTAGGCAAGGGAATTTTGAAACTGTCTCTGCATTGGAAATTCTTTAGGCAGGGAACTAATAAGAGCCAACCAATAGAAGGCAAAACCAGTAATCCCACTGCGGCAAAAACAAACCAACGGGATGATTGAAACTTATCTCTTAAAATATTGGAGATGCCCCTGCGGCAAAAATAAGCCAATCAAAACAGTAAAGAAAAAATGAGAACAAAGGAACACACCCTGGGTCAGAAAAGTACTAAAGGAGTGGACACAGGAGAAACGGGGTCTTTTTGAGCAGAGCTTACGGGTGAAGCAGCCAGACTAGATCACCAGCTGGCTGAATGATTTTTGTACTTATTCTTTCTTGTTAATAAATATATTTTTTACCTTGAAAACTTGACTTCGTCTCCTCAAAAAAGAACACGACAGTGACCCAAGGAATGAGGAACTTGAAGGAAACCAAGGATTCTCCACCTGGCCCTCCGCACTGTCTACCGGCTCCAGGCGAGCATCTCGTTCCTCGGGTCGTCCGTCTTAGGAAAGTTTGGGAGCCTTCCGTGTCCAGATCTTGCTTTGTCGGTGTCACGCATCTTGACCATGTTCAGCCACAGATGTCATTCGTGGACCATGAGGGTGGCCATCGCCTGTCCGAGTGGCTTCTCTCAGGAGCACAAAGAGGTCACATGGTCGCTTTGTTTCATTCCCCATCCGTAATATGACATATTTTAAGTCTGAACCCTTGTCTTCTGTGGTCTGATTTCTAGCATGTAACACCCTCTCTACTTCTTCAATAAACTCATCAACATATCTCCGGCCTGTGCTGAAATCATCAGTGAATGGTTGAATGTGATGTTCTCTTGGCACATAAACATAAGACCTGGTAGGCTCTCTACTCAAATTGGTGATGACTGCCATGGTCTTGAATTTATCCCTTAACATCATGCATCCTACTACCTGCACCATGTTCAACATCAGTGTTTTGTAATACTGGACCATCATTATCAAATTGTGATTTTTTTAAAATGTTCAAATTATTGTTTAATTAATGTTGTTTTTTCTTGAGCAAAAGGATATGTTGCCAAATGTCTGTATAATATTTCTATATTCTCTTGTAGTTAGTCACTGAATAGGTGTCTAATCAAACGGTACCCCCTGTGGAATCAGTGGAAATCAGGTGCTCTCTCTCTCTCATCCAGCAATCTTCTCACCTTGCCATGGCACCTCTGGCTGACGTCTGTTCACTGGACAACTGCATCAAGGAACACAGCCTCCACTCTGTGTCCCATTGGCAACCAGCTTCACCTCCACCGTATTTCAAGATGAACATGCAAAAAAACCTGACCTATAGGCTCCTGGTGGAAAATAATCAACACAGAATACAAAAAGTTTATCTGACAGCTGTTAAAAAAATAAATAGAAATACAGTGGCCTATGATGCCATATATATGATTGGAATGATCCAAGATGCGGCGCGGTAGCACACAGTCACCGCTCCGGATACAAAATGGTGCTATTTTTGTTAAATAACCCGACTTTTGCGGCACATGGACATCAGAGCAAATATAGGATTCATGCAACAACCCAGCTGCATGATGACCTGCAGGAGGCACTACGCAAACTCAGTTCGCTGCAGAGACCAGGCCTCCAGTCCTCGGTGTCGCCTGATGCCGGTGGCCGGGGGAGAGAACGACGTAAGCGGTGTGCGAGGAAGCGGAAGTGCGGCAAGAGGGCGGGGGTCCATGTTAGGCTAAAAACAAACCCTTGCCGACCGGCTCTCCCGTCTATCCTTCTCTCAAATGTTTGCTCCCTGGACAATAAACTGGACTACATCTGACTCCAGCAGGGTACGCAACATGAGTTTAGAGACTGCTGCGTCTTTGTTTTCATACAGAGTTCTGGACATCGCCATTCAGCTAGACGGGCTCGCCTCGTTTCGTGCCGACAGAAATGCAGCTCTTTTCGGTAAGACTCGTGGTGGTGACTTGTGTGTTTACATCAACACGGAATGGTGCAAGAACTCTATGCTAGAGTGGCACGGTGGAGGGCGGGGCCGGGTCGTGACTCAACATGCCCGGTCCCGTATTAGGCTAATTAAGCCTCAGAGAGGGTTAAAGGCCGATTGCGGACGACGTGTGGGAGAGAGAGTTAGTTCACGGACAAGTCCGTTGTCTTATGTGTTTGTCTTATTATTTTATATGTCAAGCCAGTTTCTCGCCTCTTCCTTGCCTGTGAACTTGATCTGTTCTACAGATAGTCTCTAGCTACTGCTCATCGCTGGTGGAGCTTGTGACTGTTAGATGCCGACCTTTTTATTTACCACGAAAATTCCCCACTGTTATCATAACTGGAGATTAGCTAACGCTAAGGAAGTGTTCTGTGAACTGTATGGGGCTATGAGCGAACTGCAGAACGCTCACCCTGACTGACTGTTTATTGTCGCCGGAGATTTCAACCATGCAAATCTCAAGACAGCACTCTCTAAATTCCATCAGTATGTGGACTTTGCAACGAGAGGGGCGAACGTGCTTGATCTTGTTTACACAAACATCCCAGGCGTGTACTGTGCAGAGCCCCGCCCCCACCTCGGCTACTCAGACCACGTCCCTTTTATGCTAATTCAAGCATACAGACCGCTCGTCAGATGCACAAAACCGCTTCAGAAGCAGGTGAAAACCTGGCCAGCAGGAGCCATCTCAGCACTTCAGGACTGTTTGAGTGTACTGACTGGCACATGGTCAGGGAGGCTGCAACATATGGTGACTCTACCAACTTGGAGGAATACACAGTTTCAGTGACCATCTACATCAGCAAGTGCATTGATGATGTCACTTTCTCCAAGATCATCACCACACGCTCCAACCAGAAGCCGTGGATGACTGCAGAGGTACGTGCAATGCTGAGGATCAGAGACTCCACCTTCAGAGCAGGCGACAAGGCAGCCCTAAGAACAGCAAGGGCCAAACTGTCCCGGGCCATCAGAATGGCAAAGCGTGCACACGTCCAAAGAATCCACAGTCACTTCCAGGACAGCAGTGACACGCGGCGCATGTGGAGGGGAATCCAGGCCATCACTAAATACAGGACAAAATCCAGCATCCAGGCCATCACCAACTACAGGACTGATCGACATGGTCCCCAGGTCTGTGTGCTCAGCCCACTGCCGTTCACTCTGCTGACTCACGACTGTGCAGCAATACACAGCTCTAATCACATCATCAAGTTCACCGATGACACGACCGTGGTGGGTCTCATCAGCAAGAACAAAGAGTCAGCATACAGAGAGGAGATGCAGTGGCTAACGGACTGGTGTAGAGCCAACAACCTGTATCTGAATGTGGACAAAACAAAATAGATGGTTGTTGACTTTAGGAGAGCACAGAGTGACCACTCTCCGCTGAACATTGACGGATCGTCAAGAGCACCAAATTCCTTGGTGTTCAACTGGCGGAGAACCTCACCTGGTTCCTCAACACCAGCTCTATTACCAAGAAAGCCCAGCAGCGTCTCTACTTTCTTCGAAGGCTAAGGAAAGCACATCTCTCAACCCCCATTCTCACTACATTCTATAGAGGGACTATTGAGAGCATCCTGCAGCTGCATCACTGCCTGGTTTGGGACTTGCACCATTTCGGACCGCAAAGCCCTGCAGAGGATAGTGAGGACAGCTGAGAAGATCATCGGGGTCTCTCTTCCCTCCATCAAAGACATTTACAAAAAACACTGCATCCGCAAAGCAACCAGCATTGTGGATGACCCCACACACCCCTCACACAAACTCTTCAACCTCCTGCCATCTGGCAAGAGATACCAAAGCATTCGGGCCCTCACGGGCAGACTGTGTAACAGCTTCCTCCCCCAAACCATCAGACTCCTCAATACTCAGAGACTGGTTTGACACACACACACATGTCCTGAGTTGCACTTTAATTATTCTCACTTTATTACTGGCTGCTAACTCAATAACTGCTATGTCCTTATGTAACAGGAGCCAGCTGGTAAATAGCTGTGCAGTGTGTAAACCTCACTCTCCTGACCTCAAGAGGTGCACTAGCGACTGACGCTAGAGGCTGTAGCCTTTAGACTCCTTGTTAGCGCACCCGCCTCCCACGCCGGAGACGTCGGTTCGAGTCCTGTTCGGAGTGGGGCGAGTAGGACCGGCTACATTTGGTGCCGTGACCCAGATGGGAGTGAGGTTTAGGGGGGTGAGTGTAACGGGAGCCAGCTGGTAAATAGCTGTGCAGTGTGTAAACCTCACTCTCCTGACCTCAAGAGGTGCACTAGCGACTGACGCTAGAGGCTGTAGCCTTTAGCCTCCTTGTTAGCGCACCCGCCTCCCACGCCGGAGATGTCAGTTCGAGTCCCGTTCGGAGCGGGGCGAGTAGGACCGGCTACACTTAGAGCATTATCTCATACTATGTTATGTTTACATTTGGCATTTTTAGAAACTGTCATCTTTTGCACTTCTGTGTACTGGTTAGCGCTGCACTGTCTCTTACTGAGTCTATTGTTCATTGTCTGTAATTTATTGTACTGTCCCGTACTTTTTGCACACGTTTGCACATGCACATTATATAGGTATTTTATTTAGTCTGTGTTGTCTCATGTGGTTCTGAGTTTGTCCTATGTTGTTTTATGTAGCACCATTGTCCTGGAGGAATGTTGTCTCGTTTCGCTGTGTACTGTACTAACTGTATATGGTTGAAACGACAATAAAAACCACTTGACTTGACTTGACTATATAAAAAAAGGGAATTTCAGTCAGATCAGTAGAACAAAATATGCTGGAAATACAAATACAAAAAATTAAAATGAAATAGTGTAGAGGCCAATCCACGCATGTGCATAAAACGTGGTCAAACTCCACACATGCAATCCATATGCATCCCAAAGAAATCTCAAACGATGAATAAAACTGGGAGCTTTCATTCACAATGTTTGTTCTCTTATTTTTAACCAGCACACATGCACAAATTCAGGGCTTAGGATTACCAACAGTATTTCATAACAGGCACGAGCCTTGAAATATCCAATTAACAGCTTACAGTAGGCATTTGAATACTGTCTGCAAGTCTTATCACAAGACTAAAACTGATGAGCTGTGCGGATTTTTGGATGACACCTGGCTCATCCATCTCCATGAGTTACCAAAACTCCATGTGATAAAAAACAAAATGCACACACTAGATGTGAGAGTAGCTCTCTCATTGTAAGACATGACAGATATCTAATGGTCCTGTGCGGTTCCATTCACATAGTACATGTTTGCTGAAAATGCAGTTGTGAGTCTTGAAAATTTAAGGGTGCCAGTTCGGTTATAGAATGCGGTTGCCATTTTCAGAAATAACCAAACTGTATGTAAACATAACTATATTAAGCACTAAAAAACAGAATGGACAACCATATTCTGGTATGTGAACATGGCCTAGTTATGAATCTCCCAACACACATTGTGTTTGACCTATGCTCAGCTGTATGCTAGCAGAGTGAATTATATGACAAGAAGGCAAAATTACACAGCAGTGTCCACTCAATTGCCGTACCACTGTCCCACTGCTGTTTGCAGACAGAGACAATGAAATTGAAAGATCTAGTAACATTTCAAGGACATCCACTGATCTACACTCAGAGTAAGCAGAAAGACATGAGTCATAAGAGAAAGCATTACTGCATTAAACAACCACTTACAAAGAACAGCCTCCTTGCAGAGTTAAATAACCCAAAGAGGGCGGTTGTAAACTCTCTAAGCTCATACTTCAAATACAGCAGCAGGATGGACTGATCCCCTGGGGAGAAATATCCACATAAAAGCACACATTATTAATGTTCTCTTTCTCTGTGCACTTCTTTTTTGGCACAACTTTCAAAGCGCAATGTTTATAATATATGAAGCATTATCCATGTGTAATGTTAGATAATGGGACATTAATTATGCATTTATAAAAATAATGACAATTATATTTGGCAAAATTTAAGATGCTAATACTTAAGACCAGTAATAACTAATTTTTTTAGGTGAAGTGTGTAATTTTATTGTTGAAATATGTTCTACTATCCCAGCTTAATGTGGAAAGACAACAACAAAAATGCCATTTATAGGTTGATTTGGCCGAAAATTTTAAACACTGTCTCTGGGGTACTACTGTATCAAACACTACTCACAACACAGTAACATTCTCTCAACCAATGGTCTGAGTTTATCGTGGGATTATCTGCTTGTTCCACCAGTGAATTGCATGGGGAGTGTTCGTGAAAGCTGTTTGAAAAAAGTCATGACTTGCTATTCCACTAGTGGCGCAGAAATTAATTTCAGCATTAAGAATGTACTGTATGAAACTTGAATACAGACATTTCTTGTTCCACTTTCACTTTTTGTCTCCTACTCTCTCTAGCCTCAGGAGGGACAATACTCAGATTGAGAGCTTTAAAACCTCCCAGCCGTAGCTAACAGAAGTATTATCAACATACACAGCTGGCTCAGCCAAGGGGTGCATATTATCCATACTGATATTTCATCAAAGTCAGACCTCTCTGAAAGTAAGAAAAAAGGCTGCTAACTTAAAACGACTCCTTTAAGGCTTAAAAATAATTTTATCCTCTGCTACAGTAACTTTAAAATACATTTCATGTATTTTAAAGTAATATTTTAATGCATAAAAATAAAGGTCTGCATGGATTAATCTCACAAAACATGTCAAGAACATGCCCAGGTCATAATTCACCCCCAAAATCTATATAATATATATATAGGCCTACATCAAATATTTTACATTTAAGAAATTGTAGTACAATAAATGTATGCATCATGCAGTATTAGTTGTACTGCCATTAATTTATGCTAATTTAAATAGAAGAATCATTGTTTTACTGTCATTTTTTGCAGGAAAACTGTAAAAAATAAATAAATAAATAATTTTTAAATCAATGATGATCTAATGAAAATCTACATTGAGTATTATAAGAATTAGAAAAAAACTCAAAAGCAAAACATTCAGATGCATTGCGATAATAAGCGTTTGAGAGGACAATGTGCTTAATTGTCATGACAATCATTTCACAATGCAAAAAATCATGGTCCTAAAACAGGCTTCATTTTCTTTGTGCAAAAATTTGTTTACTATTTTCTTTTCATTTGGAGTGAAATGTGACTTGGACATGTTCTTTACAGGTCTTGTGAGATGCTCACACAATTCACACAATGCACTGAATATAGCGTGTACTGACAAACAGCTACCTTGAAACAATTTTAGTCTCTCCTGTCCTGGCCACTTCTTAAATACTAAGCTTGGCATACTTTATGAAAAACATTGGAGACTTGTCTTCTTGAGCATCTTGCTCAACTGTTTCCTCTTTAGAGGGAGCAGTACATATATTTTTTACCGATGTATGGTATAATTCAATGCTTGGACATGGCAGCCAATGTAGGCCCCAAATGCTGCCTTGAGCCCAAATTATTTGGTCTAGGAATCCACCTAGTAGGAAGCCCACCATCCCTCCAATGAAGAACATTGACTCAGCCACTGCCAAACGTACTGTACGACTGGAGCTGGAACCCATGGTTAAGTTGGCCAGGTAGCTGAAAGAGCTGAGGAATATGGAAACATGGCCACCGGTCAGGCCTGTGAGGGTGGCAGCCATCAGCACTCAATAAATGTTGATTTTCCAATCATGTCTATAGTCAGAGGCAAGCTTCCACTCAGCAGGGACATCGTTAAAAGGAACGCCATGACCGATCAGTGGCTGGCACAGTCAGACCAGGAGCCTAGCAATATAGCGGGAGGAATGGAGACCAGACAAAGGGTGATGCTGAAGAGAAGCAGAATGGAAGATGCTTTCACCAGGACCTCCTCGTCCCCTTTATGGTGCCCTGGATCACTCCAGATTGTAACATTCTATTATGACAAATCTACAAAAGATAAAAGAGTGGATAATTGACCTTTCGATAAGATAGAATTTACATGATTAATGGTTAACTGCATTTTATAATTTGCATTTAGCATTGTTTTTCCCTGCTGTCCTGCAACCTAATCAAAACATTGAGAACTACTGATTTAACGGTCCTTTCTCTTATCTCAGATGTTATAAGTTGAGAGTTGAGTATTGCTCCTTAGGGCAGCTTTGATGATTTTTCCACTTCTCTAATTTGTATTCAGTGTCAGTAATGATGCTCTGAGGCATTATGGGAATGACACAGAGCCAAGCACTAAGTCATCGCATTGGGGGACGCCCCCCATAGTTATTGTAAGAACAAGCCTTTGGGATGTACACGAACTGCAACCTCACAAATATGATGATTTCTAAAAGTAAATTACAAGAATTTAGGCCATTAAGAGTGGCATAAATGAGCACTTTGCAAAAAATGATTGGGTCCTTTTAATCTCATAACGGCTTTCACTGCGAGGAGTTGTGCTCATTCATTTGATATATTCATCCCCGTTTTTCTGAGAGCTGTTGCGATTTGAGCGGCAGAGTTCATTCGAAGGGTACGAGAATTTAAAGGAGAGAGAGGAAAGGAAGGACACTCGCTCAGAATTAAATGCAAAATGACAAGAGCAGGAACTAAAAACAGCTGCATGTTTTAGCGAGTAAACGTCTGCACTAAGCAAATGCATAAATTCACAGGATATATTTTTTATTCTGCTTTTTTTCAACCAACTACTTTACTTTTATTTCATTCATTAATTTATAACAGAAGAGGAAATTATTCTAATAAATATTAAAGTGCAAAAGCTATTATTTACAACAGCACAACAACATACTGTAGGTCTCTGGTTTTTCTGCATTTTTTACCCAACTACTTAACTTTAAAATATAGCATGTATGTTTAACAAAAGTTTAAATGATTATAATTAATATTACTTTTTGTTTTAATTATTAAAAAGTAACAGCATATAAACATAATTTAGGTACAGTATCTCTTTTCAGAAATCTCTCAGTGGCTGAATGTATCTCAATTAAAATATTATTTTAAAAATGCTACTGTGTAAACCTTTTATTTAGTGTAATGTAAGTTACCTTGCCACATATGGTAAAAATTTATTTAAACAAGAAAGTTTGTATGAATGTAAAATACTGTAAAAAATTATGTTATAATTTATGCTGAAACTGTATATTTTATTGTTAACACTTTATAATAATATTCCATTTGTTAACATTAATGAACAAGATTAGATAACATGAACTAGTAATAAACAATACTTATTAGGCATCTATTAATCTAGTTTATTAGTTAATGCTAATTTTCATATTTGTCAACATTAGTTAATGCAATATAAACTAACATGAACTAACAATTGCGTTTTTATTAACTAACATTATCAAAGATTAATAAAAGCTGTAAAAATATATATTGTTAATTGTTTGTCATGATACCTAATGCGTTAACTAATGTTAACGAAGGGAACCTTACTAAGATGCACATGCACAACCTTAATCAGATGCACATGCAAAAAAACCTGCTGAGCATTACTGCCTGCCGTACCTCCACCAGTGCCTTCAGTTGTCCAGCTACGGGGTCATCACCCATGAGCCACCTATCATGGCTGTTTCACCCCATTAATCCCAGAACATATCCTGGTGGTGGGGCAGCGGTCAGGGACATCTCCCAGCCACCTTCCACAGCTGGACACCGGCTCATTTAGATTACCTCTCGTTCTTGCTTTGCCGTCATGACATGCCATACAACCAGGGTTCAGTTCACCCGACCAGAACACTATGTCCAGCCTCAAGGAGGAGATGGCAATCTAAGAAGGAAATTTTAGCTGCTGGCCAAGGTTTACCATCATTGACTAATCATTACCATGAGCCAGGATTGAACTTTCCTCTGTGCCATAACCTTGTGTGCCACCTCCCTTTTTAACAAGCTTAATGTACTTCCTCTGAGGAGCATGTTGTTATACTTTATTCTACACACCTCAAGGATCTCTGCTAGCTTTAGCAGAACTTGGTCATGTTGCCACCTGTACCATCCTTGTGCCAAGGTGGTCTTGCACCCAGCCAACATGTGCTGCAGATTTGCTCTTGGGGCATTGCAGAGGGGACAAATTTCCTCTTTCCAAATTCACAGAAACAAATTGCCAGGGCTTGGAAGAGTGTCAAATGTGGATCTTATTAGAAAACTTCCACAGGTCACCCCATCCTAAAGCTCCAGTAGATGCACCTTGCTGCTGTTGGCCGATATCTTGAATCATTTACCCTTCTTCTTCCATGTTAGTTACTTCTGTCATTACCATCGCTTTCTTCTGTTTTTTTAGAGGCTGCTGACCACAGTTTGGGAGCCATCACCCATACAAGGCCTGCTGTTCCTGATTGGGTTCTTCAAACAATTTATTGTTGCTTCAGTATTGAATCTGTCCTGTTTACAACCTCCTCTGCCTTCCAGGCATGGCCTGTTTGGATCTGGGCTTGACAACTCCTCACTGAATAGTCTGTTGATTCCCTTAGTTCTAAGAACACCCTGGTCTTCTCCTGCTTGTAACCCAGGATGATGGATTTTAATGGTTATTGTAAGGCAAACAATGCTACATCTGAAAGAGAACATGGCATGGCAAGCCCAGTCACTTCCTAATGTAACTGTTGGCCTTGGCGTCCATCCTTGCCACTGCCATTGTGGTGATCTCACACATCTTTAGTGGCCATATCAGGCAATGATACAATATAAATTGGTAACAACAGGCCTTGATTTGACTGGGAGATGACAATTCTCTATCTTATCCAAGCCCTCTTTCAGCTGCTTCAGAATCAACCCTGCAATGTTTTTATCTGACAGATCTGCTGTGTATTATTTCCATAAACTTCGAATGGGCTGCTCAGCCTTCAGAGCATTCTTTCACCATCCACCTCAAATTATATATGGTCGCTTCTAATCCCTTTAGGAATAGAAACGCTATGTGACTTTGCTGGCATGATCTTAATCCTAGTCCATGCCAAAATCTTTTCCAGCCTTTTTAAGAGTCTGTTTGTACATGCAGTGGTCTGAAGGATACTTGTGTCATCATCCATAGAGCTGCGCAGTGCTGGCAATCTCACCCCATATTGTGCTCAGATTTATCAGGCCATCTGTCTGGCATTAATCAAGATGATCTCGAATGCAGCTGTGAACAGTATGGGAGAGATTGAACATCCCATCGCAATCTCTTTTTCTAGTTGCTGCCATCCAGTTATGTACTCCTGTGTTGCATGACATATTTTCAGGTCCTCGTAGTAACTATTTACCCAGCTCATACTACACTCTGGTACATGGAATAACTCCATTTTATAGCTGATGAGCTGGTGTGGATCCGATCCTTAGGCATTTGCCAGGACCGGCCAGACTACATAGAGGTCTTTCTTGTCTCTCTTGGCAGACTGCATCTGCTCCCATTTTACTGATGCATTCGCCACATATCCAGGAAAATCTGGTATGCCTGCCTTCTGGCAGCTTGTGGTTATGTATTAATTTTTCAGGAGGTAATCAGACATCCTCCTTGCTACCACAGAAATGAAAATAGTTCCCTCCAGATTCAGTAGAACACTACTCCTAAACTGACTAATGTTGTTGGATTCCTGTTCTTTTGGTATAAAGATGGCCACTCCCTTCGCCATTCCAGGAGTATGCACTGCTTCTTCCAGGCAACTCTCAGTAGTCTCCATAACAGTTTAAGAACTGTTGGGCCCTGGGCTGAAGTTGCCCTGGCATTTTGTACTACTTGCCTTATCTCACTCAACTTGGGTGGAGCTACATCAAATCCCACTACTGGCTCCACTGGGTGTGGAACATATCTGGGTGAGCCTAGTGGGCTATCTTTATGGGGATTCCCCAGTTATTGTTTCATGTGATATTCTAGATCTTGTTTTGGCATCACCAGCTTTCCACTCCTCTTCACTTCGAGAACATTTCTGGCCAATTTAAAAGGATCACTGGCCAATTAATTAGTGTCCTTCTCCGTGGCTCAATTTCATTGTCTTGCCTTCCCTCTCTTGTCTGTGGGTTAACAGTTGTATCCTCTTGTGGCTTACCTCATGGACATGACTTGTCCTGCTGGCAGAGCTAGTCTTCTTGTTGACCCTCCACAACAGTGGATTCAGTAGTGCTGTGGTGCTCAACCGGCCCTGTATCCTTCTTGTCTGACCTTCTGCCACATTGCAAGGTTGTGTCTGGCTGTTCCCACCACATTTCATCCTTTCTTGATAAATCAGCAGCCTTTTCTTATACTGCAAGTAGTTAGTTAGGATGTCCCCTGTTTGAGGACATGTGGGTAAGGTAACTAGCCTGCCCACCCCTGTACAGACTTTGCTGCAGTCAGTCAGTCTACTCTGACAGTCTTCCAGTCTTCCCTGGACACCAACAGCCCTATTCACAGTAGTCACTGGTCTCCCAGAATATTACTCAGATGCACAGGTAAATATCTGACTGCCTGCTGAGCAGTACTGCCTGCTGCACCTCCACCAGTGCCTTCAGTTGTCCAGCTATGGTGTCATCAGTCGGGAGCCACCTATCAAGGAGGTTTCACCCCAATAATCCCAAACATCTGATGGTGGGGCAGCTGGAGACCAGATCCTTTCCATTGCCTCTCGTTCTTGCTTTCCCATCAAGATATTCCTCCTTTCCCATTGAGATATACCATACAAACAAGGTTCAATATCCCCCTCCCCCATCAGCAGACCTACCCTATGTCCAAGACCTCTTCTCTGTTAGAAAATTGTAAAGTGACACCATTAAATTTAACAAAACAATACGTTTACAGTAAAAAAAAAATTTTAAAAAAATATTGTGTTACATATAAGCTACTCATAGTTTGATTTCCCTGAAAAGTGTGAACAATGGGGCACATTCAAAATACTTTGTTTGAGCATCCCAGCCACCCCAACGCAGCAACAAATTACTCTGGAAAACAGAGGGGGAGTTAGGGAAGCCTGTTTGAAAACAATACTTTTCAAATTCCGTTTGGTGATGCTAGTGGCTTAGAAGGTTAAAACAAAGATATTGATTAATTTCAATCATGGTCAACATTTAGGTTCAGCAATACAAGAGAGACTAATGACTGTCAACAATTGGTTAATCCACTGCATGACTGAAACCAGCTTCTGTTGTTTTGCTCTGGGACTGTCATGGCCAGTTCACCTTGATTAATGCGTGCTGTAGTTCTGGGTTTTGAGTACATCTTCAGCTCGAATGGTATTCTCCAAGCGCTCTATGGTTCTGCTTCGGGCATTTCCTTTTTGTGTACTAGAATTGTACCCTGCTGACCTGTTTTGGGCAAAGAATAAAGTGCTGACTCCTTTGGACAAACTTGATTAATGCCTCCCCCCTCCTCCCTCTCTCTCTCTCTATTTTCAGTTTTCTTTGTTTGTGTACTTACAAAACTGTTGTGATTCTGATGTGCCAAAAGCACAGAAGGACCAGCTTTCTTACCTTTGTGATAATCATCTGTTTATACACAGGTGTCACAATGAAAGTGCTGGTCATGTAGATAAAAATCACAGGCTTCACTGTCACAACTCTCCTTAGTTTCTCTTTCCATGTCGACATATTCAGCTTTGCAGTGACAGTAACAGGAACAAAGAAGGAAATGGGAAACAAACTCCTTTTACCAGTGTTAGGTAGAGCAAACTCATGTCAACCATCCAGAATGTCCAAACATAAATATTGAACGAGGGAATTATGTTGTCTTGTTAAAAAAACACTCTCTGGGGTTGGTCACATGCATTTCAGCAGCTCGACATTCTCTTATCAGGAATTGTTATACTTTCATGTTTGTAAAAGTGACGTGGCCTTTATTTGCCCTATGATCACATCCCCCACAGATTCACACTTCTCTAGTGAAACCAAAGAGTTTTGAGATCACTACACTGGAGTATGCACACCCAGAATATCAAGCTTGTAAAAGCCAAGACAAATTTCCTCGAAATAGCTAACATTTGTCACAAACTGTTTTGTGGCAGCAAATAGGGAGGCACAATAATTGACAATATTCAGTTTGAATCCCCTTTTACCTCATTTTATAATTCAGCAAATTATAGCACATATGATTAAGAGACTGTCTAAGGAGCTACTTTTACTGTCAAGAACATTTCACTACATTTCTGTATTTGGCAGATGTTTTTATTTAAAGCAGCATGCAAGAAAGCTATTTTATCAGTATGTGTGTCCCATGGGAATCAAACCCATGAGCTTGCACCACGCTAAACCAGTTGAGGTACAGGAACACTACAACAATAGTAAATCAACACTGAACACGCTAGGAATCCATTTTCACAGTATGGGATCATGTTATGCAATATCAGTTGCCAAATCACAAAAAGTAAATAATTTTATTTTTTTTTTTAAATCTAAACATCCTTAAAACTTAATTCCCATATGAACACAAAAAAAATGCTAAATATATTAAAACTCAGAGAATGTATCTTATATAAATGTATTTTGTCCTGTTCTGTTCAATTGATTTAGGCAAAGGCCTAAACCTAAAATATTATTTATTTTTTATTTATTTGTATTTTTTTGTTCTTATTTTTGTTTGTTTTTATTTGTTTGTTTGCTTGTTTTTACAATAGAGAGACCAGATCATTTTGCTCTAAGCAATGCAAAGCATTTCTTAAAATTATTATTATTATTATTTATCTTTACTCATCTTTTCACCATATAATGAAAGTGAAAAGTGACTCCGGGCTGTCAAGCTCAATAAAAGAAAAAAAAATGAAAAAACAAAACCACAGTAAAGTAGTCATTACATTTATGCATTTGGCAGACACTTTTATCCAAAGCGACTTACAGTGCACTTATTACAGGGACAATCCCCCCAGAGCAACCTGGAGTTAAGTGCCTTGCTCAAGGACACAATGGTGGTGGCTGTGGGGATCGAACCAGCAACCTTCTTATTAACAGTTATGTGCTTTATCCCACTACGCCATCACCACTCCTCGTTACAACTTGTGCACTATTTTCCAGTCTTCTGAAGTGATACAATCATTTTGTGTGTTGAACACACTGAAACATAGGTTGTTATTCATTCTCAAATCAAATAATTGTTTATACCTGTAAACAACAAGCAAATTAAATATGGCACCGCTGAGTGTCTCAAGAATTTTTTTGTACTGATTGCACCTCAAATCCTTTCATCTCCTGTATGGACTATGTATAGAGAATACGTGTGAATGGATGAGCCCATAAGAGATCAGAGACAGTAGGCATGTAGTATGTGGATGAACCCTTTCTCACCTGGAGTACTGTCTCTCTCCAGAGGCCCTGATATATGCTGGGCAGAGCTCAAATATTTACACAGGCTAGCTGGCTGAAGAGCTTTATTTGTGTCTGTGTACTGGACTGGTCAATCATACAGCACTCTCATAGTCTTCTCTCAATACTGTCTCTGCCCCTGGCAGGGTTGGGAGGGTTACTTTTGAAATGTATCCCACTACAGATTACAGAATGCATGCTGTAAAATGTAATTTGTAAAGTATTCTGTAAGATTACTCAAGGTCAGTAATGTATTCTAAATACTTTGGATTACTTATTCAGCACTGGTAGATTGTTTCACTTGTTTTGACAATAAAAACTCTGCCAGTACAGTAAGACAAAATACACATGTTAAAAATACATTCTCTGAAAAACATATATATCTTAAGCAGAGTTGTTTCTAAAACAAGATGAATCAAATTGATCTTGTTTTAAGGATTTTTTTTTGATAATTATACAGGAAAACAATACAAAAATGATTATCAAGAATACGATTTTTTCCGTAATATCAAAGGTCTTACTAGAAAAAAAATTAGGATCCACCGTGAATTTTCTTAGATAGAAAAATATGATCGTGCCTGGTAACATGTGGATGTAAAATGTCTAGAAATAGCATTTTAGCTTAGTATAAAGCTGACAATTTACACAAAGTTTATTAGGAGTCAAGCCCCGAAGGGGGAAAGACCCCTATTGTTTCTGTTAGTTTTCTTCTTCTTATTATTATTATTATTATGGGTCAAGTCCCAAAGGGGTGAAAGACCCCTATTGTTTCTGTTAGTTTTCTTCTTATTATTATTATTATAATTATTATTATTATACTTCTTCCGCTCTTGAGTCTATGGCAGCCCATAGAACCACTTGCGGGAAAGTTCTGAAATTTGGCACACAGATAGATGACAGTCTGATTTGTCTCCACAGCAAAATTGGCATCTCTAGCTCAAACCCTCTAGCGCCACCTCTACCCAAACTTGCACTCATGTTTATGTTAATAACTTTTGAACCTAGAAACAAATTTCTTTCTTCATCTGATTCCATGGCTCAATTCCATCATTAAAATGTTCACAATTTAGAACTTTCTGAAAAACCTACTTTTTCTAACTCGTCCTAGGCCGTTTGTCCAATTTGCACGAAAATTGGCCTGAATCATCTAGAGGCAGTCATGACAAAAAGTTAGTTACAGAATTTGGATAAACCATACCGTTGTCAAATGGTGCTTCAACGAATTTCAACGAAGAACATACAAAATTGAACTTGAGGGTGTATTTCCGTAACGCTTTGAGTGATTGGGATGAAACTTGGTATATGTCATCACCATTAGGCTCTGAGGTTACCTGCAGCGTTTTGTTGCACTGTCCTCTATTCACGAGATATGAAAAAAGCTAATTTTTGCTTATAACTTCTGAACAGTTTGTCATAAAATCATCATTTGATCTCATTAGATTCAGTAGGGCATAGCAAGTGCAACGATATGAAAAATTCCTATGTCGGCTATTTTGGACGTCGGCCATTTTGAATTTAGACATCAAATGCTGTATTTTATGAATGACTTGGCGCATCATTACGAAACTCGGTATGTGTCTTTGGCATCATGCTCTGTAGTGACTCACAAAGTTTCGAGACAGCGCCACCTTGAGGTCAAAAATTATATTGCTATTTCATAAAAATGCTAATAGCTATTGATTGCTTTTGCCTACTGTCATGAGTCTGGTCTGATATAGTCTATGGTTCATACTGAGAGCAATGAAACCAATTATGTCATGATCTAGACTATTTGTCTGATTTGCTCAAAAATTGGACTGCATCATATAGAGGCACTCACGACAAAAAAATTATTCACAGAATTTTTATAAACCTTACCGTTTCCGAATGGCGTTTAATGGCAAAATTTAACTTGAGGCTGTATCTCTGCAACGCTTTGAGGGATTGGGACAAAACTTTGTACGTGCCATCAACATTAGGCCCTGAGCTTGCCTGCAGCATTTTGGCACACTTCCCCCTACAGGTCAGGAGATAGCTAAAAATTGTCAAAGGATACCACATTTTCCTATGTCGGCCATTTTGAATGTTGGTCATTTTGAATTTAATCATAAAATGATTTATTTTCCAATGACATGGCGTATTGTTATGGAACCCTGTATGTGTCTTTGGCACCATGCTCTGAAGGGACTGAAAATGTTCTGGGACAGCGCCACCTTGTGGCAAAAAGTTAAAATGCATTTTTATATAAATGCAAATAGTGATTGACTCCTTTTGCCTACTGTAATGAGACTGGTCTTGATAGATTTCATTGTTCATGCCAAGAAAAATGATACCAATAAAGTCATGATCGAGCTAACTTCCTGTCCGCCACTTTTAAATGTTTTGAAAAGCAATTTTTTTTAACTCCTCCTAGACTGTTTCTCCGATTTGAACGAAAATTGTTCTGCATCATCTAGAAGCTCTCACAATAAAGAAATATTCACAACATTTTGATAAATGATACTGTTTTTGAATGATGCTTCAATGAATTCTACCAAGAATGTGCAAAATTAAACTTGAGGCTGTATCTCTGCATTGCTTTGAGGGATTGGGATGAATCTTGGTACGTGTCATCACCATTAGGCCCTGAGGTTACCTGCAGCCTTTCGGCACACTTTCCTCTACTGGATAGGACATAGAAAAATTGCTATTTTGGCTTATAACTCTTGAATGCTTTCTTGCATCATGCCCAGATAGTACCTCAGCAGTTTCAGAACAGTGCCATATACTGGAAAATAGTGAAATAGCAATTTTTTGTTATTTTTAAAATAAATGGGTTTTTTTATGATTGAAAGTTCACTTTTTCTGACTCTCACACACTGTTCATCTGACTCTAACCACACAATGGACCGACACAATGCTTCTTTAGCTGCTCATGGTGCCAATTATTGGCTTGACCCTGTTATCGCTGCTTGCAGCTATATTTTTTATTTCTTCTGCTCCAAACATTCTTCAAACGTACTTTTCTGTCTGCCTGTATGAATGTAAATGTAGAGCGGAGGAGGACTGGAACGACGCATGCCCCGGCCGCCTTTATCCCTAGTGCGCCCCATCAGGCTGATTGGGGACCGGGCATGTGTTGTTCCAGCCCAGTCCCGCCCTCCTCTGCTCTACAGTAACACATCATAAGAAAGTGTTTAACAACTGTTCAAATGCACTTTGGATTGCGTCATTTATATGTATAAATGTTTTCCATTTGAAAGGACTAAATATTAAATGAAACAAATGACAATAAAATGTAGTAATCACATCAATAATCAAAATACTTTTTGAATGTAACTGTATTCTAATGACCAATAATTTTAAATAGTAACTGTAGTGGAATACAGTTACTTATATTTTGCATTTTAAATACGTAATCCCATTACATGTTTTCCATTACTCACCAACCCTGGACCCTGGTGATGTTTAACAATGTTTATCATGACTTATACAACTTGAAAAATACAATAACTGTCAAATATGAAAGCATCTTGTCATGTTGTGTATTACACATTATGGGTCTGTTCCAAAACTTAGAAGACAGCTACCTATGTAGGCAGAAGACAGTAAGGCAGCTCACAATGGCAGCATCCTTACTGAAATGATACCTCATTAAAGAGCGATTTGGAATGCCCTACATAGGCAGCAACTCCACGTGTCTTTCAAATAGCACTCCTCATGCGCAGCACACGAGAGATGCATGTCACAACTAATTTCAATAAAGGTGACGCAAGAGGAAAGACGCGATCCTCTAATGAACATAAATATGCAAAACGCACACACATTTTGGGTACAATAGTCAGTTTTCTGTGATATAAAACTATTTTGTTATTGATACTTTCCTGTATTTAATGGTTTATGAGTACATTTATAATCCAAATATCTCTTGCTTGGTCCGCCATCTTATTTTTCCAGCAACTCATCACAGAGCATTCTGGGATTGCCTACAAAAACAAGGTATCTTATGAGACAGAAAAATTAGATACATATCTTTTGGTATGTATAGCCATAGCCTTTGCATTTGGAGCATGCCTATGATGCCTTAAAATGCTGCCTCAGAAGGAAGCTTACTCGGTTTTGAAATAGACCCTATGTGTATATTGTAGCTACTGTAATTTGTCCCTGGTCCACCCATAAACATTTTCCCTTGCTCCATGATTTTTAGCAACAACCCTGTATGATCAGGTGCACAGCATCCATTATAACTGGGGGATATGCCCCACATCACACACAAGATCTGTTCAAAAACCCTAGTGAGCTGCCTACCAAGACAACATTTTAAGGCATCAAAGGCATGCTCACAATGTGAAAGCTACTCTAAAAGATACTCCACATAATTTTGCTGCCTTCTAAGATACCTTCTTTAGGCCAAAATCAGAAAATCAATAACGGTGAGCTCGAGCAGTGGCGTAGCTAACCAAATTAGAACCAGGACCAGACAGAATGTTATAGATTATGAATTATTATTATTATGATTATTATCTTTGAATTAAAATATATATTTATAAAAATAGTTTTAAAAATGCATGAATTCTGATTTCTGAAACTGTGAAAGGACTGTGTGAATTAGCCTTTTGAAAATTTTGTGAAAATAAATTTGGGCAAAAATTTGGTCCATCCATTTTTTTTTTACTAGGGCCCACCTAAAGAAAAGTAATTTCCTGGCTATGACCTCGAGCTCAAGAACAAAAAAGAAAAAAATCCAAAAAAAATTTTAATAGGAGGCCAATGAGCAAATTTGGCTAAGATCCCAAGGTTACACCCCAACCCCCTGCAATTTTTAATGCTCACAGAGTCAAGATCACTGTCAAGATTCCCCATTGTCTTCCTTGTGTTTTTCCCTCACCTTCACTCCAAACTCCAATTCCCACAATTCCCGGCCCTCATCACAGCCAACTATCCCTCATTGTTTGCACCTGTTTGTTATCCCTGTTTATTTAAGCCCTGTTGTTTCTCCACTCATTGTCAGTTGTTAAATTTGTAATGTCCATGTTTTGTCAACCTTTAACCGTGTTCCTGCCTGTTCCCTTCGTAGATGTTTATTTTGTGTTTATATTTTGATTTTCCCCTCGTGGATGTTTCTTTTGTTCTCAGTGTTTGGTTTGCTACCTTGTTCACCGTTTTTTCGTTTCAACAATAAAGCTGCATATAGATCCTCACTCCTCGTCTGCTCCATCGTTACAGAACAACTGACCAAACTATGGATCTAGCAGCTTTTTTCACAGAGCTAACTCAGGCAGACCTATCCCTTCGTGAGTTCACTTACTTTTTTTCCAACGTGGCCATCCACACCGGTCTGGACGATACTACCCTGAAGATCTTGTATCGGGTCGGTGTACCAAAACTCAGTTGGTGGAATCTACCGGAGGCCGGAGATTACACCCGGCAGGAGTACGTGGAGCTCTTCCTTGAGACATTCGCTGCGAAGGAGCCGCCTCTCTCAATTCCAGGCTCGGCTTCTGGGCATTCCGCACTTGCCACGGCCAACGAGCCAACGCCCACGCCTGCCACGGCCAACGAGCCAACGCCCACGCCTGCCACGGCCAACGAGCCAACGCCCACGCCTGCCACGGCCAACGCGTTGTCAGCCTCGTTCATCCCAGAGCCAGCGTTGTCAGCCTCGTCCGCCCGGAGGAGAAGAGGAAGGGCTTCCGCTCTCCAGTCTCCGCCTTCCATCCTCAGAATCCTCCGTCCTCAGAACCTTCTAGAGCTGAGCCTTCCACGTTCCGCGAACCAGAGCTCACGCATCCAATTGTCAGCGAACCAGCGCCTGTAGCCTCGACCGTGCCAGAGCCAGCGCCTGTAGCCTCGACCGTGCCAGAGCCAGCGCCTGTAGCCTCGACCCTCCCAGAGCCAGCGCCTGTAGCCTCGACCCTCCCAGAGCCAGCGCCTCTCGAGCTTCCCAGGGCTCCGCCCCCCCCGAGCTTCCCAGGGCTCCGCCCCCCCCGAGCTTCCAAGGGCTCCGCCCCCCTCGAGCTTCCAAGGGCTCCGCCTCTCGAGCCACCCTTTGCTCCGCCTCTCGAGCCTCCCAGAGCTCTGCCTTTCGAGCCTCCCAGAGCTCCGCCTCCCGGGCTTCCCAGGACTCCGCCCTCCTCGGCTCTGCCCCTTGAGCCTCCCGCGGCTCTGCCCTTGAAGCTTTCCGCGGCTCTGCCTCTCGAGCCTCCCAGGGCTCCGCCTCTCGAGCCTCCCAGGCCTCCCAGGCCTCCGCCTCTCGAGCCTACCAGGCCTCCGCCTTCCTCGGCTCTACCCCTTGAGCCTCCCACGGCTCCGCCCTTGAAGTCTTCCATGGCTCCGCCTCCTATGGCTCCGCCTTCCGGGCCTTGCACGTCACCAGAGCCCTCCAAGACTCCGCCTTTTACGGCTCCACCTCCCGAGCCTTCCATGTCACCAGAGCCTACCACGCCACCAGAGCCTTCCACGATTCGGCCCCTGAAGTCCTCCACGGCTCCGTCCTCCACGGCTCCACCCTTGAAGTCCTCCACGGCTCCACCCCTGAAGTCCTCCACGGCTTCGCCATCCACGGCACCGCCCACTAAACCTCCCTGGCCTCCTGAGCCTTTCCCTGTCCTGAGGCCGCCCCCCAGATTCCCCGACCTTGTCCCTCCTGACCCATCCCCTGTCCTGCGGCCACCTCCCAGGCCCCCTGAACCTGTCCTTGTCCTGTGTCTGCCTCCCCAACCTCCTGACCCAGCCCCCACCTCGAGGTCATCCCCCTTGTCTGTCTGTCGGTCTCCTTGTAGCCCCCTTCACTCCTGGGTTGTTTTGTCCCTTTTTTTTTTTTTTTTTTTTTTTTTTTGGGGCATCTGGAATCCGCCCCTTTGAGGGGGGATTCTGTCACGATTCCCCATTGTCTTCCTTGTGTTTTTCCTTCACTCCAAACTCCAATTCCCGGCCCTCATCACAGCCAACTATCCCTCATTGTTTGCACCTGTTTGTCGTTATCCCTGTTTATTTAAGCCCTGTTGTTTCTCCACTCATTGTCAGTTGTTAAATGTGTAATGTCCATGTTTTGTCAACCTTTAACCGTGATCCTGCCTGTTCCCTTCGTAGATGTTTATTTTGTGTTTATATTTTGATTTTCCCCTCGTGGATGTTTCTTTTGTTCTCAGTGTTTGGTTTGCTACCTTGTTCACCGTTTTTTCGTTTCAACAATAAAGCTGCATGTAGATCCTCACTCCTTGTCTGCTCCATCGTTACAATCACAGTTTTATGCCTTATTTGAAATACTGTTCCTTTTTTACAGTATGGTGTCCCCATCACTATGCTAGGTTACTAGGATCCACACAGACAGAGCAAACCTAGCTGGTCTCACTAATACCACTTCAAGTGGCAAACTTGGTTCCCCCAGGCAGTCTCCCATCCAGGTACTGACCAGACTCAGACCTGCTTAGCTTTAGTGGGAAACAAGGTGAGAGCTGCAGGGTGATTGCTGCGCTTTTCATTTCAGTTTAAATGTCTCGCCATTTGTTTGGGAGACAATCAATACCCCAGCCTTAACAGGTCCGCCACTACTTTTCAAATCATTGCAAAAGATATATAGAATGGCGAGTAATTTACTAGACAGCTATGAATAATTAATCCATATTTCAATAGGTAAAAACTCTAATTGTTGCAAATTACCTCATAATATAGAGAGCATATAAGTTCTGTAAAAAGTATATATATATTTTTTTTCTTGGTTCAATTCCACGCTATACATTAAGACTGCTCATGTGTGAAACAGAGTATACTAATGCTTTTCTGAAAGGTGAGATTAATGGCCTGACCTTCCAGGCCCGGTTCTACAGGGGTGCTTGGCACCCTCAAATGAAACTTAGAGCACCCTCAATTGCAGATCAGGGCAAACGGCTGCCCGCAGGTCGATTTAACATGAATGTTTTTTTATTAGATCTTTCACTTATCTGGCTTTAAGACCTATTGTGCATCCACAAGCTTTTAATGTTGTCAGGGTTGCCAAATAATAGATGCAACACCCCAGTCAGAGATTTATACATGCACAAATAGGAAATTTGCCTTATGTCATACTTAATTTATGCAATCTGGCAACCATGTATGTGAGTGCGTGTGCTCTCTCGTCTTCGGAAAAAAAAAATGTAAGTGCTCAATAGTGCAATATTGTGCTCAAAGAAAAGTGTGATGTAGCCACTCCATGTCTATTTCTGATGCAGTGTGTGCTGTTTAGTGCAATTTTCAGTGATGAACTTCAGTAAAATCCTAATAGATCATTCGAACACGAGGGGACACATGAGCAAAACCAAGTGAGAGAGGAAAATGTTTGTTCTTTTGTTATTTGTAAAATGCTGAAGTCCCTCATCTGTATGTGAATGTTACTCTGGCAGTAATCATTTATAAGTGTCGTGCAGCCTGTTTTATTCAGTTGTGTGCTGACTGGGGTGCCGAACAAACCATTGACAAAACCCACATCATGACCCATGGGCTTGTAAACAGGTTGATAATATTCTGAGAATAAAACAAGTTGTCCACTTTGAGGTAAACATTAAAATAAGCCTTTAGAATCTATAATTTCTGAATATTGAATTTTATTATTAAAGCAGACTGATGTAGAGTGTTAAATTGAATACTAAATTACCACTGCATTAGTAAAGTATGGTAAAATAAACAATTAATAATTATATTCAGCCTTTATTCAGGTTTACTAACACGTGATTGAAATGTAGCAGCAAAACTTCAAGCAATCGCAGATTGGTCCCTTCAGTCTGCATACACTTCTGAAAATTGTGCATCATTCATTGAGTGCATGAGCCCACTAGCACTTCTGGGCTTAAAAGATACAACTATGCAGAACTTTTTATTTTCTCTCTTCCATATTCTACTTAACGGCTGATGTAGACCCTGTACCAAAATAATTGCACAACTCTGCTCAATTGAATATGTAAGAAAAATGTAGTAAATTGAAAGCAGATGCGCAGATGTCCTCTATGCTTTCCTGGGCTACTGCGAGCGCGAGGCTGGACCGGTAAACCCCGTAACCCCCCCCGCGGCTACTTGATTGGTCCCGCAGGCATGTGCACCGCTCACAGCCGAGTGAGTAAGTGACGAGTTGAGTAAGCCGCGGCTTCCTCGCTCCTCCGCTCTCACTACCCTCGATGGTGGAGCGGTCCCCGCTTCCGCCCTGCATGCCATGGCCCCTCTTGCAACCAACACCAGGCCAAGGCACTTCAAACTTGCACTTGGGTAGTCCTGTTCTTGATGTGCTGCAGGAACTGCGCTCAATGACTGATCACGCCCCCCGGGCCACAAAGGTCAGAAGGACCGGCACTCAAACGGGCGATGGCCACCCTTGTGGTCCAGAAATGCAATCTATGGACTGGACCTGGTCGAAATGCGAGAGGTAGACAAGGCATACCTTCTCACACGCCCCCGTCTTCCAGCTCCGTCCATTCGGTGGCACTGTTGACGACTCCGCCCATAAGTCCTCAGCAGTGAAGCAGACGGAGGCCATTTCACACATCCTGCCCTGCTGCAAACCTGCCACCATGGGCCATGCCCCGTCTGCTCGCCGAGGGCATCCTCCTGCGGCTAAGAAACAACTGCTCCGCCTCAACCCGGGCCCAGCTCTCAGCCCCCGTGTCGAGCACCCCGCAGGAAGCAGATGCCCCCCGTCTCACAGACCCCCTCGAGGAACCGGAAGGCTCCCAGGCACTCCTGAGACAGACGACCCAAAGACCAAGACGTTAGCTCCGGAGCTAGTAAGCAGACCACTCTGTCCTCCAGTGGAGGGCCGGGAGGAGAATCTTTTGTTGAATTTATTTCATTTGCCGGCATGCTGGACGTGGACCCCCCACCTTCAGCCCCATGACTGTCCCCCGGCCGGCTGGTTCTGACGAGTCTAGAGCACACCTACACCGGTGGTGGCGGCTTACGACCGATCTTGGACCTGTGAGTTTTCAACCGGTTTTGCTCAAAAACCCTGGTTCAAAATGCTCACGCAAAAACACATCTTAACTTGCGTCCGGCATCTAGATTGGTTCGCAGCGGTAGACCTGAAGGACGGGTACTTCCACGTCTCAATTCTGCCTCGACGCCACCCCTTCTACGGCTCGCGTTCAATGGACAGGCGTATCAGTACAAATTCCTCCCCTTCAGCATGTCTCTGTCCCCTCGCGTCTTCACAGAGGCAGCTCTTGCCCTGGCATTCGCATACTCAATTACCTCGACGACTGGCTTATTCTGACCCACTTGTGAGAGCTACTATGCGCTCACAGAGACCAGGTGCTCAGGCACCTCAGCCGCCTGGGGCTTCAGGTCAACTGGGAAAAGAGCAAGCTCGCCCCAGTTCAGAGCATCTCTTTTCTCAGCATGGAGTTAGACTCTCAATGTCAGCACATCTCACCAACGAGCGTGCACAGTCGGTGCAGAGATGCCTTGCCTCTTTCAGGCCATTCACAACGGTCCCTTTAAAACCTTTCCAGAAGCTCCTGGGGCATATGACATCCTCCACGGCAACCGCCGCTGGGGTTGATGCATATGAGACCGCTTCAGCACTGGCCCAAGACTCGAGTCACGAGACAAGCATGGCGTCGCGGCCCGCACAGTGTCACTCCCGCCTGCCACTAAACATCAAAACCCTGGACAGACCTCTGCCTTCTGCGGACAAGTGTCCCCTTGAAGCAGGTGTCCCGACGCGTCCTGGCCATGACCGATGCTTCCAAGTTGGGTTCAGGCACTGTGTGCAACGGGCACGCAGTCACGAGCCGTTGGGAAGGGGCCCCGCTGTGCTGGAACATCAATGGCCTAGAGTTGCTGACTGTTTTTTCTGCCCTGTGGAAGTTTCTCCCATTAGTTCGAGACAAACATGTCCTAGTCAGGTCAGACAGCACCACCACAGTAGCGTACATAAATCGCCATGGCGGCGTGCGCTCCCACCACATGTCACGACTCGCCTGTCGTCTCCTCCTTTGGAGCCAGCAGCGACTCAAGTCGCGCACCACTCGCACTGGCACACAGCTGGCCTGCGGGGCTGCACAAGTACGCATTTCCCCCAGCAAGCCTTCTTGCACAGGTGCTTTGCAAGGTCAGGGAGGACGAGGAACAAGTCTGCCTAGTGGCTCCCTATTGGCCCACTCGGGCCTGGTTCTCGGACCTCGTACTCCTCGCGACAGCCCCTCCCTGGCAAATTCTCCTGAGGAAAGACCTTCTTTCTCAGGGACGGGGCATCCGCACCCAGAACTTTGGAAACTCCATGTCTGGCCCCTGGACGGGACGCGGAAGATCTAGCTGATCTACTACCTGCCTTCGTAGACACAATCAACCAAGCCAGAGCCCCCTCTACAAGGCAACTTTACGCCCTGAAGTGGTGCTTGTTCGCAAATTGGTGCTCTTCCCAGGCTGAAGACCCACAGAGGTGCGCAGTTAGGTCAGTGCTCTTATTTCTGCAGGAGAGGCTGGAGGGGAAGCTGTCCCCTTCCACCCTGAACGTGTATGTCGCCGCTATCGCGGCCCACCATGACACAGTAGGCGGCAAGTCTTTGAGTAAGTACGACTTAATTGTCAGGTTTCTAAGAGGCGTGCGGAGGTTGAATCCCTCCCGGCCAAGGCTGTTCCCCTCCTGGGATCTCTCAGTGGTCCTCGCGGGCCTCCAGAGATCTCCCTTTGAGCTGCTAGAATCAGTTGGACTCAGGGCCCTCTCTCTAAAGACGTCCCTGCTGATCGCACTCGCCTCCATGAAGAAGGTCAGGGACCTGCAAGCGTTCCCTGTCAGCGACACTTGCCAGCGACACATATGTGATCCTAAGACCGCGACCGGGCTATGTGCCCAAGGTTCCTACTATGCCCTAAGACCAGGTTGTGAACCTGCAAGCAAAGCTGCCCCGGGAGGAAGCAGGCCTAGCCCTTCGTTTCTGTGTCCGGTACATGCTTTTCGTACCTACTTGGACCGCACTCAGAGCTCTAGATGTTCTGAGCAGCTCTTTGTCTGCCTTGGTGGACAGTGGAAAGGGAACACTGTCTCCAAACAGAGGCCTTCCTACTGGGTAGTTGACCCAGTACATTGGCTTATCACACCCAGGCCGAGCCCCTCCCCTTACAGGTCCGAGCACACTCGACAAGGAGTGTTGCATCCTCACGGGTACTGGCCAGAGGCATCTCTCTGGCAGACATATGCAGAGCAGCAGGTTGGGCAACACCTAACACCCTTGCGAGATCTTACCATCTCAGGGTAGAGTCAGTTTCGTCCCGTGTTTTCTCAGGTCCGAGCCGGTAGAATACCTGTCCGCTCCTCTGTCAGCAGAACATGTACACGGCTCAGCGCATGGTGTGATTTAAATTGGAGCCCTAGTGTCGCTTCTTCGACACAACATCAAAGTGAGCGACAGTTGGGAATGTCTAGGTTACGGATGTAACCTCCGTTCCCTGATGGAGGGAACGAGACGTTGTGTCCACCCGGCCACGTCACTGAGCCAAGCCACTGTAGTGGCCGGACCATTTCCGGGTCCTCAGAAAAATCCTGAATGAACTCAACGTATTTCCCCACTTTTATATCCGTATGTCCGGGGGCGGGGTATGCAAATACTCTCTGCCAACTTCTCAGTGGCCTTTTTTCATAGATCAGAGGCATATTCGGCGCTAAAGAGAGACTCCTAGTGTTGCTTCTTCGACACAACGTCTTGTTCCCTCCATCAGGGAACGGAGGTTACGTCCGTAACCTAGACGTTATTTACGTTGTTTTAGTAGCATTTAAAAGTGATTTAATATATTTAAAAAATGTGTAATTACGATACATATTCACTTTATGCAGAGCACCCCCTCTATTTTCAGAAGCACTCTCAGAGATTTTTATCTGTAACCGGGCCTGTGACCTTTACTGAACGGGCAACATATTTAGCACAAAGTTTGTAATAGTGCTACATCAATAGGTCAGAATGGTGCCGCTCTTCTGAAAATTTTTTTGCAAACAAGTCAGGCACACACACACGCATGCACATTATGCTCTTTTATATTTGCAATTTAAATCAATAGACCACCCATGAACCAAACAGAAAGGACCAGTTTTGTTCAGGGGTGGTCTATTGATTAAAATCGTAAAAAATACCTGAATGTGTTCAATAATAGGGTGGTTGCTAAGATTGAGTAGTTTTTGGCTGGTTATTTGATCCTAACATGGCAGCCCCCATGAGGAGACCCTCTCTGTTTACAATAAAACAGCTTTTATAAGGTTACTGATATGACTGGAGTCTCCATCCTATGTGAGTGCTCATGATTTTATACAAACATTTGAAATTATAATACATCTCTTTAGAAAAACTTATTAAGAAAAAATTACTGACTTCAACTTTAACAAATATGCTCTTATTTTATTTTTTGTTAATGGTAGTATAATAATAATATAATAAAGGCTTGAGTACATAAGTACCACACACAGAATGGCAGTGGTACAAATGTCTCAGGAAAACCCAGTAAACAGACCACTAGTAGCAGTAACGTACATGCCCTTTTATGAGAGAAATTGATTTTCATTATGAAACCTTTTTCTCAATTTTTTTTTTCCAGAGGGCCAGTGGATCATGCATCATCACACTCGTTTTTGTTCACACATTTTGTTAAGGTTTAAGGTTTTCTTTCCATGCAGGTTCTCAGCAGCAGTGCAGGTTTCAACTCTTTCTTCCATCTTCAGCTACAAACTTTGTCTTTCGCAGTATTGCTTTCAAATAACTGTGTTTTGAATTATTTAAACCCCTGATCATTAGCTTCAAATGTGGTAATTGCTTATATGCAAATTAGATGAGTCTATCAGTCAAGGTCTCCGATCCAGCAATGATCTTTTCTGTTGAAACGCCTTCATACATTCTTTCTATTTCATTTTACTGTGTGTTAATTCAGAAAAGGTGTTGGAGAGGTAAATGCTTTTGAAGTGTTGATGCAGTAAGTATTTTACCAGGTCTCTCACTCTCTCTTTCCCTCTCTCTTTCCCTCTCTTTCTTCTCTCATAATTCCCTCTGATCTGTCTCCTAGGATCTGGCCTCACCTCGACATAAAACAGATCTAGCAGGTCTCTCACAAAACTGCATTCATTCAGAAACACTCTGGGGCTGATAAATCAAGAATTCATGCATATATACTCATTTGTTTGTATGTTAATATAATAATATCAATATGTGGAGAACTCCCATGAGATTAGTCTCTGACAGAGCTTAACAATGGTGATTAGACCTAAATAATACATTAAATATATAAATGTATGGGCTAGTTAAGATTTTAATTCCTGTAGGAAAAGTCACAAATGAAATTTTTCAGTTTCAGTTGCTTCAGTTTCTCATGATGGGTTTTTATATACAGCAGAGATGCCCAAACCAGGGCCCGAAGGCCAAAGTTGATGACGTTTTATTTGGCCCGCCTTGCCGTATTTGCGATGCATTAATTATGCATCGCATTAATTTAGCAGATTGCAGAGTAATGATTTTTTATATAATGAAATCATAAAGGAGGGGAACCAGGGCAACTTTCATATTTTAATATAATACAATTTGCAGAGCCTGAAACTCACAATATTTATCATTCCTGCAAGATCCACGTTCATAATGCTGCAATTTCCCATGTACTTTTATTTACTTTACAGAGCAGCTGCGAATTAGTAAACCAATAGATACAGGTGAACAAATCAAATCAATAAAATTCGCTCAGTCTCTCACTTTCTCTCTCTTGTAGTTGTCAGCAGGACATTTGAGTGTTTGTTGAATTTACTATAAGCACGCGCAGTGAGGAAGCACTTTGACACGTAGTTATGGAACTTAAGATGTTACAGATGTATAAAACTTTCTAAACCTGTTACTTCAACATGCAAATGTCGCTATACCATGTCTCCATAAGCAATCAACTCGATAAAACGAAATTGTTTCTGTTTATAATCAACAAAGCTGTTAACATTGCAAGCGCGTGACGTAGGAGCGATCTGTAGATTTGTAGCCTTTCATATCTTGGCCCTCCTTCATTAGTCATAAATAATGAAGCATGTTTGCAAGAATGGCAGAAATTGCAAAAATGCTTTGTTTAAGGTACCAGCTGCATGGGTAAGAGAGACCTGCTACATCTCTGTCACATTCACTGTTGTCTTCTGTTAGTGTACTTTTATGTTGAAATTCTTGTTTAGTTCCTGTTTCCTAGTCATGTGATGTCCTGTTGCCACCTCCCAGGCCTCCTGACACAGTCCCTGTCCTGTGGTCTTCTCCCTGGCCTCCTGACCCGGTCCCTGTCCTGTGGCCTCCTCCCTGGCCTCCTGTCCCAGTCCCTGTCCTGTAGCCTCCTCCCTGGCCTCCTGACCCGGTCCCTGTCCTGTGACCTCCTCCCTGGCCTCCTGACCCAGTCCCTGTCCTGTGGCCGCCTCCCAGGCCTCCTGAACTAGTCCCTGTCCTGTGGCTGCCTCCCAGGACTCCTTATCCTCTCTCGGCCCTGTGGCCGCCTCCTGACCCAGTCCCTGTCCTGTGGCCGCCTCCCTGGCCTCCTGACCCAGTCCCTGTCCTGTGGCCGCCTCCCTAATTGCCCCTGGTGTCCCCTTGAACTTCTTGTTTGCCCCTGGTGCCCCCTTGAACTGCCTGTTTGCCCCTACGCTCCATGGACAATTTGCCTTTTTATTTTTATTTTTTTGGAGCGACTGGAATCCGCTCCTTAAAGGGGGGGCTCCTGTCACATTCCCTGTTGTCTTTTGTTTGTGTACTTTTATATTGAAATTCTTGTTTAGTTCCTGTTTCTTAGTCATGTGATGTCCTGTTTTCCCTCCATGTTCATGTGTCTGGTTTTCATTGGTTCATTGTGTGATTACTTTGTTACCAGTTCTAGTTTGTCATTGGTTTAGTTCATTGCCTTGTTATCTTGTTTAGAGTTCTGTTTGTTCATTGGCTTATGTTTCCCCATGTCCATGTATTTAAGCCCTCATGTTTGCCATTGTCTTTTGTCTAGTATTGTTGTTAGTTAGATGTTAGTTTGTGTAACAGAGCCTTAGTCATGTACTATTCATAGCCTAGTTTCTAGTTCCTGTTTCAAGTTTATGTCTAGTTTAGTCCAAGTTTCTAGTTCATGTTCACGGGTATAGATAGGGTCTCTTCGTCATTGCCATTGTCAGCTACACATCGTTACAATCTCTTATCTTCATCTCTAGTTCCATCCAGGGTCAGAAATTAATGGGGGCTCTGGGCAAAAAAAAAAATACATTCCCCTGCAATTTGATATAGTTCCAAATACATACATTGCGATTTTTATTTTTATTTTTGCTGAACATTATTTGTTTCTTGCTGTCCATTGTGCTGATGCTGCTGTGTCTGTGTTGACTACTCACAACATAAATGCACACAGATGGGCACTCCACTTTTCATTCTCTGCATCAGTTCAGGGTTGTGCTCCCATGCTAAAATTACCAACTGCTACAATGTAATTAATAAAAATATTATCAAAAGTAATATCTGGATGTGTTAAATAACCTTGATGTTAAATAAAATGTTATTAATGATACAATATAAATTTTACAGAACATTTAGCACTGTATGAATCATATCTCTGACTAATGTTCATTGTTAAATGTTTATGCAATGCAGAGGTTGTACAATTTTGTAATTATTGAAACATGCCATTTTGAATAGTTTAAATGGATTTGACATAAAAGGATTACAGAGTCATTTTATAAGGCTAGAAAAAAAATACCTCTCATATGAACCATGTAAGTTTTGATATAATGCAACATTAACCTTCGGCCCACGGCCCTCAATTAAGTTCGATTTTTGACCCTTCGTAGGGAAAGTTTGGCCAACTCTGATATAGATCAATGAGATTAGGGATGATAATGATTTATCTAATATTGATTAACTGTCGTTAATAACATTCTGTAACACAATTGTTGTTCTTTTATGACCAGGGCAGTGATATTTTGAAATGTACCTATTTCCAATGAGAAAACAAGCTAATTTGTGTCTTTTCGTTCACATAAAGTCAGAAAAAAACGAATTAACATGTATATATATATAATATGTAGTAGATAATGTATTTGTAAAGGGGTTCGATGTTCAAGGTCGGAGGTGAAGGCGATTGCTCTTCTCAAGAAGGTATCTTTAATGGTCACAGCAAGGCTCACAGCTTTATACACAATAATAATCAGAAACTTTCTAATTCTTCTCAAAACCACTTGTACACGCCAACACTGGACCGACGTGCAACTCTCTCCCAGATTGGAGGTTCTGTGGCCATTTTATGCCGCTCTCCCCGTGCTCACTGAAATTAGAGACAGGTGTTAGACATAATTTAGCTAAGGTGCAAGCGCCCTTACCGCTTTCTCCCCTGGATGGGCGCTTGACCACGCCCCCGCTGCCACAGTATTATTTGTCTTGTTTACATTATTAACTCATGGTGCTAATAAACCAACACATTTATGAAAAAAATTGGTGTATTAAATAGTGTTAATGGTCAGAATTCAGACAAAAGTATGATGATATGCATACAGGATCTTACATTGGGTAGATGTCTAAATGGCTTTCGCTACACATGGCAATAGTGTGAATGGGCACTTAAGAGTATTTGAGTAGATCTGAATAATTTTGTAGACTAATTAAACAATAAAAATCATTTGACTTGGTCTTGGAAAATGTGTCTGTGAGAACGTTCCATTTATGTAGGTAAATTTGAACCAGCACACTATTAACTTCACATAACCAGTGTGTTCATGTTGACTGATCTTAACTGGCTTAATGGGAATTAGCTGTTGGCCTCAAAGTAGGTGGAGCTCCAGGTCACACCTATCGATGATGTGGGCCAATTGCAGTAAGAAGGTGTTTATCAGCCAGTACAAAGATTGAAATTTCACCCCGGCAAGCTGTTACGAACCACCGAAACAAAAACACCTTTTTGGACAGATTTTTTTTTAAATACAAAAATTATTTGTTCTTCGATTTCATAGGAAGTATGCAGGGGCCTTTAAAGATGCTTTATTTTTTGCAAGAGCTCTGCACACCTTCCCACAAATTGCCATAGGAAAGAAAATGTGAATCTCTTTAATGTCTCAATTGTTTCTCAAAGACAGCAATGAGACAATTAAAACAGAATGAAAGACTCTATTAAGTCTCCCAAGCTATAAAAGAGTAACCTCTGAGCAATAACATTTTCTTCTGGTTTGTTCACTGCCAGTTTCAATTAAAGTTATAAAGGTGTTTGTAAAACCCAAAGATCATAGCAATGCACACACACAAAGTTTTCAATTCAAATAAAGATAAATCTGTTGGTAGACAATAACAGCGCAGTGATGTGAAGGAATTCTGGGATGTGATGTGAAGAGTAGGTTCTTAGTAAAATTTAGATGCATTTGATTAAGCTTAATGATGATCAAATTAAGAATAATACTGCAAATGAGCATTGTGATGAAAACAACAAAGGATATGAAACAGATTTGCCTAATGTTCTCTGTTTATTCTCTGCCACACAGACAGTGCTGATGTGTAATCTATCAGAGTACCATCCAACAAGTAATATCTGTCTAGTAGGTGCATCATTTGATAATGATGTCCAAAAGGACCATAAAAGGCTGCATTTATGCATGAGCGCAGCCCATATGCACTGCAAGGTCAGACACGCAGTGAGAAGTAAGCCATAGCAGCTCTTATTATATGTGCATCACGTCCCGACAGGGTCCGAAACCTGCTCGACATACACACCCACAAATCTCATGACATAATTCCAAATAGATATCAAAACACATTAGGGACCCACCTGAAAGAGAGATGGAGAGAGAAAGACAATTTACAAGAATATTCCAATTGCGCAGGGTTTTGTTATGGGCAAAAATGCATGACAGCTGTGCAGCACATGTGTGTTTATGAAATGATTGAACTGTACACGTGTGTAAGATTAGGACGGTATAAAATATTTTGTAAGGTAACTTTAAAAAATGGCTTAATATGGTACCATCTAAAATAACTAGTTTTACTCAAATATGATTTAACATGACTAAATCAACCTAAATACATTAGGTTACTCTATCACAAATTAGCATCCTACAAAACAAATGCACAGACACAGAAGATGTAGATGACAGCATTTATCTGGATTTGGAATGAGGAGCTTATAAAAAAAAAAAAACGTAGCAACAACTTGAAGACAATTTATTAAATGAACATTAGTCAGAGATATGAAATGGTTAATGTTCTGTAAAATTATTATTGTATCATTAGTAACGTTTTTAACACATCCAGATACTATTTTTGTTAATATTATTATTAACTACTGTGGCAGCGGGGGCGTGGTCAAGCGCCCGTCCGGAGAGGGGGAGCGGTAAGGGCGCTTACACCTGAGCTAAAATATGTCTAACACCTGTCTCTAATTTCAGTGAGCATGGGGAGAGCGGCATAAAAGAGCCACAGCACCACCAGTCAGGAGGCCAGTCCAGTGTTGGCAGCCCCGAGTAGTTCTAAGTTGATAGAAAGTTTTGAGTTTTGTTATAAGAAGAAGTTTATGTTGAACCTCTGTAACTTTACTTTGAGAATTAAAAACACCCTTACCTGTGAGCAGAAGCCTGTCCTCGTGTCCTCCTTTTCCCCGCCCTGTCGAGAATCTTGTTACACTGGTGCCGAAACCCGGGATCTTCAGATATGGAGGGTCATCCCGTAGAGTCCTCCCAGCTGGCCGAAGTCCTCCAGTCCCTCGCAGCACTACATCAGAGCCACCATCAGTCCCTGCTTGAGCTCCGAGAGGACCAAGATCGGCGTTTTTTTGAGATCATGCGGGCTCAAGCAGAGGACCGGCATGCCATCTGGAGCCTGCTCAGCCAGGAGGTCGCTCCCGCCTCAGCCGCGACCCCGGACCATCGCTCCCCGTTGCCCCCGCCCACGTTACAGAAGATGGGGGCATGGACGACCCCGAAGCGTTTTTAGATCTGTTCGAGCGGACCGCAGAAATCTGGGGCTGGCCGCGCGACCAGTGGGCAGCCCGCCTTGTCCCTCTTTTGTCCAGGGAAGCCCAACTCGCGGCTCAGCAACTGCCTGCAACAAACCTCCTGGCTTATGCTGATCTGAGAAGAGCGATCATGCAACGGGTAGGTCGGAGTCCCGAAGAGAACCGCCAGCTGTTCCGGGCCATGAAGTTGGAGAAAACCGACCGCCCGTTCGCGTTTGCCCAGCGGCTCCGTGATGCCTGCCGGAAATGGCTGCTAGTGGGGGACCGCGATGTCGAGGGACTAATCGATCAGGTGGTGCTGGAGCAGTTCACTCAGCGATTGCCCAAGAGAACGGCAGAGTGGGTCCAGTGCCACCGCCCGGCGTCGCTGGAGGTGGCGATCCAGCTAGCGGAGGACCACATGGCGGCGTCCCCAAGGGCGGACGAGCCCTCTCTCTCTCTCTCTCCCTCCCCTGTATTTTTTCCGCTCCTCTCCCTCCCCCCTCTCGCTCTGTCTTCCCTCCAGGGTCCGTTCCTGCCCCCCGCAGGCGAGGAGCCTGGCAGAGACCCACGGTGGCAACGCACACCCCCCCCGCCACATTCAGCCGCTCTCCCCCCCCTCAGGTGGGGGCGTCCGCCGACGCAGGTACGGGTGTGGCGCCTGGGCCAGCCTGTTGGAGGTGCGGGGACCCGGGCCACTTCCGTGATCAGTGTCCGATGATGGAAGTGGGGACGGTGGTTCGGGTCTCCGATCCCCCGCATGCTGCCCCCGATCGGGCTGGAGCGTACCGGATTCCGGTAAGAATCCAGGGGGGTACACACCAAGCATTGCTGGATACCGGTTGCAATCAAACCACCATCCATCAACGCTTGGTTCAACCTGGGGCTTTGGGCACAGCTAGACGGGTGAGGGTGAGGTGCGTGCATGGGGATATTCACAAGTACCCGATGATGACCTTGTTAGTGAAATTCCGGGGAAAAAAGCATAGAGTGGAGGCAGCGGTTAGTCCCCGCCTCACCCATCCTCTGATTTTGGGGACCGACTGGCCAGCGTTTAAAGATGTGCTAGGGGGAGTTTATATGGATGGGTCCTGCACTAAAGTGGGGAGATGTTCGATGTGCGATGCTTTGACAGGGGAGGCGGAGCCGGGGCCGTCCTCGGCTGCTCCAAATCGGGATGACGAGGAGAGGGGCGAGGCTTCCGCCCCTCCTCTTCGCAGGGAATTCCCTGACGAGGATTTCCCTTTGGAGCAGTCGCGGGACGAAACCCTCAAGCATGCCTTCGATCAGGTAAAAGTGATCGATGGTCAGCGCCTTCAACCAGACATTGCTCTTGCATACCCCTATTTCTCAATTAGAAATGACCGACTATATAGAGTGACGCAGGACACTCAAACTAAAGAAAATATGACACAGCTTTTGATTCCACGGAGCTGCCGGGAAATGTTATTCCAGGCGGCTCATTATAATCCCATGGCGGGTCATCTAGGGGAAAGAAAAACACTTCTCCGACTAATAGCCCGTTTTTATTGGCCGGGCATTAGCGGTGACGTCCGCAGGTGGTGTGCGGTATGCCGCGAATGCCAGCTGGTAAACCCACCGGCCACACCAAAAGCGCCATTGCGCCCTCTTCCGTTGATCGAGGTCCCCTTCGAGAGAATTGGAATGGACCTCGTCGGGCCATTAGAGCGGACAGCACGCGGACATCGCTTTGTGTTAGTCCTAGTGGATTACGCAACGCGATATCCGGAAGCAGTGCCTCTAAGCAACATCTCAGCACGTAGTGTTGCTGGGGCGCTCTTCAAAATAATCTCCCGGGTGGGGATTCCAAAAGAAATCCTCACCGATCAAGGCACAACGTTTATGTCACGCACACTTCGCGAACTTTACGATCTATTGGGCATTAAATCGATTCGCACTAGCGTGTATCATCCGCAGACAGATGGCCTAGTGGAACGTTTTAACAAAACCCTCAAAAACATGATCCGTAAGTTCGTGCACGAGGATGCTAAAAACTGGGACAGATGGCTCAATCTCCTGTTGTTTGCAGTACGAGAGGTCCCGCAAGCCTCAACCGGCTTCTCTCCATTTGAGCTGTTGTACGGGCGATGCCCGCGCAGCATCTTAGATGTTTTACGAGAAGGCTGGGAGGAAGGTCCTACAAATAGCAAAAATTAAATTCAATACGTTCTTGACCTCAGAGCAAAGCTCCACACTTTGGGAAAACTAACACAGGAGAATTTGCTCCGGGCCCAAGAACGTCAATGCCGGCTGTACGACAGGGGAGCGCGGCTGAGGGAATTTACACCGGGAGATAAAGTTCTTGTATTGCTTCCCACATCGAGCTCCAAATTACTCGCCAAGTGGCAAGGGCCCTTCGAGGTCACACGACGAGTGGGGGATCTCGATTATGAGGTTAAGCGAACCGATAGGGGGAATGCGAGTCAAATTTACCACCTCAACCTCCTTAAATTATGGAGGGAGGCGGTCCCTGTATCGTTGGCCATGGTGGTCCAAGAGAGGGCGGAGCTCGGACCGGAGGTAAGTCCAAAACTAGATCTCAATGCCCCGGTCATTTGTGGAGACCACCTCTCCCCGTGCCAACGAGCAGAGGTTGCCAGGTTGCAGAAGGAATTTGCAGACGTGTTTTCTCCCCTGCCGGGTCGCACAAACCTCATCCAGCACCATATCGAGACCGCGCCGGGGGCGGTCGTTCGTTGCCGCCCTTATCGCCTCCCCGAGCATAGAAAGAAAGTTGTGCGGGACGAATTGGATGCCATGCTTGATATGGGGGTAATAGAAGAATCCCACAGCGACTGGTCCAGCCCGGTCGTTCTTGTTCCCAAGAGTGACGGGTCGGTGCGGTTCTGTGTGGATTACAGAAAGGTCAACGCGGTGTCTAAATTTGACGCGTACCCAATGCCCCGCGTTGATGAACTGCTCGATCGGTTAGGTACTGCTCGTTTTTATTCGACATTGGATTTAACAAAGGGTTATTGGCAGATCCCCTTGACACCAATCTCCCGAGAAAAAACAGCCTTCACCACGCCGTTCGGATTACACCAATTCGTGACACTTCCGTTCGGTTTGTTCGGGGCCCCAGCCACGTTCCAGCGTTTAATGGACCGTGTCCTCCGGCCGCACTCTGCCTACGCCGCTGCCTACATAGACGACATTATTATTTATAGTAATGACTGGCAGCGGCATATACAACATCTGAGGGCTGTCCTGAAGTCGCTGAGGCGGGCGGGGCTCACTGCAAACCCCAAGAAGTGCGCGATTGGGCGTGTGGAGGTGCGGTATCTGGGGTTCCACTTGGGCCATGGCCGCATAAAACCGCGGCGATTGCGACTTGCCCTAGGCCCAAGACCAAAAAGGGGGTGAGGCAGTTCCTGGGGCTGGCTGGCTACTACAGAATGTTTGTACCTAATTATTCGGACGTCACCAGCCCGCTGACTGACCTCACTAAAAAGGGGGCTCCAGATCCGGTCCAATGGTCAGAGCAGTGCCAACAGGCGTTCACACAAATTAAAGCCGCACTCTGTGGGGGGCCGCTCTTGTATTCACCTAACTTCTCTCTCCCTTTCTTGTTACAGACGGACGCTTCAGACAGGGGGCTGGGGGCCGTACTCTCGCAGGTGGTGGAGGGGGAGGAGCGCCCGGTGCTATACATCAGTAGGAAGCTCTCCTTGAGGGAAACGAAGTATAGCACCGTGGAAAAGGAGTGTCTGGCCATCAAGTGGGCGGTCCTTACACTCCGCTACTACCTGCTGGGGCGGGCCTTCACCGGATCATGCTCGGATCATGCCCCACTGCAGTGGCTCCACCGCATGAAGGATACTAACGCCCGGATCACCCGTTGGTATCTAGCTCTCCAGCCTTTTAAGTTCGAGGTGATCCACAGACCGGGGGTGCAGATGGCTGTCGCTGACTTCCTTTCCAGAAATGGGGGGGGAGTGGTAGGCAGGCCGGATGGCGCCCCGGCCTGAGTCGGGCAGTGGGGGTATGTGGCAGCGGGGGGTGGTCAAGCGCCCGTCCGGAGAGGGGGAGCGGTAAGGGCGCTTACACCTGAGCTAAAATATGTCTAACACCTGTCTCTAATTTCAGTGAGCATGGGGAGAGCGGCATAAAAGAGCCACAGCACCACCAGTCAGGAGGCCAGTCCAGTGTTGGCAGCCCCGAGTAGTTCTAAGTTGATAGAAAGTTTTGAGTTTTGTTATAAGAAGAAGTTTATGTTGAAACCCTGTAACTTTACTTTGAGAATTAAAAACACCCTTACCTGTGAGCAGAAGCCTGTCCTCGTGTCCTCCTTTTCCCCGCCCTGTCGAGAATCTTGTTACAACTACTTAGTAGCATTTAATAATTTTACCATATGAGCATGACACCAAGTGCCCGTCTGTCCGCGTTCATGGTGCAAGCATCCGCCACTGACTCGGCAACGTCTGCGCAACGGACGTCACAAAACATACAATGTTCAGCGAAGTTAAAATAAAGAACACGATGGATATATTAATTTGGTTAATTATTTAAACTATATCAGATTGCAGAGGGATTTTTTTTTTTTTTTATTTCCAACCATGGATGGAACAAGAGATGGAAATGAGAGATGTAACAGGTGTTTAAGGGTCTCTCTTCATCATGCAGCTGGTACATTACGCAAAGTATTTGATCTATTTCTGCCTTTCTTGCAAATGTGCTGCATTATGAATAATAAGGGAGTGCCAAGATATGAAAGGCCCATGCACATGTTAACAGCTTTGTTGATTATGAACAGAAACTATATAGTTGTATCACATCGTTTGCTTATAGAGACGCTGTATAATGTAATTTGCATGTCGAATTAACAGGTGTAGAAAGGTTCATATATCTGTAAAATCTTAAGTTCAGTATCTATGCGACAAAGCACTTTCTCACTGTGCGTGCTTTTACTTCTGACACTGCTGAAAGAAAGGGAAAGACAGAACAGATTTACTTGTGCAGCTTCTGGATTTACAATTTGATATAAAAACAAGTTTATTTATTTGATTTGTTCATCTGTATCTACTGGTTTACTAATTTGCAGCTACTCTGTAAAATGAATAACAGTTTCTGAGAATTTTTTGTTGGCAGTTATTAAAATTGTGCGCAATACCCGCAATCCCATGCAGAATTTCAGGCTCTGAATAAATACTGTAGGTGTACAGCTGTACCTAATAAAGTGGTTGGTGAGTGCCTGTTAGGCCATCAAGTTCCAATTCCAATTCCGAAATAGTTGGGAGTGTATGAAAAATGCTAATAGAAACAAAAAGGAGTGATTTCTAAATTATATTCACCCTTTTCTATATTGAAAGCACTAAACTCTACGTAGAGTCAACCCACAGAAGGCTGCTGGACTAGACAACATTCCTGGCAGAGTGCTCAGAGGATGAGCAGACCAGCTGGCAGATGTTCTTACCGACATCTTCAACATCTCTCTGAGCAGCGCCGTCGTTCCAACGTGCTTCAAGGCCACCACCATCGTCCCCATGCCAAAGAAGTCTTCAGTGTCCTGCTTCAACGACTACCGTCCCATCGCACTCACACCCATCATCATGAAGTGCTTCGAGAGGCTCATCATGAGGCACATTAAGACCCAGCTGCCCCTCTCACTAGACCCACTGCAGTTCGCGTATCGTCCAAACCGCTCAACAGACGACGCCATCGCCACCACCCTCCATCTGGCCCTCACCCACCTGGAAAAAAAGGACTCATACGTTCGAATGCTGTTCATAGACTTCAGCTCAGCATTCAACACAATCATTCCCCAGCACGTGATTGGAAAGCTAAACCTGCTGGGCTTGGACACCTCCCTCTGCAACTGGATCCTGGACTTTCTGACTGGGAGACCTCAGTCAGTCCGGATCGGGAACAGCATCTCCACCACCACACTGAGCACTGGAGCCCCTCAGGGCTGTGTGCTCAGTCCACTGCTGTTCACTCTGCTGACTCACGACTGTGCAGCAATGCACAGCTCGAACCACATCATCAAGTTCGCCGATGACACGATGGTGGTGGGTCTCATCAGCAATAACGACGAGTCAGCATACAGAGAGGAGGTGCAGCGGATTACAGACTAGTGTAGAGCCAACAACCTGTCTCTGAATGTCGAAAAAACAAAAGAGATGGTTGTTGACTTTAGGAGAGCACAGGGCGAACGCTCTCCGCTGAACATCGACAGCTCCTCTGTGGAGATCGTCAAGAGCACCAAATTCCTTGGAGTTCACCTGTGGAGAGCCTCACCTGGTCCCTCAACACCAGCTCTGTTACCAAGAAAGCCCAGCAGCGTCTCTACTTTCTTCGAAGGCTGAGGAAAGCACATCTCCCACCCCCCACCCACACTACATTCTATAGAGGGACTATTGAGAGCATCCTGAGCAGCTGCATCACTGCCTGGTTTGGGACTTGCACCGTTTCGGACCGCAAAGCCCTGCAGAGGATAGTGAGGACAGCTGAGAAGATCATCAACCCACATATCTTATCACGTGGCTTGTTGAGCGCGTTGGCAACCATGATCAACTCACCACACGCCCCACCAAGAATGAAAAACATTCAAGGAGGTTACCCCATGTGACTCAACCCTCCCTAGCAAACGGGCCAATTTGGTTGCTTGGGAGACCTGGCTGGAGTCACTCAGCACGCCCTGGAATTCGAACTAGCAAACTCCAGTGGTGGTAGCCAGCATCTTTACCACTGAACTACCCAGGACCCCAAGATACTTGGACTAGGCTGTTTTTGGAGGCTCCTTATATACTATGGCACGATTGCTTCACCTGTTTAACATCTCCTGTTTCACATTGCCTTGTTATTTTTAGTCGTCAAATTGCTATTAGTCTTAATTTGCCCATCTCAAGCGTGTTGCAATCATCTGACTTAAAATGACTGCATTTTAAAAAAAACAATGAAATACACAAGGTAAAACATTATATAATGTTGAGTTGTAGTGCTTTCAATATAGCAAAGGGTGAATATAATTGACAAATCATTCCTTTTTGTTTTTATAAGCATTTTTTATATGGTCCCAAATTTTTCGGAATTGGGGTTGTAATTGTTAACGTGAATAATTTGTACTACTTCTAATTATTTTCTTAGAACCAGTCCTGAAACAGTACAGTTTCTTTAAGACTATTGGCAGCTCAGCATTTTGTTTAGGTTGAGCGCATATTAACGAGATTGGAGTCAAATGGCTTCTTTATTAGAATTAAATGTGCTTTTTTTGTTGTTTCTGATCAATAACTGACTGTAAAGAACAGAAAGGGTATTAAAAGAGACATTATTGATGACAAATGGATTGGTTGGATCTCGTCTTTGAACAGGTGTCAAACATCCTTGGCACTAGTAAAAGATCAGTCTTAGGATTTTAAGAATCGATACGAGATTGTTCGTATTAAGATCGCGATTAATTTCCCCTCCCCCCTTCCCTATTATTTTTAAACAAGGAAAAATCTGATTATTTTTGCTCATCCCTTCCATTGATGTACAGTAGAGCACGTATATATGTTCATGTTACATTAGTGGCTTGTCTCGCACATTTTTTTTTTAAATAGCTAATTCCCTTCAGTTCAAATCAAAGTGTGGCAAAACCCTGATTTGCAATTTGCTATTGTCAGTCATGGCAGGTGGTATTAGGGGGAGAAGAATCAGAAACAGAATGAGCTTTATTGCCAAATATGCTTACACATACAAGGAATTGTCCTTGGTGACAGAAGCTTCCAGTGCACAAACAATAAAACAACAAGACAGAGATAATACAAATTTGAATAAAAATAAAAAATGAATAGAAAATATAAGTATATATAGAAATACACAATAAGACAAAATATATATATTTATATATGTATGTACAAATACAAATCTGTTATATACAGAGTGCAAAAAAATGTATTGGCTGAAGAGGTAGGATATGTTGGATAAACACATTATCAATCTTAAGAACATTTTATTTGACCAAAAATGTGTATACATTCATGGATGATGTAAGTCTATACTTTTTAATAGAGAACATATGCTATATATATATATATATATATATATATATATTTGAAGACAAAATTATAAGCCCCCTATGAAATATTTAGTTATTTTTCAAATAATTCCCAATTGCTGTTTAATGGAGCAAAGATTTTTTTTCACCATAGCATTTCTAAACAGAATAGTTTATTTAGGCAACTTAGAGTGTTTATAATACAAATAGAAACAAAATTATAGCCAAGAATAAAAAAATCTACAAGTCAAAATGATTAGCCTTCTAATGGTAATAGTCAATATTGTATCCATTTTGCTTGATAACAGCCTTTAGTTGTGTGTTGTAATTCTCAACAAGTTTTAGGCATTTCTCCTGAGGACTCGCAGCCCATTTTTCCTTAGCAAATCTCTCAAGCTCCTCCAGATTTGTTAGTCTCCTGGCATGGACTCTAATCTTCAGTGTGGCCCACAGATTTTCTATGGGATTGAAGTCTGGGCTTTGTGCAAGCCAGTCAAGGACGTTCATTTTGCTCGATTGGAGATAGTTCTTCACCAGAATTGAGGTATGCTTTGGGTCGTTATCATGCTGGAAGACGAAATGTCAACCCAAAATAAGTTTTGTTGCAGATTGCCTGAGGTTGTCTTTCAAAATCTTCTCGTAGTCTTCCTTTTTCATGATTCCTTTGACCCTGATGAGAAATATTTGAAAAAGAATAGAAATTTCATAGGAGGGCCAATAATTTTGTCTTCAAATATATATATATATATATATATATATATATATATATATATATATATATATATATATATATAGCATACGTTCTCTATTAAAATGTACAGTCTTTTTCTTCCATGAAAATGGACCAAAAAAATACTGATGACACCATCCCCTGCTCAGGAATGTATACAAGTGTTTGGTTAATAGGCATAAACTAAAAGCAACCATTTTTTATTATTATGTTTAAGATTACACCTTTACATAATCAAGAACAAGCCAAAATCATGAATGCAACAAGATAAGAGTTTTTCAAAAAAAAAAGAACATAACCAAATTAAAGACTGACATAAACATATCCCTATGATTGTCGATGGCAAGAAGAAGTAACCAAGGAAGAATCTGAGTGTCAGACGAGACCAATGCAAATGTTTTTGGGCAGCAGGGAATTCTTTGAGGACAAACGAGGTTGATGAGATTTAAACCCTGTTTGGAAGATGGTCTAAAAAGGGACGAGGGATGGAGGTGTACAGAGCTGCATCTGGTGTTGTGCTAAAGAGAACATATCTAATTATATCACTTTGAAAATGCACCCTCCCGTAAACAGGGAATTCTGTCTGTGTTCTAAAATGTGACAAGCAATGTGGTGCTATAAATAGAAAAGGAAACATACTAAATCAATATGCATGCTGAACCAAATGGCACTGCGGATGTTACGGTTGCTCTCTGTCAAGATAATTCAGTGTTTGTTGAAGGTTATGAGGTTATGGAGGGCATTAAAAGAAATATATGAACTGCCTATCTTGAAAGTGCATTGGGGTATATTACAGAAACAAATATCTAAAAGTGTTTGGAGAACTAATAGTTTTATTTTTGATATTATCATATTATCATATCTTTTTCATAATGGGTATTACGAGGTTACACCATTAGAAAAAATATAAAGTCAGTAGATTTTCTGAGCTGTGATGTGAAAATTGAAAGCCAGTCTTGTACTAAAGAAAAACTGAAATGTATTTTAGAGGGATTGGTAATGTGAATTAGGCAAGATTTGTTTAGTTGTTTTACTTTACCAAACCAGATATGAACATCACCTATGTCCACATTGTTTCTATGTTGTGAAGCTTTCACGCCACCATGCACACGGAAACGATAGGGCAAAAGTGTCATTATAGCATAGCTGCCCAGTGAAGCTTGCTATGAGGGCCCAACACATTGGCAGATTATGGGTTTGTCTGGCTTCCCTTGTTCATTAAAGGAATTGTTCAACCAAAAAGGAAAATTCTGCCATCATTAACTCATCATCATGACATTCAAAAAATGTATGCTGCAATTTGGGTGATGGGGGTGCTATATTACAAGTCTTCTAAAGACATACAGTAGATTTGTGTGAGTAACAGAACAAAATTTTGAGAATTATTCACTGATAATCTTCTCCTAAAACACAGATCTGGCCCACATTCACATCCAGAATTAATAAACAACACATCGCATTTTGTAACTGTAAACATGTGAAAACCAATGACGATTCAGACTGATCACAATGTTAATTGGCTAGTTGTACAAGATTGCGCCTGTGATTGTGACACTTTACAATAAGGTTCTGTAAGTCAACATGCAATATCTAATGTGAAATAAGAACAAAACCAACAATACTTTTATAGCATTTATTAACCTTGATTAATGTTCATTTCTATCTACACATTAACATGGGGCATATGAACAAATGTTAATTAACAATGAACAATAGTAAATTTAAACGAAACATTAACCTAGATTAATGCTCTAAAATAGTTATTGTAAGTTCATTATACCAAATACATTAAATTCTTAAACATTGTGCACTAGGGAGACTGTGGACAGGGTTCACCATTGTTTTAAGTTGTGCTTCTCTAAACATTTACAGAGTGTATGGTGTGGATGTGGCCGAGAACAGCCTTAAATAAACAAAAACTGTTTATGAGATCGGCATCGAGTGTCTTCATTGCAACACGACAATACATTTAAAATGTATTTTCTGTAAACACCACATGTAAAATGCAATTTTAAGCTGTCTCTGGACGGGGTCCAGCGAAACCAAAAGTGGTTATGCCCACACTCTGTAAACCAGAAATCAAACAAGGCATCTAATACAACTGTTCAGTTTAACAGCAGTAGGTATATAGTTCTGCTGTTAGAATCTGACTCTACTTCCCAAACGTTGAATCACTGCCACCCCCAACCCCATTGGCTGAAGCTGGATGCATTATTGAACATATGGGCATGCATGAGGTTCATTTTCCATGTGAAATGTTCACAGAATGCCACCAAAAGTGAGTTTTGACCGTCAATTGATAAAACAAATAAATAAAATTAATTACATTATATGCCGCTTAATTAAAGAATCGCAATTAATCTCATATGTCATATTAATCTCATATATATATACACTGTATATCTATATATATATATATATATATATATATATATATATATATATATATATATATATATATATATATACAGTTGAAGTCAGAGTGGTTAAAATTTTTTTTTAATGACTTCAACGTAAATGTAAGCAAATGATAGTTTTGGCAAGTTGGAAATTAATTTTTCCAAAAATTGTTTACCCCCCAAGCATACCTCCAAACTTTGGCAAAATGGCTTAGGGACAACAAAGTCAAGGTATTGGAGTTGCCATCACAAAGCCCTAACCTCAATCTGAGTTAAAATTTGTGTGCAGAGCTGAAAAAGCATGTACGAGCAAGGAAGCCTACAATCCTGACTCAGTTACATGAGTTCTGTCAGGAGGAAACAGTTTAAAGGGAATTCTACCAAATACTAACAAAGTGTATGTACATTTCTGACCCTCTGGGAAAGTGATGAAAGAAATAAGAACTGAAATAAATAATTCTCTACTATTATCCTGACATTTTACATTCTTAAAAAAGTTGTGATCCTATCTGACCAAAGACAGGCAGTTTTTCTATGATTGAATGTCAGGACTTGAGAAAAAATCAGTTTAAATGTATTTGGCTAAGGTGTATGTGAACTTCTGACTTCAACTGTATATAGATATATATCGAGGTAGACTTATTATAAGGGCTTTTTGAAGATTTTTCTATTTACACATGTGTCAGATGGACTCTTTTGGAATATCTCACTCTGGATGCATCACATCATAAACAGTGATTTTATGTTGCTGTTTCAAGTCAAATGTATTTCAAAACTTTAAAAAAAAATCTCGAGATCCTTGCATTCTGAGTTGTGCTCCGACCAACTTTATTTGAGCGCAAGAAAGTATCCTCTTCTTGTGCTGTATGCTGTCAATGGGCCTGTCCCAAATGGCACCCTAACTTATTTTATCACTCTATTTCTCATACCCCACTGTGTTATGATATCAAAACGTTTTTACTTTAATGCATGATTTGAAAAATAATATATTTTAACACTTGTATTATAGACCCACCTACTTATACACATATAAACACTTATTTCTATGTCATCAGCTTGCTTGGTAGCTTGGTAGATAGAGTGATGGACTTAGAGCTTGATGGATGTGGTTTGAATCCAAACAAAGGTGCATGAAAATGAAAGTGGCATAGAAATGTCCTGGTTATTTTCGTAGCCTCCGAGAAATTGTGTCAATGTAGAGTGACACTAGGGGTCGCCCTTGGGAGCCCCAAACACCTCTGATCTTTGAGAAAAGGCCAATTGGCGAGTAGAATTTTCATGCCACTCCCCCAGACATACGGATTTAAAAGGAGCTGGCTCGCAACCACTCATTCAGGTTTTGTGCTAAGGAGCCGATACAGGGTCCAGGCCATTTCAGCGGGTAGTTCAGTGTTGTGGCTGAAGGGACACAAAGTCGACCAGTAACGAAAAGTAACCAGAACGTTCTCTATCTGTCACACACTCAACGTTTTGTCAATGTAGATGTGACACTAGGGTCCATATATGAAATGCCACAACTAACTGAACTGTGTTACGTGGACTGGCATTGCGTGACGGGCAAACCATAGCGTACCTCGTAGCCAGCGCACCTGGCCATCATGTAACCTCCCAAAATGCTCCTACGAGCATCATATAGTCCCCCGCAACTCTGGGACAAGTCGACTGCAAAAAATGGGGACAGGCTGCCCCAGCCGTGGCCTCTTCTCTTCTTTTTTTTCTCCCCAAAGAATGGAAATAATTCAGCTGGGGTCCGTACATTTCTGCATCAGGGGGTTGTCCATTCCCAAGGGGAAGACACTGCGGAAACCAGCCTGCCCGAAGGGGAGGCAGTTGTTTGAAAATACATCACATGGTCTTACTGTGTCTTGTCGGCAGTGTTGCATGTGGAGATGTCCCTATGGTAGGTTATACCCAGAGGGGATGTAACTCCAAAAACATGCCGACCGGTGGCAAAGGGGGACTCTGCCATAAGGAAGACGTGGGTTTTGCAGAAGATACATCACACAGGGTTACATAGAGGCAACCAGCATATGAGGAGCACCTACCCCAGTACAGGGCATATTAGCACACATACTGGGCCGGCATAGAACTTCTCCATAAATCCGCCTGCCACAGGGCTGAGGAGGAAGGACGCTCAGGGCCCACAGTCTCGTGAACACTACTGGGGGGGGGGAAAGCGCACATCTCCCCCTCCAGGAGGGGAAAGGCTCTGTACACAAGTGGTACACTTGCGTGGGAATGGGAGCGCAAACAAGGCAGCGATCATGACCGTCAGAAGCGGAGAGATAATGACCGTAACCAGGAACTGCACATAACCAGAAAGGGATCTTTAAAAAGACGCTTTCCATCAGTGCTTTTAGGGAATATATACACTTTTAGGGAGAAATATACTCTTTTAGCACTCAACACACGCTGTCGAAACACCCAGGGGCGTTCTCCGCAATTATCTGTGCGAGGAGGGGAAATCCAACAAGACCACAAAGGGGAGATCGCTTGCTTTCTACAGAGGCAAATGGATTGGCAGTGGAATACATCAACACTGCTCGACTCAGAAGAACAAATCTGAATGAGTGGTTGTGATCCTTTATACCTCACATTAGATGCCCATTCATTTGCACTGTTGATGGATTCAGTGAAGTATAGGTCTCTGCGGAACAATAATGGTTGTTTCTCATTCTGTGAGTGTTTTCAAATCACAATGTGTGTTTTTCAACCATCCAATGAAAGTAGGGACTCTCAATGTAGTAGGCAAATCGTGTAAAGCAATTGAAAAATGCAAATCCCCATTTGAAAACGCCCTCTGATTGGAAAAAAAGCTATTTTTGTTCTGCAGAGACACAAGTCTTGTTTCAGTGGAAATTCTGAAGGCCTAACGGGGTGCAGCTCAGACTCACGCATTGCTTCAGCATGCAAATTGTGAAACAGCCATGCTTTGCTTGTAAGTGTTGATGAATAAATTCTGATTGGATAAACTTTTGTTTTTTCACTATTCATTTGTAGATGACTTAATTGTGGAAAGCGATTAAAAAAACATGAGCAAAAAGGTAAATGAGAATGACAGAATTAAATATTGACTTATTAAGCATTAGGCCAGCAGAGAAGGCTTTGCTGGACCTGAGAATTTGCTTCTGGATTTACTTATTAAAACCTTCATCTAAAATTCACCTTAAAAACCTCCTCTGATTACAACCTTATTTCACTCGGTTTTGGTGCCCCCGCTGGACATTTCACTTGAACACTGCAGTCAAATGTGTAATGAGCCACGTAATTTCAGTTTTGCTGAAATGTTGCAATGCTCACGTAAATTGCTCACGAGACCAGGCTGGAATAAAACTATGTTTTTTAAACCAATTATACACATCACATTAAAAAGTGATAGTATACTATATACACAAGAAAAGCAGAAATACATTGTTGACCATCAGAGGAAACAATTACTGAAATCAATATTATATCTGCATTTGACATCACCTCATCCACCATTATTTTACCTCTGGCACAAATCTCCAGTCTGCTGTGATCAGTCAAGAGGACTGTGTAGCAGGCTCCATTGAAGGGTGCAAAGGAATTTATATTTTATTATCTCCAACTCCTAACCCAAACCCCAACTCTGAACTTAACTGTCAATGGAGTTAAAATTCAAATTTGTGTGAAAATGCAACATTCGAATCGCTATCAATATTGTTTATCTGAACTCAATTACTTCCTGGATTCCATGGGACCAGATCCCGTGTCTTGGAGGTTATATGCACAAATCGTTACCAGTAGCACCACTATAGCTTAATTTTTATATCACCAGAACTTGAATTTGAAAAAGCCTCAGAATTCATGACCTTGACAAATTATTTTGCTGTTAATTTTAAATATTTGAAAATATTTTTGTGTAAATTCACCGAAAACAAAAAAAATCAGGTCGTGAAATTCAGGTCTCAATATTCAGGTTGTTGAATACAGGTTGAGAAATTAAGATGGCAAAATTCGAGGATGACATCAGGGAATGCAAGGAAGAGCAAACGAGCATCGATGCAATCCAGCTCTCTCTTGGACAATGGCAAAGTGATGGAAACAGCTCAAAAGTAATTTTAAATGTATATATCATCATGGAAAAAAAACATTCTCATAAAAAATCTTACAAGGTACTTGTTAAATAGACAGCCTTATTAAACTTCTTTTCATTGGTATTTTCAATGCACAATTCAAAGAGTAGGAAGAGGTCATTCGATGCATTCCATCTATGGTAAAAAGTCAAAATTGCCAAAAGTGGAGATTTGTGTTTTTCATTGGAAGGTGACGATTAGTAAAATTATTCACATGCACACATACATGACCAGATAACATGGTCCCCAGATCCCCAGCATGGTCATATAGTGATGTCGCATGTAACAGGTCAATATAATAGAAAGGAAATTAATAAAATAATACCTGATTAATAATAGCTAGAGGAAATGACAAAAATACTTTATAGGCCTTTGTAATACTATTTGTGTGTGTGTGTGTGTGTGTGTGTGTGTGTGTGTGTGTGTGTGTGTGTGTTTATGCTTAAAATGTGAGGGACAAAAAGATTGACATTTAAGGTTAAATGACTCACGTAATGATCAGTTTTCTATTTTAATCTTTCATGCATGCATTACATGCAAGACAAAAGAAACAATAACAGAATACTGCTAATCTGTTTTTTGTAAGGGGTACAATGCAAATGCACATATTACTGAAAACTTTTGTAAAGTATATAAATGGAGCCCCGATTTGATTTATTATGAAGGTAACGTGGTCTGCTTGAAAATAAACATAATAAATAAGACACTGACAAATCATCAGTTGTCTGCAAATGTAATAAATATGAGGTTAGGCCATCCAGAGTTTTGATAAAAATATTAAAAAACAAGATGGCATGCTAACTCAAGCAATCATAATGTGTGTTGTACATTCGAAGTTCACTATATTTTTACTCAGCACTAGTATAAATGTGCAAGAGAATGTAAAATGTATTTTATCAAACAGACCAAGACATGCAACACACACTTACAAAATGGGTAAAGGTGGCTGTTGTTTCAGTCAGCCATAGGTCTCTATTATTTCACTTTTTTACAGTAACAACAAGAGGTAGCTATCTACTCGATTCATATTACCTTAGATGTAATGACTAAACACACTCTGTTGTTCTTTATAATAATTATTTATAATATATACACACTGGCATCCAAAAGTTTGGAATAATGTACAGATTTTGCTCTTATGGGAAGAAATTGGTACTTTTATTCTACAAAGTGGCATTCAACTGATCACAATGTGATTAATAACATCAAAAATTACTATTTCAATTTGAAAACAAAAATGTCTGATTTTCTTAAAATACTACAAAGAGTTCTCATCAAAAAATCTACCACATGCAGCAATGACAGCTTTGCAGATCCTTGGCATACTAGCTGTCAGTTTGTCCAGATACTCAGGTGACATTTCACTCCACGCTTCCTGTAGCACTTGCCATAGATGTGGCTGTCTTGTCGGGCATTTCTCACACACCTTACAGTCTAGCTGATCACACAAAAGTTCAATTGGGTTTGAAAACACTCTTTTCCAATAATCTGTTGTCCAATGTCTGTGTTTCTTTGGTATAATGGCAAGTGATTTTCTAGCACCAAATTAGATATTTAGCATGATTACTCAAGGATAAGGTGTTGGAGTGATGGCTGCGGAAAATGGGGCTTGTCTAGAACTGATCAAAAATAACTTTTTTCAGTAGTTGCAGAGTTGCCAGAGTTGCGAGGGTCGGACATGTGAACGGCGAGCTCTGTGCACTTTGGTTGTTTTTAATAGTTTTTGTATCATAAACCAGTGACATTCAGTATACCCTGATCCATAACTGTTCTTTGAAGACAAGATGTCAAAAAATTCAAAAATCTTCAGGCTTTGGAGTCATTAAAAGACACCTATGTGCTCAAGCTAATACCCCTGACAGATCTCAATTACGAGAATCATAATTGGGAAAACAACATCTGAATTGTTGTAATCCCTGAGGATGAAGAAGTCCAAGATATGGTTAAATTCCTAGACGAGCTCTTTATGAGTCTGCTCGACATAACAGGCCATAAGCTGGAAATCGAGCAAACTCTGTGAGATAGGTTTCTTGATGAAACTTGCTGTTATGAGAAGGATCCAATTTACTGATTAAATTGATCTTTTCTTCAAAACAAATTAATGATATCTCTAAAGTATACCTTTTTGTGTTTTCACAATTTTGTTGTCACAGTTGTTTAAAATGACTTTTGAGCTGTTTCCATTGCTTTGCGATTTTTCAAGAGAGAGATGGATTGCATCAACACTTGTTTGTTCTTCCCTACATTCCCAGATATCATACTCAAATTTTGCCACCTAAATTTCTCATCAGTAGAGTTATAGATTACCAAATTCTTTAAAAAGTGTCTAACAATTCTTAAAAATTGTTCTTGTTTTCTAGTATTTTGTGTTCACCTCAAAAAATAACAGGTCACAGGTTTAGAATAGCATGAGGGTGAGTATAATGACAGAATTTTTATTTTGGGGTCAACTATTTCTATTAAGTGTAATGGGAAGAATAAACCTGTTTAACTTCTGTAATAGCATCTTCATATCGCTCATCATTCCTTCACATAATCCTTGAAGGGTGTGAGAACTTTGACTTGTTTTTTTTTCCCCCCTCAGCTCTTAGAGCTGTTTCAGGAAGAATCGGCCTTCATGTTCGGTGACAAGGTGGAGCAGCACTCAAATGTAATAAAGAAAGAAATGAGTGCTGTGGCTCTATCACTTTCACGCTCTAATTTAGGCTTTGTTGCTTCACTGAGAGCTTTTTTGTGAGGGCTAACCCAGGAGGATATCCAAAATGAAAAGAGAGCGCATTAGATCAAATCCAAATGAAATGTTATGGCTGTGCTTATTATTATACATTAAAACAACAAATCTAAAGTTATAATATATTTGAACAGCAAATATTATAAAATATGTGACTGCCAATGATCCAGTTCTTTTTATTTAGTTTACATTGCCTTCAAAGTATTTAGTTAGTTAGTGGTATTTGGTAAGGCAACCATCCCAATTAGGGTTAGGAGTATGTTTAAATCCCTAACCCTAAGTATAAAACATTGGTATGCAATTCGTCTTGCAACATTTGATCAGGAATGAAATTTCCAGTGTTAGGTAGATTACTTGTGAATTGTAATCTGGTACTGATTGACTGGTACTGAAACATTGATCTGTTTCTCACCCACACCTATCGAATCATGTCTGAACACATGTATTTATCAAATCAAATCACTTTATTGTCACACTACTGTGAACACGAGTGCAACAGTAGGTGAAAGTCTTGTGTGCAGTTCCGAGCAACATTGCAGTCATGACAGTGACGAGACATATACCAATTTACAATAAACAACATATTTACACAACACAATTTACATAACAAATGTACACATAATTACACAACAATTTAAATATCAAATGTACACATAATTACACAACATAGTACTAATATACAATGTACAGTAAACAATACACACAATATAGAATACACATACACTAGATAAGGGTATATAAAAATATATATACACTAGTTGAATTGGGGAGAATATATTTGACAGTCCAGTGTGTGATATAAGATGATGATTAATAAAGTGCAGTGCTGATTGTTGATCGTGAGGGATCATGTGTTCAAAAGTCTTATTGCTTGGGGGAAGAAGCTGTCATGTAGTCGGCTGGTGTGGGTCCTGATGCTGCGATACCGCCTGCCTGATGGAAGCAGTGAGAGCAGCCCATGACTCGGGTGGATGGAGTCTCTGATGATCCTCCGAGCTTTTTCCACAGCTTTTTTTTATTTAACCACTGGAGTCGTATGGATTACTTTTATGCTCCCTTTATGTGGATTTTGGAGCTTAACATTTTTGGCACCATTCACTTACAATTTACAGAACTGCAGAGCTGAAATATTCTTCTAAAAATCTTAATTTGTGTTATGCAGAAGAAAGAAAGTCATACACATCTGGGATGAGATGAGGGTGAGTAAATCATGAGATCATTTTCATTTTAAGGTGAACTATTACTTTAACATAAAAGTACAAATAGGAAGAAAATGTATTCCATTCTTTATTACTAACAAAAACAATTTTTATAAAGTGCATAAAACATTATATGAATGAAATAAACCTAACAATTATATCTAACAGTAATGACAGTGCATGACCAACATTTATTTTTCAAAACAATGAGACATCAAGTTCATATTAAATGCATAAAACAGTAGCAATATTACGAAACACAATGACGTTGCTTGGTCAAACCTTTCATCTAAAAACACTGAAACACTTTTAACCCAGATTATCAGATTATCTCTATAGATCCAGTGGTTAAATGCTGAGGTAGACTGCTACATCTTGACCTGGCTGGCTATTAGCGAGTATCAGTTCTGAGTGCAATACACACAATCCTCACCCTCTCTTCCGAAAATACTCAAAGGCTCACCGAACATATATCAGCGGTGTGTTGATTTAGAATGAAAATTGTAAAAGATTTTAAAAAGTGAATGATTAGCATGATCAATAAATTATTAACAATGTATTGTCATTGCCTTGTTAATATGTAATCAGGCCCGCATTAATGCACGGGCTTACTGGTGCTGAAGCCCCAGGGCCTATGAAGACAAGGGGCCTATCATAAGCCAATAAAAAAAATCACATTGTTTTGTAGTTTGTCAAATTTTCTGTCAATCACTTGATATTCATGTTTTTGGCTGCTGATTGATCCAATTTACAAGTGACCCACGTGGGAAGCATGATATGACAGCCTATCAGAATGTGGAGAAACAGTTGTAGCATGCGTTGTCGTCTACTCTTGTAGTCTATTCAAATGTATGCTTATAGTCACTCACAGAAGATAGCGGATAGCTAAATCAAAATGTCGGGAAAGAAAAAGTTTGAGAGTGGCGTTCATAAGCGAAAAATATTGCGACAGAAAGAAAACAGTGAGAAGGAATTGTTAAAAAAGATTCCAAAGCTGACAGGATTTTTTAAACCTGCAAATGAAGGCGAGTCGAGCTCATTAAGCGGAGCACCGATGAACAGTGCAGAGGACAAGCAAACAGGCGGGAGACCGTTAACTCGCGCTGCAGAGGACGAGGACTGGCTGGTGGAGCAGAGCCAACCGGGGACGGACAGACCGGAGGACCTTTACCTCGCTTACCTGGAAAAGAGGAGGACCAGGTGCGGGAAAAATAGACTTAGGGGGGTCCCTCAGATATTTTAGCTGATTAGCTGATTAAATGCATGAAATGGATATGGTAAATTTCGTGAATTAATTATTTACAATAATTTATATTAAGTTTGTTTATAGGCTAGTTGCCATGTCTCTTCAAAATGTAAACGCCCCGCCCCACATCTAAAGAGTGCTTTATTTATGCGGGATTCACTCTTGAAATAGCAATGATTGACATTGATAGTCATAGCATTGTTTGTTCCTGAATAAAGCAGCCTTTTTCACTGAAATGGTTGAAGAGTCTGCTGACTGACTTACTCACTCATAACAGTCCTTTCCCGCCTCCTACTGGACGTAACGAACGTTATGTACAAATCGTATGCTCTAAAATCGTTAAAAAATCCCTACCAACACACAGACTGTTTTGTCACAATTTATATGTTTAATATCTAATAAACTAGTTTCATGCATTTAATTAAGTCTTTTGGAACAAACATTATTATCACAGTGTCACATTAATCATCCAGTTGTTTTTAGGGTAAAATCTACATCGGTAAATAAAGCTAGAATCATTCTGTTGGATGTTCAAAAGTTCATAAGTATCTTCTGCTCACCAAGCCTACACTGATTTGATCAAAAATATACTAAAAACAGTAATACTATGAAATATTATTACAATTTAAAGTAATAATACAATAAAATATAATTTATTTCTGCGATTAAAGCTGAATTTTCACCATCATTACTTCAGTCTTCATCACATGATCCTTGAGAAATCTTTCTCATATGATTTGATGCTCAACAAACATTTATGATTATTATCATAGTGTACTTTTTTTTTTTTTTTTGACTCTGATGAATTGAAAGTTCAAAAGAACTAAATTTATCTGAAATAGAAACTTTTGTAGCATTAAACACTACCATTCAAAAGCTTGCGGTTAGTAAGAATTTATATAAAAAAACATGTTGGGAAAGAAATTAATACTTTTATTGTTGTGGATTTTTTTATGGAATACTGTCTTCGTTAGGCTATATCTCCACGAGAGAAACTTATTTCTGCTTTTGTTGTATATAGACAAACGTGGTCATTAGACTTTTTTTTTTATTGTGGGCCTACAAAACCTCTCAGCCGCAGGGCCTGACGGCAGGTTAATGCGGGCCTGCATGTAATCTATAAAAAAGTAACTAGTCCCATGAGTATTTTAAAATGTAATTTAATCCAATTACAAGAACGTCTAGGTTACTATTGTAACCTCCGTTCCCTGATGGAGCCTTGCGCATCTCTGAATTTGAGAAAAGGCCAATGAGAAATTGGCAGACAGAATTTGCATGTCCCGCCCCCGGACATACGGGTATAAAGGGAGGGAAATGCGTCTGTCCATTCAGGTTTTTGCACTGAGGAGCCGAGAATGAGGTTCGGCCATAACAGTTTTTCAGCGTTGTGGCTGGGAGGACACAACGTCTTGTTCAGGGAACGGAGGTTACAATAGTAACCGTTGTGTCAAAGAAGAGACACTAGGGGTCCATATTTTATCATGCCATGCACTGAACCGTGTACGTGTGCTGTTGACGCAGATATGGGAGGCAGTTCCGTGCAAAGCGACAGGCCGCGTCAGACTGCACGTACCCTTCCCCAACGCCCCATTAAGTCACCTTGACGATGTGCCAAGCATGGGAGCAGGCCTCGCCAGCCACGCCTTTTCTCCCTCTGTTTCTCGCATAGAGTCAAAGTGACTGGGGCCATCTTAACGCTATCACACGCATCGGGGAAGGCGTTCTTTTCCAACCCCTATTCTTTCAGGGGGAAAAGACCCTGTGGAGACCACCACCTGCCCAGGCTGGGGGGAGGTAAAGAGTTGCGGAATACATCACATAGTTTTTCAGACCACATGTGGAAATGGCTCGGTGGTAAATCCTACTTGCTGTGAGGGAGGAGTTGCTACAAACACGGTGACTGGGGGGCAGCTGGGACTGCCCAAGGGAGATGCGGGTCCACCTGTAGGGGGACCGTATCACGGAAAATACACACTGGGGGATTTTTCCACACAGGGGCCCGTCCTGTGTTGCACCTATTCCAGTACAGAGTAGTTTCAGTACCCATAGTGGGTCTGGTTGGGGAATTCCTCCGGGAATTCATGGACCAGAGGGCTAGGGAGGAGTCATCCAGATAGCCGAGTTAGTGGGATCTCCTGGAATAAGAGCGCACGTGATCTCCTCAGTGGAAGGGAAAGGTGCTAGGTGCATCCTACCGGTTCGGACCTGAGAAAACCCAGGATGAGACCGACTCAGCCCTGAAATTGTAATATCTCTTAAAGGAAATTGGATGTTGCCCAGCCCGCTGCTCTGCATATGTCTGCTAGGGAGGTGCCATTGGCCAGTGCCCACGAGGATGCGACACTTCTCGTCGAGTGCACTCGAACCCGTAATAGCACGGCCTGGATGTTATAGGCTAATGCTATGGCATCAACGACCCAGTGGGAGAGCCTCTGTTTGGAGACAGCGTTCCCTTTCCACTGTCCACCAAAGCAGACAAAGTGCTGCTGAGAACATTTAAAGCTCTGCGTGTAGTCCGCATAAGTACGCAAAGCACGCACTGGACACAGCAATGAAAAGGCTGGGTCTGCCTCCTTCCAGGGCAGTTTCACTTGAAGGTTTACTACTTGGTCCCTGAAAGGGGTCGTAGGAACCTTGGGCACATAGCCCAGTCACGGTCTTAGGATGACATGGATGTCTGCCGCACCAAACTCCAGACATGTGTCACTGACAGAGAACACTTGCAGGTCCCCAACCCTCTTGATGGAGGTGAGCGCGATCAGGAGGGCCAACTTCAAGGAGAGGGCCTCGAGCTCAACTGAGTCAAGCGTCTCAAAGGGGGTCTCTGAAGGCCCGAGAGGACCACTGAGAGATCCCAGGAGGGGAACAGGCTTGGCCGAGGAGGATTCAGCCTCCGGGCACCTCTAAGGAACCTGATAATCAAGTCGTGCTTTCCCAAGGACTTGCCATCCACTGTGTCGTGGTTAGCCAAGATAGCAGCTACATACACCTTCAAAGTGGAGGGGAACAGCCTCCCCTCCAACCTCTCTTGTAGGGATGAAAGCATTGAATGAACTGTGCATCTTTGTGGGTCTTCAAACCGGGAAGAACACCAATTTATGAACAAGCGGCACTTTAGGGTGTAAAGTTGCCTGGTAGAGGGAGCTCTGTCTTGGTTGATCGTGTCTACGATGGCAGGTGGTAGGCCACTTAGATCTTCCCCATCCCGTCCAGGGGCCTGACTTGGAGGTTCCAGGTCTGGGCACGGATGTCAGAGGGTGCCCCGTCCCTGAGAATGCAGGACCTTCCTCGGGGGAACTTGCCAGGGAGGTGCCTGTCATGAGGAGCGTAAGATCTGAGAACGAAGTCTGAGTGAGCCAGTAGGGGGCCACCAGAGTGACTTGTTCCTCATCCTCCCTGACCTTGCACAGCACCCGTGCAAGAAGTCTCACTGGGGGAAATGCGTACTTGCGAGCCAGCACGTCTGTCCCGAGGGGAGCCTCTGTTAGGGAGTACCAGAGCGGGCAGTGGGAGGTCTGGGACGCGAACAGGTCTATCTGTGCTTTGCCGAACCGTTCCCAAACCAGCTGGACCGCCTGGGGGTGGAGCATCCACTCTCTGCTGAGCGTACCTTGTTGTGACACCGCATCCATTGTCGTGTTGAGGTTTCCCGGGATGTGAGTGGCATGCAGCCACTTGAGTTGCAGCTGGCTCCATAGGAGGAGATGGCAGGCGATTTGTAACATATGACGAGAGCGCACGCTGCCTTGGCTATTTATGTATCCTACCATTTCTGTGCTATCTGCTACCTGGAAGACGTGCTAGATCCGAATTAGCGGAAGAAACCTGCGATGTCAGCGCTGTGACCTTCGTGGCCCCGGGGGCATGATCGGTCATTGAGCGCAGTTCCTGCAGCACATCAGGATCAGGACTACCCAAGTGCAGATCTTCAAGTGCCTTGGCCTGGTGGATTGCAGGGGCATGGCATGCAGGGCGGAGACATCTTGGAGCTGCTCTGCCGTCGAGGGTAGTGTGAGCGGAGGAGCGAGGAAGCTTGTTTCGGGCAGTAAAAGGTGCCCTATACTGCTTCGTCAACTCATAATGCACCTCCGGGAAGAAAGGAATTGGGGGGGCCCAGTCAAGTCATCAGATGCCGCTGTGACACTCTCCGATGCAGCAGGGAAATCATCATCCAGCTCACAGGGTCTGAGGGAGTCAACAGACTGGCAGTGAGGTGAGCCGCTCTCACCTCGAGACCGAACGGAAGCATACGATCATGCTGGGTGGTGGGTGTTTCGTGAGGATTTTCCCGGTGAAACCGAGCACGCTGTACGCCCCAAATCACCTTCATCGCCAGCCGCACCGGCCACAGTCCCGCAGGAAGGAGGCGCGGAGTGCGGCTGAAGTGGCTTTCTCTCGTGAGGAAAGAAAGCCATGACTGCAACATTGCCATGGCTATGTTCTCACAGTGAGAACATGAACCATTCATAAAACGCTGCCTGTGTGTGATTACAGCACTTTTTTTTGTCTGGCATTTGACAAAACAGGCTAAATAAAATCCCTGAGACCTAGAGTTACATTGACGAAGGGACCCAAGCCTAATAAGCATGGTTTTGGGGATATGTTCCCAACTGTATTAGCCGGTATGCCCAATATTTTGTCTGAAAGGACATCAGCCCGGATGGTATGCCTATTGTCACATATTTTTGTGGCAAGACCCTGGAAGGGCCCAGCAACTTCAACACAACACCCTAGCATCATGGCGCAGCGGTTTTGTTTGCACAGGCATGCCTCGGTCTTGTTTAGTTTAGTATTGGTAATTATCAAATGATAAACTTCATGTGCAAATAATTTGTAAATTATTTGGGGAGGGAGGGGGTGGCTAAAAGTAAAATATTAACACAAAATATTCTTTAATTACATGTACACAATGAACCAAGACAATGAATATTGAGAGCACAAAAATGTATTCAAATCAATAGGTTATTTGATAAGGCAGACTGCTTTCTCCGCATGCTAGTCTAAGCTTAAGCAGGTGAAATGTATATAATTTACTTTAAAAAAAGACTCCAATGGTTCACTAGATCTCTTACGACCATGAAGGCAATAGTGTAAAATTACCTTTTGCAAGAAAACACCTTTTCCTCTGGTGCATTTGAAAAGATCATATAATGGCAAAATTGTATCTGGAGAGAACGTAAAATTAAATGAAATCTTCTTTCAGAGAATGTGACAGAACTGCTATCCATGTCCAAGACAGAGTCGCAAACATTATCTGAAGGGTTACTTTGGATTTATAACTTCAAATTCCTCATAATATAATGGATGTCCTCAGCTATTTATGATATGGGCACCATTGTGTATATTCCTTCATTTGATCTCAGTCTTATGTTATACAGCAGCATCTTTCTCCAAGCTCTGAAAGATTGCTTACTAATGGATACATTAAGTAAAATAAGCCTCTGGGGAAAAAAGAAAAGAAAACCTGTTTATTTGTTATTAGGCAATGCCGTTTCTTTCACCCAAATCAAGTTACAAAGCACACATTAAAAAAAACTTAAATGTGGTCACTAAATTCTGAATGGGCAATATTCCAGCCATGTCAAAATAAAATATAGCAGCAGTTATCACATGAAACACCCGATTATCTAGCTGTAAATACTGTATTTTCGCAGCACCCATAGAGGCCAATTAATAACCTTAGTTTACATGTCAGAGACTTCAAGTCAACATGTCATTCGCAACACATTTACATCAGAACTGTGATGTTTATCTGAGTGAAAAAAGGATTGCAGGTCTTCATTTTATCCATCAGGAATTGATTGGATCATGAAAAGTGAGCATTCCATACCAGAATTGAGCCAGGTGGTTGGAGGGGTTAAAAATTAGAGGGCTTGGTTATTCCATTTTGATAAAAGATTACGAAGAAACACATTTATTTGTTAAACACTTGTTAAAATCAAGCAACTAGCAACATATATTTGAGGTGTACTGTATACTGTTTAAGGTCTGAACACCCCGAAGGGTGGTGGTAAAAAGTACTCGTACTAGGAAACTTTAATTCTAAATATGAATAAATATTTTTATACAGCTCTGTTTGATTTCATTTTCATTTGATTTGTAATTTCGGCCACCCCTAAAGTGGTCATACTATTGACACTGCCAGAGTGGTTAAAATAAATGTGCTATAAATATTCATTTATTCTGTGCATGGACAGTGCGCAGAACAAAACATAAATCACTTAAAATGCATGTTCTTATTTCAGTTGATATGATAAAGTTTACACATTTTAATTTAATGCTGTTGAACCAAAGCAAGCTGTCTGCAGCAATTGCAAAAATGTATGATTAACCACCTAAATTAACAACAAAATTAAAATAAGAGTGCTAGTTTGCCCTGCCAATTAGATGCGGATGAATGTTGCATTCATTACTTTTGTAACAAGGCGGATGGGTTTTCTCTCAGAATCATGTATTTAGAATGCATATGGGTCCATGCAGATTTCATGTTGACTTTAAACTTCTAACTGAGTTATGGCATTTGAATTTGCTTAACTGTGCCCTTGATATATTTCTATTTTGGTAAACATTTTCCAAAACTTCAGGCTGCAATTTATTGTTGGTATAGTGTATATATTGTGTTACTGTGGATCTTAAACTTTAGCCACAATATAGCACAGCATCTTATCTCTTATAGTTTAAATATAACAATCTTTATCATTAAAAATTCAAATAGACCTCATGTTTTGTTTCAAAATTTGACCTCTGTGTGCACTTTAGGAAGTGATGTCATACATCCAAATGCTCTTACTGGTCTCATTCAAAACATTTTCCTGTGACTGTATACTTTGAAGTGCTGCATACATACTCGATTTAGGAATGTGTTTCTCCTCTGAAATTACTATGTCTCTTTCTCTTTGTCTCTCTTTCTGTCTTTACGAAGCAAGAAGTTTAGTTTGCCAGTCAGGCAGTGGAACTTACTTCTTTATATGGAAAAAAGTTGTATTTTACCCAAACACAGTAAAAAGAACCCAGTCTCCACACTCGACACCACCTCCACCCTCCCAGTTCTCATAGGCCAGTGCTACTGGAAATGCTGCTGGCGCCATGCTCACTGGCATTCCATGGATTCTTTCATCATGTGCTCATGAAAAAGAAGAGAAAAAAAAGGATGAGTGCCAAGAGGGAAAAAATAATTATGGTTAACCCTTGCTGTATTACAGTGTGTTAGAATGAATGATTCTGACTGGTGTTTCAAGACATTTACATTGGAAATAGGGGAGATTGGAGCTACTTGCCACAAAGGTAAGTTGTCACTAGGGTTATATCTCAGTGACTATACTTAATACAAATGACACATAATACAAATGTATTTGGTTTGTTAGTTGGTTTTAAATAACTAATTCAAAAAGTCTAGGTTACGGATGTAACCTCCGTTCCCTGATGGAGGGAACAAGACGTTGTGTCGAAGAAGCAAATTTTAAGATTAAGATTCAACTTTATTGTCATTGTGCAGAGTACAGTTACAGAGCCAATGAAATGGAGTTGTTTTCACATATCCCAAATAAACTGGGGTCAGAGCGCAGGGTTAGCTATGAAACAGCGCCCCTGGAGCAGGTAGGGTCAAGGGCCTTGCTCAAGGGCCCAACAGTGGTATCTTGACAGTGGTTGGGCTTGAACCCCTGACCTTTCGGTCAGTAACTCAGAGCCTTAACCACTGAGCCACCACTGGTATTGTTCCCTCCATCAGGGAATGGAGGTTACATCCGTAACCTAGACGTTCCCCGTCTGTCGCTCTCTTTGACGTTGTGTCAAAGAAGCGACACTAGAGGTCCAATTTAAATCACGTCATGCGCTGAGCCATGTACGTGTTCTGCTGACACAGGAGCGGGCAGGTATTCTACATGCAAAGGCAACCAGCTGTGTCAGACTGCACGTACCCTTCCCAATGCCCCAAAAAAGTAATCGGGATCCTTCTGTTTACCCTAGGCAGGGGAACAAGGCGATGCCTGCCAACCTGGGAACAGCACGGCCTGGGTGTGATAGGCCAATTAAATGGTGTCCACTACCCAGTGGGATAGCTTCTGTTTGGAGACAGCATTCCCTTTCAGCTGTCCGCCAAAGCAGATAAAGAGCTGCTCAGAACATCTAAAGCTCTGTGTGCGGTCCAAGTAGGTAGGCATAGCACGTACCGGACACAGCAATGAAGGGGCTGGGTCTGCCTCCTCCCAGGGCAGCGCTTGCAGGTTCACTACCTGGTCTCTAAAGGGTGTGGTAGGAACCTTGGGCATGTAGCCCGGAGGAGGTCTTAGGATCACATATGTGTCTGCCGGACCGAACTCCAGGCAAGTGTCGCTAACAGAGAACTGAAGCCAGTGCTGATGCGGTCTCATATGCATCAACCCCAGCGGCGCGACCGCCGCGGAGGATGCCATATGCCCCAGGAGCCTCTGGAAATGTTTTAAAGGGACCGATGTGCCTGGCCTGAGAGTGGTGAGGCATCTCAGCACTGACTGCGCATGCTCGTTGCAAAGAGATACTCCATGCCGAGCAAAGAGATGCTCAGAACCGGGGTGAGCTTGCTCTTTTCCCAGTTGACCTGAAGCCTGGCTGAGGTGCCTGAGCACCTGGTCTATGTGAGCGCATAGTAACTCTCGCGAGTGGGCCAGAATAAGCCAGTCGTTGAGGTAATTGAGTATGCGGATGCCGGCTTCTCGGAGCGGGTCAAGAGCTGCCTCTGCAACTTTCGTGAAGACGCAAGGGGACAGAGACATGCCAAAGGGCTTGTACTGATATGCCTGGCCGTTGAACGCGAACTATAGAAAGGGTCGGTGTCGAGGCAGATCTAGACGCCGGACGCAAGATATGTTTTTGCGTGAGCATTTTGAACAGGAGTTTGAGCAAAGCCCAGTTGAAAACTTGCAGGTCCAAGATCGGTCGTAAGCCGCTGCCTTTCTTGGGTACAACGAAGTAAGGGCTGTAGAAACCCATCTTCGTTTCGGTTGGAGGGACAGGCTCTATCGCGTCTTTGAGTAAAAGAGTAGCAATTTCCACGTGCAGGGATTTGGCATGTTCGCCGTATACTGCGGTAAAGTGGACGCCCGCGAAGGGGGGCGGGGGCCTGGCAAACTGAATTGCATAACCGAGTCGAATGGTCTGGACCAGCCAGCGTGACGGGTTGGGAAGTGAGAGTCACGCATCCAAGCTCCACGCTAGGGGCACCAAGGGGACGGTTATTTTTGACATACCCGGCAGGGCGGAGCAGCGGGGCGGAGCAGGTAGTACGGCGTCGGGAGGCGAAGACGCGTCCCAAGACTCTAGTGCTGAGAAAAGACTCAAAGCACTTGAACACCCGGCTTTGAACACCCGGCAGGGGGCAGGTTAGCAACTGAGGAGGAGGTCCAGTGTAGGTGTCCTCTAGACTCATCGGAACCGTCCGGCCCGGGAACAGTCGTGGGGCTGAAGGCGGGGGGTCCCCAGCCTGCTGGGACTATAGAGATCTGGCGTCAGGGTGCCGTGAGAACGGCATTTGCAGGACATGTGACCCAGAAACAAAGGAAATAGCTCTGTTATTAAGAATGTGGGTACCGCAGTCCCGTGTAGGGGGGGCAGCAAATGAAATAAATTAAACAAAAGATTCTCCTCCCAGCCCTCCACCGGGGGACGGAGTGGTCTTACCAGCTCCGGAGCTAACATCTCGGGCTCTGGGTTGAGCGTCTCAGGAGCGCCTGGGAGCCTTCCGGGTCCTCGAGGGGGTCCGTGAGACGGGGAGGATCTGCTTCCTGCGGGGTGCTCAACGCTGGGGCTGAGAGCTGGGCCCGGGTTGAGGCGGAGCAGGGTTTTTCTTAGCCGCAGGAGGATGCCCTCGGCGAGCAGATGGGGCATGGCCCATGGCGGCAGGCTTGCGGCGGGGCAGGATGTGAGATATGGCCTCCATCTGCTTATTCACAGCGGAGAACTGCTGGGCGATGTCCTCGATGGAGTCGCCGAAGAGGCTGAACTGGGAGACAGGGGCGTTGAAAAAGCAAACCTTTTCGGTCTCATGCATCTCGACCAAGTTCAGCCACAGATGACATTCCTGGACCACGAGTGTGGCCATCGCCTGCCCGAGTGACTGCGCTGTGACCTTCGTGGCTCTAAGGGCGAGGTCGGTCACTGAGTGCAGTTCCTGTAGCACATCGGGATCAAGGCTACCCCCGTGCAGATCTTTGAGCGCCTTGGCCTGGTCGACTTCCAGGAGGGCCATGGTGTGCAGGGCGGAAGCGGCATGCCCAGCGGCGCTGTAGGCTTTCGCGGTCAGCAAGGATGTTGTCCTACAGGCCTTGGAGGGGAGCACAGGGTGACCCCACCATGTGGTAGGGTTTCCAGGGTATAAGTGGACCGCAACAGCCCTATCCACCTGTGCAATTGCCGTGTACCCATGGGCCACTCCGCCTTCGAGGGTAGCGAGAGCGAATGAGCGTGTGGCTTTGTGATGAGTGGAGAGGGGTGCTCTCCATGATGATGTCAGCTCATCATGCACCTCCGGGAAAAACGGGACCCGGGGGGCGAGGTTGTGAGCAGCACCCGAACCCCAGGAACCAGTCATCCAACCGCAATGGCTGTGGCCCGGGAAAGCATGTCATCTGAGCATCAGCCTTAAGCTGGGCGTTCTGTCCCGAAGGCGGCAGCCCAGCGGAGTCATCCACATCAGACGCCGCGCTCTCAGATGTAGTGGCGAGCTCATCAACCTTGAGCTCTAGAGGATAAGCAGGCTGGCAGTGAGCCGAGCCGCTGTTGCCTCTAGCACGGAAGGGAGTCAACGAGCGTGTTGGGGGGTGAGTGGTCCGAGGGGGCATACCTGGCGATGCTGCACCCATTGCCATTCCCAGATCACCTCCATCGCCAGCCGCATCGTCCTCATCCCGTGGGAAGGAGGAGCAATGCGGGATTCGGCTGGAGTGGCATGCTTTCAATTGAAAGCGAGCCACGACCGCAACGTTGCCATGGTCATGCCCTCGCAGTCAGAGCGTGAACCATCCACAAACGCTGCCTCGGTGTGATCGCTGCCCAGACACATGAGACAATGCCTGTGGCCGTCTGAAGCGGAGAGCACTCTACTGCATCCAGGAACTACACTGAGGCGGAATGGCATCTTTATTAAGACACGTTCTGAAAAGGACTTTCAACGCCGCTGTGTATTGCTCAAATAGAGGAAAACACTCTTTTAAAAGAAATATCACTCTTTTAATGTGCTAAGCACTGTCGAAGTGCCCAGGGGCATACTGCACTGCCGTGCAAGGAAGGAGAAAGCCACTGTAGTGCACTGTAGATCCAACAGCAGAGAGCGTCAGAGGAACAGGAACGGGTGTGTGACTCGCAGCTCGCTGCAGTACAACCATCGACTCCAAAGAAAATTTCTGAATGAACTCGACGTATTTCCCCGCTTTTATACCTGTATGTCCGGGGGCGGGGTATGCAAATACTGTCTGCCAACTTCTCATTGGCCTTTTTTCATAGATCAGAGGCATATTCAGCACTCAAGAGAGACCCCTAGTGTCAATTCTTCGACACAACGTCGAAATGAGCGACAGACGGGGAACCGAATTTACTGAAATATGAAATCTATTCTCCAAAACACACGGTTATTCTACAAACTTTATTTAGTCTTTTTTTTTCAAAATCCCTAAACCATGACCTACAATTCTGACTGTAACTCCTCTTAAAGCTTACAAGCAACATCCACCAAACTTGGCACAGACATTCAGACCGGTCTGGATTAGTATGCTATGTCTTTTCTAACTGATCAGACTTTCAGTTTTTGATAGCAGACGATCAAAATTTTTAAAAATCCCATAAACTTACATGGATGTTGAAATAGGCCAATGGAAAGCTTGTTAATTCAAACTCCAACTGTCAAAAATTAAAATGTAAACAAACCTATTTATACCTATAAATCTATAACCTATAAATAATTAATAATCAAGTGAAACTAAAGTTTTGTCTAAAACAGCAATGTTATGTTCAGAAACCACTCGCAAAGCACAGTGCTCCTGTCCCAGATGCTGCTTCTTCCATTGGCTGCCTACAGAAGAATTGACTTAGGAACATCTGTTTGAAAAAAGCTTGGAATAATTTGTTTATGTGCTCTTTTCACTTTATTGGCAAGAAGTCAACAGCAGTAGGCCCTACTTACTGTATATTATCCACCGTTACAGTCCTGCTATGATAGACATCCAGAAATAGAGTGCAATGAATTGCATAAATGATAGCATTATTGTGCTAAAAGGAGTTACATATACGACAGAATTATTGTGGTAACAGGAGTTACATATACAGTAGCATTATTGTGTTAACAGGTGTGTGTACATGTGCTGAAAGTTCATTCGAAATTTTTAGTTTGTTCATTTCTGTTTAGTATCTTTTGTGAATGCTTCAAGTATTTTGAAATTGCATTATTACTGAGCATAATAAGGAAAGGTGTTTTTCCTGAAATGTCAGTGAATAGGGACGATGTACTGTTGATGTAACTGTTTTCATGCTGTGATGCTAAATTAATACATTCTACAGTGGAAGACCATAATTATAGATGAGACATGTACAGTAGTGAGATGTTTTATCACGTTTGAAATAAACTGTTTTCTGATTTTCCTCTGCCTTGCATTTTTCCTGCCTGTAATTCAGTTTATTTTGAGTGTCTTTGCAGAATGTCTTCCCTTAAGGGGGAAAAGGTGATTTGGAAAAGAGTGTGGACATTAATTCAGTATCAATCAGATTTATTTTTACAGTGATTTTAATAATACATACTGTTCTATAATTCTTTGTATTGCATATACATCTTTTTGTATGGTACAGTTTATTGTGTGGCAGCTAATACATCGTTATTTCCTACACAAAAACAATAAAAAAAAATGGCTGCGCCATTGGGGTAGATGGTACTGGCAAGGACTCTACTAAGGCGCATCCCTCTTCCTTCCTGGATTTCAGCACCAGTGTATAGGGGCTAATGGACTGAGGTGTGAACCGGCTTGACAATATAAATAATAGTTTAATATAAAACTGAAACAAAAAGACAAACACACAATGGTGTCAGACAGCTGTCCGTAAATCAATCAATCAATCAATCAATCAATCAATCTCTCTCTCTCTCTCTCTCTCTCTCTCTCTCTCTCTCTCGTGCGCATGTGTGGTGTGACTGGAGAGCGTGTGTCTGGAGTGAGCGTGTATACTGTGTGAGGTACGAGTGTTCTTTCTCTATCTCTTTTTCTTCTTTATTTTGCTATCATTCTTTAGTTATAGTTTTTTTTTTTTTTTTTTTTTTTTTTTTTTTCTTGTGTAGATTTATTTTGTAAAGAGGAAAGTTAGTGTTGTGTTCTAGCCGGGGTGTCGGTTCCCACCTGTTGGGAGCATGGCTGCCCCAGGCAGCGGGAGTTTTAACTCCCTGACAAGGCGTCATGGAGTAAAAATAGATTCAGCTGTTGGTGTGGAGGGATGCAGTTTAGCGGTAGGGGAAGTAATTGGTTATGAGAACATCATGTCAGCGTCCCGTATGATCAGCGCTGTTGTTGTTTTTGTGAAAACTGTAGATCTGGCAAATGAGTTAGTGCAACACGGTGTTGTGATTAATGGCCGGCGTTCTTACTCCAGTGCTTCCACTTTCCACACCTTCAAAAAAGGTGACGTTATCTAATGTGCCACCCTTTATCCCAAACGAAGTGTTGGTCAAAATGCTTGCCCGTTATGGCAAAACGGTTTCTCCGATTAAGTTGATTCCAATTGGTACTAAATCTCCCCTACTGAAACATGTTATGTCTTTTAGGCGTTATGTCTACATGATTTTGCAAGACAACCTCGACGAACTAGATTTGTCGCTAAGTTTCCGGTTTGAAGATTTCAACTACGTTATTTTTGCAACTACAACCAACATGAAGTGTTTTAACTGTGGCGAGATGGGGCACTTGATCCGTGCGTGCCCAAGCAATGTTAAACAAGACAGACCAATTGAAGACACTGTACAGGTGGCTAATGATAAGGATCGGATAAATGTTACTGAAAATCAGAATGTCGCGGCGGTTGATTGATTGTTGTTGATAATGAGGTGCCTGGACCAAGTTCAGTCCAGACAGCAGCTGCTGTGACTGTTGCAGAGGCAGTGGACATAGAGCTGGTTGATCGCTCTGTGGAAGGTGAAGGTGTGATGGTTACTGTGGGTGAAGAGATTGAAATGGAGAATGAAGCCGGTGTTGCTGATGCTGCAGATTTAATTTCTGTTAATGATGACGCGGTGTTAATGACTGAACTAAATGAGTGTGCTTTTAAGACACCACAGAAGCGATGTTTAGAACAACGCCCTTCAGAACAGCACGCGAAAAGAGGTTTCAGTTGTGATCTAAGCCAAACAGATACAGAAAGTGAAAGCGACTTCTCTGAATTCAATGTGACGTGCAGCTTGCCGCAAAGTGGTTTTTCTAATAAGAGTTATAGTGCAGATGATATTAAATCATTTCTGAAGACAACAAAGAATTTAAGGAAAGTTCGTATTGAAGAGTATTTTCCTGATATATTACAGTTTATTGACAAAGCAAAAATGTACAGGAGTGAAGGGTGCTTTAGCAACTTAGAGGTTTATCGCCTGAAGAAAATACTCGCTAAACTCAATGCCCAATCAGAGCACAATTCTAGCACCGAGAAATGAAAAGTACATTCACTTTGTTTTTTATTCTGAGTCTAATTGTTTTTTTGCTCTCTTCATTTATGGGAGAAATATGTATTGCTTCTCTGAATATTAATGGTGCAAGAGAAGGGAAAAAATGGTTTCTTTTGTTTGAAACCTTTAAACAGAAAAAGGTTGATGTTTTATTTGCTCAGGAGACTCATAGCGATGAGCTAAACGCGAGTGACTGGGCAAGAGAGTTTGATGGTTTACCTTTTTTAAGTCATTTGAGCTCCACCAGTGGAGGCGTTGCTATTTTGTTTTCCAAAGGTTTTATTCCTTTTTCATATCATGTGGAAGAGATCATAAAAGGCAGACTTTTAAAAGTCAGAGCTCAGTTTGAGAATTGTTTTTTTGTTTTTATTTCTGTATATGTTCCTACCAGATCGATTGAAAGAATGTGTTTTTTAGATACTTTGAGTCAGGTTTTAGTAAACTGTGACACAGAGGATGTTTTGGTTTTAGGGGGGGATTTTAATTGTACAGAATCTTTTTCTGACAGAAATCATGTAGAGCCTCATATGCCATCGCAAAAGAGGCTTATTGAACTAATAAAGTCTAATGAGATTTTTGATGTATGGAGGAATTTTAATCTTAATCTGAGGCAGTATACTTGGATTCACACAAGAGACAATTTAATATCCTTAGCGAGGTTAGACAGATTTTATGGCCACAAACACCAACTTAATATGTTCAGGGGATGCTCTATTATCCCAGTTGGTTTTTCTGATCACAGTTTAGTTAAATGTGCTATGACAGTGAGCTCCATTAAACCAAAAAGTGCTTATTGGCACTTTAATAATAACTTGTTGTGTGATCACTTCTTTCAAGGTCTTCTTAAACAATTTTGGGTCGACTTTAGATCCCAGAAATCTTCTTTTCAGTCCATCCAGCAGTGGTGGGACTTTGCCAAGATACAAGTTAGGCAGCTGAGTCAACTCTATACTTTCAATGTTACAAGAGACAGAAACATTGAGATTGAAATGTTGGAAAAGGAACTAAATAGCTTGCAAGAACTTGCTAGTATCACCAGTGACTTGGCCATTATTAAAAGTTTTCGGGAGAAAAAGATCTTTCTAAATGACCTTTTGGAAGTATCCACACAAGCAGCACTCGTCAGGTCCAGATTTCAAAACATAGAGCTGATGGATGCACCTTCCAAATTCTTCTTTAACTTAGAAAAAAAGAATGGGCAAAAAAAGCTCATTCACTCTCTACGCTCTGAGTCTGGAGTTTTGTTGTCAGACCCTTCTGTGATTAGAAAAAGGGCAATTAGTTTCTATAGAAAATTGTATGAGAGTGAGCTAACTCATGTTGAAACAGATGTGAGTTTTTTTGACGGTTTGCCTCAAGTCTCTGAAGAAATCAACGCTGAACTTTGTAAAGCTGTTACTTTAGTAGAACTGGACAAGGCACTTAATAGCATGGAAGGTGGTAAAGTGCCGGGATTCGACGGGCTGCCAGTCGAATTTTACAAGACATTTTGGACAGAAATTAGCCCAGATTTATTACAGGTTCTAAATGAGAGTTTGGTTAATGGGCAGCTACCTTTGAGTTGTAGAAGGGCGATCCTCACTCTACTACCTAAGAAAGGCGATTTTAATGAAATTAAAAACTGGAGACCTGTGAGCTTGTTGTGCTCCGACTACAAATTACTTTCTAAAGTCCTAGCAAATAGACTGAGTGAAGTTCTTGGCCGAATTATCCATCCTGACCAGTCATATTGTGTTCCTGGGAGACGAATATTTGATAATATCTCCTTTATTAGAGACATCCTAGATATTGGCAAAAATTTTAAATTAGATTTTGGTTTACTATCCATTGACCAAGAAAAAGCTTTCGACAGAGTGGAACACATGTATAATATGGAATGTTTAGCAGCTTTTGGTTTTAGTAATGATTTTATTTCTTTGATAAAAGTACTGTACAATGATGTTGAGAGTGTCTTGAAGCTTAATGGAAACTTGTGTGCCCCTTTTAGAGTTTTTAGAGGAATCAGGCAAGGCTGTGCCTTGTCTGGTATGCTTTATACTTTGGCTATAGAGCCCCTTTTAAATAAGATAAGATCAAATTTGCATGGTTTACTTGTCCCTAAGTGTATGCATGTTTTTAAGTTGTCAGCTTATGCTGATGATGTTGTTATTTTAATTAATGGACAAAGAGATGTAAATGTTCTGTTGGGGATCCTGAATGATTTTAATAAGATTTCTGCCACTAAAGTTAATTGGTCCAAGAGTGAAGCAATATTGGTGGGTAATTGGGGCAATATGGAGCCAAGGCTCCCAGAAGGTTTATCTTGGACCAGGGATGGTTTTAGATACTTGGGAGTGTATCTGGGAAATAAAATATCCATGCAAAAGAACTTCGAGGGGATTGTTGAGAAGTTTAAAGGTCGCCTCAACAAGTGGCTCTTTTTACTCCCTAAAATGTCCTATAAGGGACGAATCCTGATTATTAACAACCTAATTGCTTCTGCTCTTTGGCACCAATTATTCTGTGTGGATCCTCCACGTGATTTACTACCAAAATTACAATCAATTTTAGTTGATTTTTTTTGGGACAAAATGCACTGGGTACCGAAAGCTGTTCTGTTTTTACCCAAAGAGGAAGGGGGACATGGCCTGATTCATATACAGAGCAGAATAGCAGCTTTCAGGGTTCAATTTATTCAAAGACTCTTGACTGGACCTTTGGACTCTAGCTGGAAATTCGCTGCTTGCATCATTTTGCGGGACTTCAGAAATTTAGACTTTGAGAGGTCCTTATTTTTGTTGAACCCAGAAAAAATGGATCTGTCTAAGATGCCCACATTTTATCAGAACCTTTTTAAAGTTTGGTCTTTGTTTAAAGTTCAGAAGCTAAGCACCACAGTTTCTTTGTACTGGCTCCTGCAGGAACCTCTGATTTTTGGGTCACGTTTGGACTTATAAAGTGAAAAGCTATTTCCTGCATTTTCTGATATTCTCATCAAAACCAGGTTGTTAACACTGGGACATTTGCTTAATCTGGCTGGACCAGCTTTTGAGAACATCGATGCAGTTGCTGGACATTTGGGGGTAAAGTCAAAGCGCATCACAGCCAAACTACTTGAAAAGTGGAAGTCGACACTTTTGCCAGATGAATTTAAGTTACTGGAAGATTACACTAAAGGCTTAATTTCCCCAAATTGCAATGACCCCTTTCCTGATCTGCACCTGCTAGCTGACTTTGAGGATTGTGAAAGTGTTTTTTTTTCAAACCAGCACGCTGATGTTAACAGGTTCGAATCCAGCGTCTGGAAAAGTCCTGTACAAAAGCTGTGTCAAAGTTCTGAACAAACAATCTTTCCACAAAAGAGTTGACACGCCTTGGCGCTCTGTCCTCCATCTAGGGGAGAGCGATAAACTAGAATGGAGAGCGTTGTACAAGTCACCCTTGCCAAAGAAGGTGGGGGACTTACAGTGGAGAATCCTGCATGGCGCTATTGCGGTGAATGCACTTGTTTCAGTTTTAAACCCCGGTTCTACTGATGAATGTCCCTTCTGTTTTCAGAAAGAAAATGTTTTTCATGCCTTTCTGCATTGTAGCAGACTTTTACCTTTGTTTCAAGTTTTAGAGAATTTATTTAATCATTTTAATGTGATTTTTACCTTGGAGATTTTTATTTGTGGCTTTAAATATACTCGGAGTCGTCGTTTTTGTTGCCAACTACTGAATTTCCTTTTAGGGCAGGCGAAAAAGGCTATTTATGACACCAGGAAAATAAAAGCTGAGCGGAATTCAAGCATTAATTTATCAATTATGTTTCTTAACCTTGTGAAATCCAGAGTTTTAATTGACTTTCATTATTATAAGTCTATGGGGGATCTTATGTCTTTTGAATTGATTTGGTGCTATAAGGGAGCTCTATGTGAAGTTATTAATGGGTGTTTACATTTTGTACATGCTTTAAAGTGACAGTTTGATAATTCTGCTTTTATGACTTGTTTTTTGTTGTTACAATTTGAATGTGTTTATTTTGCACTTTCCTTAGGTAGGAACTGTTTGTATTAGTTTAGGTAAAATGTATTAAAGGTGTGTTAAAAATAAAAAATCTCTCTCTTTCTCTCACACTGCACCTTCCAGTCGGCCTTTATCCCTCTCTGAGGTTTGATTAGCCTGATTAGGGGCCGGGTGTGCGGAATCATGACCAGGCCCTGCCCTCTGCCCTGTCACACTGTCCAAGAACATTCAGTATACCAAGAACTCCAGACAAAATGAGTTGTGGAGAATCAGATGTGGTCTAGGAGCAGCTTTATACCATTATACCACAGCCTTGTTGTCATTCCCATTAAAAATCAAAGATGCCGCTAGCGTGAATAAGGTCTAACATTTTTGTTTATAACTGTTTTACAGTTTAAGTTTAGCTGGAAAGCCTAAAGTGCCTAAAATATTTTACTGCTGGTTTCATTGTGATGACTTACCCCAAATAGTGTATTCAATGAGTATATTAGTATAAGTATATATTTTACCTAAGTAATAAAGGTAGAAATGTTGAAAATCTTGTCTAAACTTGAAGGTGTGTCTATTGTAAATTATAAAGACATTACTAACAAAATGTCTTTTTTGTGACTCAATAAACCTTCTTTGAGAAATATTCATTGGAGTGTGACAACAAGCCCTGGCCTCCTCTATAACAGTAAACAAGGTAGTGCATGGTTGAATATAAATACATATATTCAAGTGATTGCTTGAGATTGTGTCTTAGAAGTTATGTGTATGGTCACATGATCTTTATTTTTCTTTACTGCATGTGTGTTTGTATCTCATTAGCACAGAAGAATGTGTTCAACTGTATGCTGTCTAAAATGACAAAATCCAAAGTTATGCTAATAATTATCAACCTTATTTTACTTGCATTCCATTGTATAAACATTGGAGCATTGGGGAATGGTTGAGATGTTAGGAATGCTCTGATGGTGCAGATGAATGCTGTCTGTCAGTAGAATGAAAGCCATTAGCCTCAAGCTTTCTGTGCCTCATGGACAATGAGCCTTAAATTAAATTATGAGGTAATTGTTATGTCATCACAAAACGTTTATTCAAAGTAGATACTTTTTATCATGAGACAATTTCTACAAGGGTTATTGTTAGTGGATTGTCTCATGGTTCACATACCTTAACCATGTGAACTTGAGTCTAGATAAGAGGAGACTATGCTGTGTTTTTTATGTTTATATATCCACTTACCCACAGAAGACACAACACAAATTATGTCTCTTTGACATCAGTTGTTTCTCCTACAGCAATGAAATTTAATCTATATGCTAGTCTACAGTTTGCATTGAATGGCAAAAAGTATACAGTATAATTGATTCAACTTGACATAGAAGTATATATAAAGTTGAATCAATTAAGCAGATATATTTAATTGAAGAACAAACACAGATAGGGGTACACAGGTTCCAGTACTCCTTCCCTTATAGAAGCACTCTGGGATAAATGCCTGGTTTTTAGCCGCTGTGCATTTGGGGGGTGGTGTGCAGTCCTGTGTGGATGATTAATGGAGCAGTTAGCCCAGCGGCTGCAGAGCCAATGCTCCAGTCACAACGAGTCTACTGGCTGTCATCAGCGCTCTCTGCACCCTCACGACGCTCCCTGGCCTAACGTTTACAGCTTTAATGTGTCTCAGCGGCTAGGGAATAAAATTGCATCATAAATTGGAGCTGTCACTCCTTGTGTAATATTAATTATTTAATTGTTTTCTTATGAGTTGTTTTTCTTTCTTACTTTTTTATTTTTGCAGCCCCTTCTTTCACCTTATCCTTAGTAGATTGGATTTGGATTTTGTTATTTAATGTAAGATATGACATTAATCTAAGCCATGGTTGTTGTGTGCATGGAGACAAAGCAAAAAAGGAAATACCTAAGCAAACACTTGCTGGGCAAAAACATCATGGGAGGGACAGCAAGATAAACAACTGTTAAAGGGATAGTTCACCCAAAAATGAAAATTCTCTCATAATTTACTCAACCTTATGATATCCAGGTGTGTATGACTTTCTTTCTTCACCAGAACACATTTGAAGAAAAATAGAAAAATATCTTAGCTCATTAGGTCCTTATAGTGCAATTGAAAAGACATTTATCTTTTGAAGCTCCAAAAATCACAGACAGTCAGCATAAACATCATCCATATGACACCAGCTGTTAAAAATGTATATCTTCAAAAGCAACACAATCGCTTTTGGTGCGAAAAAGATAAATATTTAAGATCTTCTTTAACTCTAAATCATGCTTCTGTTCTGCAGTGGTATGTTCGTGTGACGTAATCACATTGGCATTTGAAACACTCAAAAATTGAGGCACGTGCATCACAGCTAGAAGCGCAGCATTGCTTACGTGAGAAGGAGTAACGCTGTTCAGTAGCTTGGTTGGTTTTGGTTTATATCTGTATTTATCTGCTTTATCTGCTTTGCTAATGGTGTGTTTGTGTCCTTATATCTCAACCGATAGTTTGAGTTAAAGCTTTCAAAAAGCACTCAATTGTGTCATAAAAGTATTCCATGAAACTTGTGCGTCATATTCCAAGTGTTCTTAAAGCATATGATCAGAACTATTCCTTTAATGCCATATGCATCAAATCAACCTAAACATTTGTACCACGACTGTTGTGTGTGGTATTTCAGAGAAAAATCTTAGTCTTACATACATATATTAAACTTCCACAATCCAGTATTATCAGGTGCTATAAATGCAATAGCACTGCTGCATATTAAAATTAAGTAAATGTCCTTCTTTTCACTATAAACATATCTTCATTCTATGGAAATTAAGCTTATACTTCAATGCGATTAATTCACAAATCTCAGCTGTATTTGCCTGATGTAGAAAAAAACTCAGGCAAATAAATCAGACAATAAATGGAATTTTGTTTAAAGGAGATGGTCATGTACATTTTCTGTTCATCGTAACAGCATTAATTCATAAAATGATGATCAAATGATGGTAAAGAGTGTTATAACTGGATATATTTTCAGATGTGCAGTGTTGTAAAGCATCCTTTTAGCATTTAAAACTGCCAATTCAGGTGTCTGGATAACAGTGGTGGAGTGAAGCTGTACAGTCCCAGTAAATACCAGATACTGTAAATACTGCCTTAGTCTGTTGCATCCTTTAAAACGGATTGCTCAAAACCAGTCTGCAAGGTCAGCAATTGCAAAGTACAAATTGTAACAAATTGTCATCTGACTTGCATAATTCCTTTAGTGAATCAAATGCTAAAACAACGCAGACAGCATGTGCAAATAAACAACAATATTAAATGGCCACAATTCCATCTCAGTGAGTTACCCCTAGTTTGTGAGTGCACTAATAATACAAAAGGCAGCTATGTTAGAGAGAATAAGGGAGCTAAACATTTTGAAATGGGCCTGATGGTAATAGCAGGATCGGCCAATGATTACAAACACAAGGCTGCAAATCTCCATAAAACTTCAGCTGCTCCACTGCTTTATCCAAACCTACATCTCTTTTCTCACACTGACCTCCATGAATTTGATACAGGCTGTCAAGTCCCACTGCTGGGAGACAATATCAAATCATCTCTGTTAAATACAGCAGCGCCAATAAAAGAGATGCCATAGAGATGATCATTTACATACAACACAATACAACCAAAGACTGTCCCCAGAACTACAGAGAATGCATTGTCTAGGACATTGTCTGGCGTACAATAGCCAACCACCATTCAGTACCTGGAAATTACAATGAGGCCAGGGGGGCAAGGGAGAAAAGACTTAATGATTATTGAATGGACGTTAGTGCTGAGTGCTGAGCTTTGTTTTGAGGGAGGCGGCGTTAATGGTGTAAGCCTTTGACAGATGTCTGTATCGCCGCAGGTGGACGTTCTATGGTCATTTAAGCGAGACGGCACTCAACTGTGTTTGATTTTGATGTGGCAACCCAGGCAGGTAAACATGTCAGTACCTCGACACCGCAAAACCACAAAATAATGGGGAACTCTCAATCGAGTCTTGAGTCACAAAAGACTAAGCCTGAATTTATTCCATGCTGGCTGTTTTAATAGAAAATCTAATCTTGTTTCTCAGCAGGCGCGCTGCCTACATATTTGAACTGTTGATGGCTACAGCTGTTAAAAACCTGCTAAATGGGATTGGGGTGGTTTGACTAAATACGAGCTGAAATTCAAACATTTCCCAAGATGTTTGAGAAATTCTACTCTCATTTAAACATGATATGTGAGGGCTGATCACCAAGATTATGCTGATTGCACAGGAGACCTTTCATTTGGAAGCATTCCTCATCGTCTTTGGCATACATAATGTTGCCGGTTTCAAGAAAGGACTTGTGAGGGTCATATTCTGATGGTAAGGAGATGGCTGATAAGAACCATTTCTCAACAGGGTGCAGGAACACCCGTAGCTGTTTCCCCAGGAACTATTACAACAAACACATTAATGCTGGAGCAGTGGGTGTTCAATTAGCCAGCATCAAACATCATTAAACAATTAGACACATCCAAATTAAAACAGCACAGAGCACTGTGCCTGTTAACTCTTCACCAAAGAAGTTGTTACAATGAAAAAAAGGAAAATAAATTATTAAATACATTTAATAAAATATGACATACTATGGAAACTTTATTTTTAGAGCCAAGTTCTTCCTCCTTGAAGTCAACGCCCTTTTGACTTGCACATGATGTTCTCTCTCGCTCTCTCTCTCTCTTTCTCTCTTTCTCTCTTTTAGAACTTTCAAACTGCACAAAACAAGAGTACATATTACAATTTAAAAAAAACAAACATTGTGGTTGCACTTTATTTTACATTACGTGTCCTTTCTGTATACTTACAGTGTACTTGCTCAAGAAAGTACTGAGTAATATTAGGTAATTGCATGAACATAATATGGGTTAAGATTAGGGCTGGGGTTAGGTTTAGGGTTAGTACCTAGCAATTGCTGTAGTTGTTGTAATTATATGGTATGTAAATGTAGAATAGTACTGTAAAATAAAGTGCTACCAACATTGTTATAAAATAAACATGTCAGGGCTATATGGGACTGAAATGTTATGAAACTTAAGAACCTAAATGTTTTAGAAAACAATTCTACATAGTTGCATTCTAAACAGATCTAAACAGTTGCATAGTTCACAATGTTTCAAAATTTAACTTTTAGATATAGTTTCCAAATATGTTTTAACATAAATTTAAACATGTTGTTCTTATTGGAGCACTCTATTCCAAAAAATAAAAATAAAATTGCCTTTGTAATCGTCTATGAAAATGTAATAAACTGCTCCAACTCTGAAAAAACGTTCCTTTTCGGAAACAACACACATCCATTCATCCCCTCCATGACCACTTGTCTTGTGCTGCATTCCATTCAACTCAGAAACTTCCTAGGAAAAGTGAAATGGAATGCCACTTGAAGTTGGACTTCCGACTTGCAAACTTCAATGCCGATTGAAGGTGTTGACGTCGCACAAACATATAATCACCCAGAGATTCTTAAAGTTAGAGATACACATATATTAAATAATATAGATGAATGAGTGAACATTCCAACAATACATGATATTAAAGGAATATTTCAACACAAGTTAAGCTCAGTTGACACTGTTTGTATCGATCAATAAACCACAATCTTGGCCACCTTAGAATTCTATTTCCTTTCGTTCATTCTCCATTCACATCTGATTTGATCTCAGCTGAGGGATTTTTTTTTTGTTCTGTCCTCATTGGTGTCAGATAATTCAAAGAGTATCTGAACACAGTGAAACTCAATATAAGTATATTGATATTATTTCCCAAAGGTAGTAAAACTAGAATACTTAGAGCCTATGAACAATGACAGAGCATGAGTAATGTGTGGATTGAACATTATCTGAAATATACTGTAATAAAGTATCCCTTTCAACCATGGCTGCACTTAAAGCAGACAGATATTAGTTTATTTATAGAGCTTTATTTATAAAAAAAAAAAAAAAAAAAAGAGTGACAGTCGAACACCTGCTAAGCTAATGGCAGCATTGCAGTTTTGATTCCTTACATGTCATCTTCCGAGCATCTGGCAATGGAATACCTTTATGGTTGAGATCGTACTTTGAATGGAACGCAGTATTAATCCACCAGTCACTTTCAGGTCTGGCTCCACTGTGGTATGGAACACCTATTTTTCCCCAATCAGAACCAATTCCTGATGGATAAAAATCCCACACAAAAAATTTTTTTCAGATTGACCCTGTCCAAAATGGCAATGAAATGAAATTTGAGTGCCCAATACATCACACATAAAACTCTGAACCTTCAACCAAAATTCTAGTATCTTAACATAACACCAAGAAACAAGGGTTGTGACTCCATCTTTGATTGGCATTGCCAGCAGGTAGGTGTGTCTTTAAGACCAAGCCTTACAGTCTAGATGGGTTCAAATAGAATCGATGTCATAGTTCATAGGCTCTAAGTATTCTAGTTTTACTACCTTTGGGAAATAATATCAAAATATAGGCCCACCTGTGAATGAACTGTATGATTTAGCTATAAAAAGTACTCAATACTGTATACTTACTGAATATTGAGTTTCACTGTATTCAGATACTCTTTGAATTATCTGACACCAGTGAGGACAGACCAAAAGAAATCCCTCAGATGAGATCAAATCTGATGTGAAAGGAGAAGGATTGAAAGGAAATAGAATTCTAAGGGGGCCAAGATTGTGGTTTATTGATCGATAAAAACAGCATCAAAAAAGGCTTCCACGTCTTTAGCTTGTGCCCTCTAGAGACTGGCATGGCTTGCATAGACAAACGAATTAACAGAGGCAATGTGCTGCTATCATATCCCTTTAACCACAACCAAACAGCCTAAAACAATACCCTGATGCCAACTTGTGCCTCTGATCTTGAACCTGGCATTGATATTCATAGTTAACCAGTGTAGAAGCTATTGCTAATTGGCTAATGCCCAAAGCCAAAGAGTAGAGATGATAGAAAGGCACATATAATCTAACAATATCTGATTTCTTCAAAGATGTCTGTAATGGTTTCTTGAGGCTACAAGAGAGACTGTTATTGGCTCTTACTGCATGTATCACTCATCATCTACAGCCTTGTGACATCTGATAGCACTGATATAACTGTGCAATAAAAGCTTCATTATGGAACGTTGAATGGAAGATAAAGTCGGCTGCTAATAATGACACAATTTTCTACCTCATGCATTTAATGGGTAGCACGATTTTAATATGTCAAATTGATATATATATATATATATATATATATATATATATATATGATTTAAATATTAAACAAATAGTTTAAAAAATTGGTGGACAAACAATGCTCAACAAAACACTTTATTTTTCATGTTGCATAGCTCCACCCACATTTAAAAATCATTAGTCCAAAATTTCACTCCTTATCATAAAAAAATCTAATTTTGCTTGATCTTATGAAATAAAAGGGTTCAATGCTACTCATTTCACACGTGAAGGGGTTAGCTAATACTCCAGCGGTTACTCCAGTGGTTAAATTCATGTCTTTAGAAGTGATATGATGGTGTGTGAGAAACAGATCAATATTTATGTCCTTATTTTACTATAAATCTCCACTTTCAAACAGCCATCCTTAGTGCTCTTCTTTCATAAGAGTCTTTCTTCTTTTGTTTTTGAAGATTTGCAGTCTTTATGCATATTGCCACATACTGGGCAAGGAGGGGAATAGTAAAAAAAGACTTAAATATTGATCTGTTTCTCATCCACACCTATCATATCACTTCTGAAGATATTCATTTAACTTTATGGATTACTTTGATGCTGCCTTTATATGTTTTATTGAGCTTCAAAGTTCAGGCAACTATTCACTCCCATTGTGAGGACCTACAGAGCTGAAATATACTTCTAAATATCTTCATTTGTGTTCTGCAGGAGAAAGATATTTTTAGGTGAACTTTTCCTTTAAGCTTCAGATTTAGACTTTAGAATTATATTTTACATATTTACAGAACTGAATCATATTTTTTAATAACTGTTTAGCAAAACCTGCCCACAGCATATACCGTAAGTGTGTTTGAGAAATTATTGGAATGGGTTTGGCTGAGACTTACAATATAAAATCAAATTTTTTTTTTTTTTTTTTTTTTTTTTTCCATCTAGACACCAGATTAGGATCTCTGACAACATTTCAAAAATATTTTGAGGTTGGTTTCAAATAAAGCAAGTGTAAACTAAATAATAATCTTCTACTCCTGCTATTTCAAAGTCTTTGAAAGTTCCTGTAGCATGATCTCCACAATTAGATTTTTGAATGACATTTACATTAAGCTACTCTGTCATGATCTGTTACAACATGGCTATTTGCTCAGGCTTTTTTTTTTCTTTTCATATTATCATATTTGTCAAACAGTATTTTTAAGCAATAGTTCACCCAAAAATGAAAATTCTCTAATTTTTCACTCACGCTCGTGCCGTCCCAGATGTGTATGACTTTATTTCTTCAGCAGAATACAAAGATTTTTAGAAGAATATTTCTGCTCTATAGATCCACACAATGCAAGTGAATGGGCATTAAAACTTTTAAGGTCCAAAAAGCACATAAAAGCAGCATAAAAGTAATCCATACAACTCCAGTGGTTAAATCCATGTCTGCATAAGCAATATGATAGGTGTGGATGAGAAACAGATCAATATTCAAGTCCTTTTTTCCCTGTAAATCTACACTTTCACATGTTAAAAATACATGATATAAATACATTCTCTGAAAAACATAAATATCTTTTGCAGTGTCATTTCTAAAACAAGATAAATCAAATTGATCTTTTTCTAAGGATTTTTAGATATTTTTTTTACAGGAAAACAATACAAAATACTATTTGCTCCAAACTTACTTCTCTGTCTGCTCATATAAATGGAACAGTTTTACAGCTGTTCAAATGCACTTTGGATTGCATCATTTATATGTATAAATGATTTACATCTGAAAGGAATAAATATTCAATAAAACAAATGACAATAAAATGCACAAAAATCTCTTCAGTAATCAAAATACTTTTTGAATGTAACTGTATTCCAATTACCAACGATTTAAATTGTAACTGTAGTGAATACAGTTACTTATATTTTGTATTTTAAATACGTTATCCTGTTACACGTATTCCGTTACTCCAGCAATCCTGTGCGTAGGGAATCAATTTGGCCAGCGGCAGCCCTGCTCACCACACCTATCAAATCTCTTCAATCAGAAGTAATATATTTAAGCCCTGGCATCATATGGATTCATTGTATTGTCTTAATGTTCTTTTTTAACCATTCACTTCACAGGACCAACAGAGATTAAATATTCTTCTAAAAAAATCTCCATTTATGTTTTGCAGAAGAAAGAAAGTCAAACATATCTGGGATGGCATGAGGGTGAGTAAATGATGAGATAGTTTTCATTTTTGGGTGTATGTGCTCTTATTTTAAATACATTAAATTTGCCTGTTTCTTTACCAAATAGAAGTAAAGGTGTACAGCCACAAAAACTCGATATTCCTTCAAAGTTATGTGGGCCCCACAATACACACATTCACCTTAACCAGAGTGAACTACATCACACAGACTTCTGTTGCACGTTGTGTGTGTGTGTGGGTGTGGGGGGGGGGGGGGGGGGGGGGTTGCAGCATGAAGCATTTCAATATTTCTATTGATCATGGTATAAATAAGGGGGGGGGGGGGGGGTCTTGCTTGTTATGATTATTTGGGGGGGGGGGGGGGGTTACCTCCCCATATCCACCACGTTATCTACGCCCCCGTTACCAGCATTTCCTGTCACATATCTGGAACTAGAGAAATCTCCAATGCAAAGAAATGCGAGATGGGAGTGGTTCCGTTATGAGGTCACGGTGAGGGACTGAGCTGAACGTTCAGCGGGCGGAGAGAAGAACTCAACTAGAGAGCGAGCGATAAACATGAGACAAGCAATCACGGAAACGTTTATTCACGCTGTTGAATGACCTCGTTTTCTTCAAAAGGGAGCTTACTAAAAAATATCGCTGGCTCCATAGGTGCAGGGCAAGGAAGAAATCACTGGCTTGCATTAAAAAAAAAGACTCCAAAGAAGAGAGAGAGAGAGAGAGAGAGAGAGAGAGAGAGAGAGAGAGAGAGAGAGAGAGAGAGAGAGAGAGAGAGAGAGAGAGAGAGACGCGTGAGGAAAGTTTTCCTACGCGAAAACAAACTGGAACTGTGCAGAAATCGTGACGCAGAAGTCATGCACTGGTTGTACAACGTGGGATAGTTCTGCTGGCTTTCATCTGAAGGGAATGCATTTTTGTTTGCTTTTGTCAACCTCTTCAACAGTTTAAATCCAGGAACGCTTTATTACTCTATTCGACAGAAAACGCGTAATTCTGAACGGAACCTTTCTGACGCTCGCGCTGTTTTTGCTGGCAAATCTGGTCATCATCTTTTAATTTGGGGGACAGGGAGTGGGTTATTGGATATATTTATGTTTTTCCACTTTTCCTTCATGGCCTCATCCAGGATGTATTTTTTTATGACATGCATACTGTTTTCCCAACTTGCGTTGAGTCGCGCGCTCATATGTCTGCCCTGTGATAAGTCTAAATGCGAGGAGCCAAAGCACTGTAGCGGTTCGGTGGTGCTGGGAATCTGCGGCTGTTGTTCGGTATGTGCCAAGCAGAAGAACGAGAGCTGCGGAGGCGTTTACGGTCTGTACGGGACCTGCGACCGGGGGCTCCGGTGCGTGATCAGACCCCCGTTAAACGGCGGCTCCATCACACAGTATGAAGTCGGAGTATGTGAAGGTTTGTAAATCCCCTGTATCATTAAATACGTGTCTTTGACTCTTTTAAAAACTTGCTAACTTTGTTTATTGGTTTAATCAGACCTAACGATGGCGAATTAAAGCAATAAATCACCAAGCACATTTGGCTCCATCTGTATTAGCAAAACTCAAGCAAAGCAGAATATGTAATCACCTTAAATATTGGTCAAGATAGGCTACTAAACGAGCGATGCAAGGTGTTGTTGCTTCAATAAGATTGATATTAACCTACCTGGTGAAAAGTGCAGCTGCTGCCCCTTGGCTTCGAAAAAAGAAAAATAAAGAAATTATGAATCAAGATTACAACTATTTCATTTGAGTAGATAAACGAACCATTAGCAGGGCTCATTATATATCCTAATCTGATTGTAAGGCCATTATGGCGAGGAGAGTAAATAGTCTTGTGTTTCAGCAGCACGAGGTTTAAATGTCAACGTCGCTCCCGCTGCCTGCATAATACAACATTTGCCATGCCTTGTACCATTACACGAGCTGGTTAATGAGTTTGCAGAGTGTCGGTTTAACGTTTCTACGGGGTATGTCTTAAGGATTCTGTTATGTTTTTGGACGCGGTGCCAGCCTCGCGCTTTCCGCCGAGGCTTGTTTTTTCATCGGAAATATAACTTCACTGATATTTTACATCGGACCACCAAGGGACGTGCACCACTAATACATTTACTTTAGTCACCGTATTTTGCTTCATGATGTGTTTTATTCCCTTTGATTTAGGCAGTTGTACTGTCACAATTTACTGACGTAATAGGCGAACGTCTGTTTTAACCTCAAATTAACGCCACATTACCTCACATTAACGCCACGCAATATAAAGCGTGTAGTAGCCTACTAACATAGGGTTATGAACAGTGAGAAACTTGGAACAAGATAAACCAGGATTATGCTAACCCAGGGCCATGTCCTACCAATGGGTATTTCCATGTTAAACATAACATTGAACAAGAACAAAAAATGTCGCATGGGGTTTGATCAATCTATCTGAAATTGATCCGATTATGAAAAGTGGGCGTTGCATACCAGAATGCAGCCAGGTGTTTGGAGGGGAGGGGTCAAAAAGTAAGTGGGCTTGGTGATGTCAGCAAAAATTGAGCATCGTTATAGAGGCGGAGTAAGTTACTGCGTTTTGATAAAAGACAAGTTTCTATATTTGGAATACTTGCATCATTGAATCATGTACAATATGACTAGGTACAGTATGCGTTATTAAAGTGTATGGCAAATTTTGATTTAATATTAATTTAAGGCACCGTTACACATATATTCTCATGGATAAATTTTTGCGGGCGAAGATGGCGTGGGCGGACGCTGAGCGCGCGTAAAACCAGCAAAAGTATAATTGTCAAACAGCCTTTTTAATGCTGCACTTTATACTCACCGAGACTTGAGTATAAGAAGAGTTCAGTTAAAAATTCACTAAAATTATACCCTTGTCCATTATGAATATTCAGTGTAGCTGTTTACGAAGCACCGCCCACACAGAGGTCACTGCCAAACCAAGCAACATCCTATTAGTCAACGGGGCGATTTCTCAAAGTTCACCAAACTTGAACTTGAGGCAAAATCAGCACGAGGAAATTCTTTCGCCATATGAAGTCCATCGTGCGAAATTGACATTCGCGTGGATTTCCAATGACTGTATTTCGCCACCGTGCCTTTAATGGTGCCAATACGGTTTTATTTATTTATTTATTTACTTTTATCTTGGGTTGCATTAACCCCTTGAGGAAACCATGAAGACCTTGCAGACTGATGAAGAAACAACCAGAATGTGTTTTCATCTCAACAAAATGACAATCGTCATAAAGAGCTGGGGAATACGGCTTAAAAAATGATATCTCAGTATTTTCAGTCTATTTATGATATTCAATTATATATCTTGATAATTTTGTATTTGCTTCTGAAATGGCTCAAATGTGATTCTATTTAAAAATAATGAAGACAGGTTTCTCAAAGATTTAATGATGAGATTTTTATATGCACTTTTATATTAATTTATTTTATATTTGCATTCAAAATACAATGATACATAACATTTTAATAAAAAAAAGCATTTTTTACTTTCATATTATTTTCCTAAATATTTTTTTTGTGTGTGGAAAAACTACTTCCCTTTTTAAACCCAGTTATTAAATGATTAGTGTAGGATCAAGTCAAGTTAATTACTATAATATAATACTGAATTATAATTTTTATTTTGAGAATGAAATTTGTGTATACAAATGTATTATATTTCTGTCCTATTTAATATCACCATCACCTGCTTTTATTTTGAAACTGAAAGTGCTGTGTATTTGACAGTTTGCAGATGTTCCACATCTGGTGAAATGCTGTCATCCCATCCTTTTCTGTTATGGTGTGCCACCTTTAGAAGATTTGTATAATAACTTGTTGCGGTTCCTAATGTTTGGAATTGTGTGATTTCTTTAACATACAGTAGCCTACTTTGCTTTCACAATGCACGTGAGCTGCTCTAAACACTGTAAAAATACAAGCCCAGCTCATGCACCAGAACAGCGTGTCACTGGTTTATCACAGCCTGTTGCTGTTTAATAATTACATATGGCCATATCATGATTTTGATCATTAAATTAGTCTACTGATGCACTCTAAATTAAATTAGCATTTAAAATATTGCAATATTACTTAATTTGATATTGTCAGCAAAATCATTGCGATTATATAGTGAATATTCTATATATCGCCCAGCCCTTTAACTACCAGTCATATAATTTAGACAGATTTCTCATAGAGCATAACACTGTATGTGTGCTTGCACGCTATATCTGTGTACTTTTTCTCTGAAGAGGCCCGCTTCCTGTTAAGCGCAGTCTCAAGTGGAACTCCGACTTGGTCAGAAGACATTCATTGCTATGTCACGGGTCAGGTTTCAGCATGACTGGCTTAGCCTGGCTATGAAAATTGAAGGCGTCTCGTCCATTTGACTTTTAACTGCCGGGGTGACATCTGCTGTAATTCAGCCGAGAAGACACTGCGGCATTGGGTGCCACAGCCTCAGCTGTCGGATGAATGAGTCAGATCAAAGACAGCGCAGCGATTGCCAGTTTAAGCCACATCCTGCTAACCTCCACCCTCACTTCCTAACAAACTTAGTGAATTAGTCTCTAAAGCAGTGGTTCTCAAATGGTAGGTTGCAACCCAAAAATTGGTTTCAATTCTGTTCTAAACATGTCACAAACATTAAAAAAAGCTAAATTAAAATATTAAAATGGAACTAACCATGTAAATGTTGCATAGGTAGGATAGCACTATAAAAAGTTTAATTAACTTTTAAAAGGGAGAAGAAAAGTCCAATCAAATGCTACAATATTTTGGCGCAGATTCAGCTCACTTGGTTAAAGCTAGCTACATTTTCCAGATGCCAACATGGACAACCATAAACAAAAATAAAAAAACTAAAAATATATCAAATACGACCCAGGCTAAAAACAGGTTCACTTGTAAATAATGCTTAAGACTTTAAAAAGATTTTGATTTAATTTTGATCAATAAAAAATTCTGGTACTGTGTTGGGTTGCCACTTCATGTCCAATGTATAATCTGGGTCCTAATGCTAAACCTTATGAGAACCACTGTTCTTAAAGGAATAGTTCAAATACTCTGATCAATTAAAAACTGATTGGATCGCTTCAGCAAACATTGAGCCTTATGGAAAACATTTATATTGCCTTTGTGTGATATTTGGACCTAAAGAATTCTGGCCACCATTCATTTGCATTGTTTGAACCTAGAGCAGAAATATTTTTCTAAAAATCTTTGTTTGTGTTCTGCAGAAGAAATAAAGTCATATACAGTACTGTGCAAAAGTTGTAGGCAATTGTGAAAAATGTTGCATAGTGAGGATGCATTCAAAAATAATAACATAAATAGTTTTCATATATCACTTAATGTCATACAAAGTCCAGTAAACATAAAAAAGCTAAATCAATATTTGGTGTGACCACCTTTGCCTTTAAAACAGTACCAGTTCTCCTAGATACACTTGGACACAGTTTTTCTTGGTTGTTGGCAGATAGGATGTTCCAAGCTTCTGTCTATTTATGTAATCTAAGACTGACTCAATAGTCAGTGGGGGGGCTCTGTGGGAGCCATGACATCTGTTGCAGGGCTCCCTGCCCTTCTATTCTAATCTTTTCTATTTGCAAAAGTAATGTTTTTGAGTCTAACATTTATATTTCCTATTGACACAATAAAGCTGAAGATATAAATAACCATCTTAAGACAAATGCTTTTGTGAAACATATTATGTGACTTTTGCACAGCACTGTACAGGATGTCATGAGGGTGATAACATGATGAGAGAATTACAATTTTTGAGTGAACTATCCCTTTAAGTATGGTTGCCATAGACTGCGCCTCTTATGTGTCACCCTGGATTATGAATATAACAAAGTCTTGTATGTCATATTTGTACATGCCCATAACTGCAATCTACAGGGGTGAAGGGGGGAACAACAGATGCATTTTTCTGTTTGAATTGACTGTAAGGTCCATGTCCAAGCCCATAAATTCCTGTGCATTCCAAAGCATGAGATTACCTTGGACAGGATATTTACAGTGAGCACATATATTCAAGATGATGGTCCTGAAATGCCCCGCAGGCTCTTCTGGAGGCGGGCGTACCAAACACATCACATGGAACACCCAGGGGGTTTTGTGTCAGAACTCTCCAGGTGAGCTTTCCTGTGAAGCGATGTGTAATTTCCCAGTTCCTCATTCAGAGAGAGTGGCCTGGTGTCTCTGCGTGAAACCAACTTTATTTAACAGCTCTCTGACACCAGTGCTAAAGGTGTAGATCACCCAAAACTTGGAAATTATGTCATCATTTACTCACCCTTTTTCAAAATCTGTACCACTGACTTGCTTCTTTGGATAACAAAAAAGGAAATGTTAGGCAGAATACGGATTCAAGACCAATCCAGGTGAATCTAAACATCTTCAAGTGAACAGTTTCATACATTTATTAGCAAACCTTTTCTTAAATGAAAACAAAAGTTTGAACCAGTCATGTCTATGAGACAAGTTTGTTATTTTATTTTTACTATTATACTGTTTTATTTGTTTTGTTGACATTCATTCGTTGTTTGATGGTTATGAGAGATTGTAACAGTATCAGAAGTTCAGATGGCTCTACAGTATATCTGTGAAGCCAGGCTGAAGACTGAAATGAAGGAAAAATGTGTATAATTTTTTTGTATTTAATTTGTAATTTTCTTTTTATCCCTTTTTATCCCCAGTTTGGAATGCTGAATTCACCCTAATTTGTATTATTATTTGTATAATTTTTAGTGAAATGTGTGCCTTTAAAAAATTCATAAATTTTATTTTTTGATTTTTGCGTATATTGTACCAGGGATTGGCAACCTTAGGCATGCTAGCATGTGGTATGCAGAGGGATAATCATTGGCACGTGAGCAATAAGAGCACAGGCACAGTGCATTCATTTTATATATATATAGAGGTGAGTGGAACAGTAAGTGATCTCGGCTAGGTGAAGCACAACCGCTTAGCTCCGAAGAAAAAATCTGAATGAACAGAGGCATGATTCCCTCCCTTTTATACCCGCATGCCCAGGGGAGGGGCATGCAAATTCTGTCTAACAAATTCTCATTGGCCTTTTCTCAAGTTCAGAGGTAACCAAGGCCTTCAAGAAAGTCCACTAATGTCGCTTCACTCAACACAACGTCGAAGTGAGTGACAGACGGGGAATGCAGCATATATCACGCTGAATATTAGTGAAATGCTACAAACACGTCCATAGAGCGACAATAAAAAAATTTTGCAGATGGAACACAAGAACCTTTTCTGTGAGAACTGGACTCATTGGCAACCTCAACTGTAGGCTTGTAAAATGATAGATTTTCAGTAACGCTAAAAAACACAAATATGTCCTCTACTCATACGCTCTCCTTAGTAGAATTCTGTATTTCGTTCAGCCGTCTTACAGAAGTTATTTGCTCTGTGTTTCCACACAGACAACGTGCGCTAAATGGCGATCATTGCATGGCTCTCTCACTCTTTCGGTGGCAGTCTACACCAACCATAAAATGTTCTCTGCCAAATGTGCTGTTCGAGTCATGCAGTGGAACCAGTGTCCATACTGGGGAGCCCTCAACTTATATTTCCATAACAGAGTTTTCCTGGGCTGCCGCAGCATTTCCTGCCCAGTAAGTAGATCATCAGACCACCAAACTGAACTATGCCCCCTCATAAATTCTAACCTTCCCACCCGGTCAGCCCAAAGATCCAAAAACTCTACCAGCTATGTTCCACGCCCCTCCAACAACTCTCCCCTTGATTAACCAAATTGGAATTTCAGAGGAAGGGTAGTAAGAGTTTCAACCGGCTGACAAGTTTGCAACAACTTCAGTGAGTTTGGTTGCCCTAGGCAACGCTGTCATTTCCTACATGTCTGTTCCCATTGTGGCGGCATGCATGCCCGCCCTATCTGCCTTGTATGGAAACCTTTCAAAAATAAAAATCTTAAAAAATATCCCAGCAATCCTGTCAATATTTCTTCTCTTTCTAAAGAACTGGCAAACTGTCCTGACACCCAATTTACAAACTATCTCCTGAATGGTTTAAAATCTGGCTTTAACCCCGGGCTAGAAAGCTTGCCCTCCACTAGCGTTATTTGCAATAATTTGCCATCCGTGCTAGCTGAACCCAAAATGGTGGATGAACTAATCTATAAAGAGCTAAAATCAGGTTTTATGATCGGCCCATTCGAAGCCCCCCCCCCCCCCCCCCCCACTTTGAAAACATTCCGCATCAGCCCCATAGTGGTAGCAACTAGAAAATTCTCACACAAAAAATGCATCATCATCGATCATTCGGCTTTCCATCCAGATTTACCAATCTCTTGCTTCATTTCTCGCTACAGACATTCTCACATCAAGTCCCCTCTGGATCCGCTATTCACCAATGATAATAGCCATGCAGTTTCAAGATTCTGGTTTCAAAAGCACCTTAAATCCATCCTCCTCCATTCCGGCATCCCCTCAAAATTTTACTCCAGTCATTCATTATATATATATATATATATATATATATATATGTATATGTATGTATGTATGTATACAGTATCTTACAAAAGTGAGTACACCCCTCACATTTTTGTAAATATTTGATTACATCTTTTCATGTGACAACTGAAGGAATTTCACTTTGCTGCAATGTAAAGTAGTGAGTGTACAGCTTGTATAACAGTGTAAATTTACTGTCCCCTCAAAATAACTCAACACACCAGCCATTAATGTCTAAACCGCTGGCAACAAAAGTGAAAACACCCCTAAGTGAAAATGTCTAAATTGGTCCCAAAGTTTCAATATTTTGTGTGGCCACCATTATTTTCCAGCACTGCTTTAACCCTCTTGGGCATGGAGTTCACCAGAGCTTCACAGGTTACACTGGAGTCCTCTTCCACTCCTCCATGACAACATCACAAAGCTGGTGGATGTTAGAGACCTTGTGCTCCTCCACCTTCCGTTTGTGGATGCCCCACAGATGCTCAATAGGGTTTAGGTCTGGAGACATGCTTGGTCAGTCCATCACCTTCAAGGGAGGGGATCATGCTCTGCTTCAGTATGTCATGTCACAGTACATGTTGGCATTCATGGTTCCCTCAATGAACTGTAGCTCCTCAGTGCCTGCAGCACTCATGCAGCCCCAGACCATGACATTCCCACCTTCATGCTTGACTGTAGGCAAGACACACTTGTCTTTGTACTCCTCACCTGGTTGCCGCCACACACGCTTGACACCATCTGAACTAAATAATTTTATCTTGGTCTCATCAGACCACAGGACATGGTTCCAGTAATCAATGTCCTTAGTCTGCTTGTCTTCAGCAAACTGTTTGTGCATCATCTTTAGAAGAGGCTTCCTTCTGGGACGACAGCCATGCAGACCAATTTGATGCAGTGTGCAACGTATGGTCTGAGCACTGACAGGCTGACCACCCATCCTTTCAACCTCTGCAGCAATGCTGGCAGCACTCATACATCTATTTCCCAAAGACAACCTCTGGATATGACGCACTCAACTTCTTTGGTCGACCATGGCGAGGCCTCTTCTGAGTGGAACCTGTCCTGTTAAACCGCTGTGTGGTCTTGGCCACCATGCTGCAGCTCAGTGTCAGGGTCTTGGCAATCTTGTTATAGCCTAGGCCATCTTTATGTGGAGCAACAATTCTTTTTTTCAGATCCTCAGAGAGTTCTTTTCCATGATGTGCCATGTTGAACTTCCAGTGACCAGTATGAGGGAGTGTGATATGTGTGGAGTGTGATAAGGGATATGTGTGTGTTTGTGTGTGTGTGTGTGTGTGTATGTGTATAAATATTTAAATTAGAAGTCCTTCCATTTAATTTGCAGCATAGTCCTCTCCATCAAATGCAGCACAAACTCATCCACGTCCCCGTACCATGGGCTCTCCCCTCTGAGGCTATCGATCGGCTTTCTGTTTCAGACACAGAGTGGCACTGGTTCGATTACTTGCTGGGCTTACCTGTTCGAATGCAGTGAGCTCTCTTTCTCTATAGAGCAGTCTCCCTTTCGAATCACATTGTGAGCCCTCCCTTTCAAACACAACGTGACCAACTCTCATGCTCATTTTCCCAGTTCAATTACTTGCTGGGCTAACCTGTTCGAGCTCTGTGAGCTCACTCTCTCCATAGATGTGTCTCCTGCTCGAATTGCAGTGTGAGCCCTCCCTTTCAAACGCAGCACGACCAACTAGTGCTCACTTTCCCTGTTTGATACTTGTTGGGCTTACCCTTTCGAATGCCGTGAGCTCTCTCTCTATAAAGCAGTCTCCCGATCATATCACAGTGTGAGCCCTCCCTTTTGAAAACAGTGCAAGCCAACTCTCGCTCTCATTTACCCCGTACGACTGCTTGCTGGGCTTACCCATTCGAATGCCGTGAGCTCTCTCTCAATAGAGCAGTCTCCTGTTCGAAACGCAGTGTGAGCCCTCCCTTTCGAATGCAGCATGAGCCAACACTCATTCTCACCTTCCCCATTTGAATACATGCTGGGCTTACCTGTTCAAACGCTGTGAGCTTAACCTCTCTCTCTTAGAACATTCTCCCATTTGAATCACAGTGTGAGCTCTCCCTTTCGAACGCAGCACAAGCCAACTCTCATTTTCACCTTCCATGTTCGCATACCATGAGCCTATCCACTTCTACGACGAGTTGTAGTCTCTCGTTCGAATCACAGCCCTTTCGACCAGTCATCGTACAAGAACGCACCTTCAAATAAATGTGTAACGCACTCCCTCTATACAGATTTTGGGGGAAAGAACAATTCAGAAGCATCCGCCAAGCCAATTTACCAAATATAATTATTGCTGGCATGCTGTCCTAGTCATGGTACTGTTTTTTCATCTTAACGCCTTTTTTGGGGTAATCAGGACTCAAGTCAATTTTCAAGCTCCGAGCCCTCTAGTATACGGACAGCAAGCCAAATACTACTTTAACACAAGATTACATTAACATACAAACTACTGAAATTGTGTTAATTAACAGAGGTTCGGGAGGAGCATGCTAATTTTAATCTGACAAGTGACAACCAACGAGCAGGTGTAAATAAGTCGCTGCTTATCTGCTCCTGTGACAACTCTCTTGACATCCCACCTCCACCCCATCTATGCCTATTCTCTAGATTAATTATCTAAATAAGTAAAGTCCAGATGGGTAATCAGGACTCGAGTCGAATCTCAAAATCCGAGCCCCCCAGTATATGGACAACAAGCCAAGTACGTTTACTGCTTTAACACAAGATTACATTAACATACGAACCACTGAATCAGAAATAAATGTAATATAATTTAAGAAGCCATGATTACTCAGACGATTTGGAGGTACAAATGCAATCCAATAATTGATCTTAAAAATCTATTAAAATTCTACTTAAACAAAAAAAGTTAGATATTTTATTTAATTCATTTATTCTTTTAGAAATTCCACTTATTACCAAAAAATCAAGTGTATTTTGAGCTACATTTTGTCATATTAACTACTCGCATATCTATAAAATTAATTCAGTAATGGCTACGGCTGTTGTCTAAATGCTTTTGATTCATAAAAAACATCTTATAAGGTTTTTATTTTCAAGAATCAAACTACACTGGTCATGCCTATGTTGTGCACTGTAGATTAAAAAGTACTGGCTCATAAGAGTAATTCGCTCTAGCATTGGACTTTTCTGGTAGTGTTGTATGTTGTGCTCTTTAGATTCAAAAGAACCTGCTTGTAAGAGTCATTCATTCAAGTAATGGACTACACTGGTAGCACTGTGTGTTGGGCACTAAAAAGAACCAGCTCATTTGTGTAATTTTCTCGAGAATCAGACTTACTGTTTGCGCTGTGTTTCAGACTGTGGATTCAGCAGTAGGGCACAGCAATGCCATGGAATTGCGTTGCAGGAGAGGCTTGAGTACTTTAGTATGGGGTTCTCTCCACATTGGTGGAAAATTGCACATTCTGGATCTTTCTGTAGAATGCTGTAGCAGAGATTTCATGCAGGTCTTGTCATTACTGTGGTCTTTTGTTACTTTAGTAGCAGTGGAAATTTCGTATGTATTCGGTATGAACTGGCTTTGCTTAGTTCGCATACAAATGATGACAAAAGTTTTTGTTCTGCCAATGTGGTTGTTTGCTAATATTTCTCCTGTTCGGGCACATCTCTGAAATCCTTGACCAGTCGAAGAGCATAGATGATTAGTTAATACTAATTGTGGGTGTGGATTAGACATGATGTTTATTTATTTACAATCACACGTGCCTACTAAGGAGTCATTCAAATTTATACATTTGAATCCGTCTCTCAGAGATTGTGTAGAAGTATACTTTTTATATGATTCACAGTTCAAACTCCACAAAGAAAGCATGGCAATGACAAATGCATGGAGAGAGATTGGAGTTTTTATGAACTTGGATGAAATAAATTGTCGCCGAAAGTGGAAGGGGCTCTGCGAAGTTTAGTAAGGCAACTTTTTGTTCAAAAGATTTTGTTAAAAAGAGTGGCATCACCCTAAATTAACTAATTCTAATACAATGCCATGTGTTGTATATATGCCGACTTCATTTGCCTATGGGTGCTTAAGTTCATCCTGGAGAAAAAAGTTTTGCTTCTTTCATTGTACATGTCTTGACCTAATTTAGCTCCATCTCTTCTTTACAGGTATCAAAACTTTCTATAAAATTGTCTCTTTCTCTTAAAACAGAGCATCGTTGCAAGCCAAAGTGCATGTATTTATGTTTTTTTTTCTTCAAAGAAGGGGACAGTGCAGGCAGGCTGAAATTTGTTGAGAGTCTGCTTGTCTTGTGTACTCAGTGAAGACAAGCGGAAATGTGTTCCCTCTCGGCAGCATCCCTGTCACACTCTTTCCAGAAGTCTCTCTTCTGCTCCTCAGAGTACTAGGTGTCCTTAGGGGGTGCAGTGGAGAGGGCCAAGGGACTTTTTTGGTGGTTATCATTCAGATGCTTGAAGGGTGGTGTCAAAGGGTCCTCCATGTTTGAATGATTTGTGGTTGCTGCAGCCTGGAGACACTGGCTACATTTGGAATGTATTGGAAAGCATACCACAAACTGCGCTGTATACATTGAGTACTGTGGAATCTTTTAAAAAAGTATGTAAAACGGTATTCATGATTGAATGTTATATTCTACGTTGTTGTAGATGAGCTCCGCTATAAAACTGTTAAGAGTAATCAGAACCAGAATCGTTAAATATGATTACCCTCTTTTAGGAGTTTATGTTAGTAACGCAAATAAATTAATAAGCATCTTAGGGATGATGTCTCAACTGCATTGTTTAGGATTAAATTTTCCTTTTATTACCGTTCGCAAAGAGCATACTGCACATCTCAGTTAAACAAAACCCTAAAAGAGGGTAATCATATATAGTATTGATTTCTGATTGAGGCATTTCTGGAGCTACTATCTGCTTTCTATATATGTTCAGTAAATTTTAATGTTTTACAAAATTGTCCAGTTTTGTAATTTTTTAGAGTGGTGCATTTTGCAGCAGTATATGGTCTGCTTGTAAAGTGTGAATCTTTGAAAACAACAAAACCAAGACATAATGGCCTACTGTGTTTGATCATTATATTAATAAGCCTATATACTCAGCTTGTTTTTATTTTTAATTTTTCAAAAAAAATCACAAATGATTTTAAAATCACAAACAGTAGGTTGACTTTTCTTTAGTTAAAATTGGTCTGTGATTACCAAAATGCAAAACCCTGCCCCCAGTGTTACTGGGTGTATGAGCATGTGTGAGCTCCATTTTCCAGATATTATGCCCACAGAGGGGAGCCAAAAGTGAGTTGTGAAGAGAGTTGTTTTCAGCTATACAAGCAGTATAGAAGTTGCACCACAGGGGGAGGTGAACACACAGGAGTCGATTAAAAAAATGTCTGTTATGAGATGATGCTTATCTGTGAGTTGTCATAATGTGGCCGATTCTATGGTACCAGAACTCTTGGAAACAATATGCCTACTTCCTGTGTGATCATGTTGGAATGATGTATTAAAATTGCCTCATTAAAATAAAAAGTTAATTAAAGCTTAAATGTGCAGTATGTAAGATTCAGAAACCCTTGTTATTAATGACACCTGTGGCTGTTAACCCTCTGGGTTCTGAGGGTGTTTTGGGCTCTGGAGAAGTTTTGACATGCCTTGACATTTGTATTTTTTTCAGTTGCTTAAAACACATTAATGGCTAAAGATAACACTGTATTCAGCACAAACTGGGCTAAAATAGTATGTGAGCAACATGTGTGTACATGTTTGTATTTTTGAGAAAATAAAGTTTATGCATGGTTTTTGAAAAAACAAAATGTTTAAGTCATTGAAATAAGGCCATATAACACATACTAAAGTATCTAGAAGCCTAGAGTTTTTGCTACAAAATTATGTGAAAACCATCCTGATCACTCATACATACAAAACAATTTAGTCATTTAACTTTTGTAAGACACTTTTAGTGTTAGAAATGTCATATGCAAATATTGATTGTAATTCACACTTGAGGAGACAAAAGACCCATCCCCTGGGCATATCAATGAGGAATGTGACAGGAAGAGAATGAATGTGAGGAGACTTAATGATCGAAATCAAGTTTTAAGTTTTCTTTACACAAAGACTTTACTTAATTTTAGACCTACATGACTGTTTAAAAGAAATCTCTTCTGCTCACCAAGGCTGCATTTATTTGATCCAAAATACAGTAAAAACAGTGATATTTTGAACTATTTTTACAATATAAAAGTACAGTTTTCTATTTGAATATATTGTAAAATGCATTTGTGATCAAAGCTGAATTTTCAGCATTATTACTGCAGTCTTCAGTGTCACACGATCCTTCAGAAATCATAATAATATGCTGATTTTCTAATATGGGCATATTTAAAGTGCATTTTACTCATTTAACCTGAACACATATTTGCAAGCACAAGCTTTGTTGATGATAATGAGGCAGCATAAACATATTATTTTAATATCATATTGCATATCATATATCATACAGCATACAATTTATATGACTGCTTTAAACAGCATTTAAATGTAACTAAAACTTGCTTATTAGGGCATATTTCAAATTTCAATACTCTGAATCCTGGCTGGCAAGTCTGGAAACAGTCCCACTAGTAAAATATGTACATGTTTATATAAAATAACATGTCAACTTATGAAAACTAAATGACTTACTCATCCAAAATTGTATCCTCAGCTGGATCAAGCCTCTCTTCAAAATACAGATGTTCATCGGAGTCCTGCTCTTCTTCTGAGGAAAACTGTAACTCTTCGTCACTATCCAGGAGTTTTCTCACTTGTGTATCATGCTGTCTTTCAAACTCACAGAAAAGTGAATGACTTCGTTTTTAAGGCAGAGTCGGGGGCGTTCACCATTTGCATTGATCGCCTCAGCACATTAGAGTATGAATGGCGCGCTCTGCTGGTGGGTGTGATCACATTAGAGAAAATTAGCTGACTCAGTAAAAACTGTACATTGCTTTGTTTCATACAGATTACGTTGCAGAAGAATATTTTTTTTTATTATTTGAATTGTTTTTTGAATTTAAAAGTAGACATTTTATAGTTTGTGTGATAAGTATTCGCAGAGTTTGCTCGCAAACCCAGAGACTGCTGAAAGCTCACCCTTTTTATTTTCTTTATTTTACGAAAGCATAAGGTTTTGTTATTATTGTGAGTGTACACAAATAAAAGTAGACCCTTTATAGTCATGATGTCTTGCACGTATGCCCCAAAATGACGGAGAATTTTATGTTGTTTCCGCTGTTATGATGAAAAAATCCAGCAGTATGCGCCGGCGCGTCCGTCGACCCCAGAGGGTTATGTGAACTGCAGCCAGCTACCTGTTGCTCATGCTCGCACTCTTGCACACACTCAATGGGGACGCGAGCGAGCATCAGCTGAAAAAAATGACGTAAGGTGCAAAGAGACAACGTGATTCACCAGCATCATTCTGACAGATGAGGCAGCATAGTTAAAATTACACAGTTATGATTGTTTTACTACAAACTTTGAGACTATATATTATATTTGACTCTTCAGTGCTGGAACAGGGCTAAAATAAAGTGTGGATATAGGTCTGACAATGCGAGACTATAGTTTGAAGCAATCACTTTGCATGATACATTGACTGCATTTATACGATAGCCTATGTCGGCGTTAGCTATCTAGCCAGCTTTATCAATAGCTGTTGCTAAATTTGGTGGATGATGACAGTAGCTGTTTGTAAAATAGACTGTACATTATAAATATGTTGACACAATTCAGTATTGATGTAATTCCATCACAACTTACATTTTGATATATCGATGCGCTATTGTTTTATAATAATGGAGTGTATATATTTTCTGTATAACCAAGTTACGTTACACTAATGAATGGGTCTTTTTGCATTATCTTTGAGCATTGGCTAGTATTCATTTCATGTGTTGTTGTAGTGTCCCTTGCTGAATAATTACAGGTTCAAATTGTTTTTGACAGTTACTATGCAGGCAAGATCAAGTTCACAGATCACAGATCAATCCTTATGGGACTATATTTCACATGCTTTGCAGTTTTGTGAGCTTAGCTGTCCAATAAGAAAAATGCCAATTCAGGGTTGTTTTTGATTCCCTAAACAGAACAAAGGTCCCTCCTGGAATCAAATGCCCTACCGATGTTCACTCTAGTTTTTGCTCAACCACGATCACGTTCCCGCTTAGCCAGATGGGATTCAGTTGATAAATGTTTTTTTGGCTTACTCTGACTTTGTGTAGGAGTCGGTGTTGTGCTGGGAGTTGGACGTTTGCTGGTTTCCATCTCTAAGATAACGTTACCTAGTGTTGCAGTTTGTTGTCGCTGTTGAATAGTGGAAGAGAAGCTATTACTGTCTGAGGCAAGGCTCTCGGGAGTGCGCATAGATGTCACATCCTTTTGATTTTCCCAGCAAAAGAGACCCTCTCCCTTCACATGAAAATCAGTCTACAGGCTTTAATAGGCTACCTAGGAAGTCCGGGAAGTGCTCATTTTTTTAAGTTGCGTTACAAGCTGTTCGCACATTCCCAAACAAAAGGCGAATATTACATGAAAATTGTTACATATTGCACCTTTAAATGAAAGAAAAAAGATTCAGCCCTCGAGGCTAAAGGGATCCTGCTTTGCATCCCCCTGGCTTTCCTGCCCTAAATGCTGCAGGAATAGTAAGAGTGTGGTAATAGTATGCTATTCTGTACACTCCCACTTTTACCAAAAAAAACCTCCATCCTTAATATGAGATTTGGGGCATTAATAGCTTTTCTGTTTTATAACAGGCACATTAATTTCCCTTTTTTGCAGTTTCCTACATTAGTTGTAATACTGCATTTAATGGTTATGGTGTTAAAAAATTTTCCTTTCCTGGTAGAGTAATTAATAGGTTTGGTTGCAAATTACCAAGCGCCTCTTGCTTCAGGAAGAACTCCTGCTTCGATAACAACCAAGTGCCACAGCAGATTACAGCGGGAAGGTTAGGTATCAGCCAGCAGAGGATTTGGCAGACGATTTGATATTATGCCATGATGTCAGCAAAACAACACATTTCGCTGTGCTTGTTTATTAAGAACCGCTGTGTTGATTTTGGGTTTATTTTATCTTTGGATTTTGTAATTCCGCATGCCATTTGTGAGACCGGTATAGCTCTCTGTCTACCAGTCGATCTATATTAGGTAATGTGAGGGGTAGGTATTTTTACTCAGGACATGTGCAGGAGAAAAATGTTTTAATACAAATATCAAGCAACTGGAATTCCTGAGAGAATCTTGGAGAAAGAACAGCAGTCTCATTTGAGAATTGTTTTATTATATTGTTATAGCTCAGTATCTCTAACCACATTAATGAGTGCCATATTTCAAATAGAGAGTATAAAAACATTTAAAATGAACATTTAAAATATGTTTCATCTTTGGTTAGAGAATGGAAATCAAGGATTAGGACTTCAGAAGTTTCATACAGTTTTAGATTTGTGACTACAGTAATGCTGCCAGGTCATTTTGGAATGATCGTATTTAAGAGATGAGGTCATAATGAACACCATCAGGATGTTGAAATTACTAGTGGGAAACTGGATTTTCACAGACACGAGATTTTCAGTATTGGGGGCATGTCAATTAACCCTTGTGTTGTGTTAGTTTTGTGCTAAAGCATTTTTTGTTCCCGGTTTAAAATGATTGGCCCAATAAGATTGTTTATAAATATCTCATATTGCATATATTATCACAAGATATTGCATAAGATCTTTTTATCAAATTATTTTCTTAACATATATATATATATATATATAAATATATATATTTTTTATTTTTTTGTATTTTTTTTTATTTACAGAGGAATTAATTGAACTGAGCTTTTACCGGGCCAGTGGTGTCTGTGTGTCTGTGTGTGAAATTGCCCAACACATCTATTTAATTCTGCCTGTTTAAATGAAAGTATGACAGTGGTAAAAAGTTTTATATAATTCTACATATTATGTAGTTCATTACATGTAGTTCAGTTCAGAAGTGAAATGTCCACTCCGTGGCACTTAAAGCAAGTTACATTTTCTCCCAAACAGATGAGTTTTATATCAACAAAACCTACCTACATTACCTCCCTATCCTAAACCTGTCATTAAAAGCAAATTTTAGATGAGAAATGCGACTTTTGAAGTAACCACATTATTTTGTAGTGCACTATGACACTTTCTTCTCACGTGTTAACTCGCATGCTTTTCAGGACTGGTCATACCCTGGTCCTCTATATCGCTAGTGCAATGCTCTATAAGTTGAGCTACCATGTAATTTGATGATCTGCCATTTTACTCGTGATTTGTGTGAAAGAAAATAAAAGTCATTGTTATAGCGCCGGTAGTGTTTATTTTACCAGGAAACTGTTGCGAGATGTACAACGAGCTACATAAAAATTATTTAAAAATAAAGGTATAGTAATGGCATTCTATGAGACCAAATTGTAAGTATGATTTCCAAGCCCTTAAGTAGGAATTTCCTTTGAGGGCTTGAAGGCAACATAATGCTGCATGTGGTTGTGCCTGAATCCTGGTGTGTGGTTCACACCTCTGTTATGTGTTTATCATTTGAACCTTATGCCAGGCCACTTGCAACTTTGTTTGACAGGGGACTCAATCCTCCTCACCCTGCTAAATGACCCAGGGCTAGTCTGGAGAGCCATGCTTAGTTACAGAAGAATCAGCTGTTGACAGCAGCTATTCAGGGATCTCACCCCCATGACCTTGGTGAAAACAACAAGCACAAGGGCTTTTGAACATCAGCTTCCAGTCCTTGATCATTTGTAGACAACACGCACAGTTCCCTTAGAAAAATGCAGTTACAATTATTTATGTTTTGTCAGTGCAGGAAAATGTTAGGGACATTGCCTACAGTCATATAGCAATCGAGATTCACACCAGTTAGTAGTTTGTCAATTTCAAACACTGACTGTGTGAACGTAACCCTTGTGTCCTCACAGCCCACAGTTTGGGCTGTCTGCAGCACAGCTGTAATCACTCCCATATTATCCAGGCGACCTAAAGGCCATAGCACTGGGCCGCTTCCCTTAAAAGTGTGCAGCTGTATCACCAGTGGCTAAGCACACGGCTGACCCAGCAGTGAACGTGCACAGGGCGGGTGGCTCTGAGAGTGTTTTTCCATGACTTATTTATCCTCTGTGTATTTTAAGTGACCCACCCAGGGGTTGAGAAGTTATAGCTACAATACAAAGTCATTGAGTAGTTTACGTTGTATAATTTCTGCTAAACACCATTATAGTCTAGGATTCTTCGTAGTGCAAAGCCAGGTTTCTGCAGAAACAGCTCGGACTCAACACAGTGTTTCTATAGTTTCACTACAGTGAAGTCTGATTCTTGAACAAATTATTCTTATAAGCCAGTTCTTTCAATGAATCGGTCAAAACGACTGAATTAATCCAACAAACTTAATGGACTCCCCAGCTAATAAAAAAACTAAAAAGTTATTTGAGAAAAACTGACTGAATGACAAGAGTTGCTCATAAAAGGGCAAAAGACCCTTTATTTATTCACATGCGGGCCGCATTTTTCAGAGACAAAAATACACAAATTACATGCATGAAAGTGCATCTACATGTGTGAACAAGTACTTAGTATGCACCTGTCTTTGTGTATTCGTCCATTCTAAGCACACAAACATGCGAGCACAATAATAGGGCTAACATTCAGTGGGGTGAAATACCAGCGCTTGTATCAGCAAAGTGTGTTTGCACTGTAAATAGACTTCATAATGCTCCTGGCAAATAGTCATGACTTATAGGTCGGGGTCATTCTTATTTTGAAAATGTGTGCTCTCTGCCACGATTTATCTTGTAAGTCAAGAGAGGCCACGAATGGAGAAACAAAAATTATTTATAACAAGACAGGGTCATTCTCATGAACCGTTTTGTCATTTGTGCTAGAGGAATATTTTGGTAACACTTTAGAATAAGGTTGTATATGTTAACAGTAGTTACCTACATTATTTAACATGAATTTACAGTGTTTTACAGCACTGATTAATCTTAGTTAATGTTAATTTCAACGTAAACTGTACTAATACCAGTTTTAAATTAAAAGTTGTATATGTTAACATTAGTTAATACATTATGAACTAACAAAGTAATAATGAACAATTTTATTTTCATAAAATAACATTGATAAACATTTAAGAATAGTAAATGCTGTAAAAAATATATTGATCCTTGTTTGTTCATGATACCTAATGCATTAATTAATGTTAATGAGTAGAACCTTATTGTAAAAGTTTATACTAACATAAGCAGTTATAAAAATACTGTGTATATATATATATATATATATATATATATATATATATATATATATATATATATACACACACATTAGCAAAAAGTTTGGCATATTGTACAGATTTTGCTGTTTTTGGAAGGAAATTGGTACTTTATTTCACCAAAGTGGCATTCAACTGATCACAAAGTATATTCAGGACATTACTGATGTAAAAATAGCACCATCACTTTTTGAAAAAAGTTTTTTTTCCGAAGGGCAAGAAGTACAGCCAACAACTCTAGGCAATTGATGTGCCATCGCAGCAGGGGCCCTTTCCAACTGCCCGCGGCTGTGTGCCCATTGTACACGGCGCCCCAACCCTGCTTGGAGGCTTCAGTGGTGACCAGAATGCATCGGGACACCTGCTGCAAGGGGACAACTGCCCGTAAAAAAACAGAGGTCTGTCCAGGGTTTGAAAGTCTGGTGGCAGGTGGGGGTGAAAAACACACGGTGCCATGCTTGTCTTGGGACTCAGGTCTGGAGCCAGTGGTGAAGTGCTCTCATATGCATTAATCCCAGCGGCGCGACCACCACGGAGGACGCCATATGCCCCAGGAGCTTCTGAAAATGTTTTAGAGGGACCGCCTTGCCTGGACTGAACAAGGAGAGCAATTCCAGCACTTACTGCGCACGCTCGTTGGTGAGGTGTGCTATCATTAAGACTAAGTGTAACTCCATGCCGAGAAAAGAGATGCTCTGAACCGGGGTGAGCTTGCACTTTTCCCAGTTGACCTGAAGCCCTAAGCGGCTGAGGTGCCTGAGCACCTGGTCCCTGTGGACGCACAGTAACTCTCAGGAGTGGGCCAGGATGAGCCAGTCGTCGAAGTAGTTGAGTATGCAAACGCCTGCTTCCCTTAGCGTGAGGTAAGGGCTGCCTCTGCGACCTTCATAAAGACGCAAGGGGACAGGGACATGCCGAAGGGGAGGACCTTGTACTGATCCGCCTGGCTGTCGAACGCGAACCGTAGAATGTAGAGTCGATGTCAAGGCAATATTGAGATGTGGAAGTACGCGTCCTTCAGGTCTACCGCTGCGAACCAATCTAGATGCCAGACGCAAGATAAGATGTGTCTTTGCGTGAGCATTTTGAACAGGAGTTTTTGCAAAACATGGTTGAAAACTTGCAAGTCCAAGATTGGTCGTAAGCCGCTGCCTTTCTTGGGTACGATGAATTAAGGGCTGTAGAAACCCTTCTTCATCTTGGCTGGAGGGACAGGCTCTATCGCATCTTTATTGAGAATGTGGGTACTTCGGGGTGCGGCAAAGAAAACAAACTGAACTGAGGATTCTCCTCCCGGCCAGGATTCTCCTCTTCTCTTTCTTACTAGATCCGGAGCAAACGTCTCGATCTCTGGATCGTCCGTCTCAGGAATGCTTTGGAGCCTTCCGGGTCCTGGAGGGTGTTCGTGAGAGAGGGGGCGTATGCTTCCTGTGGGACGCCGACGCTGGGGCTCAGAGCTTGGCCCAAGTTGAGGTGGAGCTGCACGTTTTCTGGAAGCCGCAGGAGGACACCCTTGGCGGGCAGACAGAGCACGGCCCTTGCTGGTGGCGCGGCGGGGCATGATATGAGAGATGAACTCTATCTGCTTCTTCACCGCTGAGAACTGCTGGGCGAAGTCCTCGACTGTGTCAACGAAGAGGGGCCCCTCTTCTGGAGAACTGGGAGACAGGTGCGTTGAGGAAGCGTGCTTTGTCCACGTCCCGCATCTCAACCAGGTTCAGCCACAGATGTCGTTCCTGAACCACAAGGGTGGCCTTTGCCTGCCCGAGTGTCCGCGCTGTGACCTTCGTGGCCCTGAGGGCGAGGTCGGTCACTGAGCGCAGTTCCTGCAACACGTCGGGGTCAAGACTACCCAAGTGTAGATCTTTAAGTGCCTTGGCCTGGTGGACTTGCAGGAGGGCCATGTCATGCAAGGTGGAAGCAGCCTGTCCGGTGGCACAGTAGGCTTTGGAGGTCAGTGACAATGTCATCCTACAGGCCCTGGAGGGGAGCACCGGGCGATTCCGCCAGGTGGCGGCGTTCTCGGGACACAGGTGGATCGCAACCGCTCTGTCCTTCTGGGGGATCACTGAGTACTCGTGGACCGCTCCGCCGTTGAGGGTAGTGAGAGCGGATGAGCGAGGGGTTTGATTACGGGCAGTAATAGGTGCCCTCCACGACATCGTAAACTCATCATGCACTTCCGGGAAGAAAGGAACCGGGGGGGGGGGGGGGCGTGGCTGTGGGCGGCGTGCAGACCCGAGGAACCAATCTTCCAGCCACAAAGGCTGTGGGGAGGACGGAGGGTACCAGTCCAACCACACGCTGACGGCAGTCCGGGCAAGCATGTCGGCCATCTGGGCGTCAGCCTCTGACTGGGCGTGCTGACCCAAGGATGTCAGCCCAGTCGAGTCTTCCACGTCTGATGCCGGAACACTCTCCGATGCAGCGGTGAGCTCATCATCCAGCTCAGGGGGCTCAAGAGGATAAGCAGACTGGCCGTGAGGCGAGCCTCTTTCACCCCGAGCCCGGGTGGAAGTCAACAAGCGCGTCGGGGGGCAGGTGGTTTGTGGGGATGTACCCGGCGAAACCAAGCCCGCTGCCATCCCTAAATCGCCTCCATCGCCAGCCGGGTCGTCCTCAATCCCGTGGGAAGAAGTGAAGAAGTTCCTTTTTAGGAAGGAAAAGCCGTGACCGCAACGTTGCCATGGTAAGTTTCTCACAGTGAGGCAGCACCTGTGACCGTCAGGAGCGGAGAACACTCGACCGCATCCAGGAACTACACAGCGGCGGTAGGACATCTTTATAAAGATGTGTCCTAAAAAGGATGTTCAAAGCCACTGTGTATTTCTCTTTTAGAGAATTAAACTCTTTTACAAAAGAGTTACAATTAAAATTAAAATATTAAATTATACAATGCTGGAACATTAACTCTGTTGGTTGGTAGCTTTTTTTCTGATGTTTGATTACACAGAATTTATGATAAATTCTATATTTCATAAAATGGAACAGATTGTCATAAAACTGTTTATGTAGAAATAGTATTGTGTTCAAACTGATACTTTCAGAAATATATGTTTGGAAAAGTGCAACAAAAGTGAATAATATTAAACATTAATTTACTATTTCCATAGTAGATGAATATTGAACATTTAATTTACATATATTTAATCAGAATTTTCATGAAACCCATTACATTTTGGTGTGGTAATAAAATAAGCTTTTTATGCACTGTAGTAAAATGTCAATGGCTCAGTGGTTTTGTTTGCAACTTGGAACGCATATTTGAATTTATTTTATTTTTACATTTTTGCCATTAATAAAATTATAAATGTCTACTCAAAAAGAAATAGCTTTAAAATAAATTTTTAAAAGTCATTATGCAATGCAGGAACAGCAATTTAATAACAACTATTGTACAAAAGTGCACAGCCTGTCTTAGTGGGAAGGGTGAGACTGTCTTTCTTTGCAGAGCTTATCAATTCTGGGTGATATTGGTGACAGGCAAACACTCAAGTCATCTTCCACATTAAGCCGTGCCCTGTATTTTGTCTTTATTGCCATCATTGCTGAGAAAGAAGTTTCACAAAGATATGTGGTTGGGAAAGGCAACAATATTATTATGGCCTGAAGATCAACCTCCTTGTACTCCTTTTCAGCCGTTGGCCAAAATTCCGCTGGGGTCTGCTGATTAAATCTCATCCTGAGTGAGCGATCACTGGATAATTCCAAAAGTTCATCCTCAGCCTTTCTACTGAGGCCACTGGCCATCACATCACAAGAAAAGGGATCTCAAACCCAGTCATATTTCTCCAAGTAGTGACTGAAATGTATATTGAGTGAGGTGAGGTGTGTGTGTGGTAACAGTGTCGAGCATGAAGTCCACTTCCATAATGTTTGAGTCCAAAAATTCAGATAGATTTGGAAACATGTCAGTGATGCCTGTTTGTAGTTTACGTATCCACAGATATATTTTTCTCCTGAATGCATTTATTTTGTCACTTGCCTCCAATATTGTGGAATAAGACCCCTGAATAGACAGATTAAGTCCGTTGAGACAAAATGTCTGCAAGGTCAGGTTTATGTGTTTTCAAAAAATAATGGAGCTCATGTCTCAATTTGAAAGTTTTTACATTTCCTCACCTGTAGCTCTCGAGTTCTTTGGAAAATAAAATATCTTCAAAAATGTTACCATCCCATGAATATCGAATGTACACTAACAACTGCGCTGCACTGCCTACGTCAGTGCATTCATCAAGCTGAAGCGCAAACTGCTCACATGATTGCAATCTTTCAGTCAGTTGAGATTTCACATCAAAAGAGAAGTCCTTGATCCGTCTGCCTACTGTATTGTTGGACAGTGTGGAATTGTGTATGGATTTAATCTTGTATGTGGCCTCCTCCTCGACATCACTCTCCACCTATCCACTGCTACTAGAAGTATTAATTCCTCCCCAATCGTGTGCAGCTTTTTACATTTAGCTATTCGCAGGGCTGCAAGATAAGATGCTTTCTGCGCTTTCTAGGGAATTGTTGTGAGGTTAGTCAGTCGAATCTTTTTCTTTACATATTCTTCTTTCTCTGGAAAAAAATCCTCACTTTTATTTGTATGCTCTGTATGAATAGTTGTGAGATGTTGGTTGAGATTATATGGTTTCAGCACAACGTGCACTGTGGTCTACCATCACTGTATTCCATGAAGCCAAATTTTATGTACGAGTCATCACATTTTCACAATTTAGTTTTTTTAACTTCTTTATTAACTATTTCAGCTAAGAAACTATGTCCTCTATTTAAAAACATCCATTTTAAAAAGTCTTATGTTTTATCAGTGTGTGGCTAACAGTACTATACAGTATATTAACAGATATATCTGTGTTTGGTGTCATTGCAGCTTTGTGTGCTGTCTATTAATTGATTTAATTTATTAATATTTAAAAATGTTATGTACATCATTGTTCAAAGGTTGATAATCCTGATTTACATACATGTAAAATTACTTTAAAAAAAAATTATGTTCTAGAATTTCTATGCGGCCACCTGGAGCCATCTGGCGGCCCCCAGTTTGAGAACCACTGGTTTATACAATGAACCATAAACATTTAATGAACATGCACCTGTGGAACGGTCATTAAGACACTAACAGCTTAAAGACGTAGGCAATTAAGGTCACAATTATAAAAACTTAAGGAGTTAGTTAAGTCTATCAGGAGACCTTTCTACTGACTCTGAAAAACACCAAAAGAAAGATGCCCAGGGTCCCCTGCTCATATGTGTGAACGTGTCTCAGGCACATGCTGCATGGAGGCATGAGGACTGCAGATGTGGCCAGGGCAATAAATTGCAATGTCCGTACTGTGAGATGCCTAAGATAGCGCTACTGGGAGACAGGAAAGACAGCTGATCGTCCTTGCAGCGGCAGACCCCGTGTAACAACACCTGCTCAGGTTCGGTACATCTGAATATCACACCTGTGGAACAGGTACAGGATAGCAACAACAACTGCCAGAGTTACACCAGGAACACACAATCCCTCTAGCTGTGCTCAGACTGTCCGCAATAGGCTGAGAGAGGCTGGACTGAGGGCTTGTATGCCTGTTGTAAGGCAGGTCCTTACCAGACATCACCGGCAACAACGTCGCCTATGGGCACTAACTCACCTTCGCTGGACCAGACAGGACTGACAAAAAGTGCTCTTCACTGACGTGTTACGGTTTTGTCTTTTGGTATCGTCAAAGGAATGAGCATTACACAGAGGCCTGTACTCTGGAGCTGGATTGATTTGGAGGTGCAGGGTCCGTCATGGTCTGGGGTGGTGTTTCACAGCATCATCGGACTGAGTACAGGCAATCTCAACACTGTGCGTCCTCCTCCCTCATTTTGTACCCTTCCTGTTGGCTCATCCTGACATGACCCGCCAGCATGACAATGCCACCAGCCATACTGCTCATTCTGTGCGTGATTTCCTGCAAGACAGGAATGTCAGTGTGCTTCCATTGCCTGCGAAGAGCCCGGAACTCAATCCCATTGAGCATGTCTGGGACCTGTTGGATCGGACGGCGAGGGCTAGGGCCATTCCCCCCAGAAATGTCCAGGAACTTGCAAGTGCCCTGGTGGAAGACTGTGGTAACATCTCATAGCAAGAACTGGCAAATCTGGTTCTGTACATGAGGAGGAGATGCACTTCAGTACTTAATGCAGCTGGTGGCCACACCAGATACTGACTGTTACTGTTACATTTGATTTCGACCCCCCCCTTTGTTCTGGCACACATTATTCCATTTCTGTTAGTCAAATGTCTGTGAAACTTGTTCAGTTTATGTCTTAGTTGTTGAATATTTTTATGTTCATAGAAATATATACACATGTTAAGTTTGCTGAAAATATAAGCAGTTGAAAGTGAGAGAACGTTTCTTTTTTTGCTTATATATAGGGAAGGAATAATATGGTTGAAATCTATAAAGTTTACTAAATGACAAAACAGAGAGAACTAAAATATTTAAGAGAGATAGAGAGGGAGGCTTATATCCAGGGCTGCTGGCATCAGGAGGAGGGCTGCTGTCTTGACGGTGCTTAAAAAATTGCCAGATGTCCATTTTTACAATTCATTCATCATTACATGTAGGCAGTAGTGCGGGAAGGAGCCCCTCTCGTCATAGCATCAGCTTGTGGACCGCCTTGTGGACTTACATAATTTTGTAGCCTACTTAGAAACGTGAAATAAAAATAAATAAATTAAAATAGACATAATATATTGTGTTTGATAATGTAGTGAGTGTTCAAGCAACGGAGAAAATGAAATAAAGTTTGAATTTGTCATGCTTGGTTTGTTCCGATCAGAGCATGCGCGGAGAGCGCATTTCTGAATATTCTGCTCCGCTCGCTCATTACGCTCAGGGTCGCTCGCTCAACCCAGAATGACCTGCTGGTTCGAAAATATGTAGAATAAGGGCTGCCTGCCTCCGACTAAAGTTTTTTTTCTAATCGACTAGTAGTTGTTCATTTTAGCCATTAGTGGACAAATCACCCCTATATTAATTTAATTACTTAAATAGGCTATACAGAATGGATGAGCGTTAACGTAGCCTAATAGAGCCGCGCTCAAGCGCACGCCCGCACGCATAAAGCTTGCCACAAAGAACCGGCGAAAGTAATTATTAATGTGTCAAAAATAGCAAGGAGACATTTAATTGTTTATTAATAAACTGGTGTTTTCTGTGTCGCTGCAAAGATGAAGTTGACGATGCGGACCTACAGGCAGTTGGTTGATAAAACATTGATCAAAATTAAGATACAATTTATACAAAACGAAAATCTTTTACAAATATTTATTCTACAAAACAAAACTCAATGAAGTGTTCAAAAATCATGTCTTATGTATACTTTGGGCTAGTGACTGATGAATCTTGATGCAGTCTGCTGCTTGCTGGCTACGCAAGAGATTGGTCAACACTGACAGTAATGCAGCGCAATATGAAATACTTCGTCTTAGGTTTAACAACCTATGAAACTAATAATGAACAATATAAAACTAAAATGGCATAAGCTTAATTTAAAATGGCTTAGGAACTATAGGATATTTAGAGGTGGATAAACGCAATTTAGAGGTGGATAAACGCACTTTGGAGGTGGGTAAACGCTATTTCCGAATTTTAGGAGGTGCGTAAACGGCGTTTACATGCGTTTAGCCTCCACTACATCCCTGTATACACTCACCTAAAGGATTATTAGGAACACCATACTAATACTGTGTTTGACCCCCTTTCGCCTTCAGAACTGCCTTAATTCTAAGTGGCATTGATTCAACAAGGTGCTGAAAGCATTCTTTAGAAATGTTGGCCCATATTGATAGGATAGCATCTTGCAGTTGATGGAGATTTTTGGGATGCACATCCAGGGCACGAAGCTACCGTTCCACCACATCCCAAAGATGCTCTATTGGGTTGAGATCTGGTAACTGTGGGGGCCATTTTAGTACAGTGAACTCATTGTCATGTTCAAGAAACCAATTTGAAATGATTCAAGCTTTTTGACATGGTGCATTATCCTGCTGGAAGTAGCCATCAGAGGATGGGTACATGGTGGCCATAAAGGGATGGACATGGTCAGAAACAATGCTCAGGTAGTCCGCGGCATTTAAACGATGCCCAATTGGCACTAAGGGGCCTAAAGTGTGCCAAGAAAACATCCCCCACACCATTACACCACCACCACCAGCCTGCACAGTGGTAACAAGGCATGATGGATCCATGTTCTCATTCTGTTTACGCCAAATTCTGACTCTACCATCTGAATGTCTCAACAGAAATCGAGACTCATCAGACCAGGCAACATTTTTCCAGTCTTCAACTGTCCAATTTTGGTGAGCTCTTGCAAATTGTAGCCTCTTTTTCCTATTTGTAGTGGAGATGAGTGGTACCCGGTGGGGTCTTCTGCTGTTGTAGCCCATCTGCCTCAAGGTTGTGCGTGTTGTGGCTTCACAAATGCTTTGCTGCATACCTCGGTTGTAACTAGTGGTTATTTCAGTCAAAGTTGCTCTTCTATCAGCTTGAATCAGTCGGCCCATTCTCCTCTGACCTCTAGCATCAACAAGGCATTTTCGCCCACAGGACTGCCACATACTGGATGTTTTTCCCTTTTCACACCATTCTTTGTAAACCCTAGAAATGGTTGTGCGTGAAAATCTCAGTAACTGAGCAGATTGTGAAATACTCAGACCGACCCGTCTGGCACCAACAACCATGCCATGCTCAAAATTGCTTAAATCACCTTTCTTTCCCATTCTGACATTCAGTTTGGAGTTCAGGAGATTGTCTTGACCAGGACCACACCCCTAAATGCATTGAAGCAACTGCCATGTGATTAGTTGATTAGATAATTGCATTAATGAGAAATTGAACAGGTGTTCCTAATAATCCTTTAGGTGAGTGTATATTATTATTATTTTTTATTTATTTTTTATTTTTTTATTTTTATTTTTTTTTCAATTTTGCCTTTTTTGGGGACACTATTCAGAAGAGAAAGGTTTGAGGAATACTAAAGTGGGCATAACTCCAAAAAATGGATGAGGTCTCTGTTCACTAAAGACCCAAGGCATGCATTAAAGGGTTAAATATGATATCAAGCAAGCCACCATTTTTAAAGGGAAAAATGTCATAGGATATCAGGAAATGCATAAAGCACAGGCTTAGAAAGCACGTTTTAATCTCAGTTAATGCCAAATGTAGGTAGATTTGTTTATTCTATATTATCTAATTAAGATGTAATGGTTTTATATGGGGACATGCATATTTGCTGATATTTATTTAAAAAATACAATCTTATTTTGTTGTACACCATAAACAGTGAAATCTACCAACTAATAAAAATGTCAGTATCCTGTTAATTATATCAGTTGTAAGTTGTATATCAGGGGATGCACAAAGCACACAAATAGCACAGAGAATGACCTGACAACATTTCCCTCTCTTCAATTTCTGAGCTTCTACAGTACCCTTTGCTTCATAAATTCATATGTAATTGACCACATGCTCCTTACTAGTATTCAGTAGCCTCATTACACTAGCATCACCAGACCTCTTTGCTTTGGCAAACCCACTAGATTAATGATAACATGAAAAAGTTCCAGGTCTGTTTCTGAAAAATACAGTTCAACTGGGTATTTATACAAGTTTTTTGTTACTTGATATGTGTGTCTCTTTCATTCTTGTTCAGATGAAAACTGGGATGATGACCAACTCTTGGGCTTCGAGCCATGCAATGAAAACCTGGTTACAGGCTGTAACATCATTGATGGGAAGTGTGAATGTGACAGTGTGCGAACATGCAACAACCCATTTGAGTTTGCGAGTCAGGAAGCCTGTCATACGGCCTTGCAGAAGATTGAAGGTGCGACTCGTACTTCACTTACCAATCTCTCTCTCTCTCTCTCTCTCTCTCTCTCTCTCTCTCTCTCTCTCTCTCTCTCTCTCTCTCTCTCTCTCTGCTTCCTTATTAAATAGGGATGGGCATTTTGGTCATTTTGTCTACTTGAGTACTCTGACTAATTACTTGCGTACTCATTGAGTACTTGAGGGGCAATGACATGTTCATAACTTCATATATAATAACATGTCTGACAAATGTCTTTGGCTGCTGAATTGTGTCTTGTTGTTCCAGTGTCTATTCATCATTATAGGCTGTTATAAAATAAAATGTCACAAAATGTACAAAAGATTGCATATTCAAGATATAATGCATCATATTTTGTCATTATGTGAAGTTGAAGTTCAGTTTTGAAGACGCTGCATTCTGTTCCATTTAGCTGCGCTCTGTCAAAGTGTTTGACACACTCTGCCTACTGTGTGCATTGCTTCAGCATGTTTAGTCCACTGCCATACTGCCTGGTGTGTGAGTGTGTGTACGTGTGTGTGTGCGTGCGTACATGCGTGCATGTGTGCGTGTGTGTGCTTGCGTCCAAGTGTTCGCTCTTGTGGGGAATGCCTCGATGCTCCGTATTGTTGTTGCTGTGATTCATGAAGCGTTCCATTCAACTCTGAGAGTTGGAATTTCCTCCTTTCAACTGGGGAAAGTGCAACAGAATGACACTATATCAGAAACTCGTGCGGAAATCTTCATTAATTTTGTCGAGATGCAGGTGTGTGTTACATCACATAAACATGATGCTATCCAGGGCATTGAGGTTTACAATCTGTGACAATCTTTTATTAAATAATGTCCATTAACGAGCCAAAGTTCTTACATTAAATTATAATAAAAGGTGTTTAGCAAATGCTATGGAAAGACAGGTATTCAAAATACAGTTAATTACACTCTCTTTTGATTATCGTAATGATAGCATTGCAGCATCGTATATCAGTTTGGTTACTATGAGACGTCTCTAATAATGAATGTTACCCCTCAAATTCACAACGTAATCAAACTCTAAATAAATTAAAAATAAGCTCCCTCTTTGACACATTTGTGTTTAGTTGTCAGGTATTTGTCACTGGATTTGTGAAAAGTCACATCATGCATGATCACTATCGATCATCGTTTTCATGATTGATCATTGCTGCCACGTCCGAGTACCTGAATACTCGAGTACTCTTGCCCATCCCTATTATTAAAATAGACTTGTACATGTATGCGCATACTTTTCAACAGTATTCACAATGTTATCTTGCTGGTTAATGCATTTTGATGGGTTTAATCTTTTAAGTATGCATTTGAACTGCCGATTGTTTGATTTTGTGAGCATAGCCACTCTTTCAATATGCAATATGTCCCAAGCTAGCAGGACAGGTTGTTTTTTGAGGGTTTTTGGGCACTTGACATCTGGTCAGGCAGGCAGAAGAGCTTTCTGTCCAGCTACACCAGCTGAACACCAGCTTGGCCAGACTGGGAGACCAGCCTGACTAGCTTAAACCACCTCAGGCTGGTTTAAGGTGTTTCTTCTGCAGTGCATCAAAGTGTTTTCGGCTTAATTTAATGAAACTCTCACAGATTTTTAAGGATATCAAGACTATGATACATTCTTCAGCCATAATTATCAGTAATTAACTCTGCTAATTGGAATAAGCTTCCTTTATTAGTTTTGAGATATTCAGAGTGTAATCAATCCAAGCACTAATTTTCAGCATCAACGAAGGGGTGATTTAACCTCTGAACTAATTTATATGAATGGATATTAATAAAAGATGAGAATGGCAGCCTCAGTCAATGTGTAATGATGTTTAGTTGTGGTGCTTTTTTTTATTTTATGCAAATGCACCGTATGTCCCATGTCCTTGTAACAACTCTTGTGTCCTTTTTCAAACTAAATTATGAACCCCAAACAAAATAAATGTTTTGCAAAAGTTTTACTGTGACCTATTAGTTTCAGACAGCAGCTTTCTCTAAGCTGCTGCATAACAATGTGTTTCAAATCCCTGGAGCAACTTTTTTTTTTTATACGGTTGTTTGTTCTAATTCTTTTTCCTTTGAAAAGGGTGGGGTAGAAAAAGAGTATTTTCCTCTTTTTCTTCACACCGTCTTGCTTATATGACAGGTTTTTCAGAAGTCTGTGATTAAACAAACAAACTAGCTGATTTACTGGAAGCTGATAAGGCTCCTTTTAGAGCTATCAGAATGCAAATGTTGCGTTGAAAAATGTGCTCCCTGATGGATACTTGCTTGCATTCCCTGAGCATGCCTGTGCGTTCAGTCTGAGCTGGTGGCACACTGGCAATTATACACCAAAACACACGCTTGTTATCACAACGTTCTTAGCAACGGGGGCTGGCCATTGTTGTTATATTGCAGCAGGTGTACTTTTTGTCAACCCCAAAGCAGGCGGTGGCTATTTTGAAGATTTTCCTCTTGTGTTTTGTTGTACTAATATGTGCCCGTCATGTTGTTTTGACTGCTGGCTTTGAGTTGATGTCTGTTATGCTGTTGTCACTTGTTTATTTTGATGTTGTGTCTAGTCCGGGGTGTTGTTTTGGCTGTCCATGTGTTGAGTTGTCACAGTTTGGCAGAGATGGTTTGTTTAATAGAAACTTAATTCTCTTGTTCTCATCAATAACTGTTTTATTTTTTTCATATATTTTTAAGTTGCCAACACTAATCTGAATATCTAAAAGTATGAATGCAGTTATGAGTGAAAAAATATTTTTTTTTTACTCGTAATAGCACAAAGCAACATAGTAAGGTCGATATCTCTTAATAGGGCTTGTTGAAACACCTCCCACTTAGTTAGCCAATATCTAGTTTATATAGTATATATTCCCGAAGGTCGTGGGCGGCCTTGAGTTTTCAATTGTTTACATTCAGCACATGTGTACTGTATCGCTTTATTAAGTAACCTGGTCAACCAGTACACCATTTAAAAGATCAAAGGCTGCAGATTCCTTTCAATGAAAGCATTGATCAATCGATGATTTCTTATTTTGTGTAAAGAGTGCACAAGAGACAACACAACAACAAAGCAGGAAGTCCTTACTTTGCTTTTGTTATGGCAATGTAGGTTTTGATCCAACAATGATGACATCCACCTGTTTTGACTGCAATAGTCCATTACATGACATCCATAGTAAATCTTTTCCCAAAAACATGCAAACTTTTATAAAAATCCATAGAACTTCCATTGTTTACATCATGAAATTCGGTAAACACAATGATGTTATCCTTTTTATTCTACAAACTATGCATGTCTAATGTGCCCTTTGATAAAACAAACAATATAAATGTGTTTAGTATTGTGTCTGGAACAGCAGTATCACACCCCTGATGTTTTCTGAATAAAACTGGCTTCATAGTTTTAGAAAATAGCGCATGAGAACAGCCATTTCTGCAAATTATTTAGGTAAAAAAAAAAATCTACCAATAGTCAAGTCAATTTTATTTGTATAGCGCCTTTCACAACACACATCGTTTCAAAGCAGCTTTATAGAAGATCAGGCATTAACAGACGATAAAACTGTAATGTCTATAATGTCAATGAATCATCATTGTGTAATTAGATAAAATACGATTGTTATAACACTCTAGAGAGTTTTAATTTATGAGGACATGAAATGTCGGAATACGGCAATATGTGGGTGTTGATAGTTCGCATAAATCATTGCGTCATTTCATAAGTGAGAAAAATTCTCATTGGAAGATTCAAATGTGCACGCTCGGTCTCCTTGACAACGCTGGCCTTTTCCGAAAGGCACCCAGACAAGCACTTAGATAAAGGCTTACAGAAAGCAAATTTTTGCAAGTATCACCTTCAAATTTAAAACATAGCTTGGTAAGACGTAGGGCTTTCGCATGTTATGTTTTTATGTGTCTATCCCACAAGCATTGTGTATTTATTTCATAATAAGTGTGAAATATTTTTGTGTTTGCACTTCTTTATCTCTGTGTTAGTAACAGATTGAGTAATTTTGAAGATTTCATTGTAACGTCTCAAGTGTTATCTTTCTAAATATACTTGATTATGTGTGTAGTCAGAGGGACACATGAGCAGTAAACCTTTTATTTTGTGTATGTCATTTACCCTCTGTTCCTCACCAAAGTGGGGGTTCCAGGTAACAGGATATAAAACACTTTTTGTTGCTTGAGAATGTGATCCGTTTTCCGGCCGTGCAGGAGTGGGGGCCGAGGCACATGTTTTGCACTGCTGTAATCGTATGCGCTCAGCAGTTATCATTTGCATAAGAAAAACATTACTGTCATGATTCATCAACCTGGCCATCTTTTGTGTCTAGAGTCGGCATACATTGCAAGATCTTATTGATTTTACATTAAACAATTGTTTCTGTCACGTAGAAGTGGAGCTGTCACCGTAATATGATTAAACTCCATCACACACTCCCACTTCCACTCCTCTCTTTGCGCTGTTGGCAGAGGAGAGAGACAGAACTGCTTTTAAATGAGTGGACATGCGACCAAATCACAATCGGTTAAAATAGGCTCTTTCTCTGAGGTCATTCACTTTATTCACCTGACAAAAAAAGTCCTTCTGCCTAGAGGAATGTCTTGTATTTACTGGAGGCTGGCAGACACAAGGGCGAATGTTGAATAGATTAGTGGTATTGATTATTATCAGTGGCGGATGAGAGCAGGCCCCAGTTTGAGCTGTGCTGTGTGACCTCGAGGATTTCTTTAGTCGGTACTGTGATGAGAGAGTCTCCTGAAAGGGGAATGGAGATTGATAGTAGTGTCGTACTGCCCTCTTCGAGGTTCCCTAATGACATCCGTATTCTTCACTACTGTTGCTAATTCAAGAAATCAGTGCCCAATAAAAGTCAAATAATATGTTGACCTTTTATATCTAAGTAGATTTTCTCTTCATGTAAAAAAAATATTCAGGATCAGTAAATCATTGACAGACATGATGGTAAGATGACAAAATTGACCTTAATGTCCTGTTTACACCTGGTTGTGACTCGGGTGATCGCATTTACAGTACATAGCCATTGTGACTGATTTAAACCTGGTATTAAGAGCTTCCTGGGTGATCCGATCACATGTGGCCAGGCAAGATACATTGCTGTTTACACCTGGTTGCTCAAATGCATTTTCTGTGACCACTTGTTTTCTGATTTCGAGGGCATGGTCTCTGATTTCATTACGACATGTATCAATCACTGTCATTGTGTTACTACATGATAACAAAAGCAAATAAGTCATAAAAGACAAAAAAGCACTAAACAGGGCACTGCTTCTCCCAAATACAGATAAAATGTCATTTATTTATCTATTAAATCTATTTAATCTAACATTTCAAACAGAAACAGTTAGCTGAGCTTCTGATATCAGGCACACTGAAGAAGTTCTCCAATCAGCAGTGGAATGGAGCAGAACAAGATGCGTTTTTTAGAAGTTTAACATGTTTCGCTCCTAAAACACTCTTTTACACATCGCCAGACATCTTGTGGATGTTTACATAGGCCAAAATGTACAAATAGTACAGGTGGTTGCAAGAATGCGTGCATCTGGACTCATTTATACACAAAACAGCAAGACGCAGAATGGGGGTCTTCTTTTAGATGTTACAGTATAACTTGACATAGCATCTTTTAAAAGTGGCACAAGACACATGGCAATGGTCAAAGACGTCTGTATAGTGCATGTTTACATCGGAAAAACTGGGTGGCAAAGTTTCAACTTGTCCGACACTTTTCATTGAGTGCATTTGACCATTAAATTTACAGGCTTCTCTAGATTAGCTAATAATTCTGAGTGTGTGGATCTTGGTTATTCAGGGTAATTTTACTGTCATTATGAAATGACTGGGCTAAACGACAGTAAGGGAAATGTTGGGAAAGTGCTGTTACTCTTTTAGAGAGCCTTTATTTGAAATTAAAATGGAGGTGAATGGTAGTCTTGCACCGCTCCAGTTTAGTCCTCTGACCCAGAGGTTGCAGTAATTCTGTAACTGGATGGATGCACAACTTGTAGAAACTCGAATCTTAATATATCTTAATATAGTCTTAAGCTCACCCACTGTTTGTTTGTTTTTTCCAGGCTTGATATGAATGGCAATTATATGAATAGCAATTTGAATGCTATTTTTTCAATGTCAATTGAATGCCATATTTTATAAGAGATTTCTAAGAAACCCTGTTGACAACCATAGCAGGTAAAAAGAATGTGGCAAAGGGTTGTAAACATTATATAAGGGTGAGAGGGTGAGGGTTTTCCTCTATTTTGAGAAAGTGTGTGTGTGTTTTAGAGAGAAAGTGAAGGAGAACAGGAAGTTTTGCTCTATGGGACTCTGATCTGCGTTAGTGTTGGTTTTCTGTGACCCAGCTCAGCCAAAGCACATTAAAGGAAATGCCAAGCATTCTTGCAGTAGAGCTTTGTCTGTGCTGCCTTGGCAGGATTACAGTAGAGAATATTTGTCCTGGGGAGCCGGCCATGTTAATTGCAGGCCCCGTTGTATGCAGGGAGAGAGCGCAGCCTCTCATGCCAAAAGCATAATGTTTCTGTTTTAACAATGTCCTGTTTTCAGAAGGTGTGGGGGGTGGGCCAAACCCAAGATCGGAATGCCTGAAAATACTGTACTTTGACTTTCCCTCTTGTTCCGTTGAGGCAAAGGCATTCAACTGTTTTGATGTGGAACATGGGCAGAGCTCCATGTGTGAGGGTGGATACACCATAAAGAAACTACAACAAGATTAAATTCAATCATAAAGATCACTAGGGCTGGGATATACATAAAATAAATATAAAATATATAATTCTTGATATTTTCTTCCTTTTGAGGATATGCGTTACATTTCATTACATTTACAATATGTATTTGCTCTGAAATGGCATTTTTCAATCAGAGGAACCATAATTTCAACCTAACATTAGTTTTAAAATGTTTAATTAAAGTATGCAAACAAACAAACAAAAGAGGTTAACAAAATAACAATACACAGTAATAAACAGCAATACCTACCTACAGGCATTTTTGCTAAAATCACCAGTGCTGTTGGGTGTAATCTGATTACAAAGTAATCTGATTTCAGACCTTATCTTCGGGCACCCACTATAGAGTATCTTTACTAACAGTCATTTTAATTTGTCCTATCACTCATCTCCTTGCTCAATTCCATAAGGAAAAGGTAATACTTCTGTCCTATTTATGAAATATTGATTTGCTGTATATGTGTTCCATAAGTGAGCCGGTGCACTGCAAGCGGTTTTCTTGTTTTGCTTTACTCATTATTAATTATTTTGTCAAGTGTTGTATGTCTGTTTTGTCTATTTCATGCCACTGTTACACAAATAATTGCCCTGTGGGGACAATGAAGTTGAAGTAATTAGGTAGTGTAATCTAATTACTTTTTAAATAATTTTAAATTGTTTTTAGTTTTTGAGAAAATTAAAGGCATAGTTCACCTAAAAATAAAAATGATCATCCTCATAATATCCCAGGTGTGTATGCCATCTTTTTTCACCAGAACACATTTGATGAAACATAGAAAAATCAGCTGAGGCCCATAAAATGCAATTGGATAATTATTTGACACTCGATGCTCCAAAAACAGCGCTGCTCTTCTGAATGTGTCACATGTACGTCAGTTCTTGCATGTCTCACATGCCAACAAGATTATGTCACACGCACATACCGCTGCTGACCAGAAATGATGATATACAATTAAAAAGTACTTAAATGTTGATATTTGTTGCACCAAAGGAAATTTCTCAATGGAGTAATTAATGAATTAATATGATTACAACTTTAGATAGGTAATTAGTCATTTGTAGTTGATTACTTGTGAATAACTTACCCAACACAAACGAATCAGAGTTTTGAAAAGGTTTATTGAAACGGACAGTTTCATGACATGAATCAAACTTACCAACTCCATTTGCTACTAAAGTTTAAATCAGAGACTATTAAAACGCCTCTCAAGGAATTTCACTAATAATCTAATTACATGCTCTTTAGGAAACTTAATAAAAATAAGAAGTGTATTAAAATCTTTGTTTTATTCAAAATATTGCTTAAAGCTGATGTGTGGATTTTTTTAATGTTATAATACTTTCTCATATCCCAGCTTACTATGCAGACACAGTTATTAGTAAACCATTCATAGGTAGATTTGCACAAACAGTGTAACCACTTTTGGATCTATGACACTTTAAATATTGCGTTGTTTGTCTGAGCAGCCCGGCCATCCCTAAACACAAGGTAACACATTGGCTCAACCAATGGACCGAGTTTTGGGCTGTAATATCAGTTAGTTTGACCAGCGGCAGATGAAGAGTGTATTTGGAAATCTGTTTGACATCAATGTTCATTAATGGAGTCATGGTTTTCACACTCAAACATTGAAATAAAGCCGTATGTGTATGCATAGTGCTGATTATTACATTTTATTCAATTTACTTAAAATAATAATGGCATTTATTGTCATCAGTATTTCATTCTGTGATCCTGCATGTCGAATACAACTGACAAATAACTTTACATCTTGGATAAGTTTTCTACGTTAAAATTTTGCACTTGAAGTACACAATACAGACACGACTGTACAAATGGGGATATGATCTATGTATCTATAACATATAAAGAGAATAAACTTAATCAGCTCACCAGAAACCGTGATTCATCTTATAAAAATAAAAAATAAAATCTGCATGCACAATAAACAATATAATCTCTAGATTGGAAAGTTTTGGCATGTTTCAATACAATTTTTATTTAATAAAACTATAGTCCTAAGCATATTTCCAGTATGTTTTGTTTGTCAGTAAATCAACTTTCTCGGTGTCCGGCTATTATTCATCTGCATTTAGTTTTGTTTTAGTATGTTATTGTTGATAAATAAGTTAAGAAAATTTAGACTTATTGAAAATGTCCATCATAGTTCACTACACAATTCATTAAGTCTAAGTAAAAAATGCAAACACAAATATAGTGGCAAGCAGAGATACCAGGGTCAAGCCAATTATCGGAACCATGAGCAGCAAAAGAAGCTTTGTGACATTTTTTGGGTTGAACAGTGTATGAGGAGTTAGAAAAAGTAAACTTTCAATCATAAAAAAACATTTATTTTAAAAATAGCTAAAAATAACTAGTTCTTAAAATTTTTGTCCAGTATGTGGCATTGTTCTGAAACTGCTAAGGTACTATCTGGACATGATGGTTATAATGCAGGAAAGCATTCAAGAGTTATAAGCCAAAATATACATTTTTCTATCTCCTGACCAGTAGGTGGCAGTGTACCAAAATGTTGCAGGTAACCTCAGGGCCTAATGGTGATGACACGCACAAAGTTTCGTCCCATTCCCTCAATGCATTGCGGAGATACAGCCTCAAGTTCAATTTTGCGTGTTCTTCATCTAATTTGTTGAAGCGCCATTTGAAAACGGTATGCTTTATCAAAATTCTGTTAATATCTTTTTGTCGTGAGTGCCTCTTGATGATGCTGGCCAATTTTCTTGCAAATCGGACAAACAGTCTTGGGGGAGTTTGTAAAAGTATGTTTTTCAGAAATTTTTGTTTTTCTCACATTTTGTTTCTAGGACTCACAGTGCAAATGTTATTAACATAAACGTGAGAGCAAATTTGAGCTGTTGTTTAGAGGTCAAATTTACAGTGGTATCAGATCAGACTGTCCTCTATCTGTGTGCCAAATTTCATAACTTTCCCTCAAGCAGTTCTATGGGCTGCCATAGACTAAAGAGCGTAATAATAATAATAATAATAATAATAATAGGAACTCTAATGAAAACAACAGGGGTCTTTGTCCCTTCGGGGCTTGACCCCTAACTAGAAAACGAATATATTATTAAGAATTTGTATTAGTAATATAATTTAGTAAAAATGCATACTTGAGTCTCAAAACCTTCATTTGCAAATAGATTGAATAATTCAATGAATAACACAGAAACAAACATATCTAGGTTTATAAAAGTTTTATGCAGCTACTTCCATTAACATTTAAACACATTGCAAGTCCTTGGTAATCCTCTGTAAGCTTCAACAGTTAGTGGGACTGACACATTCTGTTCTTTTTGAGTTGGACAGTTTGACGTGCTGCATAGCCAGTACATATACTTCAGCTGTGCATCTTCCATCATCAACCAGGAACTAAAGTTCGATTCAGTTTGATGTTGTGAACCGGCTTGTCCAGTTACTTGCTGAGAATCAGCTCAAAATAACTATTCGTTCAAGAATCGGACATCACTACTCTGTATCTTTCATTTTATATTGCCTGCAAAATCATCACAAACATCTCATTCAACAGAGACTGCCCAGTCTTAAAAATGACTACATACTTTACATGATTGGCATGTACGTTAATTGATTATTTGTGGGGGCAGAGTGTAATTAATCTCTGTGGTTATTGAAAGTTCTGTAAAAAAAATCCACAGCATTCTTTCTACATGTTATTTTTTCCTTCCCTGACATTGGCAGTTGTGAATCTGTCCAGCACAAATTTGTAGGATCCAAGATTTTGAGGAGATGCTGCTTTCAAAACATGCTTAAATCAATCTGTCCTGGTGACAGGACACTATAGCCATCCTCAGAACAAGAGCGCCGCATTGCAAACAGGTGTTAATATGATACGGTCTTGTCACATAAGCATGGTCAGCTGTTCTGCAAGACATGAGTAGTTTCTCTTCATTCTCTCTGAAGAAAATTAGGATTGTTAATACCATTGATTCTGTCACGTTTGCCATGTGCAATGTTCTGCCAGAGCCCTTTTAGTAGAATGACCTTGCCGATATGCCAGTGACATTTTATTCCCCGGGGTGCTATATAAGGAGCTTTGTATGAATTACACCTCGACTTCCAGTTGATAAATTGATCACAAAGTATTTTAAACACAATCACCCTTTACTGACTAATAGGAAAGAAAAATCACAAATGCAGTCTTTAATATCTCAATTACTTCTCGACAGTAATTAGATTTTTGCTTACGTTTTCTGCTTTCTCTCCAGAGAAAACTCACACGTGTCTCCTCTATTAGCATCAGGGTTTGAAATGAACACCCACCAACTTGCCAAATGTGGGTAAAAAACGTCAGTTGTGGGTAAGTCAATCACTTTTACTAGCCACTTTGGTGGGTGATGTTTTCAGGATTTTTCCTGCATTGAAATTTCTATGAAATTTGGGCGACTTGGAGCCAAGCTCCCGAAGCAAATTTAATGGTATTCATTCCTCTCATAACTTACATGCACATCTGTGCGAGGCGAATTAAGTGTGCTTTTGCGTGACCACCGCAGTGCACATCAGCGTGCTCCAGAGATAGAGCCAGAGTGCTGAGACAGCACAGAGTGACACTTGCGTGATTCAGTTGGACTTTATTCAAAATAGCAGCAGCTGACAGAGGGCACAAAATTAATGACTTTGAATTCTACTGAGAACTTTCTAGTATAAATCTCTGTATGGAGAAAGTCAAACCTCTCAAACTGATAGCCCCTACATTATCAACAGCACTGATGAGGTAAAGAGGAGACAAGTGAACATCATCAGTTTTTAAAATACTCATCATTCTTACTAAATGTTTATTATTATTAATTTTTTTTTCACTGCAGTAATAGCTGTAACTTGTAACTTGTACTGATTAATATGAAATCTATTAGGGCTAAACTATTACACTTTTTTTATTACAACTGTGAACATTGTAGTTATAGGTTCTAAATGTGTTTAGGCTATTAGTATTTTTTTTTAATTTGTATTGTTTATTTTCTAGAAAAGACTATCAAGACTATATTAACATATGCACAGTAATGTGGAGCCATCAATGCACTTTTCTGTGTTAATGGCCCTATCATTATACATGCCACTGTTAAACAATATAGAACAATGGTGAATTTAATGAAGAGGTAAAAACTTACATGAATTATGGAAATATTATTGACCTGATCTATCCCACTCCTGTTCTAACTGGTCAAGTTTACCTTCAGATATTTTAATGCTGACTTAAATCATTAGGCTTGTGTCCTGCTGAACTAATATAATTCTCGTTCAAATAAAATGTCCAGACAAATGCATGCAGTTACAGTCTCTTAACTTTATATGCTTTTGTGAGGTAGAGGATTTTGGCTAGTGAAAATGTTGAGTGGCTAGTGACCTTGGAATTTACCAGGCACTGTGGCTAGTGAGCCAAATAATGAATATCAAAACCTGAATAGCATAGATCTCAACAATCTCACAAACTGCTTGCCGATTTGTCAAGATCCAACCTGATCTCATGAAAAGTTGTACATATTATATGAGTTAGCTATTTCATATGATTTAGTTTGTTTGAATTTGTATGTTTTGATGACTTGATGTGTAACAGGGAAGTTTGAGCAAGTTCTGCAGGCAAGGCATCAAGGCATGCTTATTAATATTATGCCCTAACCCAATCCCCTTATCTAAACCTAACCAATCAGTAGAGTTTGTAAACCTGATAGGAATCTGCTGTGTGTGGTAGAAGCAAGTAATTTTGCATATTAGATGGAAGCGGTGTTAAGAGATGTCATTGGCTGTAATGAAAGTCATACGAATTCATACGAGTGAAGTCGTACATACGAATTAGCCAAATAGAGAAACATTTTACAAATCATTACTATTTCACCATGAGAGTGTGTTGCAAGATCCCAAAGTTTGCATTCAAAGGTCAGAGATTTCAATATGAACTCACCTGGACTTAAAGCCGTATAACTCAAATGTTAGATAAAACTCTACAAGAACTCAATTAGGTCTTGTTAGCTGTGAAAGACCAACCTTTGAGCAATAAAATTCTCCTCTGGGTATAGTTCAGGCATGAGGCCAACATTGAGGCCACCCCCAGCAGTGTTGTGACCCAGTCAGGGCCTTGGTAAAGCACAGTGAACTACATTATTCCATGCTCTTGCATCACAAATCTAGGGCCAGTGTGCCCTTTGTGGTTTTGAACCAATAACAATCGAATCACTTTATCTGAAATCACCAATAGCACAGTGGCCTTATTCCAATTATTAGCATCTGTTTACACCCTCACAGCTGGCCCCCAATGGTTATCACTCTGCACTCTCAGTTTATTATACTGACAGCTCCAGTGGTGTGGAAGATTTCATGCCTCTGAAGTATGTAGGACAGGTCAGACATCGACATGGGTCCACCAGCCTGGTTCACATCAGTTGATAAAGAGATACTTGACACATGTAGATACCTTTTACTAAACTGCAGTTTAGGGAAGGGCACGAGTACTCAAACATTAGGAAGTAACAACTAGAGGTAGACTGATAGTTTTGCTGATACAGATAACGAGGTGGTGGAAAAGACCATTTTTATAATAAATAATTTATTTTTCCTAGTCCATCCTTACTGTGACGGGCATAGACATAGAGGATGTAAGAGTCCAAAATATGTAAAATCTCAGATGCGTGTTTTTTGTGCAAGCAAAATCCCAATAATAATCAGAAAATAAGATTTGGTGCATAAAGTGAGACTTTTAAACAAGCCCCAAGAGGTTGTTGAATATACATATTGCAGAACATTTCAAATATGCATAGATGCATTTCACGTCCTCCTGTCTTCCAATTTCTCTCTTTTAAAGTAGGCAAGACTGATTTTCACAAGAACGCAAGAACGAGAAAGCTTTCTTAGCATTGAAAAGCCCCCACGCAATCTTACAATAATCTACATTGTGTATCACAATAGAATTACTATAAAGTAAACATTGTCATTTGGGCTAATAAATACTGTATGAGCAGTAATTTATCAATAGTAGATCATCATTCGTCAATAGTAGATCATGTCATATGGGCTAATAAATACTCTATGAGCAGTAATTTATCAACAGTAGATCATCATTCATCAATAGTAGATCATGTCATATGGGCTAATAAATACTCTATGAGCAGTAATTTATCAACAATAGATGATCATTCATCAATAGTAGATCATGTCATATGGGCTAATAAATACTCTATGAGCAGTAATTTATCAACAGTAGATCATCATTCATCAATAGTAGATCATCAGCAATTGCTTGTCAATTGTTGTGTGTGTGTGTGTGTGTTTTACATTTTGCACTAATATTCTTGAATTAGTCCATAAACAGTTATGGTGACAGAGTTTTGGTTCTGTTACAATGGTCTATATTTAAATATTCATCAATTTAAGCTTTTTGTAGCATAGTGTATATGGTACAGCAGGGCTAAAGGCTCCCTTTTAGGAAATTTAACTTTTTTTCTGGTCACAAAATTTATCATGGTCAAAAAAATACAATATTTATTTGTATTGAACATTGATAGAGTAACATAATTTGTGTGAAATGAAATTATAACGGAAGGTTGTTTTTATTAAAATTACACCTGGCATAAAAGGCTAATAAAGTGATATTGCATAGACACCTTGCCAAAGTTATAGGGCACAATTATTTTGGGAGACCATGGTGCTTTTTTGAGTAACAAATTAAGATGATGCTTACTCAAAATAACTACTTCAGAAAAAGTCAACCATTTCCTGTTAATTTCAAACACATTTGGCATTTTATTACAGCTCAATTATTCTATAAACAAACAAATCTCTATTATGATTGGATGAGTCAATGTGAGCCCACTTTGAAGATTTGTCATAACAAATCTATTCTCCCCACTTTAAAAAAACAATGTGTTTAATAGGGGTCTTTAGGCCCTGCAACATGGGGGCTTTTACCCCAAATGCTATTCTTTCACTTATTGGAAAGTTATTACTTTTTTATAATTATTTAATGCCATAAAACAAAACTGAAAATGATAAATAAGTATTTTGTCTCAAAAGAAATGTTAATTTCAGGGATAAAATCAAAGGAGCCTTTTACCCCGCAAAGACTTTTGCCCTGTTGTACTCTATATTCACCAGATTAAGGGTTCTGGCCACTGAGCAACATTTGCAAAAAATATTTCGCCTTTGAATTTTGCCAATAACTGATATTTTCAAAAAACAATCAGCACTGATTAATCTGTAAAACCTGATCTCGGTCGACAACAACGATCAATCTTGAAAACATAACAATTGTGTAAACTGACATTTCTAATAATTTTAAACTGATAAAATTCAGTAACACATATAGACAAATGTGTCAAAAAAGTTCCTTATTTTAAATTATGTTATTGGTACGGCGTCATTTTCTGCGATAAATTGGTCTAGATTTATCAGACAGCTATCTGTGTCAACTAGGGATGCCACGATTTATACGGTTTTACTATTAACCATGATTAAAAATATCAGTTAATTTAACCATAAGAATTTAGAAACCATGGTTCAAAACCGTGAAATGCTTTATTTACACTTGGCAAAATATGATATATATTGTATAAATATAATTGTTATAAAAAGATTTTGTAAGCCATAATGTGAAAACTCTTGTGCCTGTGTTGTTACTGGAGCTGTTGCTATGGTTATGGACGGTGGCTGCGTGGTGCTTGGCTATGTGTCGCGGATTGAATGTGAACTTTAAATGAATGTGAAACTTGGGCTGCTACACACAAACTCCAAAATATAACGGAGGAATTCGATCTACCAGACTAAATTGCAAAAAAAGAACTGTTTGGGAGCATTTAAATGACTGTCTGAAGACGACGGATGTAAATTATGCAGAGGTCATAGAAAGAAACACATTTACAAACAATAACAAACTAGTCATTTTAATATTTTTAGCTGTGGTGATTTCACAGTGATTAATTAAAAGATGCAACTTTTTGTAAAGTTTATGCGTGCTGACAGCGTGTGGCGCATTGCATGTAGTTACTATCGGCAAGAGAACTTTGAAAAGTTGCGTCTGAAATCGTCCTAATTATTGAAAGCATTGCTTCTATACAAACGCATCGCATTCAACTATAAATGTCAATTTTAGTCATTATCGGTCTTTAATTGCCTGCTGTAAGCAATGCCCCTGTTATATGCATAGACCACAGGTTTATTTGTAAGGTGTTGTGAACAGTATTTTTAGAGTCTGTTGCCAATTCTATATGCTGGGATGTCTGACAAACAACTGATTACTTTAATAAACTGTTGCAGAAGAAAAAAAAACTGTTGGATGCTGTGAACTAGTCTACATGTACACAATAATCTTACATTTTCACACTTTTAAAGCACTCCGGTTACAATGAAGCACATCACTGAGCTCGGGATGCACATATGCGGTGTTGTGCCCGATAGGAGCATCTCTTATTATATACCTCCTATTTATTTTTTAAATATTTATCAGTTTTCGTATTGTAGGGCTGCCTTTAGCGTCCACATATCCATCAGAAATACATCCACTAAGACATTCAATTGTGATATGACAATTGTTGCATCTGTGTTGTTGGATAATAGGAAAAATTGCAAATAATCGTAAAACTGGTTAACCGTGATTTCTTTTCTCAGACGGTAATCTAACCGTCAAAAACTCACTGTGGCATTGCAAGTGTCAACACTCTACATGGTAATGCCTTTCACTCAGCCAGCAACAGCACTCGATGAACTGGAGAATATAAGGGCAGCTGCACACTAGAAAAAGCATTTGACGACAGGAATGTGTATGCTGCGTTCTGAGGGTGTGGAAAGTGCCAGGGTAATTCGAAATGATGAAGTAATTCAACAAATTGGATTCCCGAAAGCACAACTGAACCCATCTCTTTAAATTTCTCTCTGGTCAACAGATGGAAACATCAAAATGTGTTCGCAAACCCTTTCGTCAATCCTCTACTATCCCCATTGAAATCAATGGATTTGCAGCTTTCGCTGACGCAGTGTAGTATGCAGGAGAGCACACACCCACAATCGGTTCTTCTCTTCAAACAGCTGACCGACAACTGAAAGAAGCTGAATGCAGGGTTTTTTTTGAGACGTGTTTTTTAAAAGAAATGTTTTTTTTATTTGACATGCCATCTTAAGAATGCAATACTTATTGCGCAAGACGCTACTACTATCATAAAACAGCAACACTCGATACAATAGCCGAAGGCATCCATCTGACTAGGGGTGGGTATTGATACAGACTTTTCGATTCAATTCGATTTCGATTCAATATCGATTCATATAGATATATTTCTGTTATAATGTCCCTTTTGTTTACATATGAAAGAAATTATCTTTCAGCTAATAATGTTAATTATACAGGGGACTAAATTATACAGGTTCCTATAACTAGGAACATTATGAAAATATTAACTTTACTAATTATATTTTATATTTAAGCTTTTTTAAAAATGGACAAATCCATGTATTCATCAATAAATGTGGTATTATTTATTAATACAGTAGTTATTGCATTTATAAATAATTATTGCAGATTATGATTATGATATAGATATTATATTGCATTTATTTGTCAAATTTGTATTGTTTAATTGCATAATTTGTACTATTTATAGGTATTTACTTTAATTTGTTGAACACGTGCTGAAAACCAGTACTGTCTCTTTAAGAGAACAAGGATTTGTGTAAAGGCTGTCTATAAATTAGCGCATGTTAACAAAAGAATCTCGAATGAATTTATCTCCTCCGTGGAATACACGATCAGAATTCAATGTTAATTTTTTGGTTGTTTTTGATCAACAACTGACTGTAAAGAAAAGAAAGGTTATTAAAAGAGAAATTATTCAATGACAAATGAGTTGCGTGGATCTCGTGTTTAGACACACATTACACAGAACAACTTTTAATCTTAATACACAGTGAAAAGATCTTACTGCTGAATACTCCACCACTAAACTACACAAGTACTGATGAGTGAAATCTGAACATTTACCAGCCAGTTGCCAAATACATACATTTTAGTCGGATAATGCAAATTTTGGTGCAAATGCAAGCGATTTCCTTTCATTGTAGAAGAGGGTTGCGCATTGAGTGAAAGATCAATCTTTGGATTTAAGAGTCGATATTGAGATCATTCAAATGATGATTGCGATGCATTTTTTACCCACCTCACATCCGATGCATGTGTGCATAAACCAACAATATATACAAAGTGAGCAAAATGCCCTTCCCTACAACAGAGACATCAGTGCTGTTATTCCCCATTTATTTTATGGGACAGTGTTTGAGTAGTGCATGGCTAGAGCTTAATTAAGTGCCACTTGCTAGAAGCGTAACCGTCAGCTATGAAAGGATATCAAATTAATTTCAAAAGAATTTTGATGAAATGTATCTTCTCAAACAAGGTACATAATATAATTTTTGGCACTCAAGACCAGTTAGAACCCAGTTAAAAAGCTGCAGTGCCACAGTGCATTAGAAGTGAAAAATCTCTAGATCCTGGATCTGTGTGATTCCTTGACAGTAAAGTATAAAATTATAGGTAGTTCCACCCAGAGAGCTGTTTGCCGCCTACTTCCTACATAGGCAGCTGCTTTTTATTGTAGCATCTTAACTATCATAGAACCTTTTAGGTGACTTGTAACATGATACATAGGCAGCAACTTCACAATGGAGACTTCACTTATGATTTATTTAATGTTAACATGTTGCTAAGCTAATGGCGTGATACCCTAATAAGCATAAAAATGTTTAGTGTGTTGTAGTTGTACTGTTGTTTAATTTGATGTGGATTGTTCAGTTGATGAAACATTGTAAATATGTCTTGCCAAAAATGTTTAGAAACATTTAGAATGTTTAGACAACTCCTGAAATCATGAGTTGTTACATGTGTAATGTAATGTGATCTAGGACCTTTATACAATGGCTGTGCATGTCATAGTACAAACCACGCCCACGCCCACACTAATCCGTTTTTGTTTGAAATCTCATTTTTCACTTTCGTAGCAAAATTAATGCATTTTCAAACGAGCGAGTGAGTCTATGATGCCTTAAAACGCGGCCTTAAGGGTGGGCTGGGTATTTCAGTGGTAAAGACATTGGCTGCCACCCCTGGAATTCGCTAGTTCAAATCCCAGGGTGTGCTGAGTGACTCCACCTGGGTCTCCTAAGCAACCAAATTGGCCTGGTTGCTAGGGAGGGTAGAGTAACACAAGGTAACCTCCTCATGATCGCTATGATGTGGTTCGCTCTCGGTGGTGGTGCGTGGTGAGTTGGGCATGGATGCCGCGGTGGATGGCGTGAAGTCTCCACACGCGCTATATCTCCACGGTAACGTGCTCAACAAGCCACGTGATAAGATACGCGGGATGACGGTCTCAGACGCGGAGGCAGCTGATATTCGTCCTCCGTCACCCGGATTGGGGCGAGTCACTACGCCACTATGAGGACTTACAACACATTGAGTATTGGGCATGCCAAATTGGGAGAATAAGAGGAGAAAATAAAAAAAAATAAAAATGCGGTCTTTAAAGAAGGTTTTGGAATGGAGCAAACATGCACCTTGAACTGGACTTTTTTAAAAGACTGACATTTAGGCCTGCACTTGACTACAATGATTGCCTTCTTTACAGATAACATATTTACTTTTATACATTTATTTCATTTCCTGTTTGAGCTATAAAACTGCTGTGTTTGTGATAAGCTTGTTTACTGTAGATGTCAGCTGCAGGCCAGCAATTACTATGAGCAGATGTGGGATGCATCAGCTATGGATTTAAAATGGCAGATGTGAGGATATTTTGGGGGGGGAAGTGAGGCATTTTATTTGGAAGTCACTTGTTGACATTCTGGTGTCCCTTTGGTGTTTGGCGGTAGTTTGGTCTGAGGGTTTGGTGTGGTTCACTAACAAAGAATCACGCTGTGGCCCATCGAAGCTTTCCACTCGTTTGTACTTTAAAGTGGTAAAAATAACACAAAAGCTTTAAGGAGGCTGTTTTTTCTTTCAGTGGCTCCCAGTCTGGTCCTTTAGTGTTTCTTGTTTCCTCTGTGTACGCTAAGCATTTAGTCAGATGCTTTGAGAAAAATGTATTGCTGTATGTGGGACCGATCGACCATGTCAGTTGTAATTAGTCTTTCAGGATTTTTTTTTTTTAAGACTTGAGGTCAAATTGTAACTGATGTTAGAAGGCTTTGTTGCTTTGTGAAGTTCCACTAGATCCATTGAAAGATTTCTCTGTCTGGGCTAAAAGCAGTATGCCTTTTTTCACAGATACTCTCAGGGAAGAGGATACATATTCAAATTTCCAGGAAAGAGTAATCATACGCATCCTGTTGTCTTGAATCTTAGAGAAGATAATAGATGAGGCACTCTGGGGCTTCATCTAACAATTAACTTTGAGTGCTTTACCAATTATTCTGCGTTGAGATGGTATAAAACAGAAGCTGTACTTTTTCTAATTGTCGAGATTTTTGAAAATTTTATGCATTTATTACAGTCTTTTCTCAGCTCTTGTTATATTTATAAGGATTATTTGAATAGTTTACTGTAAATAATGAATCATCACTGCCAACTTTGTTTCAAATGGTTCAGAAAATGTTGTTTCCAATTCATTATAAGCATTATAAAAGGAAAGTTCCCCATAAAAAAGAAAATTATGTCATTATTAATTCACCATCATGTTGTTCCAAACCCCTATGCTTGTCTTTCTTCCATGCACACAAAAGGAGTTGGACAGAATGTTCACGAAGCTCTTTTCCATTCAATGAAATTTAATGGTGAGCAGGGGCTGTCAAGCTGCAAAAATGACAACAAAACAAAGGCACTATAAAAGTAGTCAATGCAACTTGTGCACTACAGTATATTCCAAGTTTTCTGAAGCCTTATGATAGCTTTGTGTGAAGAACAGATGAAAGTCATTATTCACTGAAAATCTTGGAAGTCTAGTTGGATTGGCCCCATTCACTTTCATTGTAATTGCTTCACTGTAACCCAAATGTTTTTTTTTTCTCAAAATATTGAACCTGAAATATCAATTTTAGGTGTTTCAAATTATTCACTTCTATCAGTAACATTATTAGAAACTCTGGATGATTTTGTTGTGTTAAATACACATAATTCTACAATCATCAGATACTACTGGTGTTTTGCATATTTTTGCACTGTCGATAAACAGGTCTGTCAGCTTTAATTGAATGTGTTCAGGCTTTTGAATTTTTTTGCCAATTATTGTTGGCATGTGAGTCCATCGTCTATTTACTGTGTTGCATGTTTCTTCCTCACTGTGAAGAAAACAAGGATGAAAAACTCTTAATCAAGAATATTTATTTCATCAAGTTAGTTAGACCTACAGCACTCAATTTTATCCAAGGTACTGTATCAGTCAGTCCGTTTATTTCAAATACACACTTCTCACTCTCTCAGGATCAAGATGCTGAACATTTGACCAAACACTCAGGGGTAAATGTGCTCTTTTTGCATTTCATACGTATGTATCGCTCACTGGCCTTGTTCTCAACTCTTTAAATACTGATATCTTTTTGTGGCCTTCAGCAGAGGTAACCAGCGAGCTTTCCTGTTAGTGAGTGATCTCTGTCAACCTATTTCAGCTCCTATTTCTGAGGTCAATGCTGCCTGTTTACAGTGTACACAGAAAAGTGTGAGCTTGGGTGTGTGCATACTTGTTTTGACAAAAGTGCGTGTGGGCTACGAGCAGACATGTGGGTTGGATGGTGCAAATTAACCTTTTTTCCTCAGAGGTCATAATTTACTTCGAAAGCCTGAAGGAACTGTGAGGGGGAAAGTAATGAAATGTGCAATAACAAGAGCTTATTGTTCACTGTCTGTGAAAAGGCCCAGTGGGTCATGTGCCGATTTGACTGGCGGTCTGGTGGAGAAAGAATGTGTGTTGTCTCGTTGGACAAAATTTCATGGCAGAGAGAAAAAAAAAAGAGAAAAAGTTTTGTATATCTTCTCAGTGAGCTCATTCTTAAAGGAGGAAGGAAACAAGTGTGTTCAGATGAAAATTGGGCCTGTTTTAGACACAGAGGCGGGAACTTGATGCACTTAACTTAAGGCTTTTGTTTATATATAGAGACAGGAATTGATTGGTGTATCCATGCAGTGATTTACCTCCATCTTTGAAAATAATGCAGTTATTTTATATAGTGTGAAGAACAAGAGACTCTGTCCTATGGAAAACATTCAAGATTTATGAGGTTCTTTGAAAGAATTGTGAAACATTTCAATGCCTCAAGTGTCCACATAAAGGAATATTTCATCCAAAAATATAAAATTGTCATTGTTTACTGCACGATATGGTGGAATATGCAATAAATAGAAACATAATATTAATCATTATTATTAAACAAGGCATGACTTCTAGAAAGTTTAACATAAATCCCACACATTTTTGTTCATAAAATGGCTACAACAGTGACTGTCAGGGACATAATTTAATGTTCAATTATATTTTCAGAGTTTGGACATGGACTTGAAAAATGGATAAGGCATAGCTCAAGGTCATTGCTGCACTTAATGTGCTCATGAATATAGAGCCCATACTGTTTTAGCTGCATATCCACAAATATGACACATTGCCATAATTTGAGATGATAGAAGTTTTTGGAGAAACACTATTTTAGTCTCTGATTTCAAATTATATACATTTTATCACAAAACACAACAATGAATGTTTTGATGCTCTTTAATGCTACGTGTGACAGATTGTGGGAGCTACCCATTCAAACTGAGTGGGGCATAGTGCTCTCTCTCTCTCCAACTAATAGCACGAAAAAACATCAATGAACATCAGAGGGTATGTTGAAGGATATAATATAACTTAATAAAATGTTTCAACTCTCATGTAATCACCCAATCTGTTAATGTTGACATGGAGAAAATGAATTGGGAATATCTCTTGCTTTTCCTGTGCTTTGGATCTATGCCTATACACACTGCGCACACACCAAGTAACAATTGCACACCTAGTCTATTTTCAGCAATCTGCATAACCTTAAACATTACTTTATAAAGTATTAAAGACAGGCCTTGCAATAACCTCTGTGAAGGTGGCACCCCATATAATTACCAAAACTATTCCATTAATTTGTGCTGTGTTTGTGCTTATTTGTGCCACAAAAATTAACGTTTGTGCTAGTTTGGTGTTTCAGATATTAAGCATTCTTTTTGGGCTGTGTGAAAGTCACTCTCCACTCCATCTCGTTCAAATCGATCCAGACCGGTGCTGATCATTTGTGTTCCGTTTGTGCCGTTAAAACAAATGTTGTAACTATTTCCCTTCCTTAGATATAGCAAAAATGTATTCGGGAGCAGTGACGTCATTCTCCACCCCATGTTGTCTAAATCGCTCCAAACCAGTGTCATTCATTGTGTCGGTTTGTGCCATTAAAATGAACACTTTATCTGTTTCCATTCTTTAGAAATAACATATTTAATTCAGAGCAGTGACGTCACTCTCCACCCCATGTCGTCCGAATCGCTCCAAACCGGTGGCATTCGTTTGTGCTCGATTTGTGTTGGTTTGTGCTGTTGAAAGAACCAATCTAACTAATTTCATTACATTGAAAAAAAACTTTTTTTTTAAATTCAGCTTTGTGTTAGGCAAAGAAAACCTACTCATACATGTCCAGGTTGGTTTGGCTTGAAAATGTGATTTGTGGGGTATTGTCACGAATGTCAAACGCATGTCAAATATAAAACAAACTTTACCGCACTCACAAATACAGGGCATATGTGATTTGGATTTGAAGCTTGAAGTTACTGCCAATGATCAAACGTTCAACAATAAAAACAAAACAAACAAAACTCAATGACAACAATGGTAAGAAACCTGCACCGAGCGAGCACAAACGAACGAGTCAGAAAATGAGTGCATTGGACAAGATAAGGTAAATGCATGACTGAAGTCACAGATCCTGGTGATAATTTAGTTATTTCTATGTAATGGAATTAGTTAGATTGATTCTTTCAAATGCACAAACCGGCACAAATGAATACCACCGGTTTGGAGTGATGTCACAGCCCCGTGTAAAGACGAGGCTGAGGCAGCATTAGAATCCATTTGCGGGTGTTTATTGGCAGTAGGTTTTAGAGACAGGAACGTTAAGCCAGGCAATAGGTCAAAATCACAATAGCAGTCCAATCTAGCGACATATACAAGGGTAATCCAAAAGGCAGAGATGAGTAAACAGGCAAAGGGTCCAAATACAGTCATCAGTCCAAAATACAGGCTACCAGAGCAGAGGGGTAATCCAAAAGGCGAAAATCAGAAAGTCAGGCAGAATCATACACGAGATAAGTGGGCAGAAAACAATGGAAACGCTCGGTAAGGCAGATGAACTGGCAATACTTCGCAAAGTGCAAACACACAAACACCTCTTAAATACTGTTCAAACAGGAAATGAAAGTAGAAGCAGAGGGAGCGGTTCACAGTCAATACTCAGGAGAAGGCTCCCTCTGCTGGCGTGGCGTTACAGAACCCCCTCCCTTAGGATCGCCTCCTGGCGCTCGACGTGGACGTCCCCGTGGTCGTGGTGCTGGTCGATCAGGTCTGGCACGATGATCTCGTGCCAGACGGTGATCTCTCCTCAGGTCCATAGCCCTCCCAGTCCACTAGGTATTGGAGCTGACCCCCTCTCCGTCTTGAGTCCAGTAACTCATTCACCTTGTAAGCTGGAGTTCCATCAACATCCAGTGGAGGTGGCGGCTCTCGAGTCTCAGCGTTGGGGTCAGGCCCCGAGTGGACCAGTTTGAGGAGGGAAACATGAAAGGATGGAGAGATACGATAATTAGCAGGAAGCTCTAATTGGTATGTGACCTCGTTTATTCTTTTTAGAATTTTGAATGGACCAACATACCTTGGACTGAGCTTCCTGCTCGGTAGCTGCAGCTTGAGGTCCCTGGTAGAAAGCCAGACCCGCTGTCCTGGTTGGTAGGGAGGATGTGGGCGACGTCGCCTGTTGGCCTGGAGTTCTTGAACTCTTACAGCTCTCTGAAGACGGACGTGTGCACTGTCCCACACCCTCTCACTACGCCGGATCCAATCGTCCACTGCAGGGACCGATGAGGGTTCGCCAGACCATGGGAACAAAGGAGGTTGATACCCAAGAACGCACTGGAAGGGGGTCAGGTCAGTTGAGGAGTGAGTTAAAGAGTTTTGTGCATATTCTGCCCATGGTAGGAATTCCGACCAGCGGTGTTGTTCTCGGCTGCAGTATGATCGAAGATATCTGCCTATTTCCTGATTTAATCGTTCAACTTGTCCATTAGACTGAGGGTGGTATCCTGACGTGAGACTGATGTTAATGTCCAGATGCTTACAGAAAGCTCTCCAAACTTGGGACGTAAATTGGGTTCCTCTATCACTGACAATATCATCAGGTATACCATAAATTCGAAAGACATGATGAAATAGTGCTCGAGCAGTCTTCATGGCAGTGGGGAGACCCTTTAGAGGGACCAACCGACAGGATTTGGAGAAGCGGTCAATTATGACAAGGATAGCAGTAAAGCTATTGGAGAGTGGTAGATCGGTCACAAAGTCAATGGAAAGATGGGACCAAGGACGTTGTGGGATAGGTAGTGGTTGGAGAAGACCAGAGGGTAACTCCTTGGGGGTTTTCGATTGGGCACAGACTTGGCAGGCTTTGACGTAAGTAGTAACATCCTTGGTCATCGAAGGCCACCAGAATGAGTTTTTTAGTAATTGAAGAGTGCGAGATATACCTGGATGGCCAGAGCTGACAGAAGAATGGACCCATTGCGTTACTCTGTGACGTAGATCTTGTGGAACATACTGTTTGTTAGGAGGGCAGTTGTCAGGTGCAGGCTCTTGTAGTTGTTCCCTTTGTATTTCCTCCATTATGTCCCAGGTGACTGATGGCGATGACAATAGCAGGTGGGAGAATACATTCTGGTGTGATGCTTTCTGTGGGAAGATCGTACCGCCTAGATAAGGCGTCTGCCTTGCCATTCTTACTGCCTGGTCGATATGTTACTGTGAACTGAAACCGTGTGAAAAACAGAGACCAGCGAGCCTGGCGTGAGTTGAGTCGTTTGGCACTCTTGATGTATTCTAGATTCTTGTGGTCGGTTATTACTTGAAAGGGATGGATTGCTCCTTCGAGCCAGTGTCTCCACTCTTCGATGGCTGCTTTCATGGCCAAAAGTTCCTTGTTCCCCACATCATAATTCCTTTCTGCAGCGCTTAACTTTCTTGAGAAGAATGCGCATGGATATAGTTTACCGGGTTTGCCGTGACGTTGAGAGAGTACAGCTCCAACTCCACAGTCTGAAGCGTCTACCTCCACCACAAATGGGAGATCAGGATCAGGATGGTTTAAGATGGGGGCTGTTGTAAACCTTTCCTTCAAAGTATTGTATGCTTGGCTGGCCTCTTCAGTCCATTTCAGCTTCGAAGGTCTCCCTTTTAAGAGGGATGTCAAGGGGGAAGCAATCATACTGTAATTTCTGATGAAGCGTCTGTAAAAATTGGCAAACCCCAGAAACCTTTGAAGCTCCTTTAGGGTGGATGGTTGTGGCCATTCTGTGACTGCTTTAACTTTGGATTCATCCATTTTAACTCCTTGGTGACTGATGTGGTAACCCAGGAATGCAGTCTGTCTGACGTGAAATTCACACTTCTCTGCTTTGACGTATAGTCGGTTTGCGAGTAGACGAGAAAGGACTGTCTTGACATGGCTGATATGTTCGTCCTCAGATTTTGAGTAAATTAAAATATCGTCAATATAAGCTATTACATACTGGTTCAGGAGGTCTCGGAAGATCTCATTAATGAACGACTGAAAAACAGCTGGAGAGTTGGCAAGTCCATATGGCATAACCTGGTACTCATAGTGCCCTCTAGTGGTGAAGAAGGCAGTCTTCCATTCATCGCCCTCTTTGATTCTGATCAAGTTATAGGCACTCCATAGGTCAAGTTTAGTGTAGATGGTGGCTTCACGGAGCTGCTCCAGGGCTGAGGGAACCAATGGAAGGGGGTAGCGGAATTTTACTCTGATGTTGTTCAGACCTCTATAATCGATACACGGCCTTAATCCGCCATCTTTCTTTTCAACGAAGAAGAACCCTGCAGCAGCTGGAGATGTGGAGGGTCGGATGAACCCTGAGCTTAATGCTTCTTCGATATATTCTTCCATGGCTTGGGTCTCCTTCCTGGACAGGGGATAGACTTTACTTTTAGGGGGCATGGCATTCGGGAGTAAATCAATTGCACAGTCCCAGGGGCGATGAGGTGGTAATTGCATTGCTTTGGTTTTACTAAAAACTTCTGCCAGATCGTTATAACACTTAAGAATATTAACATTCTTGTTAGTCTCTGGGCTTTCAATGTTAGTTGTGAAACATGGTTGGGGAACTTGGGAAAAACAATGGTTTTCACAGAAATTCGACCAATTGGTCAGCTCACCACAATGCCAGGAAATAACGGGGTCATGAATGGATAGCCATGGAAATCCGAGGATAACTTCGTGTTTAGGAGAGTCAACGATGTACAGGGAGATCAATTCTTTATGAAACAAACCTACTTGGAGTGTTAATGGTTTGGTCTGATGGGTAATCCCCTCTCCAATGGTGTTATCATCAATGGCTTTGATCTTGATAGGAGGATTACATGGTTGGATGGGAATGTCATACTTTTTGATAAGTTCCTTATGTATGAGGTTCAAGGCTGCTCCAGAATCGATCATTGCTGTTAGTGAGATACATGCATCTTCAGTTTTTAGTATAACAGGGAGCTTGAATGATTTGTTATTTAGAAGTGAAAAATGTTCAAGATTTACCCAGGAAGTTGTTTGGATCTTATGTGGACACCCTTGGCTGCGGTGGCCGGCTTCACCGCAATAGAAACATAGACGGAGTTGTCGTCTTCTCATTCTTTCTTCCTCAGATAATCTAGACAGACCGAGTTGCATTGGTTCGTCACTAGGCTTGGTCGTTGATGAAGTCATCGGTTGTGAAACAGCAGGTGGAAATTGTTGAAATTCCCTCACACTTCTTCGTTTGGGTGCTTGTCTCATCAGATTATCAATCTTTATAGCTAGGGTCACAAAGTCAGAAAATGATAAATTCTCTCCTTTACAAGCCAGCTCTGTTTGCAGATTAGGGTTGAGGCTCTGTTGAAAAACAGCTTTCAGTGAAATATCATTCCATCCACTTTGAGCAGCGAGTGTTCTGAACATGATAGCGTAATCAGCAGCAGTACGGTTACCCTGTGACATTTGTAGAATTTGTGCTGATATATTCTTGCCACCAGCGGGATATTCAAACACTTCGTGCAGTTGTTGGATAAAATAATCAAAAGATGTTCTAAAACGTGCATCCATTTCCCAAACTGCCGCAGCCCAGTCAAGAGCTCTGCCAGATAATAACGTCATCATGAAAGCGCATTTCTTTCCATCTGATACAAATTTGTCTTCTTGGTTATCAAAGTAAATCTTTACTTGACGAATAAAGCCCTTACACTGCTCTGCACATCCATCAAATTTGTCTGGTAACGCAAAGCTTACCGTTTTCGGTGTGGCTGATGGAAGAGACTGAATGTAATGAGTCAGGTGTTCATTGATAGACTGGAGCTTAGTGAGTTGGTCTTGGTAGCCCTTTAACACTTCACTTTGATAGGCGAAAGCTGCTTGCAAGTTGGAAACTTCCGCTGGATTCAGTTGAGGCGAAGTATTCTGTAAAGACGAGGCTGAGGCAGCATTAGAATCCATTTGCGGGTGTTTATTGGCAGTAGGTTTTAGAGACAGGAACGTTAAGCCAGGCAATAGGTCAAAATCACAATAGCAGTCCAATCTAGCGACATATACAAGGGTAATCCAAAAGGCAGAGATGAGTAAACAGGCAAAGGGTCCAAATACAGTCATCAGTCCAAAATACAGGCTACCAGAGCAGAGGGGTAATCCAAAAGGCGAAAATCAGAAAGTCAGGCAGAATCATACACGAGATAAGTGGGCAGAAAACAATGGAAACGCTCGGTAAGGCAGATGAACTGGCAATACTTCGCAAAGTGCAAACAAACAAACACCTCTTAAATGAGGGAGAGGGAGCGGTTCACAGTCAATACTCAGGAGAAGGCTCCCTCTGCTGGCGTGGCGTTACACCCCGAATCACATTTGTTATTTCTAAGGAATGGAAATAGATAAAGTGTTCATTTTAATGGCACAAACTGGCACAAATGAAGCACAAACTAATGACACTGGTTTGGAGCGATTTAGACAAAATGGGGTGGAGAATGACATCACCACTCACAAATTTTTTTTTGCTATATCTAAGGAAGGGAAATAGTTACAACGTTTATTTTAATGGCACAAACTGAGCACAAATGATCAGCACCGGTCTGGATCCATTTGATTGAGATGGGGTGGAGAGTGACTTTCACACAGCCCAAAAAGAATGCTTAATATTTCAAACACCAAACCAGCACAAACGTTATTTGTTTGCGACACAAGTCAGCACAAACGAATGGAATAGTTTTGGTAATTATTTAATTTTATGGGGTGCCAACTTCATGGAGGTCTTGTGATAAGCATATCGAGATTTGAACATTCGACATTTGTGATATTTCGAATACGTTAAATGCAATATATCGTGCAGCCCTGGAATGTGAAAAGTTGTATGGAGCACTATTATGATACTTTTATGGTGTTTCTTTGTCATTTTTTTAGCTTGACAGCGCACTTCCCCTTTCAGTTTCAATAAAAAGAGGACCCAGAACGTTATGCGAAACTTCTCCTTTTGTGTTCCATGGAAAAAAGAAAATCATAATGTTTTGGAATGATAAGAGTAAATGATGCTAAAATTTTAATTTGTGTTAATGTTTCCTCTATGGGTGTCCCCATATTTACAGAGGCAGTTTTTCAGCACGTAGACAACAAACCTCAAGATATCACTTCTGAGAAGAGACAATCCTCATAATTATTTCTTTGAAGTATTGAAGGCCTTTCATCAATGTTTTTTTCCTGTAAGAAAATAACATTAGCAGTCTAATGGTTATGTTTCTTATGTAACTGAATATTTTTTGTGGATATATCCTAGAGAGCATGTTAAGACTTATCGTTTGGAATGTGTAACATGCCACAGCTTCTTTAACTGACCTTCTTTTCATCGTCATCTCTCTCACATACTCTCTGTGCTCTCTCGTTGCCTCTTTAAATACATACACCCTTCAATAAATATTAGTACAGGTCTTGAGGCTATCCTTTAATCTGGAAAGCCCATGCAGTCTGATGAAGGAATGTCAGTGTAGGCATATGAGAGAAATGCCCTGCCAATAGGAGGATTGGGAGATGGTATTAGGAAACAGCAAATTGAGAATTTCACTTTACAAAAGACATTATGCTGTTATCACAAAGGGGTGGAGTCTTGTTGAGGTGGGCAATTAGCTAAAAAAAAGTCACAATAATGACAAAAATCTCAAAAATTTGTCATGAAAACCAGGGGTACAGGAAATATCTGAAAGGGGGGACTCATGAATACTTCTCACATTACGTAAACCCATTAGTCATAACATGACTTGCTGAAAGGCATTAATGCTTTGATTGCTGCTTACCGCTTGCGTGTTGCAGACAGAACCATTTTTTCTGGGTCTTCAGGTCATCTTTTTGCTTTTTGGAACTATTATTTATCGGCAAACGTATATGCCGTTAGTATCCGATATTTTTTTTATTGACATTTTTTTATTCCTCCATGTTCCTCTGTGGTCTGCGCAGAATTCTACAGTTAGAACGGCTTGTTTCTACAGTACCACTGACACCTTGTGGGGATTTGCTGTATTTTTATTCACATTTCAGTGAATCCTGTTTTTTTTTTTTATTATTAGATAAATCATGTGTTCTAAAGGGCATGCTAAGTAAAATTTTATTATAGGGAAACGTGCCTTGTCAGCACAAACAGTGTGTCTCCAAATTCATATCTTATATATGAATTATAATAATAAAAACCATCCAGTGATGTAAATGACACTGGAAAACAATTAAGAGTAAAGAGAGAAAACCACTGCAAAATCCTCAGTTTCTTCCCTGTGTTTTCAGACCTCAAATAATGCAAAGAAAACAAGTTCATATTCATTTTTAAACAACACAATACTAATGTTTTAACTTGGGAAGAGTTCAGAAATCAATATTTGGTGGAATAACCCTGATTTTCAATCACAGCTTTCATGTGTCTTGGCATACTCTCTACCAGTCTTTCACATTGCTGTTGGGTGACTTTATGCCACTCCTGGTGCAAAAATTGTATGTCTTATGGCCATCCATCTTCCTCTTGATCACATTCCAGAGGTTTTCAATGGGGTTCAGGTCTGGAGATTGGGCTGGCCATGACAGGGTCTTGATCCAGTGGTCCTTCATCCACACCTTGATTGACCTGGATGTGTGGCATGGAGCATTGTCCTGCTTGAAAAACCAGTCCTCAGAGTTGGGGTACATTGTCAGAGCATAAGGAAGCAAGTTTTCCTCCAGGATAACATTGTACGTGGCTTGATTTATGTATCCTTCACAAAGACGAATCTGCCTGATTCCAGCCTTTCTGAAGCACCCCCAAATCATCACTGATCACTGGTCATCTAATGGCTAGATGGAGACCTAGAGAGGACTTCAAGCCACAGTGCCTTGTATGGAAGGTGGACCATCGGATCAAGACCATGTCATGGCCAGCCCAATCTCCAGACTTGAACCTCATTGAAAACCTCTGGAATGTGATCAAGAGGAAGATGGATGGCCACAAGTCATCAAACAAAACAAAGCTGCTTGAATTGTTGCACCATGAGTGGCATAAATTCACCAAACAGCAATGTGAAAGACTGTTAAAGAGCATGCCAAGACGCATGAATGCTGTGATTTGAAAATCAGGGTCAGAGAGTAACATGACTCCATGCAAGGGTTGGATGTGTGAACAGCAAGCTCTGCGCACTTTGCTAGTTTTCATTCTTTTTGTGTTATAATCTGGTGAGATTCGATACACCCTTTTCCATAACTGTACTGTGAGGTCAATATGCCAAAGAATTCAAAATCATCAGGCTCTGGAGACATTAAAAGACACTTACGTGCTCAAGCTGATACCCCTGACAGGGCTTCAGACCAGGGATTCTGTTTGGACGGTGCGACGGGAGAGATTCAGCATCAGCTGTCCAGTATGTCGGCAATGCTGGCGAAGGTCATAGCAGACTTGAAGAATCTTGCTGTAATACGTTGATCAATCACTTCCATGGAGATGCAAGAATGGGAGACATCAAGAAATGTATTGATTATCTGGAATCATCAGAGAGGGAATAAGCTTCTTATCTGCTAAAAAACAAAGTAGATTTGAAACACGTTTTTGAAATCAGGAAGACCTTGAGGATTGTAGTCAGTGAAACAACGTCCGAATTGTTGGAATTCCTGAGAACGAAGAAGGCCAAGATATGAAATTCCTAGACAAGATCTTCTCGAGTCTGCTCCACATAACAGGCCATAAGCTGGAAATTGTGCAAGCTCAGAGAGTCCCGGCATAGATGTCCACTGAGACAGACAGGCCTGATCATGTGCTTTAACCCCACGCTCGACAGCACCAACTGGTGTCTGTCCCTCCAAACTCAAACAGTCCTTGCATGTCTACGAGAACCCCTGCGACAACTTTGTTGGATTGCTCTAGTCCGGTGTTTTTATGCAAACTTTGTGAGACAGAATTACACAACAAAAGATAATCTATAAAACAAACTCCAGCCAATAGGCGGAATAAGCACAAAGAATGTGTAGATTCAGCCATAAAACTGTCCTGAAAGTGTGTTACTCTACAAAATAAACTGTTCAGTGAGTCAGCCCACTTGGCACTACTGAAAATTAGGGAGAAATTCCCCCACTTGGACTGCTATTTTTCTACTGAGAAAGCTGATCTTCAGAAAGCTGACAGCATCTCTGCTTGGGAGTGGCAACAGGTGATCGCACACGCTCCATCTCTCTCTCCCTCTCTCTCTCTCTCTCTCTCTCTCTCTCTCACACACACACACACATACACACACACACACACAAATCCGTGTTTATCCAATAACTTGTTTAAAACAGCACAAGCCGTGATACTATTTCTGAAGTGACATTTTTGAATTACTAATGAAGGCTTGGACGCATAATTTTGTTTGAACCAGCAACGGCAGATTCTGATCCGTCGCATAAGAAAGTAGTTCCATGATCAAATCCTTTTTTTAAATGCATTTACTTGTTCATTGAACTGTAGTATATAAGCAATATCACTCTCACAGTCATGCTATATGGCCCTAAATCAGCACTGCTGTGATTACCTGTGGCCGAATCACAGCAGTGCTGATGTAGGGCCATATCACACTCTTGCTCATTTGATATTGCTTAAATAAAAAAGTGTGTGTATATATATATATATATATATATATATATATATATATATATATATATATATATATATATAGTGTATATATATATTAGCCATAATTGTGTATTTCCATATATATTATATTTACTATTCACTTTTATTTTTATTCTATATTTGTTATTATTATCTCTGTTTTGTTGCTGTATTGTTTGTGCACTGGAAGCCTCTGTCACCAAGACAAATTCCTTGAATACTTGGCAATAAAGCTCATTCTGATTCTGATTCTTTTATCAAATATTCTAGGCATCTTTTTTCAATACAACCAAAACAAGAGGGTTCTCTCTTTTTAGTTGACTATGAGACGTGTCTGTTAATCACATATTCCTTTGGCCAACTACACGTTCTGGATGTAGTCTTCCATGGCATATGTGTAAATTTTTTCTTTGAAGGTAAAGTGATGTGAATAACCATCATCTACTTTGCAGCAGCATTTTTCTTAATGGCGTAGTAATCATACAACGATACCGGTTGACAAATTTCTACCACTTTAGTGTTTCGCCTACTCTTAGCTCTAGAGTTGAAGCAGCCACTTATTGAACATTGTATTGAATTTCAGACTCCTTTAGAATTTGGAAAATCACCATTGGCTCCCTAAAGCCCTGGTAATGCATGAACGTGCTGTTTATAAACCCAAAGGGAAAAATAGTCTCCTTGTCTCTTTCAATATTTCAATAACTCTGCCTGTGTGTTGTCAAGCAAATGATAGCTTGCCTTTCAATATGACTGCCATCAGTAAAGGCCAACAATATTGATTCCCTGTGAGACAGGCACAAATGTTAGAAATGCCACATGGCTAACTTCAGATTTATATGTCTGCACAAAGCTTGTACATTAATGAGATCGACTGCTGAGAGACTTTTTTCCAACCGAAGTAGTGTCCATCTCAAATACTCCTCATAACAGGTGAAATATAAGCGCTCTAAGAGTCTTAGATGTTAGATGCAAGATGTTATTTTGAATTGAAAGGGGCCTTTCTTGTGATCCTTTTCCCAGCGCTTAACCACTAGTTCTTCCCAGGGAAATGCAAAATGGCTGCCATACCTTTTCATCAGATGAACACACAAAAGAAACACATCATATGATTTGAATTGAAATGTCAAGCTTAATTCGTGTTTTATTTTATATATTTCCTCACTAAGATAAAATTGTAAATGCCAGAAGGCCATGTTTTAACCAGCTAGATGTGAAGTCCTTCAGTGTAACCCAACACTATAAATGTAAATGTATAAAAATGTCTTTAAATTTATCATATTAAGTCTCTTGAATAATAATAATAAAAAACCTATGACTTTGTATTTAAAAGGATAGTTCACCCAATTATGAAATTTCTTTCATCACTCTCACCCTAATGTCGTACCAAACCTGTATGACTCTCTTCCCTCAGTGGAACACAAAAGCAGATAGTTTGAAGAATGTTCACACTGCTTATTTTGACCAGTGGCTGTCAAGCTACAAAATAACATAAATGTTGTTCATTTGACTTGTGTTCCAAATTTCAGGTATTTTGAAACCTTACAATAGCATTATATAAGTAACAGACTGAAATTGAAAGGGATGGTTACCCAAATATTTAACATTCTGTCATTATATATTCACTTCTATTTCATACAAGTTTCAAAAAAGACATTTCAAGTTATTATTCATTGATAATCATGTATGCGTATCAAATTTGGCACATCATGGTTATGAGACATGCAAGAAGCAATGCCGTTTGATGTCAAACCTGGAATTTGAAAGAACTTTCTTTTTTTTGGGAGAACTAGCCCTTTAATGTTTAGCTCTCAAAAGAAGAAGAAAGCAACATTTACTCAGAAAAACAAATATGTGCCTAGATGGCCAGTCATATGAAGAAACAAACCATTGCATGACGAGTAAAGACATGTGATTGATAGACGTGCCTGCGCCACGGTTATCTGCTTGTCAGCCCATTCCTTCTTTCTGGCTTGTCGTCTTTGATCTATGCATGCTGTGTGACTGGTGGGTTTTTGACGCCATGGGGGCGGTACACGCCGGCTCAGCAGGCTCTTGCGTTCGCTCCTTCCCAGCCCAGACCTCACATGGACACATCTATCAACCTCCCATCTGCCCTGCCAGCAGAAAAAACACAACTGGAAAAATGAAACGTTCCCCATGCTGTTCCACTGGCATCCTTCATTTATAACATGTATGTGGCAGAAAGTGGGTGGATTAATGCAGGGTGTCAGGGCCTGTCAAGACTGAAGGCTGAAGCTGCAATGCACAGAGGTACATCAAATGGGCTTGTGGCAGATCACACCCTGTACTAAATCCCAAATTTTGACTTTTGACTATTGCCAAAAATCTTGTCCACTTTTTAGCTTACCCTGGCCAAGAATCACACTTGTAGAAAAGAAGGGCCATTTGACCAACCATCTGTAAAGTGAACAATCAGTTTTTATTTTCTTTCATGTCATTTAGGAGGGTGTAAATCTGAAATCAATACCACAGTACTAGAACGATGTACAGCTACAAGTACAACACCTCATTGAATTAAAGGCACATTCATCTTTGTGTAAAGCCACAGTCACACTTCACGCATTATTCACTTCCATTAATACGTATCAGAATGCTGGAAACCGGAAACACATGCTCATGCAAAACAACTTTGCATTACAATGCTCACAAAAGTCCTTGTTTGGTGAACGCTCACCTGTAAATGAATTTAATGAGAAGATGAAAGGAATGTCACATATTGTCCTTTTGGCTCAAAAGTCTCAAAACAAATGATACGTATTTCAAATATGCATGTTTTATTGTTGCCGGAAAATGAGTTAAAATATGAAACCCTTGAGTGTGACATCATATTATTTTCCATTGCAGTGTCTGAAAAAAATGTGCATGCTCATACTCTAGTGTGACCATGACTTGAGGTTTGGCAGACATAGAATAAAATGTTTGTAGATGCTGCAGTCAAAAATTCCATCTGTCCCTTCACGTTTTACTAAATGAACACCTCAATTTTTATAAATTTTTAGATTTAGACCTCAAACATGACTTCAGCAAGCTTTAATCATATTTGGACAGTCCTTTTTTCCAAAATTTTTCTCTGCCTATTAATTTTCGCCCTGCAGTGAAAATAGATTCAGTATGTAATTCAGTTCATGAGGTTCAATGAGTTATTTGCTCAGTGGGCTCATTAAGGGCCAATGGAAAATAAACCTCAAAAATTTATAGTGGAGTCATGTAAACAATATTTTTTTCATGAATAAAAAAACAATACAAGAAAAATTCACATTATAGTTGCGCCACTTTTACGTATTATTTTTCAGCACAAAAACCTGCATCCTATTCTCATTGTCTTTCCTTTCAGCTTAAACATGCCTCCATGCCTCCAAAAATTACCTAGCATAATTTAGATCATGCTGTTACAGCCAAATGAAAGTAGGCTGTAAAATGTATTTTATTTAAAACGGATGTTTGTGAATATTTTAACCAATCATATAATTCCTTACTAAGGAAATCAGAGTGGCTAAAAGAAGCTACTCTGAAAAGCTGAAAAATCCGTTTTCAGCCAATGATCCTGCATCTGTGTGGAAAGGCCTAAAAAGCATCACCAAGTACACAACACCTCCTCCTTGCTCTGTAGATAGTAAACTAATGGCAGATGAACTGAATGTGTTTTACTTTAGGTTTGAAATGCCCAGTCTCACACCCCTCCCCCACATTGATCTTCACTTCACACACACCAACACCTCCTGGAACCCCCATCCTCCGCCCTCCTGCTACTCAATCTGCACTTATGTGCCGTGAGGAGGATGTGTGCTGGGTCTTTTAGAAACAAAAGACTAGGAAAGCTTCAATCCCAGATGGTGTTTCACCTGCCTGTCTGAAAGTCTGCACTGACCAACTGGCCCTCGTCTTCACACAGATTTTCAATAGATCACTGGAGCAGTGTGAAGTTCCCTGCTGCTTCAAATGCTCCACCATTTTGGCCAACCTGAAGGACATCACTGGACCCCTGCTGGACCTCCTTCAGTTTACTTACCTAGTAAAAAGGTCTGTGGATGATCCTGTCAAATGGGACTGCATTATATCCTGCAACACCTCGACAAACCTGGGACTTATGCAAGGATCCTATTTGTGCACTTCAGTTCAGCCTTCAATACCATCATGCCTGATCTTCTCTCAACCAAACTGACCCAGCTGTCAGTGCCCACTCCAATTTGTCAATGGATCACCACCTTTCTGACAGATAGGCAGTAGCTAGTGATACTGGGAAAACTCACATCCGGGACCCTCACTATTAGCAATAGTGCTCCTCAGAGATGCGTTCATTCTCCACTGCTCTTCTCCCTGTACACAAATTACAGCACTGCAAAATACCCCACTATCAAGCTCCTGAAGTTTGCAGATGACACCACAGTCATTGGCTTCATCCGCGTCTTCATCCGCGTCTGCATTAAGATGGGAGATTGATCTGCTGGCTGTCTGGTGCAGTCACAACATCCTTGAGCTGAACACACTCAAAACTTTGGAGATGATAGTGGATTTCAGGAGAATTCCCCTCGCACACAAACCCCTGCGAACGGGGAGATGGCTTCGGCAGCAGGTTTCCACACCTCCAGTGTACTAGGATGGGCTGCTGTAAAGGAACAGAGTGAGGAGGGGGGGGGGGGGACTCCACCGTTCCTTTCGGTAGACAACTGATAAGCTGCTCCAGTGCCATGAGATCGATGACTCCCTTGGCGTCTTGGTCCTCAGCAGGCAGCCACTTCTGGCAGGAACAACAAAATGACGTGTAAACATTCCAAACTGAAAGGCTGGGTTTTTCCCTAGATCAAGATATATGTTGTTTCAGTTCTTCTGCATATATAATCTTAAACTACGATCAGCTAATATTATGCAATCTACACCACGCTTTCAGGTAGAACTGTTCTTTCGACCACTAAATATAACTTCACTAATAATCTTCCAGATCTATCTCATATACTCAGTAAACCACAAAGTCTAGAAGAACTTGATGTAATAACAGAAAATTTAAATACAGTCTTCTCTAGCACTCTTGATAGTGTCATCCCCTTTGATTAAAGCAAATTAAAGGAAAAAAGCCCCACACCTTGGTACAATGATCACACTTATGCTCTCAAGAGAGCAACTTAAATACAAGACACATTAAATGTGAAGAATACAAAATTGAAGGTATTTCGTGGTGCATGGAAGGATATTTTCTGTTGCTACAGACTGCTGCCAGGTCACTCATAGAAAATGACCACAACAATTCTAGGTGTTTATTCTGTACTGTGGCTAAATTGGTTAGGAATAAACCCTCAGCTGAACCATATATTCTGTCACAGCACAATAGTAATGACTTCATGAATTTCTTTACTGATGAAATTGAAATAATCAGAAATAAATTTTGAATTATGCAATTGTCTGTTACAGTACCTCAGAAAACAGTGTCTCATAATTTTCCTCAAGAGCAGCTTCAATCATTCACTGTCATAGGTCATAAAGAGCTAACAAAAAAACTTAACAAAACATCAAAAGCCACAACATGTATAATAGATCCAATACCAACTAAGCTCTTAAAAGAGGTATTCCCTGTAATCTCAGAACCTATTCTTAATATTATTAACTCCTCGATATCCTTAGGACATGTCCCAAGAAACTTCAAAATGGCAGTTATCAAGCACTTATTAAGAAGCCACAGCTTGAACCTGGAGATTTCAGATCTCCCATTTATGTAAAAAATACTAGAAAAGGTAGTGTCCTCTCAACTATGTTCATGTCTACAGAGAATATATGAACAATTTCATTAAGAATTTAGGCCCCACCACAGCACAGAGACTGCACTTCTCAGAGTTACAAATTACTTGCTCCCATCATCTGATCGCGGCTGGATTTCTCTTCTAGTGCTTTTAGGTCTTTGTGCAGCCTTCAACATCATAGATCACAACATTCTCTTGAATAGGCTTGAGAATTATGTTGGCATTTGTGGACTTGCATTAGAGTGGTTTAGGTCCTATTTAGCAGACCGCTACCACTTTGTCTATGTAAATGATGAATTGTCAAATCAAACAAAAGTTAAGTATGGAGTGACATATGGATCAGTTTTAGGGCCTCTGCTTTTCTATTTGTATATGCTTACCTTATGAGATATTATTAGGAATCGTGGAATAAGTTTCCACTGTTATTCCGACAATACCAAATTTTATAATTCTTCAAAACCTGTAGAAATTTCACAATTCTCCAAATTTGCAGAGTGCATCAATGAAATCAAAGATTTGATGTCCAGAAATTTCCTGCTACTCAATTCCGGCAAACAGAGGTTCTAATTATTGGACTTACAAATCTTTGAATGGTCTAGCTCCGCAGTACTTAAGTGACCTTCTACCATGCTATATTTCTTCATTCATTATGATCACAAAATTCAGGCTTGTTAATAGTTCCTAGAATATCAAAATCTGCAAAAGGAGTTAGATCATTTTCCTATTTGTCTCCTAAACTATGGAATAGTCTCCCTAACACTGTTCGGGATGCAGACACACTCACTGAGTTAAACTCTGACTAAAGACTCATCTATTTAGCCTGGCATACCCCTAATTTATCCATCAACTCACAATTATGTTGCTTTAGTTAGGTCTGCCAGAAACAGAAACATTTATCATGATCTATAACTCTGCAAAAAATTTAATGGCATCTACGCTAATATTATTCTATTTGTATCCCTGTCTCAACGGTCACTCGAACCAGCCAGATCCAGGTCCGTTCCTGCTTGGTGTCAGACTCCACTTCTACGTGTCTCTGAGTGATGATGGCTATATGCAGCCGGTGCCGGCCAGACATCACTTCAGTTTATTACAATGGACTTCTGAGGATGCCAACTCCAACCATAAGACATGGGATACTTTATATGCCACTGTCTGAACCTTGGCCTTAGGATAGACCTCATTGAAATAAACTCTGCCTCATCTCTGCCTGCATCGCCTTGGTCTAATGATGGACTACACTCCTGAAATGGAATACATATACTATCAATTAACTGCCAAAAAAGCCTTCTTCAGCCAACTAACAAAGGAGAGTACATCTATGTAAACTTACACTTCATACAAAATCTTTGTTTAAACACTGGCCCTTAACACTTACTTAGTTTACTCATTTTAAACCATGACTTGCACTGCACATAAATAAGTAGTATTGGCATTATATTCATGCTGTTAGCCAGAGGGGAACTGGCCCCCACAGTGAGCCTGATTTCTCCCATTTTTCTCCAATAAACAACATCCTTTGGAGTTTTGTGTTCCTTGCCACAGTCACCTTCAGCTTGCTCACTGGGGTTCTAAATACAATTATTATTTATTTTTTTATTTTGGTACAGAATTTTAATCATATTTAATCAAACTACACAATAATGACTAAGACATTATAGATATTACAGTTTCGTTTTCTGTTAATGCAAGATTTTCTGTAAAGCTGCTTTGAAACGATGTGGGTTGAGACTGTGAGACTGTGTTTAAACAAATAAAACAATTATTCTGCTTTTATGCCATGAGCAAACATGCTTTTCAAAGGCACTGTTCCTTATAAGCCCACACAAAAAGAAAGTTATATTTCTGGATAATAATTACAGACAGAACACTACATTTTGTTTGATCTCAAGAAAATGTTAATTTAATGTTGTAATTATTAATTTTTTAATTGTTTTATTTTACTGCATCTATCTTTGTGAGCATCACTCAGGCAGTGTCCTGCAGTAGCTCCATATACTCATCTAATCCATCTTTTCAAGTACAAAATATTGCTGTTAAATAAAAATTGTCAAGTTGCATATGGTTTATTAATCACTTAATCTAAAAATTTGTATCATTACTCACCCAGTTTGTTCATCTATCTATAGAAAAATGACCTTTTTTGAGGTCATTTGAGGATTCAAAAATCCAAAATGGCCGCCAAACAGTGGTAGCACGTGATACCACATAACTCGAGAACAAAAAAATAGATTTGCATTTGAGTAAACTGATACCAGAAATTATGTGCATTTCCTCTGCAACAACATTTGTATTCTTTTGCTTTCTGTCTTTTTTATATTTCAGAATAAAACAGTAGGCTTATATAGTACATGGGCTTTATAGAGTCACTTCCCCTACAGTTGAACTCAAGCATGTATTGCTTACTTAAAGCTAACTTCGAACACAGGAGCAACATCTTCCTCTGAAGACTTTGTAGCAGCTTGGTGACTTAAAAACTTAAATTAATACTTTGTAAAAAAAATAACTCTTTATTATTCAGACTAATAAAAACTGGTGCCCCATCTCCCTTGACTCCTGGAAGTTGCGTAGCAGATAGCCAATTTGGCCATTTTGCCAGCTCTTGCCATTTTTACAGCTCTTGTTATTTTGCCAGCTCTTGTAATTTTTTTGTAGCTCTTACCATTTCACCTGCTCTTATAATTTCTCTAACTCTTCCCATCACTTGCAGAAAATTGTTCATTTGTGCCATTTCTACAGCTCTTACTATTTCACCTGCTCTTGCCATTTTGCCAAATCTTGCCATTTTTTCAGCTCTTCCCATTTCACCAGCTCTTTCCATCCTTGCAGAAAATTTTCATTTTCGAACCAACTTGCTGTTAATTAGTTGCAGCGTTTGTAAGAAGTTTGCAAAAGTTCCTGTAGCTCAACTGGTAGAGCATGTAGCAGGCAATGCTAATATCATATGTTCAGTTCCCACGAAATAGATATACTGATTAAGTTTACACCTTAAATGCACTGTAAGTCACTTTGTATAAAAGCATCTGCTTATGAAATATCTGTTTATTAATATTTTTGTGTGTGATCTGTAGAATTACCGTATGAGACAATGAGTGGACATGTAACTGTGTGGTTCTGCTTTATCTGTGGGTCCTCTGTAGTGATTATGAGTTGAAAGCTCAGCCGTACAGCTGGTTTAAGTGGCTGATCACATCCTGAGCCATCACCTCCAGCGCCCTGAGGAATATATCAGCACAGCTTCTTCAGGCAGAGTGCTGTTTTCTACTGAGAGACTAATTATGACTGTTCATAATCACTAATTCAACATCATCATTGTCACATGTTCCACCTGCCTTCTTGGTAATCACCCTTACAGAGTACTACATTCTGCCAAACACAGTGCAAAATTACATTTTTCTACAGGACCATTCATGCATTTCTTTTAGCAGAATAATGCTGATACCTCTTGGTCAAAACCATGGCTTCTTCAAGCTGAACTTTTTTTATGTTGGCATCTGTCTGCCTTTATTTGAGGTAGTGTTCAATTTGGGGATGGATTTCACTGAACAAGTGGAGCATTGAAGAAATATAGGACATTAAAGCAGAGAGTAGCCCCTGCCAGAAGCACAATGAATTCCCATAGTGCCATGCTTTCGTCACGTGTGACCGGTTTGATCTTGACAGGAAGGCTTGTGACAACTGTGAGCCGCAGCAGATTGTAACAGTAAATACGATAGGTAAGATCACAGCAGAAGCGACGTTGTCACACATTGTCATAATTGCCTTTTCTTGCCACAGTTTGTATGTCATATAAACAAGAACGTAAGATATTATTTTTTACAACATTACAACTTTTTCCTGTGAAGTTATATAGAAAACAGTGGCAAAAAAATAAATATTATCTACGTACAACAAAGATTTACTGTTGGCAGTTTAGTTAAAGGAATAGTTCATCCAAGATTATAAATTCTTATGATATTCACTCATGTTCATGCCAGTCCAAACCCATATGAATTTCCTTCTAATGCAGAACACAAAAGGAGATTGATTACATTTAGAAGTTAAATTTATAATCAATTCATTATGAATTTTAATGAATAATGCGGACTGTATTTTCAAAACAATTGCCGTGGCTAATGCCTCACTTTAAAGCTTAAAAAGTATCCAAACATATCATAAATTTAGTCTGTGTGACTTATGCATCATATTACATGTCTTATGAAGACATATGATAGGCTTTAGTGCAAAACGACCTAAAATGTAAGTAATTTTTCTATTAAAAGCTTGATTCATTACGCGTTCATGCCAATGACACCAATTAACTTTGTTTCAAGGGCCAGATTATTTAAAGGATTAGTTCACCCAAAAATAAAAATTCTCTCTTTATTTACTTACCCTGATACCCTCCCAGTTGTGTTTGACTGTATTTCTTCAGCAGAGCACAAAAAATTAAGATTTTTTGAAAAATGTTGGAATGTAAGTAATCGGGTGCCATTTGGCTGCTGGCTGTTTGATGGTTCAAAAGGCATATTTAGGCAGCATAAAAGTAATCAACATGATTCCAGTCAATCAATGAATGCATTCTGAAACAAATCGATAGATTATTGTAAGAAACAAATTGGCACATCAGTGACAAAAGCGTTATGGCATGTTCATGCGAGAAGTCGGAAGTGCATACTTTGTTTACAACAGAGGATTGAATGGCAAGCAGAGTTAGTTAATATCAAACAGGAATACAGTGCTGGGTCAAAGCAGCGATTTTAATTTAAAAAATTTGTTTCTTACACCAACCTATCAATTTGTTTCAGAAGACATTAATTGATCAACTGGAGTGGTGTGGATTACTTTTACTATGCTGCCAAAATATGTATCTTTGACTGTCAAATAGTCAAGTCATGTCAAGTCATTTTTATTTGTATAGCGCCTTTCACAACACACATCATTTCAAAGCAGCTTTACAAAAGATGAGTTATTAACAGAAGATAAAACTATAATATCTATAAAGTCTTAGAATCATCAATGTATTGTTTGATAAAATACAATTGTGAATTAGGTTTAAAATAAGTAATTCAATAAAATTTTTATTTATAAACCCAATGAGCAAGCTGAAGGCGACTGTGGCAAGGAACACAAAACTCCATAAGATGTTGATTAATGGAGAAAACTAACCTTGGGAGAAACCAGACTCACTGTGGGGACCAGTTCCCCTCTGGCTAACGTCATGAATATAATGTCAGTATGACTTATGTATAGTGCAAGTTATGGTTTAAAATTATTAAACTAAGTGTTAAGGGTCAGTGTTTACATTTTTAATTTTTTTAATTTTTTGTATGAACTGTAAGATTAATGACTAATTATCTTTGAAGTCCATCTTGGATTAACTGCAGAAGTTCACATAGATGCAATTGTCCTTGTTAGTTGGCTGATGAAGGGTCTTGTTGGCAATTAATTGATAGTCTATGTATTCCATTTCAATAGTGTAGTCCATCATGAGACCAAGGTGATGCAGGCAGAGATCTGTGAGGTGGATCAGGTAGGTGCATTCCAACATGGCTGGAAATTTCGGTGAGTTCTATCCTAAATCCAAGGTTCAGGTAATGGCATATGAAGTATCCCATGTCTCATGGTTGGAGTTGGCATCAGTTCATCCTCTGAAGTTCATCGTAATAGACTGAAGTGATGTTTGGCTGGCACCAGCTGCTATTAGCCATCATCACATAGCGATACGTAGCAGTGGAGTCCAACACGAAGCAGAAATGGAGCTTGATCCAGCCGGTTCTAGTGACCTCAGGATAGGAGTCCCGAGGTTGAGACAGGGAAACAAAAAAATAAATATTAGCATAGATGACATTCAATTTATTGCAGAGTTATAGATCATGATCACTGTTTCTGGTTCTCGTCAGCACTCTGGCTGCTGCATATTGAACAATTGAAGTTTATTTATTGATTCTCCCAGTAATCCATTACAATTATCTAGTCTTGAGGTCATGAATGCATGAATTTGTTTTTCGGCATCAGCAACAGAGAGCTTGTGTCATAATTAAGCAATATTTCTTAGGTGGAATAATGCTGTTCTACAAACATTGGTAATTTGATTGGTTTAAAATATAATACCTAAGTTCTTCGCTGGTGAAGATGGTGGTAACAGTAGATCCATCGAGAGTCGAATGATATTTTAGCTGCTTATTTTTAGAGGTTTGACTAGCATAACAATTGTTCAATGAGGAAAGCTATATAGAATATTCTCAACTTGTACCTGTCCTCAACCTAAGCTCAAGCTTCTCTCTTCACCATGATGGTAACCCCCAAAACTACAACATAACTGAAACTCTTCTAAATAACACAATACATAAAACCATACCTGCCAACACAACCGATTGTACCAGGTTTCTCTCATTTTTCCACCCCTCCTCCTGCTGTACTCCTGATTTACAATTTCTCCCGATAAACTCACAATTTTGCATCAGCACTTTGCTCATGAGAATGTATTAGATCTCCAGGTAGGGTTGTCACACGTCCTGTAAATTACAGGATCGTCCTGTATTTAAATAGGAAATAATGTGTCCTGTATCGAATCAATACAGGATGCGATGTTGGTGTCTTGCCAAAAACGAGAAGAAAGAGGCAAAGAAAAGAGAAACCCAGTACTGTAGTGCTTGTAAGTTGGCAATCAGTTGATCTGTCACTACTGAACCACTTGCTGGCTACTTATTGAAATGATTCATTCACTCAGTGTGTTGTTTTCTTTTTTCAACTGCAGCATGTCTTTTTTGGGTGTGAGTGTGTGCGTACTGAGTGGGATTTCAATCCATGCATGCTGTGTCCCTGTGAAGGCATGGTTGAGCACCTGTCTGGGGAGAGAGAAAGTGGTAAGGACATCCACCTGAGATGAATTGTGGCTAATTACCATTTCTATGTTCACAGTGTGAGTCGGGGGGAGATAAAAGATGGCCCAGTCTTACAAAAGACAGAGAGCTGAACCTGAGCACAGTGTGTGTGTGTTATGAAAGCTTCACTGTCCAGCTGAAAAGCAGCAGTTTTACGTTGGCCGCTGAAAAGTCTTATTTTTGTTTGATTTACATTCAGAGTGTGGAAATATACTCAGGTGGTTTGCTGAAGCTGTATCCCACTTCCTCCTTTTGATCCAAATAAGAACATTCTTTACACTGGTGCCAAAACCCGGAACAATGAGTAAGAGTATGCTGCTATGGAGTCATCTTCGCTGCTGGAGGAAGTGTTCAGATCTGTTACCTAAGCCTCGACTTTCCCAGCCCTTAGGGTAATTCCCGCTGGGGACTTTCCTCTGGAGCAGACGTGAGACGAGACTCTTAAGCATGCATTTCACCAAGTGAAAATAATTGATGGTCAACACCTTCAGCTGCGCATTGCACTCACATATTCGTATTTCTCAATAATAAATGATCAGTTGTATTGAGTAGTGCAGGACACTTAGACAAAGGAAGATACAACCCAGTTGTAACAAGGAGTCATTGGAAAATGTTGTTACTGGCGGCTCATCATAGTCCGATGGCGTGTCGTTTGGGACAGGGGAAAATACTAAGCCATCTCATGGCCCGTTTCTGTTGGCTGGGCATTCTTGGGGATGTTAGCCGGTGGTGTGCTTCATGCCATGAATGTCAGCTGGTGAATCCGCTAGCCACTCCAAAAGTGCCATTGCGCCCTCTTCCATTGATCGAGGTTCCCATTGACAGAGTTGGTATGGCCCTATTTGGGCCATTAGAATGGTCAACACATGGACATTGCTTTGTGTTGGTTCTGGTGGACTACACGACGTGATACCTAGGAAGCAGTACCTCTTCGCAACATCTCAGCACATAGTGTTGTGGAGACATTCTTCAAAATTATCTCCCAATTACCTCAAGAAATCCTCACTGTTCAGGGTACTAATGTCATGTCACGTACACCATGCAAGCTGTATGAATTATTAGTTAAGTAAATTCGGACACGGGTGTACCAACCACAAACAGACGGCTTTGTCGAACGATTTAATAAAACCTTTACAAATATGATTCGTAAGTTCATACATGAAGATGCTCGTAATTGGGATAAGTGTCTTGAACCCCTCTTATTTGCAGTGCGAGAGGTCCTCCAAGCTTCCACAGGGTTTTCCACATTTTAATTGTTATATGGCTTAAGCCCCGTGGTGTGTTAGACCTCATGAAGGAAAATTGGGAGGAGGGGCCTTCAAAACCATGGTGGGAGGCGGTCCCCGTATCCTTGCCGACTGTAGTTCCGGAGAGGGAAGAGCTCGGCCCGGAAGTGAGTCTAAAACCAATCAGTTCACTCCGGGCCCTTGTGGTCACAATGTACCAAAAAGTGTTCTCGCCTCTCCCCAGCCACAATAACCTCATAGAACACCACATTGAAATAAACACCAGGGTAGTGGTACATATTCATCCCTACCACTTACCTCCCCATAAGAAACAGGAAGTACAGGTAGAATTAAAGGACATGCTCAATATGGGTGTAAAAGAAGAATTCCACAGTGATTTGGTCAGCCCAGTGATACCTAAGAGCAATGGATTGGTTTGATTCGGTGTGCATTATAGAAAAGTCAATGGGGTGTCGAAATTTGATATATATCCAGTGCTTTATATTGACAAACTGCTTGATAGGTTGGGCAGGCTTGCTTTTACTCGACACTGGACATAACAAAGGGTTATTGGCACTTACCCTTAATGCCGATGTCCCGTGAGAATACAGCCTTCCCTACGTCATTTGGTTTACACCAATTAGTGACCCTTCCGTTTGGTTTGTATGGGGCCCTGACTACATTTCAGCATCTGATGGACAGAGTCCTCAGACTTCACGCTGCGTATGCCGCTGGTTATTTGGATGATATCATTATTTACAGTAATGATTGGCAGTGGCACATGCATCATCTGTTGCCATTCTGAGGTCGCATGCTGCTTCTGAATTCTCCTGATTTCTCTCTCCCTTTTGTTTTGCAAATGGAAGCATCAGACAGGGGGCTGGGTGCTGTACTGTCCCAAGTGGTGGAGGGGGAGGAGCGCCCAGTGCTGTACATTAGTCGGAAGCTCTCTATGAGAGAGATGAAGTACAGCACCATAGAGGTGTTTCTGGCCATCAGGTGGGCAGACCTCACCCTCCGCTACTATTTGCTGGGATGAGCATTCACCCTCTGTTCGGACCACGCCACGCACCATTGGCTCAACCGCATGAAGGATGCGACAGAGACAAAGACAGAGAACACAGCCCCATCACCATTAATGGAGCACCGGTGGAGAGAGTCAGCAGTTTCAAGTTTCTCGGTGTCCACATTACTGAGGAACTCACATGGTCCGTCCACACTGAGGCCGTTGTGAAGAAGGCTCACCAGCGCCTCTTCTTCCTGAGACAGCTGAGGAAGTTTGAAATGAACCAACACATCCTCACACGGTTCTACACCAGTACTGTTGAGAGCATCTTGACTGGCTGCATCACCGCCTGGTACGGCAATAGCACCACCCACAACCGCAAAGACCTGCAAAGGGTGGTGCGAACGGCCAGAAACATCATCGGAGGTGAGCTTCCCTCCCTCCAGGATATATATAACAGACGGTGTGTGAAGAAAGCTCGGAGGATTATCAAAGACTCCAGCCACCCGAGTCATGGGCTGCTCTCACTGCTTCCATCAGGCAGGCGGTATCGCAGCATCAGGACCCGCACCACCCGACTACATGACAGCTTCTTCCCACAAGCAATAAGACTTTTGAACACTTGATCCCTCACGATCAACAATCAGCACTGCACTTTATTAATCCTCATTCTGTCAATATATTCTCGCTCCCAATTCAGTCAGTGTATATATATATATATTTATACCCTTCTCTAGTGTGTGTATTCTACATTGTGTGTATTGTGTACATTTGTTATGTAAATTGTTGTGTAGGTATGTGTACATTTGTTATGTAAATTGTTGTGTAAGTTTATGTAAATTGTTTTGTGTAATATGTTGTTATTGTAAAGTGGTTTATGTCTCGTCACTGTCATTACTGCTATGTTGCTCGGAACTGCACACAAGAATTTCACCTGCTGTTGCACTCGTGTACACAGTAGTGTGACAATAAAGTGATTTGATTGATTGATTTGATTTGATTTGATGCCAATGCCCGGATCACCTATTGGTATCTGGCACTCCAGTCAATTAAGATCGAGGTGGTCCACAGACTGGGGGCACTGGGGGCCCTCTCCAGAAAAGTATGGGGGGAGTGGGCAGTCCGGATGGTTCCCCCAGCCTGAGTCGGGCAGTGGGGGTATGTGGAGGTTAGGGCATGGTCAGAGAGAGAACACAATACATAAAACCATACCTGCCAACACTTTTACTGTGTTTCTCCCATTTTTTCCACCCCTTCTCCCACTGTACTCCTGATTTAAAATTTCATCCGATAATCTCATGATTTTCAGCATCCTCACTTTGCTCATGAGAATGTATTAGATCTCCAGGTAGGGTAGCCTAGAGAGAGCTGAACATGAGCACAGTGTGTGTTATGGAAGCTTTACTGTCTGGCTGAAAAGAAGCAATTTTACGCTGGCTGCTGAAAAGCGTTATTTTAGTTTTGAGTTGCATTCAGAGTGTGGAAATGAATTGCTAAAGCCATCGCCCTCTTCCAACATTTGATCCAAATACGAACATCTGTTACAGTTCATTTCCCATTTGAGTATGGGATAAAATAAAAGATTTGATGACTTCCAATTTTTTATTAAAAGCCAGCTATATATTTGACAGTTTGGCAGTATTATGTCACCCAGTGATGTAGTCGGGCCCATACGCATGTATACACCATATGCTTGTTTTTTTCCCAGGGCTGTTTGCATATAATGTCTTCTAAAGATCAATATTTGCATCAGTATACCCACTTGTTTTGCTGCTTCAGAAGTCCATAATCTACTGTCGTGTTATTTTCCCTTTTACTTTATTGGATGCTGTTTTGTGAAACTGGAGATTCTGTGTTGGAATTGATGCATTATCACTTGAATTCTACCATTCCCCACCCCTGAAAACCATTTTCACCGCCATCATCGACTGAGGGAATTTATGACAGTGAGTGAAGAGAGAGAGTCACCCTCACTTCCTCTACAATAAGGAATCTGTCACGGTCCCGTCGCCTTGTCAGATTGGGTTTCTGTCAGATGGGACCGTAGCAACATTGTCCCCTGTCTGTCTTTTATTTTGTGTCCGGGGCATGGTGTCTGGATCCTGACTTCCTGTCTGGTTTGGTTTTGGTCGTATCGGGATCCGGAGACTCACCATCCATGTTCTGTTTGTTTTGTTCCAAGTGTGTTGACATTTTTGCCCTCATGTGTTTCAGTTGCCGCTTGCATGTGGAATCAGTATTTTCATGGGAACCCTGATTGTTTCCATAGGAATGCTGATCATTCCAACTTTCAGCTGTGAGCGGCACCTGCCCCTTGTTTGTTGATGCCTATATTAATCCCGTAGTTTGTCATGTCCTGTGCTGAATTGTCTGATTTAATGTTAAATGTAGTTCAATGTTGACTAAATGTCAGGCTAGATTATTGTTTGGTCTGAAGTAACTAACCTCACTCTCTCTGCTTAGTTGCTCCTGTCTTGTGTATCTGTTGGTTTCCTGCGTTTCGGGTGTGTGGTTGCCTTCCAGTTTGCTGCATGTCAGCTGGGTTTCCATGGAGGATACCTCGTCTTTGAGGCCGTCATTCTGAACCTCACTATACTTCAACAGAGGATTCCACAACATCTACAGTGACTGCTCACATTTATTTTAAATAAATCCTTTGAACTGTTCTTCTGCATTTGGGTCTGTTTGTCTCTCAATCGCTCATTACAGAATCATATTTAAGGGAAAATATTTTGTTCCATATGAAATCAATACACAATGCCGTTTGTCCCATATTTTTGCATCACGCACCCAAACTGCTGAGAATGTTTCACAAATTGAGAGAAATTGACCTGAAACACACACACACCTCCAGCGTGAGTTCTGTTAGATATCGGATGTTGCTTTACACGGACACTACACTTGACAAATCAGCTGGGGGAAAGATCAGTGACAATCTGTAGACGTCTTCTGATGTGTTTTCTGTCAGAAGCAAGACAATTTTGTCTTACAATTAAGAGTTTAGTGTTACATGCTCTCACTAACATGTATTAATTTGTGGTAAATGTGTAATATTAGAGGTTTTTTGTGTGCGTCTCTTGATTTATTGCGCATCCTGTTATGTCATGATACCATGGCCTTACATTGAAGATATATGTTAGGAAATTACATCACACACACTGGAGGTGAACATCAGCCATTCTGCAAAAAAGATTTTCCTATATTTTTTGGTGTTAGTCATATACGGTCAAGCATAAAATGCCCACCCTTATATGGGAAGATATATGGGAAACTAATATTATTAAAACATTTCACTAAACAGTATTTATGTTAATATAAATAAAATCATAAATATTAGTTTACAAATATGTTTCCTAGATATCAATCACAGATAATGCAGTGGCTCATTTATCCACTGAATGCCCACCCCGTTATTGTCCATCCTGATGCTGCCCATTTATGTAACTGGATGGACATCTGAATTTTTAGTAATTTAGCTTGATCAGTATGATCATGTAATGATGAAACATGAAGAAACTTGTAAAAGTATGTTTTATTTTTCAAAAGTTTCAAAGCCGGAATGCCACAATTGTAGGAATGGCCTTTTTACGATATGTACAGAGTTGCAGTTCCGCAACTCTCTATACGCAGATTATACAGTCTACAGTAACAGTAAAGTACAGTATATATTAAGTCAACCCCACCATCCGCAGTCACCCTTTATCCCTCTCGGAAGCATAATTAGCCTGATAAGGAACCGGGTGTGTAAAATCAAGACCCGGCCCTGCCCTCCGCCCTGTCACACAAACCATCTATGCAGAAGATTTAGACATTTCCTTATTCCAATTTTACATTCATTTATTGCTTCGCCATGGCAACACAATTCAATATATCAAATATCCTTTCACAATGTAGCATCGTCTATGTCTTGGCATGATTTTGCCCACATTTGGTACCTGTTACATGAAATTCCTGGGAGGAGAATTTTAAATCGCAGAGCATGCATTTTTCAAACAATCTTACAACTTCCTGTTGGGCAGAGCTTATAACTGTCAGCGTGAAAGTTGTCTGGCTTGATGAGATCTATATGTGTACAAAGTTTGGCCCCCCTGCAACTTTGCGAAGCCCTATTGGCTAACGACTCTAATATGTGTGCAAGCTTTCATGCATGCTATGTACCCCAAAATACCGAAACCTTGAAAAGCGTAATAATAATAATAATAATAATAATAATACGAATATTTAGAAGAACAATAGGTCCTCACACTTTCAGTGCTTGGGCCCTAATAATAAATTAAGTGAGACAAAGCGTGGCAAAATTTTCTTGGTGCTAAGTCCAGTAAGTGGATCTGGTTACAGACATGACTGTAGAGAGCTGCGCAGTGCAGAGAAAATGAGCAACTCAGTAAGAAGTGCTCAGCAACCCATTTCAGTTCACCATAAACATATCAAAATTTTATTTGAAATGAAAACAATTTTTTCTAACTCTATTTATAACAAGAATATGATGATTATCTTGCATGTGAGACATTTTGCGTGCAGTTTCTTTTTATTTGCAAACTGTTTTTATATTCCTGCAGTTTTGATTGGGTGGACCAGCCATCAATTGTGGTGGACTAGTGCCACTCTGGCCTTTATGTGGCATCGTGCCTGATGCAAACATGTTAACAGGTGATAGTTGTGTGCTGAGTCTTTCCTAGGCAAACTGTACTCACAGAAAACATTACGCCAGTGTTCTGAAGAAGGAGGACATGTGGAAAGTGGCTGTTTGTCACTCTTTTTATGCTTGACCTGAACCTTAAGCTTGTGCTAATGGTCAGACACAGTCTTCAAACTGCAGCGGCCACAACTAGCGGTGACAATAGAGTCATGTTTTCAAAGGCTAGATTGCTACATTGAGTGCCATTGAGTCTCTGTGGCACTATAGAAATTCCTCTGTTTTGAGCAACCCCTCCAGCCTGACACAACAATAAGCATGTTTACATGCACATTCTTACACCAATTATGCTTAATAAGCAGACAATGTGTGCAGTTATGTAGGCGCATTGAATGGCTTTTCTTTATTGTTGTAAGGCCATAAAAGGCGTAAGAGTAAACCGATTGACACAGGTTGAGTTTTGACAATTACCCTGATTTCGCGTTGCATGTAAACACTTTAATCTGCATTCTTACCAGCTTATCCTAGGGTCTTTTCTAGCTAAAAGTGGTACAAGCTCCACCACAAGGTCGTTTTTTTTAATATACTATAAGCTGCGAGTAAGACTCTGTTATGTCTCACAGGCAGCTGTTATGTCTCAATTACACAGTTATAGGGGGCCCCCTTATGGCCTGAGAGGGAAGAAAGAATGTAATTTCAAGAGAGAGTTGTATTAACTGTAGATGTGACAGGTACCTGCATGCTCAAAGGGATATTAGGGGATGGGGGGGGGGGGGGGGTCGGGGGGGGCTCTTAGGGCCCCCATATGCTCAGAAATGGCCCTGGCTTAACCAATGTGTGCATTCCTCTTCATTATTTGAAGTAAAAAACGGAGAATAACATGATTATTGCAAATATCACATGAACGCAGATTTCTTGCTTTGTCTGATTTTTAAATAAGCTGATTTTCAGGAGTAATCAGCATATCAGTGTGCATGTAAACAGGCTCATTGACTCAACCAGGGGCAAGAGTTGGGGGCGGAACTATCTGTCTGTTCGATCAACAGAAAACGGTGGTGTATTTGGAAGCTGCTTGAAAACTATGTTGATTTTTTTTCAATTCCGTTTGGTGGTGCCTGTGGCGTAGAAATTATACCCTACATGTACCAAAATTGCAGATGGTTAGTAGCCTAACTTAAATTCATGTTCATGAATCAATCCAAACTAGTCTGTTTCAGTTAATACATTTAAAACTCTGATTTAAAATTTTTTTGCGTCATTCTCAGAAATGTTCTTGAAAGTCCCTAGATAGCATTAATCATATATTTAATGTTTTTGTGAACCCTACAGTATATGAAGGTAAATATTGCTGTTTTTATAGGCATATATCTTATGTTTGTAAATATAAATACATTTATAAATATAATTAAAAAAAAATCTAAATGTTTTTTAAAAGTGTGGAAACATGCCTTGATGCCATTTTGTTTCAAAGACATAAATATTGCACAAAAATTAAGATATTATCAAAAGCGTGAAAAGTATTCAGACATAACTGTTTTAACAACATAAGACATATGCTGTTCTGTTCTGTTTGGGCACTGTTGATTTATACCATGTAATCCATTTTACTGCAATTCCTGTACAGAGCCCCAGCCTTGCTCCATGCCACTGTATTTATTAATAACCCAGTAGAACACATGTTGAAAAATCATTTGTGCGTCCAAGCAGCGCTGCGTTCTGCATGACTTCCCACATGCTGGAATGCAGAAAGTGTGGCGCTGCAGCAGGATGACGCACATCAAGAACAATTTGAAGAATGCAGAGAATGAGGGGTGAACAAGTGTCAGGATATAGTGAAAGATAGGAAAAGTGAAGGACAAACACGACAGTGGAGTCATTTCAGTCTGTGGATTAACTTTCCGGTCTTTGTACATTGTGACAAAACTGTCCCTGCAAAAAAATTTAACAAAAGCTTGGCCTTGTCTGGCTGGTCTTGTTTGATAGTTTTAGAAGTGTTTTGGGCTCTTGTCAGATGATCAGCCTGGAAGACCAGCTGTCCTATCAACTAGACCAGTTGAAGACCAACTGAGACCTGGAAAGGGTCTTAGCTGGTGTTTTTTCAGCTGGCACAGCGTTTGACATTGTTGTAAAGGGGACAGAAAAGATTGTACTGGCATTCAAAGTATGTTTGATTCTTCATGCGATACTGCTCTCAGAACATTTGAACGTTTGAATAGTCGACTTATCAGGGCGAGTCGCTGCTCATAATTGCTTCCCGCATTAAAAGCAAGCGTCTCTTATCAGCCTATAATAATGTTGAGATTAGATGTCTAGAGCTTGTGGTGTCTCTTTTGTCATTTTGGTAATGAATTATACTCTGCATCACATCTTTTTCTGTCAGCTCACAGAATTGTTTTGTATCTTGTCTTTGGCCAAATGGTTTTCAGATGTGGAAATCTGAGGTTCCCCAACAACTGATTATTTTGATTATCAAATGCTCTACCAGCAATCAGTTTGCTGAATTTGAATTTTTGTCTTGTTGAAATTATTACAGTTTTTTTATTAAAAGTAAAAGTATTCAAGTCACTTCTTTTTTTAAATAAATTAATTGTCCAATCTGACTGTTTCATTTGGACACAATAATCTGAAATGTATACGAAGACCCCTGCTATTTTTAATTGGTTTGAATTTTTACTAGGATACTTTTCATCAAACTTGGTAAAACTTTTGTCACTAATTAATCTTATTTTGATACCTCAAGCAGCCAACTGAGTCACCTTACTGTAGAGTTAACAAGTATTCAAGTTCCAGTTTAATATATTTTATAATTGAAGCAAGTGAGTAACTCAAAGGGAATGTGTTATGATTTTAATGGTGCTTGGAGGTTGATAGAGCGTTGTTATGCCAAGGTGGTCCCAGTGGTTTATAGCATGTTGTTTGGTGATTGCTAGTGTGTGATCACCCCACTCTATGATTTTAGCCTTAGATATGGCTCGGATTCCTCCTTCAATATAAATCTGTGGCAGTTTTTCACCAGTTTTATCATCCATCAGGCAAAAATCATAAGTCTGATCACTTAGAAAAGTCATCGTTTACATATCCTCAACAAGCTGCATAATTTGAGGTATCATTCATGTTCGTAGCTCAAGCGGTGCAGAAACAGTTAGGAGAGTTCTTCATACTAAAGTTTAATGCTCTGAAAGGGAAACTTAATGCATCAAGCAACCTGATCATGGAGATGAGGCTGTTGCAGCGAAGAAGCTTCAGCTTTTCTGTTCCTTTTTAACACAATGCTGTGCAATCTCTCAAGTCATTTCCTCACACTGTGTGCCGATTTCATTCCAAACAGAACCTTTTTAAATCACACACTCGGGTGAGCAATTTCATCTTCTATTCCATCTGAAGCCTTCATATCACACTCCAGCTCTTTTCAACCCAACACAACTCATTCACTGTCTTACTTTTGATGAAGACTGGTTGACCGAGCTCTGGGACTACAACAGGGCAGGATGACTGGCTATGAATGAGAAAAAGAGACCTGAGAGAGAGATAAGAAAGCAAGAGAAAGTGTGTGTATGCGTTTGTGTGCTTTGGACTGACATAAATGATCAAATGCGGCCTTTGCCACAATGTGTGGGTGAAGTACTTTACTGAGGACAGAGTCATTCCGAAAGTATTCCTCCATTTCTCCCCTCTCCTGCTCTGTCTTTCTCTTTCTCCACATTTTTAGGCTTCATTAGGGAGTATGTGAAGAAATGAGAGCTAGACTTTTCTAGGCCTCAAACGTATTTGGCCTCGCAAAGAGGAGCACCAAATTATGTCTTTTTGTCATGGAAACTCTAATCCTGATGTTGAAAATTGCACAACTGCATCATGAGTTTTTTCAAGATATTTTTTCCATAACATTGCCCAACCCTGCTGGAAAAACTGTTATACCATCTTAAGATGTTTGTGGAAAATGTTAGCTGGTTTTATTGCTGGTTCAAGGTAGTCTACCTGCCCTGACTAGCTTGAACAAGCTGGTTCCAGCAGCTGGTTGTCCTTTTGATTAGCTAAAGTGTTTTCACACATTTGACTAATGAATTTCAATGAATTTTATATGATTTTTGATTATACTGGATTACTAGAACAGATTTCCATGGTCAGTTACCAGTCCTTGGAGTTTATAATTCTTCAACAATAAATACATTTATTTCTTTAACAATATCTCAACAGGGTACTTGAAAATGTATTTTCAATGTACATTTAAAAATTTATTAATTTCCATGAATTTCCACACCTTAGTGGCCTACTAAACAGTTTTTTAATTCCCTGCTATTTCCAGGATTTTCTTGGCCTAGGGAAAACTGTCTAGTTACCATGCTAGAAACTATGTAAAGCATCTCCATCAAACCTGTTTTTAACTGGGTCATATAGCAGGGAAATTTTCGAGGAGAGAGACTGCTGGTTTTCTGCTTTAAATTTTGGTTTGCTCCACCCCTTGTTTCCATTTCAAGAGTTACATCCCATGGTTTGTTTCTCCATGATAAGAAGCAGTTCATCAATAATCATGAGATTTATATCAGTTTACTGGCGTTTGCTGTGTGAGATAGTTGCCTGTGAGGTTTCTCTAGATCTGGTGCCATGACCTAACTGTTGAGATCGATGCATATGTAGACTTTACAGTTGAGAAGGCTGTACAAAATCAATGGTGTCTATTAAGACATGTCGTATGCAGGCAAAGCAGACAGAATGATGAAGTGTGCTGTTTTTAAAAAAAATCAAAAATTTCAATTGCTTTTTTCTGCAACATTCGCAAAGCTGAGAATCAAGTCTGGCTTATTTACTTTTTGGGTAAGTTTACATGACAATGCGGTGAATACAAACAATGATGATGGCGAAAGCATCAAGCAATTTTGTCTTGACGGACGATGCGGTTGCTTTATTACTACAATTAATTTTCTGGAGAAGCCTCAATAAACTCAAAATCTTGAGCATCACAAATGCAGTCCTGTAATCCGCCATTGTAGTTTTGAATGTCTCACACATTTTTTTGAAGTACCCGCGCACATGCCTATAGACTGAACAAGTAAAATGTGTGCGCATGGTGTCATTGTTTTCACAATTTTTTTTTGTTTTTGTATGTTTACGCAGAGACTTGCACTTTGAAACCCATTTTCAAAAGTTTGCGTTTTCAGGACCCAAAACGGCGTTGTAGTTAAACGAACAGTTAGTTTTCTGTTTTTAGTTTAAAATGTTGTTGTGTAAACGGATTTATTTTGGAAAGCTCACTTATTTCATTTTGGATCTGTAAGACAAATCCTATTTTTAGCCCTTTAGCTCAATGAATGTTGCTCAGTATCACAGAGGGCGAAGGCAATAAAAAAGTGTGTTCTTTAGTTTTTCTTGAATTCGAATTCGTGATATCCGAAAACCAAGTCCATGTGGGCCAGAAGAGGTCCACCAGAGTGACTTTTTCCTCGTCCTCCCTGACCTTGCACAACACCCGTGCAAATAGGCTCACTGGGGGAAAGGCGTATTTGCGCAGCCCCCGGGACCAGCTGTGTGCCAGTGCGTCTGTCCTGAGGGGAGTCTCTGCTAGGGAGTACCAGAGCAGGCAGTGGGAGGTCTCTTGAGAAGCGAACAGGTCTATCTGTGCATTGCCAAACCCCTCCCAAATCAGCTGGACCGCCTGGGGGTGGAGCCTTCAGTCTCTGTTGAGTGTGCCTTGTCGTGACAGCGCGTCTGCTGCCGTGTTAAGGTTGCCCGGTATGTGAGTGGTACGTAACGACCTGAGATGGTGGGCGAGTTGTGACATATAACGAGAGTGCACACCGCCTTGGTGATTTATGTACGCTATCATAGCGGTGCTGTCTGAGGGAATCAAGACGTATTTGCCCCGTATTAGCGGGAGAAACCTCCACAGGGCAAGGATTACAGCCAGCAAATCTAGGCAGTTGATGTGCCAACCCAGCCGGGGCCCCATCCAGGAGCCGGTGGCTGCGTGCCCATTACACACCACTCCCCAACCCTGTTTGGAGGCATCTGTGGTGACCAGAACGTGTCGGGACATGTGTGTTTGTGTCTTTTGTCTAAGTTTTTTGTTAAACTATTATTTATATTGTCAATCCGGTTCTCGCCTCCTCCTTTCCCTTAATCCCCTTTACACTGGTGCCGAAACCCAGGAAGGAGGAGGGAACTCTAGTAGAGTTCTCGCCACTACCATCCACCCCGGCCATCTGGAAGCGGAGGGGAGGGGAGAAGGGGCTCCTAACGACTGCTTGGAGCAGTCAGGGCCGCTGCCAGGAGCGGAGGAGTCCCCTGCCAGCCGCTGAAACCGGCGGGGTCTGAGACTGCTGACCGCGAGCCGGGAGGGGCTCGCTGCCGACCGCCTGTAGCGGAAGAACCGCTGCCAGGGGCAGGTGAGACCCCTTCTGTTCCCCGAGAATGCGGCGGGCGTTCCGTCCTCCAGGGGCTGGAGGACTGCCTCCGATCCGCCCAGGGAGGTGCGGCTGTCGTCCATTAGAGGGTGGATGAGTGGCCGAGGACCAAGCTACGGCGTATCCCTCCTCCTTCCCAGGTTTCGGCACCAGTGCAAAGGGAAAGGAGGAGGCGAGAACCGGCTTGACAATATAAATAATAGTTTAATGAAAAACTTAATCAAAAGACACAAACACACATGGCGGTCAGCTGCACATAAATGATCTCTCTCTCTCCGAGGCTTAATTAGCCCGATAAGGGACTGAGTGTGTGTAATCATGACCCGGCCCCGCCTTCCGCCCTGACACAGTGATAAATCTGAAAAATATTGAAATGTTCTCCATTGTTTATATGAGATATCGCCTGAAAGATTTACCCTTCATTGTCATTCTTCAACAAACTACACTCACCTAAAGGATTATTAGGAACACCATACTAATACTGTGTTTGACCCCCTTTCGCCTTCAGAACTTACTTAATTCTACGTGGCATTGATTCAACAAGGTGCTGAAAGCATTCTTTAGAAATGTTGGCCCATATTGATAGGATAGCATCTTGCAGTTGATGGAGATTTGTGGGATGCACATCCAGGGCACGAAGCTCCCGTTCCACCACATCCCAAAGATGCTCTATTGGGTTGAGATCTGGTGACTGTGGGGGCCATTTTAGTACAGTGAACTCATTGTCATGTTCAAGAAACCAATTTGAAATGATTCGAGCTTTGTGACATGGTGCATTATCCTGCTGGAAGTAGCCATCAGAGGATGGGTACATGGTGGCCATAAAGGGATGGACATGGTCAGAAACAATGCTCAGGTAGGCCGTGGCATTTAAACGATGCCCAATTGGCACTAAGGGGCCTAAAGTGTGCCAAGAAAACATCCCCCACACCATTACACTACCACCACCAGCCTGCACAGTGGTAACAAGGCATGATGGATCCATGTTCTCATTCTGTTTACGCCAAATTCTGACTCTACCATCTGAATGTCTCAACAGAAATCGAGACTCATCAGACCAGGCAACATTTTTCCAGTCTTCAACTGTCCAATTTTGGTGAGCTCTTGCAAATTGTAGCCTCTTTTTCCTATTTGTAGTGGAGATGAGTGGTACCCGGTGGGGTCTTCTGCTGTTGTAGCCCATCCGCCTCAAGGTTGTGTGTGTTGTGGCTTCACAAATGCTTTGCTGCATACCTCGGTTGTAACGAGTGGTTATTTCAGTCAAAGTTGCTCTTCTATCAGCTTGAATCAGTCGGCCCATTCTCCTCTGACCTCTAGCATCAACAAGGCATTTTTGCCCACAGGACTGCCGCATACTGGATGTTTTTCCCTTTTCACACCATTCTTTGTAAACCCTAGAAATGGTTGTGCGTGAAAATCCCAGTAACTGAGCAGATTGTGAAATACTCAGACCGGCCCGTCTGGCACCAACAACCATGCCACGCTCAAAATTGCTCAAATCACCTTTCTTTCCCATTCTGACATTCAGTTTGGAGTTCAGGAGATTGTCTTGACCAGGACCACACCCCTAAATGCATTGAAGCAACTGCCATGTGATTGGTTGATTAGATAATTGCATTAATGAGAAATTGAACAGGTGTTCCTAATAATCCTTTAGGTGAGTGTATGTAATCTGAGCAGCATTCATGTTGTAAAACTGTATATTATCTTATATATTAGAGTCTCGAAAAACAAAATGAGCCTGTCTCCAAAGTCTGTTTTTAAAAATGCGCCGTAGTTTTATTCATAATTTATTCAGATTTTGTGTCGTCTTGAAAGGCGGAGCCTTAATTTGACTCTGTACTCTGCCCAGCAATTTTACAGAGAAAAAAGCTGGCAGGAACAATTTTTTTGTTTGATCATTTTCAAATTTTAAACAGACTCATGGCTTTGAGAACATTGTATTTCTGGGTTGTCTTGGCACTTTTATTATTGTTTTTTTAGATTATAAAAACATGTTCAGCACAAAATATTTCCATTACTATAAACTTCAGCTTCTCTAACTTTAAAAAATAACAACATATATTAATTATTTCAGAAGATCCTACAACTGTGTCCATACTCCAAAGGGTCCAGTAAATACAATCATTTAAGTTCAGGTATGTCATTTTCATGATTTGTGCTCAAAAAGGGGGTGCGTATCAACAGGTTAATAAGACCCTGTCCATCTGGCTCCTGTAGCTCTCCACCACTTTGCAAAAACAAACAGACATACCCATTTACTGACACACAGTTGCATGGAAAGACATTAACACACAGTATACATGGTGAGAGCATGTGCTTGGAGGAACTGGAAGCAAATCTGAGTGTTTTTCACATTGATTGCACTCTTTATCACGTTTTTCAGAGAAGGTATATGAGACGAATGTGTGTACTGTTTACTTCACCTCAGTGCTCATGTCATAGACTTTTGGGAAAATGTAAAATATCCAAACTTTCTCTTAAGACAAGCTTTGTTATCAGTGTAAATAGCATTGTTTGTTTTCTGCGCAGAAGCGTAACTGTAGAGGGCAGCTACAGTTTGCGTTATGACAGTCTGTTTGTGTTTGTAAAATTCTGAAGCAAAATACCTCTTAAGCTGAACTATATTTCTGAGTGCATTACTAAAATCTTCATCTGAAATCTTGGTATTTGAGGTAGAGTAGATTAATTAAAGGAGGATTTATATGGGTGAATCTCACAAAATTGTCAAGAAATATCAAGGTGAGATTTCACACCAAAATCAAAAGAAAAATATAAGAAATAATATTCTGCATAAAGTAGATGAGTGTTTTCATTGTGACAATATTTTCATGATCAAGACAATTTTTTCACCAAATATAAGCAAATATTCATGGAATTTAAGATGGAATGCTCTCCTTTTAACATGCACATACACACACTAAATCTGAAATAAATGCAGAAATGAAGAGAATTCATCACTCCTTGTAATTCATCAGTGCCTCACATCTGCCCAGCATGCAAGCTTGCCTGTCAGGAAATGAGTGTGATCTTATGGGTCTGTGCGTCCTGATGAACTAAAGTTATTAAATAAATAAATAATGGCTGGAACAGCAACCTGAGGGTAAACTCGTTCTCACAATGCAGATTAGAGGCAGGACTACAGCCGGGAATGAGGCTACATTATTCATGTAGTCAGAGACAGATTGATCCTCTCCCTGCCTGGCTGCAGGCCAGAGATCCGCAGATCCTTTTCTGTCTGTCTCTTTTGCTTTCTCCCTTTTCTGTCAGCTCACTCCATCTGTTTTCCCCTTATAATTTTAATAGATCTATCCAAGATCTGTCATTGTCTCAAATGTATACTTTATATGGCCCTGTCATTTAGTCTTTCACCTGTTTTGAGATCCTGTATTTATATATATTTATATACCACAGTTAGTTCCAGTCCTCGAATCTGATTGGATGAGAGATGTTCCATGAGCACAGTGGGTCTGACAGCATCAGCATTCGGACGCTTCGCTGTGTGTGTGTGTGTATCACTCCGCTTGTGTTCATGCTGTTCTAAACTAAAGTGTAAGAGCAGTGCAGATGTGTTAGGAGTTACTGTCTTTATTTTTGAAATTACATATAGTCAATAGGTGGTGGCAAAAGATCATTTTTGTGATATGAGCCAGTTTGTGACATGACGTGAAGTGAATCCGTTAGTCATTGTTTACATAGATAAAATAGCTCAGTGATTGCTCGTATTACTAATACATTACCAGAGCTAGGAAATGGCTTTAAAGGCTTTAAACGGACAACTTCAGGATTAAGGCTTATGCTGAGAGACACAACAGACTGATTTATTACCGAACTCAAGTGCTTACCTTTTATCAGAGTTTCCACATTGGATACATACTGTTTAAAATGGCGGAGGACATCCCTGTTTCTATAGTGATTGACTCTTGCGCACCGGTTACCGTGAATAGAGAGGAATTCCCCCGCTTGGACTTCTATTTTCCACTGAGAAAGCTGACAGCATCTCTGAATGGGTGTGGCAACAGGTCATTGCACATGCTCCATCTCTCTCTCTCTCTCTCCCTGTCTCTCTCTCTCCCTCTCTCTCTCTCTCTCTCTCTCTCTCTCGCTTTCACACACACATCCAGCCAGCTGTCCATGTTTATCCAATGACTTGTTAGAAACAGCACAAGCCGTGAAACTATTTCTGAAGTGAGCTTTCTGAACTAATAATGGAGGTTTGGACGCATCATTTGCTTTGAACCAGCAACGGCAGATTCTTATCCGTCGCTTAAGAAAGTAGTTCCAAGCACAAATGCGTTTTTATGACCATTCTCGGTTTTTCCTCATTTTTTTAAATGTACTTGTTCATTGAACTGTTGTATATAAGCAATATCACACTCACAATCGTACTATATGGCCCTACATCAGCACTACTCCCTCAGGGTATCCACGGGTCATTATTAAAAGGTAATGAATGAATTTGGAAAAAATTAAGACTATTAAAAAGTATTAAAAAGTCTTAAATTTAAATCTGGATCTTTATGTAAGATATTTGGAGTGATGTCCAGAAGAGGTACCTATGGTATTGTAATGAACATAAGCATAAGTAATGAACTTTAATAACTACTGCATATAGTATCAAACCAGCCCTTTACTCTCGCTTTAGCTGTGTGTCATTTTAATATGTGACTTCATGTTTCATCTAGTGGTAAGTACAGTATATGCATTAACCCTGATAGATTGATGTGACGTACAAGTCTTAAATATTTTTTAAAAGTTCTTGAAAAGGGTATTATAAAGTATTAAATTGAATGTGCTGTTACCTGCAGATACCCTGCTCCCTTGTCTCTCTGATAGACTGCTGCTGCATCTATCAAACTTTTTCCTCTGCCTCTGCTTTGCTACGATTGCCTGTCTTCTACCTCCTACTGTGTCTGAGTCTTTTACTTTTTGGCTATCTACCTATTGTTCTCACTTTCTCTCACAACAAGACCTACAAGGCACACATATATCTAAAGAGCTGCTCAGTCTTGAATTTGTCATAGAGAGTCAAGTATATTCAAATCATGGGGTTGTTACGGGTGAAGAGGACATTTTTGGAGCCATTTGGTTATTTTATGAAAGCTATTCTCAGTCTGCTCCTTAGATTCTGCTCTGATATTCCACTGTTAAAACTGCAAATATAAAATTAACCGATTTTTTATCAATATCTCTTGCAGCAGTCGCTATCGGTCTGCTGTGGAGGAGATTTTGCCAAATCTGTTCTGTTAGCATTTTCCTCAGCAAACTCTGTAGTTGATCTGTTTGGCAGTATATGGAGAGATAAGCTCTCAACCACTGAACCACAGAAATGTAGGGCTGTCACATCTCACATAGCCAGACTTTTCAAAATACTGTTCCAACTTATTCTATTCACGATTTTCCCACTTAGTCAAGAAGAGGTCAATTGATAGACAAGGATAGTGACAAACCAAAGTTTGATTTTTGATTGGGACTTAAATCTAAAATCAAGAGCAAAGGAGAGTATGCAGGTGTGCTCAAGGATATATTTTTTACTTCCTACCAAGTGCCTCAAACAAACCTCTGAATGTCTTTCAAAGATTCAATGCTAAAACCTTGCAAACTTTCAACTCCAGTCAGTGGATCTTCCATGGAATCTCTCAATGTAGCAGCCTGAGAATTGTAAACACAACCTTGAGAACTTTGGCCCTCACTGTTAAAAAGACCAGAATCTGCTTGTCACCAGATTGTGTTTTGGATGCTGGTGTGTTAGTGTCCCTACCAGGCTTCTTAACTAGCTTAACCTGCAGGAATACATTGATCCAGACTGATCACACTGTGAATTCAGTTAAAGTATGTAAAATCTTCTGCTGCTGAAATCGGTCTGTGCTTACTGAAATTCGAATCATTGCCTCTTGTGGCTTAAGCTGGAAGTGTTGTTGAATGTACTGGCACATTTGAACAAGGATATCTTGTTCATTTGCTACTAAGTACTTCTAAGTACCTCTAAATATCTTTCAAAGGTTCACTGCCATGAAATTTGCAAACTTTTTCAAATTCAGCCATTACATTTTCCTCAGAAGCACTCATTATTGCAGCCCTGGAACTTGTAAACACAAATGAACTCTAAGCATTCACCTGCATTTTGACTCTGGGACATTGCTTAGAGCCAGCATAATGAACAAGAGCCATGGCATTTTGAGTAAGATCTTGCCACTTTTGTATGCAATCTACATCAGACGGTCTATTAATAGTCAATGAGTGGTGCGTAAGTGTAACGTCTGAAGCTGACACTAAATGCTTCCCAGCCCCAGCCCTGAAGAACCCTGCTGGTAGAGTGGTTTATCTCCAAGACACACCTAAAAGGCCTTATTTGGTTAAACAAGTTGTTGCTGTATACTGTCAAAAATAAATCAGGTGCAATGATAATCAGTATCTCAACAAAAATATCTCATTTGGGGCACTAAATGAGCCCTACCGTAGTGCCTCATTGGGTCTTTGTATTTATACTCCATCTAGCAAAAAATCAAGATCTATTCTTTATTCTAGTTTGCAGGGCACTTGACAACACAGTGTGGCACTGTCAGCTTTAAAGGCCAAATAATGAACAAGCAAACCAGCCTCTCCATGGGACTTGTAATCTAACACTCCAATGAAATAGCCACTGATTGGGCTAATGGGAATGCTGCACTGACAGACAGACAGGCTATTGTTACAGACACTCCCTGTACTGGGTGTTATTGCACAGCGGTGGCTGGATTTTCACAGAATGCGGCTTGAATTGGGGTGAGGAGCCACACCTGGTGGCACTCCCCTCTCCTCCTGTGTTCTTACTGCATTATTCCTCTGCACCATCTGCTCCAAAACAGGATCTGCTTTCAGGGTCATCTTTTCACATTTAAAGCAGCAATTTCTACCAGACGTACAGTACTGTGCAAAAGTTTTAGGCACTTAAGATGTTTCACAGAAACATTTGTCTTAAGATGGTTAGGTATATATTCAGCTTTTGTGTGTCAATAGGAAAAATACATTTTAGACTCCCAAACATTACTTTTGCAAATAGAAAATATTAGAATAGAAGAACAGGGTGCTCTGCAAGAGATGGCATTGCCCCCAGAGAGCCTCCTCCCACTGAACATCATGTTAGTCTGAGATTACATAAAGAGACAGAAGCAATTGGGACAGCCTAAATAGATAGAAGAACATATTCTCCAAGAAGCTTGGTACATCCTGTGCTGACAACCAAGAAAAACTGTGTCCAGGTGTAACTAGGAGAATTTATGCTGTTTTAAAGGCAAAGTTCGCCACACCAAATATTGATTTAGCTCTTTCATGTTTACTGGATTTGGATGATGTTAATTAATAAATTAAAACTAATTATGGTATTATTTTGAAGACATCCTCACTATGCAACATTTTTCACAAGTGCCTAAAACTTTTGCACAGTACTTTTGCACAGTACATGCTAGGGTACAACCGAATGATTCCAACAATTTAGTTAAGCAAGGTTTGTGACAGGACAATTTACTGTGGTTCCAGAGCAGTTTAAGACTAGGAAAAAAAACATTTACATCTATAATTAGCATTATTAATCAACATGTTTTGAGCATATTGATAATAAACAAAGATATTTTTGTTGTAATTTTGTGAAAATCAATAAGAGTCAGAGATAACATCATTTCTGGTATGTAGCTGTATAGTGAATAGCTTCTCATTTCTTAAACAACCATGTCGGAAGACTTATCCCATGGTTGTGGAAAAGATGTTACTGTGTTTCAGATGGGGTAAAATATAGGCCTGCATCAAACAAAGAAAACAACTAAGGAGATTGCTGAGATCAATCGAATTGGGTTAAGAACTGTCCAACGCATTATTAAAACCTGGAAGTATAGTGGTGAACTGTCAGCTTCGTCGAAGAAATGTTGTCAGAAAAACATCTTGAATGATCATGATCGGAGATCACTAAAGCGCTTGAAGTCACATTGTAAAAAAAATAAACAGTAGAACTCACGACTATGTTTAATATTGAAAGTAAGAGCATTTCCACATGCACAATGCGACAAGAACTTAAAGGATTTGGACTAAACAGCTGTGTGGCCACAAGAAAGCCACTTGTTAGTGAGGCTAATCGGAAAAAATGACTTCAATTTCCTAGGGAGTATAAAGATTGGACTGTGGAGCAATGTAATAAGGTCATATGGTCTGATGAGTCCTGATTTACCCTATTCCAAAGCAATGGGCATGTCAGTGTAAGAAGGGAAGTGTATGGAGTGATGCACCAGTCATGCATTGTGCCCACTATACAAGCCTATGGAGGCAGTATTATGATCTGCGCTTGCTTCAATTGGTCAGGTCTAGGCTCAGAAACGTTATGCGGCAATAAAATTAAGTCAGCTGACTACCTGAATGTACTGAATGGCCATGTTATCCCATCAAAGGGTTTTTTTCATCCCTGATGGCACGGCATATTCCAGGACGACAATGCCAAGATTCATTGGCTCAAATTGCGAAAGAGTGGTTCAGGGAGAATGAGGAATCACTTTCGCACATGAATTGGCCACCACAGAGTCCTGACCTTAACCCCATTGAAAGTCTTTGTGCTGGAGAAGACTTAACAGAGTGGTTTGACTTTTCTGTCATCAATACAATATCTCTGCCAAAAAGTAATGCAACTCTGGATGGAAATAAATGTTGTGACGTTGGGCCAGGCAGTGTATATTTAAAGTTTCAGTTTAAAATAAATGCAGCTAGGACCTCCCTCTACTTTATTTTTGAATAAATTGTTGAAAAGTTTATTTTGCTAAAGATAATATTGAAATGTTCTTTTTTGCCGCATTTCATTAAACACATATTCATAGGCATTTAAAGGAAGTTTTGTGTAGGAGTTTGTGTTAGTGTAAATTTTGACACAAATATTTTCATTTTTAATGCAAATGTATATCAGCCCAAAATAATGGTTATCGGTCTCCTTGATTACTTGTAATCGGTATCAGCCGACCCCTAACACATACTGTTCTTTCTAATTAAATGTATGATGGACCCTGCTTAAAAATAAACAACAACAACACAAAAAAAAACAGCTTAAACCATCGTAAGGTGGTTCTCAGCTTGTCTAGATAGTCACTCCTCACCGAGCTGTTTTTATACAGTCTCCCGGAGTGGCCAAGCTTTTTTCCAGATGGTTTAGTTGGTCTCATAGCCTAGTCTTCAGCTAGTCTAGCTAGCTGCCCAGTCTGGCCAACTGGTCTTCAGGAGGTCTTTGCCTGACCAAGCTGTGTTTTAGATGGTCTGTCTTTTCTGCCTGCCTGGACAAGCTGGTGCATTGCTAGTTTAACTAGTTGGCCAGGTGGTCTCCCAACTGCAGCACTTGATCAAAACCCCTATAAAAACCTGAAAACAGACTAGCCTGGCCAAGCTGTAAGACCAGCTATAACCAGCTTAGGCTGGTGTACTCTGTTTTTTCAGCAGGGTATGTGCCCCTAGGAGCAGAAAAATTACTTAAAAGAAAATGCCAATAATCACTTTAATGGCACCAAATTTGTAGAGATTCGCTGTTTGTTGACTGTAATGTTGAGAATATTGTCTGGTAAAGAACCTGCATTGTGAGAGAGAAGAAGGCAGTGGGTCAGTGTTTGTGTCATTTAATGGAGAGTAAACTGCTCATTGGGGTGTGTGGCTTACACAGCAACGGCGAGTTATCTGGCTGTAAAACCGCTCCCTGAACTCCCCTCAATTTTCCCTCACTCTCTCTGTCTCTTTTTCTCATCTTCAGCTCAAGCAAACTATATTTCAACCAGCCCCAGAGGAACTGAGCTATAGCCTTGTAAATAGGGTACAAAATGAACTTTTGCTGTCCCTTTTAATGGGGGTGGGTGGTGGGGGTCTTTCCCTCACAGCTTCACTTTCATTTCTGTCAAATTAAATATGGTGTCAATCCTATGGTCCATAGAAGAAAAACTCCTGTGAGGGTTAGACAGTCATTCTAACGTTTAAACAATTAGTTATTTTGCGATTCCCAATAAACTTTTTCCTTTCATTTGGAGTTTTTATTTTGGAGACTGCTTGTAACTGAGTATTATGGTAATGATGATTATAAATGCAAAGTCACCTTGAGAGGAGCACATTTTTTGAATTACTATTGCATTTTAAATAATTTAGCAATGTCAGTGCTACCGACATCAAAATCCTCTTATAATGCCTGTGTGAAATTCACTAATACTGAATCACCATGGACTTTTTCCAATGTTTGGTATGATTTTGTGGAAAATTCCTCTCTCTTGTGTAATGACACAAAAAGAAGAGGTCGGACAAGGTGTTATCACGTCTGTATGGAAGCTCAATGATGATAATGTGCTAACAGCATCTCTTAGCATGCAGTGATTTAAACAGCAACTGTGGACTGTGGCATTAACGTACACGTGCACTGGTGCATGTACACTCTTCAATCACCTTCTCTGCTGGCCATACACACTCTATACATATGGACCATTAAAGGCCCTCTCAAACCACTTGTGTGTAATAGGTTGGTTGAAGTGTGCCAGGGTATTGTGGAGTATAATGTTGGACTGTTGACTGTAGCTCAGTCTTGAGTATCAGTGGTCGTAATGAGTCATCAGAGGGCCGTGTTGATGCACAGCCATTTTATTTTCATTTCTCTTCATGTGCACACTCCTCTGCTTCAGGTTCTCATTGCAGAAAAGAATATATAATGTATACAGTATATAATAGGGGTGTAACAGTTCTCTGTAAAAAAAAAAAAACAGAGTTTGCTACCTAAAGTTCGGTAAGCATGGTTCACCTCAAGCTTAATGACACATATGGAGCACAAGATTTGGCAAAGACAAAATAAACTTGACAGATCTGGTGGTGCCAGATGGGCTGGTTTGATTATTTCTTTAACTGCTAATCTCCTGGGAATTTTACACACATCAGTCTCTAGAATTTACTCCAAATGTTGCCAAAAACAAAAAATAAACAGTGAGCGGCAGTTCTGTGGATGCAGATGCCTTGTTTTTGAGAAAGATCAACAGAGAATCGCCAGACTGGTTCAAATGGACAAAGTCTATGGTAACTCATATAACCGCTCTGTACAATTGTGGTGAGAAGAATAGCATCTGAGATGAAGGTTGGTACTGATTTGGTGGCACGAGGGGGACCTACACGATATTAGGCAGGTGGTTTTAATGCTGTGGCTTATCGATATATATATATATATATATATATATATATATATGTGTGTGTGTGTGTGTGTGTGTGTGTGTGTATTAGGGCTGTCAATCAATTAAAAATTTTAATCGAATTAATTACACGGTGTCCCGATTAAGCGCATTTAATTGCATATACAAATATATGCTGAGAAAGCTCCTCATATAACAGTAATTCAATATATAATGATGAAATAATTATACACATTTATCTTTATATATTAAAAAATTATATATATATATATATATATAATACAAAATATTCAGATAAATAAAATGCATTACATTCATGTCGCAGAAGAGTTAGTCATTGATAAGTCAATACAAAAAGTGGCTTGAGAATACAATGTATTGTTTACTACCATATTATTGAACGTAAACTATTCATTGGCATACAGTTCACAGCAATCCATTTTGCAAGTGAATTTGTCTATCAGTTCGAGATTCATTATGAGGGCTTGTTTAAGGACAATTGGCCGTCACAATTGTGCACCTGCATCAGACACGCTTGTGTAGCGTCTCGGGTTTGTTGCGTCATAAACATAAAATTTTTAGGTCCCTGTGTGAAGTTAAATATAGTTTAATACTTGGAACACATCTTGAGATCACTTAGGTCGAATTTGCTGTCCATCAAGTGTTTTGAATGCAAGAACGTAATGCATATTTGTGTTGTGCTGTCTGTTGAAGGGTTGTTTTGTTCATTGTATAAATTATGCATTGCCATACAGCTGAAGTTTCACTTACTGCCATCTGGTGTAAACAGGTGGTAATACAAGCTTGCATTTCTCAGGAATCTTCCTTATTACGGTCCGGGGGCATTGCATTTTAACGCGTTATTTTAAATAAAATTAATCGCACTGAATTAACGCGTTAAATCAACAGCCCTGATATATATATATATATATATATATATATATATATATATATATATATATATATATATATATATATATATATATATATCAGGGCTGTTATATATATATATATATATATATATATATATATATATATATATATATATATATATATAGGGGTGTAACAATCCATCCATGCATCGATACAATAACCAATGATCCAGTGTGATCGATACAATGCTTAAATATCAATATATTTTTTTAAGATTTAACTTTAGTTTAATGCTCTCGTGTTAGCCACATTCGTACGTGTTTCTGTCAGGCGAGGAAGCAACCTTATTACATTAATTTCACTTTATGAGCGCTAAATACGCTTTTCATGTGGGACAAGGATGTGCGCAGTGTCTGTGAAGCCAAATTGCGTTCTGCTATCCATGCGAGTATGTCAACCGGGCTTCCCGCGAAACGCAAGCTCCAGTGACAGGATCAGTGCGAGCACATCAGCTGAGCTTCCTGTGAAACGTGAGCTCCAGACCAGTGACAGGATAAAGGCGAGCATGTGAGCCAACAAAACTGTGGATAGCATGGATAGCCATGAGATGTATGTACTTTGAACTGGATTAAACTGAATAATAAGCTGTGTGTTGTTATTTTTTATATTATTATCTGTATAATTTTTTTCAGCATCTGAAGTACCTTAATTTGTTGTTGATTTCCCAATGTTGATACTAAATGTGCACTTTTCAGATAGCTCAATAAAATATTAGAATTATAATTTGGTTGCATTTGAGGGCGAAAAAAATGATTGTGTAAAATAGGCACATAATATCAGAATATCAATCACAGGGCCCTGAATCTAATCAAATCCAAATCATATCGCATCAGACTTTGAAGGATTAGCAAATATCATATCGCAGGCCAAGAGAATCGATATAAGATCGTATCATGATGAAATGTCCGATTAACACCGCTAATTAGGGGTGTCCATGGTTAACCGATTAACCGTTAAAAATTGCATAACCGAGTGAAACATTTTGCTCGGTTAAGTGGCGTCAATGGCGTGCATTGGCGCTGCCAATAAAGCTCCTAAAATCTGTCACAAAGAACCGGCAAAAGTAATGATTATGAATATGTAAAATATAGCAAGGAGATATTTTAATTATTTATTAATAAACAAGTCTTTTCTTTGTCCGTGTCATTTGCAAAGATGAAGTTGACGATGCTGACTCGCGGTCTTCGCAGTAACACACCAGAGAGAAATGCACATTTCTTACGGATTACATAAGCAGAGAGCAGTCTGTGTCTGTTTTCTTTAGTTTTGAATTATTTGTGAGGCAAGGCTACCTTATACACTGAGTTTCGGTTCATTTATGAGACAAGCTCCAGTTCACGCGTCGGCGCCTCCGCTTCGTGATTATATCGTCTGCTATATTTAATTCTTATTTATTAAATCCAGACAATTGGTTGATGAAACATTGATTAAAATTAAGACACAATTAATACAAAACGAAATTCACTTTAAAGAAAGGTTTTGTGCTTTCTGTTTGATGTCTCTGTGGAAATTTTAAAGCATCTTTCAGTGCCGCTTTCAGAGCGCTCACGTCCGTAACATTGTGTTTTCCTCGTATGCGAACTGAAATGAATATCAGTTCATGGATTTTGTGTGTAGGCTATAAGAGAGAAAGAGAAAATGCCAGTATTTCATTGAGACTTGAGATTAAATAAACGGCTTAAGTATTGTAGATCTTGTAGTATTAATTTTCACATGCAGTTACACATTATCGGTTAAAAACAAGAAAGTGGCTGGTAAAAACATTGAGTGGCTGGTAGATTTTGAAATCCACAGTGGCCGGTGGACAAAAAAGTTAATTTCCATCCCTGGCGCACACTATGGTTAACCAAGTATTAACCGTTAAGGGCCTCGGTTAACGGTTAATGAAAAACTTGAAAACGTGCAGCCCTACCGCTAATATATATGTATGTTGGAAGCAGAAAAAATTGGCAAGTTTAATGATCTATGTGACTTTGACATGGGCCAAATTGTGATGGCTAGAAGACTGGGTAAGAGCACCTCCAAAACGGCTGGTCTTTTGGGGTGAGGTATGCAGTGGTTCGTATCTACCAAAAGTGGTCCAAGGAAGGACAGCCGGTGAACTGGCGACAGGGTCATGGGTGCCCAAGGCTCATTGATGTGCGTGGGGAGCGATTCCAAAGAAGAGCTACTGTAGCACAAATTGCTGTAAAACGTAATACTGGCCATGATAGAAAGTTGTCAGAACACACAGTGCACCGCCGAAAGCACCTACAATGGGCACGTGAGTATCAGAACTGGACCATAGATCAATGGAAGTAGGTGGCCTGGTCTGATGAATCACGTTTTCTTTTAGATCATGTGGAAGGTCGGGTGTGTGTGTGTCGTTTACCTGGGGAAGAGATGGCAGCAGGATGCACCATGGGAAGAAGGCAGGTCGGCAGACCAGTATATATAAACTCAGCAAAAAAAGTAATGTCCTCTCATTTTCAACTGCTTTTATTTTCAGCAAACTTAACATGTGTAAATACTTGTATGAATATAAAAGGATTCAAAAACTAAGACATAAACAAGTTAACAGAAATGGAATAATGTCTCCCTGAACAACAGGGTGTCAAAGTCAAAAGTAACAGTTAGTAGCTGGTGTGGCCACCAGCTGCATTAAGTCCTGAAGTGCATCTCCTCCTCATGGACTGCACCAGATTTCCCAGTTCTTGCTGTGAGATGTTTCCCCACTCTTCCACCAAGGGACTTGCAAGTTCCTGGACATTTTTGGGGGGGAATGGCCCTAGACCTCACCCTCCGATCCAACAGGTCCCAGACATGCTTAATGGGATTGAGATCTGGGGTCTTCACTGGCAATGTCAGAACACTGACATTCCTGTCTTGCAGGAAATCACGCACAGAATTAGCAGTTTGGCTGATGGCATTGCCATGCTGGACGGCCATCTCAGGATGAGCCTGCAGGAAGGGTACCACATGAGGGAGGAGGATGTCTTCCCTGTAACACACAGTGTTGAGATTGCCTGCAATGACAACAAGTTCAGTATGATGATGCTGTGACACTGCCCCAGACATACTCCACCTCCAAATCGATCCCGCTCCAGAGTGCAGGCCTCGGTGTAACGTTCATTCCTTGAACGATAAACGCGAGTCCGACCATTACCCTTGGTGAGCCAAAACTGTGTCTCGTCAGTGAAGAGCACATTTTGCCAGTCCTGTCTGGTCTAGCGAAGGTGAGTTAGTGCCCATAGGCGACGTTGTTGCCAGTGATGTCTGGTAAGGACCTGCCTTACAACAGGCCTACAAGCCCTCAGTCCAGCCTCTCTCAGCCCATTGTGGACAGCCTGAGCACTGATGGAGGGACTGTGCATTCCTGGTGAAACTCGGGCAGTTGTTGTTGCCATCCTGTACCTGTCCCGCAGGTGTGATATTCAGATGTACTGAACCTATGCAGGTGTTGTTACACTTTGTCTGCCACTGCGAGGATGACCCGCTGTCCTTCCTTTCTCCCTGTAGCACTGTCTTAGGCTTCTCACTGTGCGGACATTGCAATTTATTGCCCTGACCACATCTGCAGTCCTCATGCCTCCTTGCAGCATGCCTAAGGTACGTTCACGCAGATGAGGAGGGAACCCTGGGCATCTTTCTTTTGGTGTTTTTCAGAGTCAGTAGAAAGCTATCTTTAGTGTCCTAAGTTTTTATAAATATGCTCAATTTTTGGGCCAGTTGCTATGTAAAATCCCGGGCCAATTTCTCTTCCCAGTCCAGCCCTGAATGAAGCTATCAGCTGAGGTATCAATTTCTCAGACTAAAGACTCTGATGTACTTATCCTGTTGTTTAGTTGTACATTTGGACTTCCACATCTCTTTCTGTCCTTGTTAGAGCCAGTTGTCCTTTTTCTTTGAAGACTGTAGTGTACACCGTTGTATGAAATCTTCAGCAATTTCAAGCATTGTATAGCCTTCATTCCTCAAAACAAGGTTTCTAGAGAAAGCTGTTTCTTTTTTTTGAAATTTTTTATGTCTATTGCATATGGTGGCAACTCAAAAAGAAACACAAAGACAATGTTAAGCTTCATTTAATGAACTAAATAGCTTTTAAATGTGTTTGATATAATATAATGGCAAGTGATTTTCAAGTACCAATTTAGCAATGTAGCATGATTACTCAAGGATAAGGTGTTGGAGTGATGGCTGCTGGAAATGGGTCCTGTCTAGATTTGATCAAAAATTACTTTTTTCAAATAGTGATCAGCAATGTCTTAACTATACTTTGTGATCAGTTGAATGCTACTTTGATGAATTAAAGTACAAATTTATTTCCAAAACAGCAAAATCTGTACATTGTTCCAAACGTTTTGCTGACAGTGTATACTGTTTATATATGTATATATATACACTACCGTTCAAAAGTTTGGGGTCACCCAAACAATTTTGTGTTTTCCTGAAAAGTCACACTTATTCACCACCATATGTTGTGAAATGAATAGAAAATAGAGTCAAGACATTGACAAGGTTAGAAATAATGATTTGTATTTGAAATAAGATTTTTTTTACATCAAACTTTGCTTTCGTCAAAGAATCCTCCATTTGCAGCAATTACAGCATTGCAGACCTTTGGCATTCTAGCTGTTAATTTGTTGAGGTAATCTGGAGAAATTGCACCCCACGCTTCCAGAAGCAGCTCCCACAAGTTGGATTGGTTGGATGGGCACTTCTTGCGTACCATACGGTCAAGCTGCTCCCACAACAGCTCAGTGGGGTTCAGATCTGGTGACTGCACTGGCCACTCCATTACCGATAGAATACCAGCTGCCTGCTTCTGCTCTAAATAGTTCTTGCACAATTTGTAGGTGTGTTTAGGGTCATTGTCCTGTTGTAGGATGAAATTGGCTCCAATCAAGCGCTGTCCACTGGGTATGGCATGGCGTTGCAAAATGGAGTGATAGCCTTCCTTATTCAGAATCCCTTTTACCCTGTACAAATCTCCCACCTTACCAGCACCAAAGCAACCCCAGACCATTATATTACCTCCACCATGCTTAACAGATGGCGTCAGGCATTCTTCCAGCATCTTTTCATTTGTTCTGCGTCTCACAAACGTTCTTCTTTGTGATCCAAACACCTCAAACTTGGATTCATCTGTCCACAACACTTTTTTCCAGTCTTCCTCTGTCCAATGTCTGTGTTCTTTTGCCCATCTTAATCTTTTTCTTTTATTGGCCAGTCTCAGATATGGCTTTTTCTTTGCCACTCTGCCCTGAAGCCCAGAATCCCGCAGCCGCCTCTTCACTGTACATGTTGACACTGGTGTTTTGCGGGTACTATTTAATGAAGATGCCAGTTGGGGACCTGTGAGGCGTCTGTTTCTCAAACTAGAGACTCTAATGTACTTATCTTCTTGCTCAGTTGTGCAATGCGGCCTCCCACTTCTTTTTCTACTCTGGTTAGAGCCTGTTTGTGCTGTCCTCTGAAGGGAGTAGTACACACCGTTGTAGGAAATCTTCAATTTCTTAGCAATGTCTCGCATGGAATAGCCTTCATTTCTAAGGACAAGAATAGACTGTTGAGTTTCAGATGAAAGTTCTCTTTTTCTGGCCATTTTGAGCGTTTAATTGACCCCACAAATGTGATGCTCCAGAAACTCAATCTGCTCAAAGGAAGGTCAGTTTTGTAGCTTCTGTAACGACCTAAACTGTTTTCAGATGTATGAACATGATTGCACAAGGGTTTTCTAATCATCAATTAGCCTTCTGAGCCAATGAGCAAACACATTGTACCATTAGAACACTGGAGTGATAGTTGCTGGAAATGGGCCTCTATACACCTATGTACATATTGCACCAAAAACCAGACATTTGCAGCTAGAATAGTCATTTACCACATTAGCAATGTATAGAGTGTATTTCTTCAAAGTTAAGACTAGTTTAAAGTTGTCTTCATTGAAAAGTACAGTGCTTTTCCTTCAAAAATAAGGACATTTCAATGTGACCCCAAACTTTTGAACGGTAGTGTATATATATATATATATATATATATATATATATATATATATATATGAAATCACTTTATTGTCACACTACCATGTACACAAGTGCAACAGTAGGTGAAAGAGTTGTGTGCAGTTCCGAGCAACATAGCAGTCATGACAGTGGCGACATATACCAATTACAATAACATATAAACACAATTTACATATCAAATGTACACATACTTACACAACACAATAATAATATACAATGTACAATAAACAATACACACAATATAGAATACACATACAATAAAAAAAAATAAAAAAATATATATACTATTATTATTGTGGAGTATATATATATATATATATATATATATATATATATATATATATATATATATATATATATATATTATTGTGGAGAATATAATTATGACAGTCCAGTGTGAGATATAAGATTAATAAAGTGCAGTGCTGATGTATATTGATTGTGAGAGATCAAGTGTTCAAAAGTATGATTGCTTGGGTGAAGATGCTGTTATGTAGTCGGCACATGTATGTATGTATGTATGTGTATATATATATATATATATATATATATATATATATATATATATATAAGCATCTTACCGGCAAACAGCACAGATTTTGCTCAGCGTTAATATGCTTTAACTGCACACAGTGTACAGAAGTGCCTTCATTCTTTCAGAGCAGTTTCCATCAGAGTTAGGAAAACACGAAGCATTTCAAATCATTCCTCACTCGTGTTTGCCTTAGGCTGAGAAAACTGACCTCTTACCTTCCTTATTTACATTTCATCAAACCTCTTGCTGTCGTTTTGCATTTAAATGGATCACTGACACAGGAGAAGCGAAAATCAGAGTTTGACTGATGTTATAAATTAATTTTTATATGATCAAATGAGCCATCTTCATGGTTTAAAGCACCACGATGGAACTTGGCTTTTTGGTAGAAGAGTGCAAGTTAGGTGCAAGCAGGAAGAAAAAGTGGTGAATGTAGCACAGTGACATTTTTTTAATAATAGCTGGTAATAAGTGATCACTATCATTGTAAAAAAATAAATAATTAATAAATATTGTAGAAAGGACCCAAAATTTTGATCCTTACTAATTGCATGCTGTTTTGTGGTAGGAGCTGTCTGCTTCTTTATCTGTAGTTTGTTGAGACTTATTTATTCTCCAAAGGCTTTTAGTCTCACTGTCTGTCTCTGTCACTTTCTCTCTTGTCTCTGTGGCCACATAGGACTTTACAGCCTACTCTGGCTCTGCGGAATATCAAGTAATGACTTTACAGTGCCAAGCCAAAATACTGCTCTCAGCCGGAGCACTCTCTCTGTCAATGACTGCAGATTTGATGACGTGCTTTGAATAACTGCTTTTCAATAGGCAATAATTATATGTGTTTGGTGTTTTCATTGGTCAAAATATTAGTCTAAATTTAAACAAGCACATATATTGCATGATAATCAACATCTGGCCCAATAATTTTCTCTTTGATGTAAACCGCTTAGATCAGGGGTGGTTCATTAAGGTTGACTAGTTGTTGGACGACTAGATGCTTTAATAGTTTGACTAGTTTATCTATATATTTTTCTTATATATATATATATATATATATATATATATATATATATATATATATATATATTCCCAAATCCATAGTGTAGATTATTTGCTAGGATTTTTCTGGACTTCATTGGAGTAAATGGCCAGAGACAGTGTGCTCTGTCGGATCTCAGGAGGTGGAGGTAGAGATGCCCATGGGTCAAGGCTGCTCCCAGATTTAATTTATCTGTAACAATCTGTTTCCGTCTCTGCAGCAGGTGCCTGGCAACAACGTCCATGTGATCAGTGGAGAACAGCTGTCATTGTCAAAAGACAAATCACAGCAAAGGCTGAAAAAACTACAAGGTCCATTTAAACTAAACAGTGTGCACTACAATCCTGCCATGTTGATGTCAGTGTAATTTGTGGTATTCTATTAGTACTAGGGCTGTCAATTTAATGTGTTAGTTTAGTACAATTAATGCAAAAATGTATGTGAAAAAATGTGATAAAAAAATAACACAAATTCATGGCCCTGAACCTGATAATCCACACTTAACAAGAATAGGCTGCACAGAATTAGTAAGGGGACATTCACATAGGATACTTGAAATATAATGCGATGCATTGGCCAAAAGACTTTAATCTAACTTGTGTACATTGACCAAGAATTAAAAACATAGTGCAGACGGAATGCTAGATCATGTCCTGTGTGAATGGCATGGCCTGTAATTCTACATCGGAAAGCTTTTTTACATGCACGTTCTTACACTGATTATGCTTAATAAGCTGACAATGTGTGTGGCCATGTAAACGCATTAACTCGTTAAACTCTGATAAATTTTTTGCAATCTTTCACAAAAAATCTCTCGCAATTTTTCACACTCAAATTTAAAAGCTCACCATTCAAAATGCAAAAATTGGTCTAATTTTTTCAGAAAAGTGTTTATAATCTTATGATAAGCAGAATTATTTTTGTTGTTGTTGTCCCAATTTTGTTAGCATGAAATTATGGTTCCCTATCAAAATCTACACTTTGATGCTGCACTGATTTAGCGCTTTGGGAACTTCTTTAGGAGTTACCAGCTGTGAATATGTGTGCAACACGTCAATGAAATTGACTAGAATTTATAGCCTCCGCCGGTGACATCATCAGGATGTGCCGGTACAGAGGCTATAAATAGATGCGCCACAGATGTATGGGTCTTTTGTCTTCAGACCATTCTGTGTGTGTTGTGCTTCTCAACCCTGTCAAAAACATTCTGTTTTCCTCTGTTAGGAGTTAGAATTTGTTAGGCAGTGCGCAGAAAACTTTCTCTTTCAAAAAAATGAAAAAGAAAGAAAAAATTACTGACAAACAAAGCAAGTGGTGAGTCTTCCCGTGTTTACGCTCTATGGCTGAAAAGGACACACACCAGTTTTGTTTTGTGTGTTTGTATGTACCCTTTCTATGTGGTTCAGACCCCGGTTCCTCACTTTGGGTCCCACTCTAGTTGCGTCTTGCCATCGCAAACTGCTAACGACAGACGCCTCCCTGACGGGCTGGGGAGTGGTTTTAAGTGGTCATCCAGCTCAAGGGGAATGGGGGGTCGTCAGCTTGATTGGCACATCAACTGTCTCAAGTTGATGGCTGTATTTCTGGCCCTGTAGTACTTCCTCCAGTATCTGTTGGACAACACAGCGGTAGTCTCTTACATAAATCATTAAGGAGGTCTATGGTCATGCCAGCTGAACAAACTGGCATGGCAGATTCTCCTTATGGCCCTGGTTGAGATTTTACAGAGCAGAAGTGGATCTCTTTGCCACCCAACAAACAGCGCAATGTCCCCTCTACTTCTCTCTGAGTCACCCAGCCCCCATGGGTCTGGACGCAATGGCACATACATGGCCCAGAATGTGCCTGTATGCATTTTCTCCAGTTTCTCTGCTCCTGGGAGCCTTGGCCGAGTTCGCCAGCAAGGGACCTGTCTCTTACTAATATACCACGTTATCCGAACAGGGTATGGTTCTCGGAGATAATGTCTCTCTTTGATGGCTCGCCTTGTCCGATTCTGGACAGGAGGGACCTTCTGTCTCAGGCTCAGGGGACAATATTTCATCCCTGGCCCGAGTTGTGGAACCTTCATGTTTGGCCCCTGAATGGTACCAACTGAGGGGCACTGGGCTTTCACCTGAAGTTATCGAGACCATTCTAAGTGCTAGGGCTCCCTCTACTAGAAGAAGATATGCCAATAAATGGGGTGTCTTTGAAAGATGTTGCAGTGCACATAATGCAGATCCAGTTAACTGCCAGATTGCTTCAGTGCGTTACTTTCTGCAGGAAAAATTATCAGCAGGCACTTGCCCCGCCACTCTCAGGGTTTATGTGGCCTTCCACACTTTGATTGACAGGATACCATTGGGGAAACTTCCTCTGCTCACTCGCTTCATTTGTGGAGCCATGAGATTAAGACCTCCAGCTAGGACCAGGATCCCTACATGGGACTTAGCAATAGTCCTTGATGGTCTGGTTGAGACCCCATTTGAACCTCTAGAGTTAGCATCTGATAAACTTCTTACTCTCGAGATGTTTTTTCTTATGGCAATTACTTCTCTAAAAAGAATTGGGGATTTTCAGGCTCTGTCTGTCTAGCCATTCTGCTTAGATTTTTCCCCATGAATGGCTAAATCAATATTGCACACTCATCCTGACTTCTTGCCTAAATTCCTTTCTCGGCCATGCATCCGGTCACTCTTGAAGCCTTCTATGGCATGGGTATTCTCGTTCCCAAAGCGCTAAATCAGCACAGCATCAAAGTGTAGCTTTTGATAGGGAATGTCTCGGGTTACTTATCTGTAACCCCTGTTCCCTGAAAAAGTGGAACGAGATGCTGCGCTTCATTGCCGCACTGAGGATGCCCCAGGACTGCTCTTCAGACAAAATATCTGACGATGTACCCTGTGGCGCATCTATTTATAGCTCCTGTACCGGCGCATCCTGATGATGTCACCGGCGGAGGCTATAAATTCTAGTCAGTTTCATTGACGTGTTGCACACATATTCACAGCTGGTCACTCCTAAAGACATTCCCAAAGCGCTAAATCAGTGCAGCATCTTGTTCCGCTTTTTCAGGGAACAGGGGTTACAGTTAAGAAACCTGAGATGTTCTGTTCACTCTGTCTCACTTTGAAAATTGTGGCAGAAATGACTAGATTTTTTTTTTCTCTTTCACATTCACAATATACAGATCTGTAATGTACTGTAGGTGGTACTCTAACACTTCTTAGCTCTCACAGATTTGCTCGTCCATAGACATTCAGTCGAATTTTCAGTTCATGCACCACCCTCATAGTTTCATTGAATATGTCAGCCTCTGAGTGGACTAGAAGCTCAATCTAGGTGTCATTAGAAAGCTGAGATCTGATGATATATAACATTTTATCATCAATATAAAACATTTTCCTGCTGGATGGCACATTTTGTTCTGGACATCTAAAATATATCATAGGATTATTCAGCCAAGCAACCTCACAGACAAGTAAAAAATGTTGCATTGTTTAGACAACTGCCTAAGGTAAAAACAGATATAACGTTTTTAGCTATTTGGGGATTACAGCGGCAATAAGCCATGCATAAAATAGACTATGAAAAATCATATTTAATTTTGTGGTTATTTTGAAAATCTTTCAAACTGTGTTATTAGGGTAACAAAATAAACTGTTCCGTTACATTCCTCAGAATGAGAGCTTTCATTAAGTGCCAAGTGAAATACTTTTATATTAAAATTAATATTTCTACCCCTGCGATGCAAATGATTTCAGGATTTATTTTGTGTAACGCAAAGGTGATGTATTTTCTGAACAGTTCAGATTCTAAGCTTTCAAAAGATACGTCATGCCTGACATTGCATGTAAACACCTTGACCAGTATACAATTTGCGCACGTGTTGTGTGCATGCCTCTTCACTTTTGATATCATGCATGTAACCCAGATTGCTTTTTCAGATTTTTTTAAATAAGCTGATTTTTGGGAGTAATCAGCTTTTTGGTGTGCATGCAAATGAGCTCACTGATAAACTCAATTGCAAATTGTATTGTTGTGGACTGTAGGCCACTGATGGTTTATGTCCAATAAAATGGAATTAAAACAAATTATACAGTATAGTGTATAGTCAGTATAGTGACTTCATTAGCCTATTTTTGAAATGTCTTTTCAATGCTTTACTTACCTGCCATAATAAAGTAACATCTTTGAATTATCTTCATTTGGGGGCATTTATTTATTGTGATTAATTTGATTACATTTGATTGGAATTAAACAATTGACAGCCCTAGTTATTACACATATTCTTAAATGCTTGCAGGGTAAATACCTGAGAGAAAAGACTTTCCTTCAATCTGGTTGGGGTAAAAATATTCTGGAATGAGTTGTAAAACATTTAGACACTCTTGGGCCTCCATGATTTGGAGTGCTTTGAGCATTAGAAAAAAGTAAAGACTGTTTATCTACAGAAGTGCACTTATGAGACAGAACACACATAGCAAAGCTGAAGGATAGATTTGGCGATGTGTTGGGGATTGTTGGATATTTTGAGAGCACTGAGATGGTTTAGCAGAGGAATAAGACAGATGATGAAGCAGGTGGAAGTGCTTTCAATGGTGGTGTTTTCTCAGAAAATGTTTAAATGGTAATTTGGGGACTCATGAACATATGAACTTGAAATGAACTCAATTGTATCTGCTAAGAACTAAGTGGTTGGGGGTGAAACAAAAGCATGATTTTTAAATAAAACCACAACTGTGAAGTTCCTTGCTTATTCACTGCAAGAAAGTTGCATTTGAACTTTCTGTCTCTGTGTTGTCTTCAAGTGGTAACATCTACATTAAAAGGTTTTATTCAAGTAAAACTATTATATTAATCAATAAATGTACCTCAAATTGGGTTACTCAAATGAAAATAAATGTTGTGGTTTAGATCAAATAAAAATAGATCCTTGAGGGAACAATTGCAGGTTACCACTTTTTCAGTGTACAAAAAAAAGGTTTAATTCCCAAGGAAATACACTAGTAAATGGGTATACCTTTAAAATGTTTAATTGACTTGAGTATTTGGCATGCCAATCATTGCAAAGGTGATATTCTGTCTCATTTGGTGACTGTGTTACAGGTTGTCCCATTTGACCCTTCTGCAAGTCACTTATTCTCTCTTGTCTCATTACCACCCATCACATCTCCATACATTAATTCGTTTCACATTTAAGTGGCAGTTACCTGCAAATTAAAAATAAGGTTGTCATAATTGTGCTTAAATCCAGGGCAAGAACAAATAACCCAAGCATTTGTAGAATGATATACAGTATATACACAGCACTTAAATATGAGGAGTTTTAAGGTCTCTTAACTTCACTCCTCATCTTGTGTATTTGTAAGCATAATGCTCTCTTTCTCTCTACCTTTTCTATTTTTCTCTCTAACATTTGAGGTACTGTAATTACACCCTGTTTCTCAAAAAGGAGCATCTCTATAGAGGACTCTTTACTCCAAACACATCAAAAGGCACTAATAGTCCATAGTGTCTTTGTAAGGCAAGCATTACTTGCATCAGATATGATTTTGCTACAAGATTAAACAAATAGCTGAACAATGTTTTTAATGGCTTGACTGCATCTCCTATATAATAAGTTTAGTGAGTTAATCATTGTCATAGTAATGCTTACAAAGCATGTACTGTAACCTCAATCAACAAAGTCAGTGGTTTTGCCCTGCGGTGCATTTATTTCTCTCCAATTCATGAATTCGGAAGAATCGTTTGGCCATTATATACTTCTGTTTTTCTAGAGGAAATTGATTGAATGCTTAAAGGGATAGTTAGATTAAGATTAAATTTTACTCACCATTATGTTGTTTGAAACCCGCATGTTTTTTTTTTCTTTCTGTGCAGCACATAAGGATATTTTAGGCAGAATGTAAGGGACGGACAACCTTAGTTTACTTTTATTGTATGAAAACAAAAACAGCATCATCATTCTTTGAAATTTCTTCTCTTGTAGATGAAAGTAAGTTATATGAGTTCGAAATTATGACATAATGAAAATTTTTGGGTGAACTATTCCTTTAAGAGACAATTTTCTGCAAAAAATCAAATCAAATCAAATATATATAGAGAGCGATAGGAATCGTAAAGTGTTCCGATTTCTCCTAACGATTCCGGTTCCCATTTCCCCCCTTTTTTCTCCCAATTTGGAATGCCCAATGTGCTTTTAAGTTCTCGTGGTCACATATTGACTCCTCAATCAGTGTGGTGGAGGATGAATCCCAGCTACCTCCGTGTCTGAGACCGTCAACCCGTGCATCTCATCACGTGGCTTGTTGAGACAGTGCGTGTGGAGGGTTCACACCATCCACCGCGGCATCCACGCCCAACTTACCATGCACCCCACCGAGAACAAACCACGATATAGCGACGACCACGAGGAGGTTACACTGTGTGACTCTACCCTCCCTAGCAACTGGGCCAATTTGGTTGCTTAGGAGACCTGGTTGGAGTCACTCAGCACGTCCTCCAGGGGTGGTAGCCAGCGTCTTTACCACTGAGCTACCCAGGCCCCCAATGATTCTGGTTATTTAACAGTTCTAGTAATTATTTTGTACTTTTTTTTTTAATAATTATTTAGAAATGACAGATGCAATTATTTATTTATTATTATAAATATAAAGAACTTTTATATGTATATTTTATATGTATAATTATATTATAATTATATATATAATATTATTATAGAATTATTATATAAAGAACCATAAAAGTATCCTAAAAGTAGTCCATATGTCCCATTCGCTGTGTATAATTTTGGTTTGTTTCTCACATGTCCACTTTTGTTATATTGCTGCTAGGACATTCTACAAAATATTTCCTTTTGCGTTTCAAGGTAGACATAAGGGTCTTCTTTTTGGGGGGAACTATCCCTATAAGATTTAAAGTAGCAGAGCCACACTATCCCAGATCAGCCTACTTTTTACATGCTAAAATTGCTGTGGCTGTATTAATATTGCTGCATGTATTACAACATGTAGCGACATGCCCAAAGCCATTGCACAGCCCCTCTTTTGTGTGTTATCAGACTGCACACAAGCAACAGCAGCATTACGGCTCGCCAGCTGTGTCTCTCCCGCTGACATTTGTGTTCATTCGCATTCACATCAGCATGAGGTTTCTAGTCTGTGGCACTTTTTTATGTCTCGCCCATGCACCTTTTCAATTTCTTTGCCTTCATCCTTTGGTACTTTGTTATTCTCTTGTAATGGATGATTAAAGCAAGTCATACCTTGAATGAAGGAAGGTCAAATTGAGTGTTCATAAAAAGCTGGAATTTGACCATGCATGGTCAATATTCAATTTTAAATAAGCAAGTGTGGCAGCTGCTCATAGTTTCTGTTCATTTGTGAGAGCGAAATGTCAGTCTGTGCAACTTTTAAAATATTGATTAATGTTTTCTTACATTAGTAGGAAGAAACTGAGAGAGAAATATATGTTTAGGAATGGGAATTTTAAAGAATTTATAGCTTCTGATTCCACTTAACAGCAACAAATACCATAAAAATAATACATTTCCAATATTAATTTTGGAAAAATTAAAAAAGTTCTGAATAAGGACTAGTTCTCAGTTCATTCTCAACCCTATGTACTGTATGTATTTGTAAAGATTAACTATTTACATACTGACAAACCTCTGTTCTTTTTCACTGCAGAGGAGAGACCAGACTGTTCCAAGGCGAGGTGTGAGGTTCAGTTTTCTCCGCGCTGTCCTGAAGACTCCACATTAATTGAGGGCTACGCTCCACCAGGGGAATGTTGCCCGCTGCCCAGCCGCTGCGTGTGCAGCCCGGCAGGGTGTCTGAGGAAAGTTTGCCAGCCTGGACACCTCAACATTCTCGTGTCCAAGAGCTCAGGCAAACCCGGCGAGTGCTGTGACCTCTATGAATGCAAGCCAGGTAACTACAGAGCTATTGAGCAAGTCCAATGTGAAGAATTGAGCTGTGTGAATGAGCAGAATGTGTGATTAAAGCATCATTCATATCAGCCAGTAAGATTGTAGTGTTAGGTGTAAGGCCAAAGTTGAGACTTGACAAAATTTGAATCAACCTATTACTCTTCTCTGATTTTAAGGGTGTTTAATATATTGTTGTGTTTAATGGTTAGGGTTAGTGTAGAGTTTAGGGTTAGGTATATGATTGTCTGATACGACAAACTGGTGAACAGCATGGCTATGCCTATCCAACAGCTAGAAAATCAGTAAACCATCTTAGTGGTATTTTCAGTAGGCACAAAACAGCATGAAGGTGGCAACTTGTATAGTATATTCAGAAAATAATTTTATGGCAAGAGCAATGATAGGTGTCAATGGAGTCTTGAAGATCCACATTAGGAACCGGATAGTGATAGATTTGAATTCCTTGCAGGGTTTTACCAAGATGATATCATAGTGTGTTAGTTTTAATATTGCTGCTTCTCTTCTGCTGTCATTCTGCTTTTAGCTGCGATATGGCAGTCTTGAGCAGAGATATCTACTCGGCTTCAACATGACTTAAAATAAAACATGCTTTTGAGACACACTGAAGCCACAGAGTGTTAAAAGCACAAATGTGTTTGTGGATAAGAAACATCTGTTTTAAGTTCTTTTTATACTGTAGAAGCCACTTTTCTGATGTCAACATGAAATTTAAATTCACCCTGTTTACTTCACCCCTTTAAAACTGATCACGTTTTTGAAAAGAAAAAATGTAATAACTTGTCAAACCTCTGAAACTACTTTCCTTTTCAACTGGTATCACCTAGGCTGTGCCACCTGTTGGTTAAGGTGCACTGAGTACATTTACATTTATTCATTTGGCAGACGCTTTTATCCAAAGTGACTTACAAAAGAGGAAAACATAAGCGAATCATCTTAAGGAGACAGTGGTACGAAAAAGTGCAATATTACAAAGTTTCACTAGCATCAAAATAGTATTCAGAACAGATTAAAGTGCAGCAAGAATTGTTTTGTTTTTTTAGTCACTGTTTAAGTGATCATGGAAAATAAGTGTTTTAGCCATTTTTTTTAAGACAGAAAGTGAGTCCGCTTCACTGATGGAGTTGAGAAGGTCATTCCACCAACATGGTATGATGAAGCAGAAAGTCCAGGAAAATGTTTTGGTGCCTCTTTGTGTTGGTACAACAAGGCGACATTCCATAGCCGATCTCTGGCTTTTAGTGGGCACGTAGCTCTGCAGAAATTGTTTTTCGTATGCTGGAGCAGACCCAGTGACTGTTTTGTATGCCAGCATACCAGAGCCTTGATACGTGCATCAACCGGCAGCCAGTGGAGAGAGACAAGGAGTGGTGTAACATGCGCTATCTTTGGTTGATTAAAGACCAGACGTGCTGCTGCATTCTGGATCATTTGCAGGGTTCTAATTGCACATGCAAGGAGGCCTGTAATGAGAGCATTACAGTAGTCCAATCTAGTTATGACTGAACAAAAAGGGAGGAAGGGTCTTATCCTCCTGATATTGTAGAGTTTAAATCTACATGATCGTGCAGTCTTTGAGATGTGGTCTGTGAAGTTTAGTTTGTTATCGATGGTTACCCCTAGATTTCTGACCATTTTGGAAGGCGTTATTGTAGTTGCACCTAGCTGGACGGTGATGTTATGTTCAGCGGCAGGGTTGGCTGGAAAGACAAGGAGTTCGGTCTTGGCTGGGTTAAGTTGCAGGTGGTGTTCCTTCATCCAGGCTAAGATGTCTGCCAGGCAGGCAGAGATTCGAGCAGTCACTGTGGTGTTGTTGGGCTGTAAAGATAAGTAGAGTTGTGTGTAATCAGCTAAGCAGTGGTAAGAGAAACCGTGTGCCTGAATGATGGGTCTCAGTGATGTTTTGTATATAGAGAAGATAAGTGGCCCAACCCCTGAACCCTGAGGTACCCCAGTAAGTAGCTGATGTGGCTTGGACACCTCACCTCTCCAGGCTACCTTGAAGGACCTACCTGAGAGATAGGACTTATACCATTCGAGCACAGTTCCTGTGATCCCCAGCGAAGAGAGAAGGGTAAGATATGATGGTTGACTGTGTCAATGGCTGCTGAAAGGTCCAGCAGAATTAGGACGGATGATCTGGATTCAGCTTTTGCCTGTCTCAGCGACTCAGGTTAGCAGGGCAGCCTCAGTGGAGTGTCCACTTTTGAAGCCTGACTGATTGTCATCCAGCAGCTTGTTCTGTGAGAGATAGGAAGATATCTGAAATGTTTCTTCCATGAATGGGATGACAGAGATTGGTCTGTGGGGTTAAGTGTGGGTTTCTTCAGCAGCGGGGTTACTCAAGCCTGCTTAAACGTACTGGGAAAAGTGCCTGTCAGTAGAGATGTGTTAATTATGTGTGTGAGTGCAGGTTGGATGAATGGAGAGATGGCCTAGAGAAGGTGAGAAGGAATAAGGAATAAGGTGCAAGGGAACAGTTGTTGGGGTGGTTGGAGAGAATAAAATTTAGAGACCTCAGTGTCAGTCAGAGGAGAGAACATAGAGACAGAGGAGTTGCATACAGGAGATGGGTGTTTGACAGGATTTGGTGCTGAGAATGTATTGTTGATGGTTGTAACCTTATTAGTAATGAATGTGGTGAAGACATCTGCTGTCAGTAATGTGTCAGGTGATGGAGGGGGAGGGCAGAGAAGTGTGTTGAATGCTCTACACCAGCTGCGATATAGCAATATAGCAAGTTTTTGCAGATTTAATGTTATCTGAAAAAGTTGCAAGCAAAGACTGATACTTAACTAGATCTGCTGGATCTTTAGATTTACGCCATCTCATCTCAGCTGCCCTGAGGTCAGTCTGATGTTCACAAAGGATGTCAGAGAGCCCGGGGCTGGGTGGTGTAGTACATGCTGCCTAGAGGAGAGGGGACAGATTTTGTATAGACAGGATGTTAAAGTAGAGCTTAGTCTGTTTATGGCAGTGTTTAAATATATTTTGTGTGGGAATAGATGTAGAGACTGCAGTGGAAAGGTGAGAGGGTGAAAGAGAACAGATGTTACAGTGAAAGGAAACCAAAGGTGGAGTCTGTTTTAATGTAGATGGGAGAGTCATGTTCAATTGAACAAAGTAGTGATCAGAGACATGTAAAGAGTAACAAGAATATTTGAGTTGGTACAGTTACGTGTAAAAATTAGGTCCAGCTGGTTAACCGATCTGTGAGTTGCTGTGGTGCTTAGTCTTTCCAAGTCAAATGTGGCCAGAAGAGCATTCATTTCGGTGGCCTGGGGCTTGTTTTGGTGTATGTTGAAATCACCAAGAACCACAAGTGGCCTTCCATCCTCAGGGAAGGAGGACAGCAGGACATGCAACTTGCCAAGAAAATTTGTCAGCTGACCTGGAAGGCGATAGATGACAACAACATGTATTTTTGTGGGTTGCACTGTAGTAATAGCATGGAATTCAAAAGTAGCAATGTACATAGAGAAGAGTGTGGTGAAAAAGTCCAGTTGTTATGAATGAGCAAACTTGTTCCCCCACTCCTACCAGTGTGTCAAGGGGTGTGAGAGAAGAAGTTGTTGGAGAGAGCAGCAGGTGTTGCTGTATCCTCTGGACATATCCATGTTTATGTCAGTGCAAGGATGCTGAGGGTGGACTGTGTGGCAAAGGCTGGAATGAAGTCAGCTCTGTTCACAGCTGACTGGTAGTTCCAGAGTCGAACTGAGAAAGAGAGCGGAGCAGGTGCTGAAGTGCAAATTGGCCGTAGGTTGTGTGGGTTGCATTTTGTCTTGCATCTATATTGCGTAAACGTTCTCGCACAGGTAAACTCGCTCATTTTACACAACTAGGTCTTCACACGAGGAGTGCTTTACACGAGGGCAACCACTTCCACTGCCGCTTTCATGTCAGCATTCAAGTCAAATATATACACGATGCTAACGAGCTGTTCATTGAAAAAAGAAGGACACGCCTTAATGCTACTTAGCACAACAAAGCTAGTCATGTGGGCAACCAAAACTATGGGTCACACGAGGTGACAAGCGCGGGAACAAACGCGAATTCAGTACACCGCAAATAAATTATGCTACACTTTATGGAGCCAGAAATACGACAAAACAATTTGAATTTGAATTCTGTAAATTTGAATTATATTTAGATTTTGACAAATGAAATGTTACGTTGTATTTTAAAATAGGTTTGAATTAGAATTTTTTAAACTCCAATCCTGGACATTTCATATTTAACCAAATTGAATTGTTTTATTTTATGGCACAATTTTAGAAATATGTATTTTCAAACAGCAAATTTTTGGTTCTGAATTCTTACACTGTAAATATCCCATTTTAAAAAATACAGCTTCAAGTTTTCAAGATGAAGAAGAAATTCAGATCTACAGAAAGTGGGTCAGAGATCAAGCGTCCGTGTTCCACAGGGAAGAGTAGAGGGTCTTGGTAAAGTCGAACGGAGCATTTTGGCCAATTACAGGTCGAGGTGCAATAATTCTCTGGCGTAAGCGTGATTCAAAAGGTCGCCATTCTGACCATGAAGCGGTTCTTAAACTTTTAGGATTTATATTTTTATGGTTAGCATGTTAGCACATTCTCAGCACATGAGAGCGGTCTCTAGTATTTGTTTTAGTATAAAGTACATTTAGTATGAAAGTGATTAGTATGCGTAAGATTAAGCATCACATATATCTCAATAATTAATGTAATGTTTGAAATGATGAATAAAATTCTGAAACAGTAAAGAGGCTTATTGTTATTATTAACAATAATCAACATTATCCAAAATCGAACCTTTTTATGCTGCTTGTTTAAACTTATTTTGCAGCTTTGAAGATTTATGACAAGAACACGTGACATATTCCGTTTAAAATGATTCTGACAGTCAAACTAAAAATAAATGGTATAATGACTAAACATCAATAGGGATGTGCATTCTCCTAGTGAGAATGACGTTTGTTGGAGTCAGTGTGTAAATTAGCCATTAAACGCCTAACAATAAGCCTACAATTTGCCTGAAATTAATTGTATAATGTAATCCATGCCTGCTAAATCACACACATCTGAATGATCAGTCATGATGTTCATGTCTTGAGCTCAAAATGCACTTACAAACACCAACAAGTGTTTGAAATAACATCCGACTTGGATCTGATGTGGATTCCGATCACAGAATGAAGCAGAATTACATTCATTATTGAGTTATATGTGATGCTTACTCTAACGCATACTAATCACTTTCATACTAAATATACTTTATACTAAAACAAATACCAGAGACCGCTTAGACAAATGTCTCATGTGCTGAGAATGTGCTAACATGCTAACCATAAAAATATAAATCCTAAAAGTTTAAGAACCGCTTCATGGTCAGAATGGCGACCTTTTGAATCACGCTTACGCCAGAGAATTATTGCACCTCGACCTGTAATTGGCCAAAATGCTCCGTTCGACTTTACCGAGACCCTCTACTCTTCCCTGTGGAACACGGAAGCTTGATCTCTGACCCACTTTCTGTAGATCTGAATTTCTTCTTCATCTTGAAAACTTAAAGCTGTATTTTTTAAAATGTGATATTTACAATGTAAGAATTCAGAACCAAAAATTTGCTGTTTGAAAATACATATTTATAAAATTGTGCCATAAAAAAAAAAAACAATCCAATTTGGTTAAATATGAAATGTCCTGGATTGGAGTTTAAAAAATTCAAATTCAGACCCATTTAAAATACAACGGAATATTTCATTTTGGCAAAATCACACTTATAATTCAAATTCAAAAGTCTATAATTCAAATTTACACAATTCAAATTCAAATTGTTTTGTCGTATTTCTGGCTCCATAACACTTTAGCAATAAATGACACTCTAAAACAAGTGGAGCAATGTTTATAGACACTAAAACAACAATGGTTTTACACACACTGGACAAACAACTCTAAATCTAGCAGTATATTTCCTGGGACAAGTCAAAACAATATAGAACACACACCAACACACGTTTAAGCAACGCGAGTTCAAGACAGTAAACTAACAGCACAAGTCTAGCAATGAATGCCACTCTACAACAAAGTAAAACAAAGAAATAAACACACTACACGCAACTGTAAGTAATTTTGTAACTTTTAACTTTTAAACAGAAATAAAATCTTAATGGTAAATTAGTGCTGGTGGTGTTTCAGGAGGAGATTATTCCTCCACATTTGATTCCAAACTCGCTTTCAGGTCTGGCTCCATTCTGACATGGAGCACCATTTTTTTTTTTATGATCCAATTTATTGTAGATGGATCAAATTAAATCCCTTCTTAGATTTGTTTTTCTCATTAATTGTCCTGTTTCACTCAGAAATGTCACATTATGGAAATAAAATGGGTTTCAGACAATGTGTTTCATCTTGACTTTAAAACTAAATCTGAAATTTTTTCTGTTTGATTTTTGCAATCTTAAAGGTATAGCTTACCCAAAAAAAAAAAACAGCTGTCATTTTTTACTCAAACTCATTTAAACCCTGACTACATTACAGTGAAACCACTGTAAAGGGTATGTGTTGAAGCCTGAGGTTTGAGATTAAATCATGTGCTTGGATGAGATTTGATGAGGTGTGATAATTGCCGTCTTTGATGAGGAGTGATAAATATTGTGTCTCATGTGTTCAGTGTTCAGTGTAGACTGCAGCACAGTAGAATGCCCTCCAGTGAAGCCCGTCCAGTGTCCAGCAGACAGCTATGAGACTCAGGTCAGACTGACAGCAGATGGCTGCTGCACCCTTCCTACCAGGTTAGATTGTTATATCTGTCTCACTCTCACAATCCAGGTTAGATTGTTACACCTCTTTCACACTCACTTTCCATTTTAGACCGTTACACCTGTCTCACTCTCACAATTCAGATTAGATGTTACATCTTTCTTAATCTCACAAATAATAATAAATGTTACACCTGTTTTAATCTAAGATAAGTTAGGCCATTATACTTATCTCACTCTTACAATTCAGATTAGAAGTTACACCTATTTTACTCTCAGGATCCAGATTAGACCGTTATACCTGTCTAACTCTCATAATCCGAATTAGACGTTACACCCGTTTTACCCTTACTAACTTCTTCTGATTAGATATTACACCTGTCTCAGTCTGACAATCCAGACTAGACATTTACACCTGTCTCACACTCTCTATCCACATTGGACTGTTACACCTGTCTTAAACCTGTCTACCTATCACAGTTCAGATTAGACGTTAGACCTGTCTCACTCTCAGAATCAAAGTTAAACCGTTAAACCTGTCTCACACTCACAGACCAGGTTGGACAGTTTGTCTACCTCTTATAATCCAATTTAGACTGTTATACCTGTCTGACACTCAAAATTCAGATTAGATCATTACAACTGTCTCATACCCAAAATTCAGTTTTTACGTAAAAAGATGAAAATGAAAAAAAGATTTCCCAAAATGACTCACGCGCTCACAAAATACCTGTTTCACACTCACAATACATGTCACACCACTATTGTGCATCTAGTAGCGACAGGAGTCAGTTTTGTTTTTATGAATTTGGAAGTACAGGTCCCCATCTCTCTCTCTCTCTCTCTCTCTCTCTCTCTCTCTCTCTCTCTCTCTCTCTCTCTCTCTCTCCTTCCTCCACTCAGATGTGAATGTTTGCCTGGCATCTGCACCTTCTCACAATGCCCAGCAGGGACTTCCCTTCAGGTCGTGTCCCGTGGCGATGGAACACCTGGGAGGTGCTGCGATGTGTTTGATTGTGTCAACGGTATGTTCTGTTTTTTTCTTTTGTGTGTTTTAATTAGTGTTTATGTCTGGGTGTGTTGGAGAGGTCGTCTAGTCAGTGCGTAGAACCCTGTTACTGATGCCATAGTGACCAGGCTTAACACAGACAGATTACATACACACCCACAAAACACAGCCAGCTACAGTAAATACACACTTCTTATATACACATTTACAACAGTCAATGTTTTGAATTATATTTAATACATTTTAGATTTTTACATTTAAAAGCTGAAATGAACCAAACATGGGATAGCATAACATATTTTATTTATTATCTAGACTTATTAGAGGCACATTAAGAATAATTTTAAAAAAAAATTAAGAATTCATATATATTGAAATGTCATACCATTGATTTAGAATGTTTATTAAGTTGATATTTAATTTGAAATTTGCATTTGCTTTGTGAGAAACTATTCCATATTATAAAAGACTACTTCTTACGTATGATTGCATATCTTCATTTTAAATATTGAAAAGATGGGGATTTTGAACCATATTTGACTTCATTGATAGTTCTCAAAGTATGATTTTTGTGTATTTTTGACAAGTGGAGAGCAAACACTGTTACACATTAACAAAAAAAAAAAAAAAAGATTATTTTTTTGAATATTTTACTGTCTGTTCCATTTCCAAACAAATTAAAAATGTTGCCAAATTTATAGAAAACTGTGTTACACTGCTTATGTTTATGATTTTGTGCATCTGCTTTTTTTAAATCCCCTGTGGACATTATAATTTAAGTGTCAGTGTCCCCAAGAAGTATATGGACACTTAAGTCCCACTTTAAAATGCCTTATTGTCATTGCATTAGATTCAAAATACCAAACCAAGTGGCATTTGCAAACAAATGATGCTAACCCTTCTCTCAATTAACTTTTTGTAGAATGTTTTGCTAAAAAAGTGTGTTTGTGCTTTATATATTTTAGATAAATGCCACATGGTTTGATATTTTGTTGTGTAATGCAACAACATTCATACATTCACACAAGTCTGGCTTAAGAGGGGCAACTGTATGTTTGTGTGAGTGAGAAGGATTGAAGGAAGGTAGGGACACTCACAAGAGCCGACAAAATGATCACAGTGTTGTATGTGTCTACACCGTGCACACCCATGCAAACACAGTCCCTGATCGTCAGACTATGATTGATATCTAGGAAACATATTTGTAAACTAATATTTTAGATTTATTTCTGTTAACAGAAATACTGTATATTGAAATATTTTAATTATATTATTTCCCATATATCGTCCCATAACAGGGTGGACATGTTATGTTTGACCACATATGACTAACACCACAAAATAAAGGAAAACATAAATAAAACAAATGAATTACAAACTTAAAATAACTCAAATAAATTTTGCAGAATGGCTGATGTCCACCTCCAGTGTGCGTGATGTAATTTCATAACGTACATCTTCAATGAAAGGTCATAGTTAAAATAACAGGGTGCACAATAAATCAATGGACACATAAAAAACCTCCACTATCAGTGTTAGTGTTATGGTAAATAACACATTTACCATAAATGAATACGTGTTAGTGAGAGAATGTAATGCTAAACTCGAAATTGTATGGGGAAAAGAATAGAATATATTTAGCATTTATTTTTGTCAAAGATGTTTGATGTGCAGTTTTGGGTCATGAGGAATTGAATAGAAATGTGTGCAATAGAAAAGGATTTAAATTATTTAAAATGTAACTTTTAAGCCAACAGAAGTGTGTAACGTTATAAATAGTCTTTATTCTTTTTAACAAGCCTATTAAAATTGTAATTGGGTGAAATTAAACAAAATAAATTGTACTTGGGACTTATGTCACTGAATTGTAGGAATGACCCATTTATACAAAACAGCGTGGACGGATGCAAAAACGCATTCAGTGTGAAGCCGTCCATGTTAAAACAGCTGATATATCACACAACTCTCACAAAAGTTGTGTGTTTCAAGTCAGGTTTTCTCAATTTGTGAAAAATTCTCAGCAGTTTGGGTGTGTGATGCTAAAATATGGGACAAATGGCATAGCGTATGGATTTCATATGGAACGCAATTTTCTTCCCATAATTACGTTACAATTCCTTATTTTACAGGAAGTTTGACATATTTTTTAAATTCATTTTACCTGATACTACTGCTTCAGCATGAGGGTGACTCTCTCTCTCTCTCTCTCTCTCTCTCTCTCTCTCTCTCTCTCTCTCTCTCTCTATTCACTCACTTCCATAAATTCTCTCAGTCGATGACAGCAGTGACAGCAGTCGTCACAGGTGGGGAAAGATAGAATTCAAGTGATAATGCAGCAATTACAACAAAGAATCGGCAGTTTCACGAAACAACATCCAATACAGTTAAAGAAAAACTAACACAACAGTAGTTTATGGATTTATGAAGCAGCAAAACAAGTGGGTATACGCAAATATTGATCCTTAGAAGTTGTTATATGCAAACAACCCTGGGAAAAAAGTGTGGCATATTCATGCATATGGCCCGACTACACCACTGGTGCAGGTGGGGGAGAAGTCTCTTAGATGAATTGAGTGGTTGATCTGAAATAAATGGACTCAATTATTTCCACTTCACCACTAGTTGTTTTTCTGTTTCTCCTGCATCCAAGCCTAGGGTACATACACATATACACAAATACATACACATAAGATTAAAATCACCTGCCTAATATTGTGTAGGTCTCCATCGTACCACCAAAAATGCACCAACACACACCTCAGAATAGCATTCTGAGATGCTATTCTTCTCACCACAGTTCCGAGTTACTGTAGACTTTGTCAGTTCGAACCAGTCTGGCCATTCTCTGTTGACCTCTCTCATTAACAAGGCTTTTACATTCACAGAACTGCTGCTCTCTGGATGTTTTTTGTTTTTGGCACCATTCAGAGTAAATTCTATAGACTGTTGTGTGAGGAAATACCAGGAGATCAGCAGTTACAGAAATACTAAAACCAGCCCATCTGGCACCAACAATCATGCCATGGACAAAATCACAGAGATTTTTCACATTTTTCAAAATTCTGATGGTTGATGTGAATGTTAACTGAAGCTCTTGACCCGTATCTGAATGATTTTATGCACTGCAGCCACATGATTGGCTGATTAGATCATTGCATGGATGATTGTTGGTGCGAAATAGGCCGGGATGAGGAGGACCCACACAATATTAGGCAGGTGGTTTTAATGTTGTGGCTGATCATTGTAGCATCAGATACAGTATAGCAACAATGAAAAGACTGCACTGCCTATGGACTTGACTTTCCATATTCATTGTTTGGCTGCAGTCGCTTTCATTTTAAGCACGTGTATCAATAAGGAAGCAAAACATTTTGGAAATTTGGAATAAATGATAGCACAATAATAGACTGGTGTGGGAAACATGAAACTATAGCACAGCAGTCTTGGTCAGTGAGTTGTGAAGCATTGCATTGAAAACAAGTATAAAGAAAAATGTGTGTAGATTTGTGTGATTAGAATTTCTGTCTATCAAAGGATTAAGTACCGATAATTTTACAGACAAAACAAGCTTGAAATTTGGGGAAGTGGTTGCCATTTTATGTATGCAATGTTCATCATACAATCAGAAAACAGGCTGGGTGATACGTTGACATTATTTCTGAGACTAGGTCTAGATGGTTTTTCAGCTGGATTACCACTGCATTCAACCTGGATATCCATCTTGGTCAAGATGGCTCGAGCTGGTAGACCACACTGGGCCAGCAATAAACCAGCTAGTTTGTTCCAAAACCACTTTTAACCCCTTAAGCTGGTATGACATCATCTTTTCAACAGTATAGTTTGAGAACAGGAAAACAAGCACACTTTTGGAGATTCTATTGTTTCTCCTACGACAAGGCCTTGGGCATATAGAACATGAAAGACGTAGCAAATGAAAGAGACAAGGAGCGCAACCCAAGAAATTTGGTTTCCATACTCTGCATCTGGCGACAGTAATTTTCGTCTCAAGCACATATGTACATTAACAAGAAAGCACAAATAGCTGTGTGGTGTGAGGAGCCAGATTGTGTCAACTTCATGGCAGGCAGTGAAATTAGCCTTAGGCTGATTCGAGAACAAAGCACTGAGGCAGAAGAGCACCGCAGGGAGCATCAAAGCTCTGAACAAAAATACAGGTTAATTGAACATCTGTCCACCAGTGGCTGTGTACAGTGCAGAGACTGATTTCATATTCCACTGCTGAAGGGGGAGGGGACAACATGAAAAATCTAAGAAATTGGAGACTAAACTCATCCCATTGAATGGACATAGACTGATTAATATTCAAACGTTATTACACAGACATCAACAGATGAGTGACCTTCTCAAGATTCTGTAATGGCATGAGAAAATGTACACAACAAATGAATATACTGAACATGAATGCAAAAAAAATGTAAGTGGTCACGTTGCTACTGGCACCACATGCTAGATTTAAAAGCTGCTGCTTATTTTTGCTTAATTTGCTTTACATAAGGCTAGTCTGCTTGAAACAGTCTGTATAAATGCTTAATTGGAAGAAGGAGCAGGCTCCTTTCAATCAATTCTGTTCTCTGTAATGTGTGATAAGATATTTTCAATATGACGTAATAAGAAAATGTTTCTTAACTCAAACTCATTCAATTCAGTTTATATTTTGTTTATTTGAAGTTCAGTTTGAACTCCATAGTTTTGTCCCATTTGCAGCACATGGACTATACTCTGCAGGAAAATCTATCCAGTCCAAGCTAGTGTAAATAGAGTATTTTGATTATTACCATAAATTCTGGTCCACTTTACAGTTTCTGCAAGTTCTGTTGTTCTGTTCATTGTCTCATCCTGGTACCTTGTACTCTTAAGTCCCAGAAGTTGCATAAAGCAAGGCAATCTGATTTGAGTTTGCAGTTTGGGCAAGTGCTTGCCATTTTTGCAATATGCATCAGATGATCAGTGAATGGAATGTGAGTTGGGTGTGGACATGCCGTCTGAGGCTGATACTTGGTTTATATATTGTTGATCAGATGGTCTACCAACTGGGGGACATGGTTTGACTTGGTAAACCATCTTGGTCAGTTTAGGCAGGGCTGATAGACCACTTTGGACCAGAAAGAAACCAGCTACCATGTCCAGAAAACAAGTTTGGCCACATTTATCTAGTATGACATGGTTTTTAGCCAGATAGTGTGAGCATAGAAAAAGACATCTACATAAAGCCAGGTGCACACTTGTTTTTTTTATATTCTATCATCAGCGCATATTCATCCAGAGACTCTGCTGCTCGCCATCACCAGTAATGTTAGTCTAGCTGATAACAACTAAGCAGAAGTGTGGAGTCTCCGAGAGGAAGTCTCTCGCCGTAAGAGCGCCACCCATGGAGAAGTCAGGAAAAAGGTGGATACAATTGTTGCTTGTCAGATTGTACAATATCACACCAGTTAGATTTTGTGTAAAAGCCATTTTTCTGAGTTATTTGTTTATCTTTTGTTTAATTAAAAGCTGCATTTAGATCATCATTCCTCACCTGCCTCGTCACAGTATGTTTGAACGGGAAAAAAACAAATGGTACATTCTGACTAATGCATAATTTAGTTCATGTTCACCTGTTTATTCGCTTCATTGTATGTTAGGGCTGGGTATCGCCAGCCACCCACGATAAGATACCTATTGCGATACACATCACTGTTTGATACATATCGCTATACATCACAATATTATGATTAGATTTTGATTAATTCCTAAGATTAATTTCAATTAATTTGTGTATATTTCAGTTATAACGTGCATATTGCTTACATACCAGAGCATGTGTGCGAAGTGGTGTGACACTACGCTCAATAAAAGAGCATTTACACTGCTTGCGACATGCAGCGACAAAACGACCTCCTCTCATTCATTTACAATGAGAGCTGGCGACTTCTGGTGACACGATCGATGGTGACCATTGAAGAGAGAAGATGGTAGAGCTCACGTGATCTTTGTCTCTCTCAGCTCCTGCAATGATGTAAAGATGGAGGAAAGGCTAATCCTTTCTGTTTGCAATTTATCAGTGTTATACGATTTGTCTCTGCCCACATACAGGGACATATTTAAGAGAAATGATCCGTGGAAAGGTGTATCTGAGATCGTGGGGATTCCAAGTACTTTTAAATCATCAAATAGCCTGTAAAATTAACTATTAAATAATTTGTTTTGAAAATGTGTTACATGCATGACAGCAAACGAAACCATATAAATGATCAGATATAATGAATAAACGTACAATATTAATAACTTTACTAATATTTTAATAATATTCATAAAGAAACAGTGCTGTTTAGACTCTCCATACACACCACTAACGACCTAACCGCCAGCCACTGGCGACATGCCCTTTTGCCCATATGGACTGAGGTGCCCCTCTGGGTGAAATATAGGCTATATGCCGACATTTATTTATAATTACAAAATGATTAGTGAAGTTATCATCTGAAAATTCATCTGAAATTATGTGATTGTATTGTAGTGTTTTAGTATATAAAACCTCACTGTTTTGTACTGGTTTACAATGGCTGTTAGATACTCGAGTCAACCAGACCTTCCTTATCATTTGTAATCAGTCAAATATTTATCTGTTAGCACATATGCCATTGAACATCTTCAAATAATGCCATTAAAAAAACTTTTCCAGTTCTTATAACCTTTATTTACTTTAAACTATTTATCAAACATGCCTTTATAAGTGATAAAACGTGTGCATTGGCGCGGAAATCCGCATATTTTCAAATTCGTGCTTTTCAGTTTAAACTGGATCTGAGTGACACAACCGACCCAGAAAAATACAGCCTTTTCAACTTTAAAGTTTTTTTGAGTCGTTTATGGCAATAATGAAAACATGGACTGATGTTTTCAATATTACAGGTAAATACTTCAGGCAAATTGAAATTCACAATTATTTTTCAGTTGGCTCCACGGAATGATTATATCATAGATTTGATACATACTGATTTAGTGCTATCAGACTTTGGGTCTCTAAATTAAAATGAGAAATTTATTAATGTAGAATGTATTATATAAATGGCATATTAAGTTTCCAGAAAAGAGCAGTGAATGTTTTTCTCTTTTTCAGTATTGCTTTATTAAAAGCCTATTCCCTTCAATTGTATATGCAGGAATTGTATGTAATCTAAAGGACTGTTGTTATTTATATAATAATTATTATATTAGTAAATCCCATGTGCCCCCTTTGTTTTTCCTTGATATTTTTAAAGCAGCATAAAGTGAATCTGGACTTTATATGTGTCAAAAGACCATAAGTTGTGCATGCGTTCTAGCAGGATTTAACAATTAAAAAATATTCGCCCTGCATAAAGGGAGATTTTATCCAATATACACTACTGTGCAAAAATCTTAGGTACATAAGATGTTTCACAAACATTTTTGCCTTAAAATGGTTACTTGTATCTTCAGATTTAGTGTTTTAATAGGAAATATAAATGTTTTTGACTACCAAACATTCCTTTTGCAAATAGAATAGAAGAACAAGGAGCCTTGCAACTGATGGCATGGCCCCTAAAGAGCCTCCCACTGAACATCGGGTTAGTCTCGGATTACATGAAGAGACAGAAGCAATTGAGACAGCCTAAATAGATAGAAGAACTGTGGTGAATTCTCTAAGGAGCTTGAGACATCCTATCTGCCAACAACCAAGAAAAACTGTGTCCAGGTGTATCTAGGAGAATCTGTGCTGTTTTAAAGGCAAAAGTGGTCACACCGAATATTAATTTAGCTTTTCATGTCTACTGGACTTTGTATTACATAAATCAATAAAGGAAACCTATTTATGGCATTATTTTTGAACGAATCCTAACTATGCAGCATTTTCGCGATACCTGACTGGACGATTCAGTAATATTTTTTAGGAAAACGCTACCTGAATGTCGGAGAAACTATAGCCCTACCCCTAATCGTAACTGTAACCATTCAGGAAGAGCTTTCCTCATAAATATGAATGAGTCTTCTTCCGCCATCCTACGTTTTGGAAATCCACCCACGTGCGAGCTAAAATGAGGAAATTAAAAGTGATCTTTAAGAATTTCTAGTTTTTTTTTTTGTTTTTTTTTTGTAGTTTCTCTATTCCCTTTACCATATGACCTGTTAACGAGATTGATGAGTGGTTGTCTTGCATTCGACTAGTCGTTTGTGATCAGTGTAATGAGCACTCCTGGTTTAAGACCCGTGGCAGGGACTTTAACAGTAGTGTTTGTTTGGTTTGAATTTCTTCTTTACATTGTTCATGCTATGTGTGATTTGAATGACAATTTATTTATTTTTTTATTAGAAATAACTGACTGTAGAGAACAGAAAGTATATAAAAAAGGGACATTATTAAACATCAAATGGTTTGATTGGATCTACTCTTTTACTCTCATCACACTGTTAAAAGACCTCGGTGCTGAACTTCTTTGCCACTTCACCACTCAAACACTAGTGAGTGAAGTCTAAAATTTACCAGCCAGTGTCTTTTTATGCACATATGATTGTTGGGGGATTGCAGATAGAAAGAAAGAGCATTATTTGCATTTCAAGAATTGACATTGGGATCGTACAAATGTAGAACGCGCGAGAGAATTCCAGCATGTCCATGAGAGAAAACGTGAATCTGTGAATCAGTCACTTTCGTACCTCATAGAAGCATCTCTGACTGCACTGAAAATGTCACTATATATCACGATACACGGATCTAAGTATCGAAACAAAATCTTTAGTAAAAGTAGCGTAATATATCGATATTTATTGTATCGACACAGCCCTTGATGTAAGTTGTGTGATAATGTATGTTGTAATATTGTGTTTATGTTGCAGAAATAGCGGATTAATCTCATACTATAGGATACATATATAGGATATGTAGGACCCGTTTGTGAAGTAGTTTGGATTATTTGATTCAATTATTTTCAATTGTATCTTTAAAGAAAGCAACAGAGATAGAAATAGAACAATTGTTAGCACAATGTAAATATTGTTTGCTTAATCTTATGATGCATCTTTTTCGTCTGTTCTTTGTGATCATTGACAAAATAAATAAAACATTTGTCAACAAACATTTATGTCAGTAATTTCATTGAAGTTATTAACACTACCTTGCACTCAAGTTTTGACTGGAAAATAAAGTCTGTCGTGGAATGCGATGAACTTTAAGTAAATTTGATGGTAAAAGGAACGCAAAATAACTTTCAGAACTTTGTCGGAGGCAAAGATTCTTTGCAGAGTCAATTAATCTGCCAACATTGAGCATGTCATGCAAGCAATCAAAGACTGCTGATTTTCCCTTTAGGAAAGAAATCTTTTTACAATTCCTGCACTTTGTCTCAGAGAGCAAAATCATGGCCAGTGTCTTATTGTGTGCACCTAGGCTTAAAAAAGCACAGTTTTGAATATCTGAGTAGATCATCTGAGCGATTTCCAAACAAATTTGCTGCTTTATGATTCTTGCTGCAGCATATGTCAGACATATAGAATGCCATCTTGCTCTGCCAATCTCTCCCTCAAGCTCTAAGGCCCCCATACGCACTTACAAAGGCAAGTGTTTGCGATGGCAAAGGAGTGATAATTCTCAGACAATGTTTATGCACCAGATTCCTCTCTCAGACAGTGATGTCACCCTCTTGGGGAGCAGATAAGGAGACGAGTTTGATTAGCGAGTGTATGTGTGAACTTTCCCACTTTGAGCTAATCGGCACCTCTTTTCCAAAAGTTCAAATGCTCGATAGTTCTCTCTATTTTTTAGTGAACTGGCAGTACCTTATATCCTCTTTGACAACACTGAGGAAGTAAGGCACCTCAACATTTTCTGCCACTTGTAATGGATTGTTTTGTTTTGGCGCTTCATGACTTGCACATTTAAATGAAATTGTTTGGCATTGAGTTTGTTTACTCATTAAAATTTCAGCTTTGTTCCTCTTGTCACATTGACTGTTGACAGCTGCAAGTGCAGTTTTTCCATAAAATTAAAGTGTTTAATAACAAGTGAATTTGCAAACTTGTTGTTTGATTGCAGCAGTGATTCAGCCCTGTTTGCACATGGTAGATTTGGCTTGTCATTAGCTAAATTTTTAGTCCCCTGATTAGCTTTGTACATCTTTACACATGAAATGGTGCACCTGTCAGTCCCCATTCAAACAGCCCTACTGCTACAAGACCCATCATTACACTTATGTTTACCCAGAGACGGGTTGTCATGGAGAAGGGCGTAATTGGTGTTTTGTGCAAGCTGTTCAGCTTGTGGATTGAAAGCAATGTAATGGAGGATATAAGACCTGGTTTTGTGCTCTTGGTTCAGAGATCCCTCTTCTTTCAAGACGAAAGTGTTCTGTGAAGCTCGTAGAAGCTTGATTGCTTGCCAGTGCTCCAGCAGTTAGCATTAGTATAGCTCTGTAAATAGTGGCTTGTTGTTCTGCCCTAAATGACATACGGAAATCAGGGAACCATGGGCTCCCTTTCAGAGGACAAGCATGGATTATGTAGTCTAAATCTAAAGTAAAATACTTAAACAGCTGCCATTCTTCCTAGCGATTATATGCCTTGAAAGCACATTTTTTTGCTAGGCTCAACCAGAAACTTTTTCAGAGTTTAACTGGTAGTGAAAACACATAACATCATGGCCCAAAGAGAAGCATGTATTGCATGTCTCTCTTTTCAGGGAAAGCATTCTCGGAAAAGGAAAGTGATTTTAAGTTAGGGCTAGAAAAGGAGTCACTCAGGGGCCATCCACATAACGTGTGCGCTGTGAAGCCTGTGATGATTGACAGTGCCCTGAAGGCACAATGATCTCTCTTTTTTTATGTGGTTCTTATTTATTTCTGCTCCAACGCAGCAGCCGGTATCTTTTGTTTTGTTTCTCGACAAGTAAACCTTGATTTGCAGGTGTTGTACAGTTGTAGTGATTTGCATGTCCAGAACAGTGGCAGGTCTTGGCAGTGTGAAGCGCAACTGCGAAGCGGCGTGTTATCACATTATTTAGTCTGTTTCTCAGTAGCTGCAGCCAAAACAAGCTAGCCTGCAGCATAAGGGAGGACTGCATAACACTGGGAGGCAGCTCCTGTTAGGCTGTAGGACAGGAAGAGAAAAATAAATCCTAGATAGAGTCCTTCTAGAGAGGCTCTCTCTTCTCTAACATGGAAAAAAAATAATCTCAAGCATCTGAGAGGATGTGAATCCTTCACATTCTTTTTCTTCTTCATGATTCAGTATTTTCTTCCATCTCCCAAGGGTGAGACTAGATTTTTGTATCGCAAAAGAATGTAGATGTTTTAAAGGGGACATTTCATGAAAAACAAGATTTTTTTTCTGTTTATAAAGAAGAATACAATCTACTATATATACATACTCTAATATCCACAACAAATATCTCTTCTCTGTCCATCCAGACCATTTATTGAAACTAAGTTGCAAAAATGGGTTGTTCAAAAAATGGTCATGGTATTGTCATCAAAAAACGTCTCGGTTACGTATGTAACCTCCGTTCCCTGATGGAGGGAACGAGACGTCGTGTCGAAGAAGCGACACTAGGGGTCTCTCTTGAGCGCCGAAAGATACCTCTGATCTATGAAAAAAGGCCAATGAGAGTTGGCGAACAGTATTTGCATACTCCGCCTCCGGATACGGATATAAAGGCGAGAGAAATACGCTCGTTCATTCAGGGTTTTTCTGAGGAGCCGGGAGTGTTCCGGGCATCTCAGCGGCTCGGCTCAGCGACGTGGCCCAGCCCGCAGCTCTACAAATGTCTGCTAGGGAGGTGCCCCTCGCCAGTGCCCAAGAGGATGCCACGCTCCTAGTGGAGTGGGCTCGAACCCGTAAGGGGGTGGCATGGCCTGGGTGTGATAGGCCAACTGAATGGCATCCACCACCCAGTGAGACACCTCTGTTTGGAGACAGTGTTCCCTTTCTGCTGTCCTTCAAAGCAGACAAAGAGCTGCTCAGAGCGCCTGAAGGCAGGCAGGTAGGCACGCAAGGCACATACCAGACACAACAGTGAGAGGGCTGGGTCTGCCTCCTCCCGGGGCAGCGCTTGTAGGTTCACTACCTGATCTCCAGGGGGCGTGGTAGGAACCATGGGCACATAGCCCAGTCGAGGTCTTAGGATCACATGAGTATCTGCCGGACCGAGCTCCAGGCAAGTGTCGTTAGTAGGGAACGCTTGCAGGTCCCCGACCCTCTTGATGGAAGTGAGCGTGATCAGCAGGGCCGTCTTTTCAGGAGAGGGCCCTGAGCCAACTGATTCTAGCGACTCGGGGGGGGGGGGGGATCTCTAAAGACCGGCGAGGACCACCGAGAGATCCCAGGAGGGGAACAGGTTTGGCCGGGAGGGGTTTAACCTCCGGGCACCTCTTGGGAACCTGACGGTTAAGTCGTGCTTACCCAGAGACTTGCTGTCTACTGGGTCGTGGTGAGCTGTGATAGTGGCAACATACACCTTCAAGGTGGATGGGGACAGCCTCCCCCCCAACCTCTCCTGTAGGAACAGGAGCACAGACCTAACTGCGCACCTCTGTGGGTCTTCTGCCCGGGAAGAACACCAATTTACGAACGGACGCCATTTCAGGGCGTAGAGTTGCCTGGTAGAAGGGGCTCTGGCTTGGTTGAACGTGGCTACGACCATGGGTGGTAGACCAGCTAGATCTTCCGCATCCCGTTCGGGGGCCAGACGTGGAGGTTCCAAAGGTCTGGGTGCGGATGCCAGAGCGTGCCCCGTCCCTGAGAAAGAAGGTCCTTCCTCAGGGGAATTCGCCAGGGAGGGGCTGTCGCGAGGAGTACAAGGTCCAAGAACCAGGCCCGAGTGGGCCAGTAAGGAGCCACGAGAGTGACTCGCTCCTCGTCCTCCCTGACCTTGCACAGCACCTGTGCAAGAAGGCTCACTGGGGGGAATGCGTACTTGCGCAGCCCCACCGGCCAGCTGTGTGCCAGTGCATCTGCCCCGAGGGGAGCCTCTGAACGGGCGTACCAGAGCGGGCAGTGGGAGGTCTCTCGGGAGGCAAACAGGTCTACCTGGGCCTTGCCGAACCGTTCCCAAATCAGCTGAACCGAGTGGGGGTGAAGCCTCCACTCTCCGCCAGGCAAGCGTTGTCATGACAGCGCGTCCGCTACCACATTGAGGTTGCCGGGGATGTGAGTGGCACGCAGCGACTTGAGTCGGTGCTGGCTCCAAAGGAGGAGACGACGGGCGAGTTGTGACATGTGACGGGAGCGTACTCCGCCTTGGCGATTTATGTACGCGACCGCAGTGGTGCTGTCCGACCTGACTAGGACATGTTCGTCCCGGATTAACGGGAGAAACCTCCGCAGGGAAAAGAGGACGGTCAACAACTCGAGGCAGTTGATGTGCCAACGCAGCTGGGCCCCTTTCCAACGGCCTGAGGCTGCGTGCCCGTTGCAAACGGCGCCCCAACCCAATCTGGAGGCGTCGGTTGTGACCAAGACGCGTCTGGACACCTGCTGTAGGGGTACTCCAGCCCGTAAGAAACAGAGGTCTGTCCAGGGGTTGAATGTTTGTCGGCAGGCGGGGGTGATTGTTACCCGGTGCGTGCCGCGGCGCCATGCTCGTCTCGGGACTCGGGTCCGAAGCCAGTGTTGGAGCGGTCTCATATGCATCAAGCCCAGCGGCGCGACCGCCGCGGCGGATGCCATATGCCCCAGGAGCCTCTGGAAAAGTTTTAAGGGGACCGCTGTGCCCGGCCTGAGGGCGGCGAGGCAGTTCAACACTGACTGAGCACGCTCCTTTGTGAGACGTGCGGACATTGAGACCGAGTCTAACTCCATCCCGAGAAAAGAGACGCTCTGAACTGGAGTGAGCTTGCTCTTTTCCCAGTTGACCTGAAGCCCCAGACGGCTGAGGTGCCTGAGCACCTGGTCTCTGTGAGCGCATAGTAACTCTCGCGAGTGGGCTAGGATGAGCCAGTCGTCGAGGTAGTTGAGTATGCGGATGCCGGCTTCTCGGAGCGGGGCAAGAGCTGCCTCTACGACTTTCGTGAAGACGCGAGGGGACAGAGACAGGCCGAAGGGGAGGACTTTGTACTGATACGCCTGGCCCTCGAACGCAAACCGCAGGTAGGGGCGGTGTCGGGGCAGGATAGAGACGTGGAAGTACGCGTCCTTCAGGTCTACCGCTGCGAACCAATCTAGATGCCGGACGCAGGTTAAAATATGCTTCTGCGTGACCATTTTGAACAGGAGTTTGTGCAACGCTCGGTTGAGAACTCGCAGGTCCAAGATTGGTCGTAAGCCGCCGCTTTTCTTGGGTACGATGAAGTAGGGGCTGTAGAAACCCTTCTTCATCTCGGTTGGAGGGACAGGCTCTATCGCGTCTTTGGCCAGAAGAGTCGCGATTTCCGCGCGCAGAGAGTGGGCGTGTTCGCCGTGTACTGCGGAGAAGCGGACGCCCATGAAGGGGGGCGGGGGCCTGGCAAACTGAATTGCGTAACCGAGTCGGATGGTCCGTGCCAGCCAGCGAGACTGGTTGGGAAGTGAAAGCCACGTGTCCAACCTCTGCGCTAGGGGCACTAAAGGGACGATTAATTTTGACGTACCCGGCGGGGCTTCGCAGCGGGGCGGAGCAGGTAGGGCAGCGTTGGGCGGCGACGGGGCGACCCGCGGCTGAGGTGCTGAGAAAAGACTCAAAGCACTTACCTTGCTCCGCACACCCGGCAGGGGGCGGGTTAGCGACTGAGGAGGTGGTCCTGGGTAGGCGTCCTCTAGACTCGTCAGAACCGGCCGGCCGGGGGACAGTCGTGGGGCTGAAGACAGGTGGTCCGTGTCCAGGAGGCCAGGACTGTCGGGATCTAAGGGCAAAGTGCCGTGAGAACGGCATTTGCGGGCCGGGTGACCCAGAGACACAGGATATAGCTCTTTTACTGAGAATGTGGGTACCGCAACCCCATCTAGGGGGGGGCGGCAAATTATATTGTTTAGAAACAAAAGATTCTCCTCCCGGCCCTCCACCGGGGGACGGAGTGGTCTTACCACCTCCGGAACTAACGTCTGCGTCGCTGGGTCGTCCGTCTCAGGACCGCCTGGGAGCCTTCCGGGTCCTCGAGGGAGTCCGGGAGACGGGGGGCGTCTGCTTCTTGCGGTGTGCTCGACGCAGGGGCTGAGAGCTGGGCCCGGGTTGAGGCGGAGCAGATTTCTTAGCCGCAGGAGGACGCCCTCGGCGAGCAGACGGGGCAGTGGCCCTGGCGGCAGGTTTGCGGCGAGGCAGGATGTGTGAGATGGCCTCCGTCTGTCTTTTCACCGCGGAGAACTGCTGGGCAAAGTCCTCGACGGTGTCGCCGAAGAGGCCAAGCTGGGAGACAGGGGCGTCGAGGAAGCGAACTTTGTCGGCCTCACGCATCTCGACCAGGTTGAGCCACAGAAATATAACTCTTTATATTGAGAAACTCTTTCAAACTCTGCACTGTCGAAGCGCCCAGGGGCAAACTGCACGCCGGCAGAGAAGAGAAAAACAGCCGCTGTAGTGCGCCGTAAATCCAACAGCAGCAGAGCGTCAGAGGATCAGAAGCAGGATCAGCAGTGTAATACGCAGCAGTCAGCATAAACACGACCTTCGGCTCCGAAGAAAATTACTGAATGAACGAGCGTATTTCTCTCGCCTTTATATCCGTATCCGGAGGCGGAGTATGCAAATACTGTTCGCCAACTCTCATTGGCCTTTTTTCATAGATCAGAGGTATCTTTCGGCGCTCAAGAGAGACCCCTAGTGTCGCTTCTTCGACACGACGTCGAAGTGAGCGACAGACGGGGAACATAACTTACAGCCACTCTAACATAATGCCTGAAACATTCTCTAAGCAAGTAAGTGGATGATGACATTACTGGATAACATAAGCTCGATTTCAAGTGCCAAAATGCGATCCATAAAGCAAGATAAGTATGCATTGCATTTCAGCATTGCCACAAGGGTCGCTATAGTGGGCATTTGCGCAAGCCGTCCTCTTCTACAGTCAGTTTTCTCTTTCAGGTCAAGTTCTGTCGTGGTAAAGCAATTGTTTATAGCTCGCTACCTGAATAACAAATCAATTTTAAAGGCACAGGCATTTGAAGGTATTACCTCGCTTGCTGGAGGAATATACACTCAATGACCACTTTATTAGTTACACCTGTGCACCTACTTATTCATGGAATGATCTAATCAGCCAATCATGTGGCTGCAATGCATGAAAATTTCATGAAATCAGCAGTTACAGAAATACAAAATCATACCATGGTCCAAATCACAGATCACATTTTGTTTTCCATTCTGAAGCTCCTGACACATATCTGTGTGATTTTATGCATTGCACTGCTCCTCATGATTGGCTTATTTGATAATTGCATGAATAAGTAAATGTATAAGTGGATCTACAGTAATTGGTCATTGAGTGTAGATGTGCTTCAAAAAAGTCATGTGACTTTGCCTGAACAAGCCTTGTGAAGGCATAATTTGCTCAAAATACCTTCAATATCATCGCATAGCATCTCAAAGGTTGCTCTGGTCATTCTTAAATGCCGGAGCCAAAGCCTGTTATCAAAAATTATTCGCCACTTACCTCCCAGAACTGCTAGACACACTTTTGATCCCAGACATAATGCATCTGACACTGAAGGCTAGCAAACATGAGGTTATTCAGAGTATTTTGTCTGTGCACTCTAATTCACAAGTAATTTATTACATTGAATAAAAAAGACAAAGTAGTTCAACTTCCATTTTATCTCTATTTCACGGCATTTTCCCGAAGTTCTTTTAAACACATGGGATGTAAACGCTGCTTTATTTGTAAGTTTTTTTTTTTTTTTTTTTGCAAAACATGCTGAATACTGAGGTTTGTTATGCAAGAATGCACATTAAGTATGTGTGGCAGGGCAGAGGGTGGGGCCGGGTCGTGATTCCACACACCCGGCCCCTAATCAGGCTAATCAAGCATTCAGAGAGGGATAAAGGCCGACTGGAAGCTGCAGTGCGACAGAGAGAGAGATTTACAGGCAGCTGTTCGACACCTGTGTGTGTGTGTGTGTGTGTTTGTCTTTTTGGTTTAGTTTATATTAAACTATTATTTATGTTGTCAAGCCGGTTCTCACCTCCTCCTTTCCCTTTAATCCCTTTACACTGGTGCCAAAGCCCTGGAAGGAGGAGGGATGCGCCGTAGTAGAGTCTTTGCCACTACCATCCACCCCAACAGTGCAGCTGCCAGCCACGAGGGGAGGAGTGGCTCCTAATTTACCACCTGGAGTTTTCAGGGCCGCTGCCAGGGGCAGAGGAGACCCCTACCAGTCGCTGAAACACGGCAGGGTATGAGACCGGCTTCCGCGAGCGGGTAGGGGCTCCTGGCCGACTGCCTGGAGTGGGAGGACCGCTGCTAGGGGAGTGGGAGTCCCCTTCCATCCACTAGAACATGGTGGGGCGTTCCGTCCACAATGGGCCGGAGGACTGCCTCCGATCCTCCCGGGGATGGTGCGACTGTCATCCATTAGATGGTGGAGGAGTGACCGAGGACCAAGCTACGCCGTATCGGAGAACCGGCTTGAAAATATAAATCAAAAAGACAAACACACACACAGGTGTCGGACAACGGTCTGTAAATCTCTCTCCCTGCCACACTGCAGTCTCCAGTCAGCCTTTATCCCTCTCGGAGGCTTGATTAGCCTGATTAGGTGCTGGATGTGCGGAACCAGGACCCGGCCCCGCCCTCCGCCCTGCCACAGTATGCACAACAGGACTGCGGCACTTGTAATGCATTGGCCTAACATCCACATCTGCACTTGTGTAGAACATGTTTCGAGAGTGGAAAATTGTAATTGTAAAACTAAATTATGACTGCTTTTGGTGCAAGAAACCTTGACTTACATTTTAAGTGAACTTCAGGGGAAACATAAAATGCTGAAGTAGATAATATAGCCCCTTTTAAGACCTGAAGTCTGTAAAGACTTGTGTGGTGCCTGGCTTGAGACTGAACAACTGGCCAATGATTCTTCTGCTACGTAAAATTAAACACTGATCGGTGTTTAAGCTTGAACCAAAACGTCTGTATGAGGACAATTTTGCAACTGAAGGTTAGCAGACTCCTAACGGTAATGGATGTTTTATTTTAGGTCGCACTCTGGTGCTGTTCTTGGGTACTGTGAGACTGATAAGTGGAGGTGTTTTAATCTACAGATGATGAAATCCATTGCTGCCTCTTCACAGTTCTGTCTTAGAGTTAAATATAAATGGGCTTTTTTCTGCATGCTTCAGATACAAAAAAGTAAAAAAAGACTTTCTTTGTGTAAGTGTGATTGTATATCTGGATTTTCAGCAATTAATATGAGAACACTGGTAATAGACATTCTTTATTTGTGTCATTACTTTATGCTTTTACATATATATGGAGGGTTGGGCAGAAATATGCTGTAGATTACATAATTGACTTTTGCCACTTACCTCATCTTGCTCAAACTCTTCTAGTGTAGTCATGCACTCAAATAATTCAGGTGGGGCCAGTTAACAGCTGTTGGCCTCAAGGCCTCAGAGGGGAGGAGACCAGTTGGATCACTCTTGACGCAGAGAAAACTAGGCTTTGGCGTCTCTGGGTAGTGTTTCCATGGTTACCAATCTCTTCCAGTAATTTACACAGAGGTATGGTGTTTCAAGACGGGAGAGAAGCTCCTGTGAGGTTTTGTATGAGATAATGCCTGTATTCAACACTGTACATTATTCCGATTTGCTTATGGGCAAGATGGAATCTGCAGATGTTTTTTTCCAAATTTCTTGTGTTGATTTTAGAGGGAAATCTGCACAATGGATTTAAACATGCTAAAATGTGTTAAATGGAGCTGAATGTACTTTTATCAGTAGATGAAGTTATAATAAATTTAGCCAAAGTATTTAAAGTCAACATGAAGAGGCATTTGTAACTCATTTTACTTTGATAGTGTGGTGTATTTCCAAGTGAAAAAAATTAGGGCTTAATTTTGTCCATCGGTTATTGACTTGATTGTGAAAGGTCATTTCTATGTGACAGGTGGTTGGAGGGGAGGGGTTGAAAAAGAGAAATTGGTAACATCAGCTGAGAAGTTGTTTTAGAGGTGCAGCAAGTTATTACATTTTAATTTATATTGTATTCAATTCTACTGAACTGTACATTTTTAAGACTAAAGCATTTCAACTTCATAACAAAATTCCATCAAATTAAATGGTGTAATTTTGAACAAAATCAAATTAATAAAACTTATGTATACATTTATATAAACGTGCACATACTGTGTATATATACACTCAAATATTTAAAACATTTTTTTTAGAGATCTCAATTCAGTTTAATGGAAATGTGCAATTTTTTAGTGAAAAAAATGACCACCCAGGCCTGGTATAAAATAGACTAGTCTTGACTTTACTGCTAAGACTAGAATACTCATCCAGAATTCATCCAGAAACTCATCCAGAATTGAAGCAATCAGTAAAGATTAATTTTTAGAGCTAAAGAGTAGAAACAAGACTGTGCAATTTTGCAGATCTGTTCATGCATAGTTCCTCTGCCAAACAGAAATTGAGTTGCAGAGAGTGAGAGAAATGTGTAAATCGCTGTGACTTCACTGCTGCAGTGGTGTGAAGTCGATTTTAAAGGTGTTTCTTAAGGTTTTGTGTGTATTGAATTGAATTTATCATGGCACACTCAGCAGCTAAAATTGTTGTTGTTGGATTGGACTACTGCCTTTTTGGTTCAGTGGGTTGTCATTTACGACATTGGGTCTGAGGCCCTTGGATCTGTGGTTTTCAAAGTAATTCATTATTTAGGCTCAGCTGTGTTTGACTTTGGAGGAACTTGTGGAGATACCAGAGTCTTCAACTGGACATAAACTGACTGACTTCTTTGCATTATTTACTAACTTAGATCTTATATTCATTTCTGCATTTCTTGGGCTAGGACTACTGCTGCATCCTTAGCTGTGTTAAAATACCTCCCAGGCTGATAGTTTGTTTGTTTGGAAGCAAAGAACAAAAGAAATTGATGTAAACTCTAGATAGAACTAGCGATGTACACAACTACTGTTCAAAATCGAATATCTGTTGGGTTGACGATTAGTTGATTAGTCTGACTTAAAGAGATAGTTCAGCATAAAATGAAAATGTTGTCATCTTTTACTTGCATATGACTTTCTTTCTTCAGTGTAACACAAAAGGAGATGTTAGGCAGAATGTTAGTCACTGTCACCATTCGCTTTCATTGTATATTCTTTCCATACAATTAAATTGAATGGTGAGACATTCTAGGTTTGGAAAAAGGTGAAATTATGTACTGTAATTGATGTAAAAAAAAAAAACATTAATAGCAATAGTGTAACTGTTTATTGCACAAAACTATAATTGTCCTTGCAAAAAACAAAAAAAAAACAAAAAAAAAACTATTTTAAAAATAAATCAGAAAAACGATCATAGTCATCACACAAGGCAGATTATACATACTAAAGGGAACATTGTGCAAAAAAAATTACAAAAAAAAGTAAATAATTGAAAATAAAACTACCATACTGTCTGTAATATTAAAGCTAAAATATAGAATTATAAAAAATAAAAAAAAAGATTTAGATAAATGCCTAGTCAGTCACATTAATTGCTAAATGACTAACCATCCAACTAACTTGTCAACAATCCTGACCCATTTCTAGCTAGAGCAATCTGGACCATTTCTGAAGTACTTCCAAAAAGTTAACTCAGACTTTGAATCAGCATTTCCTTTCTTGACAGAGACATTAGAGGATTACAGCTCTGAAAGCAGATTCCAAATACTAAACAAAATCCATTAAAGTTTGTTCTCCCTACATGAAGCCCAATCCCTAATGCCAGAGGATTCCAGAATAAGTCCAAGTCAAAGACTTTTCCATAAAACTATGAAGGAATTTGTTACAGTTGTATAATTCTTTGTGATGAGTAAAATCCCAAATCAAGGCAGCCAGTGGGTTGCCACCAGTTCAAGCCTGACACACTTTGCATATTACAACCTGCTTGTCCTGCTATGGTGAGAGAGAAATAAGCCCTTGCTCTGACACTAGCTCAACATGAGCCTGAGCCAGCTGTTTGTACATCAGCATTTATGGCTTGCCCTTCAAAAACTGAAATGCAACAGGACAGCCAGACTCTATTTTTGCCCTCCTAGAGGCATGAAGGGCAAAAGTAAAAGTTTCAAATTGCAAAATATACTAAAAACTAAAACCAATTTATTGTCTTTAATATTATTATTATTAATAATAATATTATTATTAATATTATTTCAGTCTAACACAATGAGTCACCTTATGAAAGAAGCAAAAAATGACAATGGCACAAATTGGGCTAACAAAAAGAGGCAAGACACGTGGAATAATAACAACCACAGACTGAAACACTTTAACGGCTATAACAGTTTGTATCTAACAAACCTGCAGGAAATGACCTACCCAGACAAGCCTCAGTCAAGCTGAACCGACTAAGAACTGGACATGGCCGTTTCCAGGCCACCCTGCACAAGTGGGGTGTCACTGATGACCCAATCTGTGAATGCGGGGACGTCAAGGAGCAGACGGCTAACCACGTTCTATATTCCTGCTCCCGTTTCAGGTTCCCCGGCAACTTCACTGATTTGGATGATGCCTAAGTTCATATGAAAAAAATACATAAAAAAAAAATAAATAAAAAAATGAAAACATACTTGTTGACCAGCTTTAGCATCTAAGTTCTGCTGGAGAACAACATGGCTATGCTGCTTCACCAGCTAGACCAGCACTAAACCAGCCTGTACCAGCAAGCAAATTCATGTTGGGAAAAGCTGGACTTCAGTAGGGACCTTATCTCTGCAGGTTTTATTTCTGATATGATGTCATAACAACCAGCAAAACAAGTTGGGGGCGAGCACACTATCTGCTCTCCTACAAATCTCTCTTTGCTTCCAGATGGCTTGGGTCAGGCTTTATCTTGAAAACGTACGAGATTCAGCAGGAAGGTGTATAAAGCATTGGTTTTGCATAAACTATGGTTTTCAAAGAGACAAAAAAAGAAACAATTGCTAATACCTTGCCCCATCCTCAGACAGCATTCCACACATGTTCGAGTCACATTTAAAAGGCTAACTGAGGTGTGGGCACTTGTATCATACTATAGGTTATGTCAAGATGCTGATGGAACTATCACTCATGACCCTGCTAATTATTCACCTCTGCCATATCACATCATCAGGCTCTGGCCCCACCTTAAGGCCTGTGGGCAAGCTGTAGGACAAGGAGGCTCATTAGAAACTGTGCCATTAATCGTTAAGATGTAATGAGTGTTTATTTTAATTAATAACAAAAAGCAGGAAACTGTTACTACCAAGATTGGAGTTGCATTGGAATTTTCATTCTGAATTCCAAATCAAAAAGACTTCCAATTTAACACATTGGAGGAGCAAGTTCACAAACCCTCACAATCGCAGCACAAAAGATATGTAAACAGATTCTTACTTCATTCATTCGACCACCCCATCTCCATCTTTATTTCCATAATTAGGTCCACAGGGGCATTTTAGTGCTTGAATCGAGTCTCAAGAGTGAGCTCATTTAGTGCAGAGATCAAGCCAAACTTGTTTACCATTATCACTTGCATTGAGTACATGAGTGTAAATGAGCATTTAGATTTTGTTTACTTTTTTAGATTAACTCATATATAAAATAGTTAATTGTGGAGGGAATTGGGTTGGTAATGGGTTGGGAATTGGGTTGGAATGAAGAAAAATATAAGGTTGGGAATAGGCAAGATAGAGTAAGAAATTGGCTTGGAAATGGGTATGATAATTTAGAGAATTGTGTTGGGAACTGTGTTGGGAAGGATATTGTATTGGGAATGGATTGCATAGGGTTGGCAGTTGGTTGGGAATTTAGAGGAGGAAAGGGAATTGTATTGGGATTATGAATAGGGTAAAGAACTGGTAGAAAAGGGTAGGATATGAGTAGGAAATAATTTAGGTGTAATGCAAAAAAAAAATAAAAAATTCTTATATATATATATATGAAAATGTCCTTAAAGCAAGATGTAAAAAAAAAAAAAAAATTCATTCAAAGGGTGAATGAATGGCGAGTTCATTTTTCTTTCCTAAATGGCAAATATTTTTTTAATAATATGTACATATTTTGATTGGAAAAAAATATGAAGATGTGATTTATGAAGATGTGAATATGTGAATGATTTGCAGTGAAGGAGAAGGTAGGAAATGCAAATTAAATTGAAAAGGTTAGGATGGGGATGGGGTAGGATAGGGTTGGGAATGTGTAGGATTTGGATAAGAATTTGATTGTTATTGGGTTGGGTATATATTTACTGTGATAGCAGGTGTCTAATGTAACGAGTAATCTCTTCAGCATCATGGATTTCACACTCAAAACTAATGACCTCTTGATAACCTACTGATCCTTCGCTAATTGCCCCGTTAAGGCACATCCAAGCCCTTCTGTACCAGTATGTATCATTACAGGCACACAACACAGAAAACACCTGATCATACAAAACATCTGATATTAAGCTCCTGGAGACTTTAATAAACATCTGTATATCCATCTGTACACTTCTGTACAACACTTTCTAGCACTTTGAAGTAGCTTACAAATGCCTAGTGACAGGGGGATAATATTATTTGTTTTATTACTTTTGAAATGTTTCATTTTTTTTATTTTGTGCATTGATTTATATGCAGTTCTTTCCTATTAGTTGCCACTGTCAGAAGCAGTAGCAGTCACTCAGAAGAGAGCAACAGACCCGGAACACATGGAACAAAAAAAGCTTTTGAAAACTGAGCAAATTCATATAGCCCTCTGTGAAGCCTGTCTAGTGTGACAACCTTGCAGTTGCCACACCAGATTATTGGGTAACTCATTGATCCTCTACTAATTTACAAAATTATTCACTGGAATTAAAAACCTTGTGTGCCGCATTGGCTGAACTTTCAACAGCTAAGCATGCAAAGATCAATTTCCACATGGCTCTGGGTGCTTTTTGTGGACCAGGTTTCTAATAATTCCTCTACTGATGGATTGCTTTGAAATTGTGCCACTCTTTTATTTGAAAGAACTGCACAGAATGGTCCAAGACCTCATATTTGTGGCAGGCTGAGGGTTCCTTCTGCTTTACAACTGTGATCTGTGAACTGTTTATGAACAGAGGTGTTTCAAGGACGGTTTCAGCGTCATTTGACTTCAGCACAAGGAGAGGAAACTGATTATATATTAACTGATTATATATTTCTAAAAAAAATGCATTTTAGCATTTTAAAATTAATCCAAATGACTCCAATGGTTAAATCCAAATCTTTAGAAGCTATATGATAGGTGTGTGTGAGAAACACAAATTCCCCTTTTTTTTTTTTTTTTTTTTACTTTCAAACAGCCCTCTTAAGAGCCCTCTACTCTCCTAAGAGTTTGTCTGCTTTTGTTTTTGGCGATTCACATTCTACATGCTTATTGCCACCTACTGGACAGGGAGAAGAATTTATGGTAAATCTTTGCATATATATATATATATATATATATATATATATTTGCATCAATATTGATCTGATTCTCATCCACATCTTATCGCTTCTGAAGATATGGATTTAACCACTATGATTCCTTTATGTGCTTTTTTGATCTTCGATGTTCTGGACCCTGTTGACTTACATTGCATGGACCTAAAGAGAGTTATAATACCTTATATACTGCAGATCTTAGTATTTGTGTGAATTTATTTAGTTTTAAGTACATTCAAATATAATTACTAAAAACAAGAAATAGATGGTAATTATTTGCTCGTATTCCTCTATCACAGCCACCATGATTTTTTATTTTATTTACTTTTTTATTATGCCTAAAGTTATCCGAGTTTGAAGGTACATACTTTAAAGACTTCTTCATCAAGTTTCACTTTTGAGCAAAAAAACAGGCAGTTCCATTTGCACAATTGTGGGCATTGTTACACATAATCTGAGGGTTGCTATGGTGACCAGTGAGCATCAATTCTACAGCTATCTGAAACCCAACTGCTAAAAGTTCTCTCGGACACAAATCACCACGTTTAGGTCCCTGCGTACCCCATAACTATCTATTCTTCATGGCACCATCATCAGAGCACTGTTTGTTTTGTTGAGCTGTCATCATACTGCATTTGCGACAAGCTCTAATGCACTGTGTGTGGATGACTGTGTTTTACAGAGACAAAGCAGCCCTGCACTTTCAACGGTGTGGAGTACCACAATGGAGACATGTTCAGGATGGATGCTTGTCGATTCTGTCGCTGTCAGGGCGGGGTGTCCGTGTGCTTTACGGCACAATGTGGTGTGCTGCACTGCGAACGCTACTACGTACCTGACGGAGAGTGCTGTCCTGTGTGCGAAGGTTAGAGGACCCCAAAAGTAGCTGGATTGTTGTTTTAAAAGAGTAGTTCACTAAAAAAAGAAAATTCAGTCATTGTTTACTCACTCTCATATCTTTACAAACTTGTATGACTTTTTAATAGAAAAGTTTCATAAATGTAGTTCATGCGACCTGTGTGTAATATTCCAAGTCTTCTGAAGGCGTCCGAAAGGTTTTGGTGAGAACGTGAAATTTGTGATTTTTGAACACTATGAGAGAAGCTTTGTTCATAGTGGCATGCATATTCATGTGAGAGCTAGTGTTGTTTATAGCGCTAAACAACGGATGTTCTCGCTTGAACAGGTGCCGCTGTGAAAGCACAAAATATGTCAAGATTTTCATTGAATAATTCGATTTAGGGTCATTTCTCATCAAAACCTATTGTATGTCTTCAAAAGACTTGGAATATGAGGCACGAATTGCATGGACCACTTTTATGATATATTTTGGTCCTTTTTTCGTCATAGCAAAGAAATGTACACAGTTTTGAATGACATGAGTGTGAGTAAATTATGACAGAAGTTTTACATTTGGGAGAACTAATCATTTAAATGGGATGCAACTCAACTTCCTTTTAAGTAAAAGAAAATATTCCTGTTCATTAGGCTGTTTGTACAAGGTGCGATTGCTTGGTCTGAACCCAACTGGGTTTGACTGGGATCATGCAAAGATGCAAATTATTCATCATCAATAGCTGTTTTCTTCCATGAGTTACAACAGATTGTTTTCATACCAATTGCAAAGCACTCATGAGTTCTCATGATCTGAACCCCAGGCCGCTTTTTCAAATAGACTTTGGAATGGTTCAACAATCTGCTTTCACACCAATGAGCCGAACTCTGTCATGAAGGTCTATTATGAAAGCACCATTATAAGTTCTGACCGTTTATCAGAAGCATATGGCATACACACCACACTATAAATGCTGTATATAGAACAAGCAGTCTTTAGGATCATCGTGCCTTAGGGCCTGTTTTGCATTTTCTGTTTATGTTCTGCTTATAACTGATTCAGATGGTGATTTTTTGATTTCTTATATTAATGAGCAATGTCATTCAGGACCAAAGCGAAATCCTAAAGCAATTATGACGTGACTGGATTTTCAACATAACAAAAGATAGTCTTTCATGTTACGTGATAGGAAAGATTCTGCCGATTGGACATTACATTTGCATCTTTGTGTGCTTGCGTTCTCAAAATTCAATGAGCATGCTTGGCTAATTAGTTCTGAAAACTGCTCATTGTTTTATTTTGTATACAACCTGTAATAGCATGTAATTTCAATTGCTATGCTTCTCTCATGAGTAGACTCTGTTGTCCATTATGGCTCGGTATTACCATGCTACGTTTCTTGCTCATGTTGTATTTATAAGATTGTGGCTGCATTGAGATAAGTCTGCAAATGATTTTGCCATTATATAGGTAATTATAGGGGAGTTAAGTGCAACTCCCCCTTTCCCTTGTAGCTTTTCTCTGGAGACTTTTACTGCAATGAATAAACCAAATGAAATTTCCCAACTAAATTTGGAAGGCTAACACTAATTGTACATCTGTATAAACAATCCATAAGCTCATATGCAGTCTTAGTTTATGGAAGAGATAAATAACTTTAACCAAGGACTGAAAAATTATACTCATCTGTCGATTTAGGATGAATTTGTTGGCTGATCCCTCACATATGTTGCCTAGATTTATTTGAAATGTATTTGTTAGAACATAAACAGCCTTCTTCTTGTAACGTCTTTCACGCAGACCCCGTCTACCCGGTGCTCAATTTCGCCGGTTGCTACATGAACGGGCAGATCTTGGCTCATGGAGACCACTGGCGTGAGGACGACTGCACATTCTGCCAGTGTGTGAGTGGAGAGGCTCGCTGTGTGGCGGCCGCCTGCGGCCACAGCTGCCTCAATCCTGTCACAATTCCAGGAGAGTGTTGTCCTGTGTGTGAAGGTAAGAAAAGATACACTTTATGGATTTGGACTTGTGGGTCGTGTGTATGTGTGTCCTTTTGCCCATTAACTTCAACATAGTTTGTTGGTCGGTGTTAGTATTTTTGGATCTCTAGTGAGTTTGATTGTGCATGATAGTGATACGCAAATAGATCATTCTTTTGATCTGGTTCTTTTGAATGATTCGGAGGACACTTGAAAATCATTCAGCTGTAATGGAGAATCACAATCTAACACAATCTATATAACTTATTCAAAAACATAGCTAACTCGATTTTTTAACTCGAGTGGTGCTTACTTGTGCAAAATGTGCTCTTGAGGGAGGTTGTCGAGGCATTACTGTGCAGTTGCTAGGTGGCAGATGGTTGAAAGTAGGGATGGAACGATAAAAAAACAAAAAACAATTTTCTGTGTTTTTTAAATAAAATGGCTGATTCTTTGTCTTTCTCAGCTTAATTTCATAGCTAACATTTTATGTATCCATATGCATACAATTAAATCATATTTTCACACTCTTTACATAATTTGGCAAAATTTGTTTGGAAATGATGTCCAGTGAAAATACTCAATCAAGTGATATTTAGCTTGAATTGTCTTTGATTTCTTCAAACATCACTTGTCTCATTCTTCATTTCAAGCATGCTCTTCACTAACACTATTGTCGACTTGGTAAACAAATATACTAACTTTTTTTGTGGGAGGGAGGACATTATTAGGGGCAAAATTGTTTGGTGTGGTGGAAATGACAGCACAACTTTGGGACAGTGGTAATTTTTTGGAAAAAAAATGAATAGAAATAATTTTCACAATAAATATCAATATGGTTTGTGTTTATGTCACTCTTTGTTTTAGGTTATCATAGTTTTAAACATGTAATAATTTGTATTTTGTCATTTTTTAAAAAATGCTGAAATGGTCTGGGTCTGTGACTAGGCTAAAACAGTACAATCTATACATACATGGCATTTGAAAAGTACCAAAAATAAATTATGACGGCCTGTTAAAAAGTATGTAAGTCTGTGGGATTTTATGTTCGTTTTATTGTCCGTCAGGTAAAAATAAATCATAAAACAAACACTTAAACCTGTGTATTAGCAATCAAAATAGTAACTTAAATCTATTTTGCTGCAAAAAAAAAGTTAAATGCCATGTAAGGACTTTTGAAAGACTTGATTAAACAGTTTCATTAAAACTAACCGCCCAAATGAACTAATTTGCTCAAAGGACTCAGATTTCACAATGCAAGTGTGTGAGTGAGCCACTTTTCTTCTTATAAACCTCACACTGTTCTCTAGCACTGAACTATATTTGTTTGACTTTCCAGTCACATAGAGTATGTGTGAATAATCTACTAGACTGTGAGAGCAAAGCAGGCAGGTGCATACCTGGATCTCCCAACAACTCCTCCAACACAAACTAAACATCTCCACTGTCTCAAATCTTTACTTCCTGACATCTTTACCATGCCATGTCTCTTCGTCATGCAACGCCACACCAAAATCCTTCAGTGGATATTTCCACCATTAGACCCTGCTGCTCACCTTAACCAGCAGGGGCTTATCATTTGACGACTGCAGGTGGATATGTCATACTGTGCACAGATCTGTAGAGGCTTCCTGAGGGACTTCCAGTGCCATTGCAGCTGGATTGACAGTCAGCTCAGTGTTTGTTGGGCATGTGAGCTTTACATCGTTTTGTATCGCATTGTAAGCAACACAAGGTATGGATGCACACTATGCAGGAATGTGACTCAGTTCTCTGGGGCATGGACTAGATTCTAATAGAGAGGGTTTGTAAAGGTTATTTCACTCTCTCTCTCTCACACACACACACACACAAACAAATAAGCAAGCAGGTGATAAATGAGTGGCAGGTATGTTGGATAAATAATCTCTCCAGGGATTGGCTGTGTGAAGACTGATGACATCATCTTTTGAAAAATGCTGGAGAATATCGTTTTTTTCTCAAGACTCAAATTGTAAAAAGCTACATGACATTTACTCCTCTGTTACTCATAAACTTGGGATCACACTGAAAGGAAAGCTTGTTAAGAATGATTAATAATCTTATCAACTCTTTCTAAATGCCAGACTGACAGTATGTGTAAGCTACTGAACACCCCAGGGTTTTTGTGGCTGTGGGGGCTGGACTTTACGAAGATTCCCGAGGAATTGAGTCACACCAGTAGTATTAGAATTCTTGTCTCATGTACCCTCTGCACCTTCAACCAATTAACAATCCGGGTAAATGTAGCATGCTTCTCCTGCACACAGTATATTCAGAGATGGACGCCTGCTATGGCTCAAATGTGCAAGCAAGCCTTCTTATATGTGGTGCTTGATAATAGTCACTATGTTTGTATGCACAGTAATAATCAAGCTTCAGCATGGATTTATCTTTTCTTGCTCTCAGTGTCCAAGCTTTCTAGAAACAATGTGTCAGTGAATACTTAAAGATACTTACCGTATATTTTCCTTACGAACATGCTAACCAGACAATTCCTGACACTGTGACACCCACATACAATTGCATGTTGCACACAAAACTGGAAAGTACTTTCTCTATCTAGCAAACTATAAACCGATTGGCTGACTTGACACAATTTCCAAGAAAAAAGCCCAAAGGATACTTTAGTAAGATGCAAATACGTGATGCAAATTTCGTCATCAGCAGAGTGCGACTGGAGTTAGTTACACTAATTAGTTGGTTCACAAGGTGACAACACTCACATTTGAGCCGTTGCTTTCAAGAAGAAGTGCTAGAAGAAGACATAATCACCGCTAAACAACAGCAGACAAAGGTGGAAACAAGAAGGTGTGAGGAGATACTTGCATTTGTATACAGTAACTTCATAGTCGTAGTGTGTATGCGCAAACCGCCTGAGTCAAATGAAGTGTACTTGGAAGGCAGGCAGGCAGGTTTTTTTTATCAGTCAGCCTGGAAACAAAGATGTGTTTATAAGGTACCGAAATGATACAGTGAGAGCTTTAGAGGATGAAATAATCACTGGATTTGCCAACGTTTGCCAGTTTAGTAAACTCAAATCTTTGAAAGATATTCAGAGTTTTGTTTGAGGCACTTAGTAGCAAGTGAACTAGATATCCACGTTCAAAACAAAAGTTTTCTTAATTTGACTATGAAATAATCTGTACAAACAGAATGGTCGAGCCAATGTTGCTGTGACTTTAGTAAGTATGTTTTGAAAGCGCCAAAGAGCTACAGTGTGACACTTTTTGGTGAAATGAGCCTACAAACGGCTACTTATAGTTGACTCTGCATATTAGCCTGGGATAGAAGAAAATCACACACATCAGGTTTAATTGTTTTTACTGCAGTTTATAGTGGCATCACCTAATTACATAAAACCACCCCTAAACATAGAGTAGAAACAATACGAACTGTGATTGATCACTTTACGTGTCAGGTAGATGGCTCTTCCTTTCTAAGTGGGCGGTTCTTGAACAGAATAAGCAGAAATGTCGACCAGGCATTTTGTTGTTTAGTCAAAGGTATGTGAGGCAATGAAAGACTTCTGCATCGCAAAATAGATCTCAAATGCAGTGCTCTGTCTTTATTTGATTTATCTCTCTTTTGGAAGTGAAAGGATAGAGCAAAGGAAGCATGTCTGCCTGCTGATCATCACAGGCTTTGGTGAAAGGTTAAGCATAGTGAGAGTGCATTAGTGTGAAAATAATCAAACGGTTTAGAATTCATTCTGCTGTGATGGCCAGGTGACTAACTTCTTAGTATTTCATACCTTATCTATTCATGACTATGTATTTTGCTAGACAGATATGTGAAAAGCAATTGTTACCTCAAGGATCAATTTCTACTTAAAGGGATAGCTCACCCAGAAATGAAAACTCTCTTATCATTTACTCACCCTCATGCCATCCCAGATGTGTATGACTTTCTTTCTTCAGCAGAACACAAAGGAAGGTTTTTAGAAAAATATCTCAGATCTGTAGCTCCATGCAATGCAAGTGAATGGTGATCAGACCTTTGTAGCTCCAAAAATCACATAAAATATTTTTTTTTTGCAGTGACATACGACCAATACAATACAAATTATATAATAAATAGAATTGTAAACATACTGTTAATATAAAAATATTAATTGAAAAATAAACTATGATAGTTTTACAACAGTACAACAGTCTACAACAGTCAGGAACATCATTTGATGTTCCACAATATTTGAAAATCTGCGCTGAAAACAGACATACTTCTCAAATGTTTAAGCACAATAACCTATTTCTCAGGAAAATTTTGCACCACTTCATTAACATACAATAAACCCACAGTTTGCACGCACACCCACAGATAGCGCAAACACTCCTACTTACGCCCACTTGAGCTTTGCACTAGCAAGAAAATTTTACAATGAAAATTAGCACTCTCAAGACATAGCGCATATTTGTTACGCATAGCGCTGCGCTTTGTGCTGTAACAGAAATAGAGCCCAAACTCTAAATGATGCATTTAGCTGTGGGACTACTGTTCTAGACATATTTACAAACTCTGAGATCATGCCACAGATACTGCCGTTAGAGCTTGCTGTTACTTAATTTGTTTCTAATCGGGAACATTGCTTTAGTAATGGTGCCCCTTCCGTAACAGATACAATAGTGACAGTAGTTATTATAGTCACTGAATATATTCAATGCCTCCGAAGCCTCAGTCTTTACAACAGTTTGTACTGTTACCTGTTTACTATGTTACCTGTGTTTTGAAGTCACACACACGATTCTATTCTCATGGGCATGTTGGTTTATACAATAACAAAGCATGTTGTCTACTGCTGTCGGAGCCACAGTGTCAGCAGCCTTGTAGCAAAATTTTTACAATCAATTATGGAGATAGAACCATGGATTTCTAAAATACCTGGAAAGAACTATCTGTTATCATGCTCGTTCATCTCAATCCACTGACGGCAATACAAAATTCTGTGTATTCTAAAATGGTTAAAGCTTCATTATTTGTAATTATGCCATTATATTATTGTAGATGTCTTGCCTAAAGCTTTGTCTAACTAATGAGGCTTAAGCCCCCAGATAGAACTTCAAGATTGAACTGTTTTTGTTTGGTAAAGCAGCAGCAGCACAGACATATTTATTCAGCAGTGTCATATGTGGCACTATTAAAACATGGGAGATGGGGAAATAAATCCTATTTTTCACCTTGCCTTTGATACATTTTTGTCAGTAATTTCATTTACGAGTTAAACACTTTTAGAGCTTTAAGTTGCATTACTATTTTTTTCTTTTCTCCCCAATTTGGCCTGCCCAATTCCCACTGCTTACTTGGTCCTCATGGTGGCACGGTTAATCACCACAATCTGGGTGGCAGAGGACAAGTCTCAGTTGCTTCAGCTTCTGAGATAGCCCGCGCAAGTGGTCACGTTCAGCTTGACGTTCATGACATCATGGAGACTCATAGCATGCGGAGGCTCATGCTATTCTGCGATCCACGCACAATTTACCACACGCCCCATTGAAAGCAAGAAGCATTAATCCCGACCACAAGGAGGTTACCCATTACCTCTACCCTCCTTAGCAACAAGGCCAATTTGGTTGCTTAGGAGGCATGGCTGGAGTCACTCAGCACACCCCAGATTCAAACTCGCCACTCTAGTGGTGGTAGTCAGTGTCAATACTCGCTGAGCTACCCAGGCCCCACGTTGCATTGCTTTTACATGTTACTTACATGATCAGGTCAGACCCACTCCAGAGGTGTCTTTTGGCTCTGAATCCCTCCCACTTCTCTTTTCTTGTGTCTGTGTCTATGTCCCATCCCAGCCCTGCCCCGTCCTCTAAACCTTATTGGACACAGTCTGACTTTATCCCCCCATTCCCATGACAGCTCAGTTTAGCTCATCTGCCCACTGCCCCTGCACTCTCTGCATTTTTATTTCCTAATTATTATTTGTTAGAAGACCTCATATCCTCAAGGTGACACTCTCTTGCTGTCACAGGGAAGTTATTGTACCAGACGTAACATGTGTAATTAAGCAAATGAAAGCTGTCAGGTTGGGTTGAACCCCTGAAACTTGCACATCGCTTTTGAAGCGAAACCCACAACCAATAGGATTTTAACACCTGAATTACTCCATATGAAATATCTGTTTACATCCGCCTTCATTTCCATTCATACAGTATGCAGGTGTTTATTTGTAGCAGTCTTTGAATATGGCCATGCAACATCCTTACATTTCAGAGAAATATGCTTGGAGAGAGTTTGATAGAGAAAAGCAGTGAATGTTGCATAATTTCTGAGTTGTATCTGATCAGATTAAATAAAATGTAATGATATATGAGAACTACAGTGTAGAGGAAGGATTTCAGTGAATAACGACTTAACATTTGATATGGTTCTTACAAAAAGTTATTGTATGGATTCATAAGTCTTGTAACAAGTGTACAAGTCATATTGACTACTTTTATGAAATGTAATGCTTTTTTTTATTTTTGGAGCACCCTCTCCTCCATTCGTTCTTCACTATATAGAGGACCATGTTTTGGACAACCTGCTTAACATCTACTTTTGTTTTCTATAGAAGAAAGTGAGTAAATGGTGACAGAATTTTCATTTTTGAGTTAACTATTCTGTTAAGATGGATTCTCCGTTGTTAGTCAAAATTTGACGTTTCACCATTCTTGCTGAGATTGACTCCCTACAGTAGAACAGCAAACAGCACTGCATGCAAAACAGGTTCCCTGGATGAAAGAAAAGAACCACAAGAGCAGCTGATTGGATGAGCAATTTGACAAGCACAAACCAATCAATTCTGTCAGTAATTTCTGCATGCTCCACAAGCGTCTCGGTTTTTCAGTAGTGGCACATTATGGATTATCACTCCACTGGGGAAAATAGTAAAACATTTTATGATGATGGCTCGTTTTTGGACTACAGCCATCAACTGTAAAAGAAGTCATGAAGTCTCACCCTTATGTTGTTCCAAACCTTCATGACTTTTTTTTTTTTTTGTGAAATACAAAAGCCGATAAGCAGAATGTTAGCCTCACCATTCACTTCCTTTGAATGGGAAAAAGAAGCAAACAAAGACCTTAACCTGTTTCCTTCTGTGTTCCACGTAAGAATGAAAGGAAAACTTTTTGGGTGAACTGGGTGAACTTTTTAACCATTTTGCAGTCTTTCCCGGATTTTGCAATCTTGCAGTTGCAAGAATGAATGCAAATTCAACCACTCTCCACATTATTTGTGGTAGCTTGCAATTTTGTATATTTTTGTTGTATGAAAATTTCACAAATGGCAAATTTTGAGTCACAATAATAAGGAAAAATGTCACAAAACCCTGGTGGGACTGATTTTGGACCTTGACAAATGTATCTGTTTTTCCATCTGTGTACTAGGCACAGAGTGTGGGATCATTTTCAATGACGACAGGAATCAAATAGAAACTTGTTTGAGCTGTCAGAACCTTAACGGCAAGATGGTTTGTGTGTCACTGATACACTGCAAGCTTCAATATTAAAGGAATAGTTCATCCTAAATGACAATTCTGTTTCTGTATATGACTTTCTTCCGCAGAACACAAAAAGTGATTTCTGAAGAACTTGGCCACTCTTTTGAAAGTGAATGAGGACTGGCACTGTCAAGCTCTAAAATGACAAAAAATAAGCACCATAACAGTAGTCCATATGACTACTGTAGCTTTGTGTGAGGAACAATGCTGAATTTATGTATTTATTCATTTGGAAGCTTGACAGCTCTAGTCCTCATTAACTTTCAGTATGTGAATGGAGTGACAAGGATATTCTTCATGAATGCATCTTTTGTGTTTTACAGAAAGAAAGAAAGAAAAAAAGCCATATAGGTTTGGAACACAATTAGGTGAGTCAATGATACTTGAATGTTTGATTTTGGGGTGAACTAACCATTTAAATGGCCCCATAATCTTTAATAGATTCAGTCAGATCAGTTTGAACTAGGAATAATCGTTATTAAAGTTTGGTGTCATTGCGAGCGAACAGAGGGGATGAGACAAGATGAGAGGAGATCGGGTGCTCACAGTACATTTGATCTCTTTGCCATGCTGTTGTATGTCATCATCTTACTCACGGCTGTTAACTGAAGCTCAAAGGAGTGTCTGTGGAAAATTGCTTTTGACTCCCATGACTCATAAGCATGGTCACGTTTGAGACCCTGCATTCCTCACATTTGCTTTCAGTCTGTTTAAATCTCACTTAGTCAAGAGTGACTCACATCCTCTGGGGTAATTTTGTATTCTAGAGCCAACCTACATCACAATGGCGCCTCCTGTCTGCGGCTCGCTGAAAAATTGCACTCTGACGGAGAAGAGCTGCCCGTATGGATTTCTTCTGGACGGCAACGGCTGCCGGATGTGCAGTTGCAAGACACGTAAGTGAAAAGTGCTTCATCTTCGCTGTCTTTAGCTGTATTCTCTCCAGACACTGACTGGCTTTGAGAATAAACACTGAAGGACAGATGGATTAAGGGATTGTTTTGTATGCAATGTGAGGCTGGGTGAATCTTAGTCTCAGAAATTAAAAGGAAAAAAGATAATTATGCTAATTTTACTGATGAAGAATGCTTCCGAAATCCCCTCTCTGGATTATATATATACTGTAATATAGTTTCTACAGTTTTATTATGTGCAGCGCATTTGAGTTTTCCTTTGATTGTATTTGTGTTTGTTGTATTTCTCATGTTTTTGCCTCTCTGTCTAAATAGAGCTGACCTTAAAACATGTATATTACAATGGATGTGTGTAATTAATGTGTAGAAAGGTTATTAATTATTCTCTGTTCTATTTTCCTTCTAACCTTCAGAAGAAGAGCTATGCAGTGATTTAATTGCCAGCTGCAATCTGAAATGCCCTTTTGGCTTCCAGACTGACATCCACGGCTGTGAGGTTTGCCAGTGCCGTCCACGTCACAAGAAGTGCAAGGCTTTGGCCTGCGTCAAGGACTGCCCCTTCGGATACATGTAAGACAGCTCAAATCTGATGCACAGAGATCTTAAATATTGAAAGAAGTGCAAATAAATGGTTTTATAGTGAACATCTCGTATATTGAGCATTTTTTAGTTTATCCAATAATATAATATCATACAAGCCTATATAAAAGCCTGAATTAGGGATGTAACAGTTCAATAATATAACTTAGGTGTAGTATCTCCACCTGAGATACTACATCTCAAAATTGAGAGTACACAGTGGAGGATACAGTATATCCTCCACTATAAATTCCAAAACTACTCCAGTGAGAAGCCATAATGATTTGTTCGCCCTCTTTAGTGTTTTGCGGTGAAGTAACACCTATCACTAATTAGCATTTGCGTTAAGGCGTCTGAATGCCGTTATTGCAGGATAAACTATTATTCCTGAGAAAGACTGTTGATATTGAAGTCAATAGCCAAACACACACATCCCTCCCATCAGTTTTCTTTCAGAAGCCCCAAGTTCATGCATGTGCAATAGTGTTGTGTGGATCGGTCCTATCCACTTTGATTAGAGCAAAGGCTGTGTAAAAACACCAGTTTTATTTTTTCAGCGCGCACACAGAACGGGCAGCTAGCTGACCGTGAAGAGATATTTGCAGAATTTGACAAAAAGTGTATTGGATTCAAATGACTTCATCCACCTTTAAATTATTCAAATGAGTTTGACAGATTCACTCTGATGAGTGACTCTAAAGTGAGATTGAGATTTCCCACTCTAACTGCGCTGTCATAATCATAACGCGGGCCGCAAAAGATGGCTCGGCCCGCGTGCCGCACGTTGAGGATCCTCTACGTAAATCATTCCACAAAGAACGATTCGTATCATTTATGATTCGACAGCTAATAATTAACATCAGAGAAATGCAGCCTCTGATTTACGGTCGTTTACGCATACCTGGAGATATTAACAAGATTTGACAATAGAGGTCACTGTTCCCCCAAACATTGCAAATGTACAGTTCAATCCTTCTACTTGTTCTTTTGTACTCATGACAGAAAAGATTCGGGGCATTTTTGTTTTTTCGATCATTTCGGCTGTATTAATGCCAACGCCATATATTTTGCCTAAGGTGTGTATTTTTAGGGGAATTTTGATATTTCAACACCGTGTACACAAAATAGTTACGCTCAGGACCTTAAAGTAAAAAATGTCTCCATTGAAACCCATTAAAATTGCAATATTTTATCCCAGTGCCATTAAAGCATAAAATCATGAACTCTATGATATTATGCTTTCAATCCGGGGCCCTAGCTTCAAAATACGTTATTTTTTTATGGAGCAAATACATGCTTTTTTTCTATTTTCTGTATTATAGAGCATTGCAGGCCAATGGAATAAATGATGCAGATAAATGCAGCTAAAAACCTTTGTGTAATGAATAGATTGAAATCTAAGTTGTTATTCATTGAAAATCTTCTCCTCTACTATAGTCCTCAAACCACATTCGTGCTCATTCATGTTCCAAAAAATAGCATAGTCATGCAGATTTGAAACAGTATGAGGCTGAGTAAATAATGTCAACATTTTAATTATTGAGTGAACTATTTTAGCTCAGTTTGGTGTGTTGCGGTGCTGTGTTTAAAGCTCTGGGCTGGTAACCAAAACGCTATTGGTTCAAACCTCACAAAGGATGATAATTGCACCCTTGAGCCAAACATGTTTTGGAGAAAGGTGTCAACTAAATGACATGCAATTTATTAATTTCTGAAACCAATTTTTTTAAATCAATCATGTATAGTGATTTGCTGTTAGGATTAGCATAAGAATGTCCTACTTTCTCCATTATCTTCACTTCACAGATGTCATAATACAATTTGTATTAATTCCAGTCATTTCTTATCCTTCATTTGTCAATGATACCCCAATGATATTCAAAAACTATCAAGACAGGCAGCAGCTGTTTGTTTACAAACCGAAGCACCTACCGCACAGTTCCTCACACGGTCTGCAGAAATTGTGAATGACAAAATGATCCCTTAGTCTATGCGTTGCTCGTTTGTGTTCGGCTGCAAGTGTGGACCTGACAGCTAATTAGGGCCAGCTCAGATCAGCGCATCTGATTGCACTGTGTAAAGAATGAGTTGCGATAGTGAAGCTGAGGCCTAATCTACGCAACACCATGTCTTGACATCACCACAAATAAACGCTGCTTCTCCACATCTGAAAAAAAAACCTGCTCCAATTACACAGGCAGATCGCCTAGACAATTTGTAAAAACTTCTGTGGAGCTGTGCACTCAGCAGGTTAAAGAGACACCTTGCGTTGAATGAAGATGAGACAGGAGAAGAGGAGAAAGAACTCTTTGACTCCATCCAATGACTGCAAGTAATTTGATTTAAAAACGTTATTATTGGGGTCCAAACGCCAAAAGTGCCCAGTGCTATAATTATACTATTCTATATTATGTGATGCAAATTGTCAGTGTTTTTGCTTTGCTTTGCTTTTGTGTGCGTGCGTGTGTGTGTGTGCGCGCGTGTGTGTGTTTTCAGAACTGGGACACTGGACTTTTGCTTGTTCATTTGTTAAATATTTAGATTTTGCTTTCAGCTACCAATTTGAGTGTAGTATTCTGAGCTCTGTTTAAAGGCCACTAGACTATTATCTTTTAAGTAATCTGTAAGCTATTGTACTCCTAAAAGTTGTCAAAATTATCAAATGCTCCCTAGAATGAGAATGTCCCTTCCCCAATACCACCTGCAATCGACTAGCAAGTACTAAATCACGGTTCACAGGTGTGACATTACTAAAGCCTATTGGTTATTTAAGAAAAAAGGACAAGCCCTTTAATTTGTCAAAACTTTTATGGGGTCTTTAACAACTTTTACCTTTTTTATTTAGAGTTAAATTAATTTTGCTCAATTCTGCATATCTTCTCTTAAATTCAGTGCATAAAAATTTTAGATCTTAGCTGATTCCCCTTGGCCTGCCCATGGGTAAGCATTTGGGAATGTTGTTTAAAAGTAACCCTACTAACACAGCGGTTCTGTAACAAAATCAGGTTTGACCTGAGCTGCAGGGCATCATTAGCAATCTCCTCTTAGAGTTGGGATTACAACTAGAGGCTAACTATTACAACAAGTGCAGAGAACAAGAAGGCAGCTCCAGCTGGCTCTACATCTCTAGAGTCCCTATCAGAGATTCGTCCCTTCAGGTGTGGTTGAGTAAGGAGGAGACTTTATTTATCACAGCTCGGCCCGTGGCCTCTCATTGTTTCTCGCCAGCTCAATTCTGCCATCATGAATGAGCACACAAGTGCAAATGCTTGCATCTGAGATTCTAATTTTAGATATCTATTTATGCCCCTTCAAAGTTATGGCCGAGGTTCAAGCTCGCGGCCTGAATAATGCATGCCGTTTAGAACTGGCTCCCTCCTCTACCTGCACAAAGAATATTGATATTCCCCACTGCTGACATCACACCTGATAGCTCCTTATCACCAAACCAAATACTCAGTTCACATGGCCGCTTCCGAGCCCTATTATTCAGAAGATATAAGAGCGGATAGGGGATGAGGGATGGGGCTTTTGTGCGTGTGATGGGCAGTCGGGATTCTGGCCAAAGTCCCCTGCAAAAGTTTGTACCCTTGGCCATCAGGGAACACTTTGATTGGTCGTCATCTTTAATGTGCCATCTGTTGACAGGACTCCAAGTAAGGTCAACAAAGTCACTTTTTCTCCTCTCTCTGCCTTTCTGTCACATGCTCTCTCTCATTGGACCATGTCATAGGCACCTGGTGTGTAATGCTTGCACAGTACAAAAGCATTGATGTGGGACAGTCTGCTTGAGAGACTGTACTGGCTCTTTATGGAATAAGTTTCAAGTTGACAAAAAATGTCTCTGTAAAGAACTTTGAACCAGTGTCTGTATCAAAAATTAAAGGTGCTGTAAGCAATTTTTTCCATGAAAAATTACTCCCTTAAAGATATTAATGAAATAAGTGTCCTGAGATATCTCACCGGTCTCTGTGACAGCTGTAGACTTTGTAAATGCAAACAAAAAATTTATCAGCGGACCCTCAATAATTTTGCTAGTTCTCATAGTGTTGTATTTGAAGCGGATCGTTGAGTCTATGATTCATAATGTTTGTCAGTTGAGGGCGCTATTGTGCCACTGTTGATTTTTTTAAACGACTCAGTCACGTGAAAGCTTCATAACGCTAAAATCACTTACAGCACCTTTAATGAACAAGAAGTCATGGTTTTTAGACGTCTTGCCAAGGCAAGCACTATTACTGTTGCTCATACTTATGGTGCGTTCAGACCAGAGGTGTCGAGAGTGTCGAATCGACCGGAAGTCATTCATTTTCTATGACAGCCAGCATCTCTCGGCGGCGAGAAGCGGCGCGGCGAGTCTTCAGCGGTGTGGGCATCAGAGGAAAGTTCAAGTGCAGCCAACATTATGGTAATGAGCTTTGACGCGTTTTGGCGGCAACCTATTGGAATCTAGAAGTGCTCCGCTCTAGCGAAGTCTAGAGAACACAACAGTGTAAACTTTGGTTCCCACCAAACATTAGTTCCGAAGACGAAATGGAGGAGAAACTGATTATTGCCGTCACGGGTTTCCCCGTAATATTTGATCTGTCCCTGTTTGCTTACAGTGATATAAATAATAATTTTAAAAAAACAATGCGTGGACAAAGGTGCCTGAAATTGTTGGGTGTGCCAGGTGAGTTGATGAAATCGATATTATGGTTTATATAATATTATATAATAATATATTAAAAGATTTCATGAGGATATACGCTACTTGTGATATTGTCGTCAAAAAGATACCGGTCGACATGTCTGGATGCTTTGTGGCCCCTTTAAATATAGTTCACAAAACCAAGCATTCTCAATGAACATTGCCGCCTATTTCAAATACGTCAGAGCGTCCACGATTTTTCGATAGCATTGTTGGCATTGCAGCCAGAGCGAATTTTGACGCTCTCGCTGCCTCTGGTGTGAACGCACGGTTAGGTTTTGAGAATTGAACAAAGTTTGGCATGTAGTGCACCGTTTGTTTCTAAGCAATCTTATAAATGTTTTTTGTTTGTTTGTTTTTTTGCCGGGTAGATGTTGAATTGGGTGGGAAAATCCCATAAATCCCAAAGGGTCCTGAGCAATATCAAGGAAGCAAAATATCAAAAGAATTGGACATTGGCTTGTCTGATATATGGTCCAGTAAGCAGTCACCTAGCAACCTCCCTGAACACCCTAGCAACCACCTTGCAATGCGCTAAATACCTCTTAGAACACTGTAAAAAATGCAAAGCAAAATCATCCTAGAATCGTGGATGCAAAAATCAAGTTATTATTGTGGCAAAAATCTAGTTATTATACTGTGTTTATGGCAATTTATTTCTCTCTGCATATTGTAATTCTTTATGTCTCTTTTTATCTCTCTCGTTTTCTCTCCCTCTCTCTTTTTCTCTTATCAGTAAGAACAAGCATGGCTGTAATACCTGTCGTTGCAAGAAATGCCCTGAGCTGCCATGTGACAAGGCCTGTCCAGTCGGCTTCCAGCACGATGAGTTGGGCTGTCTTATTTGTCAGTGTAGAGGTAGGCCTCTTCTTTTCCTTTTTGGTAAAAATGACTGATTGTATATTTTCAAATGTAAAATGGATGGTTCCAACTTCGAATTCTGATTGGTTGAGACACATTCAAAGCCACTGTAAAGTAGCTGATATACTTGTACACTGTCCTAATCAAGTGCATTGGGACAAGTTTCTAGTGACTTGTAATTTGTCTGTACACACTGAAAGCAGTTAAAACGAAACTGCTGCACAACTCAGTACAAAAAAGACCACTGGAACATATTTGAAGTTTAAAATGCAGTATACTGTACAGCAATGTGGATGTAGCATATTTGTGCATTCTTGTTTCATGTTTAGATTCATGTTCATTATTTCAGGTCTTTTATTTTGAAATTATTTCACTTCCTTTATTGTCTTATTTGCTCTTTGTCTATATATCTTGTTATTAGTTCAGTCTTGTTATTGGTTGTCATTGTCATGTGTTTGCCAATGTCCTTGTGTTTTTATGCCCTTGTGATTGCCATTGTGGGGGTCAGGTATTGTGCATGTAGGACGTTGTTTTTTAGTCTAGTCAAGCCCTTTCCAGTCAAGTCTAGTTTCAGTCAAGTTTATTAGTCAAGGTCATTTGGAATTGTGCTCCATCCTGCTGTGTTTGAACGCAAGAACATGTTCTCATCTTGTTCTGTCAGTGGCAAGCAAGCCTGAATGTGTTTTTTTGTCTGCACTGCCGTGTGTTGCCTAAACATTTGGAGTTTCGCTTACTGCCCCCTGCTGATTAGAGGTGGTACTTTAGGCTTGAGTTGCTCCAATGGTATTAATAATCCTTATTGTGGTCTGGGGACATGTTTCATTGTGTAAACTGTTTTGACACATCATTTTTATATAATTAATCACACTGAATTAACATGTTAAATCAACAGCCCTACTTATTGCTGTATTTAATGTTATAGAACACCCCTTGTTATTGACAGCTAACACTGATCAGAACCTTTTTTGAGAATGCTCAAATTTCAAATCAAATTTGATCAAATTTTAAATAAAGAATGAATGTAAATTTCGTTAAAGGTGATGTAAGCAAATTTGTTTTTCTCCATGGAAAGGTATGCAAAAAATTGTCACACTCCCTGAAAGATATTAATTAAGTGTTGAAAGATATCTCACCTGTCTCAGTGACAGCACTAGATTCTGTAAACAGCAAATAAAAATGGCGCTATCGATCTGTGCGTTCTCATAGTATTGTAGTTCCCGCGAATCATTGAGGCTTACTGTCATTTTTAAGCCATGTTCATAACAGTTGTCCTTTGAGGGTGCTATTTTTCTGCTGTTGTTTTATTTCTGCTCGATGTTGGTCTCAATAAAGCTAATTTGTTATTTTGGAGTGTAGGGTTTTGGAAAGAGGGGGCGTGGCTAATTCAACGGCTCAGTCTCGTGTAAGTAGAACGGCTGAAATCGCTTACAGCACTTTTAAACTCTTTAAAAATGTTGTCAGGTTTGTTTTAAATGTTGGTTTCTGAGGTTATGGAGTGCTAACTTTGGCCCCTTACAGCTGGATCGATATGTCAAGGTGTTATTTCTTTAATTTATAGAAAGCGTTGAAGTGCGAGCCGTGTGCCGTATGTTTCACAGAAGACTGCTGAGCGTTATGTTCACAGAGTCCAGGCTCTCCAGCCTGACTCATCCCCCCCTCCCCACGTTTCCCATTTATTCTGAGAGACACCTGTTGTACACAAAAGCCAGGCCCACAGTAAGTCACACCCCTCCATTATTCATACACCTCTTGTGTTCTCATTTGATTCAGCCTCAATGATGAAGCTGGCACGTGAAATATTCAGAAGCTTGGGCCGTTTAATGAGACGGAAGAGCGAGAAAAGGCTTTTTTAATCTAGCTTGGGTTGAATTTTTGAAAGTGTGCATCCACCTTAGATCAGTCAGACAGGATTTTAATCAATGTGAAATGGTTGTGTGATATTGACTGGGCCCTGCTGCTGTTATGAAGAGGTGGTGAGAGGTGATGCTCTTGGCAGATAGAATAAGATTGGAGAATGTTTTGTGTTCTGGGCTTTGGGGGATGTGAGGCAACACTTGCATATTTTGTCATTTCACGCTGTCTGCAGAGGGCAGTCATTGAAAATGTTTCACTGAAGAGGTCAAATGTCTGGAATGTAAATGTAGAAATGATTCCGAATACTCTGGCTTCCATGTTTCACTATTAATATGCCAAAGCATCTCTTAGAACCAAACTTCTGTGTCTACAGTACAACCTCCTTCAGAGAAGTTTGAATTATGCTCTAAGATACAGTACTGTGCTAAAGTTTTAGGCACTTAAGGTGTTTCACAAAAACATTTGTCTTAAGATGGTTCTTTATATCTTCAGCTTTAGTGTGTCAATAGGACATATAAATGTTAGATTCCCAAACATTACTTTTGCAAATAGAAAAGATTAGAATAGAAGGACAGGGAGACCTGCAACAGATGTCATGGTCCTCACAAAGCCCCCCACTGAATATCATGTCAGTTTGAGATTACATATAGAGACAGAAGTAATTGAGACAGCCTAAATAGATAGAAGAACTGTGGCAAATTCTCCAAGAAGCTTGGAACATCCTATCTGCCAACAACCAAGAAAAACTGTGTCCAGGTGTATCTAGGAGAATCAGCGCTGTTTTAAAAGCAAAGATGGCCACACCAAATATTGATTTAGCTCTTTCATGTTTACTGGATTTGGATGATGTTAATTGATAAATGAAAACTATTTCTGGCATTATTTTTGAAGACATCCTCACTATGCAACATTTTGTTGTGTGCCTAAAACTTTTGCAGAGTACTGTATGTATGTGAATGCTGGGATTGAGATAATGTGCTGAATGTTCTTTCATACGTTTCTCTGTGTAGATCAGAGCTCGTCATCTGTGTCTCCCCCAGTGGAACTGGACTCCTGTCTGTCTATGGATGGACGGAGGCATGAGAACAGGCAGAGCTGGCATGACGGCTGTAGAGATTGTTACTGCCATGCTGGGAGAGAAATGTGTGCCCTCATTTCTTGCCCTGTGCCCCCCTGTGACAACCCCATCATCCGACCCGGCCACTGTTGCCCCACCTGCCCAGGTAAGTCAGCGCCTCACAATATGTAAAGAAGCTTATGATTTGTGGATAATTACTGATACTATTTATGTCATTTAATTTAAAAGTCATCTTAGGAAATGTTTAAAAAAATAAATAAATATAAAACATAAAATATACTATTATTTTTGCATTTATATTTAAAATTAAGTGTATTTTTTGACAGTTAAGCACCCCTACCCCCTCAATTGTTATTACTTTAATGCCAAAAAGAATTTGTTGTACTGCATTTAATTTATGCTGAATTGTATGTATGTATACAATTTTATACTGAATGTATACTGTAATACAATAAATCAATAATGTAAATCTTATTAAAACCACCATTAATAATAGTTTTAACCCCATTATGTTTCCATGTTTTATGGGGACTTTCCATAGATGTAATGATTTTTATACTGTACAAACTTTATATTCTATCCCCTAACCCTACCCCTAAACCTAACCCTCATAAAAAACTATCTGCATTTTTACATTTTCATAAAACATAATTTAGTATGATTTATAAGCTGTTTTCCTCTGTTTTCAACTGACAAATTGTCCCCGCAACGTCAAAAATTTCGGGTTTTACTATCCTTATTCCCCACAAATTGATAAATACACGCTCACATATACACACACACACACACACACACACACACACACACACACACACACACACACACACACTTACACACACACTCACTCACACACTCACTCACACACACACGCGCACACTCACACACACATGCACTCACACATGCGTCCACACACGCACACAAACACACAAGCTAAACAGATGTATTTCAGTAATTAGATTTTGGGGGCAAATATGCATGGCATAAAAATTGTGTCACAATAGAAAAAATCAAAGTGATATAAAAATAGGCTACATTTTCTATCATTTTCTATTTTTAAATAGATATTTTGCATTAAAAAATGTTCCGGACATGTATTCCTAATATGCACCTTTGAAACCTTGATGAACCACTAGAAAACTTCCAAAGTGCAGGGTATTTTTCAGCATAGAGGTAAAAATCTCTTCCAAGCATCGCATTAATGTCTCTTTCAGAAGAGTCCAGTTCTCATAAGCCTGAGCTGAGCGAGGCATCTGTGTGTTTGGCTCCGGGTGGAGAGTACTTTTTGGAGGGCGAGACTTGGAACATTGATTCCTGCACTCAATGTACCTGCCACAGCGGCCGTGTGCTTTGTGAGACGGAGGTATGCCCGCCCCTGCTCTGCCACAGTCCAATCAGAACGCAGGATTCCTGCTGTCCTCACTGTCCAGGTGAGCTGTCAACAAATAAGTTACATATGGACAGATATTAGGCTTTTCCTTGCATCGATAATTCGAAATTTGCCCAATGATTATCGATCTATATCTGCATTTTTTTCCAGGGTTATTTACTCTAGCCATCCCTGGATGATATATTGTGTATATGTATCTTTCATATGGCCTACGCTATGTATTTTCAGTTATAAGTATGTCTTTTTGTGGTTTGACAGCTTGAATGTGCTTAATAAATGTCACCATTTTTAATTGTTCAGTTTGCACATTTACACCAGTTTCATACACTTACCTGCAAACTCATCAACATTGCTTTGTACCCTCTTGAAAAAACCTTAGTAACATTTGTGTTTGGTGAGTGGATTCACAACTTTGATGCACAGCATCGACGTGTACTGCGTGTGATACCTGTGCCTTGTACTACCTGCAAGGCTGAGCTTCTCATCCGGTGTGCTACAGTATTCAGTATTGAGTACAGTAAATGTTATATCATCCCCTTGTGGTCTCCCAAAGCTACTACATCATACTACATTATTAGAAAGCACAATTTAAATGTAAGCAAATTTTAATATATTGATGCCTCAAAAACATATAGAGGAAATAACGTGCTGATCAATAATTGATGTATCGATCATTAAGGACATTTTTGATTACAGATTTAAATATTGACTGTGCCAAAGATAAAGTCCTCCGGTGTGATGTAAAATACTAAAAACTTTATTTTGGAGGACATTACAAAACAATAATTTCAAGAAAGATTCAAGGTAGCTGTTATATATTCTCAATCAAGATAGACACAAAAGCATAATTTTTTTTTAATTTTCAGATTTGCTGGGACTTTTAGAGCATAGATGCGTGAGACATCTTGCAAAACTATAACTGAAGGAAAGTTAAAAAAATGTGAATGTGCATAATGCATGCGTTTGGGGGGGAAATGATGAATAGTGCATGGGCACAGCAGTACATGATCAACACTCTGAGAGCTAGAGAGGACAGAGGAATAGAATGGATGCACACTTCAGAAAATGTTCCAGCCTCTTAACTATAACAAACATCCTTTGCTCTTTAGAATGTTCTCATCCATTCTGAAATGAGATGCCGCTTTCTTAATGAAATCACAAAATGAAGATATGTGTCTTGCTGAGATTGTTAGCATTGTAATGAATATTGATGTGTTGAAGACATTTGTGTTTTAGCCAAAACAAATGTGTTGACATTTCTTGCTTAAACCAGAGGATGTGAAGCTGCGTTAGAAACATTCTCACTTGCACATTGTAGTGTGGAGCAAATACAGCCTCTTGATAACCATAGAAAACCATTGTAATAAACTTTTAGTACATCATTTCAGTTAATGCTTGGATGCAAGGCTTTAGTATCAATGGTTAGTTTAAACCATCATCCTCTGTCTGGCAATCCATGTCTTCAGTAGTGATTTTCAATTATCAGCTGTTCAGTTTTGACTCTGATTTTAACTAGTAAACTGGATATCACTGATTTTCTAACCACAGATTCAATGTTTCATTTAAATTGAGAGCATTTATCAGGGTGAGTCTCATTAAATTGCCAGGAACATGTCCGAATCACATTTCTTACCAAAATAATAAGTTATTACAATGCGGTACTATGCACATTTATCCCTATAATTCTCACAAATTTAAGGCAAAAACCTTATTTTCATTGCCATTTTTTATTGTACTGTTTTACAGTATTTTATGACGAAATAATGTAAATATAATATGCCAGAATTAAATAGTAAAACATAGCGACACTTAACAGTAATGAGAATTGAAGAGAGAATGTGCTTAATTGTCATAAAAATGTCACAATGCCAAAAATCCCCATAATAAAGAAATATTTATGTATTTTTTCTCAAATTAATTACATGGCATGGAGATTAATTAATCAAATACATCACTATTTATTAGCAAAAGCCCCCAAATAAAGATAATATATACATATATATATATATATATATATATATATATATATATATATATATATATATAAATTATTCAAATAATTATAAATATAATATGTGGGCCCTATAGTAAATGTTAGGGCTGTCAATTTAACATGTTAATTTAGTGCGATTACTTACAGTGGATATAAAAAGTCTACACACCCCTGTTAAAATGCCAGGTTCTTGTGATGTAAAAGAACGAGACAAAGATAAATGACGTCAGAACTTTTTCCACCTTTAATGTGACCTACAACGTGAACAATTCAATTGAAAAACAAACATAACTAAAAATTAAAAACTCACAATAACCTGGTTGCATAAGTATGTGCACCCTTAAATTAATACTTTGTTGAAGCACCATTTGATTTTATTACAGCACTCATTATTTTTGGGTAGGAATCTATTCGCATGGCACATTTTGACGTGGCAATATTTTCCCACTCTTCTTTTCAAAAGCGCTCCAAATCTGTCAAATTGCGAGGACATCTACTGTGCACAGCCCTATTCAGATCACCCCACAGATGTTCAATTGGATTCAGGTCTGGGCTCTGGCTGGGCCATTCCAAAACGTTCATCTTCTTCTGGTGAATCCATGCTTTTGTGGATTTGGATGTGTGCTTTGGGTTGTTGTCGTGCTGAAAAGTGAACATCCTCTTCATCTTTCTAACGGACGCCTGAAGGTCTCGTGCCAAAATTGCCTGGTATTTGGAACTGTTCATAATTCCCTCTACCCTGACTAAGGCCCCGGTTCCAGCTGAAGAAAAACAGCCCCAAAGGATGATGCTGCCACCACCATGCTTCACTGTGGGTATGGTGTTCTTTGGGTGATGTGCAGTGTTGTTTTTGCACCAAAAATACCTTTTGGAATTATGGCCAAAAAGTTCAACCTTGGTTTCATCAGACCATAACACATTTTCCCACATGCTTTTGGGAGACATGATGTTTGTTTTTGCAAACTTCAGCAGGGATTAGATTTTTTTGCTTTGTAAGAAAAGGCTTCCGTCTTACCACCCTACCCCATAGTCCATTCATATGAAGAATACGGGAGATTGTTGTCACATGTAGCACACAGCCAGTACTTGCCAGAAATTCCTGCAGTTCCTCCCTGACCAGTTTTCTTCTCGTCTTTTCATAAATTTTGGATGGACGTCCAGTTCTTGGTAATGTCTCTGTTGTGCCATATTTTCTCCACTTGATGATGACTGTCTTCACTGTGTTCATGGTATATCTAATGCTTTGGAAATTCGTTTGTACCCTTCTCCTGACTGATATCTTTCAACAGTGAGATCCCTCTGATGCTTTGGAAGCTCTCTGCGGATCATGGCTTTTGCTCTGATTTGCAACTAAGAAAATGTCAGGAAAATCCTACTAGAACAGCTGAACTTTATTTGTGATTAATCAGAGTCACTTTAAATGATGGCAGGTATGTAATGACTTCTATTTAACATGAGTTTGAATGTGATTGGTTAATTCTGAACACAGCCACATCCCCAGTTATAAGAGGGTGTGGAATCGAAACCCGTTGCTTAACAACCAGGTTATTGTAAGGTTTTTCGTTTTCATTTCCCCCCCATGAAGATTTCAGTTTGTTTTTCAATTGAATTGTTCACATTATAGGTCACATTAAAAGTGGAAAAAGTTCTGACATGATTTATCTTTGTCTCATTCTTTTACATCACAAAAACCTGGCATTTTAACAGGGGTGTGTAGGCTTTTTATATCCACTGTATATGTCCATTAACATGTGTAAATTCCGAAATAAATGTACAGATTTTCCTTCCATGTGAGCAATTTAAGCTTGAATGTTTTCACGAGCCGCATCACTTGGTAGGACTCAACCTCACAAGCAGCGCAGAAACAGAATGAGAAACGCTCACTGAGGAAGCACAACAGAATACAGGAATATTGAGACATGATTTTTCTTTACTTTAACTTGACACAGCATCTTAAAAATGTGGTGTTTATGATGCTGAATACCAGTGACACAAATTATTTTCATACATTTCATTATTGTTGCAGATTAATCAAGCATTGATTAGTGCGTCTTAAGATTCCTGTATCCTGTTGTGCTTCCTCAGTGAGTGGTTCTCATTCTGCAGCTGCACTGCTTGTGACGTTTGTAGGGTCTTGCCGCCACATATTGATGTGGCTTGTAAAAATTAAAAGAGTCTTGATCTGGTGGTTATACATCCACACCTTGATTGACCTGGCTGTGTAGCATGGAGCATTGTCCTGCTGGAAAAAAACAATCCTCAGAGTTGGGGAACATTGTCAGAGCAGAAGGAAGCAAGTTTTCTTGCAGGAAAACCTTGTACGTGGCTTTCATGCGTCCTGTCTTGATCCAATCTGCCCAATTCCAGCCTTGTTGAAGCACCCCTAGATCATCACCGATCCTCCACCTGGTTATCTAATGTTTAGACAGAGACCTGTAAAGACCTTGAAGCCACAGTGTCTCACACCAACTGTGAAATTTGATGGAGGATTGGTGATGATATAGGGGTGCGAATCGGGGAGATTCGTCTTTGTGAAGGATGCATGAATCAAGCCACGTATAAGGTTATCCTGTATGAAAACTTGCTTCCTTCTGCTCTGACAATGTTCCCCAACTCTGAGGATTGGTTTTCCAGCAGGACAATGGTCCAAGCCACACAGACAGGTCAATCAAGGTGTGGATGAAGGATCATCGGATCCAGACCCTGTCATGGCCAGCCCAATCCCCAGACCTGAACCCCATTGAAAACATCTGGAATGTGATCAAGAGGAAGATGGAAGGTCACAAGCCATCAAACAAAGCCGAGCTGCTTGAATTTTTGCACCAGGAGTGGCATAAAGTCACCGAACAGCAATGTGAAAGACTGGTAGAGAGCATGCCAAGACGCTGGGTTCAGGTTTATTCCACTAGATATTGATTTCTGATCTCTCCCTAAGTTAAAAAGGAGTATTGTGTTGTTTAAAAATTAATATGAACTTGTTTTCTTTGCATTATTCGAGGTCTTAAAACTCTGCATCTTTTTTATTATTTTTACCAGTTGTCATTTTCTGCAAATAAATAATCTAACAATATGTTTATACTGAATTTGGGAGAAATATTGTCAGTACTTAATAGAATAAAACAAAAATGTTAATTTTACTCAAACACATACCTATAAATAATAAATCCATAGAAACTGATAATTTTGCAGTGGTCTTTTAATTTCTGAGGTAGTGATTTCTTGGTAATAAATAATTTTCTTTGTTCTCCTCTCAGATGATCCTGTCACCCCTCAGATGCCCAGTAATGACAGTATGCCCAGTTACTGCAAGAATGAGGATGGTGATATCTTCCTGGCCGCTGAGTCATGGAAACCCAATGTCTGCTACAGCTGTGTCTGTCTGGATGGAGCCATCAGTTGCTTCCCTGAGTCTTGCCCACCCGTCAACTGCCCCCGACCTGTGCTCAGGAAAGGCCAGTGCTGCCCGTACTGTCTAGGTTTGTTCTCCTAAAATGTTAACATGACTGGACATTTCTGGATACCATAATGCATCACTGTTTTAATACAGTCATTCTGTACCATTAAACTGAGGTGTAGCAAAGTTGAAAAGAACACGTTTGCCCAAACTAGGCAGTTTAACACACATAGCCTTTGCCATCGGAATTAAGTTGACATAATTTTATATTCCACATATTCGGAAGCCATTTGATAGCTTTCCGTGAAAGACAGATACAAATTTGAATCGTTATTTATATATGTCAGTGACAATCAGTCACAAGTTGCTACTTAATGTGCCTTCTAGAACATGAACAGTTCAAACACATATAAGGGTTCTTTATATGAGAAGTGTGCTGTGGAAGAATTTGTAAAAGCAGCCAAAAATGTACCAGCTTGAGAGACAGTATTTTTAATATAGAAATTAATACATTTTCTTACTATGAGAATATTACCTACAAATATATGCAAAGAAGTGTGCTGTCAAAGAGGTTTAACCTTTTGCAAAGTTATGAAGAAGCAGTCGAAAGAAACTGTCATTTTGATTTATCTAGCCAGCTAGCTATGTTCTAGACAGAAAGTAACTAATTTCAACAGGCAATGAAACAAAAAAAAATCTTGCTATCCGAGTATACAAATAGATGTAAGACTTGTGCTGTCAAAGAGTTTCAACCTTTCACAAAGTTATGAAGGAACAGTTCAAAAACATTCTTCTTGATTTAGCTAGACAGCTAGCTACATTGAGGATAGAAATGTCATCACATTTAACAGGTACTCAAACAGAAAAACTTCTTGCTTTCCTAAGATTACCTACAAGTATACACTTATGTAAGGATCACGTTATCATAGAGTACGAACCTATCACAAAGTACCTAAGAAGCAGACAAAAATCTGTCATCTTGAGTTAGCTAGTTTGCTATGTTGCGGAATGACATGTCATAACATTTGACTGGCATTGAAACGAAAAGGCTTCTTGCTATCAATGCATTAACTACAAATAAAAGTAAGGAGTGTGCTGTCAAAGAGTTTGAAATTATCACTAAATCCTGAAAGAGCAGTCAAAAAATCTGTCATTTTGATTAAGCTAGCCAGATTGCTATGTTGTGGAAATGTTTTTTGTCAAATTGGACTGAAACTGAAGTGAAAAAGCTTCTTGTATCTGAGCATTAAATACAAATATACACTAACTGTATTTCACACACTGCTGGTTAAAGGGTTTTTCCTGCAAATTACATTACATTTAAAGTTGGCATGAAATACAAATTTACCATATTTATTTTCTTAATGCATGTTTCTGGTCTTTCTGGTTAATATTTGTTTTGTTTTTTGTTTTTTTGTAGAAAGGAAAATTGTCTTTGTAATCTTTAATACAAAATGTCATAACTTGCTCTTCCGCTGATATGTCTAATGCTTCTCTGCTGATGTATGTAAGATAGCTCAGCAGTTAAACCAATATGCAGGGGTTAAATTGGGGCGGAACGATCTAGAACGACATTGAGGCAGCTCTGATTCAAAAAAGAAAAATAATATTGGCAGTGTTTGTCACTTCATCCGTGTAGTCTGTATCAGAACCTTTTCCACAATATTCGCTTAAAGCAGCACTGTTTTAAGCACACGTGAGCTCTGTCTCACTCCGCTACTTCCCTACTTCTGTTCCAATAATATCACAAATTAATGCAACCAGTTGGAAGAAAATAGTGTTTTCTATTTTGTTTTTGTTTTTAAGGTTTTCCGCCACCTCAAAAATCCTAATTTAACCCCTGCCCTCAGTCCTTTTTAAAAGCTTTTTAATAGCCCCACTATTGGTTATTTAAAAAACAAAGGATGTGCCGTTTGACCAGCCCCCACTTCCTGTTCAGTGGAAAAACGTTAAAATACCACTGCGCTCAACTAGGAACATCCCTGCAACTTAAACAGCATTCTGGTGAGGATGTGTGAATGTCAGCAATACATACATTATATAAAATATCGAAACCCATTGCTTTTGTGAACATCGTATCGGGAAAGTTCATTTGGCAATTTACACCAATATACTGGGTTTCATGTATAAAAGTGGCTACTGAAAGAGAAAAGGATATAATCAGCAGTTGCCTTGCTGTGACCTGATTATAAGTTGGTGTTTATGAAACGGTTATGACTGAGTGATTCTGCTACCTCTTCACCAGACGCCACACCGCGGGCTGTGTGTCATTTCACTGGAAAGACGTACATGGACGAGGAGCGATGGGACATTGACAGCTGCACGCACTGCTACTGCCTGCAAGGCCAGACCTTGTGCTCGACTGTCAGCTGCCCTGCTGTACCCTGCCATCAGCCAATCACAGTGGAGGGCAGCTGCTGCCCTATGTGTCCAGGTCAGGAATTACGTGCTGTGCATTCACAATAAAGCGCCATTCAGATAGTGATTATATCATCTAATTACAGGATAATAGACTGTGTAAAGTGAACTTGTGTGGTTAAAAACACTGAAGCTCTGTTGTATCTTGCTTGTGTTGGACTACTGTTTTAATTAGACAATTAAACTCAATTCGAGAAAGAATGTCTTTTTAAAGAGGGATACAGCATTTCCTTATTATAAGTACAGTATTATAAATGTGTTATTTGTAGTAGAGAGCATGAAATCAAAATAGAATTTATTGATATACTTAATAAATGTTCCCCGTCTGTCGCTCACTTCGACGTTGTGTCGAAGAAGCGACACTAGGGGTCTCTCTTGAGTGCCGAATATGCCTCTGATCTATGAAAAAAGGCCAATGAGAAGTTGGTAGACAGTGCATAAAGGTGGGGAAATACGTCTGTTTCATTCAGAAATTTTCTTCGGAGCCGATGGTCGTGTATGCAGTCAGCTGCGAGTCACACACCTGTTCCTGCCTGTGTTCCTCTGATGCTCTGCCTGCTGTTGGATCTACGGCGCACTTCAGCAGCTTTTCTCCTTCTCTGCACGGCAGTGCAACTTGCCTCTGGGAGCTTCAACAGTGCAGAAAGCTAAAAGAGTTTATTAAAAGAGTGATTTTCTCTATAAAAGAGTAGTTTCAGACTAAAAGAGCATTTAAACAGTGGCATTGAATGTCCTTTTCAGGACGTGTCTTTAAAGATGCCATTCCACCCCTGTGTAGTTCCTGGATGCGGTAGAGTGCTCTCCGCTTCAGATGGCCACAGGCGTTGTCTCGCGTGTCTGTGCAGCGTTTGTGGATGGTTCATGTTCTCACTGCGAGAGCATGACCGTGGCTTAGTTCCTGGATGCGGTAGAGTGCTCTCCACTTCAGACGGCCACAGGCGTTGTCTCGTGTGTCTGGGCAGCGTTTGTGGACTGTTCATGTTCTCACTGCGAGAGCATGACCGTGGCAACGTTGCGGTCGCGGCTCAATTTCAATAGAAAGCTTGCCACCTCTAGAGCTCGAGGTGGATGAGCTCGCCGCTGAATTGGAGAGTGTGCCGTCTGACGCAGATGACTCCCCTGGGCTGCCGCCTTCGGGCCAGCACACCCAGGCTGAGATGACCGACATGCTTTCCCAGGCCACGCCAGCGTGGACTCCTCCTCAAGACTAACCCGCCCCCTGCCGGGTGTGCGGAGCTAGGTAAGTGCTTCGAGTCTTTTCTCAGCACTAAAGCCTTGGGACGCATCTTCGCCTCATGACGCCGTACTACCTGGTCCGCCCCGCTGCGAAGCCCCGCCAGGTAAGTCAAAAATAACCGTCCCCTCGGTGCCCCTAGCACAGAGTTTGGATGCGTGACTTTCACTTCCCAACCCGTCACGCTGGTTGGCCCGGACTACCCGACTCGGTTACGCAATTCAGTTTGCAAGGCCCCCGCCCCCCTTCGCAGGCATCCGCTTTACCGTAGTACACAACAAGCATACCAAATCCCTGCGCGCAGAAATCGCTACTCTTTTTCTAAACAAGATGCGATAGATCCTGTCCCTCCAACTGAAATGAAGAAGGGTCTCTACAGCAATTACTTCATTGTACCGAAGAAAGGTGGCAGCTTACGACCGATCATGGACTTGCGAGTTCTCAACCGGGCTCTGTTCAAACTCCTGTTCAGAATACTCACGCAAAACATATCTTAACTTGCGTCCAGCATCTAGATTGGTCCGCAGCGGCAGATCTGAAGGACGCGTACCTTCACGTCTCGATTCTGCCTCGACACCGATCCTTCCTACGGCTCATGTTCGATGGCCAGGCGTATCAGTACAAAGCCCCCCCCCCCCCCCCCCTTCGGCACGTCTCTGTCCCCTCGCGTCTTCACAAAAGTTGCAGAGGCTGCCTTTGCAGCCTGAGAAGCCGGCATTCGCATACTCAATTACCTTGATGACTGGCCCACTCCTATGCGCTCACAGAGACTAGGCGCTCAGGCACCTCAGCTGTTTAGGGCTTCAGGTCTACCGAGAAAAGAGCTAGCTCGCCCCGGTTCAGAGCATCTCTCTTCTCCTCATGGAGTCAGTCTCAATATCAGCATGCCTCATCAATGAGCGTGCACAGTCAGTGCTAAAATGCCTCCCTGTCTTCAGACCGGGCACGGCGGTCCCTTTAAAACCTTTTCAGAATCTCCTCGGGCATATGACATCCACACTGTTTGACCATCACCCCCGCCTGCCACTGAACGTAAAAACCCTGGACAGAGTCTCCTCGCAGAGGTGTCCTGGCCACGACCGACGCCTCCAAATTTGGTTCAGGCGCCGTGTGCAATGGGCACGCAGGCGCGGGCCGCTGGAAAGGGGCTCTGCTGCGCTGGCACATCAATGGCCTAGAGTTGCTGACTGTTTTCTCTGCCCTGTGGAAGTGTCTCCCATTAGTTCGAGACAAACATGTCATAGTCAGGTCAGACAGCACCACCACGGCAGTGTACATAAATCGCCAAGGCGGTTTACGCTCCCGCCACATGTCACTACTCGCCCGTCGTCTCCTCCTTTGGAGTCAGCAGCGACTCAAGTCCACTCACATCCCTGGCAACCTCAATGTGGTAGCGGATGCGCTGTCACGACAACGCCTGCCCAGTGGAGAGTGGAGGCTTTACCCCCAGTCGATCAAGCTGATTTGGGAACGGTTCGGCAAGGCCCAGGTAGACATGTTTGCCCCCTGAGAGACCTCCCAGGGAGGGAACGAGACGTTGTGTCCTCCCGGCCACGTCGCTGAGCCAAGCCACTGTTGTGGCCGGACCATTTCCGGCTCCTCAGAAAAATCCTGAATGAAACAGAAGTATTTCCCCGCCTTTATACCCGTATGTCCGGGGGCGGGGTATGCAAATAATGTCTGCCAACTTCTCATTGGCCTTTTTTCATAGATCAGAGGCATATTTGGCGCTCAAGAGAGACCCCTAGTGTCGCTTCTTCGACACAATGTCTCGTTCCCTCCATCAGGGAACGGAGGTTACATACGTAACCTAGACGTTCCTGCTCTTATTGTGCGGAATTACGGATTGCATGTTATTTTTAAGTCAACACAAAATGAAAACATAGCAAAGTACTTTTTAAATACATGTTCCTTATTGTGGAATCCATATATTAATCCATGGGATTATTGTGAGAAATGAATTGGTGAAAGTCTTAATCTTTCATCAAACTGTAATAAACAATTTTTGAAAAACTTTCCTTTACTGGGGATGTCACCAATCCCTCTTTCATCTCCTAATCTCCAACCACATTTTGTATACTGTAGACAGGGTTGGGTGATATGGCCAAAATATTATCAAAATACTTTTTTATATATATTGTTCGATATCTATATTTAACACAACATTTAATACCATTAATAGGAAAGTAAATGTATCATGAAAAAATGAATGAATAACTGTTTATTTACAACTAAACTCCACCAGGTAAGCTGCCTTTTACTTTGAAGTATACTCCATTTAGGATTAAACCTTACATAGGTGTTTGACCTCTTTTCGATTCAATTTCACCAATTACATTGTCTTCCGTGGATGTAAGAGTTTTTGTTGTGTTTAGTCGATAGCTGGATTGCTTTGTCAGTGCTGTCTTATTCGATACACAACGATATAATTTTAGCCATATAGCTAGCTACTAGTTACTGGTTTCCATGATAGCGGCTCTTATGTAGCCGCTAGCCAGCTAAAACTTCCTAACCATTTAATTATATGACTGATTCAGTTTGCTAGTTGTTTTTAACTTGCCAAACTGCTTGCATTTATAGCGAAACATACCTGATCCTATCGTCTAGATGTAGAATATTTTGAAATATTGAAAATGACTCGAAAGTTTATCATCGTTTATCAATTGAAAACTCTCTATTACCAGAAATATGTCACATAACAGAAGTAAAATAGGTTGCAAATACCTTTTCATGTTGACTGAAAGATAAAAGTTTTCATTATCTCTGATCAAAATGTAAATGTATCTGCCTCTGAAATTACTTTTCTTCCCTGCTGACATAATCAAGGCCTCACAGGTTGGTAAAACTAATAAGCAAACAATATTTTGTGTAATTTCTAAGGATTCAATCAAATCCTCATGGATAAAATAAAGGCCCGCCCTACATTAATTTGTGGATTAATATATTCTGTTTCACTCAGAAATACTGTACATCACATTGCAGAAGTTTAAAAGTTGTAAATGCTGTTTCAAGTTGTCTTTAAAAACTGTAAACTTGGCAAGAGTGATAGAGGATTATGTTTAAGAACCAGTGACCTCTAAAACGAAGATCGCAATGACTGAAATAATATGTAGTATATCTCTGCTCCAAATACCCAGCGGTTATGCTGTTTTTAGTTCTGTCACTAGTCTCTCTCTCTCTCTCTCTCTCTCTCTCTCATTCTCACTCAATCTTAATCTCTTTCTCTCTCTGGCTCTCATAAAGCAGTGTTTACTTAGAACCTCCTCACTAATTGAATGGGCCTTTCGTCTAAATATGGACTTGTTGAGATGAATCATTTAAAAGTATTGATTAAGTTGAAGCTGGACAGAGGCTAAATTAGCTCTCTTTGCATTTGGGAGATAATGAAATTTATCATGGTTTATTGCTGTGGCACTTGGCTCTGGATCAATGAGGGGGTTTGGAGTGGTGTCTGTGTGCACTCTGCGTAATCACTCACCCTTTGGTTCTTTCCCAGTCAAAGATGTAGCTCTGAAGATGAGCTTTTAATTAGCCTGCATCCCGCAATTTCACACTGAACCGATTCTGTTTATTCCAAGTGGGCACTTCTCAATTCCTCTCATTGTAGTTACAATTTGTATGTATGTGCTGTCACGCTTGTATAGCTCTGTAACTCTAAACACCCTTTGTTCCAATCTGTCTCGCTTTCAATCTTTGCCTGAACATCCATGTGATGTTTTAATTATAGAAACGTACGCACCCACAAACGTGCCAATTGAGAAGACAGACCAACGTGGAGACAAGCAGAGACATCAACCGGCCTGGCCTACTCACAGCGAAAATGATATCATGCCACATTTCAGAGGTAGGAGTTCAAGAGTTGTTTTACACTTTGTAACATTCTGATATGTGTCAGCGCAATTTCTAATGAAATGCCAGTATGGGTTACATACTTAGCATTGCCACAAGGGGTGCTATAACATAATTAAAATAAAATTTCTCCATCTACAGACATTGGTCAGAATGCAATTTCTAATCCAACTCAAGTATGTGCTGCATTCTCAGCATTGCTGCATGGGGGTTCTATCGGTTTTCTCTTTCAGGTCAACTAATGTCATGGTGCAACGCAAGCTCGATTTTACTTGTCATTGGGTGCTTCTCATTTCTGAAATTGTGCATCATTATTCCCTTTCCTTACTACTTTTCCTTCATAGCTCCTCCCTCTTAGGAAATTAGGAAAAGATCTAAGAAAAGGAAACAAGGACAGAGGAAACAAAGCAAGAGGAATTTGTAAAATGGAACATTCTGCTCACTCATGTGTCACTTCAAAGTGCCGCCTTTCATAGCTGCATTACCTCGGAGAGCTTGCCATTAAGTTGTTGAAACCTGATTTATTAATATATTAATAATAAAAACAAATAATTCAAGATGCACTGTTAAATTATATGACAATTATGATTACTGCCAGCCCTGTTCAATCAACTCAACATCTAAACAGAACTTTTTCAACATCATGAAGTTGGCTAAAGGTCTCACCCAGTAGCACAATATGCCACGGTTGAAAGAAATTCCAGAAATGATGAGGAAAAAGGTGATTGAAACGCATCCATCTGGGAAGGGTTTCAAAGCTATTTCAAAGGCTCTGGGACTCCAAAGAACCCAAGTGAGAGCCATTATCTCCAAATGGAGAAAACATGGCACAGTAGTGAACCTTCCCAGAAGTGGCCGACCTTACAAAATTCCTCCAAGAGCACAGCGATGACTCATCCAGGAAGTCACAGAAAAGGACAGCATCCAAGGAACTGCAGGTCTCTCTCGCATCAATAAAGGTCACTGTTCATGACTCAACTATGAGAAAGACACTGGCCAAAAATGCCACCCAAGGAAGTGTGCTAACCCAGAAGAACATTAAGACTCATCTGAATTTTGCCAAAAAACAATTTGATGATCCTCAAAAAAAAATTTAAGAGTGTTCTGTGGACTAATGAGACGAATGTGGAACAGTTTGGAAGAAAGTGGTCCCATTACATCTGGTGTAAATCAAACACAGAATTCCATAAAAAGAACACAGTTACGGTCAAGCATGGTGGTGGTAGTGTGATGGTGTGTGGGATGCTTTGCTGCTTCAGGGCCAGGGTGAATTGCATTAATTCAGGGAAACATGAATTCTGCTCTCTTGCAGAAAGGAGAACATCCAGTCATCACACTGTGAGTTGAAGCTCAACCTCAACTGGATTATGCAGCAAGACAATGATCCAAAGCATAGGAGTAAATCCACTACTGAATGGCTCAAAAGAAGCAAAATTAAAATTTTGGAATGGCCTTGTCAGAGTCCTGACATCAACCCAATTGAGATGCTGTGGCAAGACCTTAAACAGGCAGTTCATGCTCGAAAACCCTCCAATGTGGCTGAATTAAAGCAGTTCTGCACAGAAGAGTTGGCTCAAATTCCACCACAGTGTTGTAAATGACCGATCTCCAGTTATCGGAAGCGCTTGGTTGCAGTTGTTACTGCGAAAGGTGCACAACCAGCTATTAAGTTTAAGGGGGCAGTTAGTTTTTCACATGGGTTATATAGGTGTTGGATAACTTTTATTTCTTCAATAAAAGCATATATATAATTGAAAACTGTATTTTGTGTTTACTCAGGTTGCCTTTATTTGATGTTATATCACCTTTAAAGATCTATAACAATTTAGTATGAAAAATACACAAAAATAGAAGAAATCAGGAAGGGGCAAATACTGTTTCGCATCATGTGTGTGTGTGTGTGTGTGTGTGTATATATATATATATATATATATACTGTATATATATATATATATATATATATATATATATATATATATATATATATTAAAAAAATATTCAGATAATTAAAATGGATTACATTATTGTGGCAGAGGAGTTAAGAATGGTAAGACAATAAAAAAGCAGCTTTAGAGTCCAATGTATTGTTTATTTGCATATTATTGAACATAAGATAATCATTGGCATACAGTTAACAGCAATCAGTCAATCTGTCAGAGATTTATTATGAGGACCCATCAATGTACACCTGTGTCAGATGGATGCTTGTGGAATGTCTCACTTTAGTTGCGTCATATCATAAACATACAAATTTAGGTAGTTTAGTCAAGTTAAACGTAGTTTAATACTTAGAAGAACATGTCTTGAGATCCCTTTGTTCGGATTTGCACTCCATCAAGCTGTTTTTTGAATGCAAGAATGTATCCTTGTGTTGTGCTGTCAGCTGAAGTGTTGTTTTGTTTTCTGTATAAGCTGTGCGTTACCTATAAAGCTGACGTTTCACTTACTGCCCCCTGGAGAAAACAGGTGATACTTCAAGTTAGAATTTCTCAGAAATCTTCCTTATTACGGTCCGGGGACATGATTAATGCTGACTTCATGTGCTATTGGTATTATCCTACTTCCCACTTCTGAAGTAGTAATTGAATACGTCACAGTCAAGGGCATTGTTGTCGGGAAAAAAAAAAGTTTTTTCATATATATTTCTTGAGGAACTTTTATTTTGACCCCATAAAAATGTTACTCCGCTTGCGGGCGATAATGGGATTTTGGTCAAATAAAAGCAATTTTTACAGTGTAAAAATGTACAACATGCAATGGTTGCTGAAATACATAAATGAATATGCCCAAAACGGTAAGCTCTAAAATTAGCTGTATTTTGAAAAATTTATAAAACCTGTCATTCACTAAAGAAACCGTACTCTCCTCCGACATGTTGAAAAGTTTATGAAACTTAGGTATCCAAATGATCTCAGAGTTTCCTATTCGTAATTATGACTAATAGCTGTTCTAGCTTGTATGGCGCACTGGGCGAACCCCCTTTTCATCAGGAGGGGTGCTGAAGAGAGGTCCGTGCCTAAATCGGCCACTGATTACAACTTGATGGGTCATTCATGTGCAACTTCCAAGTGGGATAGCTTGTGAATGCAGCATCATTTTTAACTCGTAATTTTTTTGAAAATGAATTGCATTAAAATAACCTGTTAAATCAACAGCTCTAGTATGCATGTATATGTACATGTGTGTGTATATATATATATATACATTCTGTTGAACAACCACAATAAAGTCTGCTTTTCATTCTGTGTTTGTAGGACAAATTTTGTCATCCAAGCTAAATTAATCAGAAATCTTCATCTGCATTTTCTAACCTTCAAAAAGTAATTTACATCAAACTTCATCATTGAAGATTTTCAGGAAGCCGTTTGTTTGTTTATTTTGATATTCTGTGCTTGGAATCTATCATTTATTCTTTTGTTCCCATGTTTGTTTCGTAAAGACTGATGTGAGTGGGTCTTTCTGACAAGATTCTGGCATTTACCTTAATTGCTGACTCCGATGTGAGGCTTTTCAGGCATTTTACTGTATCATCAAGCCATATTTGTATTTCATATGGTATAGATGGGTACTGAAAATTTTGACATCACCTCAATGACTTATTGCTGTCAGCTGTGAGCAAAGGAGCAAAATGTACAAACAGGTGTATTGTGGGATGTTCTAGGTGACTTCAGGAGTTTGCGGATGCCATACCTAGATGGTAAGACGCCATTGCCAAGTGAGGATTCTAGTCTGCATTGGGCCTGGGTGGCACTGCCTATCCTGATGATGATGCTCACTATCACCGCCCTTCTGCTGGTCAACCAACGTAAGCAGTGGATTCCCGTGCCTTGCTACCGCACACCCACAAAGGTGCCTATATGTTTCAGTTTACTGCACAGTTACAATCAATCACAAGACATGGGCTATTTATCGTGATTTTCAGGTGTTTTCACACTTGATTCAATTGCTTCATCTGAACTCGAGTTTGATTCCACCATTTGTACCAGCTGCAGCTGTATATCACTATAGCTTGTTAACGACTTGTATTATATGCTTATGTTCATGTTTGTTTTCATCAGTTCAGTTCAATTTATCTATATAGTGCTTTTCACAATACATGTTGTTCCAAAGCATCTTTACAAAGAGTAGTGACATGTATTGTGAAAAGAGTATAGTATTGTCACATACTACTGAAACCAGATGCAATATATGAAATGCAAAGGAAATGTTGAGTCATTCAAATTAGGTATTACCAATTGCGGTTCACTTCGCTATGTTACGCCAGATTGCTTTCATTTTCATTTAGAACCATACTGTGGTCCACATGAACAAGCAGTTGCTTGTTGCGCCCTTAGGCTCAATCTACTGCGGTCACACCAAACAAATAAAACAAACTCTGAGGTCTTATGGACTGTGCAATAAAAGCTCCAGTGTGAAAATGCCATTAGCCTTTTATATGAGCAGTTTCTTGGCCTGAATCTATTTGGCTGTGCTAATGTGAAAATTCTAAGACAGCTGACTGTGTTTGTGGTCTGTTATTTCTGTCATACAGCCCACGTGTCTCAATAACCAGCTGGTGTATGTGGACTGCCAGAAGGGGACGAAAGTCCAGGTGGACAGTTCCCAGCGCATGCTCCGCATCGCAGATCCCGACTCAAGATACAGCGGTTACTATAGCATGCAGAAACACAACAACCTGCAAGCTGACAACTTCTACCAGACTGCGTGAGCAACGGGAGAGTGAGAGAGAGTGAGTGAACGAAAACGAGAGACTGAGCCTGTGTTCAGCTGCCAAACATTTTTTGGCACGCGAACATCTACTAAATACTATAGAGGTGGACAAAGCCAAGTGGATAGAGAAGAGACCCTGATAATGAATAACAAATATAATATTCACATAAGTCACTCCAAGCAAAAGAGAAAAAAAAATTATCACACACCAACACCTGAAAGCCTCACCTGAAGCTGGACGCCGCACCTATGAGTGTGATATCTTATATCGGTGAGGACTCTTCCAGAATATTTTTGTGATCGGTTGAGCATATTTTTATGTGAGTGTGAGTTTTCGTGGATGCCCAGGCACAAGTTGAAGGTAGTTGTGAAGTCTAATGTACACTTGGGATTCGGACAACCGCTGTTTTTTCAATGCAATTTTCCCCGCATTCCTACTTTTTCAGTTGAAAAAGAGAAAACCTTTTAGGAGTGCTTGTGTAAACATTTAACGCTGAACCAAAGCTTTTCTCTCTTGAGTTATCTGATATGCCCAGAACGGGTGAGAAGGTGAGGAGGGCGAGAAGACCTTTACTTCCCCGAGGCAGAGGAGATGCTGAACTGTGTGTGGAGGAAAATGAGAGGGAAAATTGAAAGAAAGTAGGTCTGCTGTAGCAAACAGACCCGTTTTTTAAGAGATGCTACTGTAAGATTTTGATTCCCCAGTGCTGTGGGTGAGTTTGGCCAAGCTTTTTTTTCTTTTCAAAAGACGAATGGAAGACAACAGAGTAAACCACTCTGTGGACATTAGATCTTCCTGGTAAATGGATGTGTGGGTTCTCTATGTTCTATCTCTGCTAACATGTATGAGCATTTCCCATTTAACCATACAAACACCATTTGCTTTTCTCCCAGAATGAAGGGCAGATTGACTTACACTCCTTAAATATATAATTTACTGAAACGAATTTTAGGATTGTAAAGCGAGACAAAGTTAACAAAAGAACAAAGCGATACTGGTTTGGATTTGAGGCTATGCTTTGTAAGTGCTGCTTTTTTTGCTTTGATTCTTTAAACCTCATTTGGTAGGGATGAAAACATGTAGTGAGGACAGTTTGTGTCCTTTAAGAAGCATTTACCAAGAAAGTCAAAGGGCCGCATTTGTGAAGCACAAGCAGAACGAATGCTTGTGTTCATTTGTTGTAAAAACAGTTCTTACGGTAATTGTCCACAATACTCTGTATGGTTTTTACAAATAATTACTTAATACTTGTTAGGATTAAAACAGTTTACACAAAAAGTTTTACAAACAATTATTATTTAAAATTTCTTTATATTTCACACAAAAATTGAACTATTCGAGCAATTTACACAAAAAATACTAACCTGTTTACAATTTAAGCAAGAATGTTTTATAACATTTACTTCATACTAGTAATTTCTCTAAACGATTCACACAAAAATTTAAGAATTTTAATGATTTAATGAAAAATATCTAAATTACCGTCAGTTTCCGTTAGAAAGTTTTTTCAAACAACTATTACTACGTAGCAGTGATTTCTCTATACTATTAACACAAACATTTAAGGATTTAAACAATTTACACAAGCATTATAACATTTTTAACAATTTATGCAAGAATAGTTTTTAGGAATTATTGCTAAAAATAATTAATTAAAAAATAATCACACAAATGTAAGGATTTCAATTATTCATACAAAAATTACTTAATTGTCGACAATTTATGGAAAATGGTTTTATGAACAATTACCAAATGCTAGTCATTTTTCGAAACAATTCATACAAAAATGTAAAATTTAAACAATTTACACAAAAATGAACTGTCAACAGTTTACGTAAGAGCGGTTTTACGAACAATTATAACTGTGTAATTTCTAAATGATTTATACATATGTGTAGGACATGAACGATTTACACTACAACATTTTTAATTTTTGTAAGAATGGTTTTATGAACAATTACAACATACTAGTAATTTCTCTAAACTATTCACACAAATTTTTGACATTTCAGATTTGAGGAAATATTACTTCATCCTAGTAGTTTTAGTTGATGACATAAACACAAATTGAACATTTTGAATGATTATACACAAACCATTTACACAAAAATGACGTAACTTTCTACAGTTAACGTAAGAATGGTTTTATGAACAATTTACACAAGATTGCAACATTTTGCAGTGTTTCAAGAATGAGTCTCAAAAATCTGATCTGATGACTTTTGGTAGGGGGTTTGAAACATATTATGCTTTTAGTTACTTGTTTTTCATTTTTTTATTTGTAATGTCATGAAACTGCCTCCTTTACTGGAAGCTTCGAAACATTACTGAGGCACCTTTATGTTTGGGTTTTCAAGCTGAGAACAAATTTGGCTAAAAAAAAAAATTTATCCAAAATTTATTCTAGGATCATTTATGTACATATTAATGCTAAAAAAGAAAAGGCATGAAATATTCTGTGAGTATATATGTTTGTGTGTATGTATTTGCGTTTGCATGTGCGTACGAGTGTGTACACTCAAACGCACATGTACGCACATATGCCATCGGTAAGGTTCTTGGTTAATTTTCCTAATGAATGTATTTATGATTGATAAAAAAGAGATTTATACTAGCGAACTGATCATGACAGGCATGCCATTGCCTTTCTTGTTTGACGATAATTCAGAAAAGCACAGATGATGATGATGATACAGAAAGAAGACAAACCTTTTTTGTGTGACTGTATTTTTCCCTCTTGTTATTTCTAATAGTAAAGCTTATCTCATTTAAATGTGTTGGGGCCCACTTTGGCTTTGTTCAGACCTGCAGCAAAAATATAGTATTTTGTCATAATCCATTAAGTTTTTTTTTTCTTTTTCTTTTGTAGTATGAACAGAAAAGTAAACATTACATTTTGTGAGACCTGATTCAAACCACATTTGCAGATGTGTTTAGATTATATATGATTACAATCAGATTTTTAAAAATGCCTCTCAGTCTGAATGATCAGATTAGATTTCAAATGTTTCAAATATACTGTATCTGTGCAGTGTGAACAAAGCCTTTGTTTTTGTAAGTGAAGTCTCTTCAGTTGTCTGAACTACTGGAATACTGATGGACATAAGCTGTTGAAGTGAGGGGAAGGGTTAGGACGGGGCAGTGGGAGGGAAAAGGTAGCAGGGTTGTAGGTTTGTGATAGTTTGTCTTGGTTGTATCTTTATCTGTATATGATATTGTTTGTAGAATTATACAACTTGGCACTTTTTGATTTTATTTTGATTTCTAGCAAATTTTTAAAAAGAGATGCCCTTGTTGCCCCCCTAAAACCTTGTGGGACTCTGTGCATTGGTAATGGGCTGAATCTTAAGAAAACATGTCAAAGTTTCATTTCACCGTAAAGTCAACAGGGAAAAAAAATTAAATTCTATAATTTGCATGAAGAAACTTTTAGGACCGTTTAAAAAAAAATTTAATACAACTTTATTTTCATGACAACCAGCGTTTTTCCCCCAAAATATCATTACCAGAATGTGTCCTGATATTTTACTTTATAATAATTTTTTAATTATGCATTATTCTCAATGATTGTTCATTAGAATTTGAAGAAGAAAACTAAAATAGCAGTCAAAAACATATTTTAGCCTATTTTTAAGATTTAAGCATTTCAGTTTCATCACAAAATTCCATCAAATTGAATTTGAGTAATGTTTTACAAAATTAAATTAAGAAAACTTTAAATATTTAGTTATTTTTAATTTGATTTTCTTAAAGATAACTCGGTTCAATTTAATGGAAAATTGAAATGTGTAAATCTTAAGAATAATTTATGTGAGCGTACAATTATTTTGTGTTCTAGTTTTTACATTTTTTTCACTTGTAAAAAAAAAAAATTACTGTAATACAGTTTGTCACGGTATTATTGTGTGAGTTTCTTTTTTTTCTTTTTCAGTGGACTCTTATTTTGAAATGTATTTTTGCCTTCATGTCTGGTTTCCTGGTTCCCTTTCTCGTTGTTTTCAGCTGTGTCTTGTCAGTCCTGGTGTACATTTAGTCTTCATTTGTGGCTGATTGGATCTTCTGTCAGGGTCTGTGAAGAGAAGAGGCAAGAGAGTGAGTCATTTTGTTTAAGCAAAATATAATTTCATGTTGTGTTTCAATTTGGGAGTGAAAAAATGACCTGGACATGAAAGGTTTCGTGAGATTCACCCAATTTGTTTCAGAGCTTGAGTCTATAACAGCAACACACTCACAATCTTGTTATAACAAAGCCTTCACATATAAAATGTGTTATGCTGTGTTATCAGCACAATGCCACAGAGTCAAAGGTGTAGATTTTGCTTGACATTGGGGGGGTACTTTCCCTATCCCCCCTGGAATCTACACCTATGCTCAGAGTTGTGGTTTGCCTTACTCCAAGCACATAAATGTGTAGATATTACTTAAAAATGTATACAGTAACTCACAAATAATCACTTGCCCTTGAAATTTAAAGGCTAAATACACCGATTTGGACCCTTCGCTACTTTTTATTCTTCACCACACTTCTGTTTTTTTGTTGTTGTTTTTATTTTTGGAAATGAAGCAGTTTATTGGTAGTCCTGTCATTCAGTTATAACCAATCAAAAAGCATCAAACTAACAGTAAACAATAATTAGTAATGGAGCACTGGGGAGCATTGCTTTGGAGAGGCCAAGCAAACATCCACAGGGCCCTGATAAAAATAAACTCTGCAGCATTTCAACAAGATGTCATCCAAATTTAATGAGCAATCTGAGATCTGTGCATAGCCCACTTTCAAGTTCAAATGCAATTTCCACACACAAAACAACATTTCCTCCTCATTGCCGCTGAACACTCTGTGCTTGAGTTCATGGTTGAAAGCCGCAGAACATCACAGACTAGATTTGATTTGGGCACATTTATTTGGGTTCTACAGGGTTTTTTTTAGTGCATTCTCCAAGTATTGTTGTAAATACTTGAGTGTCACTCACAAAAACAAAAAAGTCAAATAAAAAAAATACAAAAAGGTTGGGGGAGAGGTAAAAATTAGAGATGTAATATATTGTCTATGACCTTAATAATTTATTGATGAGTGAAAAAACTGAAAGTAGCAGAGGACGCAGCTCAAATCACAAATGTTTTTTGATGTGTCTGCCTCTTAAAGAGCGTTTCAAAATACAAGACTTTATAGAGTATTTGTTCTTTATATTTTGGCTCTTCAAAGAGAGCAACAATGTCTTTTTTTTTTTTTTTTTCTTTAAAAGCATGGTCGACCCAATGAAAAATTAAAGCCAGGGAGCTTCTAGAAATTTGTCCCCGTATCCCCTATCCACCCTTTTTTCTTTCAATGTGAAATATCAGCCCTTCTAGAGTTTGTATACTACTGGTGTTTAATGTTCTTGTAAAAAATTATAATGTCAAGATGGGTCATGATAGTGCAGATTTATGAAGAAAAAAAAAGTGTAGTTGAAATATGGACTCCGAATTCCTGTAGCACAGCATATTTTTTCCTCCAGATTCTTGTATTATTTTGTTTGTTACTTTGCAGCACAATAAATACTTTTTAAACAATTTAGAGTTTTGTCCTGTTATTATGAAGAGATACAAATATGTTTTATGCTCAATCCCACAATTGTTGTGTTCGCAATATTAGATCATACTATAACATTTTCACAAGACAAAGTTAAAGGGGTCATATCATAAAAAAACAAAATCCCCGTGTTCATTTGATTATGTAAACCTGCTCAAACTTTTAGAACTCAAAACTTCCTCCCCAGTCCAAAACATCTATCTATTGAAACTGAGCTTTAAAAATCAGCTTGTTCCAAAATCTATGACTTTGTGATGTGAATACATTAGCACAAGACTGGCCATATTTAATAATTATTCAGTGTTCAGAAACTTGGCCCATCACGTTGCAGAGAAGGAGCAATAAGGAATAATAAGCATATGATCTGCAATTCCTAAAAACCAGAACAAGCCACAATTTTTCCAATTGGTGTACTGGGAACTCATATTGAAAGCTTGGGTGGCACCAACTGTATTCATGGAAACCTGCTAACGATGTTAATCATTTCACAAGCAAAGAGGGCGACGTATATGGATTAATATCACATAAGAATATTTGAAATTATGAAAATCTAGTTTAAAACAAATGTAATGTAATCTTTGTTTACAAGATGGTTTTATATGTTTTAGAGAAACATCATCAAAATTTTTTGGGATTTAATGACAACAAAATGTCAAGTGGTGTAACAATGAAGTAAATAATAAACAAAATTTTCTTTACGCCATAAGGTATTACAAATTACATGAACAATACTTTTACAAAATATATATATATATTAATCTTTGTTCATGTTAACATTTCAACATCCTAATTTTTTTTTAATGAAAAGTTGTATAGGTTAACATGTCATCATTTATATATACAGCCGTGGCCAAAAGTATCGGCAGTGACATACGTAAATTTTGTGTTTCGCAAAGTTTTCTGCTTCAGTTATTGTGGTGTTGATTCACGTTGTTTCTAGATTATTTTGCAGAGTTATCAGATGCATTTTAAATTATTGCAAAAAGCTTCATTGGACAAAAAAACTGAACTATATGTGAAACTGTGAACTTTATCACAAAAACCCAAAGTTCACTGTTTTTTGGACCTGGCACAAAATGACCAGCTAACATCATTTCACTAATCATATCAGCAGCACCTGGGAAAGTGTGATCGAGTTCTAGTCAGGTGAAATCACTCTATCATTCTGATTGGATTATAAGAGCAGACTGATTGCTATAAAAGGAGGGAAGATGTGCTTCCAATCATTGTGTTCTTGTTAGCAATGGTTACCTCTAATGAAAGACGTGCAGCCATCATTGCTTTGCATCAAAATGGCCTCACATGCAAGGAAATTGCTGCAAAGAATATTGCACCTGAAAGAACCATTTACTGGATCATCAAGAACTTCAAGGAGAGAGGCTTCAGGATGTCCCAGAGTGTCCAGCAAGCACCAGGACCGTCTCCTCCTGAGGAGTCCGCTATGGAATCGTGTCACCACCAGTGCAGAGCTTGCTCAATATTGGCAACAGTTTGGTGTGAATGCATCTGCACGCACAGTGAGGTGAAGACTTTTGGACAATGGCCTGGAGTCAATAAGGGCAGCAAGAAGACTGGTGCAAAGATATTTTTTCTGATGAAGCTCCCTTCCGACTGTTTGGGACATCTGGAGAAGAAAAGGTGAAAGCTACCATGAGTCCTGTGTGAGGTGAAGCATCCTGAGACCATCTATGTGTGGCATTGCTTTTCATCCAAGGGAGTGGGCTCTCTCACAATTCTGCACAAAAACATGGCAAGAGTGATAATGAAGTGGCTCAGAGATCATTACATTTAAATATTGGATCTGTGGCCAGGCAACTCCCCGGATCTTAATCCCATAGAGAACCTGTGGTCAATCCTGAAAAGGCGAGTGGAAAAGCAGAAGCCCACAAATTGTGATCAACTACGAGCACTAATAAGGCAAGAGTGGCTCGCCATCAATCAGGATTTGGCCCAGAAGCTGATATCCAGCATGCCAGAGTGAATTGCAGAGGTTATGAAGATAAAGGGTCAACACTGTAAATATTGACTCTTTGCATATATTGAATGTTTTTGCCAACAAAAGCCTTTAAAATTCATTAAATGCTTATCAGTTTTCCAGTATACCATAGAAACATGTGGAAAAATAATAATCTACAAATACTGAAGCAGCAAACATTGCAAAACACAAAATTTATGTCACTGCCAATACTTTTGACCACGGCTGTATATAAATATATATTCTACAATTTCAGGAAGATTCTACCACCTAGACATTTTTTACTTTATATGCCCCACCACAAAAATATTATTTTATCAAGTAATAAACAAAACAATATTATTTTAATTGAATGCCCCACCACTAAAGTATTTTGATAATAAATATAATAAAATATATTATTATAATTTCCACGATATAAGGAAGGTTATACCACCTTGGATTTTACTAATTTTTTTACGTATTGCCCTACCACTAAAATGTTGTATTTTTTTTAATTAATTAACAAAAGAAAAAGAAAAATCCATATTTTCTATGATATCAGGAAGGTTCCACCACCTCAACATTTCTTTACTTTTTATGCTCAACACTAAAATATTATTTTTAAAATGTGTTTTTTTTTTTTTTTTTTTGGCTATTATTAATGATATCAGGATTGTTCTACATTTATATGCATTTTTTTTATAAAAATGTTTTACTGTATGCACCACCACTGAAATATATTGTAATTTTTTCCCCCATTATCTACAAAATCAGGAACCTCAAAATGTTTTATTTTTTATGCCCCACCACTAAAATATTATTTTTAAAACTAGTATTTCTTCTATTGTCTATTATGTCAGGAATATTATCTCCATGGCTTTTTTTTAATGGCCCGCCATTAAAATATAATTTTTTTTAATGAATTTTACATTTATTTGAAATAAAATTGAACACATTTTAATGAAGAATTTGATAACATGAGAGGTGTATTAAAGAATTGACTGCATTTTTTTACCTAGTTTATTAGGGACAGAGAGAAGATTGGAAATGGTCTTGACAAAAATAAATTATTATATTATTATTATAAATTATGTTTTTTATTTTATTTGGTCCAAGAAAGCTTGACTAATAATATAAAAGGATAAAAACGATGCAGCCCCTTTCATTAATTAAAACACTAACAGTGTTGTGTTCCATAAACCAAGTGTCTATTTATTTAGCAATAAACATTCATTGACTTTAAACATCTATATTATGCAGACTCTGCAGTGTGATCACCATCAGCTCAGAAATAGAAACTTTTACAAACATACTGCATCACATGATGTATTAAATGCAGCTGTGTTCAAGCCATTTGAGAATTATTGACATGTAAAAGGGAATGTTTCATACAAGGGGCAGCGACCTAGTAGGATCCTAGAAGTCTGTGGATCTTTGCAGCAAATTTAGCAATAAATAATACTGTAAATCACCCCACATCATTTAGATAAAATTACACTGACGCTCTTTTGAGAACGCAGTTACCCAATCAGACCACAGAAGGGCGACAGAGAGCTGCGGAACATTAAACACGGGGGCGCTCTTGAAGATTCTGAGACTGTGATGAGCAGTTACATGAATGGCACTAGAGCATAATGGGACGTGAATGCAGAGACATAATATGAAGTCAGCACTCTCAATTAGTGACTTTTGTAAGAATGAGATATTAAGCAGTATGCTGCTCTCAGTGGTGATTGATGTTCAGCCTAACATCCCCTTTTGTGTTGCATTGAAAAGTCTAACAGTGTTTATTAGGCATATATATTTGCTGAAAGGTAATGGGAAATATCCATACTGTTGTAGAAGGCAACACTGACACTTGATGTTAATCTTTATCATTTATGTATGCTGTATGAAAGACTTGATTGATTCCAGAGGACGTCAGATGTCATTTACCAGTGTGCTGATCCATAAAGATAATCAAGGTGCTTGATGATAACAGAAAGGTCTATGTTACAAATAAGCGAAGCTTGATTCCTTAAATGCATAACCGTTCTGCTGGTTTTCAATAATGTTGATGTTCAGGGTTGTTAGATATTATTTTATGCTCCACTTCTTTGTTATACAGCACTGAGGTATGAACACAGCACATGACATATGGCTTCATCTATACAGAATGAGTATATAGTGTATGCCAAAGAAAAAGAGAGGAGAAGCTAAGAAAAACTAGGAGGAAATCTACCTTCTACTAACAGTATATCTACTATTAAAGGGATGGTTCATTGGGGTGGAATTGCGCAAACAGACCTGACCATTTTTACAGTGAAAATGGAGTGGTAATCCATACATAAATGCCAAAGCGACTGCATTAGTGTGGTCACAAAAAAAAATGTAGTTTAGCAAATTGCATTTTTACTCAGCTTAAAAAATTTACACAAATGCCCTTTTGCTTTTGTGACAACTTTTGAGACTTTTTGTTTTTTTATGATGTTGACTGTTACCACACATAGAAGGAGGTTGGAAATGCCCAAATTGCCGGAGCAAGAATTTTAAGTGCCTTTTTAAATTTCACTCAGAAACAGACAAATAGTGAGTAACACACACACACACACACACACACAAAATCAAATCAGTTCTCATGTTTTGATCCATTAATTAAGTTTTCTTTACTGCATAATATACATTTTAAAATGGTGCAAGCGTATCCTACTAGAATGTATGTGACATCAAATAAACAATAATTAGGTCAGAAGTAATCCAAAGCAATCAGATTAGATTACCTGTAGATGTACCAGTCAGAGTAAATTAATTGGAGAGACTAAAACACAAAGCATTATTTTTGTCAAAAAAAAAACAGATACACACATAAGTGAAGAGGTGAGACTACAAAACATCCACACACACACACACAGGTTTGCTTGACTATATTAATGATCTCACAAAGGCTTCCACTGATTCCAAATCAGGCTAATAATATTTTTTCCGAAGTGACTATATGCAACCCAGAGACCAAAATTGTATGAAATATCTTTGAATTTACTGAAATGTTTTTTAATGAAGAGAAGATAACATAAAATGTGCTTTTTTTATATGAACATGAATGGATTGATTGAGCAATTTTTACTTTAGTGAAGTGTTATTAAATTTCTTAAAAAACATTATTTGATGTTTCGGGTCAAATTTGACCTGACAGTTGGAGCAGGGTTCTGTATTGATAAGTGTAGATAAGGTTTAAAATGTAATCTAAGAGATTAGGTTACAGACTGCAATTTATTAATGTAATTTGTAATCAGTACCAGATTACAATTCAGAAGTAATCTATCAGCACTGCATGTTGTGTGGAAAAAAGATACAATGAAAGCGAATGGTGACTGAGAATAACCTTCTGCCTAACTTCTCCTTTTGTGTTTCACAGAAGAAAGAAAGTCATACATGTTTGGACGAACACGATGAGCATGAAGGTGAGTGAATGAATGCAGAATTTATGGGTGAGCTATCCCTTTTAAATGCAGTGGACTACACTAAACCTCTTTGTTTACATCCATGCATGTATGTGCATTTACGTAGTGGAGTGAAGGTTTTTGTGACATGGAGTGTATGTAAATGTCGACCTTTTGACGATTTTCATTTTCATAATTGACCAGGCATGGCAGAAATGTCCATCAGTTAATCCCCTTACTGTGAGTCTAATGCGGGCGACTCTGTCAGAGCAGCACCATGTTAATGGAACAAGCTGCTCCAAACCAGCAAGGTGGAGAACGGCCAAGTCTCGATGTTCCCCACTGACAAAATTGTGCTTATAGCAGCAAAAGAGCATATGGCAAGGGCTTTTCCCTCATTGCATTCTGTTCATTTATTAGTCCTTTAAAAATGAAATGGTCTGTTCTATTATTTATTTGGATATTATGGATTTGGAACTGATTATTAAAGGTAAAGTTTGCATTTTTGTTCCACTAGTGGCACTTAACAGAACTGCAAAAATAATGACTGTTATTAAACAGGTTTCCCAAACTCTACCCCCATTTGCAAACTCATACCATTGGTTGAACCATTTTTTCTGGAAAATCAACCCACAAATGGCTTATAGCTTAATACTTATATCTGCCTCTGCATATTAAGCTGGGATAGGAGTAGGCCTGACCTAAGTATTTTAACATAGAAAAAATTACACCTCACCTTGAAAGATCTATTAACCGATCTGTTCTATTAATGATCATTATGAACTAGGCATATTATGGATTTCTTACAGATGATTAAAGTTTGTGGTTAAAGTTTGTGGTTAAAGGAACAGTTGCATCACACTACCTTGAAATCCACAAAGCAATAATGGTACACCTAATCACACCTAAGCATGAGATTCATTCATGCCATACTGGTAGACACCGCTTAAGCTATGCCGACTGGACATCCCAGCGCTAATGCACTCAGAGTACATACTGTTCATTTTCAAATATACTACAGAAGTGATTGTGATTATTGAGGGAAAAATGTAATCATTTTAAGTGTGTGTATCTGTGTGCGGCAGGTTTACACCACAGACAGACTCCACTGATCCACTGAATTAAAAACATACTTCCCCACAGGGATTGAGCTCTCAGCTGACTGTCCTGCCTGGTGCCTCACCCCCCCCAAATTCTCATCAGCTGACACAATCCTTGAAGGCTAAGCCCAATAAACACACACACACACACACACACACACACACACACACACACACACACATTCACACACTGCTGGAGAATTCAGACCATTCACATGATTACAGTCAGGAAGGCAGCATGAGCTACTGAGCAGCTATCTGTAAGAACACTATTAGTTCCTTAGTATTCAGAAATTATTAGCTTAAAATCAACATAAAATCAAAATGAATCATATTTACTGTCTTTATATAAAGTCCTTGTCTTAATTTGGTTTTATTTAATGTCAGTAAACATTAATATACTAAAGATTACAGCAAAAATAACAAATAACTCAAATTTTGAACCGCAAGCTCATTTCCAAGTGAATTTAATGAGTGGCAAATTTGTGGCAAGTTTGCCAGAACTCAAAAACTACTCTTTTTTTTTTGCCAGGGTAGTCACTGATTTAGGCCAGCTAAAACCAGTCAAGTCTAGATGGGAACTCTTGTTCTGCAAAATTCTTGTAAATTTCATATGCAAGATTAATTTACTGGTTTATTTGGAGTCCCGTAGAAACAAGAAGTGTTCACAGCTCATATTTGCTTCCCACACATATTTACAGATTGCTTTTTTCAGAGCCTATGGCTGTGATGGGAACAAATGTGATTTCTCAGGACACCTAATTGAGTGATATCTGTTTATACAAATCATTAACAGCACCTTTAACACACCATGTTATTCTGCTCTCAATTGCATTTGCTAATGTGTTTGAATACATGTTCAAATGGTAAATTGTTTGCACTTATATAGCGCTTATTTCTAAACTTAGAGGTTAACAAAGCGCTTTACACTGTGTCCCAATCACCCATTCACACACACACTCACACGCCAATGGCGGCAGAGCTGCCATGCAAAGCGCTATCCTGCCATTGGGAGCAACTTGGACTTCAGTGTCTTGCCCAAGGACACTTCGGCACATGGAGTCGTGTGGGCAGGGAAACGAACCCTGCGATTAGCAGCCGACGGTCCGCTGAACCACTGAGCCACAGCCACGAAACTTTAGGGCATGGTTTTCACATGTCTGTTCAGATGAAGCAATATCTCTGATAAGCACAACAATAATCTTTTCCCAGTACAGTGCTTTCAATTCAAAAACATAGTATAAATAAATAAGACTGCAGCAGCTAACCTGTTATCACTGGTTAGTCAAAATTGTGGCAGGGTTTTAACAATGCTTAATTAAAATCTTCATCATGGAAAAAGGCTCAAGTCTCTCATGATTGTCTAGAGAAGCAAGTCATCTGAGCTTAGCACATGATTCGATCAGGAATTAGAGAGAGAGAGAAAGGGGCGGGGCGGGGGGCGGGGGGTTAACAGCATGAAAAGTTTCTTTAATAACAATTGGTTACTGGAAAACCCTCTGTAGAAAAGCTCTAAAGCCCTGCTGGGAAAAGTGTAAATGGAACAAATGTTCTGTGTTTAACTGCAATGCATAATGAATTACATTTTCCTGCTGCAGGCCATAATTCTCATGGGCACCTTTAATAATGTTGTATCTGTGAAAAAAGCTGCTGGAGTGGTACCTGGGGCTATCACACGTACCTTTGGCAACAGTTAAGACTGCATCCTTACATAATTAAAAGTAATTCTTGTAACAGCACCCATGATCCTGTTTGTGTTTGTATGCCATTAAATAATCCACCCCTCCAAAGGTCAGTTGCCCTGTTTTATAATTAAACATGACAATTGCATATTTACTAAAACTGAAAAGTATGCAGCAGTATACAGTAGATGTAGAAGTAGGCTAGTTTTCTCACTTTTTACACCAGTCAATATTTTTCATGGTAGGAGAATGGTAAAGTCAGTTTCTGTGTAAACACATACAGTACCTTGAGGTCTTGACTAGAAAACAAATCTGTTATATAGGTTCATTTAATGTTGACTTTTTCATGACATCATGTTGTCACACTATTTAAGGTAAGCTATAAAGGGCAAGACCATCTTTGTCTTGAAATGCATTTAGTCCAGGCAATTGAATGATGATCTAGCAGAAAAGGCAGCATTAGCAGTCTAACCTGGGGGATATTCCTTGTTTTTGTGCTTCAACATGCAAAAACTGATGAGCTTGAAAAGGGTGATACACACTGGACAAATGTTTTCAACTTTACACCATAGTTTCACATGTCTGACCAAAATGGCCTATGTTTATACCGTATCTCTTAAAACTTTATGGGTTTTCATTAAAACCATCCACAACCCATTTACTTCTGTAATCTGACATATATCTGTGTGAAACAGGACATTCTATGAGAAAATAAATGTGTAGATTGAGACTTTTAGGGTGGGATTTTATCAATTTGGAATTGGTTCTCCAGAGGATGGAGAGTTGTGCTCCTGACACCAGCGTGTCAGAGTGTGCACCTCCTCTCTGTAGGTTGTTTCATCATTGTCAGTGATCAGACCTACCACCGTCGTATCGTCTGCAAACTTAATGATGGCATTGGAGCTATGTGTCGCCACACAGTCATGTGTGTACAGGGAATACAGCCCTGCGGGGCTCCAGTGTTGAGGGTGAGGAGATGTTGCTGCCCATTCTAACCACCTGACGTCTGCCTGACAGGAAATTCAGGATCCAGCTGCACAGCGAGCTGTTTAAACCCAGAGCCCGGAGTTTCTCATCAAGCTTGGAGGGCACTATGGTGTTGAATGCTGAGCTGTAGTCTTCAAACAGCATTCTCACATATGTGTTCCTTTTTTCCAGATGGGATAGAGCAGTGTGTATTGTAGATGCAATGGTATCATCTGTGGAGTGGTTGTTGCGGTAGGCAAAGAGGTGGGCAGAACAGAACAGATGTAATCTCTGATTAGCCTCTCAAAGCATTTGCTAATGATGGGGGTCAGAGCAACAGGACGCCAGTCATTTAAGCAAGTGATTTTGGCTTTCTTCGGTACAGGCACAATGGTTGATGTTTTGAAGCATGTGGGGACTACAGACAGGGAGAGGGACAGGTTGAAAATGTCCGTAAAAACACCAGCCAGTTGGTTCGCGCACGCTCTGATGACGCAGTCCGGAATGCCGTCTGGACCCGTGGCTTTACGGATGTTCATCCGTCGGAAGGATCGGGTTACATCCGCAACAGAGATGGAGAGTGAACCATCCTCTATAGTATTGGCCGCGAGTACTCTCTCTGTGAGGGCGGTGTTGTCCTCGAAACAAGCATAAAATGTATTAAGCTCCTCCGGGAGAAAGGCAGCGGTGTTCACGGCGGAGTTTTTATTCCATTTGTAGTCCGTGATGATGTTAATTCCCTGCCACATACTTCTAGAGTCAGTGGTGTAGAACTGTCCTTCAATTTTGTGCCTGTACTGGTGTTTGGCTGCACTGATAGAGTTACGGAGGGCATAATTGGCTTGTTTACGCTCCTCCGTGTTCCCGGAATTAAAAGCGGAGGTCCGCGCGAACATCGCCGTTAACCCATGGTTTCTGGTTGGGGTAGATCCGTATTCTTTTTGTCGGAACAACGTCCTCTATGCACTTCCTGATGAAACACGTTATGCTATCAGCGTAAACCTCGATGTCGTCATCAGAGGCGGACCGGAACATCTCCCAGTCCGCGTGATCAAAACAGTCTTGTAGCATAGAGTCTGATTGGTCCGACCAGCACTGGATCGTTCTGAGGGTGGGTGCTTCCCGTTTCAGTTTCTGCCTGCAAGCGGGCAGAAGCAGAACGGAAGAGTGGTCTGATTTGCCAAATGGCGGGCGGGGGAGGGATTTGTAGCCATCCCGGAAAGGAGAATAGCAATGATCCAAAACTCGGTCCCCTCGTGTGTTGAAGCTGATGTGTTGGTGGTATGTGTTTTAAAATTGGCTTTGTTGAAGTCCCCGGCAACAGTGAACGCGGCCTCAGGGTGTGCGGTTTCCTGCTCACTTAAACTCCCATACAGTTCCTTGAGTGCCTGGTCTGTGTCGGCTTGTGGGGGGATGTACACAGCTGTGATAATGACCGCTGTGAATTCCCTCGGTAGCCAGAATGGTCGACACAGAAGCCTGTACTGGTGAGATATTACAGATCAGGAGAGCAGAAAGACTTGATAGAATGTACATTCCTCTGATGACACCATAATTTGTTGTTCATAAAACATACACCACCACCTCTGCTTTTACCTGAGTGGTCTTTCGTTCTGTCCGCTCGGTGCATGGAGAACCCCGTGGGTTCGATGGCCGAGTCTGGAATCTCTGCGGACATCCAGGTTTCTGTAAGACAGATAACGCAGCAATCTCTCGTCTCTCGTTGGAAAGAGACCCGCGCTCTCAGCTCGCAGAGCTTGTTGTCCAGAGGCTGAACATTTGCAAGTAGAATACTGGGTAGCGGGGGACGATTTGCGCGACGTCTTACTGTGATGAGAACGCCGGCTCTTTTTCCACTTTTCCTTCTGCGTTTCCGCGGCCGGGCAGCCCAGACAAAGGGCTCAGCTGGCGTGTTTGTAAACAGCAGGTCGGCATTGAGGAATTTGAAGTCCGGTTTTCGGTGTGTAATTGCCGAACCAATGTCCAAAAGTGTTTGTCTGTCGTACACAATAAGGCAGACAACATACAAGACAAAAAACACAAAACTGTAAAAAAAAAACAATAAACTGCAGTGTTTTGACAGAGCCCGCGACGCAGCAGCCATACTCGACGCCATCTTGAGTCCAGCTATATGTGAAGCTATATTCCAGCCAAAACTGTTTTAAACAGCATTATCCTAATTCTGTTGTGCATTTTATGACCTCAAATTTAGAGAGCTCATCAAACATCTCTCTTTACTGTGATTATTATAATGAATTATAATAAATGTATTTTTTTATCTATGTATTAATAAACTATTTATAAAGAGACTAAGACTCAGATTATTGTGTTTAATCTTCATTTTGGTGAACTATCTCTTTATGTTAAACTGTTAGTGAAAAACTTTTATTCGATAGTGCCCTTAAGCTTGATAAACAAATAAATTCTGTAGTCAAATCTTGCTTCTTCCATTTACGAGTTTTGGCCAAATCAAGTCTTTTCTCTCATTCAAGGACTTTGAAAGGGTGATTCATGCTTTTATTTCACCTGAACACAGTTGCAAAAGGCGTACGCAATCGTGAACACTGGTTGCGATTCGTTACAGAATTGAATTCAAGTTATTACTCTTTTGTTTTTAAGTCCTTAAATGGGCTAGCACCATCCTATCTATTGATCTATTGACTGCTCACCAGCCTGGGAGATCGCTCAGGTCATCAGAGGCTTTTGAGTGTCCTCAGATCTAAACTGAAATTGAGAGGTGACCGTGCCTTTGTGGTAGTGGCTCCTAAGCTTTGGAACTGCTTAGACAACTTTATGCTTACACATACAAGGAATTTGTCTTGGTGACAGGAGCTTCCAGTGCACAAAAAACAAAGAAAAATGTTTTTATATTTCAATTATGTTTTATATTGCAATGATTGTACAGCACTTTGGTAAACTGTCGTTGTTTTAAATGTGCTAAATAAATAAACTGACATTGACATTTTGTTGTTTGTTGGAAAACAGTTAGTTGGAAATGAATGATCCTTGATCACCTTTAACTTTCTTGACATTACAGCTTTACTTTTTTTGTTTTCAAAGATTATTTAAAAAAAATAAAGAATCTTTCAATTTAATTATTTCAATGTGTAAACTAATTTGGGAGAACCCAAAAATTGCCATATTTCCTTTAAAGCTACTACAACCATTGCATCTTAAAAAATTAAAAATGTCTTGGTACTTAAGGCCAGTGAAAAATCTTGGAAAAAATGTTGCTTAGCCAATGTAAGCTGCTTTCTACTTAATTCTGTCACTACTTAACAAGTGACTCACTTTAGATTAATTTATGACAGCCTACCCTTTTAAGAGGGCAATTTTAGGGTAAGGTGACAACTAAATTTAACACAAAATATAAAAAATAAGATAGGAATAAAAATTACAGGAAAATATCATAAAAGATTAGGCCAGTTAGGTATGAAGATAAATCCGTAGCAAAACTCGAGAGCTTGCATACTTGGATTGGAGAACTCGTACAATTAATATTTGCACTCGTAAGTAGAAATTTACACTTACAGCACCGATTGTGAAAACTTGTAAAATAAAAATTGAAGTTGAATGTTGCAATCTGCACTTACAGACAATAATTCAAAGCTTGTGTTCTGAATTCACAATCGCTAACACAGTTTGTGTAGTCACAAATGTGTAAAATGACATTTATATAAATACTTCAGAACCAAACATGTATTACATATTTACTTTTGTACTTTAATTCATTTCTGCGGTAACAAATTGACACTTACGACCTTTCAAATCTGGCACTGCAACATTAAATCTTCACACCTTGACTTTTGCAACTACTTTTATGAAACACCTGTAGCAAAACTCACTTCTGCACTAAATACTGATGTGAGAGAGCAAGACCAGTGTTTGGCAGGAGAGGGGGCAATGAAGTCCTTTTATTAATTGATGACTAGCCAATGAAATGGGACATTTTTTTGTAATTTTGTATTTGCTTTTTGGCATGATCTGAGTCTCAATTGTTTTTCCAAGTTAAATTTAAAATCTGATTTTTGTCAAATACATTATATTTAATTTTTAAAACAAAAAAGATATCTGAAAAAAAGAAATTTTATATACAAACTGAAATTTCATTAAAAACAACCTATATTTGCAGAATTCATGCTGGACATAAAGTGCTTAATACATTTTAAGCACTTTATTTATAAAAAAAATAATTTTCTTACATGTTATGATGAGATCTTTCCCTCCTCCTGAGTGATTTGAATTTAATTTATTATTATGTTCTTCTCATTTTAATTTCCTTTTTTTTTCTTTACTTTTTGTGTACAATTGATTCAAGTGATGTAAATTATTTTGCTACAAATATGCAAGTTCACATTGATACTCTATTGCACTTTTTCATTGTAATATTTTTTTTCTTCAATAAAAAATGAAGAAAATGTTTGTAAGGGCAAAGAAGTTTCTGTCATCGTGATGGAGGGATCTATCAATCAGACTGTACATTTTTTATTAATTAATTAAATAGTATTTTAAAAAGTTTTGTAAAAATTCCACACCTATCAAGTTTATCTTCGCTGATGTACTTATACTATTGATGAAGATAATCATCAATTGGCTGACTGTACATTTTCCCTTAAATATTGGTCATCATCAGTGAACTTGCTTGAGCTAAAAAAAAATTAAAGGGATACTTCACCTCTGGGAAGATGAATGTGTATTTAAAATTGGTCATTTATATAGTATAAATGTGAAATTATTTTTGAATTTGAAGCATTCTAGACAGAGAAAAGGCAGAAAATGTATTTTTTACACATGTGGCTGAAAGACAACAACTCCCAGAATGCACTTGCTTTGCTGCCCTTACGAGGCCACTCCCAAACCACGCCTACCGGTTACAGGTGGCAGTATCTGAAAATATGATACAACTATGCTACATCGTGACTATAAATCGTGAGTTAGTTGATAAATTGACTGACTATGCGGGAAGAACATTATAATTCCGTGTGTCCAAACTCTGTACATGACGTCTTAGTAACAAAAGAGAAAAACAAACAAAATACTCACTTTACACTAAGCCGTCCGTTTGTCCCTGCGGGCTTTGGCTGGCGTTTCCAATTGATCTTCGGGATCCTAAAATAAGTTTCCAGGACTCCCCTGTCCATGTGTGATACAAAACTTGGGTGCTCAGTTATACATGCTCATGTTATCGGTGCAGTTTCATCAGCGGATTCAGCGATCTCGTCCAGTATCGCTGAAATTCGCGACAGCAATAGGACTCTCTATCTGTTTCCATAGGTGCACAGCGAGAGCACTGACACCGCCAGTCCGCCCCAACTCGAGTCTGAATATAATTTAACACTCTCTTCCTCCTGCCTGCCAAGCAGGTTTTGCTCCCCTGCTACAGCAGCTGCTCCAGCCTCTGTTCATCGCTGTATTGCGGCACATACGGGTAGCCGCGAGCATCAGATTCTCGCAACAGATCTTCGAAATCCCCTTCTGCCATTTCAACTTCAAAACTACATTCCGCCATCATGATTAGCCTACTTGTATACAAACTTTCTACACAGAGCAAAGAGCCTGTTTTCTTAGCTTCTACAGAAAGATGGCTGACACTATCTTCACATTCTGTGAGTGAGATCCCGCCCCATATGGGCATGGTGAAAACGTGCGGAATACTGGCTGTAGTTTTAAGCCTCTGGACCAAAAATCCTCCGATGACGCAAAATGACAATTTTTGCGTCATCGGAGGATTTTTTCCAGACTAAAAATAAATAAATCTCTCGTCTCAGGGGGATATGAGTGGGGGGAGCTCGGTAATTAGAAAATACTACTGGTTTTCTACTGATACAAAGCTTAATGCTAAATCCTGAAGTAACCCTTTAATTATGTTTGTTATTTAAACATCACACAAATGGACAACTATACCTGTACAATAGTTGGATACCTGATAAAACCTACATTGTTGAGTGGTGTAAGATTATATATGCAGAAGAATTCCACCAACATGATTTGAAACGAGGAAAAAAAACAGCCTTTCAGTTTGGAATGTTTCAACGTCGTAAATCACTGGCCTTCATAAGAACCCCCACCCAGTTAAAGCAGACTTTTCTTCTGTGCAAGGTCACCATCAGATTTGCACAACTCAAGACATTTCATCTTAATCTAGCCTTGCTAGATGATGCTGAAATTCACTTTGAACTGTGGTAACGTTTGTACCTGACAAATGAATGATTATAGACTGATGGACCTCTTTAAAATGTGTGTAGCAATGTGCAATCACTTATAATTGATAAATATAATCTTTAATTTTTTATGATTTATCTCATTTTACTAAGAATTGTGGCTATAAAGTTCAACTTGATAAAATACAATGATGTGTAAAACCAATATAATTTTGTAATCAGGGATTTTCATGTTTTATTTCCTACACGTATAACATCCATAAAAACAAGTCATGTTTAGTATGTAAACATTTGTTTGTGTATGAAGAAAAATCTGATGACAATGAATATCATGTATCTTGTACCATTCACAAGATAGAAAAGCGCATGTTTAAATATGCACTATTTTTGAGCGGGAAATATCCAATAGCAAATTGATATAGACTCAAAGAAGGATGAAATGGTTCTTAAGGCATTGTCGATAGACTCCATAGAGTTCATCTTCACTGTATTGATCAGTTATTTCACATTCTGTCACTTCTCACCAACTTATGTACTTATGTCTTATGTATATATATGTTAGATCAGCAGTGTTTCCCCTGCCATTATATTAGGGGGGCGCCCCGCCCCCCCAACGGCACCCTCCGCCCCCCCTTGAAGGTAAAGTTAATAATATTTTCTATATAGCGGCAGATCACAACAGAAGTAATTTAAGGTTACCTTTCCAATAGAACAGGTCTATACCTTGTTCTTTTATTAAACAAACTAAATAGCCCTTAAGTTATTTATCTTATTTACACGACGGCATGTCATTTCTGTCGCACGTTTACTATTCTCCTCAGCTCTCTGTATCGCGCACGGCGCAGTTCCGCCCCTATGCACACACACACACAGACACGTTCGCGCGCACACAGGTGAGCATAGGGGTGTTCGATTCCAGGTTTTCTGGTACGGAGGTATGCATAATTACAAACTAGAGTCACTATGACTGTTATCTATTTCTAAAGAGACAAGCTACAAGCTACGTGTAGGATAAATACAAAGTTTCTACGACAGCTCTCAGGCATGGTGTAATGCCGCGGATACACTAGACTTTGAGACTACGGTCGTGATATGACATCACATTAATTCAACATATAACAAATAGTCATACACTCAAAATGTAAAAAATATACAATCTACTCGACTTTAATGCAAAAATATAATTTTTATAGGGATTAGACACTCACAAGTGAGTGATTTAGGACACAGTAACAGAGTCGACACCAAGAGTCGATTCCTGTGATGGAGTCGACCCCGAGTCTGGGGCTATTCAGAGTCGAGGAATCGACTCTTTGGAGTCGACTCCCCATCACACACTCCCACCAGTGGACAGAAAGCGTGCGTCAGAAATATGTTGCATCAATCACCTGAAAAGAAGACAAAAATATCTGTCTTTTTTAAACGCTCCCAGGGTGGTGAAGATGGCAACACTCGCTCTCCTGTGAGTAGCACCCGGAGTAGCGCTACTGCTCCGAGTCCAAGTACAGAAAAGAGCCCAAGTGCTGCACGCCCTTTCCCTGACAAGCAGCAAAAGTCCAGTCACTAGTGATGGGTCGTTCGCGAACGAGTCGGCTCTAAGAGCCGACTCTTGTAGGTGAACGTTAGGAGCTGGCTCGCATATCAGAAGAGCCGGATCTATTAATAAAAATATTGTAAAAAATTAAGATATGAACAATCAAAAGATTTAAATTAATATAATTAACTAATTCAAAGAACGAAAAAATAAAATAATATAGGCCTTAATGCTCAATCACACACATATTTGTTCTGACTGTCTGCTCAGACTAACAGTTTGCTGGCTTCTATTGCTCTGACGGTCCCAGTCAGTAGTGTAAACTGTGAAAGGGACTTCTCAACCATGAACAGGGTAATACAAACCTTTCACAATAGGATTTGAACAGGGTAATACAACCAGATCTCTACAGTCCCGGCATGCTGGACGCGAACCCTCTGCCTTCAGCCCCACGACTGTTCCCCGGCCAGCCGGTTCTGACGAGTCTAGAGGACATCTACACCAGACCTCCTCCTCAGTCACTAACCCGCACCCTGCCGGGTGTGTGGAGCAAGGTAAGTGCTTCGAGTCTTTTCTCAGCACCAGAGCCTCGGGAAGCGTCTTCGCCTCCCGACACCGTACTACCTGCTCCACCCCACTGCGAAGCCCCGCCAGGTACGTCAAAAATAATCGTCCCCTTGGTGCCCCTAGCACGGAGCTTGGATGCGTGACTTTCACTTCTCAACCCGTCATGCTGGCTGGCCCAGACCATCTGACTCGGTTACGCAATTCAGTTTGCCAGGCCTCCGCCCCCCTTTGCGGGCATCCGATTTACCGCAGTACACGGCGAGCATGCCAAATCCCTGCTTGCGGTAATCGCTACTCTTTTACTAAACAAATACGCGATAGAGCCTGTCCTTCCAACCCGAAATGAAGAAGGGTCTCTACAGCCCTTACTTCATTGTACCCAAGAAAGGCTGCGGCTTACGACCAATCTTGGACTTGCGAGTTTCCAACCGTGCTCTGTTCAAACTCCTGTTCAAAATGCTCACGCAAAAACATATCTTAACTTGTGTCCAGCATCTAGGTTGGCTCGCAGCAGTAGACCTGAAGGACGCGTACTTCCACGTCTCAATTCTGCCTCGACACCGACCCTTCCTTCAGTTCGTGTTCGACAGCCAGGCGTATTAGTACAAAGTCCCCCCCTTCGGCATGTCTCTGTCCCCTCATGTCTTCACGAAATTCGCAGAGGCTGCCCTTTCCTCGCTCCGAGAAGCCGGCATTCGCATACTCAATTACCTCGACGACTGGCTTATTCTGGCCCTCTCCCGAGAGTTACTATGCACTTACAGAGACTAGGTGCTCAGGCACCTCAGCCGTTTAGGGCTTCAGGTCAACCGAGAAAAGAGCTAGCTCACCCCAGTTCAGAGCATCTCTTTTCTTGGCATGGAGTTAGACTCAGTCTCAATGTCAGCACGCCTCACCATGAACGTGCACATTCAGTGATAAAATACCTTGCCGCCTACAGGCCGGGCACGGCGTTCCCTTTAAAACCTTTCCAGAAGCTCCTGGGGCATATGACATCCTCCGCGGTGGCCGCGCCGCTGGGGTTGATGCATATGAGACTGCTTCAGCACTGGCCCCAGACTCGAGTTAAAAGACGAGCATGACGCCGCGGCACACACTGTGTGACAATCACCCCCACCTGCCGCTAAACATCAAAACCCTGGACAGACCTCTGCTTTCTGCGGACAAGAGTACCCTTTGCAACAGGTGTCCTGACGCATCCTGTCCACGACCGACATGCAACGGGCACGCAGCCACGGGCTGTTGGAAAGGGGCCTCGCTGCGCTGGCACATCAATGGCCTAGATTTGCTGACTGTTTTCTCTGCCCTGCGGAAGTTTCTCCCGTTAGTTCGAGACAAACATGTCCTAGTCAGGTCAGACAGCACCACCACGGTAGCGTATATAAATCACCAAGGCGGCGGATGCTCCTGCCATATGTCACGACTCGCCTGTCGTCTCCTTCTTTGGAGCCAGCAGCGACTCAGGTCCCCCAGTGAGCCTTCTTGCACAGGTGCTGTGCAAGGTCAGGGAGGACGAGGAACAAGTCACCCTAGTGGCTCCCTACTGGCCCACCCGGGCCTGTTTCTCGGACCTCGTACTCCTCGCGACAGCCCCTCCCTGGCGAATCCCCCTGAGGAAAAGCCTTCTTTCTCAGGGATGGGGCACGCTCTGGCATCCGCACCTAGACCTTTGGAACCTCCACGTCTGGCCCCTGGATGGGACGCGGAAGATCTAGCTGGTCTACCACCTGCCATCGTAGACACGATCAACCAAGCCAGAGCCACCTCTACCAGGCAACTTTATGCCCTGAAGTGGCGCTTGTTCTTGAATTGAGTCAAGTCAATTTTATTTGTATAGCGCCTTTCACAACACACATCGTTTCAAAGCAGCTTTACAGAAGTTCAGCATTAACAGACGATAAAAATGTAATGTCTATAAAGTCGATAAATCATTATCATTGTGCAGGGCTCCAAACTGCGACTAAAAATGGTCGCATTTGCGACCAAATAAATTTATTTGCGAGTGTAATTTCTGTCAAGGTCGCCATTGGCGACAGTAAAAATGTACTCCCTTTGATTTTAAAATTTGCATTACATTTCCCGAAAGATCGAAGATATAGCGGGAAAAACGGAGTTCATTGCAGGAACTAACCATTTCAAAAAAGAGACTGTGAGAAAACACGGTGACAGTAACAAGCATAAAAAATGCACGTGATCACATAATTGCGAAGAATGCTCCACAGACTACACTGTTAGCACGTGCAGTTTTTCTTGCATGCGAGCTGCGGGACGAAAAGGAATGGAAGGAGTTAAAAATGAAAATATTTGGCGCCTGTTTTTCCCCCTATAGGAGCCAATGGCTCCTTAATTGATTTTTTGTTTGGAGCCTTGTTGTGGAATTAGATAAGATATGATTCTTTATCGTGTTTAAAAATAATTAAATAATAATAAGAATTGGTGTTCTTCCCGGGCTGAAGACCCACAGAGGTGCGCAGTTAGGTTAGTGCTCTTATTTCTGCAGGAGAGGCTGGAGGGGAGGCTGTCCCCTTCCACCCTGAAGGTGTATGTCACCACTATTGCAGCCCACCACGACGCAGTAGACGGCAAGTCTTTGGGTAAGCACGACTTAATCGTCAGTTTCCTAAGAGGCGCCCGGAGGTTGAATCCCTCCCGGCCAAGCCTGTTGCCCTCCTGGGATCTCTCAGTGGTCCTCGCGGGCCTCCAGAGACCTCCCTTAGAGACGCTAGAATCAGTTGGACTCTGGGCCCTCTCTCTAAAGATGGCCCTACTGATCACGCTCGTCTCCATCAAGAGGGTCGGGGACCTGCAAGCGTTCTCTGTTAGCGACACTTGCCTGGAGTTCGGTCCGGCAGACACATATGTGATCCTAAGACCACGACCGGGCTACGTGCCTAAGGTTCCTACCACACCCTTTAGAGACCAGGTAGTGAACCTGCAAGTGCTGACCCGGGAGGAGGCAGACCCAGCCCCTTCGTTTCTGTGTCCGGTACGTGCTTTGCGTACCTACTTGGACCGCACGCAGAGCTTTAGATGTTCTGAGCAGCTCTTTGTCTGCTTTGGCGTACAGCAGAAAGGGAATGCTGTCTCCAAACAGAGGCTTTCCCACTGGGTCGTGAATGCCATTTCATTGGCCTATCACACCCAGGCCGTGCCCCCTCTTACGGGTCCTAGCACACTCAACAAGGAGTGTTGCGTCCTCATGGGCACTGGCCAGGGGCACCTCCCTGGCAGACATATGTAGTGCAGTGGGTTGGGCAACACCTAATACATTTGTGAGATTCTACAATCTCCGCGTTGAGTCAGTATCGTCCCGTGTTTTCTCAGGTCCGAGCCTGTAGAACTCGGTAACACGCTGACAGACTGGCCGTGTAGATCACTTGCACCTGGCGCCCTTTCCCTCAGCCAAGGTAAAACTGTGCACTTTCTCTCCCAGGAGATCCCACTCATTCGGACCTCTGGATGATTCCTCCCTAGCCCTTGGGGTCTGCAGTTCAGCGGAGGAACTCGCCGACCCAATCCACTGCGGGTACTTAATCTACTCTGTACTGGAATAAGTGCTCCACAGGTTAGGACTCCTACGTGGACTCCCCCTGTGTGTATTGTCTCCCTTAGGCAGTCCCAGCTGCCCTCCGGTCGTCGTGTTGTAGCAACTCCCCTCTCCTTGAGGCTGGATCTACCACTGCGCCACTTTCCACATGTCGCCTAGAAACCCATGTGATGTAGTCGCCATCTTACCTCCCCCTTCCAGGCAGGTGTGGTCTCCGCAGGGTCTTTTCCCCCTGAAAGAATAGGAAACTAGGTAAGACCCCCTTCCCTCAATGTGTGTAAGGGCCCTGGCTCTATGCGGAGAAACATAGAGAGAAAAGAGGCCCAGCAAGGCTCAGCCCATTCCCAGGTTGGCAAATGTCAAGGCGTGAAGATTTAATGTTGCAGTGCCAGATTTGAGAGGTTGTAAGTGTCAATTTGTTACTGCAGAAATGAATTAAAGTACAAAAGTACATATGTAATACAAGTTTGGTTCTGAAGTATTTATATAAATGTCATTTTACACATTTGTGACTACACAAACTGTGTCTGCAATTGTGAATTCAGAACACAAGCTTTGAATTATTGATTGTAAGTGCAGATTGCAACATTCAACTTCAAATTTTTATTTTATTTTATTTATTTGTATAAATTTCAACTTACGAGTGCAAATATTTATTGTACAAGTTCTCCAATCCAAATATGCAAGCTCTCGAGTTTTGCTCCTGATTTATCTTCATAGTAAAGCCCAGGAAAGATCCCTTTATAACAATAAAGAAATGTCTATTAATGAGTAAAATTGCAGCTTAAATTTTACTGTATGCTTCCGAGTACTTCATAGTATTTCGAAAAGACTTGTAATCTATGTTTTTTGTTTGTTTGAGAAATGACATTACTCATCAAACATTGACAATTTACTAGAAACGCAGACAAACTTTCAAACCAAATATTTTTTTAGCATTATCATGAGGCATTCAATAACTCTTTTAAAATGGATAGTTCAGATCCTAGATGTTGATTTGTCAGTAGTTGTGCTTAATTCATAATTGTTATGATTGTATTCCTCTTCACTGAGCTTCAGCAGCAGTTAATCTTGTTTCATAGCAATGTTCTGTTTTCTGTCAGAGGGAGTGTTGGGTAAGCTACTCAAAGAAAGGAACAGACTGATGTTTTTAGACAACTACTGAATGCTTCATCAAAAAAGTAATCACATGACTAATTATATTAATTTTCAATAGCGGTGTTAACAAACACACCAACCACGCAATCTCAGAGCAGTTCATCTGCATTATGAAGGCAAAGTGTTGCAGGTGCACCCATTCACATAATTCAAAATATTTGATGCTGCTTTATACAAATCTAAAAATCACACAGAATACAAACAGATGGCCATAAAAATAATTCATGTTTTAAATGAATACTCATGAATAATATCTGTGTAAGCAATGGTGTAGTGGTGCCTGGAGAAGTGGGTATACTCTTAATTTATTCCCCCCATATTTGCATTTATTCACATGCAATTGCAGTGTTTCCCACAGGATTTTGTGACTCTATGGGGGGTGGAGCTCTGACCCTCTGGGGGGGGGGGGGGGGGGGGGTTTGGGGGTATGCTCCCCCGTAAGAATTTTTTTTACATTTTAAAGTTAAATACTTCCATCTGGTGCACTCTGAGAGCAAAATAAAGAGGCTAGTGTTATGCTCTTGTAAACTGTTTTGTGCCCTTAAAGCTGCAGTAGGCAACTTTGAAATAAATTGAATTGAGAAACAGCGACCCCAATTCTTCCCCATGTACATGATGCTCTTCACCCCCAGCCAGGGTTTAATTGACAGAGCCAAGGCCTGCCTCACCAAAGGCGATTGGCTAAAATTTGCTAGATTGACACTACCCGACCCACATTTTTCACTCAGAGCTAGAGTCTGTGGTGCTAACTAATCTCTCACAGGGCCTCATTTAACAAGACACCATGTTTATATAGGGATGTCAGTTTCAGCTGTTTATCTTTTAATGTTACCTCAGACTGCTAACGATAGCTAGTTAGTGAAGGCGTAAGCAGTGTAACGTTATGCCAATTAAACTTGTAACGCTAACGTTAATTTATGTTAATCATCATGATTGTAACTTCGGCAGTAGTATTAACTGTTTGCTCTTGTAAACTGATGATGATAAATTGTGCGTCGAGTAGTGTATAAATGCAGTGGATACATTTAATGTTAGTTAACAACCCTCTACGATCATCTTGTAGAAAAAAATTGTCATTGGATTGTACATTTTGGTTTTACTCTCCAGACGTTTGACCTCATGTAAGCACAATGTAACTAAAAAATATATTAAGCAAACTGAGAGAGGGGGACTCTTCATATATATTCACACAATATAGTATATTGTAGTTTTTATTTGATTTTGCTTTATGATTTTAATCATATTTTAGCTTTTTAAAAATTTACAAATTTCACATTCTATCCATTTTTATGATGTCATGAAATTGCATTTTTACTAATGAGACAAGCTGTTGTCCCTTTTTGAAATTTCATACATATTATTAACTAAATTCACAAGTTGGAAACCTAATAATGAAAATTAGGGGCTGACAATTAATTTTCAAACAAACAATTGCGATTATGATGATTAATTGCCTGTTTCAGGTGGTTCACGAATATGACGATTAATTACCATACAAACTCACTATGACGCAGCCAACCAGTATAGCTATTATAGGCCTATTGTATTGTATTGTGCAATAGTAAAATATTTCTGCCTTAAATTCTTCACTTTTACACATTATTTTAAGGCTCTCTGATTAACTCACAAGCCCTTATTTCTCATGAAGGAAGACTTTGAGATTGTGTTTCTTGCATTTGATCATCTCCACAGAAATAGAGCAGGGCATCTCCTCTGTCTCACTGCTGCACTGCGTGAATAAACCCCATTTGCATTACATGGCCGTTAATTGAAACTGGAGCCCTTTGCGTTCAGAAATTTAATAAGTTTATACCTTGTTTATTTTTCACGGGAGTTTGGCGAAAGTCTCTGTAGACGGCGTGCACATCCGAGCATTGAGAATTGATTCATCTTCACAACTGAATGACACAAGTGCTTTTTCCCGCGCTCATCAGACAGCATGCAGGAAAAGACGAGGCTGAATCCCGCTTCAACTGTTTATATTCAGTAAAAGGGACTCGGTGTTTGAAACTACACAACTTTATCATTGGCGAGTGAAATGTTAATTTCATTATTGAAAGTGCAGCATCATTTTATTATGCCTCACTTTACTTGTTGCCAATGGCTAATAACAGACGTTTTTTGGTCGCACAGTGAGTAATTTACTCGCATATGTGAGTGATGTTTTCGCAATGTAGAGGGCAGAGTTAACGTTACTTACCTCAAAGATTTGTCGTCGTCCTCAACCAAATAACGTACGGAATACTCCAGTGCATATACAGTATCTGTGAGTGTGTTTACAGCAACGGGTGAAGAACTGACTGGCGCGCGAAGAGAGAGCGCAAAACAACCTTTTATTTGAAGTTATTATGAGACTGAAAAGTGCAAAAATATTTTAGATGAGAAGTGTAAAAATGTTTTCGGTTCATTATGAGAACGTGGCGAGGCAAATTAGACTAGTCTATACCCAGCACTATGTCCCTGTGTGTAACTAATGTACTTAAAAGTAATGAATTTAATCAAACTTAAGTGTAATATGACAACAAAAATTTTAAATGTAACATTATACTACTTTTTTTTACTTAAAAGTAATTACATTACAGTAACGAATTACTTTGCAATCAGATTACACCCAACACTGGTAAGGGACTGTTTCCTTTACAGCAAAAGGATAGCATTTTACTTTGAAAAAATAAAACTTAACAAAAAAAATTTTATTCAGTCAGGCTTTGCCATATTGTGAATGTTCAGTAGTCAAGGCTGAAAGGTGTTCGACTTAAAGAGGAGACTCACAGCTTCTCATAATTTATTCCTTAAAGGAACATTCCGGGTTCAATACAAGTTAAACTCAATCTGCAGCATTTGTGGCATAATATTGATTACTACAAAAAATTATTTGAACTTGCTCCTCCCTTTCTTATAAAATGACAATATAAACTTTACAGCTCAAATAATACATGTTTTTTTTTTCTCCCCAATTTTGGAATGTCCAGTTCCCAATGCACTCTAAATCCTAGTGGTGGCGTAATGACTCGCCTCAATCTGGGTGGCAGAGCAAATCTCAGTTGCCTCCACATCTGAGACTGTCAATTCATGCTTCTTATCACGTGGCTTGTTGCGCGTGTTACCGTGGAGACATATCGCCCATGCTATTCTCCAGGGCATCCACTCACAACTCACCACATGGCCCACCGAGAGTGAAAACCACATTATAGCGACCACGAGGAGGTTACCCCATGTGACTCTACCCTCCCTAGAAGAATTTATGTAAGTGCTTTTATAAAACTATAAGCTTCACATTTCCACCTTTAACCCCTCTAAAAATGAGTCACATGCATTTCTATTATAAATGTCTCACTGTAACCTCTTTTTTTATTTTTTAACTAAAAGAGGGACGCGACAAAATACATTTTTGCGATAACCAAGATTATGCCACAAATGCTGCTGACTGAGCGTAACTTGAATTGAACCTGGAATATTCCTTTAAATACAGTTAGAAAGGTTTTATATGTACTTTAATAGTCCACAGTCAACATTTTATTTATCAAAGTCATGCATGAAAATGTCAAACTTGGGTAAAGCTTGATAAATTGCAATTATGAAGATAGTATTTCCCTTAAAATCATAACAGTAACATACTGTAATCTATACCTGGATCATAAATACATACATGCATCATTTTTATGAGGAAAATAACATATTACATCACATGAATTTAAGACAAAGTTAAAGATTACAAGGGGAATGTAGATATTATAGCAGTAGATTATATATCAGATTTAAAAATGAACACCTATGGCTTTATTGGCATAAAACAGAATTTGTATGGTTGAAGCCAAGCCTTTATCCAAGGTTAGCAGTCTTGTGAGTGTAGTAAGCTCAGTCAGGGTACGTCATCAACATCACGTGAACGCGCGTAACATTTATCTGGCATGTAGAATTCACAGCAGCTGCACAGGAGGGAGATGAACCTCAAGTTGAGTGGAACGGCTCGGATCGTTTAAGCATTTGACATGGCTGTTTAAATACCCCATGAATTAATAGCATTGTTCCATAGGGGAAAAAAGGCGGGGTGTAAGCAGGGACACCATGGCTTGCACTGTATGGTTCCTATGTAAAATAGACTGTGGGTTTTAGGCTTATTATCAGCAGGCAACTGTGAAGCCCAACTGCATACCGTCAGAAAATAGGTTCAGTGAATAATTTCAACTGATTATAAATAGCATTCTCGCAACAGGACACTATACTAACGGGTTGCTTTAATAATACAACATCTGAAAGAGCGCGTGGAGGCACCTGGGAAGCTCACACGGACACATGCACGCCGCGCGCACCACTGGATCCGCGCTGGCAACGAGGAGGACCTCATCCCGAGACTGACCAAATCCGGCCGATTTTCAACGGTCCCGGCCATCTGTGTGGCATCGGTTCAGAGGTGAATTGCACACACTAAAATGACCCAGCCTTCGGCACAGTCCCCCATGGATCTGGAGCAGAGCTGCAGTAGGATATCTAAAAAGAGCATGATCACCAAAATATTTAAAGTTCGCAAAAGGAGAGAGATGCTGTTCGTGCAGGTGTGTTTCATATGCAGCGTCCTGTCCGTGACGTGGTGCATGTCAGCGTTGCTCACAAAAACAGGTGAGTGGGAATAAGTGAAAATATATAGGCTACAGTCCTGCTGCATATATTTTGATGAGGCGGATGAGATTTGTTGTGCCACACGCACAGTTGCACACATACACTTGAACTGGCAATTATGAAAAATGGTATGCTATTATATGTAGTGCATTATTATCACGCGAATACAAGGCAACGAAACACACTTATCCTTTTTTGGGGGACGTCAGACGTTTAATTATTCACAGCGATGTGGATCCAGAGCTGCGAGTGAGACTACCTCATGTTTGGATGAATGGATGTCGTGACGAGATTTCATTTAAATTATTACACAAGAATTTGGAGCAAGGGTGGTGGCTGGCAGCAGCTTAGTCTTTTCATCATGCCTTATTCTTTGGGGTAATTTGAGGAAGGTGTTTAATTTGGCATGGTGAGGGATCGTTCAGATCAAATGCGTTCTTGAGTTAAAAAAATCTAGAAAGGCCATTCAGTATAACAGAACACAGTGTCTCGAGAAGCGCTTTTACAAGTTGACCTTTTAAACCTGACGCGGCGTCTTAAAATCGCAGCGGTCAAAAACATCCGTCAAGTTTACAGGGAAAACAACTGATAAACAGCGCAGACGGACGCAAAAAAATGTGTTCGATGTGGGCGGGTGCACACTGTACGATTTTGGCCACGATTCTGCCATCTAAAGCTGCTTTCACACTGCCAGCTACTTTGTCTCTGCATGTCGCCAGTGGCTGGCGGTTAGGTCGATAGTGGTGTGTATATGGAGAGTCTAAACAGCACTGTTTCTTTACAATTAATTTTATTATTAAAATATTAGGATCACGTGAGCTCTACCATCTTCTCTCATATTGGTTGTCGCTCACGAAAGTCGCTCTTCATTTGCATATTAAACGTTTCTCAACTTTGTCGCGTCGCTGGACACGCTCACATGTTGCCGGAAGTCGCCAGCTCTCATTGAAAATTAATGAGATGAGGTCGTTTTGTCGCTGCGTTGCTGGCAGTGTGAATTCAGCTTTAAGCTTTGTTTTATGAAACAATTGTGTGTGTGAGGGAATTAAAATAAATTGGTAAGGAAGTCAGAGTTATTTTAACACTTAACTTTTTTTTTAATTATTAAATAATTGTGAACTGCCCTTTTTTTCCACTTGAGCCCCTGCCCCCAAAATGTCTGTGCACATCCCTGTGCATCATCCATAGGAAATTTGCAAGTGTGATATATTATCAGCCTTTCTGCATTTTTGAAATTTTGCATGGCCTAGGTTACTAATCTATGAGAGAAAGATGTGCTATAACCCACCTGTTTTGTTTTCTCCAATGTGAACGGAGATGTTTGTCATTTTTCGTGCCACAAGTCTTTTTATTTCCACAATGAATATTTTCTTGTGGTAGCTCATTGTACTGTACGCTACCTCCGGCACTCAAGTTCATTTTCAACATCAGAAATTTTCTGTATTTGTGATCAAGCTCTTTATTATAGGCCTATTTGACACAATCCATCATTCTTGTAAATGTTAGCCTATGCTCGTGATGGAGTGGTATTGGTGCAATGGATGCTGATGTCCTGACTTTCAGAGAGAGTCAAATTTGCCCATGGTGGGCAAATTTCACTGTTTCACTTCTATTCCGCAACACTCCCGTGTGAGTCACGTTCACTGATCGGGATGATTGGGACCATAGTCGGCTACGATGTATCATACATGTATTATGCAGACTGGCATAATGTTGCACATTGTGCCATGGCAATATCAATGCATTCATATCGTACAGTCTGACAAACAACAATCGTAAAGGACTATTATAACTTGTAGAGTGTGCACCTGCCTTTAGACATTAAGACACACACAGTAGGTCTTTAGCAGTCTCGTGTGTGTGTGTGTGTAACAAACAGCCAATGCCTCAGTGAGAAACAAACAGGGCTAATTCAAATCTATTTTTCCTTTTCCAAATATTGTGTGTTGTGCACACTCAGTGGTGCAATGCATAGCGTATACGGCTGTCACATGACAAAAGAACGAACAACTTGGACCAAAAGAGTTGAAAGGTGAATTAATAATTTCTGCTTCCTATACAGCGCCAATGTGTTTTTCACATAATGAAAGAACGGTGGTTGCGCAATGTGCATGCACGGCCAACACAAAATTAACTAATCACTCTCTGAGACTACTCTTCTTCTCTTGAGTCACATAAAGGATTCATTCAAAATGAATTAATTTCACAGGCTGTGACCTCGGATTGAAACATCATAAACGCGTGTTCTTGCACCGTTAACATACTACAAATGTATTGAAAATGCTCAACATTGCTTAACAGCAGTGATGCCCCTGGCAGTAAAGTAAATATATATTATTTGGCATCTTGTTTGTGTGGAATGGAATTTTGATTGTCTGTATTGTTGAGAGAGCAATGGTCCAAGTGTATCCGTCTGCGTCCTGCAAGACAGCAAGGAACACCCATGACAGGCCTACTCCAAGTAATGCCCCCCCCCCCCCCCCCCCCTCCCTTTGGTTCATAAAGGGATTCTACTGGCTAAATAAACCATTAAAATCCTATGTAATTGCTGTATGATTCATGTTCACCCACTCTATGCCTGCAGTGATTTTGTTCCCAACCGTTCCCTTAACTCTGCATCAGTTTTCCACATTGGGCAAAAGCCTTACAAATACAGAACAAGTGTACACAAAGAACATTTTACTTTTATGTTATTGCTATTATCAGATGACATGTGACATCATGCCCATCTGTCATGCCAGAGGTTTTCTTAACACTAAATTGACAATTTTCTAGTCTGAGTTTCACATCCTTTGACACCGTGAGTCCCCACGCTTTGCTCTACCATTCTTCTAGAGTGCCGTTGATTACCTGCATAGCCTGCTCTAACTTTTTAATAATTTGATGCACATGTGTGCACATTTTTACGTTGCATTGGAAATTTAATCCCTCGCTGCAAGAAATTGAATTTGGTCCCGCAGACCTCTAATTTCAGCTTTTCACTGGATATTTGAATGGGTGGCTGTTCTCCATAGCACTCTCTTCAGACTTCGAGGTTTTGGAACGCAGAATTAAACGATTGCAGGGTGAACTTCGATAGCATAGATGGGAGACCATGCTAAATATAATTACCTTTTGCTCTAACATCAAAAGAAAAACGTACCTGTTATATTTCTACAAATTTCCAAATGAAGAAAAAAAAATAGTGGGTGATGGATTATGACTGTCAGAAGAGAGAAGATTTCCTGTCACCATGTGCAGCTAGATTTGAAACCTGTGGCAACTCGTTTTTTAAAAACTAATTCCTTGTTAGTATAATGCAAAGTGTATGTTATAAATTTACAATAATTTTTTTTTAAAAAGTTTGCTAGATTTATGCTGCTAAATAAGGTGGAAATGTGTCATCACAGTTGGTGAAAAGGGTCCATTACATTTTGTATGCTACACAAGAAAATGTACTTGGCCATAAGTTGATATTTTTTGTTCTTTCATAGAACACGCAAGATTTTTAGTAGAAAGTCAAAGGGAATGGAAACGTAGCCTTTGTTTCAAATTACAAACTAGACTTTAGACTTTAGCATGGTAACGCACACGCCCAGAGAATCCACAGTCACTTCCAGGACAGCGTTGACACGTAGCGCATGTGGCAGGGCATCCAGGCCATCACCAACTACAGGACAACAACAGTTGCCTGTGACAAAGATGCTTCCCATCCAGATGCGCTGAACGACTTCTACGCTAGGTCTGAAGTGCAGAACGACGTGGTGGCGAGGAAGACCACCCCTCCCAACGACCATGTGCTCTGTCTTACCACGGCTGATGTGAGGAAAACTCTATGTAGAGTCAACCCATGGAAGGCTGCTGGACCAGACAACATTCCTGGCAGAGTGCTCAGAGGATGTGCAGACCAGCTGGCAGATGTTCTTAACGACATCTTCAACATCTCTCTGAGCAGCACCGTCGTTCCAACGTGCTTCAAGGCCACCACCATCGTCCCCATGCCAAAGAAGTCTTCAGTGTCCTGCCTCAACGACTACCGTCCCGTCGCACTCGCACCCATCGTCATGAAATGCTTCGAGAGGCTTGTCATGAGGCACATTAAGACCCAGCCGCCCCACTCACTAGACCCACTGCAGTTTGCGTATCGTCCAAACCGTTCAACAGACGATGCCATCACCACCACTTTCCAAAAGGACTCATACGTTCGAATGCTGTTCATAGTCTTCAGCTCAGCATTCAACACAATCATTCCCAAGCACCTGATTGGAAAGCTGAACCTGCTGGGCCTGGACACCTCCCTCTACAACTGGATCCTGGACTTTCTGACTGGGAGACCTCAGTCAGTCTGGATCGGGAACAGCATCTCCACCACCACCACCACCCTGAGCACTGGGGCCCCGCAGGGCTATGTGCTCAGTCCACTGCTGTTCACTCTGCTGACTCACGACTGTGCAGCAATGCACAGCTCGAATCACATCAAGTTTGCCGATGACACGACCATGGTGGGTCTCATCAGCAAGAACGACGAGTCAGCATATAGAGAGGAGGACTGGTGTAGAGCCAACAACCTGTCTCTGAATATGGACAACAAAAGAGATGGTTGTTGACTTTAGGAGAGCACAGAGTAACCACTCTCTGCTGAACATCGACGGCTCCTCTGTGGAGATCGTCAAGAGCACCAAATTCCTTGGTGTTCACCTGGTGGAGAACCTCACCTGGTCCCTCAACACCAGCTCTATTACCAAGAAAGCCCAGCAGCGTCTCTACTTTCTTGGAAGGCTGAGGAAGGCACATCCCCCCCCCCCCCAGCCTCACTACATTGTATAGAGGGACTAATGAGGGCATCCTGAGCAGCTGCATCACTGCCTGGTTTGGGACTTGAACCGTGTCGGAGCGCAAAGCCCTGCAGAGGATAGTGAGGACAGCTGAGAAGATCATCAGGGTTTCTCTTCCCTCCATCAATAACATTTACAAAACACTGCATCTGCAAAGCCACCAGCATTGTGGATGTCCCCACACACCCCTCACACAAACTCTTCACCCTCCTGCCGTCTGGCAAAAGGTGCCGAAGCATTCGGGCCCTCACGGCCAGACTGTGTAACAGCTCTTCCCCCAAGCCATCAGACTCCTCAATACTCAGAGACTGGACTGACACACACACACTCACACACACGTGTGTCCTGAGTTGCACTTTAATTATTGTCACTTTATTACTGACTGCTACCTCAATAACTAACTAGAGCACTAAATCATAGTATGTTATGTTTACATTTGGCATTTTTAGAAACTGTCATCTTTTTGCACTACTGTGTACTGGTCGGCGCTGCACTGTCTCTCACTGTGCCTATTGTCCTGTTCATTGTTAGTAATTTATTGTACTGTCCCGTACTTTAGGCACACGTTTGCACGTGGACTTTATATAGGTATGTTATTTAGTCTGTGTAGTCTCATGTGGTTCTGTGTGTGTCCTATGTTGTTTTATGTAGCACCATGGTCCTGGAGGAATGTTGTCTCGTTTCGCTGTTTATTGTACTAACTGTATATGGTTGAAACGACAATAAAAACCACTTGACTAGATTAAAAAGTTTGTGGACAGGCAAAATCACCCTTGTTTCACCGTCTCCGACCTGCTGATACGACGGTTTAATTTTGCCGCCTTGTGACAATCATGTTTAATGTTTCATTTGCTTATGGATAATATTTGATACAAGGGAGTTGTTATACGCATATCCCAATGTCCATGCATTCAGCTGCAGTCTATTATTTGCAGCACAACGATCACCAAAGGAAGCAGGATAACTGTCCACAAGTTGTAATGTAAGTAGGAAAAGCTGTAATATCTGCTTGTTTAGGATGACAACATGTCCTTACCCACGAAGGGCCTTTAAAAAAATGTCACACCGGGATTTCTAAATCATCTTAAATGTCCGGAATTTGCTTGATTTCATATTGAAGTGCTCTCTGTAGCCATACATGGATATTGTAAATCCGTGTTCATTTGCCATTTAAACCAAGCATATCAGTTGCATTTTAACCACCACTGCTTTGTGTGTGTGTGTGTGTGTCTCTCTCTCTCTCTCTCTCTCTCTCTCTCTCTCTCTCTCTCTACATGTGATAGAGGGAGGGAGAGAGTGTGCACGCTCTTATTCAAGTGACCACGAGAACAAGGCACTATTTGATGAAAACATAAAACAAGTAACTCTGAACAAACACTTTGATTATCACTATAAATAAGTCTAAAAATGTCTGCTAGTATCTTAACTCGGTTTCAGTGAATTTGTTTACATTCAGTCGCTGATGAAGTTAGTTTGAGGTGGATCCTGTTTGATATAGATACACGTTCGTAGGAATAATTCCCGACTTTACATATGTAGGATGTTTGCATGGAAGGGATGTACATGCAGATTTCAGATATAAAATTGGTGATTGAATGATTAATGTTTACTCGCTGACATTGTAATGTTTCGTTGCAGTCACTTCTATTCTGTGCAAATGTTTGAGGCACATAAGATGTTTCTAAAGCATTTGTCTTAAGATGGTTCTTTATATCTTCAGCTTTAGTATGTCAATAGGAAATATAAATGTTAGATTCCCAAACATTAATTTTGCAAATAGAAAAGATTAGAATAGAAGCACAGGGAGCCCTGCAACTGATGTCATGGCCCTCACAAAGCCCCCCACTGAACATCATGTCTGTTTGAGATTACCTATTGAGACAGTCTAAATAGATATAACTGTGGTGAATTCTCCAAGAAGCTTGGATCATCCAATCTGCCAACAACCAAGAAAAACTGTGTCCAGGTGTATCTAGGAGAATCAGCGCTGTTTTCAAGGCAAAGGTGGTCATGCCCAATATTGATGTAGCTTTTTTTAGCCTATATGTTTACTGGACTTTGTATGACATTAAGTGATAAATGAAAACTATTTATGTCATTATTTTTGAAGATATCCACACTATGCAACATTGTTCACAAGTGCCTAAAATTGTGTACAAATTCCATTTTTGGATGAACTATTCTTTTATAGATTCCTTTAGAAATTGGTGAAATATGAATAGAGCTCTGAGACCCCCACTGATCATTAGCTAGCAGACAGTCTGATATTAAAACAGCTTGATGTTTCATCTCTATCCTTAAGAGTGCTGTGAAATGAAGATGAGGGGGGAAGTTGAGGACATTTTTCCTAGGTAGTTATATGGATTGGAGTACAAATCACATCTGTAAGACACATATGGAGGGTATAGCGATCTCATACATTAAGGTATCCTGGAGGAACACACCTTTTTTGACAATAGTGTGGCATATTGTCACTCTGGGAAAAGTTTGCAAGTGTGGTTTTATTAAATTCCCGTGTTTAAACAACAGCTATAGCAAAAATATGATGCTGTTTTAATTTTAGTATGGAGGATAAAATTCACAAAAAAAATAGAAGGTTTTGAGCTAGGTGTTTGAAACCAACAAACAAAATCACTGCTAGAGAAAACAAGCATTTGTGTAAATGGACTTAGCCCTTGTGACAACTGCCCCCCCGGTCAACCCTACATGAACGGAGTAAGATCAAAGACACTGATAATACATTTTAGATGCAAGTTAATCTCCCATTACAGTGGATTTTTGCATTGTGCTTTTCCACTTGCTCTCCTTGTCTACATGCTTCCCTTCCTGGCTGTGTAACAATGGTGGGTGCAGTTGTGTTTAATTACGGCAAAATTACAAGCAGCTTAAAGGATTACCTTCACATGATATTGTAATGATGTTGATGCTTAATGTGTACTTTCTGCTTTATGGCTCTTCGGTTGCTGGCATATCCGATAAGCCCGACAGATGTCCACCTGGTGTGCCCCCCTGCAATGAATATGGAGCCTTTAATCACACCTCCTGTAATATGAGCCTGCTTCCCAAATCTCATAACTGTTCTTCTGAAAATGTACTTTTTCATTTTTCTGGATACAACTGTAGTGCAGTTAGTGTGGGCTTAAGGGATTGTTCACACAAAAATAAAAATTCTGTCTTTATTTACACACCAGTGTTTCCTTCTGTCCAACAAAAAGGGAGACGTTTGGCAGAATGACAGACTCCGTAACCATTCACTTTCCGTGGATCTTTGTTTCCATACAGCGTAAGTGAATGGTGACTGAGACTAACATTCTGCCTAACTTCTCTGTTTGTGTTCCATTGAAGAAAGTCAGAGGTTTGGAACAACATGAGTGATTAAATAATGATAGATTTCTCATTTTTGGATTAACCATCCCTTTAAAATACTGAATTATCAACTTTATTATTAGCTATCCTGTCCTCCATCTGGGAAACTTTGTTACACGACTTTACAGGTGCTTTTTTTTTCTGCTTCTCATAAGCAGTATTTAGGAGCAGTTGGGATATTTTGACATGTTTTAGCTGTAGTACATTTCTGCATGGAATGTAATTATTTCTGTATAACTTATAGTACTGTAGGTTATACAGAATATATAAAACCAAGAGTAGCTAGTGAAAAATGTCTTGTGCATGCATTAAAGGAATAGTTCACCTGAAAATAAATCATGTCATCATCTGCTCACCCTCACCTGAAACATTTAATGAGGTTATTTTTTGTTATTCTTGAATAGTTCACTGAAAAATGAGAATTCTCACCCTCAGCACTTCATAAAGATCTCCTTTCATGTTCCTTGAAAGAATATGTTTGAAATGACATATGGAGGAGTGAATGAGGAATGATAAATATGTGCGCAGTTTCATAACTAGATAAATATGATTATGATAGTGCTGAAATTGACAAGTGAACCATAGAAAGTCAAAATAGATGAGATATGAAGACCTAATTCAGGCTCTGGCTGTTATGAGAAACAGTATGCCAGTATGCATGACTGTAAGTAATCCCCTAGGGGTGCTGCTAACAACGATACAATGCACATCTTGTAATAAAGGAATAGTTCACCGAAAAATCTCAATAATTTACTCGCAATCTTGTCATTCAAAACCTGTTTGACTTTCTTTTGCAAAACACAATAGAAGATGCATTATTTAATATCTCTGTCTCTCGTATCAATACATTGGTAGTTGATAGTGCCTCACTTTAAAGCTTAAAGGAATAGTTCACCCAAAAATTACATGTCTCTAATCATTTACTCACCCTTATCCCATCTCAAACCTGTTAGACTTATTTTTCCTGCAGAACGCAAATGAAGATATTTTAATCTGATATGATGTTTATATCCATACAATGCAAGTCAATGGGGTTCAAAACTTTCAAGCTCCAGTAAGGACATAAAGGCAGCATAAAGGTAATCCATACATCTCGAATGGTTTAATCAATGCCTTCTGAAGTGACAGCGCTCTTCACATGCACACGCATCAAGCATGAGGAGGTAAAATCGGGCTTCAAATCATGATTGCACCAAGGAGGCAGCAGATGTCCAGATTTATAGTGAAAAAGGAGTTCTAGTTTGGTCCATTCTCCCCCAAAACAAGGTATCGTTTCAGAAGACATGGATTTAAACCACTTGAGTCATTTGGATTACCAACATGCTGCCTTTATGTCCTTTTTGGAGCTTGGAAGTGTTGGACCCCATTCACTTGCATTGCATGGAAAAATAACTTGTATCTCATTAAATGTCTTCGTTTGTGTTCTGCAGAAGAAAGTAATATGGCACAACTACAAAATCCACTTTAAAACCAAGTAACGTAGAAGTTAATTGTTTTCAGAGTTGGTGTAGTTACTGCGTTTTGCTGTTGAAGAGATTTTGTTGTAAGGTATTGCAGAAAGTCACTTGCAGCAGTTTTACAACTCGTGTGTGTACGCCTTCACTAGGTCATGGGCTGGTGCTTCAGGAGGGGTTTGATGTACCCAAAGATCATCCGGGCAGAAGACTTCTGGCAACAGTAGGAGACAACGAGACGGAGGAGAAGAACTGCACAGAGCCAGGTAATGCATAATTCACTTCATACTGAGGAAAGATATTACTCAATCGTAGTTCAGCTCATCTGGGTTGCAGGTCTAATCTGATTGCATCGCAGACAGCAGGGGAACACAATGCTAAAGGCAATTAATTAACCATATAATCATAGGTTGATATGCTAGCAAAATAAATTGGTTAATCAACTTGTAAAAGGGAAGAGAAAACACTTTCCATACCTTTTTGTGTTTGACGATAAAGACTGAGTCCAATCAAACTCTACTGTGTTTTGGCACACATGCTGTCGTTTACCATCTGTCACTTGGTAATGTGACTAATACTATTTTGCTCATTAACTGTTCCAAGTGTTAAGCTGTTTTTACATGTTTATGTATTACATGTTTGCTGTAGTGTATTCATTTTTCTAATATAGATTTATTTCAGTATTTGTTTTTAACTATGTACAATAAACAATTCTTGTTAACTGTGTTGGGTCACCACTTGACATCCAATTAAAAATCTTGGTCCTGAAGCTAAACCGGTAGAGAACCACTGCTGTATTGGACATTTATATGCTTCACTCATGTCCTTTTGTCCTTTGTCATTAATATTGACAATACTATAAAATATATAAATCTTATACAAAATTTATGCATGATTTGAAGTGAGAATATTAACAGAATGGAGCCTAGTCTTGCCAGCATATTGATATGAATTGTTTGCACTGTAAATTAAGCTGGCCCTGAATGGACATCTTTATATTTTGGGGCAACATTGTTAAAAGAAAATCATTCTGAGGGAAGATTTGTGAATATGACAGAAATGGATCTACTGGCTTTGGCTTGTGCATTCTATAAATAGCTATATTTAGATGTCATGTCCTCCCAACATCTCTCTGCTGAGGAAGATGAGGATATCTCAGTAGTCCTGGCATCTCAGTGCAGTGTTTCCCCACATGATTTTGTGAGACTGTAGTGGGTGGATCTCAAACCCTCTTCGGGTGTCTGGGGGCATGCTCCCCCTTAAGAAAATGTTGTACATTTAAAGATAAATGCATCAGTCTGATGCACTTTTAGAGCAAAATTAAGAGGCTAGATCTATGAAGAACTTATTGCTCTTGTAAACCATTTTGTGCTCTAGTAGTAATTTAATCAAACACATTGTGTAGATCTGAATGGTGATGGCATGGCAAAAAAGTCACACCTACAAAGCATGGTAAATGAGTTTAACGCAGTTCAAATACTGAACTGAAACTGCCCCTTTCTCTGCTGTCAAAATCACCTGCTGCCCCTCCCTCAGGGGAGGCTTTCTCCCCTGCTGCCCCTCTCTGAATGTCTGTCCCTCTGAGATTCTCTTGTGCTGCCCCTGATGTCTCTTCTGCTACCTGGAGAAGCTGTCTCTTATACTAGCGATTTAAGGAAACGAGTTACGTTAAAATTCCACTGTCACTCCAGTTTATTTCTTGACAAAAGCCTGTGAATAATCTGTTTGGCTGTTGACTTGACATCTAACTATGCTAGCTACCTCTAGTTTCTTTGTAGCTAGTATCTTCCTCATCTGGTGGTGGATTTCGCTCTCTTCTTGAAATATTTAAAAATGCTCATGAGCTGACAATCAAGGGTACAAACATTAAGCTTAAGAGTATCGTTAATTCAACTTGATTAGTTAACATTACAAATAGCCTAACGTTACATCAGGGCTCGACATTAAGCATTGTCATGTGTTTGTCCTCCGGACAAGTAAATTGTTCATTCACTTATCCGAGTAAAAAAGTTACTGGTCCGGTGAGAAAAAAGGCCATTTAAGTTACATGCTCAAGTAACATGTCAAAGTTTATGTTGGATGTTTACTAAAATTACGACCGTTGCCCAACCTAATAGTGTACTTATGCAAGCAACTCTGCGACAGAAATGTAAACTGCACTGGGTAGGGCAAGAGGTTATTGTCATATGGTAATTATTTTAACACGTGTGGTAGTCAAATAAAGAAAAGTCTTCATTACCACCATTAACAGCAGGGAGGCTCACACTTCTTTGGAATGAGATCTACTTTTTCATCATGTTATTGCAGTAAGATCTACCAAGTACTATAAAGGGTATACATTTTCACAAAACCCAAATTTCAGTAGTCGGTAGTGAAATTTGACGATTCTCAATACCGTCTTCACAACAACAACAAATAATAACATTAACTAAAATGTTAATTATGGAAGAATTGTTTCTTAAGTAATTATTCAACACTAGTAAACAGTCAGTAAAAAATAACAATAAAAACAGCAATGAATAGAAATGGTTATTTTTTTTTAACAGCTTTAAATGATTTAATGGCAGTAAACTATAAAGTGTTCAAGTAAACATTCAGAATGAAATGCAACATAAAACTACTGGTCTTTACTGTATGATTATAATACATTCATTCATTTTTAAGCTTCTAAAGTTACTCAGTCAAGAGCAGTGAGCGGTTTTCTTGTTATGGTTGTTTGATTATAATTACACACTAGACAGCAGCAGGTCTGTTACCTTACATTTATACTTACAAGTCTGACAATTTAATACAAATCAATTTTTTTTTTCTCTGCTGTTTACATTCACTTTAGACAGAACTCCGTTTACATGAACCTCACCAAGACGGGCATTTTGACGTAATTTGTATTTGCCAGTTCTGGTGCACATTAGCCAAGCAATTTCGGAACACACATGCATGTTCAGCACACACACCTACTCTGCCTGTCAATTAAACGGCACAGCTGTTACTAGATCACTAGCAAATTATAAAATTACGCACTCTGGATTATTTTCAGCAGCAGAATTTGAATAAGTGACACAGACCTAGCCTATTACTAATATAGCCAGTTATTTTTTCCGTTACTATACTGTAACATTACTTACCTCAAACGATGTTGTGTTTTCAAAATGCCTTGTCTCGGATGCAGCCAGGTGGTTCGTGCGTGCGTGCGTACTCCCACTGACTGAGAGTGAGAGTTGCTTTGCCGGAGCAATGGCGCAAAACACATTGTTAGATCTTATGTTATTATGAGAAGTTTCAAAGCGTTTTTGGTTCGTTATGAAACTGTGGCAGGCTGCTGGGCTGCCACAGTCTAGGTAATTAATGGTAAACACTCCAGTGCTGTAGGGCCCTCTCATTAAGCAGATTTAATTCACCAAACTGCAGTCTGCGCAGTTTTTTTTTTTTAATGGCCAGTGCTGATATCCAGAAAGTAGGGTGGCCGATAGGCTGATACAATGCAGCAACACATATAACACAATTTAATATATTAAATAACATAAACATAAAATTGCTAAAAAAAATTAGAATAAACTCTTATTTAGCACTATATTTACACTTATATCACAAAAATATGTTAACTTTGTAAAAAAAAAGATTCCAAAAAATAATATTGTATTTTAAATGGTATGTTTAGTCACCAAATTTGTGTCATTGCATATGAAGAAATTGTTCATATATTATGAAGGATATAACAGTACACACAGTAGTCCAGCAACCATGAATGGCATGTCCATGATAGCAATTGCATTGACTAAAAAAATACAGAATCAAACCAATTGTACATACAGTGCATAGTGAATAAGATATTTAGTCACAGCACACATGAAGTGCCTTTAATTTGAAGTTGCAGCAGAGACTATTTAGCAGAGACGGACCAATTCTTTTAAAATGAATGGAAGATATTATAATGCCCAACTGCAGACAACTGTCAATGGATGTAGATAGGATATCCCACCTTACGGGTAAAAGAGCCAATCACCTTTAAGATACAGACATCGCCTGTCAATCAACTTGAAAACACGCATTAGCTACTCAAGATGGGAAAATTCATTTTTTTAGCGTAATCTGATAATCTCCAAAACAGTTGGTCAAGATTTCAGACTTTCCCCATTCAAGTAGATAGGAGCTGAACTGTCATGACTGGAAAAAGCCTCAGAGCATTCAAAATATGGCAGACAGTGTACCGACTTCCTAGAAAGACTTCGGATGCACTCATGCTCGTGCGGATCCAGCGAGCAGCAGAAATCTCCTGACATTTTAAACAGCATGGATCGCCTACTTGAATTGTCACGGACTGACCATCATGATTTGTGAATCGGAGGAACTTTTGATTGTGAAGTTTTGATTCTGGCTGATAGAATACACTCTTCAGAGGAAAATATTAGATGAGCGCTCGACTGGAAGAAAACGCTGGATCTGTTTAAACAAGATATCTGCATATTTTCAAATGGTGTATATAATAGAAGTTTTATTGATATTTGCTTTTTAGCATTAGAAAAGTTAAGTTGCAGGAAACTGCTGAGAGGCTGATAGAATGTGCTTTAGAGGTAAATAAATGAGCAGATCCAGCATCCTGTGGAGCGCTCAAGTTGAGTGAGGTTGGTTTATTACATCTGTTTAAACGAGATATGCACATATTAGTAGATGTATATAAGATGCTGATATTTGCCTTTTTATCAGAGAGAGATAGAAAGAGAGAGAGGCACTTTAACATTATGAGCTCAAACACGTCTGCTGTTGCACATGGTTTGAAAATGCATCTTCAAAATTGTGCTTACCATTGTTTTTCAACACAATTACCTCCTTGTTCTTATGGGACCAGACTCTATGTAATGGAGGTTGTTAAATTGACGCAAATATCTGATGGGGCATAGCGCTTGAGAGTAATTCAGCTTAATGGGGTTGATTTCAGGGTACATGAACTTTTGAAGCTCATGACCATATTAAAGTAGCATGAACTAAAATGTATTTGTGGTCATTTTTATATTATTATTATTTATTATAAACGGTTCATGACCTGTCTCTAATTGAGAATTGTGTGGTGCATTGTGAAGCACACCATACGGCCAAGAAGACCCTGTACAATTGTGCAGCATAATGGATGAATGGGGGAACATTTCTAATCTTGACAAACCCAAATGCTTAACGTGTTATTAGAAGAAATTTTGATGTTTCACAGTGGTAAACACTCGACGGTCCCAACTTTTTTGGAGCGTGTTGCAATCATCTGATGTGAAATGACTACATTTTCAAAAAACTATTAAATTCACAAGGTAAAACATAATTTAATGTGTAGTTGTGTGATTTCAATACAGCAAAAGGTGAAATATAATTTACAAATCACTTTGTCTTTATTAGCATTTTTCATACCATCTCATCTTTTTCGGAATTGGGGTTGCACTTAACACAACCCAAGTTGTATTTCACCCACTCCTTAGCGCAGAGTATTTTTTTATTTTAAAAGACGTTATTAACCGTTCTTTTATTACATTCTTAACGGTAACCTTTTGGAAAGGAGACTGAGGACCTACTGAACCGGAATGAAAAAAATACAGTTTTTGCTCAGAACGAACCGAAATGAAAAACATTTAATTTTTAGTCCCCTAGATTTGGGAATATGATGTATTTGAAATGTTTTGTGTTTTTGTTAATGTCAACACTGGTGTGGAACTGCACTGCTTTCAGGGAGATTTTCTCAGCAGTACGCCATGCATTGCTGTCATGCACTGACATCGTGAATCTTAGCCTTGCTGCTACTAGCCAAAGTGTGAGCGCACTCTCTCTCTCTCTCTCTCTCTCTCTCTCTCTCTCTCTCTCTCTCTCTCTCTCTCTCTCTCTCTCTCTCTCTCTCTCTCTCTCTCTCTCTCTCTCTCTCTCTCTCTGTGTGAGAGAGAGAGAGAGAGATTGGAGGTCTTTGCCAGTTACATGAGCAAGAAGGGGGGGAAGAAAGATGAGATGTGTCCATCTCTGTCAGCAGCCTGCAAAGCTGAAGGGCAGGTAGAGGTCACACTGGCTGTCACAATCACAAAGTGTGTGTGTAAGAGTTTGCAATTTGAAAAGCACTTTATCACCGCTGTCACTGAACATTACATAATGCTAAATAAGTCCCTTATTTTGTTTGAGACTTTTTGTGACAGTGACTACACTACCATTCAAATAATTTTTGGATTCTGGTTAGGGATGTGAAAACTATTTTCAAGGCTTAAAAGAATAGTTCACCCAAAAATGAAAATACTCATCATTTACTCACCCTCATGCCCAGGGCTGCAGTTAGAAATTGTTGTGCTGGGTGCTGACAGTTCTTCCATCAACATGTGATGCCCTGGCGGCTTTCACTGTTGCGCGCTGTCTCCGTGTTTATATCCACGTCTCCCACTGAACACGCTTGGATGTGCTATACAATGTGGAAAAGACTTTATGCCACGTCACGGGCTTTATATAGGCAAGCGCTTGGCACCATCTCGCCTGATTTTCTGTAAAAGGCACGAGCCTATGTAGCATATAGAGAGTATGGCCAGCTACACAATGTCTCATTCCCTTTCAGGGAACCAAGGTTGCATTTAGTAATCTTGGAAACATCAAAGTTGCGTAATGACGCAATTTGGACAAGATTCCATCACACCATGCAAACAGTAGCTTCCAACTGCCAAAAATCCAGCACTGAACCAACCGGGAAGTGGACTGGATCCTCACTATGCGCTGCACACCAAGAGATGAAAATCCGTAATTTTCCAGAATTTAACATGGTATCAACCACAGCGGGGGATAAACCATTATTCAAAAGAGGTCCCCGATGGGGGCCAATCCCACAATTTCCATAACTCGGGCTGGGGATGCCAAATGCAGCCTGAGACAACATGTCCATTCTGACTAGACCCTCCCAAGGCATTCTCTCCAGGAGAGAGACCAGATTTGAAAACCATACTTGAGATGGCCAATATAGCAATTCTAACAAGCTGAATTTGATCCTCCCGAACCCTCTGCAGAACCAAGTGCAGCAGGTTGTTCAGTGGAGATGTGTAAAGAGACGCTGTCGGCCACTGATGCGCTAGTGCATTTTTGCCCAGCAGTGCCGGGGGTGAGAGAGAAAACCAGAGGGGACAGTGTTATATCTTGCTTGACATAAACGGAACCAGATTTGTTCTACAATCTACAATGTCAATTCTTTAGGCATCTGAACCTGTCTGGACAGAATATCCACCCCCAAATTCAACTGGCCCAGAACATTTACTGCTCTTAGAGAGAGTGCATTCCTGTGCCCACAGAAGAATGTGACATGCCAGCCTTAGCATGGCATGAGAACGTACCCCTTCCTGACGGTTGATGTAGCCAACCTGTTGTCTGATCGGATGAGGACATGACTGCCCTGAATTTCTGGAAGGAAAAACCTAAAAGCCAATAGTACCACTAGCATCTCCAGACAGTTTGTGCCAATTCAGCAACTGTCCCATCCATACTCCTTGAGCAGGATGGATCTCGAACACAGCACCCCAACCCATAGAGGAGGCGTCTGTCGTTATCACTTTGCAGCGACACACTTGTCCCAACGGAACACCCACCCACAAAAAGCGGTTCAGTTTCTATGGTAACGGAGCTTGGTAGCATCCACGCATCTCTCTGATTGGACAAAATGCAAGCATCAGGGGTTGAAGTCCCTTTATGGAGTTAATAAAACACTGAAAAGGTCTCGCATGCAACATGCCCAGAGGAATGACGGTGGATGCCACAATCCAAAGCCCCAAAAGTCTGTTAAACATTCTTGCTGGCAGAATGTGTCCTGCATTTAACACTGCTAGACACTGGTTGAATGACAACCAAAATTGGTTTGCTTTGCCTCCAAAAGCGAACCTGAGAAAACACCTGTGCCTTGGCATAATTTGATTTTGGAAATACGCGTCCTTCAAATCTATTATCACAAACCAGTCCCCAGGCTGCACTTGTGACATTATGCTGTAAAACAAAAACATATTCTCTGTCGTTCAGATTACCTAATTCAGAACACCACATAACTGCTGCCAAGCTGTCACATGGGCAGACAGGGGAATTCATTAATTTGTTCTCTATTGCAGCACCATGGAGTGGCCATGGAGGCAGAGGCCAAATTCGATCAGGCAATTATAAAGAGGTCACTTTGAATTCATTTACAGCAGAGGACACCAGATCTTCCCTAGCATTAGAACAGGGAAGAATGTGTGAACATGATAAATAAATTTAATATGATTTAACGCTCCACAGCATAAGTCGCGGGGGGGAAACTGAGCCATAACTTCCCTTATGATAGGCAAATTTTGATACTAATCGGCCTCCATAAGAGAATTGATACCAGTTTTTCTGAATATACAAAGTATGACACAATGGTTTCTTAAACAGAAACTATAATCCAATCCATACATAAATGACAAGTTTGGTCCTTCATACACAAATCATGACCCACTCATCCATATCATCATCCATGCATGCTAAATCTCGAATGTCTAGTACATATCAAATGACGGACTCGCACGTAGAGAAACGAGCATGACGGAGAACTCTAAACACAACTCCTTAACAACAGGAAGACTGCAAAATCAGTGAGAACAGGACAAATACATCTTAAAAAGGAGCGAGGAGCGCAATGTACGTTCCGCCATTGAACAGGGACAGAGATGGCATTTGCGTCTGTTTGTCAAAGAAAAGACAGCCGCGTTTCACACACTCCTCATCTCCTGATGGGACCCAGGGAGAATGGTAACAGCAACAAAGCATCCTGTGCTTCGGTTCACAATATTTTCTTTGAGCATCTTAAGTCCCCGGGCCTGAGCACAGATCACGCGGGTGCTCGTCCTCCGCACGACAGTGCTCCAAAAATGGGAGAGAGAGGATGTGGCCCCGTGCCTCATAACATTTCTGTGAACACACTAGGGTGACCAAAATAGAAGACATTAGGTATTTTTAAACAAGTCCCTACCTTTTCCATCGTTCCCACGATGAAATGCCTCCAAACCAGCATTTCCTTGACGGAAAATGTGATGCGTAACGGCGCCGAACTAGGCCGCGCACCAGATAAAGGAACTTTGATGTATCGACAGCAAGAGCGGTGCATCCATCCGGAGGGAGAGAGAAACGCAAGGAAAAGTATGGTGACCATCCTCAATCCTCCTTAAGACAAGAGCTGGAGCCTCAAGGCTCATATGGCTCCTTTCAAAAGACCGCATGATGTGACAGAGCCTCGATGAAAATCCATCAGGCCTGTAACAACGTGGTTGAATCCACACACAAACTGCTAATTTCCTACAACATCCTCACGTGTTGTCACTCAAAAGGGGAGAACATAGTCCTCGCTTTGGCATGAGTCGCTAGTAACCAACACAGGCTTAGACAAATTTGTGCACAGAAAATCTGGCGAGATGGCGCCAAGTGCTCTCCTATACAGAGCCTGTGAAGTTGCTCCCAATGGGCGTTGCTTAAGCGCCAGCTTGTGATTGCATACGGGCTTCATACCACTTGAGACCACTGAGGCAGTCCCAATTGTGTTATTACACAACGTTGATGTTTACTTGGAAGGGGATCAATAAATCGTATGATTTTTATTTATTGAATGTAAAACTTATTGTGAAAGGCACAGACACTCAGTAGTGGCAACAAAAGTCGTATAATGAATTAGATCCCAGATGCAATTAATTGTGCAAACATAATCCCAGTAATAAGGAAAATAAAAGATTTGGTACTCGTTTTAGCTATGAACAAGCTTGCAATACACGGGGGAATCTGGATTAAAAAAATACTGCATGTAATTCATCAACAGTATTCATCAATAGTAGTAGTGACATGGAGACCGTGAGTCCGCAGAGTCAGTGATTTGTTTTTGTTTTTACCTTTAGAGGCCCCTGTAATACTGCAGAAACCTCCAGCACTGGAAATGGAGGAATGTTTTTATATATATATAAATAACAACTCTGCATTTTTTTATTTTTTTTTGCCAATAACCGATTGTTCCAAAAAGCAACTATCGGCCCAATACATCTGTAAGAAAATACAGTAATACCCATGAGAGAGACCAGTATGTTACAATGATGACCAGGAGTCAAAGTTGAACTTTCAATCAATAGAGAGAGTGTTTACTGAAGACGAAGTTCTCCACATTTCCAAAGGCAAAAGACTGAAACAGAAAAGGAGTTGAGGATCTAACCTCAAAACAAACTTGTATGACCAAAACAACAGTAATTATAACAATATGCAAATTAATTGGCATCATCTCTTACGATTACAGAGAAATCTTACAAACATTGTGTTCTGTTTAACTACATTCATGCAATCATTCAAAAGATTATATTTTTTGAGACTAAGTCAAGTTGGTCTACAGATCAGGTCAGAGGTGAATTGTAGATCAAGAGGGCTCTTCTCCTTTTTAGATACCCATGGTTTACAGATCCTCAAAACTCTAAACAATCACTGTATTGACAGCCTATGCTGCGTTCTGTCTATTGATATGTTTCCCTCAAGGTTGAATCAGGCCTCACTAGAACACAGGCCTTATCCAGCTGTAACGGCAGTAAAATAAGTCCAAACGCAACAGAGCAAACTTAGGGAGAAATATACATTTAAGTTATGAATTCTAAGAAAGTATTTGTGTCAGTAATTACACATGGTACATTAGTGACCTAAAAGTTAAAACACAATAAAACTCTTATTTAAAAAGGCTTTGAAGCCTTCAGGTAATACCAATATATTAGTCAACCTCTACAGGAAACACTACTAAACCTTGCAAACTTCAGTAAATCTAGTGACAAGGTTTGCCTCTCAAGTGTTGATTGTAGCAACTGAGAAGAACCTGTGCTCACAGGCTCTTAGAGGCTGCATAGCAGCCATACGGTCAGATTGGAACTGGCAATTTTTTACATATCTTGCCTTTTTTTTTTTTCTCGCCAGAGACTGATACTAGGTTGTCATCGCTAATACTGCTTCACTGTCAAGGGGTGTGAAGTGCGTTGAATTAATTTAGGTTGGAGAGAGTGTCACACCAATCTGTCCAGGTCAGGAAAGACATGAAGTATCTATGGGAAAAAAAAAACACTGAAATGTTGCATTCTTAAGGGAGAACAACAGGAACCATTACTGTTCTGTCTGCATTAATGTGTTTGATGTTTTCTAAACGGTTAAAGTGTGTAAATTGAGTCTCTAAGTGTACAGAGAATGTATTTGCTTTTTCTTAACTGGAAAATCGTAATGAACAGGCATTCAAAGATGTAATCAAGCATTTGCTTTGATGAGAGTGGCCTCCATTATGTTTGTAATCCTCAGAAGCTGCTCAAATCAATAAGTAATGAGAGAGAGCGAGAGAGCAAGAGCTCAGACAGTCTGGGTTGGATGCCAGCTTGTTGACAGAACTTTGAATATGCAGAATGCTCCTGTGCCTAAATAGGGGTTATTTTAGGACGTTGCATTTTTACAGACTGGAAGACAACTGTTTGTAAGAAAAAAAGCAGTAAAATGTGTTGTGATAGGAATTTTATGTGTGCATTTTTAAGACTTGATGTATAATTGCAAGCTCAGGCACTGACAAATAGGGTTAATACACTATTAAACACCTTTACAGTTATGCAGCGTATCTCATAAAGAAAACATAGAACCGTTAAAGTGTCCATGCCACACAGAAATAGGGGTACAGGGAGCATTGTATTTCATCAAGTATTAACTGTTCTTTCAGGATCACTCATGCTTATCATATAAAAACTACGCAGTTTATTCCATAAAAGACTGCAAACAATTTATTGACATTTAAACACTTTTAATTGACCTTTAATTACATTGTAATTCTGTTCGCAAGTCAAGCAGTAAATCATTTGTTGGTTGTGAGCCGAGTGTAATCACAGGCTATAACCCCGCCCACAAACCCAGTTGAAGTCAACATGAAACCCATTTTACTCTGTTGTGATGTAGCCCATTTAGGAGGGAAACATGATATTCAGTGAGAAAACAATGAAAGGCAGGATATGATTTTGTCCTTTTAGGAATTGATTGGATTGTGCTAAGTGGTCATTCCATATCAGAATGGGGCCAAACCTGAATGTGAGTTTGATAAAATAAAATATTCTCTCATTTAATCACCCTCATGCCATTCCAGATGTGAATGACTTTCTTCTGCAGAACACAAATGCAGATTTTTAGAAGAATATATCGGCTATGTTGGTCCAAACAATGCTAGTGTATGGTGACCAGAACTCAGAAGGTATAAAAAGGACATAAATGCAGAATAACAGTAATCCATATCTTCACAAGTGATATGATAGATGTGGTTATGAAACGGATTCATATTTAAGTCCTTTTTACTATCAATCTCCACCTTAGACCAGCCCTGACCAGTGGGGAGCTGAATGTGAACGTAAAAGTCACTTCCACACCAGAATGTGGAGTAAAAGTGTAGATTTTATTAACTTTCTGGCAGAAATAAAACTGGCTTAATTCTTTTGTATATTTTTTGCAAGTGTGTGATGTGCATGCATGCATGCATGAGAGGGAGAGAGAGAGCTCCGAGAACAGGTACTTTTCAATGTAAAAGAAACTAATGACAGATAAAAATAAAACATTTTACAACTCATATCCATCTATGTGTTGGATAATGTTTTTTGCATTGCAACCTCTGACTGGAAAACGTATTCTGTGCCACGCGGTGACGTTGTGCAAACTGTGACGAATAATACTCTAATATTTGTGCCCGTTGACAAATTTTTACAAGTGTATAAAATTTTTGCCGGTATTTTGATGTATGAGCTAAACCTTCTAAATTAAGAAAATGCATAATTGGAACTATTTTAGAACAATTCAAGCCGGTTCAGGTATAAAAACGGCCAAAATCGCTCTTACAATTGTTTATTCTCACGTGGTGTTCCTGTTATTTCGGCGAGCTCCACACGACAGAATCCGAGAGAGTTACTGTGAGTTGGTATGTTTGTCACCACTAAACCATTTTGTATCAGCAAGTGTGATCTCAGCAAAAAAATCTGAATAATATGCCATTATGAACACCCCTTATGATTCCTTGCATCAGGCCGATTTTAATACATGACATACTGACATGCGCGAGAACACACACATAGCTCAGCACAGTATGCCCAACCGTGAGGGGCTGATCCTGCCATGCGTGTTCGCATCAGGGGAGACATTGATGGAGAAGGTCACCAGAGGACCGAAGAGAACGAAGCACATACTGTCTCACTCTGCCTGCAATGCTTCTCCTTAGTAGCCCATTTTAGACTATTTGTTCAACAACTAACTAGCCGATTAGTGAGGTTGACAAGATTGTTACATTTATATTTTCCTTTCAGTTTCCCTAACTTTCTTTAATTAGTGTGCTGTGCTTTAGCTGTAAGACAGTTTGCATGATCGCACCTTCTTGGAGAAGTTGCGTCTTATGATGTATTCCCAATAAAGCACCTCTTTTACTGCCTTAAGCATTCAGACTGATGTCTTTAGCAAATGTGACATGTCTCCCTGTTGTTTTTTCTTCTTTTTTTAGTTCCCTAAAAAATGTATCGCCTACGCTTTGTTACATTCCATTGTGCTATGTCTAACTGTTTTTGAATTTGAGAATGCATCTTATGTAATCAACCAATAAGAAATGGGTCCGATTGAGGTCAGGTGAATCAAATCTAGCCTTCCTATACATAGATTATAGAGTTATAGATATTATAGACTATTTTGGAAATGTGTAGTTTTGCACATGCAAGTACATTTAGCACATACATAAATGCATGCATGAATTTATATTTTACCACATTTGTTTGAGACGCAGGCAAAGACCCATAGGAAAGTACTGGCATGTTGTTTACAGAGAGATAGACACAGAGAGAGTGTTTATTTAATGGTATCATCATTAATAATTGATTTTTAGTGCACCAGAGCTCTAAAGACTTCAATGGATTTACCTGAAAGAGGTTGTGATGCTTTACACAAATACTGCAACCTGGCATTCCACAGTCGACAAACAGCATGTTTCCATGTCCAAGTTTCATGCTGAAAACCAAAAAGTCCCAATCTGCAGTAGCCACACCTTTTGGAATATTGTAAACTCAACATGCTAATTTACTCATGTTTATACAGGAAACATGGCTTCCACAAATAACATTCTAGTTGGTTCCTAGCCTATGAGTATACTGAGCGTGGAAGATCTGGGATTCCAATTTGTTGTTTTTATTGGTACTAATTCAAGAAACACTATTGCTCAGTTTGGGTTGGAGATTTGAACAGACCCCTAATCAACAGTAGTATTGAACTTCAGCACATAACTCGTACTGCACCGTTTTCACTACTGACATGAATGATATCTTACTGTAAATTGTGCAGGAATTGTTCAGAAGAGGTTTGCTTTTAAATTCCAAGTGATTGGACTGGTGGATGCCTTTAGTCTTGCAATGGAGGAAGAAACCAATACATATCTACAGACAATCAGACTTCTAATACCTTAATACCTTTTGTAGTTTCGCCTGGCAGGCAATAAAATGGGTGCGCAGCAATCTGATTTAGGATTTCTACCTGGCGGTGATATAGGCCTCAGAAATTGCAAAAATCCTTTATTTATTTTTTTTCCCCTTCAAAATTGATCCGCGCAGACATGACATGGTAGGCCTACTTATGCTGTGTTTCTGGATTTAATGCATATTTTTTGGCTTTTAACATGAAAACCTACAGCTTCAAACTATAATGTTTTTTTCCCGTTTAGTGAAATCCTGGTGTACTCTCTTGTGCTCAAGCGGTTCAATCCTCTTGAAAGTGGCTTCCTTTGAAAGTCTGAGTGTGTTTGAGTGTTTGTGGACATCGATGTCCTTTGGTTCGGTCTTGGCTTGTGCGTGATACTTTGTGTTCTGCGGGTCTCTTTCTCTCTCAGAAGATGACCTTGAGGGTGTCCTCTCCTCCTCCTCGTATACAGTGGGAGGGGCTAGCTGTGGGATAGGAAATGTGATCATGCCACCAACGACTTCTGCTTGATGGATAAAACCTGTTGGGATTCTTCATGTTTTTCTCAACACCAGTTTAAAATTATGTGCTAGTGATGATCACACCACTATTGCCATCTTTGTTGATGGATCACTACTTGGTGGTGAGAGGTATTAGTGTTCAGACTCAATTCTGATTGGATGAGCCACGTTCAAAGTAGTTGTAAAATGCACATTGTAAAACAGTTCACGTTACGGGCAAGGAAGAGGCGAGAAACCGGCTTAACATATATAACATAAAGGTTTAATGTAAAACTCAAAAGACAAGCACATAATAAGACGGACGTCCGTAATTGAGCTCTCTCTCTCGATCGCCGTCTGCGAGTGGCCTTTATCCCTCTTGACTGCTTAATTAGCCTAATATGGGACCGGGCGTGCGTAATCACGCGTCGGTCCCGCCCTCCACCGTGCCACACACATGCATGTGACCGAACATTCTAAATTAATGCGACATGTTGGTACAATAAACTAGTAGTTCAATGAACCGTATTACTTGGCAGAAGAATTGTTTATTCTGATGATTTCTACTAATAAATACTGTATAACTCTTTATTGAGCATTGGTGTCTTTTTGCAGTGTGTCAGGATCCTGTCACTTTGTCAGTCATATTTTTATGTTCAGATCATGGTGACTGGGTCCTGACTCTTCAGCCTAGTTCGGTTTCTGTTCTTAGTCAGGATCTGGACACTCGTACTCCATGTCTCGTCTTTGTGATTTGCATGGCTTTGGTTCGATTCTCTTGCCATGCCCTCTTCTCTCAGTCTTGTGTGTAATGCGAGTGCACATTGCTGTGTTTGATTCTTCATCGCCATGTACACTTGTGTTTGTTATCTCTTGTATGTTAGCACATGGCTTTGTGTGTCTTGATATGTGCTTCCCTGACTCCACCTTGTTCCCTGATCACTTTCCCTTGTTTAGTCCTTATGTTAATTACATTTGTCTGCTCCTCATGTGCTTTCATCTCTATATATTGTGCCCATGTCTCTGCCCAATCTAGCAGAGTTTTGTGAATTTGTCTGCCTGTGCGTTGTTGTTGTGTTTTACACTTACATTTATACATTTGGCAGACGCTTTTATCCAAAGCGACTTACAGAGCCCTTATTACAGGAACAATCCCCCCGGAGCAACCTGGAGTTAAGTGCCTTGCTCAAGGACACAATGGTGTTGGCTGTGGGGATCGAACCAGCGACCTTCTGATTACCAGTTGTGTGCTTTAGACCACTACACCACCACCACTCTTTTTAATAAAAAAAACTTGCCTTCTGTGTTTGGGTCCTAGCTCAAAAATCTGTGACACAGTGTGCTTTGCATTGGGGCCAAGAACTTCCCTTTACCCATGGTAAAATCACTGTAATATACAACCTCTCTTGGATTATTGCTTAATATTATGGTATTTTTGGTATCATTGTCTCAGTATACCAAAAGTGCAAAAGAGGCCTTGTTAGCTTTATATGGGCAGATGACTATTTAGATTATGGCATGATGTTGGTTTATGCAGTAAGCTACATTTAGTACAGCTCTGATGTGCCATTTGTGCCACTGGGGATTATTTGACCTCCAGTCCTGTCCAGGTCACGAACAGGGCTGCCATGACAGAATGTGCTGGCATGTGACACATCCATGCATCTATGAGGGGTTTGACATTTAATGAGATTGCTCTAACAGCAGGTTATGAAGTCATCTAAACCTGATATGTTCAATACAAGTTAAGCTCTTTTAACAATTTCTGTCAATGTTGGTTAGCACAGAAATAATGTTGTCTCATCCCTCATTTTTTTTGTGATTACACTAAAGCACTTACAATGGAAGAGAATCGGGCCATACAATAAACACTAAATTACACCCTATCACAAACAAAATTATAGGCATAATGCTTAAACATTTTCCATTATTTTTAACATGACTAGTGTAAGAACCAACCTTCTGTGTAAAGTAGTATTCAAATTTTAATGTTAAGATCATGTAAATCTGGTAAACCTAGTAACTTCTGCATGATACATGCAAGTTATTAGTGCCACAATTGGGGATTAACCAATGTGTTGGCTGCCAATATTTATCAGCCAATTATTGACCTAATTAAAACCATTGGCATATCAGTTTTAAGCATGAAAATAGCCAAAATGTATAATACATTAATATTTATAATTAGTAGCGATGTATGATGAGGGAAACCATCCAAAATGCTTTGAAACAATCAGACTTTGACTTCTGAGACATAGTTATATCATCAATTAATGCTGCATAATTTATTGAATAAAGGTTAAAATTGCAAAACTGCCTTGCATGATTACTAAGCCTCAACAGACTGCATTTTAAAATATAGTCTGCATTTAGCAGTTCAATTAGTGCTGTGTGTGAGCAAGGGGCACCCTCGTGGTCTGGATGGCATTATCCAGAATCCAATATACCAATATAATATAGAATAAAGCTAATTTATGTAACTTTCCTGTTTTAAAATACTTTCTCCTATCCAAGCTTAATATGCAGAGACCGCTATTAAGAAGTCATTCACAGGTTAATTTTCTCAAACATTTAGCACTGTCTTCTGTGGCACTTTAAAAATTTCAGTTTGATTAGAGAGACCCGCTAAGACCCACCCCAACAACGTTACTCAACCAGTGGCGTAAGCTGGGTGCTGACTTTGTTTTTGTTTGACCAATGGCAGATGTGGGGCATGTTCAGAAAGCGGTTTTAAAAACAAAGTCTATTTTTGTCATTCCATTTGGTGGCGCTAGTTTCATACATAAGCTTTAAAAGGGGGTTTTTGTTTCCATGATGTGGTTGACATTTCCATGGAATTGCCCAACATATGCATTTGTAATGTTACTTGTATAATGTGAGTTCTGTTGTATTTGAAGTGCAAAAACAAGTGCAAAAAATGTTTTGAAGTACAAAATAACCTTTTATTCATATCAATCATCATGTTATCATATTTAGTTTTTCTTTTTAATTATCTTTTTATCTTCTATTTACAGTATCTTTCATTGTGGCTTTCTATTAATTTTTGCCTGTCATGTGTTCAACAAATCCAATCCAAGATCAACTGAAATAATTTGTTGTCAAAACTGTAAAAAACCTTTCCTACCTTTTTAAAGCATAGTTATTAAGTAAAATACTTATCTAATGACAAAATAAGGGAAGTGGCAAAATATCGTTATGGGAATATAGGTTTTTTGTATCGGTCAAATATTTTCATAGACACGTGTTCTAATGAGCTATTGCTGGTCTAATGAGCAAGGATATATAAAGCCAGTGAGGATATCAGATAGGGACATAAACTTCCATAAAGCACTGTTTATATGAAGCAAACTCCACTCACAGCACATGATGTCTCTGTCACTGGACTTCCTGTTGCTGAAGGCACGCTGCACGAGTGTTTGTAGCCTGCTTAGCATTGCTTATTCTATTCTCATAAGTTTATTGTTTTATCCTTTGTCATTTTATCATGTGTTTCAGGTTTTTCCAGTTCTACTGTTTTATCTGTGTGTATTTTACCTGTTACTGCTGGCGCCTAGCACAATTCTGAGTTTGTAGCCTGCTAGCTTTTTAGCATCGCTTATCAATCTATTTTAGGCTTTCAATCTTTAATATCTGCCATTTTTCAGCGTGCATTGGTTTCCCCCCGCATTATTCTCTTATTGCAATTCATCTGCGTGCATTTTCCACGTACATCCTCTTTTCTATTTTTATTGCGATTTTAAACTGTATGCATTTTACAACGTGCACCCATTTTTCTCCTCTGTTACACGGATTATTGCTTTGACCTCAAAGCACCGCTTATCAAGAACAACCATAACAAACAATTGTGTGAGACTCACATCAATCTCAAACCCTCATTGATCAGGAACAACTAACAACAACAAACAATTGCGGTAAGTCCATGGCATCCTTTCATGTTATTTCTTTCTGCGTTGCATGCCACATGTTTACTATAGATTCTTCCATCAACAGTGAGGGATTCACATGTGATAGATGTAAGGAATTAGTCAGGCTGACAGAGAAGGTTAATGAGTTAGCGACATGCATCTGAACACTAGTGGAGGTCAGTGAGAAAGAGAAGGCGGTATACAATGTTTCGGATGTGGGTAGAACAGCAAGCAACACACAAACTTTGGTTCCACTCTAGAGCCCCCACAGTTTGGGTGACGTCTCCGTGGCATACTTGCTCAGCAAAGTGACACCACTCTCCCATTCCTGTTAGGGTTTCCAATCGATTCTCCCCACTCAGTGATGCACCCACTGAGAATCATGTAGAAAGAGCCCTAATAATTGGTGATTTTTATAGTAAGGAATGCTGTGAATTTATTTACTGATAAATTGAAATAATCAGAAATAAAATTGGATTTTGCAATCTGTCACAGTACCTCCATAAAACAGTGTCTCGTAATTTTCCTCATGTGCCACTTCAATCCTTCACTGTCAAAGTTAATGAAACGCTAACAATGTATCAAAACATCAAAAGCCACAACATTGCAGGCCGGTTGAACTGCAATGCACCTCACTGATCTCCCAGCATCACCTCTGTCTAATGATGGACTACACTCATATAATGGAATACATAAACTATGAATTAATTGCTAACAAAATATTTAATCAGCCAACTAAAAAGGACAATTGCATCTATGTGAACTTCTGCAGTTAATCCAGGATGGACTTCAAAGACAAGTCATTAATCTTACAGTTCATACAAAATCTTTATTTAACCCTCTGGGGTCTGCACAAGCTTCGTTGATAATGAGGCAGCATAAACAAGTTAAAATATAATCTAAATATTCATATTATTTTTATATCCTATTACACATCATATTTATATCATACAGCATACAATTTAAATGCCTGCTTTAGCCGAAACGCCATTTAAATAACTAAAACTTGCTTATTAGGAGTCATATTTCAATACTCTGAATCCTGGCTGGCAAGTCTGGAAACAGTCCCACTCGTAAAATATGTACATGTTTATATAAAAGAGCATGCCAACTAATATGCAAGTAAAACTAAATGACTTATCCAACGTTGTATCCTCAGCTGGATCAAGTCTCTTCCCGCTCTTCTTTTGAGGAAAATGTTAACTCTTCATCACTGTCCAGGAGTTTCCAAGTATCGTGTGACCTTCCAAATGCGCAGAAAAGTGAATGAACTGTTTTTAAGGCACAGTTGGGGCGTTTTCCATTTGTATCGATCACCTCAGTACATTAGCGTATGAATGGCGCGCTCTTCTGGTGGGTGTGATCACAGAGAAAATTAGCTGAGCCTGTAAAAACTGTACATCGCTTTGTTTCATACAGATTATATTGCAGGAGAATATTTGTTTTAAATGTGAATAATTTTTTTAAAAAGTAGACATTTTAAGCTTTCTTTAGACATATGTTTCATGTTTGTGTGAAAAGTATTTGCGGAGTTTGTTCATTTTTGTGACGTGTTTCAGATATATGCTCGCGCACACAGAGACTGCTGAAAGCTCACCCTTTTTTATTTTTGTTTATTTTACAAGAGCACAATTTTTTGTTATTGTGTGTACACAAATAAAAGTAGACCCTTTATAGTCATGATGTCTTGCACTTATCTGTATGCCCCAAAATGACGGAGAATTTTATGTTGTTTCCCCTGTAATTATAAATAATTTTCTGTAAATGCATGATTTTGTGTAAAACTGCTTAGAAAGGCGCTATACAAATAAAAATGACATGAATGTTGGTATGTAGGGCCCTAACAAATCCGTTTTATTTTTTCTCAAATTCTGTTTTATTTTTTCGAAATTCAGTTTTTTGGATTTATTTTCATCTGTTTCGGATTTTTCATTTTTAACCAATATTTACTTGTAAAAAGTCAACTACGTGCACAAACAATTTAAACATGTAAAAAATTTTTATTCAAACTGTGGATACATTATGTAAACTCGGCACTCAGTTCTTAGGGCAAAAATATAATTAATACCAGAGAATAAAATAAATGAAATTGCAATAATTAGGCCGAATAAAATATACAAATAAAAGTGTAGCTTAAAAATGGAATTTAGCTCAAAATAGTCCTTTCTGGTGACCCAATGCCCTCAGTTATTGTTATTTAATTCATTGTAAATATGTGCTGCTTTCTTGGGCATTTACCATCTTTCACAGACATCTCCATTGAAGTACATGATGGTAAGGTGCTTTGTGTAGAGCTCAGTGAGAGACTCTTGTCAGTGAGGAGTATTTTGTACTTGCTGAAGATCCTTTCACATTCAGCTAAACTGACTGGAAAATACATGTAGGACATTGCCATTTCTGCAACCCTTGGAAATCATTGGCTTGTGCCTTTCCAGTAGTCGGCAAGGTCCAGGGAAGTTGAGAGGGCTTCATTTTGGACACAATGTTGATATGCTGCCCACTCCTCACTGAGCTATGGAGATGGGCTCTTCAGAGCCCACAGGGTATCATAGGCCTCAACATACTTCTCCATCTTGTAGATCTCTCTAGCAGCATGAACATCCCGGTGCTTTGAATTTTTTTCATATGCAATGTGAAATTTATCATGAAGGTGATCAAGTACATCCCTCTTCTTTTGCATGGTCATTTGGTTCAGCAGCTCATCAGTTTTGGCCCCAAAGCTATGGGTTTTGGCTGTTCCATTAACTAAGTAGGAACGAAGATCCTCCATGATGTTATAAGCAGAGATTGCTGTGGCAGTGTGGATGCCCTCAAGCACCCTCAGAGCTGTAACTAGTTTACCACACCCCTCAGAGATGAAGGTCAGCTTCACCTCTGCAGGGCTTCTAGCTTGTCGTCTATATCAAGCAGTTCAAGGATGTTTCTAACTGTTTGAGCAGAGGAATTCTCAGCCATATAAACTCCTTGTAGAGATAGACATGGTCAGCATGGTACTGAACTGATACGAACCAGCTATTCCATCTTGTATTTTCTTGCTCAGAAGGTACATTGTGCTTCACAGCCTCCTTCATTGTCAAAAAGCACAGCCTCTTTCCTCTTTCTTTTTGAAGAAATCAGATTTCACCCACATCACTAAAGCTGTGACCTCGCTGGAGTATTTGTAGTGTTGCCAGGTCTCTCCCACCAAATTGATAACATGGCACAAGCAGGTTGCATGCACACATGACACTTCAATACATCTTTGTAGACTTTAAGACAATATGATGCATTCTCAGTTACCACGGCCAGAATGTCATTTAAGTTCACCTGACTGTTGTACTGGAGAGACTGCAGCACTGCCTGAGAAAATGATGAATGGTTGCAGCTCTCCGTGAAGATCACATCGGTTAGAAAGTATTTTCCTTCAGTACCTGTTGAATTAGACTCCGATCTCGGTTGTCTAAGGTTTTATCGACAACAACAAAGATTTTCTTTCCGTGGATCTCTTGCAGCACTTTTTGCATGTGTTGGTCAAAGACGTGCAGCTGGTGAACCTGTCTCAGTCTACTTTCGTTTTCTGGGAGTGCACTTCCCTGTTTGCAATGCTTCAAAAGAAAGGGACACATCTTCATTTTCTCAAGTGGTATGTCCGTCTCCGCAAACATTGCAACAAAATCCTCTACAAACTCATGTCTAGCATCTATTGATGATGAGGTGGCTTTGATAGAAACCTGGAGGGCTGAGCTACCGGAAGTTGATTTCGCCTAGTTCTTGAGATGGACTCTCGATTTTAGATGGTCATTGCACTAATCTTTACGAGTCCTAGTCAATAGTGTGTTGGCAAAACTCACTATACGGTACTTTGCAGTTAATTGTGTGTTTCTTAATTTTTTTTGATGTGGTTGTCTTACCGGAGGCAAGTCGTTTTGACATGTTTCTTATCAATGATGGCAGTTAATGTGTGAACGTGAATATTCGAGACTTATGTGAAACAATTAAGTTTGGAATACCATCACAGAAAAATATGCAAATTCAGCGAGATTCCGTGTTTATAAGTAAATTCCATTTTTATTTATTGATTCCGCGATTCCGTCTGTATTTTTCTGCAACGCGGAAACCATAGGGCCCTAGTAACGCATAAACAGAAGTTCTTCCAGTTAGAAAAGTATTCCCACTTCATAAAGAATAATATATTTTACAAATCAAAACATTATTTGTAATGACTAATTAATGTAAAACCATCAACAAAAACACAAACTGTGTTACAAACCTAAATCCTCCAAAACACTGGCTTCATAGACTTCCATTTGAAGGATTTTAACCCTGATTTTTGCTTAAAAAATTGAAGTGACTGGTTAATTGAGGGTTTCCACAGTCAAGGAAAGCTGGAAATATCAGGGATTTTTGTTTATTTCTTTCGAGGCCTGAAAAATTAATGAGTTAATAATTCTTAGGTCATTGTAACTTCTGTAACATTGTAACTTGGGTTTAATATATCTTGCTCACAATTCATAGTGATGATAAATTTGTAAGCGACTTATTCTTTTGAATCAGTTCTTTTCAACGATTCGGTCAAACTGGTTCGCAGATCTAAATTCTGAATTAGCGAATCGCTGTGAATAAAAAGGATACCTTATCCCTATCCAACCTTATCCAGTAATTACAAATGACTGGAAAGTTTATGGAAAAGTCAAAGAAATTAAAGAGGTAACCCTATCAAATATTTTCTTTAGCAGTCAACATTATGCCACAAATGCTGTCAATTAGATCTTATTTTAATTTTTTTGTGTGTTATTAACATTTAAACCGAACTTAACTTAATCAGTTTGCCAATATTTTTGACAATTTGAATGTCTAGCTGGATCATGGAAATTGGATGGTAACTCTTCACTTGGATCTTTGTTCTCTTTAAGAATCAGACTGATTGTCATGTTTGGTGGAAGCTTTCCATTCTATAATGACTTTGTGTAAACTTCTAAACAAAAGTGGAGCCAGTTCTGGTCCCGGAGTCTTGTCAACGGCAAGGTCATGATTGCCTCGCCAAGCTAGGGGTGTAAATCGGAGCCTTCATGACGATTCGATACGATACCGATTTCTTAAGCCAACGATTCGATTATTTTCGATACTTCAGAATTCCCCGCGATACGATTCAATTCGATACGATTCAATACTAGATATTTTTACATATCTATTAAGTTTTAAATAAATCAACAAAAAAATGAATTATTTGCCTTTTATTGAGAATACAGAAACAGTATTATATTCACAATGTGTATGTTATGTTACACTATAGCAGTTGTGCTCAATGCACTGCAAATAGAACAGCAAATATAAGTTACTGCATCTACAGTTACAATAAAGTGCAATCCTGCACGTTTCTTTTATACAAAATTGGTTACATTTTGAAAATATAATTTGCATCTTATTAAGAGGTAATGGTCACACATCCTCTGCAGTAGATGAACTGCAAATAGAACAGTTACTACACAAAATCAGTTAAAGTGCAATATTAACAAAAAGTAACAAAAGTCTAGGACATAAGCCTACAGCCCATTAATGGCAAAACAACCAAAAACAAGGAGACTGACCTCTACAGTTCAATACTCTCAGTGGTGCTCCTTGACAGATTTTTCTTCAAGAAAATCAACTGGTCCACATGCTCAGAAGACAATACACTACGCTCTGAACGCACAATGTCCCCTGCTGTACTAAATACATGTTCTGATGGTACACTTGTACAAGGAATGCATAAGTACGTCTTGGCCAGGTCTGCCAGGAGAGGAAACTCAGCCTGGTGAGCTCTCCACCAGTCTAACACCTTACCATCTAGGTTCAAAGATGCAACATCTCTACTTCCTAACTTCATCATGGGCTAGTTCTTTGGATGTTTTATCTCTGACACTTGGGTCCTCAGTGCAGAAGGAGTCGCCAAAAAGGTCCTCCAATACCTTTGATTTCTTGGAAACAGGAGGGCATTCTAGAATGGCACATAAATAAAAAAATAAGACTTGATTATAGTTGTGTGTTGTTGTTGTTGTTTTTTTTTTTTTTTTATATATATATATATATATATATATATATATATATACACACACATACACACTCACCTAAAGGATTATTAGGAACACCATACTAATACTGTGTTTGACCCACTTTCGCCTTCAGAACTGCCTTAATTCAACAAGGTGCTGAAAGCATTCTTTAGAAATGTTGGCCCATATTGATAGGATAGCATCTTGCAGTTGATGGAGATTTGTGGGATGCACATCCAGGGCACGAAGCTCCCGTTCCACCACATCCCAAAGATGCTCTATTGGGTTGAGATCTGGTGACTGTGGGGGCCATTTTAGTACAGTGAACTCATTGTCATGTTCAAGAAACCAATTTGAAATGATTCGAGCTTTGTGACATGGTGCATTATCCTGCTGGAAGTAGCCATCAGAGGATGGGTACATGGTGGCCATAAAGGGATGGACATGGTCAGAAACAATGCTCAGGTAGGCCGTGGCATTTAAACGATGCCCAATTGGCACTAAGGGGCCTAAAGTGTGCCAAGAAAACATCCCCCACACCATTACACCACCACCACCAGCCTGCACAGTGGTAAGGCATGATGGATCCATGTTCTCATTCTGTTTACGCCAAATTCTGACTCTACCATCTGAATGTCTCAACAGAAATCGAGACTCATCAGACCAGGCAACATTTTTCCAGTCTTCAACTGTCCAATTTTGGTGAGCTCTTGCAAATTGTAGCCTCTTTTTCCTATTTGTAGTGGAGATGAGTGGTACCCGGTGGGGTCTTCTGCTGTTGTAGCCCATCCACCTCAAGGTTGTGCGTGTTGTGGCTTCACAAATACTTTGCTGCATACCTCGGTTATAACGAGTGGTTATTTCAGTCAAAGTTGCTCTTCTATCAGCTTGAATCAGTCAGCCCATTCTCCTCTGACCTCTAGCATCAAGGCATTTTCGCCCACAGGACTGCCGCATACTGGATGTTTTTCCCTTTTCACACCATTCTTTGTAAACCCTAGAAATGGTTGTGCGTGAAAATCCCAGTAACTGAGCAGATTGTGAAATACTCAGACCGGCCCGTCTGGCACCAACAACCATGCCACGCTCAAAATTGCTTAAATCACCTTTCTTTCCCATTCTGACATTCAGTTTGGAGTTCAGGAGATTGTCTTGACCAGGACCACACCCCTAAATGCATTGAAGCAACTGCCATGTGATTGGTTGATTAGATAATTGCATTAATGAGAAATTGAACAGGTGTTCCTAATAATCCTTTAGGTGAGTGTATATATAAATATCAAGTATGTCTAATGTATGAATGCATACCTTTCGTGGTTTCTGCATCACACCTCATTTAGCTCCATAGACATCTGGTGAGGAGAAGAGTGAGGAGGTGTTTCAGGCTGAGGCTGGGCCTCTGACTCATTCTGTAACACAGACACAAAGGCAAAGTTATTATTTAGTAAATAGTTAGAGCAATGGAACAACGGGTTCATCAGTATTACTATTAAATTAAATTAAACACCATCACAAAATGAACCAAGATGAGAAACAACCTACCCTCTGTTCCTTCAGCTGTGCTGCTGCTTCAGCAAGATATTCAAAGGTTTGGTTTCTTCTCTCATCACCCAGGAAAGGAAGCTTTTTAAATCGGGGGTCCAAAGCAGCTGCTCGAATTAAGAATGGTTCTTCGTCCACATATCGCTCTCTAAGATCATCAGACATGAGTCGTTTCATGTCTTTGATTAAGAGGGAGTCATCCGGTGCATATTCAAAATGAGTCAACAACTTTATTCGGAGAGGTGCGACGATGGACACAGTGGGTTGCTTCTCATCGCACATCAGAGTGGTAGCAGCCTTTAGTGGGGCTAGCAGACTCACCATTTGCTCGGCAGCCAAGAGATCACTTTCACTAAGTGTGTGCACGTCACACGAGCCTTTTCTGACTTTCTTGTCGAAGTGTCGCCATCACCGCAGCTTGTTGTTCAAGAAATCGCTCCATCTCGAAAGAACTATTCCATCGGGTTTTCACGTCTGCTTTGAGCTTGTGGCGTGGAAGCCCCAGCAAACTTTGCTTCAAAACAGTGGTCGCAAATGCGCTGCGGTGAAAAAAAAACTCAATTCTTCTCACGCGCCCTAAAAGCCTTTCTGTGGCAGCAATCTTCAGGCCATCTTGTGTTGTCAGATTGAGTGTGCGCGCGAAGCACTTTATATGTGGTGATAACCCTGCCTCTTCACCAGCTTTGATCATGTTAGAAGCGTTGTCGGTGACGAGAGCCGGTGCCTTGTCCAATATACCCCATTCTTCACACGCACTTCTCAGAACCTGCCCGATATTAACTCCTAAATGAGTGTCTCCCAAGACACGAGTCTGTAAAACATGGTTTTTCATTTGCCATTTGTTGTCAATGAAATGACACGTTACAGTGATGTAGGACTCCGTTGTGCATGAAGTCCATCCAGCTGAAGTTATGGCTACTCGCTCTGCACTCATAAGACCCTGAATAACTTCATCACGTACTTTGGTGTAGAAGTTCGGAATATAGGACTCACTGAAATGTTGCCGTGAGAGGATGTTGTACCTCGGCTCAAGAACTTCGAGCAGGTATCTAAAGCCTTCGTTCTCTACGACGCAATAGGGCCTCATGTCTTTGCACATAACGCAGTGCCTTTGTTTTTTGCTCGTTTTGAAGTGCTCGACAACTTGGAAGGAAAAAATGTTGTCAGTGATTTGGCGGGCGTGGAAGCCTGTGTTCTTTCTTTACACTCGGAGTCGCCATCAATACCATGGCGCCTTTTCAGGTGTGCGGATAGATTCGACGTATTGCCGCAGTATCTTATCTCACACTGACAGTCTTTCTCTTTACAAACGGCAACATCTTTTACCACTGCTCCATCTGTTTTCCTGAAGCCAAAATACTTCCACACCCATGACTTGACACCGACTGGTGTATGTAACATTTGACTTTCATTGCCAGCTCGCTCTGACGGTTCCATCGCTCTTTCAGACTCAACAATGTGTGTGTGAACATACATAGATACTAGATACGTAAGTAACGCGTGTGAAGTAGAAGATAATAATGAGGTTAGCGCCACCCGCAGCTTAGGAGTAGGTTGTACGCATATGTCGGAGACGGAGTGGTAAACTCCGAGCGAACAGACAGACGGCAAAATAAACACATTAATCGATACACTTGCGGACGCATCGATTATACAGCCGACGATTCAATGCATCGATACAAATCGATTAATATTTACGCCCCTACGCCAAGCTCCTCCCAACTTTATCTCAGAATTAAGAGAATTATTTTGTATTAAGTCGTCAGTTTAAGGAATTCTAATGGATCCACAAAGTTTCTAATATGTTCATCGGTGGAAGATGATGTGGAACTATAGAGATCAAGATCAAATAAGCATTGAAGGCATTATTAATATCAGTGGCTGATGTAAATTTTTCACCACCAGCAGATTTTACTGAGGGAATGGTAGAAAAAGACACTCTGCTTTATATATCTAGCTAAAAGCTTCCATGCTTTGTCCCCCAACTCAAAAGTATGACTGTCTTGCCCTGAATAGCCAAAACTCCACCTTTTGCAACAAAATGGTATTATATCTGTATTTCAATTGGGTCAATTCTCTGAGGCCATCAGATGACATTCGCCGCTTCAGCTCTGCCTCTGCACTTTTAATATTCCCTTCTAACTCTGAGTTCTCATGCTTTGGATTGTTTGATGAATGAGGCATATTGTATGATCTGACCCCTAAGAACCACCTTAAGTGCCTCCCCAAGCCACGCCCACAGAGGATACTGAGAACTAGTTGGTCTCCATAGAAACATTGATTTCAGCCTTTAACATTTGTTGGAAATCAGGATTTTGCAAAAGGGATTACATTAAAGTGCCAACTATATTATTTTCTTTTTCTCCATATGTGGCAACACCTCTAAACTCACCAGAGCATGATCTGAGACTTAAGATGTTTCCAATTGAGCAATCAACAACAAATTAAACGAGGGACTTGATATCAAGAAAAAATCTGTTCTAGAATAAATCTTATGGACTGATGAAAAAAAATCTATATAGTCAATACCAGATGGGTTTAAAAGTCAACAAATATCTGTAAGACCAAGATTTTTACACATCATGTAAAGCGTCAATGTTGCCATTTAAAAGGTTGAAGTCTCCTCCCAATATTATATCATGAGGGGAGCCAGCGGCTTGCAACATCCCTTCAAGCTATAAAAAAGCCCTTTATCATCAGCGTTAGGTGTGTAAATATTAGCCAAAATCAACCTTTGCCCCTGAATTTCTGCTAAAACAATAACCTTGCGCTCGACAGGGCCAAATGTTCAAAATGGCAAAATGTTCAGTGAGCTGGCTATTCATGAGTGCAGTAGATGACCTAATCCTTCCAATGTCCTACAAAAAATACTTCACAAAACAACTCCAGCCAACAGGAGACACAAAGAACAGGCAGACTCATCCACAACTGGCCCAAAGGAGTGTTACTATACAAAACAAACTCTCTGCACCAGGCGGAACCAGCACAAAGTGAAACAAAACAGGTGCCCAGCTTCCTTGCACAGTATGTTCAAGTGTAAGTTCAGCAAGCTTAGAGGCACGTGAGAAACACACTATGACTTCCTCAGTCCATCAGTTTTATGAAAAACATCTTGTTGTGGGCATGTAAATATTTCTCGGCCATCCTTGCTATCTATTCCAAGTTTGGTTGGAAACATCAGTACAAAAGCGATCCTCCGTCGATGCAAGAGTTTTTTGAAGGAATGTTATTCCACTAAAAAAACTCTAGCTGCTATGTGGAAATAAAAAGGCGCCCAGCTTCCACAGACAGTAGAGTCTATGCTTACTGAGATGAGCTCACTTGGGGGCCACATGAAAATCACCAAATGGCTTACTTGCCCCATTGTCTCTATGAAAGACAATGCTTGCTGTGGGCATGTAAATATTTTGAGTTACTTGCATTCCATGAATCGATCACGTTTCTCTCTTGTCGAATTCGCTAAGTCTGGGAACAAGAAAATGCTGTGATTCTTCCAAGAAAGCTTTCCTTTGCTCCTTGTGCGCGACAAAATCTTTATCGGATTATCTCAGAAATTTGGCCAGAATTGATCGCGGCCTGTCTCCCTCCAAATCTGTGAGCTCACTCGATTTCCAGCTTATGGCCTGTTATGCCAAGCAGACTCTGTAAGAGCTCATCTAGGAATTTCCCCATATCTCTGCCGCTGCCTTTCTCAGAAATTCCAACAATTCAGATGTTGTTTCACCGATTGCAATTCTCCAAATCCTCCAGATTTTCCCAAACATTTATTCTTGGTCTCTAGCGGTTTAACAGCTAATTCCCTCTCCGATGACTCCAGATAATCGATCCGTCTCTCGATGTCCCTGAATCTTGTAACCAATTCAGAGAATTTCATTTCCATCGCCGTAATCGATCGCCGTATTACAGCAAGATCCTCTAAATCAAAGATACAGATACATCTTAATTTGTATTGAGCCCAGAGCACTGTTATAACCCACCATAATCCAGGGCTACCTGTGGTAGAGAGAAAAAGTTACCCCTAGCAAAGCTCCATCATGGATTCACCACTGAAAAGCCCCACTGAGACTATTCTTACTACATGTTATAGTGCATCAGGGGTTTTCTTTCTTATAATTTTACTGAGCTCCTCTTGGCCATGGTCTGTCAATGTACCAAATAAATGCAATATCATGTGTTGGTGATATGTTGAAGGCATACTGTGGGTTTTTCCTGCATTGTGATTTAGGTTCCTGGTCTCTAGGATATGATTAGTATTCAGTCACCCACACATTCCAATATTTCCTTGGAATCTCATAAGGATCTGGATTATTGGCTTAATCATCGGTCTTATAGCTGGATCAGTTATATGGAAGCTGACAACCAGCACCAAAGTGACTGACTTTTTTTTTTTTTTCTCATTTCAACGCAGCCATCCATGAGTTTCCTGCGGATGTGTTTTCCAACAGACAGCGTAAGCAAGGAGCTGTACTTCTGCACATATTTGCGGTAGGTGAACTTTGCTTGTGCATGTCAGTCAACATCGATCTGACCTTGCTCACTGGCTGACCTCGTCATCCAGGAGAAATTGTGCATGTCTGACAATTTTATGATGATTATAAATGGTTTGTCAGCTATTGTCACCATATGTGACTGGTCATGCTTTTGAGTTGAAAAGTCTCGTTCACACTGCTAAGCCCATCCTGTCAACAACTGCCTATAAAGCAGAAACCCTTTCACAGATGCAGACATGCATTTAAATTGTTACTGCACACTGCATAGCAACTCCATTATGGTGCATCTCATTCTTCTATTTGTTTAATGTGTTTATTGTGGTTTCTGTTTCTCATTTCAGGCTCTATATATGTTTCTGGCCCTTGCCATTGTCTGTGATGACTACTTTGTGACTTCTCTAGAGAAGATTTGTGAGGTAAGAATCAATACACAGTGGCAATGCTGAACTCCAATTATCTCCTTTTTCGTCTAGTTCTTGTAACCAATAATTCCACACACTACCCTGTTAAACATTGAATCTGTTGTTAATCTGAATGTGATGGCAGTGCATGGCAATAAGGATTTATTTTCTCTCACTGGCCCCACAATGTATGGAAAATAGGACCAACATACTTTTGTTTAAAAAATGTGTATGTGTAAATTTGTATTTTTTTTTTTTTATATATATATATATATATATATATATATATATATATATTGCGATTATTATAAACAAATGGTATCATGAGTCAACTTGCTTGGTTATAATGGAAAATGCACAAATAGATTACTGATAATGCTGAAATGTGTTTTTCAACTTGAACATACAAACTAGCAACAACAACTATAAAAGCAGTGTTTTCAAATTAATAAATATCTTGGCATTACTGCAAACTTGTTATTTTCTCAATATTACAACTAAATAAAATGGAACTATAAATAAGAACATTACAGTAGCTCAAACAGGCCTTATTATTTTTCTGTCTGGTTGTCTCGTGATCTCGACTTAACAAAGGTTGTTTTCTCGATCTCGACATAAAGTTGTTTTTGCCTTTAATTTTCTCAAAACACTAAACAGTTTTAATTGACCTACATATCCTTGGCAGACCTTCTCAGCTGTCCTCACTATCCTCTGCATGGATATGCAGTCCAAAATGGTGCAAGTCCCAAACCAGGCAGTGATGCAGCTGCTCGGGATGCTCTCAATAGTCCCTCTATAGAATGTAGTGAGGATGGGGGGTGGGAGATGTGCTTTCCTCAGCCTTCGAAGACTGCTGGGCTTTCTTGGTAATGGAGCTGGTGTTGAGGGACCAGGTGAGGTTCTCCGCCAGGTGAACACCAAGGAATTTAGTGCTCTCTAAGATCTCCACAGAGGAGCCGTCGATGTTCAGCAGAGAGTGGTCACTCTGTTCTCTCCTAAAGTCAGCAACCATCTCTTTTGTTGTCCACATTCAGAGACAGGTTGTTGGCTCTACACCAGTCCGTTAGCCGCTGCATCTCCTCTCTGTATGCTGACATGTGACTGGTGAATTTATAATAATAATAAAAAAAATTATACCTTTTTTTTTTTTTTTAGCTCATCACAGCAGGAAACAGGTACAAATAAAATCTCAATTTCAAAAAAGTTGGGACAGTACGAAAAATTCTAATAAAAACAAAAAGGAGTGATTTGTAAATTTTATTCACCTTGTGCTATACTAAACTTGTAATTAACAAAAATAAAAGCATATGAGTTTGAAATGATGAGGGTGTGAGTAAATACTGACACATAGTGTGTGTGTGTGTGTGTGTGTGTGTGTGTGTGTTTTTTAATTTTTTTTTGGCATACTATTCATTTTAAGACTAATCATTCAGACAACCCACTAATGTAATTTTGCACATCTCTAGACTCTAAAGTGAGTTTTTAATGGCCTCAGTCACTCTGTGTGAATCTTTATGTTCCTTCCATCCATCAGAAACTGCACATGAGTGAAGATGTAGCAGGAGCGACCTTCATGGCAGCCGGAAGCTCCGCTCCTGAGCTGTTTGCTTCTATAATTGGTGAGCCACACATATAGTAAAGGTGTTTGAACATGCATTAGTCATGTGTCAACAGATGCCGGTGATTTACAACTCTCTCGCTCATTGTCTGCAGGTGTATTTATTACACATGGGGATGTAGGGGTGGGCACCATTGTAGGCTCAGCGGTGTTTAACATCCTGTGCATCATCGGTGTCTGTGGGATATTCGCTGGACAGGTGAGTCACTCTCTGAGGTCTTTTTACAGCTTGACTCCATCTGAGATGCTGTCAACTCATGACCTTTCATGTTTTTTTGGAGCATTGCCATGTGAAATTACTTTCTTGACTTGTTTTCTCATTTCAAAGAGTGGATATTTACAACTGTGAAATTTTAACGGTAAAATATTATGTAAATGAAATTTCTTCCCACATGCTGGAGTTGGTGAATAATGACATTGAGTACAATATAATTCAAGGATTCAAGCATAAACAAATTGCTGTGATTTATTTTTTTTATTTTTTTTTTGTCTTTGCATAAATAAAACCTTTATTTCGTTTGCGGCTTATAGCATGACTTGAGTGCACAGGGACATGAGACACTTTCTCAACAAGGGAAAATATTTTATTTTGCAGAGTGCAGTTTGTTTGCTTAGCTCTCCTCTTTCCCCACAAGGTTGTTTTTCTGACCAAGTTTTCCGTGTTCAGAGACTCCATCTACTACATTTTTTCTGTGGTCGCACTTATTGCAGTAAGTGTCATTCTGTGTGTGATGTATTGTGATTTTATGCAACAGATAGTTCAGGTCCTCAAATCTGATTGGATGAACATCAATGATTCATCATTAATTTTTATTTAATTCACTGATTCGTTCAGTGGCCATTTCGAGAGTGAATATTAATGCCAGTAGGTGCCAACAAATGAACATCTTTTATTCGTTCACCACAGACACAATTGAAGTGAACGAGAATGATTAGTTTAAAAAAGATTCATTTATGAATGAGAACACCAGTTCAAAACTATTTTTAATGCTTTGGTCGCTGGTGGAGAGAACTGCACAAACAAATTGGCCATTTTTTTTTATCTGAAATGAAAGTTTACTTGTTTATTGAGCTGTTAAAAAAGCTGTATCACACAAGCAAGAGTGCTGTTGTTCCATAAATCTGCACAGCTGTATTTCAGTCACAGGCACAAGATACGAGTTTGAACATCATATTCACATCATAGCTGTTACTATATTGTGCATTTTAGCATGGCTGGAATGCAGAATTGGCCAATCCAGGACCAGAACTATCTGTTTTTTGTTTTTTAAAAAGAGCTTAAAGTATTCCTCTTCATCTAGTTCTTTTAATCATTCAATGAAAATGCACTCTCACTTTGTATATTTTTTTCCAGTTTATTTACGATGAGAAGATTGTGTGGTGAGTGAGCGTCTCTCTGAGTTACTGTAAGTTATCCTGATTGGTTTAAGGCAGAGATCAATTTCTAATTGGCTGTCACCACTGCTGTTCCTGCAGGTGGGAGAGTCTGGTGCTGATCATCATGTATGTTGGCTACATCATCATCATGAAGTGAGCCCTCCTTCATTGTGTGTACGCACATATCCAAACACATGCTCAGGCAATTATGCAGTAAACAGTATTTGTGATGAGAAATTCAATAGTAGCACTACGTGTCAGAACATCCAACCAATCATAAAAAAGCACCATTCACACAGACTGCAATTTAAATCACTGGAGGTCGGCAAGTCTCTGTACTGTTGGTTGCAAGTAGTCATTCCTCTTCAGTCGCATAGTCCTACTGTATCCGGATCATGTCTGCACTCCCATTGGTAGTTGCCAGATTGTTTCAGTCTGCTTGGCTTTTTCAGATCGACTGTGCTAGCTGACACCCATTTTGCATCAAATCACCCACTACTATTAAAAATCAAGGACTTCAAGTGAATGTGTAGTTGGGTAGTTGGGTAGGTGACAAATGGCATGTCAGTTAACCCATTTTGAGGAGGGGGAATTATATTTTTGTAGTTTATATAGAGTATATATTTCTATATGTATACTGTATATATTATATACAGTATTTGTACACACACGCACAAATACACTCTCCAGCCACTTTATTAGGTATACCTGTACATCTACTTATTCATGCGATTTTTATCTAATCAGCCAATTGTGTGGCAGCAGTGTAATGTATAAAATCATGCAAATATGGGTCAGGAGCTGGAGCAGGAGTTCATGTTCACATCAACAATCAGAATGGGGGAAAAAATGTGATCTCTGTGATTTAGAACGTGGCATGATTGGTGGTGGTTTGAATATTTCTGTAACTGCTGATCTCCTGGGATTTTCATGTGCAACAGTCTCTAGAGTATATAGAGAATGGTGTGGAAAAACAACAAATGTTACCATCTAGTTTGGATGAAAATGCCTTGTTGATGAGAGAGGTCAACGGACTGGTTCATGCGGAAAGGCTACAGTAACTCAGACGTCCACTCTGTACAATAGTAGTTTGCAGAATAGCAACTCAGAATGCACAACATGTCACATTAGCATTAGCACCATGAATCTTTGCCATTGATGCACAATGTAAACATAACAAATTACACATAATCTACTGCATACAGTAGAGATTTGCCCAAAGCCGAATACCTTATTCAGAAAGCACGAATAATGACTTCAAATCGAATAAAAAATTTCATCCAAATAATTGAAAAAATATTGGGAAGACTGATCCTCCAACAAGCACAGGTATTAAGCAATATTTTTTTTTTAAATATAGAAAATTACAAAACAATGATGAGTCTTGTGAAGCCAATATTACTACAGTGGTAAACCTTATGAGTGAAAATACACATGGTGTGATTAAGTTCATTGGATGGCCGCAGTCTGTACTCTTCAGTCTCTTAATTGTGCGTGTCTCAGAAATCTAATCTTGTCATGAGTAACGTTAATTAAGATACTATATTAAAAAACGTACTTAAAATGCCTGATGATACATAAACACAAAAATTTTCACACTATTCACACGTAAAGATTCATAATCCAACCTGAGCACGATGTTGAATTTCTGACCAGAGAAGTGATGATTTTATTGCGGAGCTTGTCTGCCCGTCTCTTAAAATTGACCACATTTACATCCATATCACCAATTAAGGTAATTATGTTTAGCCTTTATACCCAAAGTTTAAATGCCCCAAAGAGGTTTAAATACTTGTAAATCTATTCAGAATATTCCTGCACACAGAGGATTGCAGAGAAACCAAAAGATGTTTTTTTCCGCTTATCACTTCTAGAAATGTATAGAGGCTTGCACTCGCTATTTATTACACTGCATTTTGCTAATTTGCTAAAATGTAATTAAACTAAATATTTATGTCCTCCACATTGTTAAAATAGGTGCACACAAAATATATCAAATAGTAATAATTATTATTGGGCTATAATAATTAATAATAATAATGATATCTACATAGGCCTATCCAAGGCATATTTTATATACAGAAACTATAAAGAGTTCAATTTTTAAATTAGTTTTGAGGCATTTCCTGTCATGGTGGGTGAAAGACAGGACCCATACGCAGAGGAAAACAGTCAATGAGTTTATTAGTAACAATACAAGTTATTTTCAAACAAAGACAAGACCAGGTGACTGTTTCCCCCGATATACGGGCAGAAATGAGGAATCCTCCTCCAAGGGAAATGTCCGGTGGGGTAATGATCTCCCCCGACACACTGCAGAAAAGACTAGTAGGTAGAAGGTGGCCACACTTCTAGAAACGGGCAACCAAGAGACACACGAGAGATCTCCAACTTCAAAACAAGAGCACGATTAACATTTGACAGCAAACAATACCTTCACATTGAAAATCGCAACAATAATGATCCGACCACTGGACATGACACATGAGGGGATTTAAATAAGCAGGGAAACAAACAAGGGGCAGGTGCGGCTCGCAACTGAAGGTTGTAATGATCAGCGTTCCCATGGAAACAATGATTCAGCATGCCAGCAGCACCTGAAACACATAAGGGCAAACATAAATATGCTTTGACAAAAACAGTCAAGGAACGATGATGCCACGGCTCTCGTCAGAAAAAACTCAACCTGGCAAGGTGATAGGACCATGACATCGTCGGAGGGCAGCAACTCACGCACTGTGGTCCCAAACAACTGGACACATGCGCTTGCATAAAGGGGTACACAAAACACTGAGGCAGGCCGATACTCCCACAGTCCCGTCAGGCAGAACCCCAACCTGACAAGGTGACCAGACCGTGATGCTTCCGGTTTAAGCCACGCCCACATTTGGTTCTATTGGAATACAGAGATAGATACAAATAATTTTGTCATAGTAACAAATACAGATAATGGCTTCGCTGCACACCCCTAGCATACAGTATATTAACTTTCAATCATCATCGACATATTTTTATGTTCTAAGTGGAAGTAACAAGGATAAGGCATGGTATGTGGAAGTCCCTGTAACATTTACATAGTAAAACTGTGGTGAAATATGGAAGCTGAAGATACATTGTCACAATTAAATAAGAACTGTATGGCAATAACATGCATTAAATAAAATGTAAAAAAAATACCGCTCGTGAGGCCGCCAGGTGATCTTGCGTGATTAATGTTCAGGTTTTCTTATTTGTTTTCCTTTTAAGGTTTAACTCTAGCATGCAAAACTACTTTTCTGGGAAGGAGGATAAGAATGTCGCCAATGGTAACACAGTCATCAGCGAGATGGAAGATGGTAATGCATATTATGAGCAGTTTTGTGATGATCCATCCTGGCCGTTACTCAGTCGAGGTAAGGGTAACTAGACAGGCTTCCTCACGGGCTAACAACTAACTCTACATGTAATCAAACACTTTGCCTCTAAAAAGCCATGTCTATAATAATTTCTGTTTTTTTTTTTCTCTCTCCAAATTAATGCCACTCTGCCATCTATTTTTCTGCTGTTTGAGAAACCTACGGCAACAGCACGCTCTCTGAAAGCATAGTCACCTGACATCTCTTATGAGAGGCTGACACTTTACTTTCCTTCTGTGTAACTATGGTGCACTTTCTTTTTCAGAGCGCACCCCTCATTTGTCCTGTAGTGCAGCTCTAACCGTTGTGCTGCGTGGTGCTCTGTCACCCCCCCCTGCTGAAGCCTGTCTGTTTAGCCTTACTAAATCTGCCCTGGCTCCTGTCCTTATCCTGCAGTGCTCTGTGTGTGGATGTTCACGTCTTATTCCAAGTGTCATGCGATACATCCTGCGACTCGTTTTGAAAATGGTATCTGTCACTGTGCGTGCATGATAAGCTTTCTATTCATTACTCTGTACAGTGAGGTTTAGTGAAGAAATCTTTCCACGGCAAAGGCAGGTAAAAAACTGATATGTTAAAAGAATGGAAATAAGCGGTCATAATTTACTCCAAACTTAGGTTTTGAAATATACTAGTCTGTCTTATCAATAGAACACAGTTGATAGTGACACAATGTAAAGCATGAAAAAGGACCCAAAAGTATTTCAAGTGCAAGTATTTTTTGTGTGTGTGTTGATTGTGAATGACAGTATCCAGAGGGGCGCAGCGTTAGGTCTACAGTGTTTCCCAGCAGGAATCAGACTCCTACTGAATGACATGAGCTTTAAATGAAATCTGTGACATATCCTTTGGCTATTCAGTGTGTTTGTCTGTGTGTGTTTGTGCTGGTGTTATGTGTGCTTGCTGAAAAATAATATTATAAATAACAGTATTTTTAGCTTGTTTTCCATTTAAAAGTATCTGCATATGCTTAAAACAAGATTAATTGACTTAAAGGAAATTTGTGCATTTGAATTATTGTTATTTGTGGGGCTTTCTCAGCAAATATTTGTACAGTATGTGATTTGATTTGTCATGTCTTTTAATTAGATGATTAAAAGTTTGAATCAATTGACATGTATTACATTTTAAGACATATTTTCAGAGAATATCTTGAATTAGGTTTATTTTTCATACCACATTGCCATCGTTTTAATCATAAATCCAATAACATTTTCTAAAAATTAAGAAAATAAATTTAAAGGGATGGTTCACCCAACAATTGCAATTATCTCATCAATTACTCACCTTATTTCTACAGCAAAACGCAAAGATTTTTAAAAGAATATTTCAGCTCTGTAGGTCCTCACAATGCAAGTGAATGGTGACCAGTCTAAAAGTAATCGAGACGTCTCCAGTGATTACATGCATGTCCTCTGAAGTGATGTGATATGGTGTGGGTGAAGAACAGGAATCTTTAAAGTAGATATTTACTTTAAATCTACACTTTCACTTACACGTACACATTCTGGTGTAGAAGTGTCTTTCATTTTCACATTAAGCCACCTACTGGTTGGGTCTGGTCAAAGGTGGAGATGGACTTCAGTATTGATCTGTTTCTCACACACACCATCATATTGCTTCAGAAGACATGGATTTATCCACCGGAGTCATATGGATTACTTTTATGCCTACTTTGTCATTTTTGGACCTTCTGATTTCTGGTCACCATTCACTTACATTGTATGGACCTACAGAGCAGAGATACTCTTCTAAAAATCTTCATTTGTGTTCTTCAGAAGAAAGAAAGTCATACACATTAGGAATGGCATGAAGGTGAGTAAATGATGAGAGAGTGTTCATTTTTGGGTGAACTCTTCCTTTAAATCAACAATAAATGCTATTGTATTTATTGTAAACAAGTCTTACACTTTTGTATTAAGTAAATTGATCTTATTTTAAGGATGATTCGATATTTTCACTGAAAAACAAGAACACATTGATTGGTGAATTACTTTAGTTTGCAGTGCAATTGTAGTTATTGGGATTTTTTTGATCTCTCAAGGTTGGTTTTTACTGGTGTGTATTCTGTGAATGTGAGCACTTGTACAGTATGTATGTGATTGAGTGTGAATGCCATGTGATGATGCACTTACCAGCTCTGTTTTTCATACATGTTCATAGTAAAGCCTAGTAAAAGATGCACTCGGGGGTCTGTGGTGATGGTGGATGAGATGATAAATTCTAGTCCTCCGCACTATCGCTTCCCTGAAGCCGGCCTGAGGGTCATGATCACCAACCACTTTGGACCCAAGACACGTCTGCGCATGGCAAGCCGCCTCATCATAAACGAGGTAGGAACATCACTCTCTACACAAGTACAAGGAACAAAAAATTTTGTTCGAAAAAGAAACTATAGGCCATCCATTTGGATGCACATTACGCATGTTGTTCATGGCTTTCTTTCATTGAACACAAAAGAAAATGTTTGACAGAATGACAGCACAACACCATTCACCTTCATTGTATGGAAAAAGCAATGAAAGTGCACAATCAAATCTGATGGATAAAATCAAGACCAATCCCTACATTTGTTTTTGTTGAATATCCTGTTTCACTTGGATATTATATATTGCAGAAGTCAAATGTGTTGCAAACTGCATTCTCATAGTATTACTGATTACTGATGTGCAGTCGCAGATGTGTGTATACCAGCTATTTTACAATGGGTTTGAATGTGATTTGTTTACTCAGAATTCAGAGTTCACACTATCTGTTTTATAAAAGAGCATATATAACACTGTGAACCAGAGATTGGATTACAAACCTGAGTTCAGAAGAGCTTATGGACCAGCCTTTGTTGGCTTCCTTAGCACTACAGAGTTCTCACACCAGGTACCCCAGTTCTGAGTGTGAGACTTATTAAACAGTTTCTATAAATACAGTATCCACACTCTGGCATTCAAAGAATGGTATTCTTCCCCAGCCTCAAAGACTGCCGAGGAATCTGATAGAGTCATGCCAGCTAGTTAGGAGAGAAATGAGCCTGGGAGGTGACCTGGGTAGCTCAGCAAGTAAAGATGCTGACTACCACACCTGGAGTCTTAAATTCAAATCCAGGGTGTGCTGAGTGACTCCAGTCAGGCTTCCTATGCAACCAATTGGCCTGGTTACAAGGGTAGGTAGAGCTACGTTGGAGTAAACTTCTAATGGTCACTATAATGTGGTTCTCGTTCTCGGTGGTGAGTTGTGCATTGATGCTGCGGAGAATAGCGTGAGCCTCCACATGTGCTAGGTCTCCATGGTAACACCCTCAGCAAGCCACATGATAAGATGCAAGACTAAGTAATGTATTTTATTGTAAGACTGTCTCAGACGTGGAGGCAACTGAGATTCGTCCTCCGCCACCCGGATTGAGTCACTACGCCACCATGAGGAAGTATAGTACACTTGGACATGCCAAATTGGGGAGAAAATCCACACAAAAGGGAAAAAAAATAATAATTTGCCTGGGTATGGTGTTGATTTAATCAAGGATAATCTTAAAGGTCACGGAAGGTTGTCAATCTTGTTAGTGTAGCATTTAAGAGAAAAATATAGTTGAAAACAGATGTTTCCGGTACTCTCACGATATCTGCCATTGGTCAGACAACAGATTGTCCCACCCCAAACTTACACCGCTGGCTGTGCCAGTGGTGCTATGTTGGGCTAGTCAGGAACCACAAACAAACGGCAATGTTTTTAAAATGTCACAGTGTTCACTCTTCAGGAATATTTACCTACAAATGGTGCATATTTCACAGTGTAGAAATGGTCATGTAAATTTAAATTATGACAGTTTGTGCTGCAATAAACCTTTTAAAAACAATATAATGTACTTCAGTGAAAAATATTTGATACAAAAGTGTAATATGGTCTCAATGTATCTTCATTAAAAAGACTTGTGTAAGTTGATAATAGTGAATTTTGAAGCAGTTTTTAAGCTTTACTATTTGCTCTATGCATACAGCAGCAGCGGATAGTGAAGACTGCTAATGGTGTGGACGCAGTGCTGGTTGCTGTGAAGACAACTGACACTATGGAAAATGGCAATGTAATGGAGGACAAGCTAACTGAGGAGCCGGAGAATGAGATATCTCCGTTCAGCATTCCTGGTAAGATGATTTGACTTTTTCTCACGTTCGAGAAAAACACAGTGATGTCAGATGGTATCAGCATGAGGTTAAATACTGAGTCCTGATCATCAACTCAAATGTATTTTGACTGTTTTAGATGGGAGTTTTTATCTGTTCTTATGCCGTGTCCTAGCCAGCAGTGTTTACATAGTCATGGAAAAGGTGGACATTTTAAAATGGACTGGATAAATCATGAATATAAGTTTTTGAAGTTATGGAAAAATATAATGGAAATTTCTATGGTAAATATACAACTTTATCTGCTCTAAAATATTTAATCAGCAAGAAATGTTTCTATAAATTGTGATTCTATAAAAATTATTAAAAAAAAAAATAATGAATCAAATGAATGAAAACATTATGGAATGGATAATAGATGTATTGGTCAAAGCTTGTGAAACCATGAACGCTCTGGTTATGACTAAATTCGGTTCCCTGAAAGGAGGGTGAAGCCCTTTACAATCATGCAAATCTATTGGCTGATGGCGCTTTGCGCTCTTTTCAATTGAAGGGAAGAGAGAGCATCTCTCAAACCCTTAACAGTGAGAATTCAGTAGTGCAGCAAGCAGATGCAGCGTATTGTTCCCTCCTTTCAGAAAACCAAGGTAACAGTCGTAACCAGAGCACGCTCCCTTTCAAGTCAGTCACTTTGACACTGCATCAGTTTCTGATGCTATAAGGAATCTATACCATTGTGCTTTCTACTGAGTGAACACACGTCCCATGCTACTAACCAATAGGGTGGAAAGCGCAGACACACACTTTTTCATACTGAAAAATAGGAAGGAAGGAGAGCTGAAATACCCCACAAAGAGGTAGAATTCAACAATGAAACTAACCATTGGTTAGTGATTGGTTAGCATTGAGTACAAAAACATACACAAGTATATGACAATAACCGCACTCACAGCAGGTAAAGCAATAATGGGCAGAGACCGATAATGGCAAAAAAAATGCTACTAGTCACCTTCGGGTAGTAAGACATGCATAATAAGCGGTGCCCAGCGGACACAAAGAAATCAACTCTCAATCAACTCTTGCAGCCAAGAGCTGAGAAGAGAGAGAGAAAGCATCCAAGTTATAGAATCTGGTGAAGGTGTTAGGAGAAGGCCAGCTTATTGCCAAACAGATGTCTTGCAAGGGCACCACTCACCCAAGCCCAGGATGAATACAATACACCAGAGCCGTAGTTGACAGCCTACAGCCTCTTTGAACTCCCTCCAAAGCAAACAAAGAGCTGCTCTGACTCATACAATCAACATACATGCACAGTGCCCTCACAGGGTAGGGCGACTGCAATTACTGTGCCTCGTCACAGATGCTCTACACCAGGGAGTACTTGCTCTTTTCCCAGTTGACCTGAAGCCCCAGTCGGTCGAGGTGCTGAAGAACGAAGTCCCTGTGCACACACAATAGAACTTGCGAGTGAGCTAGGATCAGCCAGTCGATGAGATAATCTAGGATGCGAGTGTCCTTCACCTAGTGGGACCGGGGCAGCCTCTGCGACTTTGGTAAAGACGCAAGGAGACAGGGACAGACCGAAAGGGAGGATCCCTCGAAGGCAAACCAAACCATCTGGTGAACTAGATCGCGCAGCCGAGGCGATCTCATTGGGATGATTTATTTCTTTTTAAATAAATGAATTCTATTTAGATTTATTATTTTTTTAAATAAAATAAAAAATTATGAAAATGTACTAGTTTAGTTTGTTTTTTCCAATTATGTTACAGCGTAAATGCTTTTTATTTATGTATCAGTAAACAAAATAGTTTTTATTTTTTTCGTTGAGAATAAAATGATTCTTTCAGTATTGTGCTTTTGGAATGGACAGAAAAAAATGATTGAAGCTTGAAACTTGTCACATTGCCTGGTTAGGACACAGTGTAAGTCTATGAGCTCAATGCATTGTTATTCAATTCAACACTAGAGTACAACACTATTGTGATCAAATTTTATGCAAATCACATGATAAAGGAACTCTCTTTGGGGGGATTAATCCATTCATTGACTTTATTTAGAATGGCTGTAATGCATTGTATGGGCATTTCTCGTGAGATTTCTTATGAGCTGTGCTTTCATCCAAGTGATTGTGCTGGGCTGCCCACCCAGTGAACTCCTAAGTCACCATAAATAACAAGATTGGCTGGTCAAGTTAATGGCATGAACAAAACAAGAAGCTTTTGTAGAGCTATAATTGGTGATCTGCTGTACTCAATGACTGTAGGGGGCTGTATGGATAGAGTCAAGCTTTTCATCTCCTGGCCTATTTTGGTTCTGCTATACTTCACCGTGCCCAACTGTGCTAAGCCACGCTGGGAGCACCTCTTCATTTTGTCCTTCTTCCTCTCTACACTGTGGATAGCCATCTTCTCCTACTTCATGGTGTGGATGGTGAGTCTGTGTGTGTACGTACGCACAGTTTATACTACACACATGAATAATACCTCAAATTATGCGGCTTGTTGAGAGGTGAGATATTACTTTCCTAAACAATCAGACTTATGATTTTCATGTTGCGGATGACAATGTACAATAAATTAAAAAAAAATCTAATCAATTCTTTGCCTTTTTACGGATTGTCAAACTGCTTTCATGCATGATACATCACTGTTGCAGCAGCACATGCATTTCATAAAAACTCTTGCGTATGGATTTGCTATGTGCAGGTCACAATCCTTGGATATACACTTGGAATCCCAGATGTTATAATGGGTATCACTTTCCTGGCTGCTGGCACCAGTGTTCCAGATTGCATAGCAAGTCTTATTGTTGCACGGCAAGGTACAGCTCTGTTTTTATAGTTGTCCTTGCTTTCCTATTCTGTCTGATGTCTCATTCATTTTTTAGATGACTTTTCCAACTCTGGCTTCATGTCTTTGTGTGTTCAGGCCTGGGGGACATGGCTGTCTCCAACACGATTGGCAGTAATGTCTTTGATATCCTGGTTGGACTCGGAGTTCCCTGGGGCATCCAGACAATGGCTGTCAACTACGGCTCTGTGGTATCTGTCATTTTCTCACTTCTCACACAAGCATATACACGCGCACACACACAAACCTACAATGACAGTGAAATTACTTGGTTGTTTTTTTTTTTTGTTTCCCCAGGTTCAGATCAACAGTAGAGGATTGGTTTACTCTGTGGTGCTGCTCCTGGGCTCGGTGGCTTTAACTGTGAGCAAACATCTTAAGAACAATTTACCTTAAACAACCAAATACAACTAAACTACAGATCGACTGTGTCAAATTATTTTTTTTTTAGATATTATTTCTAATTTTGGCACTAAAATAAATACATATCTTTAAAAAAACAAAAACATATACATAAATATTTCAGTAATAATTTGATTATTGTTGTTGTTGATAAAGTCATACACTTATTTATAGTCGTTAATCACAGTTAAATATAGTTATTATCAGTGACAATTTCTCAGGGCCAGCATAGCCTTCTCTGCTGGTGTAAAATGCCTAATAAATAAAAAAAAATTCCTCCTTTCATTCTCATTGACCTTTTTGCACATCTATTTTCAATCGCTTTCCTAATTCATCTAAAAATGAAGAGCAAAAAACTGAAAGTTTATCCATTCAGAATTTATTCCTCGATGCTTACAAGCAATTTGTGACAACTGTTTCACAAATCGCATGCCCGAAGACATGCTCCTTAGCCGAAGCAGCACTAGTCTGAGCTCCACCCCGTCAGGCCTTCAGAATTGCAACAGAATCCCTCAACACTGCAGTGAATGGGCATCTAAAGCCAGATTGACAGATTCATCAGCCAATCAGATTGTCCCAGTCCAGGCCTTCTAGCTGGCCTCGAGTGACGCAATCACACTTTAAGTGATGTACGTAATTTGAAAGCGAAGAGCGCGAGATCTTGCTGAGTTGTCGACCGTGTACCTTGACGAAACAAAATTTATTGCAAGCAAAATTTTACTCGCATATATTTTAAGAGCGCTTCTTTTTGGTATTAGACCTGCTTGGTTCTGGCTTTCGTGCCTGGACGTGTTTTTAATGCTTTTCAATAGGTATTATTAGTTGACTGCCATGTAATGTAATGTAATGTATGATAGGCATACAGTGTCTTATTCATTGTGAAACTTTGTTTTCTTAAATGGCATGAATCATACTGAAGGCCTAGATTTAAAATGCACGGGCTGCGGCTGGTTATTGTTATTATTCGTGGTAGTAGTATTTTATTATTTATAATAGTAATAATAATACATTTCTTATTTATTCTAATAAAATAATTGAGAATTCGATTAACCTTAATTTTATAAATGATTATTAACAATAATGAAGTGTTGTTGTTGTTGTTGTTGTTATTATTGGGACATTTTAAGATTATGTATAGTTACTAATTACAATTTATTCAATATTATTAATACAATTACTAATATGGATATTAGCAGTAATAAAATAATTTTTAATAATAGAATAAAAAATAGAATTAACATATAAATATTAATCTATGCAAAGTTTTTTCATGGTCTAAATGGTCACATGCTTATCTTGTTATTGTTTTGGTCTTAAATTGGTAAACGTACATTGCTTGGTGTTTCTTATTTGAAAAATCAATTGTGACCTTTATCGGTAGACTTGATATTAAAGAATCTATAAACAACCGAACAATGTTTGAATAAATGCAAAAATAGTAGTCTCTCTCTCTAAACAAAAATGTGATTTGCCCATTTTTTTTTTTTAATTTATTTTTTTTATTTGATTTCTTATCCCCTTTTCTCCCCAATTTGGCATCCCGTTTCAGGGGTGGTAGTCAGCATCAATACTCACTGAGCTACCCAGGCCCCTGTGTGATTTGCCCTTTTTAATCTAATTTCATTTCTCCACCTGCAGGTGTTGGGCATCCACGTGAACAGGTGGAAGCTGGACTTTAAGCTGGGCATGTATGTGCTTGTGCTGTATGCCGTCTTCCTGTGCTTTTCAGTCATGATTGAATACAACGTTTTCACTTTTGTCAACCTGCCCATGTGTCAAGAGGATCTGTAAGGCCAGAGGATTTCCACTGGCTTGGAACCAATTTACCTCCGGGTTGGACCAACACCCACACAATATGCCCAAAATCCCCAATGAATGTCCTGTTAATGCAATTTCTCAAAAACATTAAATCTCACTACTGAGGTGCTACCATTCAACAAAACCATTGTCTCCTCCTTGCATATCCTCACCACTGTGGCTCAGAAGGTGTTACTGTATTTCCAAGAAAAACTGGTGCTTTAAACTTCTCCACATCAGTTCCAGGAAATGACATTCTCCTCGGCAGCCCTATTTATAACGGGATACTCTTCTGAACCTCGGACAATTGTGATGCACCCCTCTAATGTTTTTACTGGATTATTCAGTACAGGGATTTCAAATGACACAATTACATCACAAACTGCATATATACACCAATGAAATAATGCTGCTCATTCCCATATGCATAAGCAATCTACATTCTCCAATTTCCAACTTCCTTTAGACTATGACATGAACATATACATAATGCACTTTATATATGGCATACGACATCTATATCATACTAATTTATGTCCTCCAGTATGAAAAATCTTAAGTACGCCCTTGATGTGGTGCAATAAAAAGAGAGGAATGATATTTAATTGCTGCCCACGGGCAAAAGATTTCTTCAGCTCGTTACACACAGAGATTTGTGAAATGAAAAGCTTTCATCATGTTACAGAATAACAGATGTGGAACATATTCTATATAGATCATGCAACAGGATACGATCTTATGGAATTCTAATGAGCTGGACGATATATAGCCTGCTGGAAGAGAGGTCATCAAGAGGGGAGCAGCTTCTAACACATTGGAATTGAAGCTGTCCAGTTGGAAACGTTTTGATTTCCCTTTTATAATTATATGCACCCTGCATTATCTAATGAATCTAACCAATCATGAAAGCACACATCACAAGCTGCTGCTCACCTCTTTCTCAGCCCAGAGCAGACAACTCTCAGGAGAGCAATTTATATTGCGTGTTTTGTGGTGTGAAAGACTGATAACTGCAGCTGCTTTAATATTTCGCACAACATACAGACTAGATTACAAACAGGGATCCTGGAGTTTTGCAAACATGCTACAAATCGATGCATCTGTTGTTTATATGTAAATATGATATAACTTATCCTGTGTAAAACAGTGCTTCCTTACAGATGATGGGAGGAGGGTGGATTTACATGTGTGACCCAAGCGGTTACTTTTTCTTTATTTACAATGCACCCTGACCTCACACTCTGGACCTTTGTGTGTAATGCATGATTTGGCACAAAGAAGCCATTTTTCGAAACACCGTCAATGTCCCTGCAAGGGCAAATCTCACAAAGAATTTCCAAGTCATATTTACATAGAAAATTATATTTTGCATAAAGAAAATGAAACCTGTGTTTAGGGCTATTAAGATTTTCTGCATTTCTACATTATTTTAATAAGCACATTTTCAACCCAATTTCTCATTACGGTAATATGTCTGGAGGTTTTACTTTTGATATAATAATTTTTTTGGCATAAAAGGTATTACAAGAAATTCTAACATGATGTAAAAAAATGACAATTGAAATAATATATCTATATATGGCAATGCAAATTGGGGCGGGGCTGGTTAAAGGAAGAGTACACCAAAAAATGAAGTTCTCTCATTTACTCTCCCTCATGCCATTCCAGATGTGTATGACTTTTTCTGCAGAAAACAAGTGAAGATTTTTAGAAGAATATTTCAGCTCTGTAAGTCCATACAGTGCAAATCAACAGCATCCAAAACTTTGAAGCACAAAGGCAGCATAAAAGTAATCCATATCTTTAGAAGAGGTATGATAGGATGTGGGTGAGAAACAGATCAATATACAAGTACTTTTTCCCTATAAAATCTCCCTGGCGAAATGCACGAAGAATGTGAATCGCCAAAAAAAAAAAAAAAAAAAAAAAAAGATCCTTTGGGAGAGAAGAGTGCTTAGGAGGGCTGTTTAAAAGTGAAGATTTATTGTAAAAAAAAAAAAAAAAAAAAAGTATTGATCTGTTAAATATTGATGTGTTTCTCACCCTCACCTATTCTATTGCTTCTGAAGACATGGTTTAAACCACTGGAGTGTTTATATGCTGCCTTTATTTGCTTTTTGAGCTTCAAAGTATTGGACTCTGTTGACACTTATTGTATGGATATACAGAGCTGAAATGTTCTTCTAAAAAACTTTGAGTTAAGCAGAAGAAATAAAACATACACATCAATGATGGCAGCAGGGTGAGTGAATGAGAGCATTTTTATTTTTGGGTGAACTATCCCTTTAATTTTCGTGAAAATAATGAAAAACACAATGCACCAAAAAAAAAAAAAAAAACGTAACTGTCCTAAAAATACGAATCATTTTCTGTAAACAAAGTGTAATTTTGGATTTATTTCTTTTAATTTTGTTGTGAAATATGACCCGGACATGTTCTTGACTGGTTTCCCAATATGACCCATAAATGGCAGCTACTGGACCCCCATTCACTGAGCTGGGAGCAGGCTCAGGAGATCTGAACTTAAGTTTAGGGAGGTGTCTTTGTCACTCGTGGAAACTGTCTTCGTAAAGTGCTAAGAGGTGCTGTCACTGTTGTTGTTGTTGCAGTATTTGATGTACACAGTATATATGATATATGCAATCTCAGTCGGCGAGGGCCGAGTACGGGGGATTTATATTTTCATAGAGCCATGTTTGTGAAAGCTGCTGCAATTGCCCATTGCTGTTATACGTGCATGCAAAGTCTGTCATCTAATCTCACGTCACATAATTGCCATTCTGTAGAATGTCAGCTTTAGTTTATTGTGACTGTGCTGTGTGAAATGATGGTGATGTCATGTAATTACTTTTTCTTTTTTGTCTTTTGTGGTGTTTCTAAATGGTGATCTGTATGATGATTATTCAGCTGAAATATGTACACCGTATGGATGATGGGAGGTGCAATGAAAGCTGCTTCTAATGCCTGGTTGCCACAATTTATAGTTACAAAGAGAAAGGCAGGGTTTAGAAGTCTCTTTTTTTCCAGCATTACATTTATTCTTTGGCGCCAGTAAGTTATTACCAAACTTGTTTTTTTTTTTTTTTTTCCTTTCCATTGTGTATGTTTGTTGTTTTGGGCTGAGACATCTCTCTTAACCAGTGCAACAGACGGGAATGGGTTCATTTATAAGAGATTTATTTGAATCTACACTGAATATTTTTGTCAGCATTCAATCCTAAAGGTATAGTTCACCCAAAAATTACAATTCTGGCATCATTTAGTCATCCATATGCAGTTCTAAATCTGACTGACTTTGTTCTGTGGATGTTTAGCAGAATGTACATGCTTTTTTTATACAATGAAAGGGGATTTGTACTGGGTCTGTCAAGTTCCAAATATGACCAAACCGAACCAAAAAAGCATTCCATACAACTTGTGCACTATATTCTAAGTTGTCTGAAGCCATACAATAGCTTTGTGTGAGGAACAGGATGAAATTTAAGTTGCTTTTCACTGATAATCTTCCCCTCCTTCATAGCGCTCCTCTCATTTGCACTTGCGTTCAATTCAAGCATAGTGCCTTAAAACATGTCGAACCAGGTTAGATGTCATTGACAGACAAGAACCAATGATGTTTGATGTAGACATTAAAAAGGATGTAAAATCTTTACATGCTGAGTTAGAGGGACTGCGAAGTGAATAAGTACCAAATTTTGGATGTTCCTCACTCAAATCTATCAGAGGGCATTTTAAGGCATGGAATATACCGGACAAGTCGTTTGGTCAACTTTTAGAATATTTTATGGAGCTTTTGGTGTCATTTTTGGAGCTTGACAGCCTCAGTCCCCATCTACTTAAATTGTATGGAAAAGAGTAGCATGAACAATCTCGCCTTTTGTGTTTCACAGAAGATAGTAAATCGTACGGCTTAGGAAAGGCATGAAGGTGAGTAAATGACACTGTTTTCATTTTTGGATGAACCATGCTTTTAACTTGGTCGCAAATAATTTGTGCCACTATATTTGAACAGAGATGAGTATTTTTTTTTTTACATTTAATTGTATTTTAAAAATTACTGCCTCTGGGGTGGTTTGATAATGTTTCAAGTCACTTCAGAGTACATGACTTTGTTGCCAGTTGTATTGCACTCTCACATGAATCATCTTGAAAACCCATTATATACCTCTTCCAAGGGGAAACACAAAGGAAAATGCTTCAAATGACTGCAATCTCTTACGCATGAATACGCACACAAGTATGAGAGAACTTCTCATATATTGTCTATTTATTAAACACACATGCACAGATACTTGCACGACTGCTTCGAGAGTGACTTTCTGCACCGAGTTGATTGGCATATAGTATACTTTCTTCCAAACAAGTGTAGGAGTAGAGATTTTAATGACTGATGTTGGTGTGTAACATGAATGTATTGTCTTACAAGCAATGGGTATATCCAACCAGTGCATTTTACTGTAAAGCAATAATCTTAAAAGAATATGAACAATATATGAATCATACGAGTATTGTATGGAGAGAAAATATTAAATTCTACAGTTTATAAATGTTTCTTGGGTTTGTCTTGCATTTGACCTTTGGCGCCCCCACACGTTGAATGCAGGTAGTGCAGTTCTGGTCACTCTGTGTTCGGCTCTCTTTCCACGTCCTAAAAACAGAATGGAATAACTTTTGACCTTTTGCCGTCACAAATGATCGACATTGACCCAAATGTCTAAGTGAAATTCTGATGCCATTGTCGCTGCATTGTTAAATCAGATATTTACATGGAAAATATCTGTATGGTATACTTAATGGTATGTCTGAGACTGCACAGCGTGATTGTGTTTCTTTAACAGTAAGCGGTAACGGAAGTGCAATTGCCGCTCAGTGAAATAAAAAACAACCAAAATAAATAAAAAAATTCCTTTTACATAAAAAATTGTTAATGACCATACAAGTTGTCTACTACAGATATGCAGAAATCTGGAAGGAAATCAAAGTCAAGTTGTAAATAAAATAAAAATCATGCTTGAATGTCCAATACAAATAACTTAAAAAAACACTCACCTTTTCAATAATTTCAGGCCTGCTTTCTATGCCAAATCTTGCAGTCAAGTAACTCATGACACTGTGTTTTCTGCAGTGCTGTTTAAATGTGCAGGTATGAGAAGGTCTCTCGTCCACGCTGTCAGATTATCAACAGAACTGAAATACAGCACCCAAGCAAACGTGAAGCCAGGTATGATTTCAAATGGGTCACTTAGCTGTCATGAATTAAAGTTTACAACAGTTCATTTACAACAACTCAAAAACATTAACCAGCCGAACTTCAAAGTGGCTGGCTGACATCCAGCACAGTAATTAGTATGCTGCAGTATGTATGCGAGTTTGTCCCAGAATGCTCTGCGGAAAATTATCCATCAGCAGAGACCAGGTATTAACAACACCTCTGGTATTGCTGCAGGTCTGAAGGGTTCAGCACATTTTGTCCAGATGGCATGTTTAATTACTTCATTCTTGTGTTTATGTGTGTGTTATTCTGTTAGCATTGCACATTTCAGCCTGGCACAACAATGAGGGATAAAATTGAATAAAATCTATATAAATATCGAATAAAAATGGATACTCAACTAAAATGTTTTTTAATGTATTTACCCAGAATTTAAGTTTATTCGTAGAATCTTATTTGATTCTTAGAGGACGTGTATTTGATTCCTTTAGGATTGTTTCTGCATTATTTGACTCTCAGCTTTTTGTATGGAACTATACAGTATATGTGAATAAACATACAATTTTAAGACATTGATCCAAATAAGCAGCATCCATAATCTGCAAAGACATTTTTTATTTTAAACAAAGTTTTCAAACAGAGAGACAGTTGCAGGATCTCACAGAAAGGATTGATACGTTTTATGTCAACTGATAGGATATCAACAGGCTAAACTTGTGATCTTGCACAAGGATCTTGCCGATGACTTTGAGGCTTTTTCGCTCACTTTATCACCATTTTACAGAGTTAATTGGTCTAAATCCAAAGCTTTGGCTCTGACAGCGTACTGCCCAGTAACAGCTTTTCACCCGGCCTCCTTTCAATGCCCCAAATAGGGCATGAAGTATTTGCATATTTTATTCCAAGCAAATTTATGTCAATTTTGACCCTTTAATAAAAAGTTTTTCGAGCAATGTGGGCCGGTGGGCTTCAATACATTTTGGGAAGGTTTATGTTATAAAAATGAATTTTATTCCAAGATTTAACTACCTATTACAGTCTCTCCCCATTGAAGTTCCCACTTTTATTTTAAACAATTTGATTGTATAGCCAAATCCTTTATCTGAATGGTAAACATCCTCGAATGCATTCTAACAAGTAACACAGGCCAATTTACAAAGGTGGGTTGGGTCTCCCCAAGATTTTGTTGTACTATTATGCTTTTGGTCTCAGGACATTTGGCGCATTGGTCACTTCTGCCTGAAAGAGCCCCTCCCTGGCTCTATATTGAACTGGAGGTCCTTGCCCCTATCTTGTCATTGCAATGACTTTCTACCAAGCTATCTGGAGAAGTAAAGACACATCCCGTTATCTCACACATGCAGTTAGTGTGGACAAAAGTTTCCCGCATACTCAAATCGGACATTTACCTGAACGTTGCCGCAAGTATTTGGTTGAACCCTAAATTGTGCATTAACAAGTCCCCATTTTGCTGGACAGAATGGAATGAGAAAGGTGTTGCTACACTAGATGACCTGTATGAAAATGGAGCATTGAGATCCTTTGAAAATATTATACAGCGGTTTGGGATTCCCAGATCTCAATTCTTCAGGTACAGCTGCGCCATCTACTATGTGCCACCTTTGGGTGTAGTACGCAGCCCCCTAAAGCTGCAGACACTCTTGAGATGGTACTAGCGGCTTTTGGAAAGGGTCATAAGGATTCAGCGTACTATTTCTTGCTAATTTAGAGTCTAAAGGATGAGGTTTTTACATCTAGTTACGGGGGAGAGACTTTAATTTATTACTGGAGGATGAAGAATGGGGTAGGATAAGTCTATGTCTAGGGGTGCAAAGGTGTGCCTCATTCAATTTAAGATTCTGCAATGTTTTTACTGTACTCCCTCTAGATTACATAGGCTTGGTCTTAAAGACACACCCACCTGCTGGCGATGCCAATCAGAGGATGGGGACCTAGCCCGAGTTTTTTGGTATTGTACTAAGATTCAAGAGTTTTGGTCAAGGGTTCAGTTATATGTTAAATGTACCCCCTTCCACCCCCCCACCCACCTCAGTGATGACTTTTTCCATCCTTGAGAGGGACGTCAACAAACTCTTCAGGAGGCAGAACCCCCAGAAAGCTGCTGGACCGGGTGCTGTCTCCCCATCCAGCTTGAAGCACTGCGCTGATCAGCTGTCTCCAGTGTTCACAAATATTTTCAACACCTCACTGGAGACATGTCACGTGCCAGCCTGCTTCAAGTCCTCAACCATCATCCCTGTTCCCAAGAAGTCAAGGACCACAGGACTTAACGACTTCAGACCCATCGCCCTGACATCTGTGGTTATGAAGTCCTTTGAGCGACTTGTGCTTTCACACCTCAAAGACATCACGACCCCCTCCTGGACCCCCTGCAGTTTGCATACAGAGCCAACAGGTCTGTAGACGATGCAGTCATCTTGGCCTTCCACTACATCCTCCAGCACCTGGACTCTGCAGGAACCTATGCAAGGATCCTGTTTGTGGATTTCAGCTCTGCCTATAACACCATCATCCTGGCTCTGCTCCAGGAGAAGCTCTCCCAGCTAAGTGTGCCTGACTCCACCTGCAGGTGGATCACTGACTTCCTGTCTGACAGGAAGCAGCATGTGAAGCTGGGGAAAACACGTTTCTGACTCACAAACCATTAGCATTGGATCTCCCCAGGGCTGCGTTCTTTCTCCTCTGCTCTTCTCCCTGTACACTAACAGCTGCACCTCCAGTCACCAGTCCGTCAAGCTTCTGAAGTTCGCAGATGACACCTCCCTCATCGGACTCATCTCTGATGGTGACAAGTCCGCCTACAGGTGGGAGGTAGACCACCTGTTGACCTGGTGCAATCAAAACAACCTTGAGCTCAATGCTCTAAAGACAGTGGAGATGGTTGTGGACTTCAGGATGAACTCAGCCTCACCTGCACCTGCCCCCACCACCCTCTGCGACTCCACAATTGACACTGTGAATATTAGGGCTGCAACTAACGATTATTTTGATAACTGACAAATCTAACGATTATTCAGCGATTATTGCATCGATTAATCATTAGCTCTTAACCAACTATTTTGCTTGTGTCCCGACTTAAAAGGTTGTATTAAACATGCTTACTAACAATAAAGAGGAGAAAATCATCTTTTAAAAATACCTCTAAATGACATTCACTGAATTCCAAAGAAAAAATACTTTTTTTTTATTAAGTTTAATTCAGTAAAAAAAAAAATCACTGCAAAAAAAAAAAAAAAAAAAATACTATTTTGTCTTGTTTTCCATTGTTTCCCACATATTCTCTAAAATCAAGTCTAAATATCTTATATGTTGCTTCTCAGGTAGGCTTAAGTAGGCTGTTATTTAGATATTTTAAAATATGAAATATTGTATTTGACATTCTCCAATAACAATTTTTTCTTTTGCAGTATAGCTACTAATGTAAATGTACGTTGTTTTAAAGGAGTTTTAGATATAATTTTTGGAAAACAAGCCAAAAAAGACTGATCAAAAACTTTGTTGCAGTGTATAATGGGTAAAAACTCTCACACCTTTATTTTCACTTCGATCCATCTTTAACTCACAAAAACAAACTATCTTTTGAATAGAGCTGCATATCGGCGATTTACTTCACAATAAGATACACATGACGTGACACATACTGTAGGCTGCTGTATATTATGATTCAATATGTCCCAATCAATCACGTGATTAATCTAGCTACAGCAAACCCGCACGAGGAACGGGTGTCCCGCACGAGGAACGGGTGTCCCGCACGAGGGACGGAGTGTGCCTCAGTCGGGTGCCGTTTCAATCTCTCCCCCTTCACGCGACTCGTAGACGTGGAGCTGACAGCACAGAGAAATGACATTTTTGTAGTTTGTTTATGATGCACTTCCTTATTATTTCAACTTTAATAAAGGATGCATTAAAGATATAATGCCTGGTTGTTTACTTTTAGATGCTCAGACACGCAGGTTTTGCTTAAGTGGAATGCCAGATCCGGCTCTGCTTTATTTCATGATGACAGTGCTTCTGTATTTCCTTATTTTGCATTTTTCCATTATAATTCCGTTATATTTTGTAATATACATCACGTGAAGCTGTTTGGAAAGTTTAGAGTGCATCTGGACATGTGTTTTCTTCCTCTCCTCAGTCGGACATGAGCTGCTGTGCTGCTCTCACACTCACACATACGACTATTCGACAACGAACATTTTTGTCGAATGTTTTATTGTCGACGTTGTCGATAACGTCGACTAATTGATTCAGACCTACAAAATATGAAGCATTATATTTTAATTATGCAATCTTTTGTACATTTTGTAACATACTATTTTATAACAGACTATACTGATGAATAGACACTGGTACAAGACACAATGCAGCAGCTATAGACATTTGTCAGACTTGTTATTATATATAAAGTTATGTTTAAAGTTAAAGTTAATGTCATTGACCCTTGAGTACTCGACAAGTACTTGAGTAATTAGTCCGAATACCCCTGCAATAGACAATCTCTTCACCACTGCCAGCACTATTGCTGGAATTACTACCACAGGTAAAAAATAGAGCAGCTCAGAGTTGTTGTTTTTTTTTTCTTCAATGTTAAAATTTCTTCTCCAATCCCTGTTTAAGGGGATAGTTCACCCAAAAATGAAAATTCTCTCTCTTTTTTCCCCCAACCCATGACTTACATTCCTCTGTTTAACAAAAAGGATGTTAGGCAGAATAGACCTTATTCATGCTAGCACCATGCTAGCACCATGCTAGCATCATCTTTGATTTTTCATGGGAATGACAACGAGGCTGTGAGGGACAGACTTACCATTTCTTCAATGGCACGCACAGTATAAACCTTTAAAAAGCTCCTAGATCACATCAGATTTTCCCACAACTCATATTGTCTGAATCTCTTTGTGTACTGAATGTTCTTGGACAGATATTGTATCAATGTTTTGTCCGCGGAATGATCCATAAACACTTTAAACTGCAGCACAACACATTGAAGAGACAGTAAGTCTGTCCCTCACAGCCTCATTGTAATTCCCATTCAAAATCAAAGATGGTGCTAGCGTGAATAAGGTCTATGTTAGGGATTACAGCCTCAGTCACTTTTCATGTTCTATGTATGGAAAAGATGCAACGAAAATGAATGGTGAAATGAATGGTCCTTTTGTGTTCCATGGAAGAAAGTCATACAGGTTTGGAACAACAAAAGGATGGGTTAATGATGACATAATTTATGGGGGGGATAACTATTTCTTTAATATAAAGAGAAAACTATAATTAAGCCATTTGTCAGATGATTTCCCTAAAAATTTGTAAACAGTGGTCTTCTATTTGTTTGAGCATCCCAACCAGCCTGACATAGCAAAATCGACTCAACTAATAAATCGCGTTTGGGGCAGGGCTATCTGTTTGATCAACCATGAGAGACGGGGAGAGTGTTCTGTTTGAAAACAGTAATTATTTTACAATTCCATTTGGTAACGCTAGTGGTGCAGACATCACACTTTATTTGTAACTTACACGTCAAACATGGCTTTTGTGTGTTGTAACTATGTCGTTAGATAGAATTAGATATTGTTTTGATCATGGCTCGATCTAATCTCTTTTAATGATCACAGTGCTTGATTCACTAACTTTGCTCCCAATTAATGATAATTTCGGTTGGCACCAGGGAGCAGTTTAATTAGATTTGTCACCTCTTTGGATCAGGATTAAATGTGTGTGTGATATGTACGTGTTTGTGCACAAGGATCGGAGACAAGGGCAATGAACTTGGCATGGGCAAAGTCAAAGCAGCATTTAAGCCACACAAGCCTAATGGAAACCTGACTGCATGCGACATGGCTGCTGATTTTGACATGTGCATCACACACAGTGACCACACCATGTGTATAGATGCTTCTGCTATCTGGAAAGGAAGTGGTCGCCAAACATGAACAGTCAATTTACATGATCAAATGCGATTATTCAGTGGCACAGTGTTACTGTTGCTTTATGTCTATCTGACAAAAAATAAATAAGTGTGATTGCATAAAATGCAGACTTGTGCTATATTGACTTTTAGGCACATTTATAAATAGAAAGAGTATTACAAGATTATCCATTGTTAGAGAACACATTCATAAAATACATTTCAGTTTATGCTGTATAATACTAAAAGTGGAGTATATTAGGGCTGCACGATATTGGAAAAAACTGACATTGCGATATTGTTTTTCTGCGATATATATTGCTATATGAAAAAATACAGGATGACTTCGCCAGATGACTTGAATAGCTCTATTTGAGAAGAATTAATTATTCTAGAATGACTTGGGTGATTTTGTAGGGAACTTCATGGAAAATTTCAATTAAAAAAGAAACTGAAAATAATAATTAATACAAATTAACAATTAATTTACAAATTCACCATGGTTCCATTGTATTCATGTAATATTCTAAAGTTAATGATCTAACAGGTTCTGATATTAATAATGCATGTTGCTTACCCTAAAATAAAGGGGCTCAGTTGTGAATGAAGAAGTGTGGTGTCTAGAAGGGATCCAGGAGATTGCAGGAGGCTTTATCTCTGTACTCCAACCAGGTTAAAACAGAGCATTACACTAAGGAATTTTCATTATCACAATAGGGCATTAATGTGAATGACAAAATAAGTAATTTAACATTTTATTACATACAAAATTAGATTACAATCTCTTTTTTTTCTTTTTTTAAAGAAATGTAAACAATAAATATATTTGAATTTAAACCCTTTGGGGGGAAAAGTGCAGCTATACACCAGCCCTGAGTAGTTTACAAAAATACAACATATAATAAAATGGTTATAAAAGAAATAACTTAAAAAATAGTTGCGTGATTGCATTACATACCGCTTGTCAAGTGACCAGATCATGTTTTTAAAACCCTCTTTGGTAAACGTGTTAATTGGTGCCATGTCTTTCGCAAGGTGAAATGTTACTGAATCTGTGATTTTTCTCTGCCGTTTGGAACCTTTCTCGTATGGTGTAACACTGGCAAAGGCATCTGAAATAGTTTTTTGCTTTGGACGGCATTTAGATCTGGCTTTGCACTCGACATACAAAGATTTGTGCTTCTGACTTAAATGATCAAACAAATTGGTCATGTTTCCTCATGTTGTGGCAACAATTGCAAGACACTCTTGACAAAGTACCTGTTTTTGGTCAACATCTTCCTGTCTGTAGACAAAATATTTCCATATAACTGAGAATGCATTTAATTTTGCAACCAAATCCTCCATTAATTTTTGTCTGTTGCTCGCTCATCAGTTCATCGAGCGCAAGCAGAGCCTGCATGTCAACAACGTGCAGCAATGAACGTTTAAAAAAAAAAAAACATTTATAAACTCTGTGTTTCTATGAACCCATAAATCAGAGTAAATTATGTAATATCAGACAGATATAATGCTACTTTTCCTATTGGAAAAAAAGATATTGTAGACTATATTGCACGTTCTGCGATGTGACTATTGCGGATGCGCACATCGCAATGTCGATGCTGAAATTATATATCGTGCAGCCCTAGAGTATATCATTATCAAGTTTTTTTTTTAGCTCTTATTTCAATGTACTAAAAAAAAAAAGATTTCAAATGCACTTTTTGTGTATAGAGGAAAATGTAAGAATACTTAAATATTAACTATATTTACAGGAATATTCAGCGTTAAATACAAGATAATCTCTATTGACAGCATCTGTGGCATGCTGTTGATATTCCTTTTAATATGAATTATTTATAATACACAGTACAATATAGAGAAATTATAATAATAGTAACTATAATGTTAAGTACTTTGCTCAAGCTGAAGATGGCGCCGAGTATGGCTGCTGCGTCGCGGGCTCCGTCAAAACACTGCAGTTTATTGTTTGTTTTGTTTACAGTTTTGTGTTTTTTTTGTCTTGTATGTTGTCTGCCTTATTGTGTACGAAGACAAACGCTTTTGAACATTGGTTCAGCAATCACACACTGAAAACCGGACTTCAAATTCCTCAATGCTGACCCGCTGTTTACAAACACGCCAGCTGAGCCCTTTGTCTGGGCTGCCCGGCCGCGGAAACGCAGAAGGAAAAGGGAAAAAGAGCCGGCGTTCTCATCAGAGTAAGACGTCGTGCAAATCGTCCCCCGCTACCCATTATACTACTTGCAAATGTTCAGTCTCTGGACAACAGAAAGAGACCCGCTGAGAGCGCGGGTCTCTTTCCAGCGAGACGAGAGATTGCTGCGTTATCTGTCTTACGGAAACCTGGATGTCTGCGGAGATTCCAGACTCGGCCATCGAACCCGCGGGGTTCTCCGTGCACCAAGCGGACAGAGCGAAAAACCACTCAGGTAAAAGCAGAGGTGGTGGTGTATGTTTTATGATCAGCAAATCATGGTGTGATCAGAGGAACGTACATTTTATCAGGTCTTTCTGCTCTCCTGATCTGGAATATCTCATGCTTCTGTGTCGACCATTCTGGCTACCGAGGGAATTCACAGCGGTCATTATCACAGCTGTGTACATCCCCCCACAAGCCGACACAGACCAGGCACTCAAGAAATCGTATGGGAGTATAAGTGAGCAGGAAACCGCGCACCCTGAGGCCGCGTTCATTGTTGCCGGGGACTTCAACAAAGCCAATTTTAAAACAATAGCACCAAAATACCACCAACACATCAGTTTCAACACACGAGGGGACCGGGTTTTGGATCACTGCTATTCTCCTTTCCGGGATGGCTACAAATCCCTCCCCCGCCCATCATTTGGCAAATCCGACCACTCTTCCATTCTGCTTCTGCCCGCTTACAGGCAGAAACTGAAACGGGATGCACCCACCCACAGAACGATCCAGTGCTGGTTGGACCAATCAGACTCTATGCTACAAGACGGTTTTGATCACGCGGACTGGGAGACGTTCCGGTCCGCCTCTGATGACGACATCGAGGTTTACGCTGATAGCATAACGTGTTTCATCAGGAAGTGCATAGAGGACGTTGTTCCGACAAAAAGAATACGGATCTACCCCAACCAGAAACCATGGGTTAACGGCGATGTTCGCGCGGACCTCCGCTTTTAATTCCGGGAACGCGGAGGAGCATAAACAAGCCAGTTAAGCATCCGTAACTCTTTTAGTGCAGCCAAACACCAGTACAGGCACAAAATTGAGGGACAGTTCAACACCACTGACTCTAGATGTATGTGGCAGGGAATTAACATCATCACGGACTACAAATGGAATAAAAACTATGAACACCGTCTGCCTCTCTCCCGGACGAGCTTAATACATTTTATGCTCGTTTCGAGGACAACAACACCGCCCTCACAGAGAGAGCACTTGCGGCCGATACTATAGAGGATGGTTCACTCTCCATCTCTGTTGCGGATGTAACCCGATCCTTCCGACGGGTGAACATCCGTAAAGCCGCGGGTCCAGACGGCATTCCGGGCCGTGTCATCAGAGCGTGCGCGAACCAACTGGCTGGTGTTTTTACAGACATTTTCAACCTGTCCCTCTCCCTGTCTGTAGTCCCCACATGCTTCAAACCATCAACCATTATGCCTGAACCGAAGAAAGCCAAAATCACTTGCTTAAATGACTGGCGTCCTGTTGCTCTGACCCCCATCATCAGAAAATGCTTTGAGAGGCTAATCAGAGATTACATCTGTTCTGTTCTGCCCACCTCTTTGGACCCTTTACAGTTTGCCTACAGCAACAACCGCTCCACAGATGATACCATTGCATCTACAATACACACTGCTCTCTCCCATCTGGAAAAAAGGAACACATATGTGAGAATGCTGTTTGTAGACTACAGCTCAGCATTCAACACCATAGTGCCCTCCAAGCTTGATGAGAAACTCCGGGCTCTGGGCTTAAACAGCTCGCTGTGCAGCTGGATCCTGGACTTCCTGTCAGGCAGACGTCAGGTGGTTAGAATGGGCAGCAACATCTCCTCATTACTGACCCTCAACACTGGAGCCCCGCAGGGCTGTGTTCTCAGCCCACTCCTGTATTCCCTGTACACACATGACTGTGTGGCGACACATAGCTCCAATGCCATCATTAAGTTTGCTGATGATACGACGGTTGTAGTTCTGATCACTGACAATGATGAAACGGCCTACAGAGAGGAGGTGCACACTCTGACACTCTGGTGTCAGGAGCACAACCTCTCCCTCAACGTCAGTAAAACCAAGGAGCTTGTAGTGGACTTCAGGAAGAAAGACAGAGAGAACAGCCCCATCACCATTAATGGAGCACCGGTGGAGAGAGTCAGCAGTTTCAAGTTCCTCGGTGTCCACATTACTGAGGAACTCACATGGTCCATCCATACTGAGGCCGTTGTGAAGAAGGCTCACCAGCGCCTCTTCTTCCTGTTATATATGTCCTGGAGGGAGGGAAGCTCACCTCCGATGATGTTTCTGGCAGTTCGCACCACCCTTTGCAGTTCTTTGTGGTTGTGGGCAGTGCTAATGCCGTACCAGGCGTTGATGCAGCCAGTCAGGATGCTCTCTACAGTGCTGGTGTAGAACCGTGTGAGGATGTGGTGGTTCATTCCGAACTTCCTCACCCGTCTCACTGGCTGCATCACCGCCTGGTATGGCAATAGCACCGTCCACAACCACAAAGAACTGCAAAGGGTGGTGCGAACTGCCAGAAACATCATCGGAGGTGAGCTTCCCTCCCTCCAGGACATATGTAACAGGCAGTGTGTGAAAAAAGCTCGGAGGATCATCAGAGACTCCAGCCACCCGAGTCATGGGCTGCTCTCACTGCTACCATCAGGCAGGCGGTATCGCAGCATCAAGACCCGCACCAGCTGACTACAAGACAGCTTCTTCCCCCAAGCAATAAGACTTCTGAACACATGATCTCTCACGATCAACAATCAGCACTGCACTTTCTAATCATCATCTTATATCACACACTGGACTGTCAAATATATTCTCCCCAATTCAACTTGTGTATATAAATATATATATATATATATATATATATATATATATATATATATTTTTATATACCCTTTGTAAGGAGGCCAAACAGTTGGAGTGATAAAAGGAAATGACGTGCTGTACAAAAAGTTGATGCATAATCCAAAAATGGTGTTTAATTGGAAGGTGCAAAAATATTTACAGTGCAGGAGGAAACAAAAATAAATAAAAACTGTACAAAAGAAAACAAAACAGCAACAATGTGCTAATTTGGTTAAACCGAATGGCCCAAGTTTGCAACACTGCTCAACCCCCAATCAGAGCTGAATGCATTCAGCCAGCAAGCCTATTTATAGGCTAAAGCCCCACCTACAGGGCATACCAATTTAACAGAAAAAACTAAAAAGTTTGCAACAATCAAATAAAATAATTGTAACACTCAACACAACAAAACTTAAACTTCCCAAACAGGTAATACCACAATCATTAACAGAAGAAAGTTCAACAACAAAATAAATGGTCAAAACCACAGTTCCTAAATTCTCCCCTGTGACATCTCACCCAAATGGTAGCTTCCACAGGAAGTGATGTGGCTGTTGCTTTAGAAAACAGTTTAACCCAGATTATGGTTTTGGTTGTACAGAGTGTGAACAGGGAAGTTTAACTGCTACAAGGTTTGTGGAAAATTTGTGGGAAAATAAAGGTAATTGTCACATGAATTAATGTTCTGGCAATTAATGTTCTTTTAGAAATATAGTGAAAACTTAAGGAAACAAACTATTAAAAGTTGGAAACTAAACAGTAACAAACTTTAGACTTAACAAAAATAAAAACTCCATAACACCTCCCTGGTGTACACAGATGTTACTTTTGCCGGCAATGTACAGTACAAGTGATATGGATGTATGTTTGTAAAGTCCAAGTTTATATAGTCAGCAGGTTAACCTGTGACACCCTTATCTAGTGTATGTGTATTCTATATTGTGTGTATTGTTTACTGTACGTTGTATATTAGTACTATGTTGTGTAATTATGTGTACATTTGTTATGTAAATCGTGTTGTGTAAATATGCTGTTTATTGTAAATTGGTATATGTCTCGTCACTGTCATGACTGCAGTGTTGCTCAGAACTGCACACAAGACTTTCACCTACTGTTGCACTCGTGTACACAGTAGTGTGACAATAAAGTGATTTGATTTGATTATATCAAATTAACATAATTAGAACAAAACTATATGAAATTGTTATATTTGTATATAGTTTGAATTAATAAACAATAAATTAAGTTAAAGAAACTAATACGAAAGTAAAACTATCAGTGTCAGAAATTAACATGTCATGAAGGGGTATAATATTGATGCTCTGATTGTCCAAAAGGTTTTTTGTAACTTTTCTTTATCATATAGACACATTCTTTTTGGGTTTTATGTCAAAGACAAGAATCTAATTAATGCACGTTTTTGTATAAACCTTCTTTTATATATTGGAAAGTTTCATATCCATAAATGTAAATATATGAAAAGTAAACCCCACTTTAGCTTTTTCAAAGAAGAATTGAAGATGTATTTAAATACAATTTCAACTTCTGTTAACAAGAAAGCAATGAAAACATCCAGAATTTGTGCCATGTTTAATATTCTCCCTTAATGTTTTTTCTTTTTGTGCCCTCTTCCTTTTTCTTTTCCTCTTCTCTTACTCTTTTAAGACTATTGTTGAACAGAATTAAGTTTCTTTTACATTTCCTCTCTTATTGTATTTTGAATTATAATTTCTCTTTGGTTATGAAAGATTGTTTATATTTCTTGTATGTATTGACTTGTTCTGTTTGTTAATATTGCAATAAAAAAAAAAAAATAGCTCCACCGCTTTCCGACCTTGCAGACATACTAATCAATCACGGATCAGTTTTCTCAAAAAGACTAAACTAGTAGATTCGAAATCTTTAACAGGTATAGCTTACATACAAATGTTCTAGTAAACAGTATTTACTATGTTAAACATTTCAAAAACGTTTTATCCCTTATTGAAAAGGTCCAACAGTTTAACGCTTTTAATAGATGTATTTACATTCACTTTTATGAATTTACTGTACTAATGAATTTAATTATTATCTCTGATCTTTGACTCAACAATTTCAAAATAGTATTACAAATCACCCTATTACACCATCACGCACATTGTAGTTAGCAGTTTATTTTGTTCACATGTTAGTGACCTGAGCTGTATGTCTGACAGGAAATGAGAGGCCTAAAGCAAGGGCTGTGCTGTACTCATGTTGAAATAACCGCATAGAGGATGTATGTCTGTAAAGGATTGATCAACAATACCACATTTTATTTTTGTAGAACATCTCAGAACCTCTGCCAGAATATGGTATAATTATCATGGCCACAAAGGCTGCAACCTGCCCATTAAACTTATAAATCACATTCTCCTAAATATTTTAGGTAACCACCTTAGACAGCAATTGCACTGGAATATTGACTATTTGTTTACATCCTTGGGTTGTGGTTCCACGGAACAATGGTGGTATCAAAAGGCAATCCCATGGTATATTTGTATATATATCGTGGTACTGCATTAACAGTTTATTCATATACAACTTCATGAACTTCAAAGAATACATATTACCTTGGTAGCCCCATGTCCAAAAACATGGTATTACCAAGCACAGAAACTTTTCTCAGAGGTTCTCAGGCCACACAGAACTGCATGTATGGGACAGTAGAGCGCAGCTGTTTTAATGCAATTGCCATAATATAAAACACATTCATTATTAGTAATTTTGTATGTTATCACTGATCTTTTTAAGTGTTAAGAGTCTTTCCCGCTTCCACAGTTTGACCAAAATCAACATTGGCTTAGACCGTCACTAAACTCTTAATCATAAAGAAAAATAAATTGGAGCTTTTTAATTAGTCTGGCTCTGGTTACATCATTCACTTACATTGATTTTTACAATGAAAGATAATGTTTAAGGAAACAAAACTGCAATGCTCCCATTAGCTTAGCAGGTGTTTGACTCTCATTAGAGATGTCTCCTAGCAACCCAACTGATAAACAATGCTACAGCGCTAGCGTTTGTGCTTCAGGTGTACGATTATCAAAAGAGATTATAATGTTTTATACACTTGTTTCTGTAGGTGTTTGTTAAACAAGCTTTAATATCATGTAATGTGGAAACGAACTCGTTTATCGATATTATTTAATAAAGTGAATGTTTATCACTTACTTTTTATATCTCCCTGAGTGTCGACATGTTTGTGTGACATCGGCGAAATCGGAGTTGAGAATTTCTATAGTATAAACATCAAGGAATAAATTCTGACTGGATTAACTTTTCGTTTTTCTCTATTTGTTTGTAGAATAATTAAGAGTGGAAAGCAATTAAAAATACATTGGCAAAAAGGTGATTTATTTTTTATTAATCTGGCATGTTAGGCCAGCAGAGAAGGATTTGCTGGCCCTGCGAATTCGCCACTGCCATAGACTTTGTCAGTTTGAACCAGTCTGGCCATTTTCTGTTGACCTCTCTCATCAACAAGGTGTTTCCGTCCACAGATCTGCTGCTCACTGTTTATTTTTTGATTTTTGCACCATTCTGAGTAAATTCTAGAGACTGTTGTGTGTGAAAATCCCAGGAGATCAGACCAGCATGTCTGGCACCAACAATCATCCATGCAATGATCTAATCAGCCAATCGTGTGGCTGCAGTGCATAAAATCAGGCAGCTATGGGTCAGGAGTTTCAGTTAATGTTCACATCAACCATCAGAATGGGGAAAAATGTGATCTCATTGATTTGGAGCATGGTATATGGTCTGGTTTATACATAAATAAAAAAATATAAATACATATTATTCCTATCATGTCTGTACCTTTTTACAACCTCCATGTGCGTCACGCAAACAGACGTAATCTGGTTTTGCACATTAAACAATATACAACAGAGCACAAAAACATACCTTTTAAGACTTTACTTTTATGACTAGTGATTAGTGAAAGTGATTCCATGAAATGTTGGGAGTACAATCTTGATTCGGTTTCAACATACAATACATAAAAACTGCGTGCACATTTCAGGATTTGTAGTAAACATAGTTTGCATGAGCAGGAATAAGAAAACATATCCCCATTTTGGGTTCCTTTAGTCTTCTGCTAAAAGCTTCACTCACTTCCATATAAAAAATAAAAACACTGCACCAAACATTCATCACCTTTATTTACCTCCTCAGTTTGAGCAAACAGAGCATCCATGATTCCTGTAGCGGGCCATCAGTCACCTCCAGACCCTCTTTTCTACACACATTTTCCAAGGATATTAAATCTCATTGGGAAGCTGACCAGGTTAAATGACCTGCCTGACGAGGAATGACTCTTTACACCCACACTGTGTGCGTCTGCTTGTTCACTCTCTGTATGCTTCAAGTTTAACCATGAAGAAAGCACAACTGGGCAACAGAGATAAGGCTTTATACTAGCTAGATATTTCCATAATGGAATTGTTCATCCAAAAATGAAAATTCTGTCACGTTTTTACTCCCCATCATGTAATGTCTAACTCACGTGACTCTTCTGTACTGTGGAATGTATTTTTTTCCCATACATTACAAACTGACCTGGCTCTGTCAAGGTCCAAAAAGGGCAAAAAAGAATACCAAGACAGTAGGTACATGACTTGTGCTCTATATTGCAAATCTTCTGAAGCCATACCATAGCTTTGTGTGAGGAAAAGACCAAAATTTAAGTCGTAATTAACTGGTAATCTGCCCTTCTTGTATAACTTTATCAAATTGCATTGGTTCAGCACAATCGCAACCAAACGTTCTTACATGTAACTGAATGTTTTGTGCCAAGTTTAAATATGTGGAAGTGCATATGAGATTTGGTAGCTAAGGTGAAGGGAAAGATTATTATTGAATAACAACTTAAAAATAAGTCTGTTCCTCTGACAATACTAACAGTTGACTTTTGAAGACGTTTTATTTAATGCACAAGTACTATCATGACACTTTTAAGATATGTATATAGAAATATTATTATTATTTATTTAAATTTTTTTTGTCCTTTGTGGATTTTGACATTTATTGTATGGAACAAGGACATGAACAATTGTACATTTTTCTCCTTTTGTATTCTTTGAAAATAAGTAATCCAAGCAAATGATGACAGTATTTTCCTTTTTGGGTGATCTATTGAGGCCTTTTCCTGCTATGCATGCAGCCTAAGCATTACTGGAACAAGGAAAACCGATGAGGTTTGAAAGCAGGAATGGCTTTAATCTTGGACCTAATTTTTAACCACTCCATGCGAATGTAGCTAAAGGGACTTGAAACACTATGTGATAGTTTTAGCCCGTCGGGTCCTCAAACCTCAAATGTCAACCACTGGTGATTATCAAGGTAGCAATCCCTGAGAATTACAGCACGTCAATAGCATATGTAAACATACCAAAACCATAAAATATATTGCAATTTAATTTTAGAACAAAGGCAGACACTGGCACAATATATTTTTTTAACCAATATATTAGTAGCTTATACTACATGCTGCCTTGTATTTCTGTCAATGGAGTGCAACAATGTCCAGTCACTTTTTCAGCCATCCTGGTTTGGGATGCATGTACCATAGATTAACAACCTCCGTGCTCACAATGTCTTTAAAGGGATAGTTCACCTAAAAATGAAAATTCTCTCATCATTGACTCACCCTCATGCCATCCCAGATGTGTATATCTTCCTTTCTTCTCCAGGACACAAACAAAGATTTTTAGAATATATTGCAGCTCTGTAGGTCCATTCAATGCAATTGAATGGTGGCCAGAACTCTGTAGGTCCAAAAAGAACATAAAGGCAGCATAAAAGTAATCCATACGACTACAGTGGGTAAATCCATGTCTTCTGAAGTGATATGATAGGTGTCGATGAGAAACAGATCAATTTTAAAGTCATATTTTACTATAAATTCTCCTCCCTTCCCAGTATATGGTGATGTACCCAAAGAATGTGAATTGCCAAAAACAAAAGAAGAATGTGGATGTGTAAGTGAAAGTGGATATTTATCATAAAAAGGATTTAAATATTGATATGTTTATCACTCACACCTATCAAAATACTTCTGAAGACATGGATTTACCACTTGAGTGCATTTGGGTGCTTTTGGGACCTTCAAAGATCTGTCCACCATTCACTTGCAATGTCTGGATTTACAGAGCGGAGATATTCTTCTAAATATCTTTGTTTGTGTTCTGCAGAAGATGTCATAGATGTCATACACATCTGGGATGGAATGAGGGTGAGTAAATGATGAGAGAATTTTAATTGTTGGGTGAACTAATCCTTTAAAGTTTTATCAATTTAACGTTAAAAATTGCCTATGGAGAAAAAGATTGGGATTTCTGGGATTGGAGCCCATCTGTTGTGCTCAGTCAATAAATTAATTGATTATTTGCTAAGCTCCAACCCTTTGGTTACTGTTGCTTGCTCAGACAAGTGCTGTAGTCAAACTTTACAAAATATCACTTTTCTTTGAACAGCACGTTCTAAATTAAATGTTCTCATCAAGAGGTAAAAACGTAGACTGGAATGAAGTGTGACACTGCAAAGCATCTTTAATTGCTATTTTTATCTTAGTTTCATGCTGTTTTTCTTTTGTGATTACAAACAGCAGAGATTGCAAATCAGAATCGAGGCTAAGACTTTTCCCGTCCCACAAACAACGCATTATCCATATTTTTGGATCATTTCTGATCTGACCGTCTAAACTCACAGGACATTTATAGACTTACATTAGATCTTGCATGACAATACAGTAGCCACTAACAGTTGCTAAGGTATGTTTGGGTCAATGTAAGGCTTAGTGAAGGGTCAATTTCATGGTGTCCATTTTATAAGCAATTATTAATACAAGAAACAAAAGCCATTCAAATGTAAGTTATGATCAGCACAACTGTGTCACCACTGAGGTTTCTGGAACATTATTATTTGCTACTACTAGTTCAGTAGAGTGTGTGCTCAACCTTCCATGGGTTTCGGAGCAACAGCAGAAGAAGCGAGTGCATGTGTCTTGAGCCTTCTGGATGTCCTTTTGGGCGCTCTCGCTAATGAAACAGTACAGCGCCGGATCCGCCACACAGTTAAAACTAGTAAGCAACAGGGAGAAATGATAGTAATTAAAAATGTTCTCGATAAAGGCGCAGTCCCTTTCTAGCATCGTGCGCACCAGCAGGAAGATGTGGTATGGCGTGAAACACACTAGGAAGATAGCAATGGTGCTGCTCACCAGATACTTTATGCGTGTTTTTTGTGCAGTCTGCATGCCTGCACTCTTGCCCACTGCTCTGAGGACTTGAAGGTACGACACTGACATGATTCCCAAAGGAAACAAAAAGCCTACATAAAAACGGTAGTAATTAATGGGATACTCCCAAGTCTTCATGGGATAATGTTCAAAGCACACCAATTGGTTATGCTTGTCCTTGCTGAGCTCATTATGTAGGAAAAATACGATGCCTACAGCAAGTTCCTTGAGCCAGACAATGGCACTGACAAGCGCTGCAGCTCGCACCGTTCGGAAAGCAGTGAAACGGAAGGGGTAGACCACAGCCATGTATCGATCTATGGAGATACAACACAGGAAACCAATGCTTACGTAGATGTTCTCGTAGAGAAGGAAGCCACATAGTTGACAGAGCCACTCAGAGCCACTCCAATTATCCCCCTGGAAAATATACTGCAGCCAGATAGGCAGGGAGGCCAGGTACAGCAAATCTGATATGGTCAGGTTGAGTAAGTAGACCCCTAGCTCATTGTGGGCTTTCAGTTGCAGCCAGGCATGGTGCATTGAGTAAGCATTGGCTGGGAGACCCACTAGCAGGACTAAGATGTATGCAACCGAGAACAGGTACTGGTGAATCTCATGGCTTATAGTGCAGTTAATTTGGTCTTCTGACACGTTCATCTTCGCAACCTCATGTTCACCAAATCTTAATCAATGAGTGCAGGAAGTTTGTAATCAGCAGATGTCTCCCACATAACATTGTGGATTCTATGGAATGCAAACAAAATGTAGTAATTCTAACATAGTAAATCATAACATACTGCTTCTCTGGTGATGGTGAGATTACCTGGTGATCACTAGCATAACTAGGGTTGCCACTTTTGACAGGGGGTGGTGTCTGTTGCAATGCCAGTTGTCGCTTGTGTGGACTTTTCAGACAGTTCCTAAATCACAAATGCAACAGTATTGTGACTTTTTAACACAATGTGTATGTTTTTAGACGGCCCCCACCCACATTTGCTACCAATATCAAGGTAAAATGAACGATTTCGCCATGATGCCATCTGACTAGTTTAAAACTACAGGACATGACTTTTCATCTTTAAAAACATGACAATCCCATATTTTACAGGATGGGTGGCAACCCTGGGCATAACTGTAGTAAAACAAGGCGACTGGCAGAACAACTGTGATCATTTTCATGTTGTACATAAACACGATATCACGATCCATTTAGAAAATATATGTTCATTTATAGAGAACTGCTCCAACACTGGTTACATTGAGCCCAATTCATCTTTACATGAGAGGAAGTGAAGTTTCTCATCTGAGTAGTTATTCTTTGTGGTGTATGAGCGTATAGACAGTCTTTTCAACGTCTGCCATGATTAGGCTACTAATGAACGCATTTGTTCTGAAATTGATAAATCGATGATCAATGAGCTTAATCAAATTAGTAATGACAAATAATTTATTATCATTAACATCTCTGCAAAATGCTGATTCTTCAAAATGTCTTTTTTGTGTGTGTTTCAAGAACTATAGTAAGTCACACTATACAGTAAATATATAGTAAATGGTGGTAGAGGTTAATTTTTGGGTGAACTTGTCCTTAAACTTAAATCAATATAGTTTGGATTCATAATGTTACCAATTATGTTACTAACTAGTTATTAATTTATAGAAACGACACTTCTGCATTTATAAAAGTTAGAGATAGCTCAGCTAGTTTTGCAAGCTAGCAACCAAACTCAGCCAATTTTGCTACCAACTCTGCCTAGTGGCCAACGCTTACCTAACTCCCAACTCTCTGCTCATTCTGAGACCTTTTTTGTCTAAAGCGTTTTGTCAGAGGCCGTTGTGCCTGACGTTGGATAATGCAATTCTATAGACTTACTCGACAGAGGATTTCCTGATGTGTAATGTGTAATATAGAAGAATGTAAATGTGCAAGAAATTTTTGTTCGGTTTTGTTATTTGCATATACAGTGTATGCATTTTATGCCATAAAACATGTTGAGAATGTTCATGTACAGTATGTTGAAGATACTTAATATTGTCATAAAGATTAATATCTCTACATGTTTACATTTTCCAGTACAGTGTAGGAATAGTGGGTTAAGCAAGGGAAGTTTGTATAGTGCATTGTGTTACACACTTCTTGCACGCAGCAGACTTTCAAGAAAGAATAAACTAAACAAAATGATGATTAATGGGGTCCTGTGCCCCAGTAGAGCTTATGTCTTGCAACGCCCCTGGAAGTCATCGTTCATGAAAATAACCTAATACCCAATTCATCACATTAATGTTTTATTAAATGCACTTAGCGCTTTGTTACACTACATAGTTTTGTTTTTTGAAACTGTGTATTTTAATGTTTATGGGCTGTTCTCAGCAATCCAACTCTTGCAAAAATGAACTTACAAAACAGAGTAGGCTAATTAAGATGTTGAATATTGTGGGCTGATTGTCTCACATAAAGCATAGGGTTGCCACCCGTCCCGTATTTAAAGATAAAATTGTTTTCCGCATCGAATCAATACGGGACGCGATTTGTCCCGTATTTAAGATGGTCAGATGGCGTCACGATGATATTGTTCCAAATTGATCGCTAATTTAAAATTGATACAAGTTTGAAATTGTGGCTAGGGTGGGTAAATGACCGTACGAAAAGTCTACAAATGGCGCTAAAACTGGATTTTGTTTTCAATGTAAATGTTCAATCAAATCAAATCAATGTATGAATACAATTAGGCTACTCAAAGTGTTATATCAATCAGTCAGAATACAATCAGTCATAAAGACAAGTACAGGTGAAAAGAATGCATATTAGCCAACCAAATGTATACATAAATAAGATAAAGGAGACAAATCATCGAAAAGATAAAAATAAACATTTTTAACAAATAAAATATGTACATTTTTAATTTTATATATAAGTCAGGGATCAGGAAAGCTGTAATTTCAGCATATAAGAAAGGATAGGCTACCATTTGTATTTGTAACGCGTTTATTGCTAAAACTGTGGAGGATGTGGTTAGGGGCCGGGAAAAATGATCAAATATGGGGAAAGCATGCGCGTGGACAGGATTCTGTAAACGTTTAGTTTTTAGATTAAATGTTTAATTTATATTTAAAACGATTTGTAACAGTCACTAAAAAAAATACACCGTCATAAACGAGAATAAAGTGTTATTTTCCCAAACAGCAGTTGTATGAAATGAATATTATACGACATTATCACTTAAGAAATGGTTGCTTACAGGCTAATAATTGTTTTTTTTTTTTTTTTTACATTAATTCGTAAAATAATAATAAGCATAATGATATAGTCAGCTCTCATCACTACCTAAACAAATATCATTGTGTTAGTAACGCAATAAATAATAATAATAATAATAATAATAATCCCGCGACCCTGTACACAGGATAAGCGGTTGACGATGGATGGATGGATGGATGGATGGATGGATGGATGGATAATAATACAAACGTATAAGATAACTATATTGTTCCGCCAGAATAGCTTATAATAGTATATTATTATGATTTACTAATGCAAAGTCATATAAATTAATATAGGATTATTCACATATTGCAAGAAGCTTTCAGACTATTTATTTTAATTTAGCTTTCGGCACATAATACCAATATAGCAATAACTGCACTGTGGTATTTTGTCGAAAATTATGTCTTTTGTCAGGGTAGTGAGACAGAAACTACTTTAAAGTAGGTGAATTACTTTACCTTCCGCTTGCTGATTTTATCACACATGTCGCTCACTCGAGGCATTTCTGAAGTGTGATGAACATCCTCTACATGCAGCACGCGACCAGCCCTCTACCGAACAGCATATTTATATGCAATTACTCACAGCAGTGAACACAGATAACATCGATCCCGGAATATAAAAAAGGTCGGTAATAAATGTGATATCTATATATATCTATACCTATATCTATATATATATCTATATATATCTATATATATATCTGCCAGGCTTTGGTTTCCTTCAAGGATGCGCAAACTGTTTGCTACTAAAAGTGAAACCATCTCACACGTCTTCCCACTCAGGCTGTGTCTAAAATCCTAGTGCCCTGCCTGCATAGCCAGCATTCTTTGGTCATCATATCATAAGCGTGTGTCAGATAAGCCAAGGGTGTAAACTGAGCTGACTCGGAACACGCATGATGCTGTCTAGGTAGCTTACTATACTTTAAGGTGTAGCCCAAGTGCTCCTCCACTAGGTTTCTATGGAAAATATGATATCTGAATAAAACCAATATAAATGTATTTTTGCGTTCAAAAAGGCGGGAAAATTAAGCCATTACGAAGACGGTAATGGAACAGACCGCAGGAGTCTCGAGGGGCGTTTTAAAAAGTTTGTCTTTTATTTCTGACACGGAGTCTTTAAAACGCAACACTCATGGCGCGAGGCATTCACGCAATGGCGTGTCTGGTAGGCCTACATGTAAAGCAGACCACTCATTAACTTATTGCGCTGAAATTAAAGTGTCCCGTGTGAACGCACATTTACACTATAACCTAAACGTGTGGTTTAGGTCAGAGTAATGTTTAAAAAAAATTGCCCCAGGTTTATAGTTAACATTTTGAAAAATCTTTATTACAAAGAGTTTTTGGACAACAGCTTTCTCTAAACAAACGTATATCATTCACAATTAAACTTTACATTATTATGTGTAAAAAGTTGTTAAAGGGCATCTAATCAAACACACAGTATCTTACAGGTAATGATCTATGTGCAGTAGTGTATGCAAAAAAAAAAAAAGTTGCATCTAAAATGTATTTTACCAGTAGCGGTGCACACTAAAACAGAAAACACTTGTTTTAACACAGTGTGAATGCTTTATCTCCATTGGTGATCAGTTCTGGCCTTTGACTTCAGAATTAAAAGTAGATGGTGACATGAGATGTCAAACAGAAACTAACAGTGAATACACAACAAAATCTGGGAGGAACACTGAGAAACCATGGGTGCTATCACCAAACTTAAAGGACAAGTCTCTTCACATGGACATAAAACACAGAATTGGAGTGCTCCATTCTTCCAATGTACCACGTAATTAGACTTGATTTAATACATACTGTCACACTATCAGCCATTCTAAACAAAATACATTTTGGGATATGAGGCATACAGACAAGGGCGTAGATTTGGCTTGAACATTGTTTGCAGTGTGAAGCATTTACTCATGTTTCCATTGATCATGGTATTAATAATGTGGGGTTGTACTTGCTTGTTTTGATTATTGAGGGGGTTGCCTCCCCCCATCCCTCCCTGAAATTTACATCCCTGCATACAGATGCACACACAAAACAACCATGCATACAAGTGTCATTTAATTGTCCCAAAGGCATTAATAAATAAATAAGAACTTCTGGTCATCAACAGTTGTGCAGTGTTATAAAAGTGTGGTTAAAAAAAACACCAAAATGCAGCAAAGAGCCTTATTGGTCTTCTCATTAGTACAACCCTAAATGCTAAAATTGTACAACTGGGCAATGTGTCCAGTGATTCCAAGAGACTCCCAGTAAAAAAGAAAAAAGGATGATTAAACCACCCTAAATGGGTTTGCTGGTCTCCCAGCCTGGCTCGTTTTAAAAGGATTTAGGCAATTTCCAGCTGGTCAAGATAGGAGACCAGCTGGCCAGGCTGGGAGACCAGCCTTAACCAACTATGGTTGGTTTAGAATTTTTTGCAGCATGGTTCTTCCCTATTATATCAAACCAAATATCAGAAGTTAGGTGTAATGTTTACTTTGTACTTTTTTCCATCAGTCTCCTCCTGTCTGTTTCTCCGTTTTGGATATGTTATCCTATTGCATGCTTCTGACCAAAGCCTGAGCCAAACCCAGTCCCTTACTAAATACATGGTCACCCACAGAAGCAGAAATGAGCAGAATGCTTGGTTTGTCAATAGGAAAAGAGTGAGAGAGAGCCCGTTTCCAGTAATGGGTACCAGCGAGACGGTTTCTCTGTGATGGACCTAGAACTGTCATGTGCCTCCTAAAGATGAATGCAGTCGCTACTCAGTAATTATGCTGGGAGTGGCTCCTAGCACACAGCCAAACATTTGTTTTTCACATTCAAAATAGACTGTGTACTGGCCTGCCATTGAGCTGCGGAAATCAATGGTGTTCAATTGAGTCGGAAGGAGAAAAAAAGGGATACATTCGAGTGCCTCATACATTCCTTTTCAGATCAAGGTGTATGTGTGTAAGACCCACAAATGCACTAGGTGCTAGATGCACTATGTGTCAAAAAAAAATAGAGAAAGAAATTGAATAAACAGTTTCCTGATTTTAAGGAAGCTGCCTGGGGCTGTTAACAGTGCAGTTTTATTTATCAAAAGTGTTTCTTCACCAGGTTCTACACACAGCCATACTCATACCACACAGACTGAGGGTCATTGTTGGGGTCTGGAGAAGCAGGTTTGCTGGTGGGTTGTTCCTTAACACTGTAGCTCAAGTTCGCAGTGTCAGCATTCTTTAGTAGAGGCGACTCAGTCTGCCTTGGCTCTCGAGGTTCTTCCTCCAAATCATTCAGCCTCAGTGCAGATACAGCCCGTACTGGAGTAACCATGGCCACCTCACCATGATGAGGGGGTGGCCGGGTTTCAGCATTGGCTCTATTACTGCTCCCTATGTAATCCCGTTCAGCTTGCAAGGACACGGAAGAAGAGTGCAGGGGGGGAGGAATGGTCAGGGACAACTCATCTCTAGGGGAAGCGAGAGATAGGCGGCGGGGGTCAACTGACACCTGCCCTGGGTCTGCAAGAAGAGGTGAAGATCCAGGCAGCCTAGCAGACAAAGGTCTTTCCCTGGCGACCACTCCAGACCTTTTAACCACATCGCTCTGATTGGGAGAACTAGCCTCTGCATGGTAGCTATCCGGTCCGTTGGAGCGGAGGAGGTCTGCAGAGGCCAGGCTGAAAGTGCGACTTAAGCTGTTGCTGCCTCCCACGCCTCCATGAGGGCTAGACTGCTGCATAGGTGAGGGCCGTGAGCCGGCTCCTCTATTTGGAAGCGTTTGTGACTGAGAGGGTGGCATGGAGGTCTCTGTGTGCCGAAAACTTGGTCTGACTCTGTGTCCAGGTTTGGGGGCCCGACCTTCCAGTTCAGGCAGAGTAGTCTTGATGGTCGGCATGACATAATTGGTGGGGGTTTTAGCACCATCTCGCAGAGGTGCAGGTCGGGCAGATCTGGTGAAGTAGTCAGTCATGAGATCCTCTCGACTTCCTGTCTGGACCTGAGAGAAAAGACATGAATCATCATCAGGCATCTTGATCAAAGGCCATTGAGTTTGCCACAATTCCAAGATTATTATTAGGGCGCCTACACACTAGGGAAAGCTCAGATGGTGCATTTGACATAGATATGTGGAAGCTCCATGTGGAGTTTATGGAACTGAAATTAAATAGGAATACAGCAGTGGCGATTTCTCAGGGCCAGCAAAGCCTTCTCTGCTGGCATAACATGCCTAATAAATAAATACATATTTTTTCATCTTTTCATTCTCATTTACCTTTTTGCATATTCACATGTATTTTCAATCGCTTTCCATTCCTAATTCATCTAAAAATGAAGAGCAAAAAACAAAAAAGTTTATCCATTCAGAATTTATTCCTCGATGCTTACAAGCAATTTGTGACAACTGTTTCACAAATCGCATGCCCGAAGACATGCTCCTTAGCCGAAGCAGCACTAGTCTGAGCTCCACCCCGTCAGGCCTTCAGAATTGCAACAGAATCCCTCAACACTGCAGTGAATGGGCATCTAAAGCCAGATTGACAGATTCATCAGCCAATCAGATTGTCCCAGTCCAGGCCTTCTAGCTGGCCTCGAGTGACGCAATCACACTTTAAGTGATGTACGTAATTTGAAAGCGAAGAGCGCGAGATCTTGCTGAGTTGTCGACCGTGTACCTTGACGAAACAAAATTTATTGCAAGCAAAATTTTACTCGCATATATTTTAAGAGCGCTTCTTTTTGGTATTAGACCTGCTTGGTTCTGGCTTTTGTGCGTGGACGTGTTTTTAATGCTTTTCAATAGGTATTATTAGTTGACTGCCATGTAATGTATGATAGGCATACAGTGTCTTATTCATTGTGAAACTTTGTTTTCTTAAATGGCATGAATCACACTGAAGGCCTAGATTTAAAATGCACGAGCCATGGCTGGCATACAGTGAATCGGATTTCATGAAAGCACAACTAGACCAACCCCTCTTAGATGATCATTTTATGGGCAGTGGTGGCTCAGCGGTTAAGGCTCTGGGTTACTGACCAGAAGGTCGGGGGTTCAAGCCCCAGCACTGCCAAGACCCTTGAGCAAGGCCCTTGATCCTATCTGCTCCAGGGGCGCCGAATCATGGCTGACCCTGCACTCTGACCCCAGCTTAGCTGGGATATGTGGAAAAATAAATAATTTCACTGTATATATGCAGAAATGTATGTATAATATGTGACAATTGATCAATTTTTTTTATTATTTTTTTATTTATCACTGGATGCCTACATCAGAGTGGGTTACATTTAAAGTCTAAATGTTCATAACTTTTGGTTTGACATGGCATCACTTTCGGAAACCCTTGCATTTTCCCTCTCAGTCCTCCCCATGTACTTCCCCAATTGAAATCTATGCATTTGCACAAGTCTCTGACGCAGCGTAAACTCTAGTGTGTCAGGGTTTCTGCGTGTCCGAAATGTAGGGCCTTGCCCCACTCAAAATGGCAGTTATATTCATATAGTATCTGGCGGTGTTCATTGCTGTTTGATTAGAATAAATCTTGTTATATTATAATAAGAAGTACTCCTAGTTGTTTGTTTGAATATTGTGTTGAAGCCAGCCTCTGCCACGTCAAGAACTTCCCTATTACTTCAGTATTGTTAAATGGTTGTTGTTAGAAGCCAACTGTAACCAGATTACTGTTATTATGGCAATAATTTGACTAGCTTCTTCCCTTTTTGAGTATTTTGATTACGAATCGAAACACTCAATCTTCAGGGTAGAATTTTATGTGACTTGATCAGTCACTTACTATAATTTTTCTCTTGTCAAAGAGTGGTGCCCCGAGGATAGAATTTAACGAGTTTAACGAGTTAAATTCTAATATTTAATTGAATTATTAATTAATAACATGAATTATTAGTTATATCTGATAGTAAAACTGATCTAAACAACCGGTGCACCCTACAGAAGGAATTAAAAGTAAGACTTTAAAAGAAACAAAATAAAAGAAACATTTAAGACCACTTTTGCAATAATAAAAATAAAAACAAAGCACATAAAATAATTCTTTAGCTGGTAAATACAAAACCACTGAGACTACTTGGTTGTCTCTGGACATGTTTTCTATATTTTATTGTGCATTTGTGTTTCTTTTTGAAAATAAGTTAATACAACATTAAAAATGAATTCATTAAGAATGCATGTAGCCTAAACTATGTAGCCTGTATTGTGACCCTCCTCTTAAGTCACTTGCTTTCTTGGCAATGTCACCGCTTATGTCAAACATGGAAGTGGTGGCAAAAACCACGCATAAAACATTTATAAGATTATGTTGTTGAAAAATGATTCAGAGGTCATTAGTTGACTGCTGTGGCTTCAAGATCATCAACAGAGCTGACTGGACTGAGATCATTTCAACTCACATCTTTGTGCAAAAATTTATAGCGAACATGATTACATGTTTGTTATTAACTCATGTCATTATAGTAATTGTATTACTAAGAATATGTTCGTATTTATGATGGTTTTGCGTCATACTTTTGTTTAATCTTCTATCAAATCTAACACAATGGTCAGTGGGCTTTCTGCCACCACTTACTAGGCATGCGCTAACATTTTTGCAAACAAGAGGATTGGTCTATAGACCTTATTCACAGTAGAGCCATGTTTGATTTTTAAAGGGAATGGAAATGAAGTAGTGAGGGATATACTTACCATCCCTTCAATGGCATGCATGGTATAAATCTGTAAAAATCTACAATATCCCATCTGATTTTCCACAACTGGAGTTTTTTTTGCCTACTGAGTGTTCTTGAAAAGATATATGCAGAATGATCCAAAAACACTTTAAACTGCAGTACAGCCCACTGAAGAGACTGTACGTCTATCACAGCCTCGTTGTCATTTTTGTCAAAAATTGAAAATGGCGCTGCTGTGAATAAGGTCTAGTATGTGCTGAATAATATTTATATATTTCTTCTTGGAAGATACCTTTACCAAATACTTTGACATGTAGTTAAAGGGCAGTTCATTTAAAAATGAAATTTCTGTCATCACTGCTCATCCTCGAGTCTGTATGAATTTTTTTCTGCCATGGAACAAAAAAGGTTAAGCAAAACGTTTAGTCTCAGTCATCATTCACTGTCACTGCATCTTGTTTTTCATTCAATGTAAGTGAATGGTGAATGAAACTCCCTAATATCTCCTTTTGATATCAACTGAAATAAGCAAGTCTTACAGGTTTGCAACAGCATGAAGGTGATGACAATTTTAATTTTTGTGTGAAATGTCTCAAGTAAAAGTCAAACCTCGTCAGTTATCTTAAAAATGGCCGTTTAAAGTTGACAATATGTATTGAAAATTTAGACAGATTAAATTATGAAAGAGAACTGTGCTGCATAATTAGTTATGATGCATATTGAAAAACGGATTGTATACTAAATATTAAATATAGATAATATATTTTCATATTATGTATATTAATATTATAACTTTATATAATTATATTATTAAAATAATAAAAAAATAGATTGAAAATACCTGTATATGTCAGATGGAGCTCTAGAGAGGTGGAGATGAGAGATATAACATGTGTAACTCTGCAGCCGAGTAGTTCTGTTATTTTTACAATTATTGTCAAAAGTAGTGTAAAACAAGGAAAGTGCCACGATTTAAAAAGGCATCAAAAGACAGCTCCAACCTCGCAAGTTTGCAAATTGTCATGTTGACAGCTTTGTCGATTATAAGCAGGAGCGACTGTCTTAGCGTATCGCTCGCTTGCAGAGATGCAAAATAACGGCATTTGAATTTCAGATTAACGGGTTTATGAAGGTTTACACATGTGTAACATTGTACGTTCATAAAAATGCGCTTCCCTGTGCGCATTCACACTAAACTCAAGCGTCATCTGCAAAATGACGGATGCATGAGAGAGAGAGATGATTATGACTAGCGCAGATTCTGCTGTTTTAAGCGTCTCCTCTATTCACGCCCCAAAATTTCAGACCTCAGCAAATGAAATCTAAGACTTCTTGTAATTAATTTAAGATATTTAAGACTTTTTATGGCCTTACATTTTATAAAGTACATTTAAGACTTTAAGGACCCACGGAAACCCTGTAAATAAATAAAATATTGATACAAGGATCCATGTATCATTACCATATAATGAGAAAAAGAATCACGATTTATTCTTTTTATATATGATTGTCATCACTGCCCTAATTACAGTAGAAAGTGCATGCATTTCTCATTATTTGTAAGATTACATGTAAAGAGAAAAAAATACTAAGGCCTATTAAAATCCATGAGGATAGACAAATGTATATTTAGTTGTGTCAAATGCAAAAGGTGATAAAGTGATATAAAATTAGCCGCTAGATGCGATGTTGAAGATTCATCACTAAGATAACTTTCCAATTGTAAACACATTTGACAGTGAATTAAGTTAAGCCCCAAACAATAATGACCAAACAACAATGCACTTTGCCTCGGCCTCTAAGTTCTGGAGAGTACAGCTCAAATATCAGGCGTAATTCATTCGATCATACATACAATTCAGAAAGACTCCTGAAACCACTTTGACTGCATAAATAACCCCCAGAGCACAACATGTGGTAGGTGGTGCAGGATATCTAAATTGAGAAGATGTACATCCTACGCTGTACACCCAAGATGTGATTCATTACACATCTTAAAACCCCCAAGCAAACAAATGGAAATGTATAAATTTCCAACGATTTGTCACAGCTTCATCAGAAGCAGCATCTTATACCCAGGTCTAAAAGGTCAAACAAGCAATAAAATGGGTCTGTTGAGAAGTATGAACTTACAGTGGGTGGGGACAGGGCACTGCTCTCCTGCAGGAACTCCTCCAGGGTAACCATCTCGCTGTCAGTTGAGGACGGCCGCAGAGAAGAGGGACGCTGGGAGGGGCGTTGGGCAGATGGGGTGTCACAGGGCAGGGTGGAGCTACGAGGAATCAGAGATATCTGACTGAGACGCGCGCCTTCGCGACCTAGTCCAATGACATCATCACTTGATAGACTGGCAGACCGGCCCTGCAGGCAGTCCAGAGAACCTGGAGTAAAACAGGCAACTAGTCAGGATTCATGAGGCAAGAGGAATTGAAACTAAGAACAAACTTAAAATAGGCCTTAATAATGGCAGTCAACTAAAATCAACATGAATAAATTAAAGCACACTGCAGTGAGAGTGTGCAAATTAAAAAGGTAGCTAATGTGGGTTTGGGTGTCAAAAGCACTATAAGGATAGTTATTGTAAATATGGTCAGCAATATCAGCATTTAGGTACTAGTCTGCATTATTTTCTCTGTCGAAATCAGAAATGTCCATGTTCTTCTGCAACCCAGGAGAATGTGTTAGGCCAAATAACCTACAGGTACTTGACAAAATTCAAGGTAGTGGTAATAGTTTCTCCTTTTCAAGAGGGTGACAATTTGGAAAATGAATATATTTTAAATCAATTGTGGTTGGTTACTAGGGCATTGCTATGTGGTTGCTAGGGTGTTCTGAGCTTGATATATCGCTTGTTGCACTAATAGCTTTCGACATTAGGAATAGATCTATCATTAAAGATAGCAATAGTAGCATGATGTGTTTATCATCTAATTTTCATCTTTCCTAAGCAAGCACTGCAAATTACATTGATGATGATTCATATTAAGTTTTAAAATTGAAAACGACATTTAATTAATCATTTACAAAAAAAATATTAAAAAAACAGTAACGACTAGTTTTTCGTATTTCCGATTTTATGCTCAAGTTAAAAATAGGAAATTAGAAAAATGGCCATGGGGCACTGTGCATTCTGAACATTTGATTTCCATCTAAAAAGAAACTAAAAGAGATGAAAAATGAATTTTCACATGTGGGTGGCCCTAAAATGCCCCTTTCTTCTGATTGGTAAACCTGCACCGTCATCCGTTCTTCCTCAATACTGAGAGACCGAGTAACCATTCACTGCTCTTGAATTGTTCAGATCATTTTTTTCTCAGTTAATTCTATATTGTTTATCATTTATTCTCCAAAGCGCAACATGTTTTTTTGCAAATGTGCGATCTCTCTCAACACAACCGGCTGCAGTTGGGTATGGCATTTGCAGTGGCCAGACGTCCCGATAAAACCGGCAAAAGTCACGTGCCACGTCCCGATAATTACTCTTAGCTATAGTTTGATTGCATTAAAGAAGCATTTTAAATTGATATCACTGTTATGTGCTTTTTCTGACATGAGAAACAAGTAGAGAGTAACGAAAGAATTGCTCACTGCAATTTCACAAGGGTAATTTTCTCCAAGCGGCTAACTGTGCTAAACTTCCCTCACCACCGCCATCTCCCACATCTGCTGCTATCTGAAGAAAAATCTCAATACCCGCTAGAAGCTAAAATTGAGGATGAATGGGTCTCATGTTAAATAGTATGTAATAACATAAATAAATGTCATGTTATGCTAATATGCATCAGTGTTTACTGCATGACGAAACGCAAAAAGAAAAAAAACTGGGCACAATTTCTGCCAATTACAGAACGCAAACACGCAGTTATTTTAATGGAATACCTGTTAACTGAGCAAATGTGTTCAGGTTTATTGTCATTTTGCATGATGCAGGGAGTATACGGTATAACGGCCGCATCCAAGCTGACAGATGAAAGTTACAGGCTGCATTCATGGCAGTGAATAATCAAACTTTAAAAAGTGCCTAACTGAAAACAAAATCAAATTTTAACTCTGTAAATACCACAAAATGCCCCTTAGTGATGGGCATTCCGTCTCTTTTCAGTGAGCCGGCACTTTTGGATCCCAAACGGCTCTTTAAAAAAATATATGTTTTGTATTTTTTCCAAGTCAAAAAGTTTGCGATAGTTTGACTATGAATGGTGTTAAAACAATTCTAATTAAATTATTAAATGAAATTATACTCTACCTTAACCACAATGTATTTAAAAATGCATTGATTTGTAATGAAAAAGAACGCTATTAAACATTTGTATTTAAAGTATACATTTTTATTGCATATAAACAAAGTGCATATAAATCTAACCATTCAAAACGAATACAGTCTGAACAGCATAATAGAATATTGCAGCATCCCACAAATTGAAATAAATGTAAAAAAGGATACTATTTCACATGTGGATATAAAGTCTAACTTTTTAATGTATATAAACAAAGTGCAAATAAATGTAACAATTAAAACCAATACAATCTGAACAACATAATAAGTTGCCTCAGGCATCTTTGGTTCATTGGTTGACACTGCATGTCTGACTGACAGGAACAACAGGTGAGGCTGTTAGTCTGAGCAGACAGTCAGAATGAATGTGTGCGTGCTTGAGCATATATATATATATATATATATATGAATAGATTTGGCTCTCCTGATAGATTTGCCCCCCCCCCAAATTTGTACAAAACTTTTTGCATTGGTTTAACATTTCTGTCTGTTATTGGACTATACAGACGATCTTATAGACCAGTAACATGTGCACATCAAGGACTAAAAATATTCTGGATGTCAGATTCTGTTAATATTGTTATACTCCAATATTAAACATGACAAAATATCAATAAACAGATTGACAATAATTAATTTATTCAGTCCTACCTTTACTGAAAGCTTTTCAATTGTTAAATGCTTTACATTTTTTGAGAGAGTTATGATGTTTTCAACTTTTAGAAGAAAAACCCTGTTTATTCAAATTATCCAGTTGTTAGTGTGAGTATTTTTTTTGTCTAAGATGCATTTCAAAAGCTGAATATAATGATCCCAGTGGAAGAGCTTATATAATCACCTATTTCAAAACGCATCGTATCTACAGTATATAGCCTATGTCAGCTTAATCAGAGATATAAACAACATTGACAGCGAATGCACAAAGGAGCTTGAGTTTAAGGTCCCATAAATGGGTGCGAGGCCTTTCTTTTATGTTGTTTGTTGACATGATATCACAAATAAACTCTCCTGTCCATTAGATTGTGAAGGAATTTAGGAATTGTAACTTCAGCCGTCAACAACGAATGGACGTGTAGTTGATCCACCTCGTGGTGCGCGCTATATTTGAATCTTGTGAACACCGTTACCAATGCGCAAAAGGGGCAAAAAAGAAGTCTCTAAAATATTTCAAATGAATATGTCTCGCTAAGTAATCCACAAACCAGCTACTAAAGATCTAATACTTTATTATACTCATTAAATTACATTATTTCAGGAATTTATTCCAAGTTTTTGTAAGGTCTTTTATTCAAGTTGTTGAAATGTTAACAAAACGTGCATAACTGCTGGTGGCAACCGTGGTGGGAGGTTGTCACAAGCAGCCCTAATCGAAAGTACGAAAAAAAGTCGTTATTTGTTTTGTAATATTGGTTTTGTAAATGATTAATGAAATAATTAGTTTTTCCGATTTCGGATTATGAATTAAATATGAAAAGAATAATTGATAAACAGATTCACTTACAGTGGATGTGAATGGGGCCAATCTGTAAATGTTCAAATACTCACGGTTTGTAAAGTATTGCCACAAGACATACATTGCATCAAATAATACATGTTTACCAGAAGAATTCATGTAAATATTAAAAAAAAATGGGAGCGATGACACCACGTTTCTATCCACTACATGGAAGTTCTTTATTTTTGTAACATGTCCCATCTGGTATGTTTTCCAAGAGATCTTTTTTCCATCAATTTATCAGCCACTCCAAGTGCCCAGGCCTTGCCCTCCAATCCCCTACGGTTACGCAAGCTGGAAAATTTTCACTGAGACTGGCCTTCAGTGGGCTGCCTTGCCATTTTTAGTTTTTTTTTTTACATTACATTACATTAAATACATTTCTGCATTTAAACGCTCCAAAAATTGGCCCCATTTACTTCCATTGTAAGTTCCTCACTGTAACCTCATGTTTTCCTTCTTTTAAAGAAAATAAGGGACGAGTCAAAATAATTTTTTTGTGGTAATAAACTTTATGTGACAAAGGCTGTCAATTGAATAAGTTGTATTGAGCCTGGAATATTGCTGAAGACAAGTCAGATTTGTGGCCATACTGGTGATGCCCCCACGCAGCCATTTTCAAACATGGCTCCAATATACTTGAATGGGGAAAGACTGACATCTATAAAGATTATTGGTTAATATTATTTAAAAATTACATTTCAAATAAGCAATAAAATCTTACCATTTGGCCAATTTACTGACCCCCCCACCCCCACCCCCACCCCCAGTGACATGTCTGTAAACTGGGTTCATTTGATGACTGAACTGGTGGAACGGACCGCTGTCCTATTCCAGTTTTATCATGGACGAGCCATGCAAATGTTCTAGTCACTCTTAAAAACAAATATAGTCCCTACAGAGCTTAGGAAATAGAAAATATGTATGGGTGAGTGGCATTTTCCATAAGTGGCTAGTGAAATGACTCTTGCTAGGTAGACTAACAGATTATTCATACGTATAATAACAGGCAGCTCCCACACATACCCTTAGAACTGACGGGGGAATTGCTGCTGGAAGTGTTGCGACTGAATTCAGCAGAGCTGGGCCGGTGGCCTGTGCAGGAGGGAACACATCTAGTTTAGCCACAATGAGTGAGCTGATGCTGTGAAGGCAACATGTATTGATTTATTAAATACTCTTACCTGTGTTTCCATGGACACCACTGCAAAAGCCAACATCTGGGGAAGGATGGCGCAAGTCCTCATCGGAGACTAAACCTACAAATAAGAGAGCACGTAAGAGTGTGGCCCCACAATAGGGACTTGTACAGTGGGGTTCAAACGTCTCTGAAAATCCGGAATTCGTAATTTAATTGAAGCCTAAAATGAGAAAAGATTTAGGAATGGAAAAATTTTAAGAAACTGACGTTTTGACGTGGAATAAATAGAAAATATTCAAGATGCTATATCACAAGATAAGATTCTGCACTAATCAAATTAACAAATTTGTGACATTAACCATGTTAACTCTGGTGTGCAAAAGGTCAGATTTTCTTGTTTCCATTGAAGCACACAAGATGTTCATTGGAACATTCTCAAATCAAGCTGGGATTACATAGACAAGGTTCTGGCCAAATTTGTGTCCAAGCCAGCTCAGATGCATGCTCTCAAAAGAAAAATGTCTGAATATTCTAAAAACAAAATTTTTAAATTCCCCCAGAATTTATTTGTATATTTATTTTTATCAATTCAACCGATTCACTCAAACTGTTATGCAGGTAAAAATAGTAAGAAAAAAAAACAAAAAAGAGAACTGCTCAGGAGTTGATTGAGGCTTGAATTCCACTGCATGTGTGCGCACATGTATTCTCAATTCATTTCATTTCTGCTTTTGGCTGCATTTTTCAGACCTCAGGAAGTGTTTTCATCTGTCAACATCCTCTACCAAATGTGGGTACTATTAAATGCTAAGAACAATGTTTCAAAGAATTTTAAAAAAAGAAAAATTTCATAACTGCTCTGTGGTTTCTATGCAAAGAAAGATAACAAATCAAAAATCTCTATTTGTGCAACACTGCATGCAGGAAATGCATTCAGCAATAACTTCTGAACTTTCTAATCTGTTCTACAAGCAAATTATACCTTATCATTCTGTAGACTAAACCAGGTTTTTGCATGAAATAAGTAAAGTGTGTACTGCTTGCCCATGCAAAACTCTGCCACAAAGATAGGGTGTTCTGGGTGGTTGCCAAGGCCTTGCTAGGTGCTTGCAAAGAGGTTGTTTATTGGCACAAATCAAATGATCCCACCCCAGGACTCAATACAATTTTGGTTCCTTGTTTTGGCTTAGGTCCCTTCTTTAATGCAAGTCTACAGGCTGTTTTGCTTTTTAATATCACCTAACAGGAGAAAACCTCAACAAGTCACATGATTTGATGCGGGACAAGTTTAATAATTGGACTTTGGGTTATGTTCAAATCCCAAACCCTAATTATGAGCAGTAGTTATAGTAAGTACAGCTAAAAAAAAAAATATTTGCACAATTCTGATTCTGATTTCCTATTTAAAAGGCACTTTCCATAAGACGGTGCCATTATGGGACACGCTGGTGCTTCCGGCTACTGCAGCCTTCCTGTTCGCATCTGTGCCAATATTTCTGCTTGTTTATGCAGTACAGAAGATTTGGGAGATAGCTTGAAGAGTTTGCAAAAAAAAAACACTGATTTAGAGTGAATGTATTGTTATTACACTGATAGTGACTTGATGAAATGGGTTAAGGGTTTTTTGGCTGGCGTGCACGTCACTGAGAGGGTCAGTGTTGTTTAAGTCGAAGCTCTCGTGTGTATATTATGGCTTCAAATGATTGGAAAATAGTCATACTGACTAATTTTGTACTTTCATGATTGTTTTGTAGCTCCAGAGTCAATAAATTGTTGTTTTATTATCATATCGTGGAACATAATCCTACAGTAACTCATTTTGCAATTGAGTGCGTTAATCCGTCCTGTTCTCACTGTACACGTTCTTGCATTCCGTCTGGGCTATTTTTAATTATTGGTCTATGTACATGAACATCAGAAGGATGCTTTTGGAACACCTCACTGGTTTTCAGCTTCACAAACACAGAGTTTTAGGACACTTTGTCAAGTTAAAAGTAGCTGAAACCTTGAAAATTGCTGTTTAAAAGTTAAAAGTGTCCTGTGTGACTGGCTCTCTTTCTGTGGCTCCGCTGCTTGTGAAAATTGAGGCACGCTGACTGCCCCTTGCTGACACGGCTCGTAAAAACATGAAGTTACGTATACTTCAAGCTTTAATTGCTCTGATGGTAGGACAACACTAGTAATAATAATAATAATAGTAATATTACTGCTAATAATAATTCTAACATACATTATCAATTGACCTTAACTTGTATTGAACCAGTAACATTCTTTTAATGAAACCTATCACAGAGCAATCACATTTGTGCCGATTCCGGAAGAAATCGGTTCAGTGCCGACAACGGTGAAAAGATCATTGCCCAGAGCCGTGCTGACTGTACACACCACTTCTGGCTGACAGATGGCTTTTCCCATGTGGGCCAATCTCAGCTGAAAGCAGATCTACGATGCAGATCCATACTCGGTGTAGTTGTGTATATCTACTTGTGGCCCAAGTCCGATATGTCACATAGTCACAGAGCCCATCAGTCTTTGACACTCGGATCCTGCTTGGAGTGGATGTAGCAAGTATAACCTGACTCTTCTTTTTCCAGAGGAGGGTTAGGGTGTTTATAATGCAAACATTTTATTCTGCATGTACAGTATGTAGTGTTATGTGTAAATAAAAAGTGAGAGAGTGCAATAATGATTCTATTGCCTTAAAAGAAAATTATATATATATTTGTAGTATAGTATAGCATACAATTAATTTTTGAGCATCTGGGATTTTAGTCTCCTAAAGATGAGAGGTTGCCAAGTATTTTGAGTGGATTTGTTTGGTATGGATGATGACTATATGTTTTTTTATTTGTTTGATTCTGTTTCGAGAACACATACAGTCCAATTCCTTCAATTTGATTTGGGATTAAAATGTTATTTTAGTATAACATGTCTTATACTCTGTCATATATATCACAGAGGGACAGAGAAATATGTAGTCTTTATTTGATTCATACATTAATGATTATTACATGCTGATGACTGCGTCTAAACATCTATGAATCAATGTGTCTCTATAAGACAAGATAATAATTAGACCATTACAGATAGATGTGTTCAGTCTCTAAACCTTACATTTTGGACAGCAAAACATAGTGGACAAAGAAAAATGTGTAGGCTAGTACATTTTGAGAAACAGATCAATATTTATGTCCTTTTTTTGTTTTTTGTTTTTACACTAAATCTCCACATTAGCTTTCACTTTCAGATGTAAAAGTGAAAGTTAAAGTGTAGATTTAAGTAATAAAAAAGGACTAATATATTGATCTGTTTCTCACCCACACCTATCATGTCACTTCTAAAGACATGGATTTAACCACTGGAGTCACATGGATTACATCTATGTTTCCTTTATGTAATTTTTTGGACCTTCTCAGTTCTAGCCACCATTCCACTTGCATTGTTTGAACCTACAGTGCTGAGATATTCTTCTAAAAATCTTTGTTTGTGTTCAGAAGAAGAAAGTAAGTCACACACATCTGGGATGGCATCAGCGTGAGTCAATGATGGGAGAATTTTCATTTAGGAGTGAACTATACCTTTAAACTGTTTTGCACTTCTCTGTATTAATACTCATGAACTTCAACAATAAAAAAAATCATTCATTCATTTGTTGTCATTTTATACGAATATGACTAGTGGCCGGCCGAAATGTCGCAGAGGCCGATAAATATTCTGACTATACCATTATCAGGATCAAATTTCCTCTGATTCACAAATCATGATGGTCACTCCGTGACAATCCAAGAACGTGATCCAGGCCATTTAAACAGAAGGTTGCTGCTGCTCACTAGATCCGCAAGAGCACGTGAGTGCAACTTCAAAGTAAATGCGCTTCACGTGTGCTGTGAATAAATATCTTATTGACTATGCACTGCATGTACAATTGGTTTGATTCAGCATTTTCTGATAAAATGCAATTGCTAATGCGCACATGCCATCCATGGTTGCTGGACTACTGTGTGTACTGTTATTTCCTTCTTTCTAATATTTTAACAATTTCTTCATGTGCAAATAAATACTAAAATTTGATGACTAAACAGAAATCAAAATAAACTCCTATCTACCATTTAAAATACAATATAATTTTTAGATTATTTTTTTTTACAAATTTAAAGTTTGTGTGAAATTGAGTAAATATGGTGTTAAAGAGGTTTTTTTTCTTCTTTTTTAGCAATTTTATGTTTATATTATTTACTATATTAAATGATGTTATATTTTGGCATTGTATCGGCCATTAAAAACCCCATATCGGTCGACCACTGGATACGACAGACCAATTAACATCCATGTGGCATTTAAATGTGATCTGATGAGAATTCGTATGTATTTTTAAGTAAAGTTCGATTCTAGCAAACATACACTCTCTTACTTTTGCATAGACACTGAAACATTCAATATTGACAGCATCTAAACGTAATCATTTTACGTATTACCACCTATAAAAACATACAAATGTTTACATGCACTGTTTGAATTGATTTATTATTGAATTTATAGAAATAATCAGTTAATTACATTTAATTACATTTATAATCAATGAGATTAGTTAAATGCCATCACATTTATTTAATGCAGTTGACATCATATGACAATTTAATGGATTCATTCAGTTCTGTGTGATATATACATGCCCTATATAATGTTTTAAAAGATGATATCACTTTAACAAAGACTAAACTATAAAATATTAAAATGAATAACAATTCTGTAATCGTTTAATCATTTATTAAGCATTTAATTGTATTTTTGTTTGCCATGGGACACAAAAAGGAGTTTTCAGAATATGCCAAAAAAAAAACTAAAACCACGAGAAGCACCATAAAACAATAATAAAATGAATCAATAAATTTGCTAGCTATAATCCAAATCTTCAGACTGCTTTATGTGAAGAATAGACCCAAATTCAAGCCTTTTATTCAGTGATCTCAGTCTACATCCGCCGCAGTGCCGTCGCACCCGCTGTAACCATCAACATGCGTTGTTTTTAGTTTCAAAATGACACCTCAAGCATTACGACCAGCAGTTTCATGGCAGTGATGTATATGTGTGAATGAGATATGACAGCGCCATTATGAAGTGCATCAGAAGAAGATTTACAGCGATTAATAATTAAAATTCTACTCCCCACCTCACACAATACTGAATTTTGCCATTTTTCTGAATAAATTATAGTGATTAAATGTTTCTGCCTGTTATGCATTTTATTTTCTTAATAAATGGTTATGGTTAGGTTTAGGAGTAGGTGTGGGATTAAAGGCTGTAAAATATATAAATTAATATATTGTAAGAAAAATTATTGCTACTGTACATTAATCTACTTGTTACATGTTTAGAGGTTGGGGTAGAGTTAAGAGATCTAAAATATCTATAAAACAGTCAAACTTTTCAAATATATTTATAATCGATTCGTCCATTCAAATATAGTTGTAATGGAATCGCCAATATTTTAAGTTTCTAAAGCTGTAAATGCTATAGAGATGTAAAATGTTTACATTTTAGATGCTTTCAAACGTCCATACTGTACGTTTTAGAGTCTATCCAAACATACAAACATGTAAGTTTAAATGTTACAAATTTAAACATACAAATAGCTACATATATTAATGAGATCAGGCAGGGCATTCTCAGGCCACATCTGAACTATAAGGTCAATACTGTGACTTTTTTTATGGGCCACATCTGGTGAAAACTAGTTCCTCCTTCAGTTTACACACTGTGGGCCACATGTAGGCTGAAACCATTAATTTATCAATCTCTGGGCCAAATCTGGCCCACACCCATCATTTCTACTCACTTAACGGTGTGTGGGCCAGATCAGGGCCGAGGTCCCAGGCCTATTCTGGGCCAGAACTAAGTCAAGTATGTGGCCCACATGTGGGCCAGACAAATTTTGCTACCTGTAATTTCAAAATCTTTTAACCATTATGACATTTCTTCTCCAGTCCCAAAAGATTGATACACACTGATCTACTCTGTTTACTTGCATAAAACAAGACTTGTACTACACATAGATAACTAATATTGGCATTACTGCATTGTTCTGTGCCACAGTCACATTTAGCTTGATCACTGGGGGGCCTAAAAACAATTTTTAAGACATGATTTTCAATTGTGTTACACCACACAATGAGGACTTGACATCACAACATAATTTTCTGTTACTACTTAATTTTCTATAATGCTGCTTTGAAACGATGAAATAGTGTGAAATAGTGCTGTGAATATAAAACTGATTTGACTCTGAGGACAAGTAAGACAATGTATCATCACGCAAGACATAATGAACATGGCTTGTGATATGAGGCTCAAGGAGACTGACATGTACTGGAACAGCAAAATTTAGCATTACCCTTTATTCTGTACCCCGGCCGCAAGCTGGAGGAGGAGGAGAAGCCTGATGCATTGTGAGAGTTGCGGCTCAGTGGAGTTGAACAGGTGGCTCCTGTCTGTCGGCCCCTCCACCGGACCAGCTCCTCATGCCCGTTCATGCTGTCACTACTGACCGCTATTGAGTGATAAGCCTCTCTGCCTCTGGACCCTCCACTGTCACTGAACACTTAAAAAATAATAAAGAGAAAAGGTTAGTGTCTGGGAGTTTATACAGTGGGGTATTTGCGTTTGTAGGGCAAGCGTTGCTGCTGGGCTCCTGTGATGCTGTGGGCAGCAGTGTGGGATAATGTGTTAGGGCAAAAGCAAAGGCAGGTGTTAGAAAGAGGTAATGACTGCAAAAAACACTCAAGCAGGAAACTGGTGGGTTTTTCACACCATTTAGACACACTTATAGGAATGCACTTGGTTCAACACATGTGATGTCGTACTAATGTAATGTACTTGGCTGTTTGTTTAGTTATGTGTGATTTTTGATTGTGGCGACCGTGAAATAAAATGTCAGAGAATTCAAACAATAAAGTATTATTATTCTAATTATTATCCTGTGAAATTTACATGTTAGTCTTGTGGCCTTCGAGATGTATCCTGGTGCAATGTCCCACCCCATAGACTTCCAATATTAAACGCATACCTGTAAACTTTTTTTATTTTTTTGCTTTTACAAACTGAGGGACACGTCACAATTATTTTCTTTGGTAATCAATAGCATGCTACAGATGCAGTCGATAAACCTTAACTTGTATTGAACCCAGAACATTCCTTTAAGCTTCACTGCTGCGGCAAACTCAAAACACCAGCTGGGATATTGTGATGCTCCAACTGATTCTCTTTATTAGAAACAAAATCTAACTCATTTGCTTAGAGTATGAAGCAAAGTGAACGAGTTTCCATAACTGCATAAGCTAAAACAATCATTCTTGATGATTTCTTGGCCTTTTGCCATTTTGGATTATGGGAACAAGATTGTGAAATGTCACACACAAGATTCGAACATCACCCTGTCTTTATTTTGATTAAAATGTTCTTGTCCCAATCACTTAATTCAATACAGCAAAATATTAATTTCGCATAATCATCTGAAAACTGAAATGCTTGGAGGTTTCCTGTACCTTTGGCAACCTAGTCTCACAGAATGAACATTACATTAAGTACATTTTTGCAAACGGACTTTTACGTGCCACGTTTAAAATTTTGCCACAGTTCCCTGGTGAAATTAACGCTAGAGGTGCTATACAACAACTGTGTTTTATTCACTTTCACACAAATCACGACTACAATGGCTGATTTTGACTTTATAAACATGTATTTTGCACACTTTTACACACAATTCTATGTTATGATTTGGAAACACATTTACTATAATGCATCGTTTGAAAAATGACACATTTTAACGCTTGTATTGCAGACTCGCCAAAATGTACACACTTGTTTCAACGTGATTAGCTTGTGCGGTAGCTCAACTTATAGTGTGTTGGACTTTGAACTCAGATGACCCAGCCCAACCAAACTTGCAAGTTGACACATGAGACAAAAGTATTATTGAAGCAACAAAATAACGTTGATGCTTCAGAAAATATGTTCATTTCTTATTGTGCTTTTGGACACTATGGGTTAGGTTTAGGTGTTGGTTAATAGTAAGGATGTCCGTTTTGGTTATCTATCAATTTCTTTTTGAACACTATTGGTTAGGTGTAGGTTAGGAATATATGTTTTACTCATTAAAACCATCTAATATTCACCTTAAAAACCTTGTCCAATTATGAAAACCATTTCACTCAATTTTGGCGCCCCCAGCTGGACATTTCACTGGGAAACTGCAGTGAAACATGTAACTAGGCAAGTAATTTCAGAGTAAAGAGCTAAAACAGATTTTCAATTTTCAGTCTTAATTTGCACAGATACAGAATGCATTTGTCACATAGTTTTTACTTTTACTCCACTCTGTGGCAGTTGAGTACAGACATGGCATGTGTTTGTAGTTTTCTACACTACATACAGGTAATGCCTTCACTAACAGCCTCTGGGCTTTTTCACCTTGCTTTTTAGGCTAATCCTGTGGGATCATCTTAAAAACCAAATCATTTTATTCTCACTGAACCGTTGTTCAATTAAGAAACCTCTTTTAAAGATGCTCTCCTACAAGCTGTCATTATGGTATATACGGTCACATGCTCCCGCCCACAAACATGCAATTAGTAAGTGATGCACACTGCATGAAAATGCTACGGCATAAATCGATGCATCTCTGGCAGATCTAGTGACTGTGACCTGCATGTGCACTGACTAGGGCTGAGCGATATGGCAAAACAAATTGTATCTCAACATTTTGAAGCCATTTCACAATATTTAATACATATCTTGATTTGTATGAAACGTATTTATACCAAATGGCTTAAAAGGGTGATTTTTTTCTAATCCAATCCTTTCAACCAAACAGTAACAAGTAAAATGTTTAATGCAAGCCTTAAAACAAAGTAAAAATCTAATCAAATATATGTATTCCACAAAATGAACACAGAATAATACTATTTAATCATTTTCATATATATGAACTACATATATACACTCACCTAAAGGATTATTAGGAACACCTGTTCAAGTTTTCATTAATGCAATTATCTAATCAACCAATCACATGGCAGTTGCTTCAATGCATTTAGGGGTGTGGTCCTGGTCAAGACAATCTCCTGAACTCCAAACTGAATGTCAGAATGGGAAAGAAAGGTGATTTAAGCCATTTTGAGCGTGGCATGGTTGTTGGTGCCAGACAGGCCAGTCTGAGTATTTCACAATCTGCTCAGTTACTGGGATTTTCACGCACAACCATTTCTAGGGTTTACAAAGAATGGTGTGAAAAGGGAAAAACATCCAGTATGCGGCAGTCCTGTGGGCGAAAATGCCTTGTTGATGCTAGAGGTCAGAGGAGAATGGGCCAACTGATTCAAGCTGATAGAAGAGCAACTTTGACTGAAATAACCACTCGTTACAACCGAGGTATGCAGCAAAGCATTTGTGAAGCCACAACACGCACAACCTTGAGGCGGATGGGCTACAACAGCAGAAGACCCCACCGGGTACCACTCATCTCCAGTACAAATAGGAAAAAGAGGCTACAATTTGCAAGAGCTCACCAAAATTGGACAGTTGAAGACTGGAAAAATGTTGCCTGGTCTGATGAGTCTCGATTTCTGTTGAGACATTCAGATGGTAGAGTCAGAATTTGGCGTAAACAGAATGAGAACATGGATCCATCATGCCTTGTTACCAGTGCGCAGGCTGGTGGTGGTGGTGTAATGGTGTGGGGGATGTTTTCTTGGCACACTTTTGGCCCCTTAGTGCCAATTGGGCATCGTTTAAATGCCACGGCCTACCTGAGCATTGTTTCTGACCATGTCCATCCCTTTATGGCCACCATGTACCCATCCTCTGATGGCTACTTCCAGCAGGATAATGCACCATGTCACAAAGCTCGAATCATTTCAAATTGGTTTCTTGAACATGACAATGAGTTCACTGTACTAAAATGGCCCCCACAGTCACCAGATCTCAACCCAATAGAGCATCTTTGGGATGTGGTGGAACGGGAGCTTCGTGCCCTGGATGTGCATCCCACAAATCTCCATCAACTGCAAGATGCTATCCTATCAATATGGGCTTTCAGCACCTTGTTGAATCAATGCCACGTAGAATTAAGGCAGTTCTGAAGGCGAAAGGGGGTCAAACACAGTATTAGTATGGTGTTCCTAATAATCCTTTAGGTGAGTGTATATATATATATATATATATATATATATATATATATATATATATATATATATATATATATATATATATATATATATATACACACACATACACACGCACAAATGTGTATGTATGTATAAACTGTTGTTTATTATTCACACATTTTAATAGATGAACAATGCTACGTGGTGTTCCATAAACATTTTTGAAAGATTAATGTAAATTAATCGTTAACTTGAGTTTTTAAATTTTAAAGTTCAACTAATTGAATTTACAAAAATATACTTGAACGATACAAAAAAACTCCAAAAAACTAGTTTACATTAGTGATGCCTATGAATACTCATACTTGTGATAAGTCAACAAACGATCGATATTATTGTGCAATGACACCGTTTTTACGAAACGGCAATAAAATAAATGTAACGTTTGATATTAACAAAATCCTGATAATAACAATATTGCTAAATTTAATTTTACCAGCTAAATCTTTGCAAATATATTGTGAAAATTGAAAATATTGCGCAGCACCAACATATACGCACATTCCCAATGGGGGGTAATAGCGCGCATGCGCACGCACACGCGCATGCGCGCACACACACGTTAAATGGTGAACATGAAGGGGTAGATGGTAAAAATGTAAATAAGGTTGACTAAGTTGAAGTGTGGTGTCTTAACCTGAACATATTTGAGCAAACCTTACAATGAAGTAACTTCACAAGCCACACATCGCAAAGCACACAGCATAAATTCTCCATCTTTTATTTGTGACTATCTGAATAACTTGTCGCCTCTGTCTTCCTCCTCCACTCACTCCCTGTATGCATGCATTTCATTTGATTACTATTGACTGGCTGTGCTGTCACTTCCTGCCTTATTCTGTGCTTACAACATCAAACAAACTGCAAAGAAGCGTTTTCTTAATCACTATTTCTGTCAAGTGTTCCAGTAAACAATTCTAAACATCATTAAAACAAGAAAAAAATATTTAAAAAGCAAAATGGTGTAAGATAATGAGAATTATTTTTAGAGAATCCTGAGTTAAGTCTTTTTTCTTACCTCACTTTGAAAATGTTGCTGTGATTCAAGAATAAGTCTAACAATATTTAGTAAAAAAAAAAAAAAATCAAACAATTTAATGTATTATTATTATTAAGCATAACATTAAGCATAGCATTGTTATTTATTTCTATTTCCATTTTTGTTTTTATTTACGTGAATCTATGCATAAATCAAAACCTAAAATAAAAAAATCTTACCCCAATGGCAGTTTTTTTTTACATAATCTAAATGCCAGAAATAAAACAACGTACTCTTTTATTACATTTTCAATAATTCAGAAAACAAGACAAAAAAATGCTGATTAAAGATGTCTAGATAAAGTATTTTACTGGTAAACTAAAAAAAATACTGATTATGGATTCTTTTATATATTTACTGTAAGTTAATTTGTTATTTTAAGGATGTTTAGCTTATATATATACACACACACACTCTGTAAAACCAGACAAAAATACTGATTAAGTTTTTTTTTTTTTTTTTTGCAGTGCACACATAGTGAGCCACACATTTCTCATGGCAAGAGCAAAGCTGGCTGCATTCTGGCCTCTTTAATACACAGTTACTTACTACAGATTTGCATTCAGAGTCCTGCAGCCTGGTCCCCCACCCCCCAAGACCATTTATTAGAGTTGGAATGTGTCTGATGTGTGTGGCTTCACGTCTAGATTGAGTTCTGTGAGCCTGGGGTATTAATTTCTTAAGCATTCAGTTCTGAGTGTTCATTTGTTGTTTTGTTGTAGCCTAATAATTTTATAAGTTCACCTTTAATAAACAAAAAGAATTAAAAAATTAAAGCAATGTAATGAATAATTGTAAATGGGAATTAAGTTAATGATGGGGAAAGGCATTGTTATGGGCACTGTGATGATTATAAAAATAGTGAGATTTCAGAAATGGCCAATGTGCGAAAAGGGCTCACAGGGAGGGCAGGGGACAAGGTTGTCAGAGGAGGACCAGAAGCGTAGGTGTCTGGTAATGGACCGTCGAGAAGGTGGTGTCCCCGGAATGCGTATTTTCTCCTGACTTTTGCTCCGGAAAAAGTGAAACCGTTTCGCTGCTGGAGGGGCTGGAGTGTGTAAGGGTTAATGTACAGACAGATACACAGACAGGGAGAGAGAGAAGGATCAGTGGAAGCGAAGAAATGATGATTCAGAGATGTATGAGAAATATGGTTACATTTATGATTCATGAAGAATGAAGGCCCCAAGCTTCCTTTGAAGATTTGATAGGAAATTAATAACTTAAAATAACCCTGATAAAAGGAGTCACGTGCAGCCCCCTAGTGGATTGGATAGACAGCTGACACAATACTAAATCTAGTTATCAAAACAAATCATGTTTGTGTGACAGTGGCCTTTCTTTTTTGTGACAAGCATAGAAACTCAAACTATCGAAGGATTCACACTAGAGCTTTTGGTACAAACCGGATTTCAAGAGTTTGACTTGTTCGGTTGGTGTGAACAGTCTTCCAAACTGGAATGCACAGCAAGGAACTGCACCCTAGTTCACTTGAAAATGGGGGTCTGGACTATGGATAATGTGGACTTGAATACGGTTTTCAATGGGAAGTATGGAAGTAATACAGCCTAATTTGTGGAATTTAACTACTATTCACGATGTACATTGTTGGGGAGTAGTTAACTTAACACAAATTAACCAGTTAAATTATATTAAGCATTCGGAACTCCAATTCATTTTAGTCAGTCCGTTCGGATAGTTCATGTAAAAGAACTAGTTCACATAAATGAAGTGAACTAGCCCTGTGACAGCTGAACTCACCTCGGCCATTGAGGGCAGGTGAATGTGTGGGAGACAGTATGTGGTTCTCCTTTGTGGAGTGATTGTTCATGGAGTCCAGACTGAGGCTTGTCTGTCTGGTGGGAAGTGGTGGAGGAGGGGTGGGTGGGGCACTCTCAGGACAGTCAATGGCTGTAGGGATTTCTGGAAGGGGGGTGTCAGGGGCACTCCGGATCCTCTCACGTGGACTATCCACCCGTTCCCGAGAATTTTCTTTCTTGGGCTTGATCAGTTTTGCTATTGCTTTAGCTCCTACCCACTGCCGGCTCCTGTATGATTATAAACGAAAATGGAAACAAATGTCAAACATCCCATATTCCCATATTCAAGGTTGTGAAACAGCCCACGGAAAGAGTGAAAAACTCTTTTATCCAATAAATGGGCCTATGTTGCAGATGAGCTCACTTTTTAGGAGTCAGGTCATAAAACTTGTACTGGTCCATGATCTTCTCCTCCAATTTCTCCTTTTGTCGTCTCAATGAATTCAGCTTATCACTGCAAGAGGAATCAGAAGCAATAAGGAGGTGGAATCAAGAAATTTGAACCACTAGTATCATGCTTAATATGTCCTTTTTCTCTCTTGCACGCTGCTCACATGTACTGTTTCTGTTCTTCATGATAGAGTTCTTTGCTCTCCATGGTTCGCTCCAGCAGGGTCTGGTTTTGCTGGCTGAGCATCTGGATCTGACTGAGAAGATGATGGTTTTCCTCCTCTAAGTTACCTTTCAGACGAGTCAGCAGCTAAATTGAGAGAGAAAGACCTCTTTACAGTGGGTAACTACAATCTATTAAGGCCCCTGCATATGAAATCAATCAATGAATGGGTGTAACCTCATTCAGAACAAAATCTGAAACAAAATCTCATTAAATGCGTTTTTAAGTTTGTTTTGGCTCGCCAGCATGAACTTTCAGGAAAACTTCTTACCGGCTGCTAAACGCCTTACTGCCATTGGCCCACGTTGTTGGTAGGTGTGACATACTTTGAGGTCAACAGCCATTTCCGGTTCAGTTAGTTAAGATCAGTCAACATGAACACAATGATGTGCAGTTATAGACTGTGCAAACGTACCTACAACTGCTTGATCGTTCAAGTATATACATTTCCCAAGAATATGTCATGTGATTTTTTTTGTCTAAGAAGTCTACAAAAGCAATCAACTCAAATACTCATTAAAAGTGCCCATTCAGTCTATTGTTTGATATGCTGCTTCACTTATGTGCCTTCTGCAGCTGAAAAGCCATTCACACCTCTACCCAAAGTGAGATATGTCTCTCTTATCATCATTCTTTTGTCTGTATTTTGACCATAAACACTTTACACACACCCATCTTTGCAGTAGTATCAGTGTCATCATAAAATACAATAACAGAGTTGAATCTGCACATATTATAGCCACATATATAGGGAGTCATATAGAGTATCTACTGCATATATTTTACTCTAATCTAGTGATTAAAACAACTTATTTTACTGATCACATGATAATTCTACTCATAGAATGAGGCATGAAGTCTTTGATAACACACATTAATATCACATTAGTTAGTTAAGGTTTTACATGTAGTCTTGCACATCCTAATATTTAAATGCGCCTTTAAACGCCTCCACCAACGGCATAGATGGTGTCTGAATGTTCGCAAACAGTTTAACCATGCTCAGCTGTTTCCAACTTCTTTTAGGCTTGGAGCGAAGAACGAAGTAGAATATTTCCGAGAGAATGCCGGGGCTTTACTACCACATCGATAAAGTCTTGGATTAATAAAATTATAAAAACACAAAAAAAACTGAATGTTCAGCACTCGGAATACAATTATATTTTCGCTCCAGAAATGAGGGTTGTTCACGTTAAATGGGGAAAACATGGTGATGGAATAATTAAGATAATTACAATGCAGACAGTATTCTAGACAGCATAGCCTTGGAC